>JAJMJC010000001.1:0-1256302 GCA_030563545.1 Entelexis stigmatis
CAACGGGGGTCAAAATACCTTCAGAGACCAGTTTATCGAGACCAGTCCATAGGCCACGTAGGCCCAACTTGCGTTTCTGATAGCTGAGAGTCAAGTCGTTCACTGTAGGCGTAATTTCCACCGGCTTTTTGAAGAACGCTCTTACTTTCTTTACCCAAGCGGGTGGCTTATCGCAGGTTCTATCACCGTCATAGATGATCTTGTGAAGACGGAACATCTCAGTAACATCTGCCACCCATTGGTCCCAACCAGCTGGCGTGCAGAACCGGGGGTGTGTGCGCACAAATCCGCCAAGATAATATGTGATGTCCTCAGGCATGAACTGCTTGAAGGTCTCAATACGGTCAACCACGCAATCGTGCTTCGGATGGGTGGCCAGGTGGTACTGCAGCGCAAGCGGATAGAACTTATCCCAATTGTCGAAAGCGCAAGCCGGTGGCTCTGCAATTTGTTGGTAACTGCTCATATTGATGGGAAGGAACGATAACGGGTCGGAACCGTAGTAGGAATAACGATAACCATAACGATAACCATAACAGGGCTCCTCTGCTCAAAGGATGAGTAAGCAAACTCGAACACGGCTCTGTTACTGCTCGAAGACGTCATTGCGCGCCTAATCGGCGCATTTTCAGGCTCCATCTACCGCAGCTGCTGCAACGCGAATCGCACACATGCTACGCCAATTGCTATTTTCACAGGTTTCTACGCTAATTGGGTATAGATATTTTGTAGCTCAGGCTTAACAGCAAAGTCTGCCCCGCATGTCGGACAGAAAGCCATGTAACCGATCAGCTTTAACTGTTTATGAGGAGAAGAAGTACGGTGATCTGCGATCAGTGCGGCGAACCGTGCGGTGGCTCCTGCATACTCTACAACCAGATAACAAAATAAACAAAATAAAATACACATACATAGATAAATAGGCACGAGGTGCCGCAGCCTGGCTACGCGCCTACAGATTCCTCCTTTGCGCGCTTGCTGCTGTGGCTCTCCTCGTCGGTGTCGGTGTCCTTCGGCGTCATTTGCGTGCGCGACTTGCGCTTCAGGCTGCGTCCGCCCCCGCCGCCGTCGGCTTCTTTGATGATAATGTTCAGCAGCGACGTGCACCGCCGCGCCAGCTCAACCGTCGTCCGCGACATGAAGTACCAGTCGAAGTCGAACAGGCCGCTACTGCGGATGTTTTCTCGAATGCGCTCGTGCAAGTTCGTCGCATCCAGACCCAGCGAAAACATCTGGGTTATGAGGAACCGGTCGTTGGCCTCCGAGAAGCGGTGTCGCGAGGACGAGCCGCCGCTCGGCTGGCTTACGCTCATGTCCGACAGCGGTGTCCGGCACGACTCGACCTTGCGCCGCAGCAGATCGCTCTGCAGCGTCTGCTTGCGCGCGCGCGTCTCGCCGGCCTCCAGCTGGTTCATGTAGCGCTCGTGGTCCGCAATCTCGTGGTATCGCTCGAAAAACACCTTGTGATATCGCTTGATCTCCTCGGGCGCCTTCTCGGGCCACTGCCGGCACATAGCGTCCAGCTTTTCCTCGCTCATCTGGCGCTTTCCGCCGTGCCGGATCACCAGATTCAAGAAGTGGTAGAAGTCACGCTTCGAGAAGTTCGGGAACCCCTCGGCAATCAGCTGTTCCTTGCGCTTCAGCTCCTCGTCCGTGAGCGGCTGCGCACTCTCGATCTCATCGTTGCGCGTCTCGCTCTCGTCCTCCTCGTCGCTGCTGTAGTCCTCGCTGCTGACCCGAATGCCAGCCTGCTTGCGGTACCATGCCAACTCCTTCGCCTGCAGCTCCTGCAGCTCCTTGGAGAAAAACTGGAAGTCATGCAGCGGTAGCTGTTTCGGCGCACGTAACCCGCCACTCTTGCTCGACCGCCCCCCACTCTCGGTGTCGCTATCGTGCGACCCCGAGCCAAACAGCTCCTCGCTGTAGGAGGCGTCCTTGCGTGCGCGGCGGTGATGATGGTGTTTGAAATCATCCTCGTATTTTGTGCGCGGAATGCGCGTGATGATCTGGCCCGTCGGCGGCTTGTCAAACGTGAACTTCTGCAACTCGTCGAGGCCTAGCCCGGAGTACTTGTCGTTCAGCTTCTGCGTGCGCTCCTCGCCCGAAGCAATGAGCTCCTCGATCGACATTTCAGCCGCCATGGTGCCCTTGTTCTGGTCGAACACCTCTTGGGCGCCGTGGCGGATCATGTTGGCCAGCTCCTCCTTGGACGCGGCAGCCTTTGCCTTTTCTTGCGCGCTGTTACGGCCCGTGCCGCTTTGCTGGATGACAAGTTGGTCGAGCCGCAGCTTGTGGGCAGCGCGCTCCAGGACCTTCTCCTCGATGGCGTGCTCCACAATGAACCGGTACACGTACACCTGCTTTGTTTGGCCGATGCGGTGGGCCCGGTCCATGGCCTGCAAGTCGGCCTGCGGGTTCCAGTCCGAGTCGTAGATGACGACCTGGTCAGCCGTTGTGAGGTTGATGCCGAGGCCGCCGGCGCGCGTCGTGAGCAGGAAAAGGAACTTGTCGCTTCCTGGTCTGTTGAATTCGTCGATAGCGGCAATGCGGTCCTCGTGCACGGTCGAGCCGTCGATGCGGCAGTACTCGTAGTCGCGCAGCGCGCAGTAGTCCTCGAGGATGTCGAGCATGCGGCCCATCTGCGAGAAAATGAGCACGCGCGAGCCCTGCGCCTTGAGGCGCGTGAGCAGCTTGTCCAAGAAGAACATCTTGCCGCTGTTGTACACCAGGTGCTCGTCGGTTGTGAAAGGCGGGCCGGGCTCAGCGCCGTCGAATAAATAGGGGTGGTTGCAGCACTTGCGCAACTGCATGACGACATTGAGCAGGCGCATCTTGCCCTCCTTCATGGTGCCTGCCTTGGTCGTGTTGTTCACAGCATCCAGGTCTTTTTCAAGCAGCCGCTGGTACCACTGGATCTGCATGTCGGACATGCCCACATACAGATTGATCTCTTTTTTAGGGAGGAGGGTGTGCTCGACGTCGCGCTTGACGCGGCGCATGAGGAACGGGCTTAGCAGCGACCGCAGCTGCTCAATGACCTTGTCCTGGCCGCTCTCGTCGCCTCTTGTGAACCATGCATCGAACACCTCGGCATCGCCGAACACGTCCGGTAGCAGGAAGTTGAGCAGGGCCCACAGCTCGTGCAAGTTGTTTTGAAGGGGCGTGCCGGTGATGAGCAGGCGGTGGCGGGAGAACAGGACGCGCATGATGCGAGACAGGATGGACTCCTCGTTTTTGATGCGGTGGGCCTCGTCGACAATGACGTACTGCCAGGCGATTTTCTGGAGCGAGGACTTCTCGCGGATGACGAGCTCGAACGACGTGATGCAGACGTCGAAGTGGCACGCAAGCAGCTGCGACTTGATGAGCTCGGCGCGGTCGTGCTTGTCGCCGGTGAGCACAAGCACCTCGACCTCAGGGGACCAGAGTGCGAACTCGCGGGCCCAGTTCTGGATGGTGGACTTCGGCACAATCACAAGGTGGGGCCCGCTGATGTTCTGGATGTGGCGCAGGTACGCGAGGAACGAGATGCACTGGAACGTCTTGCCGAGCCCCATCTCGTCGGCAAGAATGCCGTTGATGTTGTTGAGGAACAGCGACACCAGCCAGTTCAGGCCGTCGATCTGGTACTGGCGCAGCGTGCCGCGCACGAACCCGGGGCTCTGCGTGAACACAGAGATATGCTCCTCCTCGTCGGGCTCCTCCATGAGCTCCTCGGCCTCGCTGAGATCGATGCGGCGCGACGACCGCGCCGATGCGCCGCGGCCGTTGCGGCCGCGGCCGCGGGCCCTGCCGCCCTTCGCGCCGGCCGCGCGCGACTGGGCCGCGCGCGCGTTCTCGTGCGTCGCATCGTCAAGAATGCTGGCAAAATCGCTGTCCTTCTGCGCGCGGTAGTCCACAAACTTGCGGAACAGGTCGCCCAGGCTCAGCAGGTATCGGAACCGCGACACCGCCTCGTGCCGCCGGTACGCCTTTACGTCCAGGTCTTTCAGAAAGTAATACGCCGCACGCTTGTCCGGTTGCGGCGCCTTGGGGCGGCCGCGGCGCGCGCGGCCGCCTCGGGCGCGCCTCTCGTTCTCCTCTCCGTCGGCCTCCTCGCTGTCCCCGGCCTCGCTGTCGTCATCGTCCTCTTCGTCTTCGTCATCGTCTTCAGCATCGTCTTCGGCACCGTCTTCAGCATCGTCCTCGGCATCCTCGGCGTCGTCTTCGGCATCGTCTTCAGCAGCGTCGTCGTCGCTGGAGCCGCTGATGCTGCCGCCGCTCTGCTCGGAGCTGTCGCTGGCGCCGGCGCCCGCAGCAGCGGCACCGCCGCGGCGCGCAATGGCACCCTGCTCGCGCTCGCTGTCGTCGTCGCTGGGCGTCTCGCTGGTGCCGGTCGAGTCGTTATCAGACGACGAGGGCGCTGCTTGCTTGGACTGGCGCCTGCTGGCCGCGCGCCTGGCGCCATTTCGGCGGTTCTGGGGCGCGCGCCCTGCGGCCGCGGCGTCGACAAAGTCGTGGTCGCTGGGCGACGAGGGCGCGGTCGAAGCCGACGATGGCGATTCGCGCTCGGAACTGGTACTTGGCCTTTTAGCGGCGTGCGGGGCGCGTCTAGGCCGGGCCCCTCGATTGCGCGACCCCTGCCCCACGCGTGGCATTGTTTTCTGCAGCCGCGCTCGCTATATTTAAACGGGTTGAAGAGCCGGGGTTGTCGGTGGCGAGCCCTGGCGGTGCGTGGTGAAAGAAGACGTGCCGCCGCGGGAGTATGTAATATGTCCAGCGGAGCAGATCAGGTTTGTATGGGTAGCGGTGGATATTGATGCGATGCACCCTGCACTCGCCCTTACCCGTGCCCTAACGATCCGACAAAACTAAAAACCATTACCTAGTGGTCCATCGCTGCAGCCTGGCGGCTGGCCAGCAGCCGCCGCCACATGTACTTTTTTTTCTGGGGCGCGCGAGCAGGGCGGCACTGGCAGGGGTCTGTGCGGCCCGTCGGAATGGCCGACTCAAAATTTTAATTATAGCCTCCCAACGCTCCCAGCTGCTTATTAGCTTATGGCGCACGCTTCTGTATGTAGGGCGGCGGCACATATCGGTTCCTGAGCTTGACGCATGATAGGAAGGATGCAGCAGGCCTGGCGCGTGCGGGAGGCCTGCCTGAGGTCTGGGACAGGCGCCGACCAACAGAGTTATAGCTAATTACTTAGGCCACGCGCCCCACCCAATCGGCGACTGCGGAGCGCGGATTACCGTCCTGGTGAGGCCTTTGTGGTAGAGTGGAACAAGCATCGTCTTTTTTTCTGAACCGACGCAGCCCTTACCCGCGTGGGCCTAGGGCAGGGCAGGGTGCACGCCGATGGGATATGAGAGCGGCCAGCCAGCGGGTTGCGGGCACCACAGTGGACGGCCGCACCTAGCACCCATCACTCGCCGCCAAATTTGCCTGCGAACCCGACTGCGCAAACGCCGGACGCCCCAGATTATCCGGTTGCCCCCGAATTGCGGCGTGGTGCGCGCGACCGCTGAGCGCGCGCGGGTGCTACATTTAGCACCCGGCCAGCAGACCCACGTACGACCCGTACCGGCGTGGGGGTGTGTTTGCCGCACTACCCTGGGTCGCTGGGGAGGGTCTCCCAGCGGTAACTGGTTCCCGTCTCGCTCATGACGTAAAGAAGCATGGGCCCCGAACCCCTTCACCACCGAGCCACCACCGAGCCACCGCCGCGCACACCATACCATGATCCGCTTGCCCACACATGCTTTCTCAACCCACATGCGGCCCCGTTAAAGCAACTGCAGCTGGCGCACGCGGGGGTTCACGTGCCGACGGCCAGCAACGAGAACCACCGGAATTACAGTATATATATTGGACTGCTGCGAGCCACTGGAGGGATTTGCATCCACCAAGTCTTAAGTATTTAGCGCAACAATGGCCTCCCTCCCCCCGCAATCGTGCTGTGTCGAGGGCGTGAAGCATGAGGGCACGCCCCAGGGCAGCGTCATCGACGTCGACGACATCAAGGCGTATGCGACCGGGGACCGCACGTCGCGCAAGGCGATTCTGCTTCTGACCGACGTGTGCGGGTACGAGTTCGTGAACACGCAGCTGCTGGCCGACGGGTTTGCCGGTAACGGGTACTTTGTGCTTGTGCCGGACCTGTTTGGCGGCGACGCGCTGCAGCCCGGCCAGAGCGACAAGCTTCCCGAGTGGCGCCCGCGGCACGGAATCAAGGAGACGGAGCCCAATGTGGTGAAGGCCGGAAAGTGGCTGCACAGCGAGCTGAAGCCCGAGTTTGTGGGTGCGGTCGGGTACTGCTTTGGCGCGAAGTACGCGATCCGGGGCGCCGGCGACACGCCCGTGGGCATTGACGCCGTGGCCGTGGCGCACCCGTCTTTTGTGTCGCTGTGGGAGGTCGCGGCAATCAAGAAGCCGCTGCTGATCAGTGCGGCCGAGGAAGACAAGATCTTCACGCCGCAGCTGCGGTTCGAGACGGAGGATGCGCTGCAGTCGAGCGACGCGACGTACTTCATCAGCCTCATATCGGGCGTGTCGCACGGGTTTGCTGTGCGCGGCGACCCGAGCGACCCGTGGCAGCTGATTGCGAAGGAGCGCGCGTTTGCCGACGCGCTGTGGTGGTTCTCGCTGTTTGACAAGAAGACATCGTGAACGCCGATGAATATGTACTTGTGACTCTATAGGAATTGAATTACGAATTTACTACTGATGGCAATTTGTGACCACTACTGAGCGCTTGTGAATACTTACGGAAACTTGCGACCACTCACAGCTACTTATGGAAGCTTGCGACCACTCAAAGCTACTTAGGGAAGCTTGCGACCACTCAAAGCTACTTCGGGAAGCTTGCGACCACCCACAACTACTTATGGCAACTTGTGACCAGTGACGATCACTTTTGAACACTTATGGCAACTTGTGGCCACTTCCAACTACTTATGGAAACTTGCGACCACTCTTGACCACTTTTGAATACTTATGGAAATTTGTGACCACTCTTGACCACTCGCAACTACTTATGGCAATTTGCGACCACTCTTGACCACTCGCAACTACTTATGGAAATTCGCGACCACTCTTGACCACTCACAGCTACTTATGGTAATTTGTGACCACTCTTGACCACTCACAGCTACTTATGGAAACTTGCGACCACTCTTGACCACTCACAGCTACTTATGGAAACTTGCGACCACTCTTGACCACTCACAGCTACTTATGGAAACTTGCGACCACTCTTGACCACTCACAGCTACTTATGGAAACTTGCGACCACTCTCGACTACTTATGGCAATGTGTGACCACCCACAACTACTTACGGCAACTTGTGACCACTCTCGACCCCAAGTGGCCGCTTATGACTACTTATGGCAACGGGTGACCGTTTATGACAATTCGTGGCCACCTCTGACCACTTTGCCACTTTTGACTACCTATACCACCCTATATTAAATTAAGCCAGTTCAGAAGCTGCCGCCGGCCGACAATTGGAGTAGACAGCCACTGCTGGCACTGTACCATTTGTAGGAGAGAAACTGCTGGTGTTCAGCCTGAGCATTACCATTATTAACCTACTGAACATAGATACTCCTGTTAAATAAAGAACAAAGCATTCCACCCACATCGACGGCTAAGAAATCCAATTGCTCTGTTTTTGCTCTAGAGTCGCCGAGCATGCCCAGAAACGGCCCCATCCGGTGCCCCTCGTCGGCTCCTATCCTGGCGCTGGGCGGCTGCTGATTAACCTACCTGTCTGGTGCGTGTTTGGTGCGTGTTGCAAGCGGATGAACACGCTGCAAATCTTTGGCGTTCTGGCGCTCGTCCACGCCGCGTACTCGTCGTACGAGTGGGTGCGCGTGCACAAGCTGCTCGGCCAGCAGGCCACGCCCCGCGTGCCGCGCGACGTTGTTGTTGAGACGCTTGTTGGCCTGGTCCTGTGCGTGCTCGCGTCGGTTGCCAGCGCGTACGCCCGCGTCGGCCCCGAGTACGTGGCCACAAGCAACACCGCAAAGACGGCCGAGGGCGAGGAGCCCTTCGCGTACCTCGAGACGCGGCCCAACTTCCAGGACCTTGTTGCCCGCCGCCAGGAGTACCTGGCCTGGCGCAAGCAGCAGGCCAATGCCACGGCCGACCCCAAGACCTAGACAAATAGCATTTTTAAGCGTGTATTGATAATTGCCAATGGTGTCCGGAGCCCGGCAAGCGGCCCAGCGGTGGCGGCGGCGACGGCGGCCACCGAACCGCTGACTACGCGATATGCGCAGCGCCGAGGCCGGCCCTGAAAAATCGCTTAATAGCAGCGGTCAGCGCGGACAGACCTTTTGGCGCCATGATTGCCAAGCGCAGCTCGCAGCAGAGCGTTGCCCAGAAGGTGTTTGTGCGCTCCACGCGCACGGGCGGCGCCGTCAAGGTGTTCCGCGAGCAGTACCTGCGCGACGACATCCCCTGCGGCTCGCGCGCGTGCGCGACGTGCGCGGCCAAGGCGGTGCCGGACTTCCACGGCAACATCACGCCGCCCGTGCTCAGCGACGCGCCGCCAAGCACGCGCAGCCACGGCCCGCATTACGTCGTCGTCGACACAAACGTGTGCCTGAAGGCCATCGACCTGCTCGAGCACCCGGACGTGTTCGAGGACGTTGTTGTGCCCCACGTCGTGCTTGAGGAGGTGCGCAACCGCTCGGTGCCCGTGTACACGCGGCTGCGTGCCCTCACGTCCAGCAGCGGCTACGCAACAAAGCGGTTCTACGTCTTCCACAACGACTTCAGCACCGACACCTACGTTGCCCGCGAGCAGGGCGAGTCCGTGAACGACTACAACGACCGTGCCATCCGCCGCGTCGCGGCGTGGTACAACGAGCACCTCCCGGGCATCACGACCCTGCTTGTGACGAACGACCGCCGCAACCGCGAGGCCGCCGCCGCGACTGCCATCCCCGCGGCCGGCCTCGCCGCCTACATCCGCGACCTGGGCCGGCCCCAGCTCATGGACCTGATTCCGGCAGCCGAGGCCGACGATGCCGACGGCGCCGACGCCGACGCGCGGCCCGCGGGCGCCGCCGCCGCCCAGCAGAGCGTATACCCCGAGCACTACAGTACGTCCAAGGTGCTGGGTGGGCTGCAGGCCGGCACGCTGCACCAGGGCAAGCTAGCCGTGTCGCGCTATAACTACCTCGAGGCTGGCGTCATGGTGCAGGGCTTCGCGAAGCCGCTGCTCGTCATTGGGCGCGAGGCCATGAATCGCGCGTTCGACGGAGACCGCGTGGCCGTCGAACTGCTCCCGAAGGCGCAGTGGCGGCGGCCCCTGGCCGAGCTGGCCGACGAGGCCGAGCAGCCGCAGGGCGCGCAGGATGACGAGGAGGCCGAGGCCATCACCACTGAGAAGGAGCGGCTGCTGCTGGCGGCCGACGCGCGCCTCGCCCAGCAGCAGCAGCAGCAGCACGCAGACGGCAGCCCCGAGAGCGTCGCCGAGCAGCTGCAGCCGACCTGCCGCGTCGTCGCCATAGTCAAGCGCAACTGGCGCTTCTACGTCGGCCACATCGCCTCGGACACGCTCGGCCCGCCCGGCACAAAGGATACCGGCGCGCTGCGCAGCGTGCTCGTGAAGCCCATGGACAAGCGCATTCCGCGGATCCGCATCAAGACGCGCCGCCCCCACGAGCTCGCGGGCCAGCGCATCGTCGTCGCCGTCGACGCATGGCCTGTGTGGTCCCGCTCGCCCGAGGGTCACTTTGTCCGCGCCCTCGGCGAGATCGAGAGCCACAAGGCCGAGACCGAGGCGATCCTCCTCGAGTACGACATCGAGTTCCGCCCGTTCCCCCACGCCGCCATGGACTGCCTGCCCGCTGAAGGGACTAACTGGCGTCCAGACCCCGCAGCACGGGGCCGCCGCGACCTGCGCCACCTCAACATCTGCTCCATCGACCCGCCAAAGTGCCAGGACATCGATGACGCCCTCCACGCACAGGTCCTGCCCAACGGCAACTACAGCGTCGGCGTCCACATTGCCGACGTGACCCACTTTGTGAAGCCCGACACGCCGCTGGACCACGAGGGCAGCCTGCGCGCCACGTCCACGTACCTCGTCGACCGCCGCATCGACATGCTGCCGGCCCTGCTTGGCACAGACCTGTGCTCGCTGCGCGCCGACGTCGAGCGCTACGCGTTCAGCGTGCTGTGGGAAATTACGCCGCAGGGCGAAATCGTCTCCACAGACTTCACGAAGTCGCTGATCCGGTCCCGTCAGGCGTTTGAGTACGAGGAGGCGCAGGCCAAGATCGACGATGTGCAGCAGCAGGATGAGCTGGCCAAGAGCATGCGCATCCTCCTGAAGCTGTCCCAGATCCTGAAGCAAAAACGTATGGATGCCGGTGCGCTGAACCTGGCGTCCCCCGAGGTCAAAGTAATTACCGGCAACGAGATGGACGACCCGTCAAGTGTCGAGATCAAGAAGCCCGTGGCCACAAACTCGCTGGTCGAGGAGTTCATGCTTCTGGCCAACATCTCGGTTGCCCGCAAAATCTATGAGTTCTCGCCGCAAACGGCCATGCTGCGCCGCCACGCCGCGCCGCCAGCCACAAACTTTGACCTGCTCAACGACCAGTTGCGCCAGCGCGGCTTCAAGACCATCAAGCTCGACTCCTCGAAGACTGTCGCCGACAGCCTCGACACCATCGAGGACCCGAATGACCCATTCATCAACACACTGGTCCGCATCATGGCCACGCGCTGCATGATGTCCGCCGAGTACTTCCCGGCAGGCGACTTCAGCTACGCCGAGTTCCGCCATTACGGCCTGGCCACCGACATCTACACACACTTTACGTCACCAATCCGCCGCTACGCCGACGTCATTGTGCATCGCCAGCTGGCGGCGGCCATTGAGTACGAGACGCTGCCGCCAAGCCACTACCTGAAGACTAATCTGGACGGCATTAGCGAGAACATCAACCTGCGTCATCGCAACGCCCAGCTGGCGGGCCGCGCGTCCATCGAGTACTTCGTGGGCCAGATGCTGAAGAAGAGCCAGAATAGCCAGTCCTTGGAGGGCTACGTCATTAAGGTCTTCTCGAACGGAATTGGCGTCATCGTGCCGCGCTACGGTCTGGAGAGTGTTGTGCACCTCGAGGACATCTGCGAAGTGCCTGAGCGCGACGCAAGGCTCGACGAGGACACCTACACCCTCCACGTTACTACGAAGGACGGCGCGCAGCGCGCTCTGTCGCTCTTCAATAAGGTGAATGTGGTGGTTGAAAGTGTGAAGAACGAGTCTACGGGCAAGCGGTCTGTGCGCATGACTCTGAACTCTAGCGGCTAATCTGCACCTGAATCTGTATCTAGCATCAGCCGAATCTAGGCGCCTAATTATATATACATATATGGATGTATTCTATTTAGAACCCGACAGAAAGCTTCAGCCTAATGCCACCACGCAGGTCCTTCTGTTGCCCGCACCAGGTCAGTGCTTGGCAACAACACCAGCATTGTTGGCCTGCTTCAGGATCTGCCGCTTGTAATCGTCGATGTCGCCCTGCGACCGGTACACGCGCCCATTGTCGCACACCATGATATCCTTGCATACGCGCTTGATTGTGATGACGTCGTGCGAAACCATGAGAATGCCACCCTTGAACCGGTTCAGCGCGTCTGCCAGCGCGTCGAGAGCAGCAATATCTAAGTGGTTCGACGGCTCATCCAGAATCAGGATGTGCGGGTCCGACAGGCCGAGGCATGCGAATGCGACCCTTGACTTCTGGCCACCAGAGAGGACCTCAAGCTTGCGCAGACCCAGCGGGCCGGAGATGCCGAAGGCGCCAAGCAGGCGGCGGTACTCCTCAGCAGACTTGCCCGGCTTGACCTTGGCCATCCACTCGACTGCACTGAGGCTAAGGTCCATGCCGTCGATATGGTGCTGGGCGAAATAGCCGATGCGCAAACGCGAGTGCTGCGAGACGTGGCCGACCTGGGGAGTGATGGTGCCAAGCAGCATTTTGAGCAGGGTCGTCTTACCGGAACCGTTACCGCCAACCAGGGCGATGCGGGAGTCCATGTCCACGGAGACGTCGACATTCTCGAGGATGTTGGGCCCGCCGTTGTAGCCGAAGGAAGCGCCAACGACCTGGAGAACAGGGGGTGAGAGCCTCTCGGGCTCGGGGAACGAGAAGGTGAAGCCAGCTTCCTCCTGGGGCTCCTCGAGCTGGGGAAGTTTCTCGAGTTTCTTGATGCGCGACTGGGCCTCGGAGCTCTTGGCGGCGTTGTAGCGGAACTTGTCGATGAACGTCTGGAGATGCTTGCGGTAGGCCATCTGGTTCTCGTACTCGCGCTTCGCGTTCTTGAAGCGCTCCTCCTTCGTGGCGTAGAACTCGTCGAAGTTTGCGCCACGGTAGTAGTCGAGCCGCTCGCTGTGCTGGTGGATGATATCGGTGGCGACCTCGTTGAGGAACGCGCGGTCGTGGGACACAACGAGCACCGTGGACGGGTATGAGAGCAGGTAGTTCGACAAGAACGTGATCGAGGGGAGGTCCAACATATTCGAGGGCTCGTCGAGCATGAGCAAGTCCGGCTTGCAAAAGAGGGCGCGGGCCAGCGAGATGCGCATGCGCCAGCCACCACTGAACGTGTTGGTGGGGCGCTGCTGCGAGTCCGGCGAGAAGCCGAGGCCGCTCAAGATCTCGGCCGCGCGAGACTCGGCCTTGTCGCTCTCCATCTCGCCCAGCTTCTCGTAGATGTTGTTCAGGTTTGTGTTGAGGTCGTCGGCCTCCTGCTCGAGCTGCTTCTGGACGGCCTCGTCGGCGTCAGCAAGCTCGTCGGCGATGGTCGACAGACGGTCCGTGATGCGCTGCTGATCCTTGAGCAGGTACTTGCGCCACACGTCGGCATCAAGCACGGTTTTCAGCACGCTCGTCTCGTCGCCCTTCACCTCTTGCTCGACATAGAGCACCGAAATGTGTTTCGGGATCGGCAGCTCGCGGCGGCTCAACGCGCGCAGCAGCGTCGACTTACCAATACCGTTTGAGCCGACAAGGCCGTAGCGGTGGCCGTAGCTGAGGGTGAGGGACGTGTCGGCGAGAATGCGGGTGCCCTGGCCAACGTAGAGGTCGAAGTTGTCGAGCTTGATGTCCTTGGTCTTGCCCTCGGAGGGGCCCATCTCGATGGGGTTCACGGTGAGGAAGAACTCGTCGTAGTTCGAGTCGTCGGTCTCGGTGAGCAGCTTCGACTGCTCGTACTTGAGCTCATTCATGAACCCGGTGTTCTCGCGCTTGGACAGCTTTGCAGCGATCTTCTTCTCCTGCTTCGCGAGCTTCTTGCGATCAACGCGCGACTCCTGGCGGCCCTTGGCGCCGCTGAGCAGGTCGAGGTCCATCTTCTCGCCGTCGCCGACGTCGAACTTGGCCGCGTTGCTCTGCTGCGCGCTGAGCAGCGTGTCGCGGTCCAGCTTGCGCTGCGCGGAGTTTCCGAACGTGCGGTGCACGTTCTTTTCGTACACCTGCAGCAGCGCTGCGTGCAGCGCCTCGCGCAGGTCGCCGACCTTGCGCGCATCACCGCCAGCGCTCCGCAGCAGCTCGCACACGAAGTCGAGCTCCGCCTCGAGGTCGAGCGCCTGCGCCGTCTCGGGCTGCGACGCGTTCTCCTCAATGTTGTCAACGTACCCGACGGCGTAGCGGCTCACGACGTCGTCGATGGCCGGCACGGCCTTGCGGATCTCGGCGTAGTGTGACATCTCCAGCGCCACGCCGTAAATAAGCAGAAGAGTGATGAAGTCGCGCGCGTCGACGGAAACGGCCCTGCTGCTTCTTTGCACCGCTGGGTCCACCCGGCCCAGCTAATCTTTCAGGCCTGTCAGGTGCCGAGCAAGAGCCACACCCAGCGGTTCCAAAAACCACCCGGCGGCCGTGCACAGGCCCCGCAGCGCCAGGCCTCTCTCGCGCAGCACAAGAAGCCGCCCAGGGCACCCGTCCCCGTACTACAGAGCAAGCAGACAGCGGCCGCTGATCTCCCCTAGGAGTGTTGGTCGCAATGAGCTGGGACGCCGGGATGCGGACGGTGCTGTTCCGCGCGATCTGCGCACATGCGCCGGTCGGCGACGAGCGCGACGCGAACCTGGGCAGGATCCGCGACGCCGTGAACAACAACGTGAAGCGGTTCCACAAGAAGTACACCGTTGATGACGTGAACCAGGAGATCGGGCGGTGGTTCCGCCTCGACGCGGCCAGCGAGCCTGAGCGGCCGGCGCCCGCGCAGGACACGGGCCGCGGCCGCCGCACGCCAGCAAGCACAGCCAAGCGGCGGCGTGTGGGCGACGCGCCTCCGGAGGGCGACACAGATGCTGCGGGCGAGCCGAGCGACGAGCCGATTCGGCCCAAGCGGGCGTCGCGCGCGGCCGCTGCTGCTGCTGCTGCTCAGTCGGCAGCGTCGCCAGGCCGCAGAAACACGCCACGCACGCGCGCATCGGCCCGCAAGCAGGACGAGTTGCAGGCCGGGGAGGAGGCGAGCGCGCGGAGCGCAGACTCGCCGCCCAGCGCTGAGGCCGCCAAAGACACCGCCAAGGACACCGCCAAAGAGGCCACAAAGGAGCCCGCAAAGGAGCCCGCAAAGGAGCCCGCAAAGGAGTCCACAAAAGAGGCCGCTAAAGAGGCCGCAAAAGACGCCAAAGAGTCAGCGAAGGAGTCCAAGGATCCCACAAAAGAGCCTGCGGTTAAGGAGGAGCTCAAGCCTCGCGCTCTGGGCCGACGCGCCGCGTCCGTGAAGGCTGCGCGAGCCATCGAGGAGGACAGAAGCGACAGTGATACGGAGGCGCCTGCGGTCAAGCCCAAGCCCGAGGAACCCGAGCCTCGTAATGACGAGCACAGCGGCGAGTCCAGTGGCGAGGATGGCGGGGCAGCGGCGCCGCCGCGCCGCCGGTCGGTGCGCAAGCCGCCACCGCGTAAACAGAAGTCGCCGACGCCGGCCGTGCCCCGCAGGACCCGCAAGCAGAGCAGCGAGGAGCCCACGAGCCCGGCCGCCGCCGACGACGTCCCGGAAGACGATGGGCCCGCGCCGCCGCCGTCGAAGGCGCGCGCCCGGCCTACCACACAGCGCGCGCGCGGCGCCACGAAGAAGGCCACGCCGCCGCCGCCGGCACCGCCCAAACGTAAGCCGCCGCCGCGCCGCAAAAAATAGCCCCTGTTGCCGCCGTGCCAACGGGGCCTCATCACATAGCGGCCCCACCTGTACTGCTTATTGTATTTATTTGTTTCTATTTAATGTACACCGTTCACGCGCCACGGCATGCCGGGGTCCACCTCCCCAGGCGGTCCTGCACCCCAGCCCTGACCGCCGCCCTGTGTTTACATCCCGCAGCGCGCCCACCCTGGCTGCTGCTCCACTGACGAGACCATGCTGCTGCCCAGAGATGCGCTAGTGGCGCTTGCCGCCAACATGCAAGAGAACGACCCGAACGTGCGGCTGCGTAAGGTGCGGCTCGTGCGCATCGGCCAAGAGCTCGACGAGATGGCCGAGAATCTGCAGACGCTGAACGCAATTCTGCGCGAAACGAACAGGGACGCCACCAGCACGACTATGGCGGCACGGTTTGCGCAACTGTACACAGGCTCACTTGGAGCCTTGGCCTCGCTCGAGGCAGATTGGCGCGCCGGCGAGGGGCGGCGCGGCCCGAGCAGCTAACCAGACACAGACTCTCGCTACCAGTAGCGCTTCGTCTTTGCGCAGCGAAAAACTGTGCCTTCAACCCAGGTAGCAACGGCGCGTACTCGCCCCATACCCGCCCGTTCTCTACGACTACAGGTACAAAGATTAAATCTAGTATTATTTACGACAAACAGACTCGAGGACGCGAAAAGCAGCACCAACACGCGCAACACGCGCTCCAGGTGCTTTGTGCGCGATGCCCGGTGCGTGGTGCGCGCGCGGCCCGCACGCGATGCAGCTCTCCGGACTAACTGTTATTAATCTTCAGCACCACAGCCCGCAGCTGTCTGCACCGCCGTGCAGCGTAAACAACATTAGTCATCGGGCTTGTGAGCCCGGCCCAAAACAAACCGTCCATCTCAGAGCTGGCAGCGTCAGTTCAATGGCACACTCGCACGAGCAACAGGACGCCTGGTCGTCGCTGTCCAGTGTGGACTCGCTCGCAGACCTCTCGGTGCCACCGCCGCCCTCGAAGAGCGGGTTCCGGCGCCTGAGCGCGCGCACGGCTGCTGACGTCGCGTCCCTCGGCTCCGCCACTGCAGGCATGGCCGAGCGCAGCCACAAGCTGCCCGCGGAGACAGACATCAAGGCCGAGCGGTACCGGTACGTCCCGCCGGACCGTGAGGTCTGGCGCCCGGCCATCGAGCAGCTGTCGCAGAAGATCGCCGACCAGCAGCACGAGCTGTGGCAGCTCCAGGACAAGCTGCGCGCCGAGGCGCACCACGGCGACGAGCTGCTGCGCGTTCTGAAGCACGAGCGCACCGAGCGCAGGGAGGTCGTGGCCGCCCTCACGGCGCAGCTCAGCTCGCGCCGCGAGCACGAGGAGGCTGCGCACGCCGAGACGGCCGCCCGCCAGGCCCGCGAGCTGGAACAGGCGTGGAAGCGCTGCGCCGAGCTCGAGGAGCAGCGCAAGCTGGCCAGGGAGGACGCGGAGGCCCGCAAGCAGGAGTCGGCGGCCCTCAGCGCGCAGGTAGACGAGATGCAGACCCAGATCGCCGGCCTGAAGCTGCTGGCTGCGCAGCCCCAGACTGCTCCGGAGACCGCGCAGAGCGCGGCTGCTGCGTCCGACCTGCAGCACGAGAACAGCCAGCTCCGGGACAGCAATGCGCGGCTTGCCGGCGACGTCGAGTCGGCGCGCGCGTCAGCAGCAGCGCTGGCCGACGAGAAGAGGCAGCTGTGCGACGAGCTCGAGGCGCTGCGCGCGTCGCTGAGGGCCGCCAACGACGGAACAGACCTGATGCGCACGGCAATGGCGGCTCTGAAGAACGAGAACGCGCATCTGAAGAACGAGGTGGATGCGCTGCAGACGGCGTCCCGAGCATCACGCGGCGATAGCGACTCGCTGCGAGAGTCAGCCGCCTCGCTCAAGAAGGAGAACGAAGCACTGAGGTCAGCCAATGCTGACGTCGAGGCGGCAAACGCGGCGCTGAAAGCGAGCCTCGAGGCGCACACGCAGCAGGCTGCCCAGCAGATGGCTGCCAAGCTCAAGCATCAGGAGGAGGATATCTGGCGCCAGGCGTCGCAGCTGGCAGCAGACCATGCCGCGCAAGCCGTGAAACGGGCCGACACCGAGACGGCCCGCCTCAATGACAAGGTGCAGTCGCAGGCGGCCATTATCGCATCCCAAAAGGAGTTTGTTGCCATGGCAAACTCGCAGCTCGATTATATGCGCGGCCTCCTTGGTGAGTCCATAGGTAAGATTCTTGACCGCCGGCCGTCCCACCACCACCTGGGCCAGCTCGATCCGTACCTCTTACGCCCATCGCCGCCGCCGCAGCCGTTTTCGCTGCACACACCTTCGCAGCGCTCTACCGACGACCCGCGGTCTAGATCAAAGTCTCAAACCCACTCCGCTGAGCCAGTCTCCAATCAGCCTGACGCAGTATCTACGGAACTACGGGCTGAACCACGGGCTGAACCACGGGCTGAACGGACCAAACCACGGACCAGACCACAAGCTGCTATGCCACAAGTTGAGCCACGGGCTGCATCCGCACCCCAGCCGCCTATTTCGCGTCCTGTCTCGCCGAAACAGCCACCGTATTCGTCCCACGCCGGCCGGGTCCGCACGCCGCCACCGCCCTCTCGAGAAGCTGAGCCTGAGCTGGAGCCAGACGCTTCGTCCTCCGACAGTTTGTCCACAATCCAACCGGACAGCGATCCGCATTCTGGCTCTCAGGAATGGGCCCCGCCGACCCGGGGCAATGCTGCGTACCCCCTTCAGCAGAGCACAATGATGAACCACAGCACCACCACAGCGTCCTCAACGAGTACTCCGGGCTCGGCAGCCTCACGCCCGGGCGCAGCAATGCTGCGCACCGATAACGATGTGTCGTTCAGACCCCACGACGATAATTATTCATTTCTGGACGCCCTGTATGAGCGCCTGGCGCAGGGCAAGCTGAGTCGTGAGGAGCTAGAGGACCTGGAAAGCATCTATGACGCACGCGAGGAGATTCTGGCCGAGCGGCCGAAGCTCGAGCTCGACGCCAAGGCTCTGCTGGCAAGCTGGCGCCAGAACAAGATTCCCCATAGGCACGCAGCCGTTGTGTCTCGCATTGCAGACGACCTTGCGTGAATTGTACTTTTAGAAACACTAATATTTATTTGCTAATTGCGACCCTTTGAATTGCTTAATCGCAGCGCATTGGCGACATTCTGCCGTTTTAAAAGCCTACACCCATCTATACTGTGTCCATGCTTCGGTGTACTTGGATCTATATTCGGGTAAGCCAGGTCCCAGTGGGTGCTCGGCGGACATCACTAATACCATGTGATTGACAGGTGGTGGTGGTGGTCTTTTGACCAGGCTCGCGGTGGAAAAAATTACGTAACAGGCTGAAAAATTCAGACCCAGCACCACCCTAAGCGTTGCAAATAGCCTGTGCGGGAAACCATGCGGCAATTGACTGAGGAGGAGACGAAAATCGTGTTCGAGAAGCTCAGCGGGTACATAGGGCAGAATGTCGCCCAACTTGTGAACCGCAATGACGATAAGTACTGTCTGCGAATCCAAAAGGACCGAGTTTACTATGTGTCCGAGCACACGGCGAAGCTGGCCACGTCGGTGGCCCGCCCGAACCTTCTCAGCCTGGGCACATGTCTAGGCAAATTCACAAAAACAGGCAAGTTCCGGCTGCATGTTACGTCGCTGCAGGTCCTGGCGCCGGTGGCCGTGAACAAGGTGTGGGTGAAGGCGAACGGCGAGATGCCGTACCTGTACGGGAACCATGTTTTGAAGGCGCACATTGGTCGCGTGTCCGAGGACATTCCCGAGCACAGCGGCGTCATTGTGATGTCGATGGCCGATCTGCCGCTGGGGTTCGGCGTGAGCGCGAAGTCGACGGCCGAGGTACGGCACGCGCAGCCGAACGCCATTGTAGTGTTCCGCCAAAGCGACGTGGGCGAGTTTTTGCGGGAAGAGGACTCGCTGTTTGCGTAGAATAGATGCATCTTTGAACCTAATAACCTAATTTATTATGACTTTGCTGGTTAGTTATTATAGGCGTGTATCAAGCGCAGGCCAGGACCGGAACCACTATTTGCGGCCTTTGCCCTTGCTCTTCTTCTTTTTTGCCTTTGCGGCTGCCGAGGACGAGGCCGCGGTGGTCGGCTGCGGCTTGGCGGCGGGCTGCTTCGACTGCGTGGCCGCGTCGGACACGGCCGCGCCCTGGGTGGCCTGCGTCGTCTTCTTCTTTTTGGGCTTGTAGTCGCTGCGGTCCTGCTTGGCGAGCCAGCGCTCGGGGTTCGGCTCGCGGGCCGCGTCGAAGTCTGCCGGCAGCTTCCGCTTGCCGCTGCGCTTCTTGGGCGGCTTCACGGCGGCCACGCGCTTGGCGTGGCTCAACGACGTGAGCGGCGCCTCGGCGCTGTCGAGCTGCTCGGCGTCAATGCCCTCGATCAGCGAGTCTATGGAGTCCACGGCGTTCACGAGCCCGACGCCGTGGCCGGCAATGCTGAGCCCGGCCTCGCGCAGCAGCGGGTCGCTGAGGCTGCGGAAGTAGGCCGCGCCACGCTCGGCGTCGACCTCGGCGACAAGGGCGCCGAGAACAAGCTGGTCCAGGTCATTGTCGTTCAGGGGAGTGGTGGGGAGGGCGGGCAGCTCGTGCTCACGGTCGTAGACGAGCGGCAGCAGCGCGGCGGGCTCGACGCCCTTGGCAGCCAGCGCGAGGCGCGCGGCGTCGTCGCCGGCGTGGGCCAGCTTGCGCAGCTCCTTCACGGTTCTGGTCTGCGCGTGGGCCAGCACGCTGGGCTCGAGGTCGGTGGGGAACTCGGCGCGGTGCTTGCGGGCGCGGTGGCCCAGCGCGATGCCGGCGCGCGCCAGCAGCTTCAGGCGGTTACGGGCAACGACGGCGCGCTGGTTCGCGTTGAGCTGCAGGAACTCGGCCGGCGCGTTCACGACGTCGTACTGCTTCAGGGCCTCGTGCACGGCCTCGACGCTGGCGTCGGCCGGCAGCTCCGCCGCGACGCGGTTGTTTGCGGCAACAATGCGCGTGGCGGCGGGCGCCGCGCCGAGCGACTTGAGCAGGGCGACCGCCTCGGCGGGGCGACCAGCCAGCTGGTGCGCGTAGGCGGCCTGCACGGCCGTGGCCTGGCGGTCGTCATCGTCGTCAGCAATGGCGTTCGCCTCGTGCAGCACGCGCAGCGCGTCGTCGGGCAGGCCCTTCGACAGCAGCGCGCACGCGGTGTTGAACAGCTCGTCGAACGTCTGCGCGGCGTGCCGGGGCAGGACGCCGGCCAGCGCGTCCACGGCGCTCAGGTTCACGGCCAGATCGCCCTCGTCCTCGAACGCGATCTTGGTCGACGCCGCGGCCAGCACGCGCCGCGCCGCGTCGAGATTCCCGGCCTTGAACTCGGCCTGCGACAGGGCCAGCACCGCCGTCGGCGACTCAGGGTGCGCCTGCGCCAGCTCGCGCAGCCGCGGCAGCGCGGCGGTCCGGTACAGCGCGTACGCGTACGTCGGCACCTCGGCCGTGTGCTTCTCGGGCTCGCCGAACCGCAGCACCGCCTCGTAGCGGTCGAGCTCCACCAGCGCCTCGAGCTTCGCGACGCGGTGCTCGGCGCCAGCAGCGCCGTCCGCCGCCAGCCGCGCCTCGGCCTCCGCAAGCCTGTCCAGCGCTTCCTGCTGTGCCGGCGTGACGCTCAGCTTCGCCACCTTCTGCACAACAGACATCGCCGTGAAGTCCCAGTGCAGTCAAATGCTGTGGGTCCCTGCCGCCTTCCCACCCAACCTACTAAGCAGAGCTCAGCGGCCGGCCTGCACAGGCCCGCCGCGGCCGGGGCCCGCGCGCAACAGAGGCGGGACTGCAGAACCGCCGTGGAGCCGCCATAGAACCGCCGCGGGACAGCGCTGCTGCATGGTTTCGCAGTGGCCCGCTGCCTCTCCAGACGCGCAGTCGTCCCGTCCCTGGCTCTCCACGGCACTCTCTCGCCGCGTGTCACATGACGTGCCTCAAAAAAAACTCGGCGGTGCCAAATTTCACTTCCCAGCCCGTAACGACACCGCCTGCGCCGGACCTGTTTTGCCCCCCTACTGTCCACCGGCTCATGATCCGCGCATGGACGAGGTGCTTCTCGCGGCTGTCGGGGTCCGTCGCTAAGGCCGGCAAGGGCAGGACCGTGCTGGCCAAGCAGGCCCGCAAGGTCGGCCCCGTCGCGACGCTGGACATGGGCGCGTTTTCGCACCTGCGCGGCGTGTCCGTGGAGGAGCGCCGCACGCACCTGAACGTGCTCGACAAGGTCACGCAGTTCGCGCAGCTGCGCATCCACCCGGAGCTGCGCGACAACATCGCGGCCAAGCTGCTCAAGGCGCCGGACATGCCGCCCACGCCGGTCCAGAAGGTCGCCATCAAGGCCCTGCGCAAGCGCAGGCCCACCGACGGGTTCAAGTCGTGGCTCATTGCTGCCGAAACAGGCTCGGGCAAGACCCTGGCATACCTGGCGCCGCTGCTGTCGACCCTGCTCGAGACGCCGCCCGCCGCCGAGAGCGCAGAGCCGGCCATCCGCAGCATCGTGCTGGTGCCCACGCTCGAGCTCGTCGAGCAGGTCTGCAGCGATATCAAGACGGCCGCTCCGTCGCTGCGCCTCGCCCAGTTCGCTGGCCTCGAGCACTCGACGTCCGCGCTGGCGCGGCAAGTCAAGCAGGGTGTGGACATTGCCGTCGGCACCCCCGACAAATTCCTCAAGCTCAAGGCGAACTACGGCGGCCTTGCCGACCGCGCGCTGCAGCTGTGCCGTACCGTTGTCGTTGATGAGGCCGACTCGCTCATGAACCGCTCGTTCATCGACTCCACCACCGGTGTCATAGACAGCTGCGCCGAGCTCGACGACCTTGTGTTTGTCACAGCAACCATCCCGGGCTTTTTCGACAAGGCTCTGCGCTCCAAGTATCCGCAAACGTCAAGGCTAGTCACCCCGTCAATCCACCGGTTCCCCCGGCACATTGAATTCAGGGTCGTCGAGGTCTGGCGCAAGCCGTACCTGAATCGCAAGCAGCTGGCGTTGCAGCAGGCTCTCTACTCCATTTACCACGATAACTCCGAGGAGGGCCGCACAAAGCGCGTGGTTGTGTTCGTCAATCTGAAGAAGGACGTGGAGCCGCTGGTCGAGATGCTCAATGAGGCCGGCTTCAATGCGTTTGGTCTTGAGGGCCGCGCTCAGGAACGCCGCAGCCAGCTCAAGGACTTCCTAGAGCCGGCTAAGCCCGTGGAAGAGAGCGGCGGCGAGCGTCTAAAGGTCCTGGTTGCTACGGATCTTGTGGCTCGCGGTGTCGACTTTCACCGCGTGCGAAACATCATCTTGTATGACATGCCTTACTCTGCCGCAGATCTGCTCCACCGCGCGGGCCGCACTGGAAGACTCGGCACTAAGGGCCGCGTCCTACTGTTCGTCACAAAGAGCGAGCAGAAGGGATGGGTCCGCGGCCTAGAAACAGTTGTCAAGAAGGGAATGGCTCTTGCATAACTGCACTGTATATAGAACACCCATTCCACACACACCACTCACATCCCCAGTAACTTACCACCAGAAGCTCGACAAATGGCTCTCTGGAAAATTCGACGCTGGGAAAGCAAGATCTCATTGGCAAGTCGTTTCAGTCTGCAGTCCCGACATGGCTGCTAGACTTCTCATACTTGTCATACATCACCTCTATTTATTTTCTAATCTCTTTATTTATTTTCCACGCTCGATGCCTGCTAAGCAGGAACTGCTAAGCAGGAACAAAGCGATAGCCACACGACAGCTGCTTAAAGCTTTCCAGCAAGAATAACCCGTGCCCAGTGCGCGCGCCATACCTCTGCAGCGCCGCTGCTACACCAAGAAAAAAATATTAGGTGAGCGGGTCGAAATTTCAGACATCTCCGGCCCATTTATAGAGCCATGGATGTGGACCGAATTGTGTCGTCGGTAGAGTACTACGACGAAATAGCAGAATGGATTGAAAAGCTGGCCGGCTCAGCGGGCTCTGAAGAGTTCTACGAGATTTCCACGGGCCTGGTGCAGGTGTTCGGCCGCCTCGCGAAGCAGGGCTCTTTGGGACAGAAACTGGGCAAAAAAGAGGCTAAGATCAGCAGATGGCTAACCCAGCAGCTTGAGGAGTTCTACGATCTCAACTTGGCCAACGTGAGTAGATACCCTGAGGTGTGCGTGCCCGTCGCACTGAAACTGCTGTTGGTCCAGGGCAAGTACCAGGGTGTCAGCATTAGCGAACAAGTCTATAAGCTCATCAATGCGGCATCGGAAGTCCCGGCCGCTCTCGAGGAATTGCAGCCAGTGCTCGCAGAGTACGACGATCTCCGATTTCACTTTTATGAAGCAATTCCTCGCATCGCGCACATGAGGCAGCTTCTGCCCCTCATGTGCTCGTTCGAGAAAGTGATTGCTGAGAACAAAGACTTGTCACAGATCTATACGTCAAAAACAGTGCTTCCATTTCAGCCGAAGCAAGCGGCACAAACATACCGTGACGTATTCCAGAAAGCTTGGATCCACGCCCTACGCCAGCAAGATATCACACCAACGGATCTCAAGGGCATCCTTACTGTCATGCATGCGCGGATAATCCCGAACCTACTCAAGCCGCAGCTGCTTATGGACTTCCTCGTAGATGCATATGACCAGGGCGGGGCTATTTCGCTCCTGTCGTTGAACGCTTTGTTCGCCCTTATCCAATACCACCAGCTTGAGTTCCCGAACTTCTTCACGAAACTCTACGAGCTTCTTGAGGATGGCTCGATCCTTGTGTCGTCCCATAGATCGCGCTTCTTGCGTCTGGTGGATCTCTTCCTTACAAGTACGCATCTGCCGGCAATAATTCCTGCTTCAATCATCAAGCGCCTTGCCCGCCTTTGTCTGTTTGCGCCCCCAGGTGCTATTGTGGCCGTCATCCCATTTGTCTATAACCAGCTCAAGAGGCATCCTACCTGTATGGTCATGATACACAGAGCCAACGGAGGGCTAGTGGGAGGCGATGACCCATTCAATAATGATGAGAAGGACCCGCTTCTAACACACGCCCTGGACTCAAGTTTGTGGGAGCTGCAAGCTTTAACCACGCATTATCACCCCAATGTTGCGGCTCTGGCCAAGATCTTTAGCCAACCGTTCAGAAAACCCAGCTACCAACTTGATCATTTTCTGTCACACTCTTATGAGACTTTATATGCCACCGAGCATCATCGCAAACGAGACAAGGAGCCGGGACTCGAATTCGAAGACTACAATGTTTTCACGGATTTGGGAGATACATGGACCATATGACTTAAGACATCAGAATCACGATGTTAGCTAGAACAGCATTAATATTTTTGTATATGACCTGCTATAGGAGACTCTTTTGTGCGTGCCGCATCATAACTATCAGCAAAAATCTGTGACTCCATCAACCTTCACGCACAGAAAGGTCTTTCACTGACTGCGTAAGTGGCACAGGCCTTGTATGTATCACGCAATATATCCAAACCGCTTCAAACACTTCATCACAGATGCTCAAGCTTTTCCACCTCGTCAAACTCATCTGGTGTTAGCTTATGATAATAAGAGTATGCCTATCAGAATGATATCTGAGAACAACTACGAAATATGTCGCATTCCTTCGCAGAGAGCATGTCATGATGTTTGCGTCATTCTGACCCGGGGTCGCCACGGGGCGTGAGAATGCTGGGGTTGATAGGAATACTGGAGATGATAACGTCGATCTGATGTAATAGTGATCGAGGAGCATGCGGGGGCGCCTTGGGGCGTGGAGAATGCTGGGGATGCTAAGACTGCTGGGTTGCTGAGACCGCAGGGATCCTAGGAGACTGCAACGCGCATAGTGTGGGGAGATAATGAATTGTTTTTACATACACTGTAGGAATTGCTCTATGTGTCCTATACTAGTATGTTACGGTGTGTAACGTTATGACTATTATACATTAGCGACTATGAGAAAACTCCCTAACCACTACGCATGCACCCCACAGTAACCTCGAAGTCGATCTACGTGCATCTCGATACCCTATCCCTGAAGTGGCAAGAGCCGTTACACAGAGCTCGTCGCAGTAATTTTTCCATATGGCTTGTCTTTCATAAGATCTATCCGAAATTTTTAAGGGAGCCATAACAGTCAACGTTTACTTTCTGCGCTGCCAATTATGTCTTCCATGCCTCATCTCGGCGAATGCCGAAACCAGGAACAATGTGCATATCATCTGACACTAACATCCCAAACCTTCCTCGAAATGGGCGTAGGCTCCGAACGCCGTCAACTTTGGTTGACGTGCTAGGCCCAACAGTTCATGGCGTTAGCGAAACCTTAGCGGAACCCCAGGATTTCCATAACATATCATATCTTAAATTCTGAGGGTGGGATATTGCACATCGAACCCTTAATTGTATCATCATATTCCTCGCGCGGCGATTCTCATCACCTTCTCCGCTGCAAACACCTGCATGCATGCCATGATAGTGCATAAAGCCCCGCTCGAAGAACCAAGTGCCTAATTTACATCCGTTGCATACCCTAAACAATGTTCCGCCGGGGCTATTTAACCTTGGCTGCCGTTAACTTTCATGCTTATATTGTTGGCAACGATGATTGACATTGGAATCAAGTGGAAAGTTCATAATCCGTATGTCACTGCTGCTATTGCGGTGATGGGTGGTATGCTTTTTGGCTTCGATATTAGTAGCATGTCATCTTTCATATCCAAGCAACCCTTCATAGATTACTTCGGAACCGTGAACCCAGTTACAGGCGCCAAAGAAATGCAAGCTACTCGTCAGGCAGGCATTACTTCATCCATGCCTGGTGGCTCGTTTCTTGGTTCTCTTGCGTCTGGGTATCTTAGCGACACGCTTGGACGTAAGCCCACATTGCAGATGGCCTCCTGGTTGTGGATGATTGGATCAGCAATTCAATGCTCTTCCCAGAACATAACGCAATTGATATTTGGTCGAGTAATTGCGGGATTTGGAATTGGACTAGCATCATCGCAAGTGCCTGTGTACATCGCGGAGCTGTCTCCAAAGAGAATACGTGGTGCTCTTGTTGGCTGTTTCCAGTGGGCAGTAACATGGGGAACTCTTATCATGTTCTACATCGGCTTTGGTTGTGGCTACGTCGATTCGCCAAGTTCGTTTCGTATTGCTTGGGGTATTGAAATTGTCCCAGGCTTGTTGTTCTTCTTGGGGACATTGATTTTAGAGGAGTCACCTCGGTGGCTTGCTTCACAGGGTCATTGGGATAAGGCACTGAAAATTGTAGCTGATGTTCAGGCAAAAGGCGATATAGACAATGACACTGTTAAAGTTGAATTCGAGGAGATTAAGGAGGCTATCGTGGTCGAGCAGAACTCTAACTTCAAGTTTTGGGATCTTTTCAGGGGCCGGATCAATCAAAGACGCACATTTGTCGGAGTGACATGTCAAATGTGGCAGCAGCTTACCGGAGGAAATGTTGATATGTATTATATCACAACAATCTTCTCGTTTGCTGGATTTGAAGGAAATGCAAATCTTGTAGCGTCTTCGATCCAATATGTCATTATCGTAGTCATGACAATTCCAGCAGTGCTGTTTTTTGACCGCTGGGGTCGTCGTCCGCTACTTTATTGGGGAGCATTCATAATGATGATATGGATGATAGCAATGGCGGCAGTGCTCGGGGTCTACTCAGTGCCAATCCCAGATCTCAATGGAAATCCACAAATTCGCATCACTATTCCCAAATCTGATAAGAGTGCTTCAAATGGAGTGATTGCTATTGCATACTTATTTGCTGCTGCTTTCTCGCCTACATGGGGTCCGGGAACCTGGGTATACTGCTCAGAGATTTTTCCTCTTGAGCAGAGGGCCGTTGCAAATGGGCTCTGTGCTGCCGTTAATTGGATTTTCAACTTTGCCATTGGCATGTTCACGCCAGCAGCCTTTGTTAACATCACCTGGCGCACATATATCATATTCTCGGTCTTCTGTTTTGTGATGGCTATACATGTGTTTCTACAATACCCTGAAACGCAAGGTCTCACCCTTGAAGAGGTATCTCAACTCTGGGAAGCGAATATCCCTGCCTGGAAAACATCAAATTGGAAGCCGCTTGTACCTGATGTGGTCGATACTTATGCTAACGACTCTGATCGTCTGGATTCAATGAAATACGAGGGCGAAACTCAACATATCGAGAGTTCTATCAAGAGTTCTGATGAGACCGCTCATATCGAAAACGCTGACGATAGTACTACAAAGAAGTCTACGCGCACTCCAGTCAGTCAATTGAAGTCATTATTCAAATCGAAATATTGAAATATCATAGTCTTTTAGAAATAAAACAATGTCTCTGATCACCTAAGTAGGCTCTATTTGCGCCATTTATGTGAAGAACCAGTTTACGTTTCATGAAGGTGGTAGCTCCGAATGCGAAATTCGAATAATATAAAGAATAATAATAATAATACTTTTAGAAGCTAAGGATTTCAAAAGCGCTCCGCAAAGAATCGGCACTTATGCCTTCTTCTTCGAATATCCAATCAACGTTATGGTTCGTGAGAGCCACTCTCAAAAGTTCGCCATCGACAAAACCACGCCATTGCAGCGCATCGGATGCCGAGTGGCCTCCTAGAGTATGCTCATTTGTTTCCAGCCGCTTCTGTACATTAACGAGGCGTTTGAATAAATCAAAATCTTTGAAATCTGCCCACAGATACAAAGTCTCAAACGAGCTAATGTAAGCTTTGGGTTGTATGCTCGCGATCAGACCGTCAAAAGTCTGGATAGTCTCACTCTGTAGAGGATGGATGGGGCAAACGTCAGTTATCTCATGATCAAATCGTGCGACATTTAGAGAATTGGTGCACATTAGTTTTTCGGCCCAGGACCATTGTGGCGCAGCATCTGCTTCAGCCTTGATAGGCCCTATGAACATTTGAGACTGTTTTCCTAAGTCAACAGTTAATTTTCCGAGGTCACAAACCCACATATTACCGTTTTTGAGGAGAGCAAAACTCTCATTGTCAGACGGGAATCCACCATTGCACCCACTCAGGGCAACCGCAGAGTACGCTCGGCCATGCGCAGTGTCAATAATTGCAGCGTCTACTTCTGTCACAGCCAGCACCTTGTCTAGTGCCACAATCAGCTTTGCAGGGGTATTGTCTACCGCCAACTTGCACATGTACTTTAGATTCGAGTAAACGAGGCCTTGGAACGTGGCGCCCACAACTTCGCCATTCGCTATCACGACATCACTTAGTCTGTCAGGGACTTCAAACACTCTGTGTTGATTGTTCCCATAGTCGATATAAACCCGCTGAAGTGTCATTATGGCGGTTGTGCCACCATTAGCAACAACCTTCATGACTGGCTCATCGAAATGTTGCTCGCTGACGACATTCCCGTTTTTGATAACGAACGTACTGAATTCTGATGCGAGCAAAACTGTTGATTTGTCAATGCACGTAGCGTCCGTGATTGGCTTGCACCGCGAAGGAATCAAGAACTTTTCACCAGAATCTAGATAGATAATACTTTCGGCTGTGACTTGCACATCATCCTTGAAAGCGTAGGTTCTTCCGGGGTCCATCCCTTTGGGTAAAGCCATTCGTACTAGGTTGAGTCTAGGAGTTCCATAATACTGAAAGGTCATTGTTTCCATCATAGTGGTGGTTACAATGATGTCGTTGTGCAACCATAATTGAATAACGTCTTCTATATGACCACGACGACCGGATTTGCGGCATACCGCATATGTGGCACCATCCTTTGTGGTTAGAAAAGACGATCCAAGCGACTTGTCAAAGTGCTGGCTCCAAGAGCTGAGCTCTCTTTTGGTTGGTTCACAGCTGCGAGCAGAGATAATCCCTAGTTCGTAAGAGAATGGGAATTGAGCCCTTTGCACTGTTGCTGTTGAAGCGTTGATGATCCAGCCCGGCTGCATCGATTCATTATACTTTCGGAACTGTACTAGGTCGGGGCCACTAGTATACAGGTTTCCCCCACAAAGTCTCGAGTCAGTCTTTGGTACTACCAGCAACTCCACATAGCCAACTTTTGTGACTCGTACGATATACTTCGATGTTGAAAACACCACAACGTCCGGCTCTGAGAGCTGAGGTGCGAGTTGGGCATTATCCAGACACACTGGCAATACGACGGTTTGCAGGCATTTAGGGCCACCCGGTGCAGTGGGATCAACGAATTCTATTCTGCCAGAGAACAGAATGCATGCTGTATTGTTGTAGCTTGAAGGAACGGGTCCTACAGCTAGAGGGGCATCATTCATGCTATAAGTAACGGACAAAGTTAAGGTACCAACGTCGTCCAACTGCAGAAAGTGAAGGCAAAAAATATCATTAAGCTCGACTAGAGCTCCGATGTGACTCGGTGATAGGCTTGAATACTTGTGTGTGCCATTCTGCAAGCCGCGAACTCTGTAATACGCATCAGGTCTTGTCGTGTTGGTGATACCCATGACGCCTATAAGGCCATTCGAAGTGCATGTCACACAGACTGACTCTCCGCTAGGCAAAGTGTGGAGCAGCATTGTGGGCGAGAGATCCTCCGCGAAAAACGAGCGCCTTGTTTCCACGAATTCCTTTAGCTCTGGGTCGAGACAGACAAAAGTGTACGGGACCGTACGGCAATAACGCATCAATTGTTCCTGGGACTCCAAGCAGACAAAGTCGTGCACGGCGTCGATGCCCTTTTCTTGAATAGAGTACCAGTCAACAAGGTCACCTACCATAACGAATCCGTCGAGACCGCCATCGGCTAGGGCCGGAATGAGATGAATGCTTGTTGTTCCCTTTGTGAGGAATTCCTGCAGCTTGTGAACAGTGCCTGAATGGCCGATTTCGTACAGGCTGAGCCCGCGGTGCGTATTATGCAATAAGTGCGTGGTATCCCGGGACACCAGGTGGCCAGCGATGGTGGACCCAGGACCAAAAGTGGGGTCGGGGACATGAACCGGAAGGGAAATAGACATTGTGGTCTACTTGTGTATCAGCATGTGCTGTATTTGAGGTGGTTTTTTTTAGGCCTATATTGTTCCTGCAGATCACGATGGAAAAGCGTCATTTGCTACCCTAAACTCGCGGCCGCTTAATGCGAGATCGGCGAAAAATACGATCACAAGTCATGCGCGACCGCATTTATCCGGACTCCCAGTGACGCCACTCTCTCGGATTATCTTCTTAAAATTCAGGGTACGCCTGGGGCGGGCGGCGGTGGCAAGCGGGCCGCAGCCTTAAGGCCGAACGGCGCAACAGAGGCAGGCAGGTCCGAATATCGTAATGCAGCAAATATTAAAGGGGAAAAGGAAGGGTACATATATATACAGAATCCAATGAACTGATCATTAGGCCAGGGGAGGCAGTGTGTTTTTCACGCCGCGCAGCAGCGTGAGGGTGGACTCAAAGAACAAAATCGACAGGAATGACCCCGGCCACGACTTGAGCAGGGAGATGCCAAGGCCGCGGTAGAGGCCCGTCAGGCCCTCGTACGACACAATTTGGGCACCGCAGACGAGCGGGTTGTGAGAGTAGCGGTGGCCGTAGCCAGCCGTGAACGCCTCGTTTGCGGTGGAGGTGCCGTGCACCTGTACGCGCTTGCGAATTGTGTCTAGAGGGTAGACCGTGGCCTTGGACACGACAGATGCTATGGAGGAGGCGGTAAAGATGGGTGGAAGGGAGCTCGGCAGCTTTATGCGGTTCTCGTCCCGGAGGTAGCTGTAGATGGAGAAGAAGAGCCCCATGTAGGGAAACACAGAGGTGACGGTGGCGGTTGCACCGTGGAAGAAGCCGCGGATGCCGTCTCTGCTCCAGGTCGACTTGATGGTGGGCCAGAGCGTGGACTTCTCAGAGGTGTTTGCGGCCACACGGGTGCGAAGAAAGTCGAGTGGGTAGCTGACGAGCGTGGCGGTCGAGCCGGCGAGGCCGCCGGCCAGGAGCTGGCGCGTCTGCTCAGACCCGAAGTCGCCGAGGCGGTGGTTGATCTCCTGGAGCAGGGAGAACTGGACGGCGCTGTAGGCCACGTACAGGACCTCTGCCGGAGAGTTGCCCTTCCAGAACGCCTTTACGCCCTCATGGCGCAGGATGCCGAGCACGGTAGGGCCGATGTGGGCGTGCTGGCGCAACTGCATGCGGATCTTGAGGAGGTCGAGCGGGGCCACGAAAAACCGGGTGAGCAGGCCGGCGCTGGCGCCGCATATCACCGACTCTGCACCCGTGAGGTCCGAGTGCGAGTCCAGGTGGTTTGTGGACATCCCGCGAAGCAGCCGACTTTTTTTCCAGGGCGCCAACACAGCCAGGTAGGTGGTTCCGCCCTTACCCGCGTGAGCCGGAGGGCATGGCTGTAGCGACAGGAGCCGCGCGGTGGTCCTGGCACCAGCAGCCATGTACAGCGTCCTAGCGCGCGGCACGGAACAGAAACCCGGTAGGTTGCATAGGCTAACAACTTAGTACAGAAGCGCGAAAGGAAGCGTGGCGCATGGCCCCATCATGGCGCTGGTGGCTCTGTCGTGCGGGTGAGAAGAGCCCGAGCCATGAAGTGGACCCAATTAGCACGGCCGCTACATGAGCTCGTCCCTGCCGCCACTCCTCGCGCCATCCTTCCACGCATTCCCATCCTCCGGAGCTGGCAGCCACGCAGGAGATCCGCCACCGCTGGCTTAGGGTTCTGGCGGTGAGGAAAAACCGCTGGCGGTGCTTGCTTATGGCATTCAGGATTGCGACCCAGTCTGAACGAAGGTCGAGATGTCAGTAGAGGTTCCTCGCAACTTCCGGCTGCTCGAGGAGCTGGAGAACGGCGAAAAGGGCATGGGCAGCGAGGCCTGCTCAATTGGGCTCGCCGACAGCGATGACATCACAATGACGTACTGGAACGGCACGATTCTCGGGCCGCCGCACTCTGCATACGAGAACCGCATCTACAGCGTGACGCTCGAGGCCGGCCCGGAGTACCCGCAGCGGCCGCCGACGATCAAGTTCATCACGAAGGTGAACCTGCCGTCGGTCGACAGCAATGGGAACCTCATCACAGAGAAGCTTCCTGTGCTTGCGGAGTGGAAGCCGCAGACCACGATGGAGAAGGTGCTGCTGGAGGTGCGCCGCGAGATGTCTTCGCCGACGAACCGCAAGCTGGCTCAGCCCGCCGAGGGCGAGGTCTACTGAGCGTGTCGACGGAGGGCGCCACGCCCTTGTTTAATGAGTGCATGTGAAAATCCTCCCCAGGGCGTGCTTGCGCGCTGGGGGCTGCTCTTATGAATCATATTTGAATGAAACAGCTCCACTACTGCTGGGTCTGCGTGTGAGGACCACGGAGCAAGACTACCAAGACTGGTGGGACTGCGAGGTGGGACTGCCAAGTACGACTACCAGGACCACCGAGTGAGATTGCTAGGACCGAGTGGAACTACTAGGACCACCGAATAAGACCGTTGGACTACAGAGTGGGACTACGAGGACTACAGAGTAAGACTACCAGGACTACCAAGTGGAACTACGAGGACCACGAGTACTACACGTTAGACTGTCAGGACTACAACGTAAGACTGTCAGGACTACAAAGTAAGTTTGCCAGGTTTACAAAGTAAGACTGCCAGGTTTACAAAGTAAGACTGCCAGGTTTACAAAGTAAGACTGCCAGGTTTACAAAGTAAGACTGCCAGGTTTACAAAGTAAGACTGCCAGGTTTACAAAGTAAGACTGCCAGGTTTACAAAGTAAGACTGCAAGGACTACAAAGTAAGACTGCAAGGACTACAAAGTAAGACTGCAAGGACTACAAAGTAAGACTGCAAGGACTACAAAGTAAGACTGCAAGGACTACAAAGTAAGACTGCAAGGACTACAAAGTAAGACTGCCAGGTTTACAAAGTAAGAGCATCACGACTACTACGGCCCCCGGCAGGATAAGTACTGTCAAGCAGGACTTATACTACCAAGTAGGACCAGTGCTACTAAGTCGCCCAGTATTACCTCTGAAAAGGCCCGCCAAGCTCTAAGCTGCTTGTGGCCTCTAAACTAGTCGGCTTAAGCGCTGTCGGTATATATGGTGTCCGTATATCCATAAATCATTAGTTAGCGCCCTCGTTTCTACTCTGATTTGGCAGTGTTTGAGTTTTCGTGGTTCCAGATAGGCCTGCTCTTCTCGTTCACGCCGCTGGCCTGGTTGTCCTGGTTGTCCTGGTTGGCCTGCGGCGCCTGCTTCGCGTGCGACGCGTGCGTGCCCTGCGTGCCCCGCGAGTTGTGCGATGCGTGCGACGCGCGCGTTCCCTGCGTGCCCTGCGTAGCATGCGTCTCCTGCGACAGCTGCTCGGCGCCGTCGTCCTCGGCCCGCCGCCGCAGCTTGTGGTCGAGCGTGCTCATGATATAGTCGCTGGCCGCGGGGCTATCCAGCACCTGCAGCTCCTCGTGGTTCCAGAACTTCGGCAACAGGGCGCCAATGACCATGAACGCAAACAGCACGCCGGGAAACCCAATGGCAGCAATCGTCTGCGTGATGGCCACCTCGCCGGCAACGCCGATCCCGCTCAGCACCAGAAACAGAAACAGCCGCCACTTCGGCAGCTTGTTCAGCGGCTCGTTCGGGTCCTGGTGCCGCGGGTCCGTGATCAGCAGCTCGAGCCGCCGGATCAGCTCGTTGCCAAGAAGGCCCGGCACGCCCATCATGAAAAACAGGCCCGCAAGCACTCCCTGCGGCACAAGGTGCAGCACACGCAGCAGCGGCCCGGACATGAGGCCGATGGTGGCCAGGCCCTGCAGCGTATTTGTGAACCGCTGGTCCACTACATACAGCGCGCCCGTGCTCGGGTCGCGCTTGTCGGTAGCCAGGCTCTGAACGTGCAGCGGCGCCTGGGGAATTAGCCCGTTCGGGGCAGGAATGCCAAGGAACCCCGCCACGAGCGTGGTGATGCCGAGCAGCACAAAGTCCCAGTGGAAGCTCGAGGGCTTCGTGAAGTGGTAGTCGGAGCTCTGGGCCATGATGGAGGAGATATTGTGGTCGAAGTAGAACAGCAGCGTGAGAAGAATGGCGAACGGGATGGCCAGAAACACGTAGCCGACGGGGATGTTCCAGAAGTGGATGAACCAGCCGTACTCGCGACCGTAGTTCGAGGCGTGCGGTGACGGGTAGTACGCCTTCGACGTCGACAGCCGCTGCACGTGGTCCTTGAGGTGGCCGATGCGGCCCGGGAAGAACGTGAACCCGGTGAAGAACACGACAATGATGGGCAGGCTGTAGTCGGCGACGAACTTGCGCAGCTTCGGCGTGCCCCAGAACCCATTGGGGTCGCCCACAACCATCACAAACACGACGCCGAAGATGAGGATGCACAGCGCCGTGACGATCTGGAAGTACGAGGCGGCGAGCTCGGTGCCCGTGGCGCTCTGCACAAAGTTGAACTGGCGGATCAGGATCTGGATGCCCTTCTCGACGTAGATGATGTTGATGAAGCAGCCGAAGATGTCGGCGCTGAACTTCGTGATGTACTTCATGAAGCGCACGCCGTTGCACACGGCAATCACAACGTGCATGATGAACGCCCAGATGTTGATCCAGCACATGAAGGCAAAGAAGTTCACATGCTTCGGCACAATGATCTCGAACACCGTGTATGTGAAGATAGTGATGGGCCCCGTCACGCCCACCACGCACAGCGGCTGTCCGGCAAACAGCCCGAACACAATGCCGCCCAGCGCGCTGCCCATCAGCACCTCGTTCACGCCGTACGCGCCGTCGGTGCGGTCAAACATGTCCTGCGCAAACGCAATCGCAGGCAGAATGTTGGCAAAGAAGATGTACACGACCGACGGGACCACGCGGTAGTTCCAAGCATCGGTCCAGTCCGACACATACAGCGGCAGCCGCCGCCGCCAGTCTTCTATGATGTCTTTCCCAAGGTTGCGCGGGTGGAAGTACTCTCCCATGCCGTTCAGCCGGCTGCCTTTGCTCCGCACCATGACGCAATGCTCGCGCGTGTATCACTGTTCGCGGGCACCCCGCAGCCCACCAGCAAACACAATCTGCGGAGAGCGGCGCGGGGAGTGCGCTCCGGCGAACCGCTGCGTCCGCCTGGTTAGTCATTGCTCATGTGCGCCAAACCCAGGCCCGGGTCAAAGTGCGGCGTCTCCATGCACCAAGCAAGCGGCACAAAGACGCCGCACTCGGTGGCGCGACCCGCTCCTGTGTTATGTACGTGCTTTTAAGCAGCTAAAGTCTAAATGCGCCCGGGCTAGCCCGGGTCCTTCATCCTATTCGAAAGCTCTGTCTGCGCATCTCAAATTTCAACGCCAGTTTAACATTAATATTTCGTATACATATCCACAGGGGCACGGTCCTGCATCCCCAAAACAACCTGTGCTCCAGCGTGCGCGCGCCTCGGACGCGGCAGCACGGTCTCTCGCACCGTCGCGCGGCCTCCAGCCGCCATGCAGCCCCATTGTTTACACTGTTTACATTTTGTCCCGGGCCTGCGTTGTCAGCGCGGTCACCAGTGAACCAGTGGAGGACATGCCTCGCGCGCCCGACGACCCGCCGCCAGTGACAGCGAAGTCGCTCGCGGCCAACACGGCCATCTGCGGCGCCGTGATCAGCGGGTTCTTTGTGTGGCGGCGGTACCTGCGGCGGATCCCCACCGCCATGGCGCTGCCGGACCGCTGGCTGAAGCGGCGCACGCTGCTGGGCAAAGTCGTGAGCGTGGGTGACGCCGACAACTTCCGGCTCTTCCACACGCCCGGCGGGTACCTGGCCGGCTGGGGCTGGCTGCGCAAGGTGCCGCCGGTGAACGAGCGCGGGCTCTCGGAGTCGACGATCCATGTGCGCCTGAACGGCGTTGACGCGCCCGAGGCGGCCCACTTCGGCAAGCCCGCACAGCAGTTCAGCGCGGAGTCGCTCGAGTGGCTGCGCAGCTACCTGCTGGGCCGCCGCGTGCGCGTCGTCCCGCTGGCCAAGGACCAGTACCAGCGCCTTGTCGGCGAGGCCCGCGTCTGGAAGTGGAACGGCCGCCGCAATGTGAGCAAGGAGATGCTGCGCGCGGGCTGGGCCACCGTGTACGAGGGCAAGACCGGCGCCGAGTTCAACGGGCTCGAGGTCGTGTTCCACACCCTCGAGGGCGCGGCCAAGCGCCGCCGCGCCGGCATCTTCCAGCGCGGCGCGGCCATCGAAACGCCAGCCCAGTACAAGCGCAAGCACGCGAAGTGAACGCAGATCCCGTGCTCTCATTCCCGTGCTCTTATTCTGCTTTTGTTTTTAGTGGTGCAAAATTATAGACTAGCATAGGCTGATGCCGTTAATACCCAGCTTCTCCGGGCAGTAATTAGTTGGATGCCGTTGCCCCGGCAGCCTCTTTGCATGGTTGTTTCCGCGATGTTCTTTTTGGATTCATTCCTTTTGGCCCTCGTCGAGGTACTCCAGCACGACAGGACCCCACCGCGGCCGGCCCTTGTAGTGGCCCGTGTCCTCGGGCCAGGCCCGGATCCCCTTCGCCATCTCCGGCGCAAGACCCTCCTCCTTGATCTCGGACAGCGGGTACATGAGCGTGCGCACAGACAGCACGACAAACTGCGTCTCCTTGAGCCGCGACAGCACCTGGCGCTCCACGCGCAGAAACACGCCGTTCGCAACATCAATGTCCTTGCGCTCCAGCGCCGCCGCCGTCTCCTCCGCCGCCAGATGGTTGCCGCTGGGCCGGAACACGCTGTCGAGGTCGCCGCCTACCTGCACTCCCCATGTCAGCCGCTGCAGGTACTGCCCGACGGCCAGGCGATGGAAGGTGCGGTTCATGCTCAGCTGCAGGCGGGCAACGTACTGCGGCACCGGCTCGTGAATGTCGGTGAGCTGCTTGTTCATTTTCTTGCTGCTGCGGAACCCGTTCGCGCCAACGCCCGTCAGCGCCCGCAGCACATACTCGCCCTTCTCGGGGTCTAACTGCAGCAGCAGAAAGTCCTCCTCCGCGTTCGCGCACAGCAGCTTCAGCAGGTCCCGCGCAGAAACGTCCTTGCTGCGCTTCTTCGCGCGCCGCGGCAGCTCCGTGTTTTTGATCAGGTTCGTCACAACGTTGCCCGTGGCCACAAAGTACATCGGGTACTTGGCCAGCATGAACGCAACCACCTCGTCGTACAGCTCCTCAATGGCCTTCTCTGTGGCCTGCGCAACCTTCTTGCTCGTGTCCTGCTCCGTCGCAACGAGACACGTCTCGTCGGGCTGCGCTGCCGCCGTCTCGCTGCGGTACGTCGTGGCCCGGTCGTACGTGCGCTCAATGCTCAGCCAGTCGTTCTGGTTCACGCGCGACAGCCCCATCGTCACATAGTATATACTCTTGAACGGCCGGTACTTCTTTGGCTCGGCCTGCCGCCAGTCAAACTCGGCGTCGGCCGAGTCCACGTAGTCAATGTTCCGGTCGATCACCCGCACCGCCTTCTTCACGCCGGGCTGCTGCACAAGTTTCGGCACAACCCATTTGGATAAGAAGAATAGCACGACATAAATCGCGATGCTAGTCGGCGTCAGGTTCTCGAACATGATCGCAGATGTTTCGACGAGTTATGCGAGAACAAACTAGCCGAGATTTAATATAGTACGAGCGGGTCGTCGAGCAGTCGTTTGGGTTAGGGGTTCTGATAATGGTCTCATTACCGATGATAAGACGTACTTTTGCCGTACGTACCTCATATTGGGGCGACCGCAAAAGAGAGGGAGAAAAGATTCTTTTCTTGCAAGGTTTGCATCTTGCTAAGTCCCTGCAGTTATTACTGCAGCAGTATATATACTGGAATAGTCAGATATCAGGCCTCAACCATACCGCTCAACCGTATCGCTTAGCCGTGACTTATGCATCACACGTTACGGCTCATAAATACCCTGTGCATGCAGGCTTTCGTCGGCCAGCCACATACGCATTCAGGGTACATGCAGCTGCTAAATATCACCAGTGTCTTTTCGCGTAAAATCTCGTAAAAAACTAATAAATTATATTGAAGTGTTAAGCAGCGCTGGGTCAAAAAGTGTTTTAACAGAACTTCCTTTTCCACACATCTTAGTGCTCCGAAATTCGCAGCCGTGCCTCGCGCACCCATTCGTTGTGTGCTCAGACATCTAGAGGGTGCATGGAGAAGATACGCTGCCTGAGTGTGCGCGGCGCCGGCTCCACTACCTCTGCTTCAGGACTAGAGGTCACGACCGTTTCAACGTTCTTCTTGGACCCCAGACTAGCCACAGAGCTCGCCTCATCAGCAGTGTCAACACGCTCCACAAACCCAATGTCTCCGGTGTAGCCATGCTGTCGCAGATAGTTTTCAAAGCGTTCGTCCTCGTTGCCAAGATCGCTGCCATCCAGGTCGGGCATGAACAGCCACACCCATATAATGGCGAAACCGCCTATTATTGCAGAGATGATGAACGTCCACTGCTGTCCGAGGTGCTCCTTAATCGGGTTGAATGCCTGAGTGCCTACAGCACCGCCAGCACGACCAAACGCGGACGAAAGCCCATAAAACGTGCCCCGCACGCCCGTGGCATACGACTCTGTCGTGATAAGGCCCATCATAGTGCCGGGACCCATGTGGCCCACTGCCTGGAACAGGCCATAGAATACAACAAATAGCGGCACAATACGCCTAATCTCGTTGAACGCACACCCTATTACAACTCCAAAGACAACAAAGCCGAAAAAACCAAGAAGCATTGTGCGCTTGCGGCCAAGGATGTTGCACAGTAGCGCGCCTATAAACACACCGGGCAGGGTCAGCGCTCCCAGCAAAAGCTGCCATTCAGCCGTTTTCTTTGTGTCACCTCCGTGCACGACACTCTTGATGATCAGACTGGAGAAAATCCCATTAGGGAACACAATGAAGTCGTAAAGGAAAAACGTGCCGCAGGTTCCGACAAGGCGGAGCCAGTAGAACTTGAAAGCTAGCAGCCAAGGAATGTTGTAGTTAATGAACTTGCCCTGCTTGAACAGCTGCGAAGTGATAAGTTTAATCCGCAGAGCGAACACAAGCACAGGCCACACACAGCCAATACCAAACATGACGCGCCAAATTGTGGAGAGGTGCTTCAGGCCTCCAGCAGCTTCCCAGACAATCAGCAGAATGCTCATGCAGAGGGGTCCGCCCATCTGCAATGGCACGTTGACAACAAGAATAAACAGCCATCCCCGCCGGCGGTTCCGTCCTTCAACTTGTTTCTCGTTTTCATTAGCGGCCTCGAGGGTGATGGTGCTCGACACAGGGAACTCGCCGCCAACTCCAAAGCCAATGACACCACGCATGACGATGATCATCCAGAACATGCCGTGCGTTGTTTTGCCATGCGCCGCGGTGGCCAGAATGCTACCAACGACCATGCACAGAGTCGTGAATATGATCGCGCGCTTCCGATTCACTAAGTCGCAGGTCAGACCCATGACCAGCATGCCAATGATTTGGCCTACGGTCATGGCGTTCGAGACGCGTGTCGAGTACGTCCCCGTATAATCTTTGGGATACTCCTGCTTGAAAATCAGGTTCACGGCGGACATGAGACTGTTGTGGTACCCGTCACAGATGAGAGCCGCGCCAGCGCAGGCAATACTGAGTCTGTTCAAGACACGCCGTTCACGGCTTGGCGCGTCTTCCGAGGGCATGAAAGCAGCGTGGTGGTGGTCTCGGCTACCGAAATGTGGGGTCCGGTCGAAAGCTTTGAAATTTAAGACTCTGACTCAGGGCTCGACCCGGTCACAACCCTGCGTCCACGGAGATAAGATAGATGAACACCCAGGGGATCTGTAGCCGGCCCATGCAGCCATGTCGGGATACACCGCCCATTGACGATCTGCAGCATCGCGTACGCTAATCTTCCGGGGCGACCGGGTGGCGCACGCCGCGGAGCGTCGGCGTTCGATATCTTTTTTCACTGATAGTTAATTCTGGGCAAGTTGCAGGGGGGTCTAAAGTTTAGGGCACGAGTAGTATCCACCCTAGTCGAGTCTCACATGATAAAGACGGTAATAGGTAGCGAGGCTGCCTGACAAGTGATTCACAAGAAGGGTTCTGCAGTTGGGGGTTCTGCAGTCGGGGTTGTGCGGTGCAGTGGATCTATGCATGGTTCTACTGACAGTCCTTAGAAAGATCCAGCGTAAAGAAAAGCAGATCCGTGTGCTGGTTCTTGGTCTCGACAATGCAGGTAAGTCTACAATAGTCTCCAAGGCGCTGGGTCGGCCTGCTACGGACGTGCACCCGACGCTCGGGTTCCAGATCGAGACGATTGAGCACGGCGGCCTTACGCTGAATGTATGGGACGTGGGCGGTCAGCGGAGCCTGCGGCCGTTCTGGCACAACTATTTCGAGAAGACGGACTTTCTGGTGTGGGTTGTGGACGCGACGGCCCCCGAGCGGCTCGATGCGTGCCGCCGCGAGCTGCACGAGGCGCTGCGCTCCGAGGAAGACCGTCTTGTAGGTGCGGGACTGCTCATCTGGGTCAACAAACTGGACGCCGTGCCAGTCGCCGAGCATGCGGAGGCAGTGGCGCGCACAGCGCAGGCGCTCGACCTGGACAACAAGGCCCTCAGCGACCACCACCGGTTTAAAGTCGTTGGCTGCTCGGCCTACACGGGGGAGGGCGTTTCGGAAGGCCTTGACTATATAGTTGACGAGGCCCAGCAGCGGCTGTTTGTACTGGACTACTAATAACGACTGATCTGTAAATATGCGTTAATTCGAGTAACAAGAAAAACTAATGATAATGATAACGATAACGATATTAATATTGATATTGACAGTCTTCTCGCACCTAGCGGTGTGACCTGCAGCCCAGTCCGCCGCCGATTATATACCTGAAAAGGCACATGGTTTGTGCACCTTAGTCGTGGCGAAATGTTTGGGCTGTCGCGGGGACCGAAGGGCCCGCAGTTCTCGCGCCACGATGTGCAGACGCTGGTGGAGAGGACGCTTCCGCGCGTGCAGCAGCAGCTGGGCCAGCCCGTGTACCTGACAAACGATCGCTCGGCGCTCGTGACGGAGGCGGAGCTCGTTGCCAGCGTGCGCGCGGCGCTGGAGACCGAGTCGCGCAATCTGACGGGCGAGTCGCTGGCGACGCAGCTGGACGTGCCACGCACGCTCGTCGAGCAGCTGCTGCCGCGCGCGGCCGAGGGCCTGTCCGGCGTGTACATCGACAGCGTGCTCATTCTGCCGCAGCCGCGCGTCGAGCAGGTTGTTGCCGCGTTTGCCAGCAACGAGACGGAGATCCTGAGGGTGCGCGACCTGTGTGCGCGTGAGAACCTGACGATCAAGTCGCTGGATTACGTCGTGCGGCACAGCAAGGGCCAGCTCGTGCTGGCCGCCCAGGGCGAGTACATAGTGTCGGCGTCGACGCTCGACAAGCACGTCACGCGCGTGAAGAGCGTGCTCGACGCCGCCACAAAGCCCACGAGATTGAGCGCCGTGGAGCCCGACCCGGTGCTGCGCGAGCTCGTGAGGTCGGCGCTCGGTCTCGGCGACGACCTGTACACGCCGCAGAGCTACATTGACGCCCAGCTCGGCACGGCGATCTCGGCGCTGAACGAGATTGGTTACATCTCGCTCGCAGACCTGGCGGCCTGCCAGATCAAGGATGTGCCGCGATTCGCCAGGCGCCAGAACGCTGTGCTGCTGCGCGACTACGTCGTGAGCAGCGCGTTCTACGACGAGCAGAAGGATAGGGTGGCCAAGGCCCTGGCGGAACACCGCTACTTCGACCTGCGCGACCTGCCCCTCGGTAAGCGCGTGGCAGATGCGCTCATTGCTGACGACAAAACCAAGCTCGCGAAGTACTACAAGCGGGAGGCGTACCCGCACCACCTCGTGAAGCCGTCGCTCGAGCGCGACCTGACAGCGAAAATCTCTAAGGCGCTCGAGCCCGATGCCCAGGCCGCCGCCGCCGCCGTGCCCATCGAGGCCTCGGGCTCTACGACCGCCGACGCGCTGCTCAACAAGGTCGAGCTGCCCAACTCCTCCGACATCGCGAAGCGGTTTTTGGAGGACCTGCCCGAGGACTTGCCTGTTGCTTCGCGCATTGCCCCTCAGATCAGAGGCGCGTACTCCGCCGCCGCGCTGGCCGTGCTCAAGCAGCGCGTCGAGGAGGCCGTGGAACGGCTGGACGCTAAGATTCTCGCCTACCTGAACGCTGTCAAGACCATCAGCAATGCTGAAGTGCGCGCTCAGGTCTGGGACGAGTGGCAGCAGTACGTCAGTGAAAACGAGTATTCAGTCCCCGGAAACGAGCAGGAGGCCGCCAACCAGTTCCAGGCAAAGCCGGCCTATATTGCTGAGGCGGCCGAGGCCGTGCGCTCGCGGACTGAGGCTAGGCTTTCCAAGCTCACGAAGGCCAAGGACGCTGCGCTCGTGCTGCATCTCGCCGTAGTGGTCTACCACGCTCGCAACTTTGTTCCGGAGAAAAACGGCATCTTAAAAATCAGAGGCAAGTTGGTCCCGAAACTGCTCAAGGAGTTCACGTTCCCAGAAAGCTTCAACGCACTGAAGAAGGCTATTAAAGCGCCCACAGGCGAATTGCTTGAGCAGGTTAAGAAGGACGCTGCGGTGCAAGCGTAAGTGCTGGGCAGCAGATGTAAGACAGGTAATGAATATATAATGCTACAAGCCGCGAAGCAGGCTTCGTGATTCTATGTAAAGAGGAGGAAAAATGCTATTGTTCTTGTTCTTGTTGTTTCCTTTGTTTAGCTTTTGTTTCACGTTTGTAGCGTGATTTTGGGCCTCTTGTCGTCCCAGCGTCGATACTCGGAGCCAGACTCGTTGTACTTTCGCAGTAAAGATTGTAAATTGGACGCTTCGGGCAGTTTGGCGAGCATGCTCGCCAGCTCTTCCTCGTCAGGCTGTCCATTTGTCCGCGGCGCAGACGTGATCTCGCGCTCAATGTACTGGGCCAGCGTCTTCTTCAACGCCGACGACGCCTCCTCCTGCGACATCGGCGTCATGGTTGCGCTTACACGCCATACGTCGCTGGCGCTATGCAGAGAAGGGTACTGACTCACCGGAACGTTGCGTCCGTTGATGGACGAGCGCAGGGCAATACGGAAGCCCACCGCCTCCTCAGGAAGTTCAACTTCTGCCACTTTCTGGTTGAGCAAGTTGTCCCCGGGCCGGTTTTTGGCATCACCGGGGCGCGCAAACAGGACTAAACTGCCGGGACCGTCGCAGTGCAGAAGTATATTAAGGTCGGATTCGGCGCTGCCGTCAATATTGGTGTGCAGTGCATCGAAAATCTTGCTCAGAAGCGTAACGCTCAGCTTGAACTCGGCATCGGCAATCACCGAGGCCACGCGGTCTAGTCGCCTCTCCAGGTCTACCACGTCAGAGCTCTGCGGCGTAGATCTCGAGCCTTCCTTGGGAACAAGCTGTGCCGTATGATAGATCTTGTCAATTTCTGACAGGGGCATGTATTCAAATCCAAAAAGCTGGCGCACATTGTGGTAGGCGATAAAGATGCCGTCCATACGGCCAATGCGCGCCTGCAGCGAGTACTTGAACATTGCGGAGCGTACAAGCTCGTAGAACTCGCGCGAAAAGCTTTCGTACTCACCATTCAACTTCAAGATCTGGTAGTCCGATCCGTCCATGATCTGGGCATAGTCAATGTCATGGCGGATGGCACAACATGCCCGCGTCTTCAGGTCGAACATACCAGTGCCGGGGAGACGGGGGTCATGACAATCTAGCTGCGAGCGCATCAGGAACTGGCCGCACTGGGTGTAGTTGTAGGTCGAACCCTCCGGCTGAGGCGGCGGCGATTCAGGGTGAGTCTTGGAGTATTTCGCAAAGTCGCCGCTCTCAGTGACCAGCATCGTCTCCATGCAGTGCCCAAGAAGAGTGAGAATCAGCTCGTGCGCCTCGCCGGCCGCATTCACAGCGTACGTCCCCGTTTGCGCATTACGCATGAGCCACAGCGCAGTCGGCGCCCTTTGTGTGGAGCTGAACGTCGTCAGTCTGCTGGGAAAATATTTTGGAAGGTCCAGGATTTGCGGTGGGCGCGTGTGGGATAAGGCATGGTGCAGCTGCGTGAGCACGGGCGTCAAGCTGCTGGTCGATCCCGTGTACTTCTTGCCGTTTATCTGCGCGAGCTCGGCCAACGTCATGTCCCTGCCTGCAGGAACATACGACGCAATTTTGGAGAAGTCGAAATCGGTAATCGACATTATTTCCTCGAGCCGGGGGTCGAAATTGTACACGTTTGTCCGGGGATCCTTCAGAAAGTGCACACCCGGACTGAACAAAACACGGTCCAGCTTGTTAGCTAGCGCAGGCACCGGCGCCTGGCCGGGTACCTCCAATGGCTCATAGCTCAGCTCTACGGACTTCATGTCGGCAATCCCCAGTCTTGGCGGCTCAGCAGCCCTGGGCCCCGCTGGCTTACTCGGGAATCGCTTTGCATTTGTGGGTTGTGCTTTCCGTTTGGTTAGTCTTTGGACGGCATTGAGTGCAGCACGATCACGGCCTAGTGTCATGCTGCGCAATTCTGGCAGCTACGAGTTCCGTCGCCACTTACAGGTCCGGCCTATCTCAGCCAGTTGGTTTGTTTTCGTTTTCTTTCACACCCTCAGGAATTTTTTGTGGGGTTGGGGTATACCGCCATCAAGTACCACCACTCCCCGGCTATATATTGGCATACACAATTGAAAGAAATCCAGCATTGCGTCGTTAAGTATTTACAGGAATATGTACAAATGAGATTATATTGCGTCTTCGCATCTATGGCACAACGAGTCCTCGTGATCCGCAGTGAACTTCCAGCACCGCGGGCATTTGTGGTGGGACGGCTCTACAACAGAGACAGTTACATCACCGCTAGATGCAGAGTAGCACCATTCGCTTCGTGGAGGCTTCGTGAGGTGTACAGTCGACGCTATGCATAGGGTTTCCACAAGCTCAGGGTCCGTGTTGTCAGGTAGGCCTTCGACATACATATCGCACGCCAGCGACGAGCCGACCTTTTTATCATTGCGTGCCTGCTCAATGGCATCGTTGGCTAGCGAGCGTACGTTCAGCAGGGTCGCCACTGTTTCGCTTACAGTCTGCGCCTGTTCTGGTAGCTCCACCGTTGTGGGGAACCCTGCCATGGCCGGGGACTCTAAGCCGCGGGTGATGAGGGCCGGGCTCACGTCCCAGACTTCTTGGGTGAGAAGCGGCATTATAGGGCTCATAAGGCGCACGTAGGTATCCAAAACGTGCCACAGCACATATTGGACAGCGAGTCTTCGAGGGCTCGTCAAAGCGTCGGCGTAAAGAACATCCTTCGAGGTGTCAAAATACAACGAGGAGAGCTCGGTGTTCATATGTGTTTGCACAAGCTTGACCACCTGCTGGAAGTTCTGGTTGTCATACGCCTCCCGTGCTGCAGTGATGAGTTCGTTCAAATTCTGAAGTGCGTACGAGTCTAAGGCCTCGAGATGCGGGGGTCCAGCATCTGCCGGCGGCGGACTATAATCATGCAGATTGCCCAGGAGGTACTTAAATGTGAGGCGGAACTTCTTAACCATGGAGGCGACCTGGGACACTGTTGTTTTGCTTAGCGAGATGTCAGAAGTGTAATCGCTTTGTGCGATCAGAAGACGCAGCCCATCGATTCCGAGCTCCTTGACTAGCTGTTGCGGCTCGACGGTATTTCCTAGCGACTTAGACATTTTTTGGCGGTTTTCGTCGAGTACAAAGCCGTGCGTGATGAGCCGCTTATAAGGAGCGATGGGCTGGCCGGTCATGGCGACATGGGTCAGCAGGCTTGACTGGAACCAACCTCGGTGCTGGTCCGAGCCCTCCAAATAGATATCGGCCGGAGTTTTGTCCAGCATTGTCCAAGAAGAGCCGCTGTCGAACCACACGTCCATAGTGTCCGTTCCCTTGACGTACTTGGTGCCGAGCCCACGGTTCTGCAGCGAGGGCGGAAGCCACTCCTCAATATCGGGCTGGTCACTAAACCATTTCTCGAGCCCGTTATCCGACTCGAGCTCGGAGATGTGGCTGATGATGTGGGCCACGGACTCCTGGGTCACCAGAGCCTCGCCCGAGGCGCGGTCGTACAGCGCCGGGATGGGCACACCCCATACGCGCTGGCGGCTGATGCACCAGTCGGTGCGTGAAGTCAGGAAGGCGCGGAGCCGCTGCTCGCCGCTGGCGGGCTTGAAGCTGACGTTGTCGAGGGCAGCAATGGCCAGGTCGCTGACCTCAGGGCCCAAATCGATGAAAAACTGCGGCGTGGACCTGACGAGGACCGGGGCCTTGGAACGCCAGTCGAAGGGCACGCTGTGCTCGATGGAGTGAGAGGCGAGGAGCGAGCCGTTAGCCGTGAGCATCTCGAGAACTGCCGGGGTGCCTTGCTTGCGCGCATCGAGCCCCGCCAGCGACGGCGGCTCAACGTCGTCCGAGTAGTGGCCGCGAGCGTCGACGGGGGACACCACGGGCAGGCCCAAGCGCTGGCCCACGACAAAGTCCTCCTTGCCGTGGCCCGGGGCCGTGTGGACGAGGCCCGTGCCGGCCGACTCCGTGACGTGGTCAGCAGGAACTACGGGATGCACGGTGCCACGCAGCGGGCAGGTGTAGGTGAGGCCTGCGAGGTCGGCGCCAGTAAGGTCTGCGAGCACGCGCACGACGGTGTGGCCCGTCTGCTCAGCCAAGGACTCACGCAGCGCAGCGGCAACAACGAGCTTGTGTCCAGAGTCGAGCTCGACGATCTGGTACGGAATGTCCTCCTTCATGGCGATGGCCTGGTTTGCCGGGAGCGTCCAGGGCGTTGTTGTCCACACGGCGAGGCCGACGTTGTTGACACCGCGCAAGTCGGAAGTCAGAGGGTAGGCGAGATATGCAGTGGTGGACGTGTGGGTTCCGTACTGGAGCTCCGACTCGGCGAGGGCGGTGCCGCTCTCGACGGACCAGTACACGGGCTTGCGCTGGCGGAAGATGAGGCCCTTGTCGAAAAGGCGGGCGAAGACATGGAGCTGGCGCACGACATAGTCCTTGGTGAGGGTGAGGTAGCGGGCGTCTGGGTTGCTCCAGTCGGCCATGACGGCGAACTGCGTGAAGCTGGAGCGCTGCGTGTCGACCATCTGCATGGCGAGGCTGCGGGCGAGGGCGCGCTTCTCGACGGGGGAGTGAGGCCGCTTCTTGGCCTTTTTGAGCGATGCGAGCTCGATGGGAAGCCCGTGGCAGTCCCAGCCGGGCCAGTACTCGACGCGGTAGCCTGCGAGCACGAGGTAGCGGTTGATGAGGTCCTTGACGATCTTGTTCAGGGCGTGGCCCATGTGGAGCTCGCCATTGGCGTACGGCGGGCCGTCGTGCAGGACCTTTGTTGGCCGGTTGTGCTGGGCGGCCTGCCAGCGGTAGAGCTGCTCGCCGGTCCTGGGAATAAGGGCAGCCACGACGCTGGCCTTGGACCGGTTCGCAAGCCTTGACTGCGGGAGGTGGAGGGTGTGCGAGTATGTGTGCGCGAGGCGCGCACCCAGAGCCATTGCGAGCGGCAAAGTAAAGTTGACGTCCCGCGGGAACCCACAAACAAGCGCGTGTGTCCTAGAGAGTGGGAGCGCCGGTAAAGCGCTGCAGGGGTGTGTGCCCCGAGGGTAGTGGGAGCGGGAAGTGAAATTTCTTACTGGATACGGCTACTGCCTGGCCGGCCCCGAAAAACCAACAGAGCAGATCCGCGAGGTCGAGAGGGCAGAAGAGCGGCGTCGCCAATGAACTTGTATAGGCGGTTGTACACGACCGTGACAGAGACGGTGCGGCGCACGACGGTGAAGCCGCTGGCGAGCCGCAAGACTTACCTGGTGGACACATACACGCACCTGCTGCGGGAGAACGCGGTGGTGCTTGCGCTGCACAACTCGACGCTGCTGAAAAACGAGGACAAGCAGCTACGGCGGGACATCACGAAGGCCGGCGGGCACCTGACAATGGTGCGGTCGTCGCTCATGCGGGTGGCGCTGCGCGGGCTGGCAGCGGCGGACCCGGCGTCGGTGGAGGCCGCGCAGCAGTACCGGCGCGCGGGCCACCCGCTGGGGCAGCTGTTCAGCGGGCCGTCGGCGATCGTGACGATTCCGACGCTGGACCCCGTGGCGGTGGACAGGATTGTGCAGATTGTGGACAAGTCCCAGAACCGGCTGGTGCTGCTGGGCGGGCAGGTTGCCGGCGAGGAGGGCGTGGTGCTGCGCAGCCAGATCGAGGTGCTGCGCAAGCTGCCGAGCATTGACGAGCTGCGCGCGCAGCTTGCGGGCGTGCTTACGGTTCTGGGCGGTGCCGGGCTGGTGCAGACGCTGGAGTCGAGCTCGAAGACGCTGTACCTGACGCTGGACGAGCACCGCAAGCATCGCGAGGAGTCCGAGTAGATTAATGTACATAAATATGCCTGCCGGCCGGACGGCGGCGCGGCGGGGCTGCAGCGCAATAAATATAGCCATTGCATTAGTGCATTAGAGCCATACGGGCGGGTTCTTTTGAGGGCAGAGCGCGGGGCCCGAGCATCGAGAGCGCGTGGCTCTAGTCGTGCCGGCGGCGCTTGCGGCTCGGGCGCGGGCGCGATCCGCCGCGGGGCCGCGCGTCCTCGCGGTGGCGGCCGTCCTCGCGGCGCACGGCGGCGCTGCTCCGGTCTGCGGGGGGTGGGCGCGCGTCGAGCCGCTCGTCGCGGCGGTCCACGCGGCGGCTGTCGGAGCGGCTGTCACGGCGCGCGCCCCAGCGCGGCTCGGAGTCCTCGGGGCGGCGCGGCAGCGCGCGCTCGTCGGTGCGTGCGTCCTGGCGCGTGTCCTGGCGCGTGTCCTGGCGCGCATCTGTGCGCTGGCCCGCGGGCGCATCCTGGCGCGTGTCCTGGCGCGCGGGTCGCGAGTCCCGCACGTCTCGCACGTCTCGTACTTCTCGCACGTCTCGCACGTCTCGCACGTCCCGGCGCTCGTCCGGGAACCGCCGGCGGCGGTCGCGGTCGTCGCGCGGCGGCCGGGGCAGCCCGCGGTCTCTGCGCACAGCGCGGCGCGCTGCGACTGGGTCGGGCTCGTCGAGCCCGGTCACAAGCACGTCGTGCGTGTGCTGGTGCTCGCGCTGGATCTTGCGCGCGAAGCTGATGAGCTCGTTGAACCACGTGTGCACGCGGCGCGAGTCGTAGAGGAAGGCGGCGAGCTCCTCGCGCTGCGCGCGCAGCTCGTCGGCGCGCAACCGCAGCTCGGCGATCTGGCGGAACAGCCTGCGGCGCGCGGCGGCCTCGGCGCGGATCAGCGCGGCGATCGGGGGCTCCCCACTAGGCTCTCCCCTGGGTTCCCCGCTAGGCGCTCCACTGAGTTCCCCACTAGGCGCTCCATTGGGCTCCCCACTGGGCTCTTGGCTCGGCTCTCTACTGGGCTCCGCGGTAGGCTCTCCACTGGGCTCTCTGCTGGGCCCCCCACTGGGCTCTCTACTGGTCCCACCACTGGGCTCTCTATCTGCGGGCTCGGCGCTCGCCTCGCGGCTGGCCTCGCCGCTCGCCGCGTCGTCCCTCGGCTCGTAGCTGGCGTCGCGGCTGTCGGCGCGGCTCGGCGCGCGGCTTTCGGGCGCGGCAATGTGGTACTGCGCCAGCAGGTCCGCCTGCCCGTTTGCCCCAACCGCCTGCGTCTCGTAGTCCTGCACCTGCTGCGTCGTGCTCCGCACCGCGTGCTCGATCCGCGCCTTCTCCTGCTCGAGCGCCGCCAGCCGCGCCTGCGCCTGCGTCTGCGCGGCCAGCTCGCCGTCGATCGTGCGGTGCGCCTCGAACGCCAGGAACCGCAGCACGGCGGCCGGCGCCAGCGCGTCGGGCGGCGCAGCACCGCCCTGCTCCAGCTGCTCGAGGCACGCAAACGCGCGCGCCAGTGCTCCGTCCATCGCCAGCGGCTGCGCGGTCTCCGTTGTTTCCCAATGCGGTCTGCCCCCGCCTGTGATGCTTAATCCTCGAGGCCCCGGAGGTGGGACCGCCCTCGAGCGTAAACAAGTGGCGCACCGCAGGCACCCGCCGCAGGCATCCCCCGCAGGCATCTTCCGCAGGGACCGAGCACGACCAGGCTGTGACAGGGCCGCGCCCTCCTCTGTGACCCCCGGTATTGACCCCCGGCATTGACCCCGGCGTCGATCCCGGGCTGCTGCGCAATGTCGTACCTCACAGACCCCATGGCGCGGTACAAGAGCCGCCTGCGCGCGCACGCGCGCGACCCGCTCGCCGACTACACCGTGCTCGGGTACATTGCTGCAGGCACGTACGGCCGCGTGTACAAGGCGCAGACCAAGGACGCCGGGCGCCTTGTGGCCATCAAGAAGTTCAAGGCCGACAAGGAGGGCGAGCGGGCGTCGTACTACGTCGGGCTGTCGCAGAGCGCGTACCGTGAGATGGCGCTGTGCCGCGAGCTGCACCACCCAAACGTCGTCGGCCTCGTCAACACAATCCTCCACGACAAGAGCATCTACCTTGTGTTCGACTACGCCGAGCACGACCTACTGCAGATCATCCGCTACCACTGCACCGCCGGCGTCAAGCACAAGCGCATTGCCCCGTCGTGCGTGAAGTCCATCCTGTTCCAGGTCCTCAACGGCGTCGCCTACCTCCACGAGAACTGGGTCCTGCACCGCGACCTCAAGCCGGCCAACATCATGATCACGTCGCACGGCGTCGTCAAGGTCGGCGACCTCGGCCTCGCCCGCATCTTCCGCGAGCCCCTGCAGAGCCTCTACACGGGCGACAAGATCGTCGTCACCATCTGGTACCGCGCCATCGAGCTCCTGCTCGGCTCTCGCCACTACACGCCGGCCATCGACATCTGGGCCGTCGGCTGCATCTTCGCCGAGATGCTCAGCCTGCGGCCCATCTTCAAGGGCGAGGAGGCCGTCACCGAGACCGAGAAGGCCATGAGCTTCCAGCGCGACCAGGTCGACAAACTCACCAAAATCCTCGGCACCCCGACGCCGCACCAGTGGAAAAACATCGTGGCGACGCCGGACTACAAGCAGCTCCAGTCCATGCACCACTACAAGTGGTGCCTCAACGAGTGGCACCGCCACTTCGACGCGGGCAACCCGGAGTCGCTCTCCCTGCTCCAGGAGTTCTTCAACTACGACCCGGACCGCCGCATTAGCGCCCTCGACGCCATGAAGCACCCGTACTTCTCCGCCGTCGACGGCACGCCCCTATACCGCGACAACTGCTTCGAGAACCAGCCGGTCGTGTACCAGCCCCGCCGTGTCGCCACAAGCGAGGTCAACATGAAGGTCCCGCCGGCCTCGGCCCAGTCCATTAAGCGCTCTGCGGCCACACAGGCCTCGGGCGCTAAGAAGATTAAGAATTGATCTTTATAAAAACGTACTCGTTAGCTCGTTAGTGCCACGCCCTTCGTGTTCGCGGGTCGGTGGCATGCGGGTTAAATAAATAGTTGGCCATGGGCTCAAGATATGCTACACGCGCACGCGTAGGCGGCGCCCTGCACCAGCGCTCGGCGCGCCTCTACTTCTCACCAAATTTCTCGAGATCCTCGGGCTCGTAAATCACCTCTATCATCAGCGAGCAGCTCGGGCACGTCGCAATCGTCTCGCCGTCCTGCAGATCAAGCAGCGCCACCTGGAATTGGTCGCCGCACGGACACGGGTAGAAAAACGCCTGCGTTGTCGGGTCCCACGTCATGTCCTCGATCTCAATTGAATCGTATACATTGCTCATTTTGCCGTCGCCTGTCGCCTCTCTGCTTTAGTCTAACAGGCCCTCCAGCAAAACCGGATTCCTTGCTGTGTCTTGTTTTGAGCCTTGGGCTGAATTTCTGGCGGCTTGAACAACGGGAATTTTTTTTGTCAACACTCTCCCCCACCCTAGATGCTGCAGCTGGCACCGGAGGAGCCACCACGACCCGCCAGCCGCCACACTAGGCCTACTAGCAGTAACAAGGAGGTGGCGGACTCGCCGCTTACTAAAGGGCTTAGGGCTTGCCTGCCCCAGCCGCTGCCCGGCAACCAGCAGTGGCAGCACATGCCCGCCAAAACCCGACGCAGAAGTAATGAATAATTCAAGCTTGGGAGGAGTCATGTGATATTCCCTCCAGCGGCACGGGCCCGAAAACGAAGATTAGGAACACCACACTTCTTTTTCTGGTTACAAGCGCACACTCTAACAATGGGTATCAGCCGTGATTCTCGCCACAAGCGTTCGCACACTGGCGCCATGCGCGCTCAGTACCGCAAGAAGCGGAAGTTCGAGATGGGCCGTCAGGCTTCGAACACGAAGATCGGTCCCAAGCGCATCCACCCCGTGCGCGTGCGCGGCGGCAACAAGAAGTTCCGTGCTCTGCGTCTCGAGACCGGCAACTTCTCCTGGGGCACTGAGGGCGTCAGCCGCAAGACCCGTGTCATCTCGGTCGCCTACCACCCGAGCAACAACGAGCTTGTCCGCACCAACACCCTCACGAAGAGTGCCATTGTGCAGATCGATGCCGCGCCCTTCCGCCAGTTCTTTGAGTCCTACTATGGCGTCCCTGCATCCACCAGGGGCAAGCAGTCTGAGGACGTGAAGCAGACCGCCAAGACCCAATCGCGCGCTGCCAACGCCCGCCTCAGCCAGGGCCTCGAGCCCCAGTTCGGCGCGGGCCGCCTCTACGCTTGCGTCTCGTCCCGACCGGGCCAGTCCGGCCGCGTCGACGGCTACATCCTCGAGGGCGACGAGCTCCAGTTCTACCTCAAGAAGCTGTCGGCCAACAAGAAATAAAATGGGTGGCTAGCTCACAAATAATCAATTTAACTTATCATGTTTAAACGCTACAACCTGGCGTGCTTGCTCTGCTTTGCTTCTCTCCTCTTGTTCTTGTCTGGGCTGCGCGTTGCTACTCCTCGTCGTCGCTCACAATCCGGAAGTTTAGCTCCAGCGGGGGCAGCCGCTTGTTGCTTTGGAAGCGCTCCACCAATTGCTCTTCAGTGCCCCACCGCTGCTCAAAGTCATTGATGAACCACGAGCCCATGCGGTGGAAGCCGTACAGCCCCAAGCTGAGCACGCGCGTTGCAATCCCGGGTACTCGATTCGCTCGGTCGCGCAGGCAGAACAGTGTATACACAAACAGAAACCCAATGGCATGAAAAAACAGTCGGAAACTGCCGCCGTAGCTAAGCGTGCGGACCGAATTGGTGCTGCTCATGACTTTTCGTGGACGGGTTGTGGATAGTTGGTCTCGTTGTTCGGAAGCACCCTGCCGCGTCCCTATATCGATCGGGCTAGGTTTTTCTGTGGGCTGCCGAATGTGGTAACCAAAGTGCCTTGGTCCCCCGGATTTGTGTGGTTCGTTGCGTATGGACTTCGCTTTCAGTAACTAACTTTAACAAGCGTATAATAAATACATAAGGCGTAATACATCAAAACATACTGGTCCCCACTGCTCCACAAAACTGGCCCAGCACATCCAAATAGGAAACCCGTGCTCGTTGTTTCCGTATCATATTGCCGGTAACGGCCCACGGCAGACAGGGCACTGCAGCTTCGATTCCATCCAATGCTCCAGGCACTCCGTATGGAATACATGCCTGCATGGGGTAATCATGTATTTCTGCCGCTCGCTCTCTAAGGCTGGCGTGACTGGACCGTCCCGGTGAATGGGAAGCGTAACACCTTCCATGCAAATGGCGCATGACACGGTGCGACAGTAGCTCTGCAAGCTCTCGTTGAATTCCAGCTCAACAGGATCTTGCCCCGACACTCGCGGTGCACTGTCTGTCGTATCTTGCTCCTCAATGTCACTGGTAAGAAGCCGGTGGTAGTTGTAGCCCTCTACCGTCCACGACCGCGGCAAGAAAAACCGAGGCCCAAACTTCCATTGCAAACACAAAAATCCAACCTGTAAGCACTGCCACAGCACTAGCAAAGAAGTCAACAACGGACGGAAATGGTGGCCAAATACATTATCCTTCACCAGACATAAATATACTAAGGGCGCCAGCCGCAACGCAGTGATGGCCCCAATTACTGCTGGACTCAGCGGGACTTGCGACCCTCGCGACGCACTACGCCAGCACTGTGGCACCCAGTAAGAGTAGTATACCGTGGCAACAATCGCCTCATACTCGTACCGTGACCGGCGGCTGTGTCCAAACATTAGCGCCGACACAAATAGAGCAAAGAGCGCTAAGTAGAACCGACCGTATACCTGTCCGGAGACTTCGCGCTCGCCAACATACTCAACTGTCGGTCTTGGTGTTTGCCGCTCGCCTTCGTTGCCATCTTCCGCGTCGCCGTCAGCTCGGATCTGCACGAGGGCCGACTCGTTGGCCTGGGCTGAGCATATCCGTGTCACAAGGTCCAGCTCAAACCACACGGTGAGTGTAAACGCAAACATAGCAATAGCCAAGTTGAGCTCGACCATCTGGTTATCGAACCCAGCAGCCTGGGTGGCACACATCGATCCGTCAATGAGAGCCATGGCTGCCGCCGTCCATACACTGAACTTAGCCGCCCGCGAAGGAGATGCTAGTTGTACTGACACAGTACCCATCAAGACAGTCAGAGCCACGTAGACGGCCAACAAACCAAGGAGCACCCGCCGTCGTCGCCCCAGGAGTACTTCGGCTCTGACGCCACTGGCACGCTGTGCTGCTCCATTTATACCGGAGTCAGGAGACCACACAACTACATCGCTAATAAGACGGGGTATTTTTGGTAGCGGTGCTCCCTCCGGTGAGTCAAGTTCTCGTTCAATTAAGTCGATGTCGTCTTTCCCGAGCGAGCCGTCATCGTCAACGCGGGCTTGGCCATAAATGACCAGCTCCGCTGCTTCCACTGCATGCGTCTTCTGGGCCTCTAGTGCTTGCCAGGCGTCATACACGTCGATCTGCTCCGGAGAGGAGCTATTCAGAAAATCGACCATTGCCAGTCGGGCGTCCTCACTTCTGAGAAGGTACGGCAAGACGGCCGGCCCTTGGAACTTCAAAGTCGATGTGCTCACAATAAATCTCCCCGTGTCGAGATACACGCCTCTCACAGGAAGCATGGTTTGCGGCAAAGACCCCTCGTCTTGGGATTCGTCCGGCAAAAGCGAGGCGAGGCCGGTGATGATGCGGGCCGACCCGCGCGTGAACTCCCTTGTATCCTCCAACTTAAGAGAGAAGGAGCCGCAGCCAGGACGCGGCATGGCTCGCCATTCTGGAAGCTCCTCTTTTTTGAATATTGGCATGGGAAGGTCAATCTTCTGAAGCGATGCATTTAGCATGATGCTGCCAACTATCTCCGCATTTGGATGTGTATAAATGCTCTCGGGCGCGCTGTTGGGGTCTCTGAGCCACAGGGCCTGGATGGCGTCGTCCAGTTGCTCAGGATGCAGTTTCTGCCGTCTGTCGGGGCTGCTTTCCTTCACGTTCGTGAAATTGAGCGCACTGAGCGACATATTCTGTTGTCTGAAGTCGGTGATGGTGACATTCGCAAGCGCTTCGAGCTCCGTCCTCACAATGCCCAGGAACTCCGCCACCGCCGTCAGCTGGTCGTTCGAGAGCGCAGGAGGGCCTGCCAGCTGGAACAGCAGGAATATCACGACATAGGTTAGGATCCGGGTCGCGTTATCCATGGCCGAACCCAGTGCACTAACCGTCAACGCGCCAGGCTCTGGTTCAAACCCGTGGCTCTCTCTGCTTAGGGCAAGGCTTCACCAGCCAAACTCGTCTATGGCACTGTACCTAACCCCGATAGCGGCTGGATCTACAGGGTATGTCTAGAAGTTTTAGTAGTTGCGGCGCCAAGACCAGTTGCAGTACGCTTTTGAAGCTAGAGTAGCTCCAAAATTTCTTTATTATATAGGCATATGAGCACACGTTCTTCCAGCACAGTTTCCTCTACCACAGTTTCCAGTCCGACACTCGATGTTGCTGGTGCGACTTCGGGACTCACGTTACTGAAAGATCCAAATGTGTACTAGGAGAGCTGCCCGGCTCAGAAATAATGTGAATGGCATTGCTCTGTATATATGCATCTAGTTAAACTGTCAATTTCAAAGAAACTGATTAGTGTGCAGTGCACATTGTCCTCAGCAATGGCAGTGTTGCTGGGACTTGCTAGCATGGGACCAGCTAACTGAAGTCGCAGTGTGCAAATGTTTCGTGCACCCAACCGCATCTGGAACCTATTAGGTCAATTTAACAAAGCTGATTTCATCGAACCTTAGAGGGATCCCAGAATTGTACGCATGCTAATTAGCGTACGTTCATTGGGATGTCTGCACGCGCCGTGGACCGTGGACTTCCCCCGAGCGGCTTTACTTACCTAGACATCTGGGGCTAGATTTTACAAGATCATGTCACCAGAGTAACTACCAGTGCATTTTTCTCAGCAAATTTCCACAGCGAGTGGAGCAGGCTATTCGGGACTTGTTGTTGGTTTAAACTGGAACCCTCATGACCACCCTCATTGTAGGAACTCTGATGGACTGCCATGCGTTGTATTTGCAGCGTTGTTGTTGGATGTGCCTTACTCATTGTCGTTCAATGTCACGGTTGGGGTGCGATATGAACCCATGTCTCACGAACTATGGCTGAAACCTGCTTGGCACCATATATTGCTATGTTGAAGGTACGGTAATCCGACTGGCGTCTACCGGTCGGCTGAAGATGACTGGATTATACGAGAATGCGTTGAATCAAACGCGGTGCCTGTTCCTGGCATTGAAAAGGGAATCTACTCCTTGTTTTTTCTCACAATGCTAGTCATACGGTCATGGCAGCGTATCTTAACGAGCTTAACAGCACTGCTCCGAGCCTTTAAGAACCTTGGCTTGAGACTCAAAAGTCGTGTATGGCCCTTAGGGATCATTAAATTAAAGTCTGCGTCTGCGAAGGTGATATGATAGATAGTATGGATGTGTACGCGCGCGGTCCCATTGCACACATCGGGGTCGAGCTTCTCGCTCGTAGATCGCAAACAATCTTGACAGCGATGCCTCCATATCACCCCACAACTGCACAGCTCTATGCAGCGACCATGTCGCGTCGTCGGTAAGCCTAACCCCTGCCCATATCCCAGCCTTTTGGTGAAGCACGGGTTGGGGTTGGGCTATCACCCTTAATTGAAAACTGACTTAGCGTGCATTTTCATAACCGCACCACCGCACGCAGCACCGAAGGACGCCGCCAATGGAAGCTTTGCCAACGGCTGATGCGCTTTACACCGACCGCGTTCGGCGCTTCACGGAGTTTCTGGACCCGAGTGACCCCGACAATGCGGTCTCCGACACCTACAACAGCGAGATCCGCCGGATGCTTATGACGAACCGAACAAGGCTGATCGTCTCGCTCGACGATTTACGCGAATATGACCGAGAGCTGTGGAGTGGTGTGCTTTTGCAGCCGGCTGACTTCCTCCCGGCGTTTACACAATCCCTCAAGGATACGGCGCTCGCCATGCGCGACCCGTCCACGACCGACCTTGACGAGGATACCCTTTTCAACCTGGGGTTCAGCGGCACGTTCGGCTCGCATTTACTGAGCCCCCGTACCATAGATTCCGAGCACCTGGGACAATTAGTGTGTGTTGAGGGAATTGTTACGCGGTGCACGATTGTGCGGCCCAAGGTCAGCCGGTCAATCCACTATGGTGAGGCCACAAACGAGTTCTTTGCCCGAGACTATCGCGACCAAACTACTTCATTTGATCCCATGCCAACTAGCACTGCCTATCCCACCGACGACGGCAAGGGAAACCCGCTCATTATAGAGTACGGGCTGTCTAAGTACCGCGATCACCAAACGGTGTCCATCCAGGAGATGCCTGAGCGGGCACCGCCTGGTCAGTTGCCGCGCGGCATGGATATCGTAATGGACGATGACCTTGTGGATACAGTTAAGCCCGGTGACCGCGTCCAGATTGTTGGCGTTTACCGAAGTGTAGGTGGCACTGGTGGCGGCAGCGACCGCGGATCGACGTTCCGGTCGCTTTTACTGGGAAACAACGTCGTTCTGCTGAGTAGCAAAGGTACAGTATCGGCAGCCTCGTTGACTTCTTTGACAGACCAAGACGTGCGTGCTATCAACCAGCTGTCGCGGAGGGACGACATTTTCGACCTGCTCGCCCGGTCCCTGGCGCCTTCCATCTTCGGGTTCGACTACATTAAGCGCGCCGTGCTTCTCCTGCTGCTTGGTGGTACTGAAAAGAACCTTTCCAACGGAACGCACATCCGTGGTGATATCAACGTTCTTCTGGTCGGCGATCCATCGACGGCCAAATCGCAGATGTTGAGGTTTGTGTTGAACATGGCAAACCTTGCTGTTGCCACTACTGGCCGCGGATCGACTGGTGTGGGTTTGACGGCAGCCGTGACAACGGATAAGGATACCGGTGAGCGCCGACTTGAGGCCGGCGCCATGGTGACGGCGGATCGTGGAATTGTGTGTGTAGATGAGTTTGACAAGATGAACGATGCTGACCGAGTAGCCATCCACGAGGTAATGGAGCAGCAAACAGTCACGATTTCCAAGGCCGGTATCCACACGACGCTGAATGCTCGGTGCTCCGTGCTGGCAGCTGCGAATCCTGCGTACGGCCAGTACGATCCACACAAGGAGCCGCACCGCAATATTGCACTGCCGGACTCGTTGCTTTCCCGTTTTGACTTGCTGTTCGTCGTGACGGATGACGTTGAGGACACGCGGGACCGCGAGATCTCCGAGCATGTGCTGCATATGCACCAGTACCTGCCTCAGGGCGTGGCGGAAGGCGTTCCGCAGCGCGAGCAGCAGTTCTCCGCGCTGAGCGTGCAGAACCAGAACTCTGACGACCTGGCGCAGCCGGCACAGGTCTTCACCGATCCCACGGAGACGTTGTTGACAGTGCCTTTTGTGAAACGCTATGTCCATTATGCTAAGGAGCGGGTACATCCTGTGCTGAGCGACGCTGCCGTTGACCACATAGCCAATGTGTACAGCGACCTGCGCAATGATCCTCTTGCACATGGGCAGCGGCGCACGGCGCCCATCACGGCTCGTACATTGGAGACCCTGATTCGTTTATCCACGGCGCATGCCAAGGCACGGCTTAGCGGGGTTATCGAGGTCCGGGATGCCACGGCGGCGGAATCGATTTTGCGCTACGCGATGTTCCGCGAGGTGCTGCGTCCCGGCGCGCCAGGCAAGCGGCGACGCGTCGACAATGACGAGGAGGTGGATCTGGCAGAGTCTGATTCTGACCTGGACGACCTTGCTGATGCCGATGGCGCGCACGAGGATCTTGACCTCCCCGATGACGATGACGAAGACCAACTTGACGAGGCGGTGCCGCCTGCGGAGAACAGTGGGTCTGACCAAGAGGAGGAGGACTCACGTCCCGTGCAGCTTACCGAGCGCCAGAGGCGTTTGCGGGATAGGCGCGTGCTGCGGACGCCGCCGAACGCGACGGAGGATACGTCGGGCGAGATCTCGCGGTCCCGGCTGGAGCGGTTTGAGGCGATTACCGGTGCCCTTATTGCCGACGGCGGGCTGTTCACGAACGAGTCTGTGCTTGCGTCGGAGCTGTTTGAGCGGGTGAACGCGCGCATGCCGGACGAGGACCGGTTTTCTGATGCAGAGCTGCAGGCAGCCCTGACAAACATGCACGAGTCCAACAAACTGTTCTGGGATTCGAACGATGGTAAAGTGTACGCGATCTAATGGAAGAGTATAATTTAACTAGCTAACTTATCTATAATTTTACGAATTGTAATTCATGCTGTACTTGCACTGATGGCCGCCTCTGCCGCTCAGCCCACGTTGTGCCATGCAATCAGCTAGCACAGTTGGAGGTGATCCTGCTTCTCCGGAAGAGTCAAAACCGCTCACTCTCAGTTCTCCCCGTTGCTAAACAATGCAAATAATTCTTACAACATCAGGAAAAGGAAGAACTGGTACTCAGAGTAACACTTATTTGCACGACTTATCTGCACGACTTATCTGCACGACTTATCTGCACGGCTTATCTGCACGATTTATCTCCGCGACTTACCTACAGGACTGCACCGCACGACTCTACTTTGCTTAGAACATCCAACCAAAGTAACATATATGTACACCTGTTGTAGAAAATAGACCGTTTTAGAAAAAATTTAGCTTCTTTCCCAGATGTGGACACATCCGCGTTGGCCCCCCTCGACACGCCACCGACGCGATAGGATGACCAGCTGACTCGAAACCCAGGACCGCTCAGCGTTGCACAAAAAGCTGACTGCGACTCGAATAAGCGCCTGACTGCCTGGAAGACGCCGGCACCAAGGACGCTCCGTTGCCGGCGCGCTCACGGCCACGACGCGGGCGGGCGTGTCCGAGCGGCACACGTGACCCGCCAAGCCAACGTAAGGCCGCGCACGACGGCGCTCCGCCGCCTCTCCCCCATCAGCGCAGCGAAACCACCTCATCACCCACCATGATTGTTGAGGCGCCCTACATCGCGCAGGCGCGGCTGCGGGACTCGCTGCCCGTGCCGTTCCGGCCGTACGGCATGTGGCTGGTGCCGTTGTATGCACTGCTGTATAGGAAGTACACGGATGAGTACGACACGTTCTTCGTCACGAAGGAGTGGACATACGTGTACTTTGGCGGGCTGGCAAGCCTGCAGCTGCTGCTGTGGCTGGTTCCGTACTGGAACATCAATGTGCGGGAGCTGTTTGAGACGCGGCCGGCGTCGAACGCGGCGACGGCCGAGCTTGTGAAGATTGTACCCAAGCCTGGCAACGGGAAGGCGGAGTTTGTGAAGATCGAGCGTTCCGTGGACGGCTCGCAGGGCTTCATCTTCCAGCAGCGCCGGTTCCTGTGGGACGCCGAGCGCCAGGTGTACCGCCCGCCGCAGTTCTGGATCGACGCGAAGCAGCAGCCCACGATCGGCGAGCTGCTCGCGCAAAAGGGCGTCGACTCGAAGGATCAGGCGCACATGGAGCGCGAGTTCGGGTCGAACATCTTCGACATCCCTGTGCCGACGTTCATGGAGCTGTGGAAGGAGCACGCGGTGGCGCCGTTTTTTGTGTTCCAGATCTTCAGCTGCTGCCTGTGGTTCCTCGACGAGATGTGGAAGAGCTCGATGTTCATGCTTTTCATGCTGGTCTCGTTCGAGAGCACTGTTGTGTGGCAGCGCCAGCGCACCATGACCGAGTTCCGCGGCATGGGCCTGAAGCCGTACCCCGTGCAGGTGTTCCGCAACGGCAAGTGGGTCGAGCGCGAGACGCCCGAGCTGCTGCCTGGTGATCTTGTCAGCGTCACGCGCTCGTCGGATGACTCCGGCGTCGCCTGCGACATGGTGCTGCTTAGCGGTACTTGCGTCGTGAACGAGGCCATGCTGTCCGGCGAGTCCACGCCGCTGCTCAAGGAGAGCATCGCCGACCGCGACGCCGGCGACGTCCTCGATGTGAACGGCGTCGACCGCATCTCGCTGCTGGCCGGCGGCACTAAGACCATCCAGGTTAGCCAGGGCGAGTCTAAGCTGACGGGCAAGACGCCCGACGGCGGCGCGCTGGCCATTGTTGCGCGCACGGGCTTCGAGACGACGCAGGGCCAGCTGGTGCGCACCATGATCTTCAGCGCCGAGCGCGTCGGGTCCGGCTCGAAGGAGGCGTATCTGTTCATCTTTTTCTTGATGCTGTTTGCCATTGCCGCCTCTCACTACGTGTGGGTGCACGGCTCGGCCATCGGCCGCCAGCAGAATAAGTTGCTGCTGCACTGTGTCATGATCATCACGTCTGTTGTCCCGCCGGAGCTGCCCATGGAGCTGACCCTCGCCGTTAACACGAGCCTCAGCGCCCTGTCCAAGTTCTACATCTACTGCACCGAGCCGTTCCGCATCCCGTTCGCGGGCCGCATCGACGTTTGCTGCTTCGACAAGACCGGTACCCTCACTGAGGAAGATCTGCTCGTGGAGGGCGTTGACGTTTGCGACGGTAAGGGTCTGCACGGCCTTGAGGACCTGGCTAAGCAGGGCGGCGAACCGACGTTCGCCATTGCCTCGGCGCACGCCCTCGTCAAGCTGGACGACGGCGAGATCGTGGGTGACCCCATGGAGCAGACCACGCTCAAGTCGCTGGACTGGAAGGTCGGCCCCAAGGACGAGGTGCACTCGGCGTCGGGCAAGGCCAGCCTGCACATTCTGAAGCGATTCCCGTTCAGCTCGGCTCTGAAGCGCTCGGCCAGCATTGCCCGCGTCGACAAGCACGGGCTGCTTGTGGCCGTGAAGGGCGCGCCCGAGGTTGTTGCCAAGATGCTGAGCAACGTGCCTGAGGACTACACCGAGACGTTCACGCGGTACACGCGCAACGGTTCGCGCGTGCTGGCGTTTGCGTACAAGACGATCCCGAGCGGCACGAAGGTGGCCGAGTACAGCCGCGAGCAGGCGGAGTCGGAGCTCAAGTTTGCCGCGTTCATCGTGTACAAGAGCCCCCTCAAGGCTGACGCGGCCGAGGCCGTGCACATGCTGAACGCGTCCTCGCACCGCACGATGATGATCACGGGCGACAACCCGCTGACGGCGGTGAAGGTTGCGCGCGACGTCGGCATTGTGGAGCGCGAGGCGCTGATTCTCGACGTGGACGAGTCCGACACGCTCGTGTGGTCGTCGGAGTCGAAGACGGTGCCCTATGTGGAGGCTGGTGTCGAGCTGTACGAGGACTACGACCTGTGTATGACCGGCGCGGCGCTGAGCCGCATCGAGCACGCGGCGCCGCTGGTGCAGCTCATCCGGCACACGTGGGTGTATGCGCGAGTGAGCCCCGCCCAGAAGGAGTTTATTCTGCAAACGCTGAAGGACGAAGGCTATGTGACGCTGATGTGCGGCGATGGCACGAACGACGTTGGTGCGCTGAAGCAGGCGCACATTGGCATTGCTCTGCTGAACGGCACGTCCGAGAGCATGGCGAAGCTTGCCGACCAGCAGCGCACCGAGACGATGCAGAAGATCTATGAGAAGCAGAGGGACATGATGATGCGCTGGGGCGGCAAGGTGCCGCCCGTGCCTGCGCCGATTGCGCACCTGTACCCGCCCGGCCCGCAGAACCCGCACTACATCAAGACAATTGAGTCGCGGGGTGGGCACGTCGACGTCAAGACGCGTCTCGAGATCGAGAAGATGATGCGGTCGACGCAGGTGCAGAGCCAGGTGCAGGCGGCCGGCATTGCCGACAAGGTTTCGGCGATGGTGAACAGCGAGGAGGACGACGAGGAGGCGCCGCAGCTGAAGCTGGGCGACGCGTCGTGCGCGGCGCCGCTCACGTCGAAGCTGCGCAACGTGGACGCCGTGATCAAGATCATCCGCCAGGGCCGGTGCACACTGGTGACAACGATCCAGATGTACAAGATTCTGGCGCTGAACTGCCTGATCAGCGCGTACACGATGTCGGTGCTGTACCTGGCCGGGATCAAGTTCAGCGACGGGCAGCAGGTGGCGACCGGGATTCTGCTGAGCCTGTGCTCGATGTCGGTGTCGCGCGGCAAGGTCATTGACAAGCTGTCGAAGGAGCGGCCGCAGCCGGGCATCTTCAACTTCTACATCATGGGCTCGATTCTGGGGCAGTTTGCTGTGCACGTCACGACGCTCATTCTCGTGCGCTCGTGGGTGTATGCGCTGGAGCCGCCGTCGGCGATCGACCTTGACGACAAGTTCAAGCCGTCGTTGCTGAACACGTCGATGTACCTGCTGCAGGCGGTGCAGGAGATCTCGACGTACGCCGTGAACTACCAGGGGCGGCCGTTCCGCGAGTCGCTGCGCGAGAACCGCGGCATGTACTACGGCGTGATCGGGTCGTTTGCGCTGGCGTTCTCGCTGGCCACGGAGTTCTTCCCCGAGCTGAACGAGCACCTGCAGATGGTGAAGCTGACGGACACGTTCAAGGTCCGGATTCTGACGGTGATGGTTGGCGACCTCGTGGCGTGCTACGGCATTGAGCACGGCCTGAAGCACCTGTTCTCGGACTACCGGCCGCGCGACATTGCGCTGCGCCTCGAGGAGCGCGGGCATTCGAAGGTCAACTAAACGACCAACATCCCCTTTAATAAATTTCAGTCAACGAGCAGAAAAAGAGCGTCTAAAATGTTGATAATAGCGTGAGATCTGTCCATACCTTTAAATGTTCTTTTCTTATTTGTTTTATTCGTGTAATTTAGCGCGAGGTTTGGCGCCAGATATAGCGTGAGGTTTGTCTATATACTTTTACACGTTCGTTTCTTTTTCACACGTATTGTTTGCAAGCAGCTGTTTTCGCTTGTTTTGATTTTCGCCCACCGTTTATTTTTTCATTGTCGCGCGGACCCTTTGTACTAATCAATGGGGAAGAACTGGAGGAAGCCGGCGCGAATCACGACCATTGAGACGAACTGGCGCGGCGTGTTTGTGACGTGTCCCCGGGGCCGGGAGACGCAGTGCGGGCGCGAGGCTGTGGACTGGTTCGAGGTGGTGGGCGACAAGCTGTGGCCGCAGCAGGATGGAGAGGACCCCGTAGCGGCGGAGGACGGAGAGGGCGAGAAGGAGATGAGTTTAGAGGACCAGATCAAGCAGGAGGTTGAGGGGCTGAAGACAAAGAAGCAGAAGCGGTTTGTGACGTACGACAAGCTGGGGTGCGAGTGTGTTGTGTTCATCCAGACGCGGGCACCCGTGGACCCTGTGCGGCTGGTGCTTGGCGTGTGCGAGGAGGCCGTGCAGCGGCGCAAGGTGGCGAAGTACGTGCAGCGGCTTGCGCCTGTGCAGGAGCTTGTGCACTGCGACGCGGAGCTGAGCGAGGCGGCGAAGCTGCAGCCGGTGATTGCAGCCGGTCTGCGGGACGGGACGAGCTATGCGATCCGGCCGACGCTGCGGCTGAGCGCGGCGACGCGGGACGTGGCGATTCCAGCGGTTGCGCGGCTGGTTGGGGCCGGGCACCGCGTGGACCTGAAGAACTACGAGCAGCTGATCCTGGTCGAGGGGTTCAAGGGCGTAGTGGGGGTAGCCGTTGTTGATCTTGATGCGGCAGGGGTGCAGCGCTACTGCCGGCTGAACGTGCAGCAAATTTGCGCGTCCGCACCTGCGGGTCAGGAAGACGGAGCGGAGAAGTAGAGCTTGTGCGAGGACGTGTTGTAGATAATGGTAGCACGAGCAAGATTGTATTTAGCAGTGGGTCGGAGTTGCACTAGTACGCAGTTATGCTGCAGGCCTATTTTTGTGGTGCTGCTGCCTCCAAAACGTGCCAGTATTATTGCCTTGTTATAGTATTATTATACTACGGCAGTATCAATGATGCTGCTCATTGCACTCTCATTGCACCGCTGCTAGACCATTTAGCTGTTGTAGTATTGTTTGACTACTGCGGTATCATTGGTGCTGCTGATTGCACTGCTGCTAATATTGCGCTGCTGTTGTACGGCAGTACTACCATTGCAGTCCTAATGTAGCGCTGCTGCTGTATTATTGTGCCGCCATCTGTGCCCGCACGACTACCGCACTGCCGTACTACCGCCGCACTTCCGCACCACGCGACCGCACCGCACTGCCGCACTGCCGTCTATCTCCATCGCTATGCACTGTCACCACTGTGCCACCGTGCCACACCAGTCACTGAGACTGCTGTATCATACTACTTCGTGTACTACTATTATACTGTTATTAGTGCACTCAAGGCCATTACTGTTATACTGGAAGAGCCCGCGTGCTGCTACAGCCGAGCCTATGCCGCCCGGCGCGGCGCGGGCAGGCGGTACGCCGTGGGGCTCTCCCAGGCCAGCCAGTCCGACGCGTGCGTGGGCAGCAGCCCCATCTGGGCGACCTTCCACACGCCCGCAGCCACGGCGGCGCACAGGCACAGCACGTACACGATCTTGGCGGTGAGGATGTCGCTGCGCACGGCCTTGCCGCCCTCGTAGAGGCGGAACGTGTTCTGGACGTCGGCGAGCTGGCCGAGCGGCGTCAGAAAGAACATGTACATCGTCATGGTGATGGTGACGAGCTGCAGGCTCGTGCCGCCGAAGTAGCTCATGACCAGGTTCATGGCCAGCGACTTGCCCGGGGCCAGCGCCGTGTCCCAGGCGCGCTTCACCTTGAGGTGCTCCTCGTGCGCGCGCATCTTCTTTACCTGCGAGGACGCGCCCTTGTCTGTGCCGCTGGTCTTGAAGAACGGCGGCTTTGCGCAGCGCTGGGCCAGCGACGCGGGAATGTTCTTTGCGGAGCCCACTGCGCGCTGCGGGTCCGTCAGGTCGTAGAACCACTGGGGTCGGGGCATTCCGTGCGGGCCTGCTGTGTGGGCCTGCTGTGTTGGCCTGCTGTGTGGGCCTGCTGTGTGGCCGAGCGGTGGTGAGCGGTGGTGAGCGGTGTGGGCCTGAGGGTCGGGGTCCGGCTGGGTGGCCTCGCGCGCATGCCGGTATCGCGTGTCTGCAGCGCGGAGGGTTTCGCGCCCGGGCGCACGGTGCTAGCCATTAATGGCGGTTAAGAAGGTTCGCCGCGGCGTGCTGGCGCGCAGCGGGCGCCTCGACAAGGGTGGGCACAAGAACGTCGTCGCTGTCGTGTACGTGTCGCCGCGCACGCCGTTCGTGGCGGCGCTGAAGCGCATTGACAAGAAGCTGGCCGCGCCGAGCAGCGCCGGGCGCCGCAGCGGCAGCGGCAGCAGCAGCAGCGAGCTGCCGCGCGTGCGCGTCGTCGGCATGGGCCGCGCAATCCAGAACGTACTGCAGCTGGCCGCGGGCCTGCGCGCCCGCAACGCACCCGAGCACGAGCGGCGCTACGGCGTCGAGGTGCGCACGCTCAGCGTCACGGCGCTCGACGAGGAGGTCGACGAGGCCGCCGGGCGCGCGGTGCTGCGGCAGCGCGTCGTGCCTGCGGCCGAGCTGCTCGTCGGCCTGCTGCCGAACTAGGCGGCCGCGTCGGCGTCGCGGCGCACGACGGCGCGCGCGCGCAGGTGCGCGAGCTCGGCCGCGATCTTCGGCTCGACGCCCGCCGCGTGCGCGTCAACGAGCGCCACGGCGTCGTCCCAGCGCCGCGCGTAGAACAGCCGCTCGGCCTCGTACTTGACCTGCTTGCTGTCGAAGCGCGCGTCGCCCGAGCCGCCGAGGCCTGCCCGCACGCGCGGCGGCCCGCCGTCGCGCGTGTACGCAGCGCGCTGCGCGTCGAACTCCGCCGCCGGCTGCGGCTTGCGCTGCGGGCCCGGCGCCGTGGCCAGGTCCGCCGTCGTGAACTCGACCGCCAGCGTGCGCAGGTACACCTCCTCGCAGTCCTCGGCGCCGACGCCGTTCTCGTGGATCAGCACGGCAAAGTCGACAACGTCGCCCAGCGCAATCATCGGCGCGTGCCACGTCCCGGCGCCGTACGTGACCGCCTGGTCGCCGCGCACCGTGAACGCCTCGCAACGGTCCACCGCGGGCAGCCGCTGCGGCGAGTCGTCGCTCGGCGCCACTATCACCATGTACGCGACGTCGCTGCGCGCGCGGCCCATCGGCACAAACGTCTGCGTCGAGTACGGGTGCCGCTCCAGCACCGTGCTCGTGTACGTCTGCCCGCCGTCCTCGCCCGTGTGGTCGCGGATGAGGTGCGCCGGCGGCGTGCACCGGAACAGGTTCCAGTTCGCCGTGGCCGGCTGCCCGCTCGGCGCCCGCGCGTACTCGTTGGCCACGGGCGACACGCGGAACTGCTTGCGCGCCGTGCCGTAGTTCGCGCTCGAGCCGGCCTCGTCGCCCAGCTGGTGCGCGGAGCTGATCACCCCGCCGTACGCCGCGAAGTTCGCCGGCGTGATCGGCTCCGCCACCACCACGCGCGACGTCTCCAGTGTCGCCAGCGCCATCTGCTTCTGCCTTTGTGCCGCTGCCTATAGGCTGTCTTCCCCGGGCCAGTCTGCGCGCGCGCCAGCCCGCCGGCGCCGCCATACCGCCAATGCCCTGCCGCTGGGAGAAAGCAGGCAGCCGGCGCCCCCACGCATGCGCAGGTCGCAGGCGCCACCTCGCGCAGCATATCGTGACCACCCCTCCACTTTTACTCCGCGCCTCTCCCCACCGCTCACGATAACCATCACCACCCCAACCCGCCTCCGCGCCTCTCCCGCATAATCCCCGCCGCCTGCACTAATCAGCTAGCCCTCCTCCACACACCCTCCCGTCTACTGTGACTTTAGCTACCCTGTCCCACCCGCGGCAAACCCTGGATCTGGCCCTATATAGCCTTACTCGGAAACTAAGCGACTGCCACCGCCCGGCTCCCCCACCCGCTCCAATGGTCTCAACACACCTCACGAAAGAGCTCTCGTTCTACCGCAAGTACCACCGCAACCCCGTGAACGTGGGCCTCCACATCGTGGGCATCCCCACGATCCTCATGACGTCGCTCTACAACTCGACGCCGCTGCGACTGGCCGGCAACCCGCACCTCTCGCTCGCCCTTGCCGTCGGCCTCTACTACTGGTATTACTACACGCGCCTGGACCCGCGCTACGGCGTCTGGGTCGGCGCCCTCATTGCTGCCGCCTCGTGGTGGTTCGGCTCCGAGAGCCTGCGCCACGGCGCGTTCGGCTACAAGGTCAGCTGGGGCCTGTGGTCCGCGGGCTGGATCGCCCAGTTCGTCGGCCACGGCGTCTTCGAGGGCCGCGCCCCGGCCCTGTTCGACAACCTCCACCAGGCGCTCATCCTCGCCCCCTACTTCGCATTCCTCGAGGTTGCTGCAGGGCTCGGCATGCGCCACGCGGTCGAGGCAATCGACTCAATTGATGCCCGCGGGTTTCAGGACAAAGTGCGCGGCGGCGCGCCCGCGCCCGCGCACTAGATCTATTGCCGCCGCTCTCATTTGCCGGCGCTCCCCCTCGCGGTTGCTTCCGCGCGCAGCCCTTGCCCCGAAACCGTTGGCAGTTGCTTGCACCCTGAGCTGACCCTTGGCGAGACCGCGCCCACCAAACACACGTAGCTTCTTCCTTCATAACACATTACTACTACTTTGCATCTCTTAGAAATAAAAACCCTTCTTCTTCGCTTGCTCTCCGTAGGCCCCGGTCCAACGTTACTTAAGTGCACGTTGGGACAAACCCGGGCGGAATCTCATCTTCTACAACGCCCGATGTGGATCCAACGCGACATCAAGCTATCGCCCCGCTCCCAGGGCATCTACCTGATCGAGGATGAAATAAAAAAGGCGCTTCCTGAAATCAGCAAATACAGCGTCGGCCTCCTCCACCTGTTTGTGAAGCACACCAGCGCGGGTATCACCCTCAACGAGAACTACGACCCGGACGTCCGCCAGGACATGCACGACCACTTCAACAAGACTGTCCCGGAGGGCCCGCACTACCTTCACAATGACGAGGGCCCAGACGACATGCCCTCCCACATCAAGACCGTGCTCACGGGCAATGAGGTCACCATCCCCATCCGCAACGGCGCGCTCAACGTCGGCACCTGGCAGGGCATCTATCTGTGCGAGTTCCGCAAGTACCGCCACGCGCGCACCATTGTTGCCACCCTACAGGGCGAAGCCAAATAAATGTAAAATTAGCTCTCACTTAGTCGCACACGTACCTAACGATGATCAATTTCACGATTCTATGCGAGCTCATGCTGACGCCCGCGCCTGGCTAGCCGCCCAAATTTGGACCACCCGCTCGGAACCGCCCATTTCCCGAATACACTGAGTTCGCACGCTTTCCTCATGCATCAGGCTGCAGCCGCCGCTGGCTATGCGCGCGGCGGGGCTAGCAGTCGGGGCGAGGGTCTTGTGCCGGCACGCACTGTGTGTGTGACTTCCATTAATCTAGGCTGGCTGGCTGGTTGCCTGGCTGGCTGGCTGGCTTCTAGCAGCAGCCTTAAGCTCTGATTCAGAATATTTGAAACTATTGTGGACACTAATGTTTCAGCACTTTGTGCGCCTTGCGGTTTCAGGGCAAAATACCCTGCCCATCGCCTCGGGAGAGCGAGTCTTACCCACCTGCATGCACCCCGGCCCGGCATGCTGGCGTCTACTTTTTTAATCAATCTAAACACATGCAGCAGACCGTCCCCACTCGACTAAAATACCAGTCCAGCTGGAAAAAAAATCGGCCAAAAAAAGGTTACACATGGCGTGATATATTTCTGCTAGACAAAATGTACCCCCCCTCAAGCACAGCACGTCCCTGGTATCAGGTCTTTACCAAAGAAGCTATTAAATAAGATGAGTAGTAGGATAAGGTGACGTCAGTATCCCAGGAATGAGATCGTCAAACACCGATTAGTGGGCGAACCGATTGTTTTTCCCGGTGTCACTCCACAATCTTCCAGGCGCATATGCATGTACTCATATCATGATTATAAAAGACATAAAGATGCTCCTTATCGAGAACCATCAACGATGGCCTCACTTCTCCGATTTGTGGCTGCTGTACTTCCCCTTTCTGCCCTCGCCGTTGCCCGCCCCATCTCGAAGCGGGATCTTTTCTTGCAAGTCCCCCACGATGACCCGTTTTACAATGCCCCTTCCAATCTCGAGTCTCTGAAGAACGGTGAAATTTACAACACGCGTACTGTCTATCCCGAAATCCAGTATGCGGGAGCCGCACATGTGTCGCAAATCGCATTCCGCACCACTGATACTTTTGGCAATGCCTCCCACACTGTGGCTACCGTCTTCGAACCGCACAACCCGGACCCCAGTGCGAAGCTTCTATCCCAGCAGGTAGCCGAAGATGCCGATAATATCGACTGCTCGCCGAGCTACTCTCTCTATGGCGGGCTCCTCGTTCCCGACGGGGCCACAGTGCTCGCAGACAGTTCTATCATGGTTCAGTGGGCCATGAGTCGCGGGTATTATGCCGTTATAACAGATTTCGAGGGACCCGACTCGACATTCTTCGCTGGGTTCAATGAGGGCTACGGTGGAATAGACGGTATTCGTGCCGCACTGAGCCATCTGAATCTTTCCACAGACACTCCAGTCGCCATGTATGGATACAGCGGCGGTGCTCATGCTACCGTATGGATGACGAACCTAGTCGGCGATTACGCACCAGAACTTAACATCGTCGGGGCCGCTCATGGTGGCACACCAGCTGACCCTCGCAGTACAATGCAGTTCCTCGATGGAGGCCAGCAGGCAGGATTTGTCCTTGGCGCTCTAGGTGGGCTCTTGAAAGCGTATCCTGAGCATAAAAAAGAGATATGGCCGAAACTGAACGAAAAGCTACAAAAAGATCTTGAAATGATCTGGTCGGATAATACATGCATCATCACTGAAGTCGCTTTATTCGTACACACAGAGTTCCACACGCAGACATCACTTCCAGACTTCTACACCTACCCGCCGATTGTAGACCTATTGCAGCGCGAGTCTCTGCTCGCTAATGTCAGCTCGCATAATGTGTCCACTCCTAAGTTCCCTCGTTACATTTTCCATTCGTTGCATGACGACGTCATCCCCTATCCTCAGGCCAAGCAGTATGTCGACCAGCAATGCAGCAACGGGGCAAACATTCAGTTTGTGGAATGGCCTGGCGGGAACCATGTCACATTAGAGGTCGCAGGCATTCCAAACGCCATACAATTCCTGCAACAAGCCTTCGACAACAAGACGCCTAATCTGACTTGTGGCACAGCTGCGGACGACATCCTCACTATTGGCTCAGTAACCGTGGGAAGCATCATCGGCCAGGCCATTGCAGATGCTATCAAGGCACTGGACAATATCGTCACTCCGCTGGGTAAAATCATTCTCAATTTGTGAGTCGACGATTTATCACTGCGGTCACCAAAGTTCCTAGATGGTTGTGGATAATTAGCAGACCGCTCCCATCTTGCTGTTTCTAAGTGTGTTTGCTGGTTCTAGAAGAAGAAAGCAAAGGGCCTTTCAAAAGGGAATACATGGAGACAAGACTCCTAGAAGCACTGCTATAACATTTCCAAACGCTTGTTGCGACCCCATGCACGAAGGCTGGTACAGTCTCCAGGATTACGCACGCGGCGGGCAACTAATCAGTGGCATCAGGACTGCTGCGACTAGCTAATTTTTACTTCACCTATCTCGATAACATGTGCCAGCCGTGCCATCTCTATTTTTATCACAGTGCCTGCGGTGCTGCACTGACAAGCTGAAAGGGTATTCCCGGATTTCGTCAACGCCCCTTGGAATTCCGGCACCTTCGCACGGGAAACGCCTGATGCGCGGTTGTTTTACATAAACACGGGGTACATATTGAGACGTGGCGCAGTGGGCGACATGCAGCTGAGTACTCCGGGGAGGGTCCGCCCTCGCAGCGGCGTTTTTCACGGCCCCTTACCTAAAACCCTATGCAACGATAATAACGCTAAGTGACTGGCCGGATTAATAGCGCGGGCTAGCCGCACTCGTAATCGGACTGCGCTCAGCAGCCCACCTCTGCATGAAAGAACCGCAACGATAACACCCCGGGCGCCGATGTCGGACCGGTGATAACAATTCGGGCCATTCCTGCCACAATATTCACTTATGTCGCAATTGGAGTCCTGGCCGGCGAGTCTCCTCCCATCGACCCCGCCTAAATAGGTGCCGCCTTGCTTTTTACTCATTTTTTTACCCCACATTTAGGGGTTTCGTCGGCAGGGGCTCATAAAAGACCCTACCCCGAACCCTACCTTCTCACATGTCATCCCGAAACGCCTGCAGTACTAAACATATATAAGATTGGCGAGTCGCCCCCGAGCGTTTCTCCACACTTTGCACCAATGCAGTTACTCGATTTGCCAAACGAACTCATACTCGACATCTACAGGAACGGGGGGACAGACCTCCTAGTCGACGGGCAGTCCTGCGCGTGCCGGCGGCTGCGGGAGCTCAGCAACGAGCCCGATCTGTGGGAGCAGAGTTTGCACCCGCTGTTCAAGCAGCAGTTCATGACCCCACACGAGATTGCTCGAATCCCAGACTACCGCGCGTGGTATCTGAAGCAGAAAGTCGCCACACGGCGAGTCATTGAGGGCGTGGATCTGCTGGTCAGCGAGATGCATGATTCGTCGCCGGAGGACCTCGAGATCCTTGTGTGGCAGGTTCTAAAGTTGCGCATGCGTGCCGTCGAGGGCCTCGAGTACATCCGAAGTGCACCGAAGACGCTCGCGCACTTCCACTGGGCCCACTGGCTCACCGAGGTCCTGCACCGCTTGGAGGGCATGCACGGCCTCCTAGACCTCTCCACGCATAACAACTGGGGAAATGGCACCGTTTCGAACCCTATAGAACAGATCCTGGCGCTCTACTCGCTGCGCAACGGCTGGTATCCGCATCAGATCTTCAACACGCTGTATCCGCGTGAGTGCTGGGAGTCGCCGTCGCAGTCGTCAGACCCACAGGTGGTCGCCGAGGAGCTGTCGAGCTATGTGAAGTCGCTGAGCAACGAGATCACGCGGCGCAGTGACTTCCTTGCGGTGCTCCTGCGCTGCTCGCTGTTCCTGCAGATTGCCACCGAGCAGCTCGAGTGGAACGCGCAGCTGCTGAAGCTCCCGATCGGCCCTTACGTGTCGGTGCAGCCGCCGCAGGGCGAGCCGTTCTTCGTCGACTTCCAGCGCGGCAAGTTGCGGTCGGTGGCCGACATCCGGGACCGACTGCAGTACCTGCGCATTCCCACTAATAAAATCCAATACGGCATCTCGCTGTACGACACGCTAGCGACCTCATACGTGTGGCATTCCGCACCTACCGACACGCGGCACTGCGTGCTGGACCTCATAGAGCATGCGGCAAATGACGTCCAGGTGACACCTTTGAACAAGGGCTCGCAGATCTATCCGAACCTGGTGCGGCGCATAATTGAGCGGAACGTGAACGAAGTGGACAACGCGCCGCTCTCGCGTGCTGTCTCCTCGGTCTCGCTCGCATCCATGAATGGAGCGCCTTCGTCTTCAGGCCGCCTGCGCAAGGGCAAAGTCGTCCGCATCCTGGCGTCGGACGGACAGCAGCAGCAGCAGCAGCAGCAGCAGCCGAATGGAAACAACCGAGTTGGCCGAGATTTGTCCGGTGAACGGTTTGGTGTTGTGCTGGAGGTTTCGAACGGCTCGTGCTTGGTTCTGCACGGTAGCGAGCAGATCCGCGTCATCCAGGCCATGGTACAGCAGGGATATCCTGGCAAGCTGTGCTCAGTGGCCGGGCTTGAGATGCCCGACATTGGTGCTGATATGAGAATCCTCGGCCAGCACTTTGTGCGGTACAACCCGCAGCGCCAGGCATTCGAATGAACAAGTTTGACCAAACATTCTTTGTTGTTTGTTTTCTTTGCATTTGACACTAATATTAATCACTCACCCACTATTTATTCTACTCTATGTGTAATGTTGTTTAACTATTTATTTTTCATTAATTTTCCCTTTAGCTTCTTAACAATGGCAAGTTTCTGATTTCTGGAAGAATAAGTTGGCCCGCCTTCCCTGCCTGAGTCCAGTCTAGCTAGCCGCAGTTTAGCCAGCCGTAGTGTAGTTCTCTCAGGCATGCTGTTGTGGGTGACCCATATGACTTAAGACATCAAACTACGTCTTTTCACAGAGCAATTATATTTGTTAAAAATTTTTACAAGTTCTGAATGTTGAAAAAGCGCGTGCTGGACCAAGTAATTGCAAGCTATGAGAAGCCGTAAGCTACCGATTGCAAAGAGAGTTCGACATGCCGACAGCTACATCGTTCGGCTCTGAAGCGTTTGTTTCTTTAAAACATTACCAAACTAATAAATATACAGGAATTAAATATTTTGCTTTTAGCGTTACACAGCGACGCTCTGTGGCCCTTCCAATGCTGCACTGTGCGGCGTGTTCTGCCTCTGCTCTTGCCGTTGCGGTTGGGAGGCGGCCGAGCCCGTCAGCTTGACGAAGGTTGCATCACCAGAGGTCACAATAGAGCAGAACGAGGGGTGCATCTGCGACAGCAACTCCAGACAGCGCTGCAGCTCATCATCGCCCAGCTTCACCATGTTGGCACGCATTATTTCCATCATGCGCTCAATATCAAATGACATGACGTTGGTATCTTTGGAGCTGACCAGCTCATTAAGGACGCGCTTCATCTTTGGCACTTGCGAGCCAAGAAATGAGTCTGTTTGCTTGCGGAGGTTCTCGGGACAACGGACGACTTGCAGCTTGGCCTCTTTGGCTCGAATGCGCTCCAAAAGGGGAACCGAACTGGTGCTACGGCTCTTTTGTGACCTCATCTTTCCGGTCAGCACGCCCTTAGTTACGCGACCGGAGATCTTACTATCCGCGTTAGACGTCGTCCGCTGCACCAGAGGCACGGGCGACTCGCCACAGCGCAGGCTGCAGGGAGATGGCACAGTGCTTCCCACGAGATTCTCCTTTTTCTGCCACAGTTGCGTGAACGTTGCCTTGCGTTCGTCGGCCTTATGGGGCAAGTCGGCACACTCGACCATTTTCTGACCGCGCACCGTTGTGACGGTGTAGGCGGCAGGCCACACGGCAAGAATCTGAGCGAAATCACTAGGCGAGATGGACGTGCCGACTTTCATAGCGCGGTACCGAAGAGCACCAAAACTCATTGGCTGCCGCGACGTGCTGTGATGGACGAGAAGGATCCGCTCGATGGCCAGAAACGCTTGCATGTTGGTAGGGAGTAGACGTGGTTCGATGAGAGAGAAAGTATTTGCTTGTTACCACAAACAAGTGCGAACGACAACAAGTGCTCGACGACTAAAAAAGGTACAGGCGTGTCAGCGACGCGTTTCCGAGTGCGGGTGTCGCGATGCCCACGCGTCACCCTTGACCCTGCTAATTTAGCAGCGTCGAGGATCATATAACGCCTGCCACGCGTCGCGCCGGCGCGCTCCTTACCCAGCCCACCAGGTTCTTTCGCGCGGCGACTCGCCGTATCGCCGCGCCAGGCCGTATCGCCGAGCCCGGCCGTATCGCCGAGCATAAGCGTATCACCGTTCCAAGGTGGAGACGAACGCAACCCGCAGAGAACGGGACGGATGGCAATAAGGGCATAGCAGCAGGCTGCTTACCAAGGAAGCGACAGTTGTCTAGAATCTTCGGCCGTTGCGTACGTAAGCAAGTCCGTTTTCCGGGGGCGCAAGGGTTATATATTTCACGTCCACGCTGAAAAATTGCAGCTTTGACAACTTAGCACTAAGCCATGCTTGCCGCTAGATTTGCTCGCTCCGCTAAGAACGCGGGCCGTATTGCGCCACAACTCGCGCGCTTCCAGTCGACCAAGGCCCAGGGCCAGGTCATTGGTATCGATCTGGGTACCACGAACTCCGCCGTTGCGGTGATGGAGGGCAAGATCCCCAAGGTTATTGAGAACGCCGAGGGTGCGCGCACGACGCCGTCGGTTGTCGCCTTCACCAAGGACGGCGAGCGTCTGGTCGGCGTGCCCGCCAAGCGTCAGGCCGTCGTGAACCCGACGAACACGCTGTACGCCACGAAGCGTCTTATTGGCCGCCGCTTCGAGGACAAGGAGGTGCAGAAGGACATCAAGGAGGTCCCCTACAAGATCGTGAAGCACTCGAACGGCGACGCGTGGGTCGAGGTCAACGGCCAGGACTACTCGCCGGCCCAGATCGGTGGCTTCGTTCTCCAGAAGATGAAGGAGACCGCCGACGGCTACCTGGGCAAGCCTGTGAAGAACGCTGTCGTCACGGTGCCCGCCTACTTCAATGACTCGCAGCGCCAGGCCACGAAGGATGCTGGTCAGATCGTCGGCCTGAACGTCATGCGTGTTGTGAACGAGCCCACGGCCGCGGCCCTTGCCTACGGCCTCGAGAAGAACGACGACAAGGTCATTGCCGTGTTCGATCTCGGTGGCGGCACGTTCGATATCTCGATTCTCGAGATCCAGAAGGGCGTGTTCGAGGTGAAGTCTACGAACGGTGACACGCACCTGGGTGGCGAGGACTTCGACATCGCGCTTGTGCGCGACATTGTCGCGAAGTTCAAGGCTGAGTCCGGCATCGACCTGTCCGGCGACCGCATGGCCATCCAGCGTATCCGTGAGGCGGCCGAGAAGGCCAAGACGGAGCTGTCGTCCAGCTCGAAGACGGAGGTGAACCTGCCGTTCATCACTGCCGACGCCTCGGGCCCGAAGCACATCAACCTGAGCTACACGCGCGCCAACCTCGAGAAGCTGGTTGACCCGCTTGTGAAGCGCACGGTCGACCCAGTGCACGCCGCGCTGAAGGACGCCGACCTGAAGGCCTCCGACGTGAACGAGGTCATCCTGGTTGGTGGCCAGACCCGTATGCCGAAGGTCCAGGAGACGGTCAAGAACCTGTTCCAGCGCGACCCGAACCGCAGCGTGAACCCCGACGAGGCTGTTGCCATTGGCGCCGCCATCCAGGGCGCCGTGCTGTCCGGCGAGGTCCAGGACGTTCTGCTGCTCGATGTGACGCCGCTGTCGCTGGGTATTGAGACGCTGGGCGGTGTGTTCACGCGCCTCATCAACCGCAACACGACGATCCCCACCCGCAAGTCGCAGGTCTTCTCGACGGCGGCCACCGGCCAGACGTCGGTCGAGATCCGCGTCTACCAGGGTGAGCGTGAGCTGGTCCGCGACAACAAGCTGATTGGCAACTTCACGCTGGGCGGCATCCCGCCCGCCCCCAAGGGTGTGCCCCAGATTGAGGTCACGTTCGACATCGACGCCGACGGCATCATCAACGTGAACGCTCGCGACAAGGGCACGAACAAGGACGCCAAGATCACGGTTGCCGGTTCCTCCGGTCTCAGTGACACCGAGATCGAGAACATGGTGAAGGACGCCGAGAAGTACGCCGAGTCGGACAAGGCTCGCCGCGAGATGATCGACGCCGCGAACCGTGCCGACAGCGCTGCGAACGACATCGAGCAGTCGCTGACCGAGTACCGCGCCCAGCTCGTAGAGACGGACGCCGCGGAGCTCGAGAAGCTGCTCGGTGAGCTGCGCGAGATTGTTGCCCGCGCCCAGGCCGGCGACGAGGAGGTCGACAAGGAGGCTCTCCGCGTGAAGACGGACGAGGTCCAGAACAAGTCGCTCGAGGTGTTCAAGAAGGTCTACGAGAACAAGGCTCGCGAGGACAACAAGCCTGAGGAGGAGAAGAAGGAGTAAACTTAGCTAAGGCAACCTAGCTAAAACAATTTAGCTGAGGCAAGCTAGCTAAGTTCGTTTCGCCATCGTCTTCTTCCTCTGTCTTATCGTGTACATAGCAAAAGAATCATATTAAATAAATAGACGTTGAAACAGTTTACTTTTTGATTAGAGGCCCTCGTGCGGGTTAAGCATCGCGCAAATCCACAGCACTGTTCTTGCGGCTCACGTAGTAGAACAGGCTGCGCTCCATGACCTTGCGGTCGGTCTTTGGCCCGGCGGAAACCACGAGACGGCCCGTGATGTCGCGCGCACGGCCCGTTGCCAGCGGCTGCAGTTGCAGCACCAGCTGCGCATCGTAGAGGAGACGTTTGGCGAACCGCGCTAGTTGCCGGCCCGTCTCGTAGTGTCGGTCGAGCAGGGCCTCGCTGATCGTGACGCCCACAATGACATGCTTGAACAACGCGCGCAGTCGCGACACTGCCTGCAGCATCTGGTCCGCATCAACAAGCCCGGACAGAATCGGCATCTCCGCGCCGGCTACAAGAACAGTATCGCCCGTCGCCTCATCCACTGCCGGAAGCGGGTTCGTGGGTGACAGTACCAGCGTTTGGCCGTTGTGGCGGGCGGCGAGACTGGACAGAAGCCAAGAGGAGTTGGTCTGGGGATAATTCGTGATGACAGTGAGCCCAGGCAGCGCGAACGGTGCAGCCTCGAACAGCTCCACCTCGTCTATTCTCATCGAGATTCACCTCTCTACTTACTCACTGTGCGCACGCACGCACTCACTCACTCACTTACTTCAGGTGATAACATAATGAGATCATGAGCAGCTGGTCCTTCTCACGCACGGCACCGTACGCATAGCACCCCGTTCGCACGCGACAAAGCAATGCAATTCACTGCCAAGTTACGTATCACTGCCGGTTTGACTCGCTACTCCTGACCGGTCGAGGAGGAGGGCGACGCAGATGCCGGCCGGACGTCAACCGGACGCTAGCCGGCAGGCCTGTGCCCCAACCCTGAAAATGGTAGTTTTTTCAAAGTCACGCAGAGTTTGGATCGCTGGAAATCACCAACCAAAAAAAATGTCGTTCAAGGCAGTTGGGAAGCTTTCGCCCGTTGTTAACGAGCACACGGAGCCTGTGGGCCCCGCGTTTCTGGCGCACGCGCGCCGGATGATTCGCAACCGGACGTGGAGCGAGCATGAGCGGATTGAGGCCGAGGAGCAGGCGAAGCTGGCCAGTACCGTGAAGGAGGACGACGACGGGCTCGAGAGCGAGCCGGAGGACCCTGAGATCCTGCGTCACGACCCGAAGGACTGGAAGAACGTTGACCAGTATGCGGCCCTGGGCATCACGAAGTTGCGCTGGCGGGCGACCGAGGAGCAGATCCGCAAGGCGCACCGCCGCCAGGTCCTGCGCCACCACCCGGACAAGAAGGCGGCCTCGGGCAGTGAGAACGACGGCTTCTTCAAGATCATCCAGAAGTCGTTCGAGATGCTGTCGGACCCCACAAAGCGCCGCCAGTGGGACAGCGTAGACAAGAAGGCGAACGTGCCTGCACCGAAGAAGACAACGCCCGGCGACTTCTTCGAGCGCTGGGGCCGCGTGTTCGAGGCTGAGGGCCGGTTCAGCACGACGCAGCCCGTGCCGCAGCTGGGCGGCCCGGACTCGTCGCGCGAGGAGGTGGACCGCTTCTACTCGTTCTGGTACGCATTCGACTCGTGGCGCACGTTCGAGTGGCTGGACGAGGATGTGCCTGATGACAGCTCGAACCGCGACAACAAGCGCTACATCGAGAAGAAGAACAAGGCACAGCGCGCCAAGCACAAGAAGGACGACAACGCGCGTCTGCGCAAGCTTGTTGACACGGCGCTAGCCGAGGACCCGCGCATCCGCGCGTTCAAGGAGGCCGAGAAGAAGGCTAAGGAGCAGCGCAAGTGGGAGCGCGAGGCCGGCACGCGCGAGGCCGCCGCGCGCAAGGCCAAGGAGCAGGAGGAGGCCGAGAAGGCCGCTGCTGCTGCCACGCCGAAGACGCCCGCCGACAAGAAGGCCAAGGAGGCCGCTAAGAATGCGAAGAAGAAGAACAAGCGCGCGATCCGCGCTGCTGTGAAGCCCTTCGAGGAGTCCTCCGCCGCCGACGCCCCGGCCGTGGCCGCCGATGCCGACGCGCTCATCGAGAAGCTCGACGACCTGCAGCTTGGCGAGGCTGCGTCGAAGGTCGGTTCTCTCCAGGGTGACGCGCTGAAGCAGTACTTCGCCGACGGCCTTAAGGAGAAGGGCATTGCCGCCAAGTACTTCAAGTAAAGACCCCTAAAGTAGATACTTAATACTTAAGACCTGGGTTTTTAAGCATTTAATATTAGATTTCTTCTTTTTGTCTGGTTGGAGCGCGGTTTCATTGCCGTGAGCTGCCATTCTTTTTTTTTTTTTTGTGCGTCCGCTTTTGCAATTGGTCCCCTTAGGCCAGTGCTATGAACTACGACTTCATCGCTGGCCAGAAGGCTTGGCCAGCAGCCGTCCACCGGCAATCGGGTTCGCCTGTGCTAGAAAGCCAGGCTGCTGGCGCTTTGGGACCTGGGCACCACACCTTGGCTTACCCATCATCATCAAACCCAGTAAACGAGTTAATTAGAAACCCCTCCATTCCCTGGCTCAGGCACGGTCCCGCCGAGGGTGGTCATGCGTCGTCGTCTCGCCGCGGAGCCTCGCGTCACAGACTTCGTGCCGGCCAGCGACTATGAGGCCTCCGCGCCTGCCGCGTTCGGGCTGCCTGAGGTGCCAGTACTGTACCTCCAGGGCCGCGCACAGTTCAACGGCCGCCCTGCAGACATATGGGTCGCCTCTGACGGCCTATACGTGTGGCAAGACGGCACAGGGTTTGTTGCCGACACCGACGACGTCCAGCTCGCACTATCACAGCTGCGGGTAGGAGACTCTGTCTTCGGATTGGAAGCTGCTGATTCCCTGTTCTGGCAAAATGTTGCTCGTGCCCTGCACAAGGCGGCTCTCTTCAACGCTGAACTGGGCGCACAGGAGGACGATGTGCAATTGGCTGTGCCTGTCGACTTCGAGTCAGGCCAGGCTGACGACTTGGGCGACGCGCGCTTGCAACACAGCGTGGGTGCGGGCCTGAGCCTCAGATCAGGTCCAGCAATAGCAGCAAAACGGCGGCGCTCCAGCTGATGCCGTCGTTATAGCATGTGAGCCCATTGGACAACCCTTGTGCTGGACGAGAGGGCCAGAACGATGGGTAGTCCGTCTCCTATCTTCTCAGTGGTTTGAATGCTTGTACATATTTCCTGGGGTCCATTGTCGGCACATTAGTCTCTTTTAGCATCCGAAAAAAGGATTTCTCGACACGAACCCGCAAACCCGGAAGTGGAGATGACCTTTTAGATGTCGCAGTACATCTTCGATGCGATGGCTCGATGCGATGGCTCGATGCGATAGCTCGATGCGATAGCTCGATGTGATAGCCCAATACGACACCGCTAGTCGGTTGGCGAAAAATACATTCATGGCATTGCCCTTAAAACCCTCGGATGGTCATGCCGCCTTTTGTCTCTACGTCTGCGAGGATGCAGAGCGAGAATGATGACACGTGGAATGCCAGTGTCCGGGATATATCTGGACTAAGTATAGAAGTCCCAGGTGTTCGTCTGCCCGGTGCTGTTCCATGCTATAGAGAGTCATTGCCCGATATCGCGAATGATAGCAGCTCACTTCATTAATAGATATCCATTGCAATACATCCCAATACTGCACTTTTTGGTTGTATGTACATCAAGAGATCTCACTTAACTGTAGTTCATCTCAGAACGAAAGACAAGTCTAGACTTTAGACTTTGCCAAGAACGTTGTGTGAGAGGTAAGTCAATATCTCTCGATACTGCTGTGGAGAGAAGCTCTCATCATGCTGACCGAAGGTTCCGCAGCGTATTAAATCGCTTGTTTGTTCGCCTTTCAGGGCAGTAATACTTGAATTGCGTTTTAAAAAGACCTCGGTGTGAGAGATGCACGCGACTCGTCGTCCTCACGCTCTTTGAAATTAATTCTTTGCTATAAAGTATTTGAAGAATTTCGCTAGAATTCCTTATGCTCCAACCCTCGAATTTTCTGCTCCTCGTCCTCCTCACGCGCATGAGTGTGGGGCAGGTGCAAGTAAGCAGTCCTACTCTTTTCACCCGAGTGCTGCGAATATAATTACTGCAAGTTGCTAAAACATTGAAAGCTATATTACTAGAGTTGCTCATGCCGTATTGAACGTTTGAGCGTTCTTTGCCTAATTCATACACATTTCCTATTGCTGAATATGGGAAGACGGACTAAAAGCCAGGAGCGGAAACTAATTATGGTGGTGGGGGAGATCTGCTTAACAACCCGAGAAGGTGCATGTGTGTTCATTGAAGAAGGCCCCCGCCGACTGCCGTTCTCCCTATTTTACACACCACCTTCTCTTTGAGCAGCCACGATGAGCGTTGAAATGGCTGAAGTCTACGATGCAGCAGAGTATTTGAAATCGTCTGGCGCTGTGAGCACTCATAACAAAGAAGCACAGAAACTGTGCGATTTCTTCTTTGCTGGATTGGCCCGAGTACTAGTATTTGTGGTCACCGTGTACAGTGCCGTTCATTTTGTCCTCCGCCAGGCACGGTACGCCTTTGAGCGGCAGCTGCTGTTTCGGGACCCGTCGCCGCAGCGCATCCGCAGTCATGTCGCAGACTTACCCAAAATCCCGCGCCATATTGCATTTGTTCTCCATATAGACCCCGCATCGTCGCGGAATGGTGGTGGTCTCGAGGGGCTTCTCAATTCAGTGGGCCAGGTATGCGTATGGTGCCTCGGTGCTGGATCACACCAGGCCACGGTGTACGAGCGCACGGGCGCGTTGCAAGACCTGAGTCTGTTCGTTGTGCGCGATGCGCTGGTGGCGATTTTGGCTCGGCGCTTTGGCAGCGAAAACGTGCCTGCGTTCAAGCTGCGCAGTGGTACCAATGTCGCTTATGGAGGAGGCCAGAGCGATGACGCTGATACGAGTCGCGGCCCCGCCTTGACCATCACGCTTATGTCTGAGCGTGATGGCCGTCCATTTATAGCCCAGCTTGCTCGTGAGTACGCCTCCGAAGTAGCCCAGGATTTGCTGGACCCCGCGCAGATCACCGTTCCGTTTGTGCACGAGATGTTACTTGAACGGGTTGGTGATGAACCCGACTTACTAGTAACATTTGGCTCACGCATTGACTTGGAAGGGTTTTCTCCCTGGCATCTACGAGTGACGGAGCTCTTCTGTTTGCCAGACAACCATGGCGTGCTGCACTATCTCGTTTTCTACCGTGCGCTGCAAAAGTTCTCGACAGTGAAGATAAATCTTGGCGCCTGATTGCCCCTTTTGATAGATCAGGGTCTTTTTCGAGCCTGCATTCGGAGGCCACTTGCTACATAAATGATATCATGCTGGTCGTGGTATATTTTTTATTTGAATGCTAACTGAGATTTAAACCTGAGGATTCTAGAGCATAACAGTAAATTTATTGTTTCAAGTACTAGAGAAGTAGTGCTTCAACAAAGCCATCTGTAAGTTCGCGATCTTTAATCTGGGCTCGGATCTGCTGGCCAAAGGGCGCCGCTTTGACATCCGCGAGGCCCAGGAGCGAGTGTACATGAGGCCTAAATGTGAATGGGTCAGGCATGTCAAAATCGTGCTCACACAGGGGGCATGTCTTTCCTACTAGCTTAATATGTTCCAGTAGACATTGGCCGCAAAACGTGTGATTTGTCGAGCAGCCCAAGTACAAGGGATGGGCAGTGAAGCTATGGCATATGTCGCAGTGGACGATGCTGAACCAGGGCTTGAGCTCAGGCTTGTCGTTCATCAGTAACTCAAACACTGGGTGCATATTCAGATTTACAGTTGCGGAATCTACCACTTAGTGTGGTAGATAAGCCTGAACGTTCACATGCTGTGCTTCATATGGCATGGGTTGACTCTACTCGATTGGGAAGGTGTCAGCATGATGATGACGCTGTGGTCCGGCCATGGCTGGATATATCATGGGCCCCAATACGACGTAGCGAGGGCAGGATACGAGTTAGTACACTGTTGTGCGGATGTAGCACCGACCGCAGACCAACATACGCAGGAGTGTAAACTTTATAAATAGTATAAGAAGACGGTACTTGAGGATGAATGGTTTCATGTTCAAGACACATGTACAAAAGAGCTTCTGTGCTATTGCCTCGAGCGCAAACTTGAGAATAAGTATGCCATTTAGTTACGTACTATCCATAAGCACGCCCTTGAGCTGTACAATACTATCCATTGAGCTGTGCACAACTAAGTCGGCAGTCTTTTCATTCACCGGGACCATAGGCTATAGCCTGAAACGGCCTCTCAGCGATCTACGTAGATGTGATAGTATTGCAGCAAGCTACAGCCAGCTGGTAACAGCCAACAGTCTACAAATCTTGAGTGAACCCACTTCTGTGTTCACTACTACCAAATTCCTATAAGATAAAGCATAGATTCATAAGTCGGCTCAACAATTCGCCTTTATATGCCAGCAGTGCGTCCGGCTACTGCTAGCTGCAGCAGTGACGATGATTTCGTAACCCGGATTTCCAGATCCTCTTGTATCGCAACCCCGACCCACGCACCACCACTGCGGGCCGGCCATGGAGGTCTCCTGTGCCATCAAGAAGAAGCCTGGGACGCTCAAACTCCAGGACGAGATCGTGCAGTGGGGTGCCAATGACCAGGGTGCCCCGGCAGAAATGATTCGGCTCGCCGACGTGCAGGGAATGCAGGCCACGCCGCCGACGGCTGCCAAGCTGCGGATCAAGCTCACAAGCAAGGACGGCAAGAGTCTGATGCTCGAGTTTGGGGCTGTGCCCGACCTGGAGAAGGCGCGCAATGAGCTGCAGGCCGCCATCAAGGCGCGGCGGGACTCGCCCGCGCCTGCGGCGCCGGCGGCAGCAGCGGCAACAACAGCAGCGCCCTCGGCAGCCCCGTCGGCAGCGCCCTCAGCAGCTTCCTTGGCAGCCCCCGCGGCGGCTCCCTCGGCGGCTCCCTCGGCATCAGGGTCTGCCACGCCACAGCCACGACCGATGTCGAACAAGTCCAAGAAGGGGATCTCGCTCGACCCCAAGAAGCTGGTCCAGAACCTCGAGCTGCAGCGCATGGTGCTCCGGCAGGACCCGGAGCTGATGCGCACGTTCCAGCAGGTTGTGATCGCGTCGAACTCGCTCACAAACGAGCAGTTCTGGTCTCTGCGGATCCACCTGCTTGTCACGGCTGCGCAGCAGCAGGCGCAGATGCGCGGCAGCTACAACGTGCTGAGCACGATCAAACCTATGACGTCGAGTGACAACCGCGTGAACATCAACCTCACGCGCGAGACGATCAGCGACCTGTTTGACCAGTACCCGGTCGTGCGCAAGGCGTACAACGACAACGTTCCTGCGTTGAGCGAGGGGACGTTCTGGCAGCGGTTCTTCATGTCCCGGCTGTTTCTCGTGCTGAAGGGCGAGCGCGTCATGCAGAACCACCCGGTCGACCATCTGCTCGACAAGTACATTGACGTGCTCCACGACCTCGAGGTGCGCCAGCACGCCCGGCGGGCAAAGGAGGACACCGCGCACCCGGCGCCGCTGTTCATGAACGTCGAGGCCAACGCGGAAAACAACCCGGAGACGTACGGGAACAACGTCGTGACCACCAGCGGTCAAGGAACGCGCGGCCTGATACGGTCCATGAACGGGTTGAGCCATCGGCTACTGCTGGGCAAGCGCAAGGAGCGGGATGCATACGCCGATCCGGCAGGCCTGGACGAGGAGCTGCGGCTGAACGACCTCGCGACAAAAAAGCGCGAGGACGACCGCGTCACCCTGCATCTACATGCCGAGCGTGCCCAGGACGACGCGTCGTCGGCGTTCGAGACCCGCGACACGGTGCAGAAGATGGCTGCTGACGTGCCGAACCGTGTGTCGCTGGAGAATGTCGCCGATGATGTGGACGGGCTGAAGAGTGCGCAACTCACTGTGGCAGCCCTGACGCCGCACTCGCAGACGACAAGCGTCGTCGAGGGCGAGGTGGACGTGAGCGACGAGATGCAGCTGGCGCAAACGACCACACTCGAATTCCTGCGCCAGTTCTGGCATGCCTACACCACTAATAAGTCCGAGGCTGCGGCGCTGCGCGAGTTCCTGGTGAAGAGCGTGGAGCGCGTGAAGGCGGTCAGGAACAGCGAAATGCTGGCGCCATTGCAGCAGGCCCTGACACAGGCTTTGGAAATGCCGCTCGCATAGCGTCGACCTGCTCGGCGTACACCTGCTCGGTGTACATAGCTGAGTCTCGTTTTGTATTGTATTATTTTTGTGCAGGTACTATATTATTAGTTTCATCTAACGATATCTGGAAAAAAAGAGGGAAGAAGAAAAAGAAGAAGAAGAAGAAGAAATCCCCATCATCATGATAATTTAAATGTTGTTCTCCTCGCGGAAGACCTCCCATGCCTTCTGGATGGTGATGAACACGCTTTCCGAAATCATGCGCACCTCCATGGGCACGTCGGCGGACACCTTGTCGGGGTGCGTGCGGGCAACCGCCTTCATATATACAATGCGGACCTTTTTAGGCACCACGAGCTCGCTGGCGGGAACCGGCGTCCACCCGCTGCCTTCCCAGAGCACGACGTGCAGAGTCGCGAGCAGGGTTCGCAAGTTCGTCTCATTTCCAGCCTTCCATGCATCGACGCGGCCAGCCACTCTATCCCGTAGCAGGTCGCGCTGCTTTTCCTCCTGCTGGATCTGCTTGTGCTCGTTTCTGACCTTCTCGAGCGCCGCCTTGCCGCTTTCCGAGGTAGGTGCGGCGCCCGTTGTGCCCCATCCGCGCCGCTTTGCTTTTGGTTTGGCCGGCCCGGCCGCAGCAGCCACTACCTCTGGGTTCGAAGCCTTGAGGCACCTGCGCTTCGCGTCGATTGCCGTTGACGACGCGTGCCCGTTGTCGAGCAGCAGCTGCCACGACGCCAGAGCCGCGTCGTACTTCTCCATCTGCTCGGCAGCCTGTGCGTTGCGCGTCACGAGCTTCACCCAAATGTCCTGCATTGGCTTGCCCTCGGCTTCTAGGCCGGCGCCCTTGTTCGGGAGCATGGCCAGGCCGGCATTCGTGTCGTCGAAGGCACCGCGCGCGTTACCGGCCTTCATTAGCGCTGCCGAGCGGTTCGACAGCAGCAAGGCGCGGAGAACGTTGCCGTCGGGAACGACACTTAGCGCGGCCGTGTAGTGCTCCACGGCGCTCTCGTAGTTGCCCTTCTTGAACGCCTCTGAGCCGAGCTCGCGCGACACGGTGTACATGTCCGACTGCGAGGTCGAGAGCTGCGGCTGCGACGACTGGCCGTTGAGGTTCAGCAAGTCGACTGCCGGCTCGGCCGGCTCGGCCGGCGGCGCCGGCGGCGCGGCCTGCGGCGTGCTCGGGCTCGCGGCGCCGGACCTCGAGCCAACCGAGGACTCGCGCGAGCTGGAGGTGCGCTCCATTTGCTTGCGGCGGAACAGCTCGGCGCGGCTCGGCCGCTGCGGCATTGGTGGGTCGTCGGCGCGCGGCACCGGGCGCGGCGGAAGGTCTGCGTCGCTGCCGGCGCGGCTGCCGGCGCGGCTGCTGGTGCGGCTGCTGGCGCTGCTGCTCACTGCGCTGGCAGCACCATCGGGGCTGCCGCTGCCCTCGCTGTCGAACCGCGGCTTGCGCGCGTCGTACTTTGCCTTGTCGCGCATCCAAGCCGGCTGGCTAGGGTCGCCCATCGGCTGCCCGCTGTACTGGCTGTACGCGCGCTCGATCTCCTTGCGGCCTTTGGACCACAGGCTCGACGCCTTCGAGAACATGGACGACCCGAACTGGGACGCGGCAGCGCTGAACTCGTTGAAGTCGGTGTTCCCCAGGTTCGCGAGCTGCCGTGACGCGCTCTGCTTCGGCTTCGGCAGCGGCAGGCCCTGCGCCTCGGCCATCAGGTAATTCACGGCGCCGTTGACCTGGCCGTCCATGGCGGCGAGCGCCCGGCTCGCGTCCTCAGGCTCGAAGCCCATGTCCACGAGGTAAGCCAGGCTGCGGTCCGACACGGCCGGGTCCCGCCGCGGGGCCCTGGCTGCTGCCGCAGACTGCACCGGCTTGGCGCGCGGCGCGGCAGATGGGGGGGCTGACTGCTGCCGCTGCGCAGCGGATGATGCGGGCGCTGCTGGTGCGGGCGCTGCTGGTGCGGGCGCTGCGGCCGCTTGCGGCGCCCGGTCTGCCGCCGGCTGTGGCTGCGGTCTGGGCGCCGGCTTTGAGCTGAACAGGCCGAACACGTCGTCGTCCGCGGCGTCGCCGCCCGCGGCTGCAGGCGGCGCGCTCGCGCTGGACGGCGCGGGCGATTGTGCGACAGAGGCCGGCGTCGACGGGGTGCGGCTGGGCCCAGACTGGAACGCAGGGTCCAGCAGGTCCAGCGAGTCCCATGCCTGCGCCGCCCTGCGCTTGTTGGCCTCCTCTGTCTTGAGCTGCTCGGCCAGCGACAGCTTCTTGCTGCTCGAGGCTCCTCCTAGTCCGTCAAGACCAGCAAATGCGTCCATTTGCCGTGCACGTCCTGTCGAAGGCCTGGGATCCAAACTGACTGGCGCGGATGCTCGCGGATACTCGCGGATGCTCGCCGAAGCCAAAGTGGACACCACCCACGGACGCCTAACCCGATCCCTGATGGGGTTAGGGCACGCTGCTTCCGTCACGGACGTAAATACTCGCGTCCGAGATCTGGCCAGCTGAGCTACGCGGGTGCGCGCATGCAAGAGACGGCGCGCGCCTCCTTCAAGGTAGCACAAGGCGCATTATGAGCTGTTGGTTCCGATTCGGCGCTGCGGGGCTAGTATTTGCGGCCAAGTGGGCTCGCCTAATCCATCTGTCATGTAAATATTGAAACGTCACGGAATCTTTCGCAGTTAGGCACTTTGTCCGAGTGGTTAAGGAGAGAGATTAGAAATCTCTTGGGCTCTGCCCGCGCAGGTTCGAATCCTGCAGGTGTCGACATTCTGAATTATTTTTTCTCTTTTTGTCACATGCGCCTTAGTGATTTCGTAATTTCCTTTTTTGGCTGTAGCCAGCTGGCGGTGGTATCGTGACACAGCCGTCCGCGCCTGGCCCCAAGACCGAGCCACAAGCAGGGGACGTCCGAGCGCACACGAAATGGGAGGGGCAGCGTCTTCCCTCGCCGTGAAGGAGCGGTTTGTCGACCTGAGCAGGCTCTCAGACATCGGGCCGGACGATGGCGTGTGGGACGCGCTTCTGTCTGCAGGATCGGGCGGAACGCAGCTGTCCGACACCGAGTTCTACGCAATGATCTCGGCGGAGGACGCGCGCTACATCCGCGACCTGCAGCCGGGAAACTTCGAGGTGCTGTTGAGCAAGGTCGTGGAGCGACTCGAGGGGCTGATCCGGCCACGCGCCGTGGGCACGAACGGGACGGTGGGCCCGCAGATCAGCAACTGCTGCCGCATTCTCGCGCGCACGTTCTCGGTCGCATACGAGCAGCCCAAGACAGGCATTCCGAACTGGACCGTGCAGTACATCTGGCGCAGCACCGACCTCGGCCGCCGCTGCGTCGACTGCCTGCGCGCGCTGCTGCACATGCCGGGCTATACGGTGCCGCTCACGCGCTCTCAGGCCGTGCAGCTGTGGGCGCCCGGGATCGGCAGCCCCGGCGCCCAGATCCAGTCGTCGCGGTTCGCCGGCGCCCGCACAGAGGTCGTGCAGACGCTGCTCAGCGTCCTGAGCCAGCCGCTGTTCACAAAGACCGGCGCCCTCGGCCTCGACTACTGGACGGCGACCACGTCGAGCCCGGCCGTGCTCTGCTCGCTCCTGAACTACAGTCTCGGCTACGAGTCGAAGCTGTGGATCGCCGATCCGGGCTCTGTGCTGGCCCAGCTCGCGTTGAACTTGCTCATGATCTCCATTGTCCACCTCCCGCAGCAGGGCACAAACCAGTTCCGCAAGTTCGTTGCCAAACTCCACAGCCCGGACGACTTCGAGCTTCTGGTCACAAGCATCAAGAGCCACCTGCTCGGCGACGCCGACGTGCTGTGGCTCAGCCTGCTCTGGGAGTGCGTCCAGGCAAACCACGCGTTTGCCCAGAGCGAGCTGCTGGCCGAGCTCGTGGACCCGGTCATCAGCGTGCTGCGCAGCGGCGACGAGGACAGCCAGACCCATCTTGCCGCGTTCGCCCTGCTGTCCATCTCCGCGGCCAATCCGGCGTGCGCCGAGGTGATGGCGCCGGCCGTGGCTGCGCTGGTGTGGAATAACCAGCTAGTCCTGCAGAAGCCGGGCCTCGAGCTCGCCACCCTTGTGGACGTGCTGTGGAACGTCGTGCCCTGGCTCCCCGTGTCGCCGACCGAGATGGAGCAGCTGGAGAAAATGGTTCGCGGGATCGAACCTCGCAACGCCGCCGTCGCAGAGGCGCTCAAGGGCATCATCAGCGTCGTCCAGTACCAGGCCTCCGGCGCGAGCGACATCCAGAAGTCGGGATGGCACCCCGTCGGCTTCGAGTGGGACGAGCGGCGCATCCGCTGGTACTTGGCCGTTCTGTGGGGCCGCGCCTACCAGACGGGCGGGCGCATCTGGGTGCACACCGATATCCGGCTGTTCCGTGTCGCGGACTCGGGCAAGCCCCGCGTGACATTCCGCCGCCCGCAGGGCGCCGTGGACGCGGCCGGCGACGCCGCCCTCAATTTTGTCAAAAGCACTGCATCGAAGCTGCTCGCAAGCACGCGCGGCACATGAACGGCACATGAAAGATATATATATCGGGATGTACAAACTAATAAATAACAGAGGGCAGGAAGGATCAATGCCGGCAAGGCTGCGTGAATTAGCGCCGGTTTTTCCTGGTGACTACACGGAACCCGTCCTCGTCGACCTCGGGTTCTTGAGGTGCTGGCTCGTCTACGTCCATGAGTTGCGGTGCCTCGGCCGCCTCCTCTTCTTCACCTTCATCGTCGTCATCATCCTCGTCGCCGTCGTCGCCTTGCACCTGGACTGGAGCAATGGCTGTGTTCTGGCGTCGAGAAAACCGCTCATATAGCTCGGTTACAAACCGGTAGTCTTGCGCAGCGCAGTCCTGGTATACCTTGACAACGTGTTCGGCCACCTGCAGCGCCGTGCCCGTCTCGACGACAACGTCGAACTCGTCCTCCATGATGCTGAGCAGGCGGTACTCAATGTCGTCACTGCCCACCTCATTGGCCTCGAACAGCTCGACCACAGAGGCGGCCGTCCACTCGCGCTTAGCTTCGCTGTCGGGCCCTCCCCAGCCGTTAGCCACGGCAGTCGCCATATCGTCCCACAGAAACACGGCACTAGAGACGCCGAGCTCAAACTGGGCCTGCTGCTTCGGATCCTCGAACAAAAGCGACGGCGCGTCCGTTGTTAGCAGAATGGGTTCGGACATCGAGTGGATCAAAAGAATTAAAAAGAGAAAAAAATTAAAAGAGGCCGCTCAAACCTGTGGACACAAACCCACACACGCAGCACCCGTCCACAAAATAATTTTGAAAAAAGTGGACCCTGACGCACCTGACACCCCCGTACCCTGCCCATAGTGCGAGCTGCTGACCCCAGCAGCTGTAAGCCAAGCAAGCAGCTGTGGCCAAACCCGGAACACCGTCGACTCCCAACGCAACAAGGGTTTTGACAAGGGCCGAGGGTATCTTTTAGCCCAGGATGTATGGAAAATGGCTGATAGCGTCGAGATTACTAAATCGGCTGCATCCGTAGGGCCACACACTCCTTCAGAAGGCGCGCACAGGTTAGAGGTAGCAGGGCGCAGCAGCTGTGTTCTGTCTTCTTTTCGATAGCTCATTTCACGGCAAGGAATAGCGGATATTATCGGCGGTGCAGGATGTTGCGGAGAGACAGAACGGTCTATCGAACCGCCGAGGGGATTGAGCTGTCCACAAAGGAGCGCGTGGTGAAGGATGTAGAGTATCCCGCGCACGCGCCACCGAGCGACCAGGAGCTGTTTGAGGACAAAGGCGAAGGGCTCGTCAACATCCCGTTTCTCATAGAGTTTTTCCGCCGCGAGGGCCGGCTCACCGACGACCAGGCGCTCATCATCATCGAGCGCGGTACGGAGATCCTGCAGGACGAGCCGAATCTGCTGCATTTGGACGCGCCCATCACGGTGTGCGGCGACGTGCACGGCCAGTACTACGATCTGCTGAAACTGTTCGAGATCGGCGGCGACCCGAAGGACACGCGGTACCTGTTCATGGGCGACTACGTCGATCGCGGATACTTCAGCATTGAGTGTCTGCTGCTGCTGTGGTCATACAAGATCCGGTACCCCAAGAGCTTTTATCTGCTCAGAGGCAACCACGAGTGCCGCCACCTGACGAACTACTTTACGTTCAAGCGCGAGTGCGACCACAAGTATGCGGAGGAGGTGTACGACACCTGCATGCGCTCGTTCGACGCACTGCCGCTGGCCGCCATCATGAACAAGCAGTTCTTCTGCGTGCACGGCGGCATCTCCCCGCAGCTGCGCTCGCTGGAGGACCTCGAGAACATTGACCGGTTCCGGGAGCCGCCAACAAAGGGATTGCTGTGCGATCTGCTGTGGGCGGACCCGCACGAGGACTTCGGCGAGGAGCCGCAGGGAACGGCGAAGTTTGTGCCCAACAACGTTCGGGGATGCTCATACTTCTTCACCTTCGACGCCACGACGCAGTTTCTCAAGCGCACGGGGCTGCTGTCGGTGATTCGCGCGCACGAGGCCCAAGACGCCGGCTACCGCACGTACCGCAAGAATGAGGCCACGGGGTTCCCAGCCGTCATGACCATTTTCAGCGCCCCGAACTACTTGGACGCTTACAACAATAAGGCTGCCGTGCTAAAGTACGAGAACAACGTACTGAACATCCGGCAGTTTAACAGCTCGCCCCACCCATACTGGCTGCCGAACTTCATGGACGTCTTCACATGGTCCCTGCCGTTCGTGGGGGAGAAGATCAGCGAGATGTTGATGGCGATTTTGAACACATGCACACGCGAGGAGCTGGACGCGCCTCCGCAGGGCACGCCGCAAGATCTCGCTCGCATCATGGCATCTGCGTCCATGCAGGTGCAGCCCCAGGATCCCGAGCGCGCCGCTGCCGAGGGCCAGGCATCCACTGCCAGTGCCGGCGACTCAAGCGCCATCAGCGACCACGACGGCTCGGACGCAACCAGTGTAGCAAGTAGTGCCAGCAGCGTTGATGGAGTGCCCGCGGCAGGGACTGACGGGCGCATGCCGCCAGACATTCAGGAGGAGACGCTGCAGAAGTTCCGCAACAAGATTCTGGCCATTGGCCGCATCTCGCGCATGTTTTCGGTGCTGCGCGAAGAGTCAGAGCTCATTTCCGAGTTCAAGGGCATTTCCGGCACCCCCCACCTCCCCAAGGGTACGCTGATGCTCGGGTCGCAGGGGGTGCGCGACTGTATTCACAACTTCGAGGAGGCGCGGCAGGCCGATATTGCCAATGAGGGTCTTCCGCCCACCGAGCCTGTGAACGAGGCTGAGATCAAGCTGCGCCGCCAGCGGAGCCTCAAGCGGGTGAACGAGGCACGAGGGCGAGACGAGGGTCTTGAACGCGCGGCTCGTCGCTTAAGCGGATAGAGACCTCGAAATACTATACCCGCCAGAGTCGATTTCTCGTTTTGCTTCGAGCTGAGCAGGCAACCCGCCCACGGATTGTCCCCAGCCGGTTTGTGAGCGTTGGCTGGTGGTTAAAGCATTGCATGAGTACATTATTATATTATAAACTACATAACAAAGCATTTTGTCGTGCTAGGAATATTATAAGTTTATGGTGGGCAATATTTCATGAGCATGTTGCAAACATATATGTCTGCGGCGCTAAACCCTCAGCCCCTATCGCGCATCGCGCGCATCGCATTGCAGCGAACCGCCGACTTGCTTGAGGCCGGTGGTTGAGACACGGCAGCGGCTGGTATCGGAAAAGTGTCAGACGTTTATCCTACCTTGACTGTACTTTGGTCGCAACGCTAATGACGAATTCCACTTTGAAGAAAGCATAGGGGCCTTGGTATACATACATCGATGCACTGCAAGCAAGCAGTCAAAAAAGAACAAAAATCATTGAGAAGAAGCGCTTCTCTCAACGAAAATGACAATGCAGGAACCGAAACAGAGCCGGCAGTGAGTATCCGTCAACAAAGATCCGTCCCTAGGCCTGGACCTTGATAATGGAGTCTAATGGGGTGATCTGTCAGGTGATAGGCGGGCGCCCTTACAAAGGCCGCCGCCGCCACAGCCATTGTTATTATCAATAATAGCGCCAGCATACGTCAGTGATCTCACACCCAGCAGGGCCGATAAGCACAAGCGCGATGCCGGACAGTGCCGAGATTTCTAGCCTTCTTGCGTCAGGGTATAACCACCCTGTGTCGCGGGTCTGGCAGAACAACCGCCAGCTCACGAAGGACATTCTGATCTATCCTCTGTTTGTGACGTCGGAAGACGAGGACGAGGCTCCGATTGCGTCGCTGCCAGGCCAGAAGCAGTGGGGGCTGAAGAAGCTGGTGCCGTACGTGCGCTCGCTGGTGGAGAAGGGCCTGAAGAGCGTGCTGCTGTTCGGCGTGATCCCCGAGAGCTGGAAGGACCCGGAGGGCTCGTGGGCCGACAAACCGGAGACGCCCGTGATCCGGGCCACGAAGCTGCTGCGGCGCGAGTTCCCCGAGCTGTTTGTCATTTGCGACGTGTGTTTGTGTGAGTACACGAGCACGGGCCACTGCGGGCTGCTGCGCCCCGAGGACGGCTCGATCATCCGCGACAAGAGCGTGCGGCGGCTTGCCGAGGTTGCTGTGGCCTACGCGCGGGCCGGCGCTCACGGCGTGGCGCCCTCGGACATGATTGACGGCCGCATTCTCGAGATCAAGCGGGCGCTGCTGGCCGAGGACCTTGCGTACCGCACGATGCTCATATCGTACTCGGCGAAGTTTGCCGGCAGTCTCTACGGCCCGTTCCGCGACGCGGCGGCGTCGGTGCCTAAGTCCGGCGACCGCAAGGCGTACCAGCTGCCGCCGGGCGCGCGGGGGCTGGCGCGGCGGGCGCTGCGCCGCGACATCGGCGAGGGCGCCGACGCGGTGATCATGAAGCCGTCGACGTTCTATCTTGACGTGATTGCCGACGCGGCCGAGATCTGCCGCGACTACCCAATTGCCGCCTACCAGGTCAGCGGCGAGTACGCCATGATCTACGCCGCTGCCGAGAAGGGATACCTCGACCTGAAGACCATGGCGTTCGAGTCGACGCAGTGCATTCTGCGCGCCGGTGCGAACCTCGTCATCACGTATTTCACGCCGGACTTCCTCGACTGGATTGAGTAGAACACGTACTTAGTCCCTGAATATACTGTAAATATACCCCGCCCGACCGGCACCAGCTGGCTCCGACTGCGCCGCGGATGCTTTCAGGGATGCTATGCCAATGGTCTCCACGCGCTGCCGTGACGTTAAAATGCAAATATCTATTAGACTCATGGACTTCGGCAGCTGGGCCTCAGAGCGCCGGAAGGGAGATGGGACAGCGCGGGAAGGAGGAATTATGCGGCAACAGCTTCGCGCTCCTCCTCGCGCTCCTCTTCGCGCTCTTCTGCGCGCTGCGCGGGCTCTGGTCCTGCGGCCGGCGTCTGCGGCTTCGCCTTCGGCACGGCCGGCATTCTGCGGTCCGCGGTCGGTGCCGTCTGCTTGGCCGCGGGCCGCTCGACGCCCAGGGCATCCGCCTCCATCATCTCCAGCTCGTCCTGGATCTCGGCCTCCTCGGGGTTCGTGATCCGCTCGCTCAGCATCTCGGAGACCTCCTGCTGGTACGCAATGCCCTCGGCACTGTCATCCATCAGCTGCTCGATGCGCTCCAGCGACATTTCCTCGTTGATGTCCTTCAGCACCTGCGCGCCGAGTTCGAGCCCGAAGGCCACGTCGCGCTGCACCTGGGCAAACTCGATTGACGCCACGAGCTCCTCCAGCGTCGCCAGCTGGCCGTCGGTCTTGGCCAGCAGCTGCTTCTGGAACTTCTCCTTGCGCAGAAACAGCAGCGCGCGCCGCCGGTCGCCCTCGGCCAGACACTGCTTCGCCAACGCGTGCTCCCGCTCCTGCACAATGGCAATTCGCTTCTGGTACTGCTTAATCTTGTCCCTCTGCAGCTTCAGATCAAGCACCGCCTTGTCCCGCGCCGTCACGCGCGTCCTGCTGTCGCCGTATCCCATCCATGAGAGCCATCCCATGTGCGTCGGCCCTCGCTCGCTGCCCGGCCCGGTAGGGTAAATAAACCATGGTGGGAGGAGAGCCGCCAGTTGCATAAGCAACCTCTCGGGGAGATGCTCGAGGTCCGCCGGCGTCGAGGTCGGTGCGCCGCCGGGCAATTCATATGAGGAGCCGTGGACACTCAGTGGTGAGTGTATTATGTTGCTCAGCGTTTGGGCCGCACCTGTGGCTGCCGCAGATGCCATGTATTGCCACGCAAGTGTTACAATCTGCCTCACCATCTGTCACAAAGCCATCACACAGCAAGTAGCTTGGCGCACTGAGGTGCGTATACCCCACCTATATGTGCTCACTATTGTACTATGTGTCCCCCGTCTTCTTTCGGCTCCATGAAGGCCCGTCAGCCGCCGTTAGAAGTGGTATTCTGCTGCCGAGCGTCTAACCCTGAGGGTTAGGTCCTGACCCTCTTTTTCCTCATCTCTGTCTTCTCTCTGATCCAGACCAATATGGGCCGTCCCGAGCGTGCTGTGCAGGAGATCCTGGCAGCATACATAGAGGAAGAAAATGTTTCTCCTGCAAAGGTAGATATTGAGGACGCCCTGGAGCTGTGCCAGCGCGTCGACCCGCAGCTGAAGCGGCTCAAGCGCAAGCTGCTGCTCGACGTCATCAGCGCAACGCTGGCTAAACTCCAGCCCGCATTCAAGCCCGTCCCGGATGAAGACGGCATGATGAGCGTGCCCGACGCCGCCCTCAACGGTATGAACCAGAGCGTTGTTGGTCTCTGGAAGCAGCCGCAGCCGCACGAGATGCCTGAGGCGCCACCGCCGCAGCTGCTCGCTTCCGAGAAGAAGCGGCGCCGCAAGGACAAGAAGGAGAAGAAGGAGGTCGAGGCGGCCGAGTCACTCAAGCCGGCAACGGCTGTCACGCTGGCCGACCTGGGCGGCATTGACAACATCATCACCCAGATCCTGGAGCTGCTAGCCATGCCGCTGTCCCACCCCGAGATCTTCCTGCAGCTCGGCTCCGATATCCCGCGCGGAATCCTGCTGCACGGGCCTCCAGGGTGCGGAAAAACGATGCTTGCGAACGCGATTGCAAACGAGCTGGGAGTGGCCTTCATTGCCATCTCAGCCCCCTCCGTTGTTTCGGGCATGAGTGGCGAGTCCGAGAAGAAGCTGCGCGAGATTTTCGAGGAGGCAAGGCAGAATGCGCCATGCCTCGTGTTTATTGACGAAATCGACGCCATCACGCCGAAGCGCGAGCAGGCGCAGCGGGAAATGGAGCGCCGCATCGTGGCCCAGCTTTTGACTTGCATGGACGACGTCAGCCTAGAGAAAACGGAGGGAAAGCCTGTGATGGTAATTGGTGCTACAAACCGCCCGGACTCTATTGATCCGGCCTTGCGGCGCGGTGGACGGTTCGACCACGAGATCTGTATGAGCGTGCCCGACCAGGATGCTCGCGAGCGCATTCTGAGAACAATTTCTCGCAAGTTGCGCCTAGAGGGTGACTTCGACTTCCAGGGCCTCGCAAAAATGACCCCGGGATATGTCGGCGCCGACCTGCACGCTCTGGTGGCTGCCGCGGGCGTGCAGGCAATTAAGCGCATCTTCCAGGAGCTCTCGATGGACGTCGACACACAGTCCTCCGCCTCGCCTGTGCAGCAATTCATGTCGCAGCACCCTGACCCGCTCTCCAATGAGGAACTCGAGCCGCTCGCTATTCGTAACGAGGACTTTTTGACCGCGATCCCGCAAGTTCAGCCCTCGTCGAAGCGCGAGGGATTTGCCACTGTGCCAGATGTAACTTGGAATGATGTAGGCGCAATGAAGCCTATCCGCGAAGAGCTCGAGTACGCGGTCGTGGCACCCATCAAGTCGCCGGAGATTTATGCTGCTGCTGGCATAACTGCGCCCTCTGGGGTCTTGCTCTGGGGACCCCCCGGCTGCGGTAAGACTTTACTTGCAAAGGCAGTTGCAAACGAGTCGCGTGCCAATTTCATTTCGGTGAGGGGACCAGAGCTGCTCAACAAGTATGTTGGCGAGTCCGAACGTGCCGTGCGCCAGGTATTTGTGCGTGCTCGAGCATCGACGCCATGTATTATTTTCTTTGATGAGTTGGACGCCCTCGTTCCCCGCCGTGATGACGCTCAGTCAGAAGCATCGAGCCGCGTTGTGAACACATTGCTCACTGAGCTCGATGGTACGGGCGACCGACATGGAGTCTTTGTAGTAGCAGCCACGAACCGGCCGGACATGATTGATGCGGCCATGCTTCGCCCAGGCCGGCTTGACAAACAGCTGTTTGTCGAGCTGCCCTCTGCGGAGGAGCGTGCTGAGATTCTGTTGACGGTGAGCCGTAAGAGCGGTACGCCGCTGGCTCCCGATGTTGATCTCGTTGTGGTTGCTCACGATGAGCGCTGTCGTAACTTCAGCGGAGCAGATCTCGCCGCTCTGGTTCGTGAGGCTGCTGTGCTTTCATTGAAACGCACGCTTCAGGCAGGAACTGACAGTGTTTGTGTGCAGCTTGGCGATTTTGAAAACGCCTTCGCGAAGGTGCGTCCCAGTGTGAACGATTCGGAGCGCGTGAAATATTACGCCATGAAGGAAACTCTTGCTAGCTAGCATCGTCTTCTGGATCACCGTGCAATGTCTTTATTTATTTTCTGTATGTGACGCCTTGTATCCCAGCGGCTCACAGCGACGACGAGTAATGTGAATGCACCTATAGAATGGCTGGGGATGTGCAGGGAGGAGGGACGCAGTACAACTTTGTAACGATTTCATGTACGAAATGCTTGTTTTGCTGGTGTGTGTTAATAACAAATCAATCCTATCTTATTTTGAATACAGAATAACCATAGTAGATCAAGTGGCTTGAATCTTCACATGTGTGATCAGTCCCACATCATCACGCAGGCACTCAAACGAGATAAGTTGCGACAGAGCCTTATACAAGTCGTTCTGGCTGAATCTCGCTCCAGTGGCATCCACGGTCGCATGATACAACACCTGGCTCGGCACGTAGCCATCAACACAGAGGCCATCCTTGACAATCGACTCGTAGCAAGACTGAGCCGCATTGCGGATATCATCTAGGTTGTTGCCTTGAGCTGTTGCCCACATAGACGCACCATTATTCCACGGTGACGAAGCCGTGTGAGGCGGGCTTGGAGTCCGACCAGCTTCTGGAGTCGCCCTGTCTTCTGAAAGGGAAGTTGTGGACCAGGGTGACCATGAATTCCACTTCTGAGACTGCTGCTGCTGCGGTGGTTGCTGCTGCGGAACCGTGGACCATAGACTGGATAGCGTGGGCGACGGCTGCTGCGACAGCAAGCTGGAGAACCCACCGGACAAAGGCTGGCTTTGGTTTTGCTGCTGCTGTTGCTGTAGTGTGAGCGATTGCATAGATTGAGTAGGTATGCTTGAACCCAGTCCTTGCTGAAGGCTCGGTTGAAGACCCGGCTGGAGCCCCTGCTGGAGCCCCTGCTGAAGCCCCCCCGGTTGAAGTCCACTCGGCTGGAGTCCACCTGGCTGGAGTCCGCCTTGCTGAAGGCCCTGTTGGAGTCCTGCCATAGATTGCAAGGTTGGTGTGGATTGCAGACCAGGAGGATTGGACTGATAACCTGGTATTGAGACACGCTGCAAATCTGGCGTCTGCGTCTGGATACGAGAAGAATTCAACTGACCGCTTGCACTCGCAAGACTGGCAGGGCTGAGCTGAGACGGCTGCGGGCCAGTGGTCCGTATGCCATTTTGAAGCCCCTGCAAAGAGTATCCCAATGAAGATACATGCGCAGTGGTGCCCTTGGGCGTTCCATCGGCATTGGCGAGGCCCGGTGTGGCCTGACGAGGAGTGGATTGTTTCGAAAACAGCTGGCGTTCCTTCTCTAGCCGATCCCGTTCCTTCTGCTCCCGCTCCTTCTGCTGTTTGTCCTGTCGGTCCTTCTCCTTCTGCTTGCGCTTGCGCTCCGCCTTCTCTTTCTCTGCCTTCTCGCGCTCTAGAAGCGAACGCACGGCGGCGTCTCGTGCCTGTTTCTCGCGCTCTAAGGTCTGTATGCGTTCGCGCTTAGCACTCTCGGCCTGTTCGGCCTGCTTTTTCTCTTTACGAAGTCTTTCGTCATCCCGCTCGCGTTCCTGGGCTTCGCGCTGCTTCGCTTCAAGCTCCATGCGAGCCATTCGCTCCTCGATCTTGCGGCGATGGGCTTCTTGCTTGATGCGGTCAAGCTCCAGCTGGCGCAGGCGGCGTTGCTCCTCTTTCAAGCGCTGCTCCTCGCGAGCACGTTCGAGCTCGGCCTGCTTGAGACGTTGCTCCTCCTCACGCTGCTGTTTGGCCAGCGCTTTCTTGTTCTTCTTCTTCTCCTTATCCTTGGTTTTGCGCTGCTCCCGCTCCTTGGCGGCGCGCGATTCTTCCTCTGCTAGCTCTTCAAGCAGCAGCTGCTGCCGCTCGCGCGCGACATGCTCACGATAAGCCTGGAAGACACGCTGCTCAAATACACGCGCAGTTATTGCGCGCAGCATACAGTAGCCCTCGACAAGTCGTTTCCTTTCGTTCATGTCCACATTCACACCGTCATCGTCCAGTGCGTCATCGCAGCTGTACTCAGGGAACATGCTCAATGAGTCGACAGTGGATCCTTCTACCTCGGAGTAGCCGTCTGTGTAGTCGTCGAGGCCATCGTCGAGCTCGTCATCAAGATCCTCGTCGTCATCGAAGTTGGCCTCCTCCTCGACGGCATCCTCAAATTCATCGTCCTCCTCCTCATCAGGGTCGCGGCCTTCAGCGTCGACACGGACGGTCAGATTGAACCCTGGTGTACTCTTCAGAGCCTTCATGCCATCCTGAGACTCAGCACCATCAAGGGACTGGGAGGCATTTCCCGGAGAATCTGGTAATGGCGCAGAGCCTTCTGCCATGCGGTAGTTATCGTAGAGCTGTTTTAGCGGTTGCAGGACCTGTTCAGCACCAGGCTTTGTCTGCTGTTGCTCGTACATGTCCATAAACTGCTTTCCATCGTTGCGCAGTAGGTCGTCAGCCAGGCCCATGATGCCGCCGGCCAGACTTCCGGGGTCGACGCGGCCAGCGCGCACGACCTTGTCCAAAGTTTCGAGGACCTGCGAGTCGGCCAAGGCCTTAGGGTCGCCGCTCGGGCTTGCCTTCATGAGATGGTCGAGCACCAGGTCCTGGAAGGTCTTGGTGACGCGTTTCCACGTCTCCGCGGTTTGTTCGGAGCCGAAGTACGAGGCGTCGTCGTCGCCGTCGCCCTCTGGCAAGGAGCCGTCAGGCAACGGCATGTTCTTGTACGCTCTCGCTATTTCTGTGAGCAAGGGCCGAGGAGGCCCGCCCGACGCTGATGGAAGGAGCTGCGTGTATAGCCTTTCGATGGGGCTCCTTCCCTTGAGTCCGAGGTCTCTTTGTTGTTGTTGGAGCAATTCCAGGCGCTGTGCTACTTGAGCATCGTCTGGATGCCGCTGATGATGTTGTTGTTGCTCATTGTTCTGATCTGGGTCATGATGCTGTCGTTCATGTTCTTCTTTTTCTTCATGTTGCTGCAGCGCCCGGGCCAGTGGGTCGGCTGAAGGGTCGCTGTGAATTGCCTGCGAAGGGTAGTCTAGAGGTTTTGGGGGATCATTGGAAACTGAGAGGTATCCAGCAGAGGCAGCCTCGGCGCGGGCAAGAAGCCCCCTTCGGGAAGAGGGCCGCTGGTCCTGGCGCTGCCGCGACCTTCTTCGCGGCCGGCCAGCACCCAAGATCTCTGAATTCCATCGCTCCTCTGAAAAGAGGGTGTCGCCCTCGAGCAGGCGTGCCGTGTAGTGCTTGAGCTTGTCGTAGTTCATGGTGTAGAGCTCCTCGAGCTCCTCCTCGACGGCCTCCCGTTGGCCACCACAGACGGTGCATGCGCAGTCGCGGCGCTGGCGCCGCACGCGCTGGAACAGCTGGTCCTTGTCAAGACGGCCGAGGAGCTCGCGCTCCTGGGTGGGCAGCTGCCGCCAGAACTCGCGCACGCGCTCGCGCTCCTCGCTGGACGACGTGAACCACAGATCGGTGTCCTTGTCGGGGGCATACGCCATGTGGCGGCTCCGGGCCGGCGCTGCATGTGGGCCGATGCTGCTGCCGCTGCCGGCGGCCTGTTTTGAGCGGGCGCTGTGTGCGTGCGCGCCTGGGTAGGCCGGATCAGCGCCGTCGGCCGGCACATTCTGGTTCTGCGCACGCTTTGCTGCCGCCCTCGAGCCCGAGGAGCGCAGGGCATCGATTGTGGGCGCGGGCCTTGTCTGCGGGGAGTGCGGCGGCGAGGCCGCGGGCCGGGCAGCAGGGTGCGCAGGGAGTTCCGTGGACGCGTCGAGTCTCTGGGGTGCCAGCGGCTCAATTCGGGCCTGCGCGCCCTCAATGTGCGGATCTGCAGCGTCTGCGGGCGGGTCGGCGCTGGCGTGCTTCTTCTTCGACTTCTTCTTTTTGGACTTCTTGCGGGAGCCTGTGGATACGTCCGCCGCGCCGGCCGGGGCGTTGGCAGCGTATTGGAAGTCGATGTCCCGCCCCACAACGTACTCGCCACTCGCCATCGCTGTGCTCTCTACCTAAGCTGCGGTGATGGCCGGCTTTTTTTTTGTGGAGGAGGTAGTGCAACCGGTGGTGGGCTGACGGTCCGGCGCGGCACGTGACGCGGCCTGGTGGTCGAGGCGAAGCTACAGGGCCCGCACGCCGCCTGGCACCCTTTTGGCACCGTGTTGCACCGTTTGGTCCTGCTTCGCACAGCTCTGCACCGCGGGGACGGCCATGGCGTGGTGAATGGACCGGCAGATAGTATTGTTGCGGGCCATTCTTGCCGGCGACGAGCGCGCGAGTGCGGAGACGCTACGCGCAGCGTTCAACCGCGACGTTGTTGCTGCGCGCGCCGTGGCGGCGCAGCAGCACGCCGTGGACGCGACCATCGAGGTGCTGGAGACGGAGCGCGAGCGGCTCGAGGCTCTGGTCGAGCACCAGCGCCAGCGCAACCGCCGTCTGCGGGCGTGCCTCGAGCAGCCGCAGCGTGCGGGCCGCGGCGCGGTGCCCACGCCCGACGTGGCGCCGCTGCGGCCGGACGTGGCGACGTTGGCTACGAAGTACCTCGGGACGCTTGGTCTTGGCGAGCCGCACACCGTCGACAAGGTGCTGTGGCGGCTTGTTGAGGTTGGCGTGCGGGGTGAGCAGCTCATTGTGCCGGATGGCATGCCGATTGTCCGGTATCTGGACGAGGAGGGCCTCATTGAGAGCACGCCGGCCTACGGCGGGAATCTGCGTATCCGCATCCTGTGATTCCTTGATGCAAGCACTCGGGGACCGCTTACCCTAATGGGCAATGGCGGCGGGGCAGGCTTTTCAGTGTACAACCCTGAGAGAAATCTGCACTGATGCGGAACGCACAGACTCCTCATTCGATCAGCAGAGATCATGTCACTTAGGGAGTCGGGCGGTGCGGTCAATGTCTTACTTCAAGCCTTCAAGCTTTGCTTCTACCCTTACTTCTAGCCGTACGGCAAGTCTTCTGTAAGTCTTCTGTAAGCCTTACTGCAAGCCGTTCTGCTAGTATTTTCTGCGAGCCATTGTGCAAGCCTTTCTGCAAGCCATTGTGCAAGCCTTTCTGCAAGCCTTTCTGCAAGCCTTACTCGTGCTGAATTCCGCTGCAGTCTGCGTGTGACCTCCATGGTAGCCAAATTAGCTGAACTTTTCTTTCTCTGGTGCAGGGGAGTATATTGTATGCTCCCAGGTACCTTCCCTGTATCTCCCTTGTATTACCCTGGTACCTTCCTTGTATCTCCATTGTATCTCCTCTGTATCTTACCTATATCTGCCTGGTATCACACCTGTATCTTGCCTCTATCTCGTTTGGTTTTGATTAACATTGTATTCACTTCTTCTTGGTGCTTCACTAAAATTCTCGGCTGGTAACCCAGGGAAGACGCGGCCGGCATACGCGACCTATGTATGCAACATATCCTGCACTTCAAGCACGTTAGTTAATAATGCACCACTACTTTTTACTAACAGACCTTACCACCTTCCCGCCCCCAAGCAACACTGCAAAAAGGTCTTACAGAACCAGTGGTGCCCACTGGATTGCTCTGCGTATGCCCAGGGCCCGCTAGGTACCCGCACACATTGTTCGTGGGCTGCCGGAGAAGTATGGACGCGGCGGTTGTTTGGAATGACGCCCTTGCCCTTTCACAAACAAGCACGCACGTGACCATCAGCGAGAAACGCTGCTGCAGGCGGGTAATCACCCAGCACGAAACACAAACAAACCGTGACGTTCGGTCAGACCACCCAGCAGACGCACCGTGCGAAGGCTCCGAACGGCGTGCTGTAGGCCTCGCGATGAGTGACGACGAGTGGGCTTACCTCCGCGACGGATTCAACTCGCGCAACCTGCGTAAGGAGGACCTGCGCCGCATCTTCGCGACGCACAACGTCCCCTACACAAATGACATGCTCAAACCCCAGCTTCTCGAGCTCTACCACAGCGCCATCGTGCCGCGACGTGCCGAGCTCCGCCAGCAGTTCGTCGATGTCGTGCCCTCAGGCCTGAACATCGTCGACGCGGGCTCGGCCTCCGAGTCCGACGCCCCCAGCGCCGACGCGCAGCCCCCGCGCAGCCCGCGCCGCCTGCGTCCGCGCGTGCGCTCTCCGTCGCCCCCGCCGCCACGCCGCCAGCGCAGCCCGCGGCGCGTCGCGTCCGGCGGTAAGGCGAAGCCGCAGCCCGCGCAGCAGCCCGCGGCGCAGCCCGCGCAGCCCACGCAGCAGCCGCCGCAGGCCCTCGAGGACGTACCGAACCTCGCGCCCGAGTCAGAGCCGAAGCCCCCGCCCAGCCCGCGCGCCGCGCGTGCCGCCGCGCGCTCGCCGCGCAGCCCGCGGTGCCATGCAAACCGCAAGGTCGAGCTGCCGGGCCTCGACGCCGAGCCGCAGGCCCCGCCTAAGGAGGTTCCTCTCGCAGACATCAAGATCAAGGCTCCTCCGCGCAGCCCGCGCCGCCGCCGCGGCAGCAGCGACGACGACGACAGCTTCAGCAACGAGAACGTGTTCCAGCCCAGCCGCAAGCGTGCGAGTCATGGCCCGGAGTCGGCCGCGAAACGCAGCGCCAAGGCCAGCGCGAAGCCCAGCAGTGCCAGCACCAGCACCGGAAAGCCCGTCCCCAAGACAGAGAGCCCGCTCGCCGCGCCGCTGCCCGTAGCAGAGCCCGTGCAGGACTTCCAGGCTCCGGCAAACCCGTCCCCCGACGCGGTCCTGCTTGACGAGGCGCTCGTGGACGCGCTGAACGCCGAGGTCCAGTGGGAGCAGGAGCAGGACCAGCAGTCGCAGCACGCGGCCGACCTACGCATGATGCTCGACCTCGTGGCCTCCGATCCGGATATCGTGCGCAGCGCGACCGAGGACGTGGTGGCCGACCTTAACAGCGAATTCGGCGGCAGGCAAGACGAACTGCGCATTGCCGAGCCCGCGTTGGACGAGGAGCCCGAGATGTACATTGCCCAGCCCGACGAGGTGCCGTCCAGCGACATCCTCGAAGGTAGCGCGTCAGAATTGTCCAAGCCGCCGTCAGAAAGACCGTCGCGCCTGCCCTCAGAGTCGCCTAATCGCACGCCCGCCCCCGGGCGGCGGCGCGGGTTCATTCCCAGCTTCGCCGAGCTCAGTGTCTCGCGCGCATTCACGGAACAGCTCGAGCCCTACATGGCGGCCAGTCCCGCTACCACACCGAGACCGCAGCAGCAGCACCGCCCGCACGGCGACGAGGCCATTCCGGTCCCGCGTCCGGAGAGCAAGTCCCCGTCTCCGGCCCAGGCGGCCAAGCCAGCCAAGAATCAGACCAAACCAGCAAAGCAGGCCAAACAAGTCAGTCAGCCAGCCAAGGAGACCCAGGAGGCTGCGACGTCCTCCCCGGCGCTCTCCCCGCCGCAGCAAACTCCCGACGCTGAAGTCGTCGACCCCGAGGCCGGAGCGGCCCACGCCCTCCACGACGTAATAGAAGCCCCGAACCCGCGCCTGCCCCGGTTCCGCCTGCCGCGCCCACGCTTGCCGCGTCCCCGCCTGCCGCACATTCACTTGCCGCGACCGCGCTTTCCGCGCTTCCGCCTCCCTCGGCCGCGCCTGCCCAGAATCCCGCGGCCCTACGTGCGACTGCACCGCCCGCGCCTTCCTCATATCCGGCTCCCGCGCCTACATTTGCCCGCACTGCATCTCCCGCGGCCCAGGCTGCCCAATGTGCAGCTCCCGCGGCTACGTGTGCCGCGGCCCCGCATACCGCGGCCGCACCTGCCCCGCGTACACATTCCAAGGCCTCACATTTCTGTGCCGAAGCCGCGCCTGCCGACCATTTCTTTCACCGCGGTGCTAGCCCGACTCCTGCAGTCGGTTCTCGGCATTGTTGCCGTGATCGCTGTGCTGAGCGCAGGCACTGCCGTGATATGGTACCGCGATGTACTGTCAAAGGCCGAGTTCTGCGGCGTGGGCACCACAGCCCCGCACACATATCCAGACTGGACACTTGTGGAAACGTCGAGCGAGGCGCTCAGCACTCTGCAGACAACCGTGCGGGACGCTATGGATGCAGTGTGGCCCGAGTGCATTCCGTGCCCAGCCCACGCACAGTGCTACCAGGGCCGTATTTTGCTCTGCAAGTCCGGCTACCGAGAGGCCATGAGCTCGTTCGCGTACGGCGGTCTGTGGCCGGCGCCGCCCCGGTGCCTGCCAGACTATGAGGTCCAGCGTAAGCTGGAGGTGCTTGGCGAGCGAGCGGCCCAAGTTCTGCGCCAACGTAGAGCTGATGCCCTGTGCAACGGTGGCGACCCCGACTCAGCGTTGGCAGCCGAGGAGCTGACGGCAATGCTACGGGCGCAGAAGGCGCCGCAACTCTCCGACGAGGAGTTCGACCTGCTGTGGAAGCAGGTTCTGCATCGGCTGCCGGAGCGGTACGCTGATGTCGAAGCGGTAAGGCACGTAGATTCACCCTATCTTCATGAAACCGGGCCGGAACTAACCATGCAGACAGCTGATAACGGACGGGTTCGTAACGGCGCGCGCGACGCTACCGCCGGCTCCATCGAAGTCAGTGAGGACGAAGCGGCGACGACATATCTGAGGTCGCGAAGTGATGCGCTCATACCGCTTGGCTGCCGCATCCGGCTCTATCTCGTGGACTGGATCCACGAGAATCGCAAGCTGCTTTTCCAGATTGCCCTGGCCGTGGTGGCGGTCACCACAACAGCTGTGGAGGGTTGGCAGTGGGTCGCCCGCCGTCGTCGTCTGCAAAAGAGCGTGCACTCAGCCCTGACAAAATTGCAGGACCAGTCCGCACAGGCAGATGTTGGCGCCGTCCGCCAGCGGTATGTCAAGACCCTCGAGTTCCGCAAGGGCGTGCCCAAGCACGAGTGGCCAGACTTGCAGCGCCTTGTCGAAAGCGAGCAAGGCGTGCGCGTGCGCCAGATCGAAATCAACGGCGAAATCACGCGTGTATGGGAATGGACGGGCTGAGCCGCCTACTCCATTCCTACCCTCCTTCTCCAGTATGATTCCCTTTAGTGTGGCTAATCCCTAATAATACCCGCCTCTCCAGATAGAGGCCATGATGTAGACTCAAACATTCCTACAGGACCCCGGGATAGGACACTCATCTTACTGTGCGGCGTATATGGTTTCTGCGTGACCTCGTGCGCAGCCATTTTAAGGCTGTGCTATGCGAAAGATGGAAACAAGTCCCAGTTGCAGATCCTCGAGGCAGGGCGCTACCGTAATGCGTATATGGCCATTGCCGTGCCCCTCGGAAGCTGAAAACAAGCTCCAATTACACAGTGAACTACGTAAAAAACAACAACCGCTCAAGAGGCTTGCTCTGACGGGCCTTCTGTGCCTGATCTACATCTGCATGGAGTACATATCTTTAGTTGATCACAGTGGGTTGATTTTAACTAGCCGTTCCGGCGAGCAAAGCGCTAAGGAATGGAGATCGACGAGCACACGGCCGCGCAACGGCCGTTGATTAGAGGCTTCCGCAGCTCTACTTCTTGGACTCGGCCTCCTTTTTCAGCACGGCGATCTGCTCGCTCAGATCCACAAGCGACTCGCGCAGCACCAGCACATCGGCGAGAATTGCGCGCTGGCCAGCCTGGTACTCGTCGAGAAGGTAGTAGTACGCGGCAAAGCCGGTCACTGTGACACCCACGAGGAACCCCGTAAAACCACCGCGCAGCGCACCAACGCGTCTTACAGGCTTCACGGCAGCAGCAACAGGCGCGGCCGCCGCCTGCTGGACATCAAGGCGGCGCGCAGAGGTGCTCAACAGGCGCGTCAGAACTCGTGCACCGGGCATTTCTAGGTTAAACAGCCAATAACGTGATTCCAATCCGGTTTGTTGTCCACCGAGCACCGCGGGTGCTACGCGATACCCTCATTGACCATACACCCTCCCCGGAAACATAGCAGATCGAAAGCCGCAGCCCACACGCCTTATTGTTGACATTGAGGGGGTCATCCTGAACGAGATGGATTCTCGTGGCAATGTACAACCCGGGCTGCAGCGCTGGCGGTAATAGACTGGCTTGCGCGGCCATGGCGCCAGTGCGGCTCGAGTAACCTAACCCCAAATGAAATCTCGCCACGGAAGCAGCGGTCCTTACCCTGAGATCGGACATTTTTGAGGCGCCGGCTAATAGAAACCGTTCCTTTTGCCTGCGGCTCCATTGTGTACCGATGCCTCGAAGTCAGAAGGTCGTAGAGTCAGATTCCGAGCTCGAGGGTGGCTTTCTTCGAAATGACTCTGATTCAGAGTCTTCCTCACAGCGTCCTACCCAACGGGCTGCCCGCGCCCGACGACGACGCCCGCCGCGAGCTGCGGCTCAGCAACCGATCGTTGTTGATCTGTCTAACGAGACAGATTCTGAGTCGAACGACGCCGACTTTAACGACCCCGGTAGCGACAACGAGAATGACGATGTAATTGAGGTTGTAGACCTGGAGTCTGACCAGGAAGAGACCGAGCCGGTTCGAGCGCCGCCAGCAAAACGGGCCAAGCGGGGCGCTGGCAACGGCGGTCGCCATAAAAAGAAAAACTCGAAAGACGATGGTATACCGGCGGTGGTCAAACACTTCAATCGCATGGAACAGGGTCTTCAGGAGTGGCACCCTGAGCTGCGCAATGTTTTCGAGAATTTGGCAGCGTCTCCACCAACAAAAACGGACACAATGGAACAGCCCCCTGGAATGAAATGCAATCTGCTCCCTTTTCAACGGGAAGGGCTTAGCTGGTTGGTTCGGCAGGAGCGCGATTCAAAATACCATGGTGGAATTCTGGCCGACGAGATGGGAATGGGGAAAACCGTTCAGACGATAGCCCTTTTTCTCCAAGACAATGATGTGAAAAGTGGGCCGATTCTTGTAATTGCCCCAACTGTTGCGGTCATGCAGTGGCGCAATGAGATCAAGAACTACGTTGGCGACGCTCTGTCCGTACTTGTTTACCACGGAGCAAACCGCACGAACGATGTGGATGAGCTGCGCAAAGCAGACGTCATTTTGACCACCTATGCAGTTGTCGAGTCGGTTCACCGCAAGCAAACGTACGGGTTTAATCGCAAGGGCTCGAGGATATACGAACAGTCAGCCCTGCACAACATGCATTTTCACCGCATCGTACTTGATGAGGCACACAATATTAAGGATCGTCAGGCCGGCACATCGCGCGCTGTATTTTTGCTCAATGCAAGCTACCGTCTATGTCTCAGTGGCACACCACTGCAAAATCGTATTGGCGAACTTTACAGCTTGCTTCGCTTTTTGCGCGTCGAGCCATTTTGCCGCTACTATTGTACTCGCTGCGATTGCAGATCTGAGGATTGGTGTGTGGAGCGACAAAAGTGCGTTATGTGCGGCCATGTGGCCATGCAGCATGTAAACTATTTCAACCACTCACTTCTCAAGCACATCCAACGCATAGAAGGGCAAACTGATTTCGCCATGCAACGGATGCGGCTTCTTCTCGGCCATATAATGCTTCGAAGAACGAAAGTAGAGCGAGCAGACGATCTAGGTCTTCCACCACGCATTGTCAATGTCAGGCGAGACTTTTTCAACGAAGAAGAAAAGGATCTTTATGGCTCCATTTTCAGCGACTCCCGCCGACAGTTCTCTACCTACGTCAATACGGGTGTTGTTTTGAACAATTATGCAAACATCTTCACACTTATTACGCGTATGCGCCAGATTGCTGACCACCCCGATCTTGTTCTAAGACGAGCAAATGCAGGCCAGTTTGAAGGACACGTATGCAAGCTGTGCGACGACGAGGCAGAGGATGCCATCAAGTCTCGTTGTAATCATGTGTTTTGCAGACTCTGTATTCGAGAGTACGTCGAAGGATTTCTTGGCCGTGAGGAGGATTTGGTGTGTCCCGTGTGCCGCGTAGGACTAACTATCGACCTCAGTGCTCCTGCAATTGAGGTTGACGAGAAGATTGTACAAAAAGGATCTATTGTGAATCGCATTTCCATGGATGAGTCGTGGCGCTCGAGTACTAAAATTGAGGCATTAGTTGAGGAACTATTCAAATTGCGCAGTGACCGGAGAACCATCAAATCAATTGTCTTTTCTCAATTTACATCCATGCTCGACCTCGTAGAGTGGAGACTTGCGCGTGCCGGATTTTCAACTGTCAAGTTGCAGGGTAACATGAGTCCGACACAGCGAGACAGCATTATCAGTCATTTTATGAGCACCCCTTCGGTTGAGGTTTTCCTGGTGAGCTTGAAAGCCGGAGGCGTAGCCCTTAACTTATGCGAAGCATCGCAAGTTTTCCTTCTAGATCCGTGGTGGAACCCAAGTGTTGAGTGGCAAAGTGGCGACCGAGTCCATCGCATCGGCCAACATCGGCCTGTGACGATAACACGACTTGTCATCGAAGATAGTATAGAGAGCCGCATCATTGAACTTCAAGCGAAGAAGGCAAACATGATTAATGCCACAATCGGTTCTGACGATTCTGCTTTAAATCGACTCTCAAAAGACGACATGGAATTCCTCTTCCAGAATTGATCTGCAAGTTAATACATTGTAAGTGCTGTATAAATAGGATGTTACGGGAGTCAACGTAAAGAATGAAATTATACAGTGAGAAATAAGAAAGAATACAACGAAAAAATATCAGAGTAAATTAAAGTTAACCTAGACTTATTACAAGGTGCTCATTAGCAGACGAGCGATTTTGTTGCCTCAGATAGCATGATTTAGCAGATCACACAGCTGTTGCCGTTACCGGTGTGGTTCTCGCTAGGATCGGGAGCAGTCTGCGAGTTCGGAACACTGTCACTGACGTCGACAATGTTGGAGTCACTCGACACCTTGACAGGTGCAAAGTAATAGTTCGAGTTGTCGACGTCATAGAAGGAGTAAACACTGCGCAGGAAGGGATCACCAAGGATGTTAACCGAAACGCCAGGTGCCTCCGCGATATTCTCCTGCACACCAAAGTAGGTCACGCCGTCGGCCTCCATGTAGAGATACTCAGAAGGAATGTTGATGTCAACACCACCAACAGTAATAGTGAGAGGCCCCTTAGACGTGTCAGGCGACGGCACAACGTACTCCTGCAGATCGGGGTCGAGCACCGCACCATACTCCTGTGCGATAGAGGCCGCAACATCGGGGTTAATAAGGATGAAGGGAGTGCCAGAGTCCAGGACGCCACCCTCGTACCAGACACCCTTGTACTGCCAGTCAACGGTGAAGTAAGTGTTTCCATAGGCCTCATTAAAAGCAAACGGAATCGAATAAAGGGGCCCACTGAATTTGGCAGTGTCAACACCACCGAAGAGAAGTGATGCTTGAGTGCCCGCACTGTCAGTTGTATACAGAGAGTAGGACGCAGACTCCGTGACACCGGCGGACTTCAAACGCTGGTAGATCGGAGGGAATGGCTGCGGTGCAGATTCAGCAGCCTCGGGGCCAATGCCCAGAATACCAACGTTGCCCGGAAAGTTCGGGAAGCTCTGGTTCAAAAGTCCAATTTCATAGTCATTGATGGTGACACCTCCAATCTCGAGATCATCAGTGAACCAAGTACCAGCGATCTGGTTGCTTCCATCACCATAGGCGGCACTGAACTCATTGTTAACCCAGTGGTAGTCCTTGGACTCACCTGGAGTGTATCCGTTAGCACCAGCCGAGCTAGAGAACACGAACGTGTCAGAGGAGCCGGTGTCAACAAGCTCCTTTACCGACTGTCCACCGACCTCGATCTGGGCATAATAACGAACTCCCGTGAATGACAAGGGCTCGTCAGGAGAAGCACGCCTGCTGAGCTTGTGCCCCGGGCCGGAAGACACGTTTCTGACTGCCAGAGTTGAGATTTCCTTTTGCAGAGGGATGTGAACGGCCTTGCTTGAGACATTGACCGGAGCGCCGAATGCGAGGGTAAGAAGAGCAGAGAAAAACGCGAACTGAGAGAAGACCATATTCAGCAAGAGGCAGAGAAGATGCGAGCTGTGATGATGAGACCGAGGTGACTGAACGGGGCTATTTATGTGCTCTATCCCGCCCCTCCTTACCTGATTGAAGCGGCACCGCTATTTACTAACCGCCCTTAAGCGCCCGACGCTTGCTAATGATTTCCGAGATTCTGAATACGATCAGCAACTGTCAGTGGCCCGTTACGTCACATCCAGAATCGCGAGATATCATAGATAATAATAGCCACCTGTGAACTAAAGATACGAATGCCCGTATCCATGTGTATAATACTTATTCAGTGTCAATTCCTTATTTTCAAAACCACTAATGCATACCTTGATCACGGCGGCTCAGGAGCCTCGACAGCGGGAAATTGAAAAGAACATGGGGTGCCATGCATACATGCATGCACCTCAACCATGACCCTAAGAGCCGCAACATCGCCAACCAGTCGGCGGCGACGTTGATGTGTGTGATGATGACGTAGAGAGCGAATGTGCCATTACGCGTTACATGGGTGGTATTGGGACTTGATGGGGATTAATGGACATTTTGTGCCACTAAATGGCATCCTTCTACATCAGTTGAAATTTCGTGGTTGGGCCACCTGCTGATGAAAGGATGCATGATCACCTGTACATAGGAGATGTATGCATGCCACCCCGGATCATGGGGAGCCGTGTCGATCGCCTACCCATGTCAACAACAAAAAGCGGTTCACGATGGTTAGAACGATGCTCAGGAGGGGACAGAGATTCTTATTTTAAGACCGTATATAAGACATACACGGTAATTATCGTATGTTAGTATACTTCAAGACCAGCCGTAGAAGAGACGAAAGAATCGCTCCTCAAGTATCTTGCCTGGCGGCGGCGGCTAATCATTTGCTTGAGTACCCCCGACAACCCTCTCTGCCAATCAACGGATAATTGCCAGTTACTAATCTCACAATGGACCGAGTCCGAGGTCAATCGAAGCCAGAAAAGCTCGCAGATACAGAGCTGTATATTTAGATGAAGGAAGCAAATTTTGTTTAGCAGTTTCAGGTCCTCACATCTTTTGTGTACGAGAGCACTCGGGCATGGATTGCATGAAATGAAATAATAATAACACTAAACCCCGAGCGGTGAAATATCACGTGTTCAACAATCAGTAGGGTGCGGATGTACAGCCACGCGGCGCTCTTGACAACGCCAGATAAGCGGTCGGAAACCGCCGCGTAAATGGCAGCATTATCGGAAAGCCGAGCGCCGTAAAGTGACACGATTGCTCTGAGGGCGCCGAAAGTTTCACTATTCGCTCATGTAGCCGTCTCTGGTTCTCAATTAGTACGCGTGGATAATCCGAATGAGCTAGGGGACGCGTATATAAGAAATGCACCCTTGCCTCTATATAATTCCGAGGAGGAGCCGACAGGAATCGAATACAGGGTTTGTTGTAGGCTATGGGTTGACGGCCATTCCCATCCGAGGACGAACCGGTGGGGTCGGTGGCCGTGGCGAATTTTCGACAGAAAATGCGAGCTTCCTTCGCAGTGAAGGATGCATAATTGCAAGCGTTGATGAGCGCAGCTACACAAAATTAACTGTATGAAATATGTGACAACTTTTTCGGCTTTTGCCGGGACATTCGAGCTACCGAGCTACGTAACGAGTTGAGAAGGCCAACGGAACGTCCAACTTAGACGTCCTCACCCAACCCCTGTTATATTTAGTAGAGCCCAATTGAGCGTGTAGCGATGATATCGCGCGCCCAAGTGCCGCCTCCTGTCTTCCATTTTACATTTTTTTGTTCGATCGTGCGCGAACGAATGCCCACAGAACATAGTACGCTACGCAGACATGAGCAAGCAAATTCTGGTAGCAGGATGCCGACAGATATGCTCAGATAATAATAATAATAATAAAAGAAAACGCGTGGGGCACGTTGTCTAGCTGAGCTGCTGGCGAACTGCCTGGGCGAGCCGGCCCTTAGCGAAGTCGAACATGTTACGGATGCCCTTCTCGGACAGATCGATGTTCATGTTGGGGTTAACCTCCTCGCTGGCCTCTCGGGTCGTGCTCTGAGCCACGACATGGCCATCGGTCTCGAGGATGATGCCGTTGTCAATGACCTCGTCGACGGCCAGCGCGACGCGATCATAATGCTGGATCACGCTGGCGCGGTCGACCTCGTGGTCGAGCAGCGAGTCGACAGCGTCGCGCAGCGTGAGCAGCGCCTGGTAGATCATCGCCTCGTTCTCGTCGACCGGTGCCAGGAGGTAGAACAGCGTGTCGGCCATCTGCTTGTAGACGACAAGGTGGCCGTCGAGGAGCGTGACGTCGCCGTTCACGCCCTTCGTTTTGCTCGCCAGCTTCTGCTCGAACGCGCGCTGGTCCTTGCGCGGCTTGGCCGCGAGGTCGGACGCGGCGGCTGGCGCTGCGGGCGGCACGTAATACTTGGCCAGAAGCCGCTTGCCCTGCGTGTCCAGCACCAGTGTCGCCTGCACCGAGTAAAGACTCATCGTTGTTCCAAGTATTTCTGCTTTCACGCCTCTGCAAGTACACCTACGACACGCGCGCCAAATTGCAAAAGCGCTGCTGCCGCCAACACACCGCCAGGGCCGGGGCCCGTGCGACCCAACCCGCGTCAACACGTGACGCCCGCGACATACGGCGGGCGACTAAGCGAGCATCGACGCCGGGGGCACACAGGCTGGCTCTGCCGACCAAAAAAGCGTGAGCAGTGTGCTTAGAGTCCAGGTATAGCCCGGAAGCTGCAGCTGTGAAGCTTCAAAAGCGCGCGCGCTCGGGGGAAATTTGAACAGAAGAGTAGAGGGCCGGTAGAGGATCCGCGGAATGAGCGACTTCTACTTTGCGTTGGCCCGGATCACTGCTGCGCAGATCTGTCGTGCGTGCGGAATCGAGCGGTGCTCGCAGGCGGTGCTCGATGCGCTCACTGACGTCCTCATCAAGTATCTGATGCTGCTGGGCTCGGCAGCGGCCACAGCGCTTGAGCTGCGCAACGACTGCAACGCCTTGGCTGCCGACGTGCTGCTGGCCGCCTCCCAGTACGAGGCGGTGCGGCCGCCGGGCACCGACGGCGTCGGCGACATCGACGACCTCATGCGGTGGATGAAGGGCCCTGTGCAGCAGCGGCTTGTGCGCGTGGCACGACCGCAGAAGCAGGGCGCGTCATTACTGGGCGCTGCACAAGGCGCCGCGCTGGCGGCACTGCCGTCGTCAGCCGCCGCCGCCGCCGCTGCTGCCGGAACCGCCGGCCAGGGTGGAGGCAGCGGGCAAGAGCGGGCAGCCAGCACCGCACAAGCAGGAGCATTGGCGTCAGCGTTGGCGGGCGCCGCGGCACCCCCGTCCGCCGCAGGCACGGCCGAGCCGCCAACAGACTGGCTCAAGTCTGTACTGAGCCAGCAGATGCTGATGGGGCACCGTAACAAATTCAAAAACACACCATTTGGCGCCCCGGCAGAGCTGGACCCCAACATATGGGGCGATCCCCCACCTGAGCCCACCGAGCAGTGAGCCAGCCGTAAATATTTATTTATTCTTCAGCTTGTACATTATTGCTAGCCATCTCAACTCACACGCCGGAGGCCTTTTTAGCTAAGACTTGTCTTCCACCACCCAACGGCGGTCCCTTCTTTTTTTATCATGCGCCACCACCACGTAAGGCCAACCGCCGCCGGCATTCCTGCAGGCGTCGCGAGCGGTGACGCCCACCGCCTCCTTTGGGAAGTCCCGAGTCAAGTTCATGCGCATGGCGTCTGAACGTGGGCCCATCATGCCGAGACAGCAGTGCCCGTATGTGGACTGCAGGAGATAGCTCCGGACCGGTTTGTGTGTCCCCACTGTTCACGTTGATCCGCCGCCATCTTGCCGAGCTGGCAGTACATTGGCCCTAACCTGCGAACCGCAGTGACATGCATCTCGGTGTCTACCGTGGTAGGGCGGCATGTGCCCTTAAGCACAGACTTCAAGCCGTCTTTTCTCTCGAACTCCTTCTAAGCGATCAACGACAAAGCTGCCTTTTCTGGTTGGCCTACAACACGACTCTAACCGCGAGGAATCGTAACCTGCAGTGACATAGCTGAGTCGTCTGTTTAGCGCTGATCGCCACTTGCCTTCTGAGTGGGCAGCGTGACCGGAATTATAGTGGGCAATTTTTAGCGAATCTATGCTACTTCAACGCGATCTATGGCGTTTCATACATCACAAGAATAATAGACAAAATGCGTAGAGTGAACCGAAATGGACCCGATTCAGAAGTGGCTGAGTGTTCAAGTTGTCCTCAAAGCTCATCGCCAGCGTGAACCGCACCTTCATGGGTACGGTCGGTTATCGTGTGTGGGCAGACAGTTAGGCATAGATGAGGCGGGATCGTCGCCGGATCCTCTCCCAGGGCCAGGGTACTGCTTAGTTAGGTACCGCCGGTCCCTTAATGGCGTCGCTGCATTACACCCTAGAATGCATGGTAATTTGCTCATTTTGGGTTTGCCGTAGAGCCGTCGTATCCAAAATTGAATGGGCTTTACCACTGCAGCCTCGGACCTGCGGCACCTTCGTTACAACGTCAAGAATCGTGCCAATGCGGTCGTTCTCGTTACTTTTCGCCATACCCTTGCTCATGCGGCGGAAAAATTACAGGCATTGTCCCTCTCCCGACTGAGTCGGAACCCTAAAGCTCGCTTCGCCCATCCAAGTGAGGGGAAAATGAATAGGTAGAGCAAACGGAGTAACCCGCTCTGGCCAGTCGCCTATGTACAGCTAACTTCAACAATTTGAATCAGAAGTCCCTGTAGACCCGCGCAGGCCTTATACGCCCTTACCTGTCTCACACTATAGCTGTGTGCGGCTCGATGAGTCTCCTGCAGGTGCTTACCCGCTACGTCCTGTGCCTCATCTCATCGGGCGTGTTGACTCCGTGCCGCCCCGCCCCAAATTATATAGGGAATACGAAATACTCTACACATATTACACGCACCGCGCGAATGTTATTCCACTGCTTGCCACATGCTCGCTAAAGGTAAACCGCAGCTACCGCCAATCGACTACGTGCTGGCAAGCGTTGCGTATGGATTCGACGCACGAAGGACGGCTGAAATTCCTCATTCGTCCTCAATTGACGAGCCTCTCGAAGCAGCGCTGCTGCAATGGGGGAAAAAGCTCACCGCATCGCGAATTCTGAATTCTCCTGTATCCTCGCCATCCTCCGCATCCCCCAGTGCCTCGCGGCGCAACCCAGCGCACTCGGCAGCTGATCGGGCCGACAAATGCACGGTCCCAGCGCGCTATACTCCTGTCCAGCAACTCGACGCGCCGCTGGCCAGCTACCAGCGCGCCCCTCCGGGCGCGCCTCTATCTCCAACAAGCCCCTGCCAAGCACAAATCGACAACCCACTGCATGCGCAACTGCCACCAGTCGTTGAAAGAGGTGCCAGACACCCCTCAGACACCTCGGGCACGCCAAGTCAACGAAGTTCCTCGAAGCTAGTGGCACCTAAACCAGAACCACCGGCGGGCGGGGGGTTAGAGACACAGAGACGGTCGACACGAAAGCGGAAACAGCCTGTGAAGCAGCGGGTACAGAAGCACCGCAAACGTACAGCACAAATGGTGGTGAACCAGATAGCCATGTGTCGGGAACGACTCTCCGAGATAAACTTCCGCGCCATTGAGCGGCCCGACGGTCTCATGGAGTGCTCCATCTGTCAGGAGACATACCGGACCAAGGCTCTTGTGACGCGCCACGCCATCTCTCACCTCGACGATCCTAAACCATTCGCATGCACCGTATGCAATAAACGTTTCAGTAGATGTGACACTCTGCATCGACACAGCGAGCGTCGAGCATGCAAAGTTGAGCCTTTACGATCGCCGTCAGCTTGGGAAGAGTCATGTCATGTTCTGAACATAAAACCAAGTTGAGATATTTGCGCGTGAGCCTGTCTTGCCATGTGCTCAGCACAAGACAAAATTTTGGAAAGCTCAATCTTCTCCAGCACACACGTACCGATGCGTCCACCAATCATCAGACTGGCTAGAGGACGACCGTATAACGAATTTTCCTAAGAGACATTATGAAGTAGTAAGAGTAAGTATTTTGATCTGAGATATGAGCAGAGCTCTCACTGGTGATGAGCTAGTCGTAAGCCGTCGATGCTGTGGCCATAACCAATCATGATATCGCTAACGTTAACCAATAAGCCGTTGCCGGTGTAGTGCCCAACAGGGAGGCAGTGATGTCACCGAGTGGGAAACACATTCATTTAGACACTCGCGGTGTTCAGCATAACTATGCGAACAAGCTGTGATCACACGATCAACGGTGAACCACCATCCACTCTCGTACTGGCCACCCAAGGACGTAACTAAAGCTAATTACAGTGCCACTGCTAGCTATGACGAACAAGACACATTATGACGAGGCAAACCAACCCATTTTGCTAGCGCGCAAAGACATAAATGTCCTTCAATTAATTTCCCTCACTCGGCCGTGCTGAAAAAAAGTCGCCAATCGAGAGCGAATTACAGATGATATTGTCAAGTAAGACACGCAGATCTAGATATTCACTCGCCATGTTCGCTCTTTTCTTGTATACCCATTTGGCAGATTGTTCAGTTACTAGTCCTAGAATTATACAGTATCCGCTTGTTGATTCACATATGCTTAATCTTTAAAGTCTTAATGAACATAGCGTAAGCCCTGGACCGTATACGTCATAAGCACACGGCAGTATAGTTGCAAGGCATCAGTGTGGTGGTAGAATTTGAGCAGGGGTATAAATATCGAACCGTGAGAACGATTCTGCTATTTAGATCGGTGACTACGGCTGTACTATCCTAGATGCGCTCGACAGTGACTATGGCCATACTATGCTAAATGCGCTCGACGAGCTCCCCTAGACATTACTGATCCGAGATGCGACCAATCATTATGGTGCAGCTGGCTCATGTTTGTCGTATCAAACTTGAATACATTATTACGGCCTCCAGTGAACAGCAAGTGAACGCGTAAGAGGGGAGGGATATCGACGAGCGAAGGAGCTCTGTGAGCTAGTAGCCTCGTCGTACCACTCTTGCTATCACCGCTTTCTACAAGAATCTCTAAGCCACTACAAACACATACTTGCAGTAAGCGGTTGACAAAGTATTTCAGCTGCAGATGCTGTTGCGCGGAGAAAAAATAAACCCTGCATTATCAGTCTGTACATAAAGAAAGATGCACCACTACATCATTGGAACTCTATCACGTGCTTAGGATCGGCGTGGATGGCTGGTACGCGATCTACGTGGTAGTTAGGGGTCGCGGTAGCTGCTGGACAGACCAGTGGCTTCGGAATGGCCATTGGGCTATTTTCTGCAAACGAATTGGACGCGAGCTAAACTAGATACCATCGTTGAATGCGGGATTCACGCCCTTAATGCCATGCCACGGGGCGTCCCGTGTTGTAGTAAGCGCCTTATCAAGAGTTAGACACGCGTCACGGTCTTGGCAGTGGTGGTTTACCACGTAGACGTGCCACGTATAGGGAGAAGAACCCATTGCTGCATGGTGTTGTGTAGGCATGTATGCTAGTATTGTATGTATGTCTGTATGTGTATACGAATCAGCCTCAAAAAAATAGAGCAACCCCATCTCTGTTTGTGTACCGTGCTGCACCACCGTTGCGCAGAGGCTTTGACAACAAAGCTAAGAATATCCGGCGCCGCCGCAGCTTCCTACAATTCGCTCGCGCTTCGCGCTCTGCATAATGGGCGAGGGTAGTATACTGCCTCTTGATCACTAGTTTCAGGAAACCCCTTCTTTCTTGACACATGCCAACAGTATTCAGCACCCATTAGACTCGAGGGGGAGGATGGTGCGGTGCTCAATTACGGCCACAGCAACCAGCCGGCAAGGACTTGAGAACGCATTTCGCAACAACATGGAAAAGCTCTGTGTCGACACACAGCCTCGATGTCAGGGCGGCTGGTGTATTTTTGTTTTTGGAATGCTGGGTTGAGGTATGCCTGATTGGGACACGAGATGCCAGCCGCCTAACCCTTCGTTGGTCTCCGCACCGCTGACCGCGTTGATCGGGTCCCAGCCCAGCGCGATCGGATACTTCCTGTCTTTTCTCGTTACCAGTCACATCAGAAGTCACTGAAGCCAGCAAGCTTTATCCGAGTTCCAAGGTCATATTTCCCAACTACGCCTACGGCACTCTGTTGTACGCGTCACCACACTCTCTTTTCTCACCTATACACTCCTTTCTTTGACCCGAATCGCTTCAGCTTGCTCCTGAAAGCACCACCTTCGTTTCCTTTGTTTAGACTCTATTTTTGATCAACAGCGGACAAATGATGAAACTATGCCACCTCACAATGCTGGCCACCGCCATGGCCTCGACCTGCAACCTCATTGCCGGCAACTACTACTGCGACGAGACCTCGTTGGTTGAGTACTCGAACGTCGGCTCCTCGGGGTCCTACAACCGCGTCACGAGCTTCAACTCCGACGGCACCTGCTCGTCGCAGCCCCAGGGCTACTCGGGCTCGCTGGCCCCCTTCGACGAGGAGCTCAGCGTCCACTTCCGCGGGCCCATCCAGCTCGAGCACTTCCGCGTGTTCAGCAAGTCCGGCGGAAGCAACCAGCCCCAAAAGAAGCGCGAGCTGCACCACCGCCACGCGGAGCCTGAGCCCGTCTACGTGACGGCCACGGACTACACGACCGCGTACGTCACCGTTGGTGCCGGCGACTCGGAATCGACGTCGGCTGTGGTGGTCTCGTCGGCCGCCCCTGCTGCGGGAAGCCCGTCTTCTAGTGCGGCGCCCGCCCCGGCAGCGGAGAGCCCGTCTTCCAGCGCGGCGCCCGCCCCGGCCGCGCCGAGCCCGACCTCGAGCGCCGACGCTGCCACAACCTCTAGCCCCGCGCCGGAGACGTCGACCCACCCGGTCTACAACTACAACTACAACCACGAGGATCAGTCCAGCGCCACGGGCCCCAGCGTCATCACGCGCACGACCAGCCCCGAGCCCGCCACAACAAGCGCTAGCAGCACTTCCAGCTCATCGTCTGCTCCCCAGAGCAGCTCGAGCTCGAGCAGCCAGTCGCAGCCTTCTCCTTCGGGCAGTTCGTGGTCCCAGGTCGCGTCGTACGATGCCGGCGCGGGCTCCTCTAACGGCCTCGTTTTCCTGAACAACCTGGGCGGCGGCGGATCCGGCGTCTTCGACTTCTCCTTCGGCAATTCGCTGTCGTACGCGACCAGCGACGGTACCGGCTGCGCGTCGTCGCCGCAGACGCTGTCCCAGACCACGGTGCCCAGCAACAAGGAGTTCATCATCTTCACGGATGACGAGTGCAGCAACGGCGACTGCGGCTACACGCGCCCCGGAACCGTGGCGTACCACGGCTTCGACGGCGCCTACAAGGTGTTTGTGTTCGAGTTTGGCATGCCCACCGACTCGAGCGCGTCCGGCTTCAATGCCGACATGCCTGCCGTGTGGCTGCTGAACGCCCAGATTCCTCGCACGCTGCAGTACGGTCCCTCGAGCTGCTCGTGCTGGAAGTCTGGCTGCGGCGAGCTCGACCTCTTCGAGGTCCTGAACTCGGGCAACAACCGTCTCACGAACTCCGTGCACGACAACAAGCCGGGCGGGACGGGCAACTACTTCGCCCGCCCCACGCAGGGCACACTGAAGGCGGCGGCTGTCTTCGACGGCGAGAAGGTCACTATTGTCGAGATTCCCGAGATCCCGGATTCTATCGACGATGGCACCATTTCGTGGTGGATCCAGCAGGCCGGAAACCCTACTCCGGTGTCCCTTTAAATAACACACACTCGTTTCTAACACTCTTTCATTTTATGTCTAAACAAACCAACTTTCTTGTAATATATTCTGTAACTTTAGTATTCTGATCCACACAGCGCCCCGCCGGTTGCTGCGCGTTCCAGTCCTTGTATAATGGTGCCTGCGCTGACACAGTATGCCTTGACACAGTAGTTGTTGACACAGTAGCAGCATGTTAAATATACGAGAATTGAGCAACCAGTGTTTATTTAAAATAAAAAAGTGTCAAATCCAGCAAGTATCGCATTTTGCAGACTGTCAAGGTAACGCTTATGCTTCACGCCGATCATTCTAGGGGCATCTATTTCGAGGATTTGTCAATGTACCATCAAAGCGCCCCCTTCCACCACCACCTAAGCTTCCCCACTCGGCTAGTTACACAATCTACCATTTCTCCCATTGGCTGTGTAATAAAGCGCCGTTAGACACTCTGTTTAATCACTGAACCCTTAACTCCTTAGCTATACCCATCTTGAAGCCGCAGAGGCCAAAGGTGGAACGAGACTGTCAGAGCCGAACCCAGTTACACTAGACCGAACCGATCGATCCGTTCCCCAACGAGACGCCTGTATGGAGGAGGTCTTATCCAACGAGAAACCTGTAAACCCTCGCACGGTACGGAATAACCAATTCCGATGGGTAACGATAGACCATTAGGGTAACGTGTGTGCGTCATCCCAAGGACACGTCGAGCCGACGCACCGATCACTGACTGCTAAAGACGGCTAATTGACAAATAAGTAGTTACTGAACCGCCATTAATAAATATTATGTATAGCTTTTTTGACGAACCAGCAGTTTAATATGCCTGGCCTGCTGTTGTACTCCGCGTTGTATGCGAGGCGGCGGCAAGCTGAGGCGTCTCAGTCGCGGCTGCAGTATGTACCCCACTCTTGACAAACAGGAGGAGGTACCCTTGCCTCTACGCCGACACCCTGCCTATTAAATAGACGGCCGAAGCAAGTGGTGCGGCGGCCGTTCAGCATTGCACAGCTTATCGACACTATCATGGTTTACAAGTCTACTATGGGGGATGCCCCGCATATACCTCTCGGAAATGGGGTGGCTACGTTTCTTGCGTCGCCGTATTTGAACGACCCTGCTAGTCAGGAGAAAGTTGTCTTCATAGACGCCGAGACGGGCGGCTCGTACACTGTAGGGCAGCTCCGTAAAGTGATTCCAAGAGCAGCTGCTCTTTTCCGAAATGAGCTGGGCGTCGAAAAGAACGATGTCGTAGGCCTCTTCGGTACCAACCATATTTTCACTCCCATTATTCACTTTGCGTCTTTGTCTTTAGGGGCCATCATGTCTCCAGCGAACATTATGTACAGCGCCGAAGAGTTGGCTCACCAGCTGCGGCTGACGCTACCGAAGTTGTTAGTCGTGGTGGACCCAGCCAAGCCTGTTGCTGAAGAGGCTTGCAAGATCGCAAGCAGCTCTACTCGCATTGTGACCTTCAGCGAACTCTTCCCGAAGTTGAAGGCTCTGATTGCGGCGGAAAATGCTCCTGTCGTATACCCGGTCGATGTGGATGCCAAAACACACCTAGCATACCTCTGCTTCTCGAGTGGCACAAGTGGCCTTCCTAAGGGAGTCATGACAACCCACTACAACATCGTCGGCAACATTTTACAACAGGTTATGGCCAAAATACCTCTTTCAGACCCCGAACTTTCGCAGAACGGATTGTTGCCAATGAGCCATATCTACGGTTTGAATCAGGGCATCTGGGCGGGTGCCTATCTCGGAAAATTGACTTTAGTTTTCTCTAAGTTCGACCTGGAGCTGTTCGTGAAAAAGACGATCGAGCACAATATCCAGCTGCTCTTCGTCGTGCCACCCATTGTCCTGGCGCTTGGAAAAACCGACATTCTCGCCAAGTACCCTGAGTTTGGCAAGACCGTCAAATATATGGTGAGCGGGGCTGCACCGATTTCCAAAGAGACTATTCAGCTACTGAATCGTCGAGCGCCTAACATTCATGTCGCTCAGGGTTATGGTCTCACTGAGACCTCCCCTGTGAGCCATAGTGGCTTTCATCCATCCCCTGACAAGCAAGCCCAGTACCATCAGGAGTCTATTGGCTGGCTGCTGCCCGGTGCCGAGGCAAGGCTTGTCGCTCCCGAGACAGGAAAGGATGTGAGTGGTCCAAATGAGAGAGGTGAATTGTGGCTGCGCGGACCAATGGTGATGGCTGGATATTTCAAGAACGCGGAATCCACTGCCGCGACGCTCACCTCAGACGGGTGGCTCAAAACTGGTGATATTGCTATCATTGATGACCTTGACCAGTTCCATATTGTGGATCGTTTGAAGGAGTTGATCAAGTCCAATGGACACCAGGTCGCTCCCGCTGAACTCGAGTCGATTCTCCTTCAGCATTCTGAGGTGCTCGATTCAGCTGTGATCGGTGTTTTAAACGAGGACAAGACTAGCGAGAACCCCCGTGCATTCCTTGTTTTGGCCGATCCTTCCAAAGTCAGTGATGTCGTCAAATGGTTCAACCAGCGCGTAGCAAAGCATAAACGTCTTTGGGGAGGCGCTGTTATTCTGGATGCCATTCCTAAGAGTGCTTCAGGAAAGATTATGCGCAACGATCTACGCAAACGCGAGAATGATAAAGTCGTTGGAAAGGAGCTAGTCTCGTCTGCGAATCTCTGATTGCTATAAATATTATATGGATTCATTGGTCGGCGACTGTCAATCCCACTCTAAAGGGCGAGAGTCAAGCTGCTACCGCAGAGTGCTCATTTCTATTAGAAATAGATCAACTTGGCACACACATACTATTAAAATTACGCGAAATAGAAAAGTGCCATTTTATAACCATTATAGAGGTTATCTGGAAAATAAGATAAATACAGATGGATGTATCTGCTGATCTCTCAGCATGATGCTAAGACTAGACCATTGGTGAAGCTCTGCCAATGGTCTAATCTTTGGTGAAGCTCTGCCAGTTAGTGAAGCTTTTCCATAGTTAAAGCCATTGGAAATAAAGAACACACGAGATACCAATATGACCATAACAACTTAGTTGAGAGGAATATGCTGTGTAGATAAGTGGCAGTAAATCACGCTTTAAAGGAGTTCTTCTCCTTAACTTTTTACCCGATAAACTTGTAGCAAGCTTGTATCCTACCAAACACAGAGCTGTTCCACCGAAATATTTGGTATATAGGTCCATTATTTTATTTAGAAGTAATAATAGTCTTTGCTTTTTACGGAACAGCTTTTTTTGAAATATGATAAATCTGTAGAAATCACTTACTCTCATCTTGGTCCTCGCTGCGACCATAAGCCGGCGACTTGGGCGAATAGCCAGGAGAGTATCCCCCAGAGCTATTGCCACCGGGTCGGTAGGCAGGACTGGCACCTCCGTAGGATGATCCAGCCGGGGAGTAGCTCGGACTAGTCGGAGAATAAGTCGGGCTCGTAGGCGAATAGCTGGGACTAGTCGGAGAGTAAGTTGGACTTGTAGGTGAGTAAGAAGGACTCGTAGGCGAGTAGCTAGGGCTCGTTGGGCTGTAGCTTGGACTCGTCGGGCTATAGCTCGGGCTCGTCGGACTATAGCTGGGACTAGTTGGGCTATAGCTCGGGCTCGTGGGGCTATAGCTGGGACTAGTTGGGCTATAGCTCGGGCTCGTTGGGCTGTAGCTGGGACTAGTCGGACTATAGCTCGGGCTCGTTGGGCTGTAGCTGGGACTGGTCGGGCTATAGCTCGGGCTCGTGGGGCTGTAGCTCGGCGACGTAGGACTGTAGCTCGGACTAGATGGCTCATATGCCGGCGAGGGAGCATACGCAGGAGAAGGAGCAAAGGCAGGGCTCGCATCTCCTGGGGAGAATGCGGGTGAAGCACCTCCGAAGCGAGAGAATGGCGAGGCCGCACCACCGGGAGAAGTGTAACCCGGTGACGCGAAGCCACCATACTCTGTAAATCCACCCCGCGACGGGTCATTCATACCAGGCTGAGTGATTGGTGAGAATGCTGCACTACGGAAACCAGCTCCACCACTCAAGTGATCAACAATGGGGGAGAAGTTGTCGTAGGGCGTCGCAGACCCATCACTCATACCAGCATTAAGCGCACCGTGCATTGGCGTACCACTACCCAATCCGATACCACCAGTAGCTTGCGAAAGTAGCATTGTATCATCCAGGAGTACATCAAAGGCACCAGTACCAAGCGGCGCCAACTGCCCAAGCATGATGTTCTCACTCACACCTCTGCAATCGTCCAGCTCGGCACTTGCGGCTGCATCAAGAAGAATCTCCACGGTTTCCTCAAACGAACAACGCATAAGCGCACCCGTATCAGCACGGTTGATACCATGCCGTGTAATGGCCATGAGGTGTCCACGCGACGTCATTACGTCCACCAAAAGTGCCATATGACGGTAGTTCACATAAGAACCGTCGAACTCAAGCACCTTGGAAAGCTCCTTGAACAACGCCGTACGCGCAGCCTCAATGCCAAGCACCCCCAGGATCTCCACAAACGAGTTTGAATACGTGCGGTAAGGATCAACACCATCCACACCCATGACAGCGGCAAGATCAATGCCGTCCGTTTCCAGCACCCATTCATTGCCCTGTTTGAACTCTCCACTGGAATCAATGTACTGGCTCTTCGAAGGCGTCATGAACACGCGTGAGATACCAGGAACACCCCGCAGGGAAATGTTCTCAAGCATGTACTGCTCAACATGTCGCACCATAGTATCTTCCTCCTCAGCTTGCTCCTCATCCATAGCCTTAGGATCACGCACAACTCGGCATCGAATGACCAGCTTCTCAGCGTTATCTTCACTCCACATCACAAAGAGATCGCCGGCAAACGATTGCGAGATCATTTCCGCAACTTCGCTCATTGTAAGTTGTTTGTCAAGCATCTTTGCACGATCGAGCTCTAGACGAAGAAGCCAGGGCGACTGCATATACAGCGTAGATTCCACTTGCTCGTCAGGAATGGAGAAATACGCTTCGACTGTGTCCATATCTTCCTCGATGACCGTTGTTCGCGGATCAGGATCATAATAGATTTCTGTAGCAGCCGTCACATTACGGAGTGAAGTATGCTCAATTGCAGATTGAACAACCTTTGCTCGTTCCATTTCCTCAGCTATTTCTGGTTCAAGATACACCGTCAGCGCGGGCGTCTTAATATTCTTCGCAACGTTGAGAATCTCCTTCAGTCGAGGCACACCAAGAGTAACATTCTTTGACGAGACACCAGCATAATGGAAGGTGTTCAAAGTCATCTGCGTAGCAGGCTCACCGATGGACTGCGCAGCAATGACGCCAACCATTTCACCAGGATGCGCCACCGACTTCGCGAACTGAGTCTCAACCTCCCCCAGAACCCAATCGAATGCCGCACGCGACAAGCGGTATTCTTGCACGACACGTTTCGTGGCAAGACGGGAGCGTACAAGGCACTTGAACAGCAACGTTGCATTATCTTGAGCTTCAACACGCACTCCGTCACCACGAACCACAACCAGCTTCTCGTCACACAGCTTCTGAACTCCCTCAACGATTTCCGCGACAGTCAGATCCGAGACACGATGCTGATCAACATTAAAGATCTGTTGAGCGTTCTGAACGACTCGTCTTAAGTTAACGGGCAGCGGCTTCATATGATCACCATTCGTGAATACGAAGGTGCGCAACAATTCACGGTCAGCAACAAGCCGCTCATATTCACTGTCAAGAAGCCTCTGCGTCTCTAAGTCACCAGCAATCTCGCTGGCACTCTCGATGCGCAGCATAGGCCCCTCGCCGCTGAGCACGTCAACCTTGTACTTACGTTCAAATGCCTCCTCAGATCCAGGTATCGTGTCGAGACTCTGGCTCTCGACCTGGGCACCATCAAGACCATCCTCACCGTAAACGAACTGGATAATGTCACCCAGTGAGTTACGAGCACTACCGTCATACTGCACCATTACGTCCTCAAGCGCCTTCACAAGACGGCGCTGGATATAACCAGTTTCAGCAGTTTTCACAGCAGTATCAATCAAACCCTCACGACCCGCCATAGCGTGGAAGAAAAACTCTTGAGGAGTAAGTCCACGCAGATAAGAGTTTTCGACAAATCCCTTCGACTCGGGAGAGTAATCATCACGCGTGAAATGAGGCAGAGACCGATCCACGAATCCGAAACCAATACGTTTACCCTCAACGATTTGCTGGCCCACACACGCTGACATCTGTGAGATATTAATAAAAGAGCCCTTCGAACCGGCAGACACCATCTGCTTGACGTTGTTGTCATCCTTCAAAGACGTCTCGGCCTCACGACCAGATGTGTCACGCGCCCCGTTAAGCACGCGGATTACTGACTGCTCGAAGCTCTCACGAAGTGTCATACCCGGCTCTGGATTTAGCTTGTTAGCCTGCGCATCGTTGATAATGTGTTGAACCTTGGACTTCGCGTCGGCGATGGTCTGTGTGACGTTGTGCATGGTCGCGGCATCGGCGATTGTGTCACCAATACCGATTGAGAACCCCGTGTGCAGGAGCCAGAAGTTGACGATCTTTTGTACGTCACCAACAAACTGAGCACAAGCCTGCGGGCCCTTCTCACGGAAAATGGTGTGAATCAAGCCGCCGGCCGTAGCACCAACCGTCTTTTTGTTCACAACGCCATACATGACCTCACCCTTGTACACAAGCATGCCGTCGTCCTTGGGCGAATTGATAGGATTGTTGTCATCGAACCGCTGCATGAAGATTCCTGGAGGAATCGCCATGCTCATCATCTGCTTGCCAGTCCACAGGGGCTTTGGCTTCAGAATGGCCGGCTCGGGAACAACGCCATCCCAGTTAGGCACCCAGAAGAGGATGTTCTGCACAGCATTATAATCTAGGAACGTGTCACGAAGGGTCAATTTGCGGATGCCACACAGCGTATCCTGCACGATACCCATGACAGGCTTGTTACTCTGTGGGGACACGATCTGTAGCGGCACCGCGCAGAGCTGCGACAGCTCTGCTCGCGTTTCCTCGCTCTGAGGAACATGCAAGTTCATCTCGTCACCGTCGAAATCGGCGTTATAAGGCGATGTAACACTCAAGTTCAGACGGAATGTCGAGAAAGGCATCACCTTTACTCGGTGTGCCATCATGGACATTTTGTGCAGCGACGGCTGACGGTTGAACAGAACCGGGTCGTCGTCCATCAGATGACGCTCGACCTTCCAGCCGTACTGCAGTTGAATATCACCGACACGTTTGTGGTAGCGCAAGTCAATACGCTCGCCACTGTCTCTAATAATATACTTTGCACCGGGGTGCTCATTAGGGCCGTTGCGAACAAACGTCGTGAGACGATGGATATTGTACGGTGTAACGGCCTCCGGATACGAGAGCGTACGGGCAATGCTTTTTGGCACGCCGACTTGGTCAAGTTCAAGATTGGGGTCACCGGTGATAACCGTACGGGCGCTGAAGTTTACACGCTTTCCCATTAGGTTGCCACGCAGACGGCCCTCTTTGCCCTTCAAGCGGGCTCTGATTGACTTGACAGGTCGACCGCTCTTCTGGAGAGCCTGGGGCTGACCAGCGATGTTGTTGTCCATGTAGGTGGCCACATGGTACTGCAACAACATTTCGAACTCGTTCAGGACGTGGGAAGGCGCACCCTCCGTCTCGCAACGCTGCACGTTGGCGTTGGCCTTGATGATATCCGCCAACTTGTAGGTGAGGTCATCCTCGCCTCTCGCCGTTTCGTTCACAGCAATGGATGGTCGGACGGGAGGAGGCGGTACAGGAAGGACCGTGACGAGCAGCCACTCCGGACGCGCATACTCCTCGTCCATACCGATGTTGCGGACGTCGGCCTCGGAGATGTGCTTGAACACGTTGTAGATCTCCGAGGGCGTGAGGTAACGCTTCTCAGCCTGGTCGAGGTCCGAGTTCTTGTCCCGCTTCCAGGAGCCGATAAGACGGAGTCCGTCCTTACGAATCGTGGGCTGTCGGTTGCCACAACCGCCGTGGTTGTGCTTCTTGCCATCCTCACCCTTGATGTCGTCGGCGCCGCCGCAGATCATCCGCGACTTGCAGATCTCCCAGACGCGAGCAAAACGCTTCTTGGAGTTGCGAATCCGGATGGCAGCGGCAAACTCCGGGTTGGACTCGTCACTCTTGACCCGGCCACAGTGCACGCAGACCGTCTCGAGGATCTTTTTGATCTTCGTGATGTATCCGATGTGGAAGACGGGCTTCGCCAGCTCGATGTGGCCAAAGTGGCCCGGGCAGTCGGCCATTCCTTCGCCACAGGTCTGGCACTTGAAGTTCCGGTCGATGGAGCCCAGCCGCGGGTCACTGAGACCCCCCATCCGCGGACGGACCTTCGTCTCGTCCATGGTTTCGGGATACTCGATCCGCGCGACCGACATCGCCTTCACCTCCTCGGGACTGAGCAGCCCGAACTGCACCTCCTTGACCGACCGTAGTGGCGCGCTCGAGTACGGAAACTGCGCGCCACTCATCGTTTCCGGAATCTGGCTGCTGGGGAGTAAGGAAGACGGGGGCGATGAAACTTCCACCTCCCGCTTACATATGCAGCAGCCACGAGCCGGGGGGGGGGGGGCCATAAGGGGAGCGGAGCACGCATGGGCAGGGGTGTGTCATAGATGTGTCATCATAAGCGGCGGGCGGCAACCCACAGCGATAGCGGTAGCGTAATTGGGCTCGGGTATGACGAATGCGAACAGCCGTCTAGGTACCGGTGTGATAGGTAATGGAATCACTGTGGCCACTCGCAACTAAACCTGTATCTTGAGCGCGCAATCACGGCTCTGACACCGTGCTAGCACATTTGCGTCATTTATGTAACGCCTTTGAATAAACAACGCGGGGAAAATTGGACTCTTCACAAGCGTGTAAGCAAAAAAAGAATGCTTCAGCACTGCTATGAGCGGACGCATTAACACTGCCACCTAGACGAGCAAACGCCTCAAAAAGAACTTTATGGTTTTGGTGATTTTCGAGGCATTGGCGGTGAGCGGCTTAGAACAGAGGTGGCGCGCAGCTGCAAAGACTCCCGGATCCGGCAGATTAAGACTCCGGCGATGCTAACCGTATAGCGGTCCTGTTAACGTGCTACACGATAATGTCAGGGCGACTGGGCAGCCCAGGGTCTGATTCTGACGCTGACATTTGGAGCGCGCGCGCGGTCGCGTCGCGTCACTCGAAATTATATGGACTTCGACGAACTACCGATTGGCGAGCGCCTGGATGCGCTGCTGCGGCAGTTCGACGAGAACCAGGACGACAATGACGGAGACCTTGATTACGCCCAATTTGTAGAGCGGCGTGCGCAGGAACACGGCCGAGACGCGGCCAGCGACGCGGAAGGTGACGACAGCGCGCCTGCCGAATTGGGTGAGGCGTTCGACTCAGATGCCGAGCACCACTGGTTTAGTGGTGCAGTGTCCGACGGCGAGCCTTTGATCAGCCCGCCCTCAAGCCCTGGGGCACCAGAAACCCAGGCCACGCCGCCCGCGGCAGCGCGAGCAGAGCGCAAGACAAAGAAATCAAAGAAAAGGGGCACTGGACCAGCGAATTCAGCAAAGTCAGCAAAGCCAGTAAAGCCAACAGCAACTGATCCGCAGCACGACACTCAAGTAGCTGACGTTTACGCAGAGGCCGGCATCACGCCGTCCAGTCAACCGCGCAAAAGACACACGACCAAACAGACGCAGCGCGAGCTGGAGGAGGCGGCGCGGCAAGATCAGCGTCTTGAGCGGATGCTGGTTGACGACATTGGATGTCACACGGCCAAAACGGTGACGGTGGAGTCGTTTCTGGCCGACTTTGACCCCGCGCCGCGCCTGCCCTCGCCAGCGCGAGAGCCCCACCAGGCGGACAAACGCTTCAGTGAGCTTGTTTCGAGCCCGCCAAGAATGCAGGGGCTTCGCAGCTTTGTGGCCCATGGAAATGCGCGTGAGGACCCCAATGCTAAGAGTGACCCACCGGGCCATGACGACGACAGCGACAGCGAACTCGAGATTGTTCCTGCCACACGGAAGGATCGCATGTCGCGTCCTATCCGGGAGCTTCTGCGTCTCGGTGGATCCACGGCTGCAGACCGCCAGCTCGCTGCCAGTAGGGCCAAACTCCAGCAGATGGAGCGGGAACAGATTCTGAACCGGTCACGCTCGCGGGCCGAAAAGCTCAAGGCCCAGGGATTCGATGTCGAAGGTCTGACGAATGCTCTCAAGGAGCAGCGCGAGGCGAGTGCTCAAGGCGCTCAGGCATGGCTCGCCCAGGAGCATAAGGAGGCTGAGGCGCTGCGCGCCATTGAGCGCAGCGACGCGGGAGAGAGCGATTCTGGTGAAAGTAGCGAGCTTGAATTTGAGGGGCCTTCCCTTCGCGCTTCCTGGCAACATGCCGACGAGTCCCTGGCGACCTCTGCAGTAGCGTCGCCAAAACCGTCTCGCGCGGGCCGTAAAATGGTGCTCAGCGACTCTGACGACGACTCTGAGGCCGATGCTGTGCCCAAGGAGCGTGCACCGCTCGAGCAGCCGATACAACATCGCTCCACTGCTGACGCCATGTCTTCTTCTAAGACTGCGCCCATAATAAGTAAGACGAGCACAGCCGGTGAGGCTGACACCGACGAGGATGAGGGCGAGAAGTTGACCGAGGGGACGCAGTACGTTGCGCCTCTCTCTCCTAAGTCGCGACAAGCGCTTTTTGGGTCGCAACTCGGGATTTCTGAGCCTATGCCCAGCACCGCAGAACAATCAAACACGTTACCAGTGGCGGATTCAGACACAGTGCCCGACAGAGTGCGCGACTTGGGACCTGAGCGAATAACCAGCACGGTGCGCGACTCGCTGGACGATCCGTTGGCCGAGTCTGCGCTGCCTGGAGCAGCCGAGGGTGACATGAGCTCTGACCTTGAGATCGAGGTTGGGGGCGCTGTAGAGCCCGAGAGTCGCATTGAGCCCGATTTGGCTGATATTCAGAACGCTGATCTATCGCTGTCGCAGCGCATGGCCGAAGTCCGCCAGCGGTATTTACGTGCCGAGAACGAGCAGCGGCGGCGCCAAATCGAGAGCAAGCAGGCAAAAGTGGACAAAAGACTAAAGAGGAACGCCTTCATTGAAGACCAGGCTGAGGAGAGTGACGATGAGGAAGGTGCTGGAGGACTGCGAAGCACTGCGTCAGACAAAGATGATGATGACGATGACGACGACGGAGCCGATGTCGACCTTGCTGGACTGGTTGACCATAACTCTGTGAAGGTGCGCGAGGCGAAACTTCGAGAAAAATTCCTGCAAGAAGAACGGCAGCGAGACGAGCGACTTCTCAACCATTTTGTGGACGGTGTCAATGGCGGATTCAGACGGCGCCAGGCGCGCGACTCCAACGGCGTGTTTCTTGCTGATGACAACGATATTGAGTTTGACAACAACGAACAGATCCGTGCGTACCGGCAGATGCTGGAGCAAAGAAGACAGTCCAAGCTTTTAGGTTCCAGCTCGCGTGTTGCACGGCTAGCTGCAAGCGAGCGCAACCAAGCGTTTTTCCAGAGCGTCACCAGCGAGCTCATTTCGCGGCCCGATGTTGCTGATCGCCAGAACACTGTTCAAGACGGGCTTCAGTTTTTGCAATCGGCTGCTGAGTCGAGCAAGCGGCGGTCACACATTGCGACACGAGTTGTCGCCGACCCTGATCCAGCGCTTGCTGGACATTCCGATGATGAGCCCCCAGCGCCGGCCACTGGGCTTGGTAAGGCCCTGAAGATGGCCAACTTGAAGCCGCCACGGCAGGTGCGAAGGACTTCGCGACAGGCTACACTGCAAGACCCATTCAGTAGTGGGCTGGGCGTCACCGGGACCACTTATGCGTCGCGCGTTTCGGCAGCCGAGGCGCCGTCTGGCAAGACGGTGGAAATTATGCAATCACTGGGTCCTGCGCAGCGGCCGCCTCCACGAAAGAAGCCTGTTGTACCTGCAGCGCCGGCAGCGCCGGTGCAGAAGCGCCGTCGCATGGTGAGCACGACGGCACACAAGTCGGGGTCTGCTTTGTTCCACCGAAACTGGGCCTGAACGGATTTTGTAAAACTAAATAACTAATGTGCCTAAGTGATTCAATAGAATGGGACCTGTCTCGAGTCATGAATTTAGGACTTGGAAGTCCGCTGGCCGAGTAGTGAGTTTCGTTACTTCCAAGGCGACGGGATGGTGGTACAAGAATAAATAATATTAGTACAAGCGATAGCGGATAGCAGAGCCAACGTCAACGGGTCATCGTCTGAACGGCGTGAAGTGCCAGCGGCTCTCGGTGGCCACGCGCGTCTTGCGCTCGGGCGCGATCTGGCTGAGCCGGTCGCGCGCCGACACACCGGTGGTTCTAGGGCCCGCGGTGCTGGCCGTGAATGAGTGTTGGCCGCTGAGGGCAGTCAGGGCCTTGGGGGCAATGGTTGTATCTGGCTGGCGTAAGGGGATAAGAGGCTTGAACAGGGGCGCGGGAGGGGCCAGCGACAGCACGCTTTCATGAGACAGAGAGCGCTGCAGCTTCGGGCGATAGGGCCGCAGCGGCGTGGCCATGTCGACGGGGTGGACGTCGAGAGAATCCGTGCTGCCATTGGCGCTGAGCTGCGTGCTCGCGCCGGTGCTTGTGTATTGTTCTGCGTATGTGTCTGTGGTATCGTTTGTGAGTTCTGGGGGCTCGCTGGAGCAGCCTGTGCGCACGGTATCCGGAGGCAGGATTTCAACAGTGTCGTGCGATATGTTTGAGATGTCGTGGGGCGCCGACGGGAGGCCCTCGGTCGAGTGCTCGAGCGGGAGCCCGATCTCGGTGCGGAGGTCCTTGTACGTGGAGGCGACGTGCTGGGCGAGGTTGCGGGCGAGACGCTCGGCAGCATCGCGGCGCTGCGTGCTGGCCTCGAGCTCAGTGCGGAGGTCCGACTGGATCTGCTCGAGGAGCTGGACCTCCTTTTCCAGGCTGCGGGCGGACTGGGACGCCTTGCTGAGCCGGGCCGAGCGGGCCATTGCCTCGTGGAGGCGCTGCACGAGCGACGCGATCTCGGCGTCCTGGGACTCGAGCGTCTCGGACAGCAGCTCGTGCTCGGCGGCCATGCGCTGGTTCTCCTGGGCGAGGCGGATATTCGACGCCTTGAGCTGCTCGAGCTGGAGCTCGTTGGCTTTGTTCTGCTTTTCGGACGCCTGCAATTGCATGAGAAGTTGCTGCCCGACGCGTGCGGCAAGGTTCAGGTCGTGCTTGAGCGCCAGTACCTGCTCGCTCTCCTTGACCTGCGGATTGCTTTGTGCCGAGCCCAGGTACTTACGAAGTTCTCCAAGCAGGGCCTCGTTCTGGCTCATCGAGCAGAGCCTTGTGGAGAGCGCGGGGACGGGGTGCGGGATGCGGGACAAGCGCAGCGGCTCGGGGCTCTTCGCTTAATGGCCTTCCCTAAGGGTCACGCTGCGCGGCAGGGTCCAGTGATGGACGGGCTAGGGTTGGCGACGCGTGGCTGTGAATGACATGCAGAGGCCGCACGCGTGGCCGGGGCTCGTTAGGCCGCCGGCTTGGCGCGCGCGATAGTGGGTGGAATAACTAGCAATATTAAGGAACACTAGAGGCGTATTTTTGGGTGATGTGTTGCGGCCGCCCGGTGCAGATCCTGCTGCGGTATGCCCGGGCGCGAACAGGATGCCAATAGGGCCGCAACAGGGCCGACGCGTACTGGAGCGCCAACGGCCCCCATTCTTCGTTTTTTTAAATATTATGGTAAAAAAAAGACCTCGTTCTCCATACTAGAGAGCCTAGCCGTAGTTCACCGGGTCATAAATGGACCGCACCTCGTCGCGCTGGATGCTCTCCTGCGGGTCCAGCTCGCGCACGCTCAGGTCCAGCACATCGGTGTCGTGGTCGCGCAGCCACTCCTGGGTCTTGGCGTCCACGCGCCGCCGCTTCAGGCTGGCCCGGCCCGAAATAGGCATGTAGTAGAACGCGGCGCCGCTGCCGTCCGTGGTCAGCAGGATCTCATCGAACTTGCTGCGCGGCCGCAGAATCGTGAAGTCGTTGTCCTGGACCTTCTTCAGCGGCCACACGCGCTCCTCCTCGGCCTGGGCCTCTTCGGCCGGCAGCGTGTCGCGCAGGTCCGCCAGCTGCTGCTTCAGCGCCGCGGCCTCCTCGTCCGTCGACGGCACAAACATCGACATCCACTCGGACTCGATGGCGTCCTGCTCGACGCGCTGCTGGTGGAACACGGCCGTGTCCACCTGCGGCGCCGACGGCGGCGCCGACGAGTACTTCAGGCTGGCCGAGCCGACGAGCCGCACCTCCATGTACGTGAGGTCCGAGTCCTTGAGGTCCGGGAACAGCGGCGCCGCGCTGACCGCGTGCAAGTTGCGCTTGCTCGGGTGCTTCAGCTGCTCGAGCGGGACCTGCGCGTCGTCAAAGCTCTGCTCGATGCGCCGCGCCTCGCCGTCCACGTCCACGCGTGGCGCCGCGGCGCCCGTGCCCTTGCGCTTCGCCGTGCGCCGCGTGTCGCCAGACATGTACGCCGTGCGCCGCAGGAACGACGTCCCCATGCCGATGTCGCTGCTGGCCTGCCGCTCGGCGCCGCCGCCCGCGACCTGCGGCCCGCTGGCCGCCAGCGCCGCAAACGAGCCCGACGCGTCGTGCGACTTGCGCCCGGACGCCACCGGCGCCGCCAGCAGCTCGAGGTCCTCGGCCGCAAGCTCCGCGTCCGGCACCGGCGCGGGACACATCGTCTGCTCCGCCTGCTCGGGGTCGAACGCGCCGTCCACGAGCGACAGGTCTAGCGGCATGCCCAGGTCCACGTCCGGCTCGGGCCGCACGCCGCCCTGCAAAAACACCGACGACAGGCTGCCCGCCGTCAGCAGCGACGACACGTCCAGGTCGTAGTCCACGAGCTTCGGCGTCAGCGGCGGCGCCGGCAGGTTGTTCTGGTACCGCACCTTGGCGATGTAATCGAGCCGCCGCCGCCCGCTCCCGGACGAGCCCGAGCCCGAGCCCGGCGACGCGGTTCCATTCGACCCCGTCGCTGCCATTTGCTGCTGGTTTCGCTTCCCCCTTTCGGTTCACACCAGGCGGGTGGCCTGCATGACAAAGCAGCCGCTGGCGGCCTCACCGCCGCCGGGTGAAAACCCCGGACCCTCGAAACCACCTGCGGTGCATATCTGCAGCTGTTGGCGCGCCTGTCCGTGTTTCTAGGCGCGAAGCGGGGTCTGCCCGGGCGCAATTGACGGGAGTCTACGTATCCAGCTGCCCAGACCTACGCGGCCATGTCGGCGCCCATCGACGCCATCCGCAAGTCGAACCGCTCGGTGTCGAACCGCGTGCAGAGCATTCTCGAGGACGCCGAGTTCGTGCGGTGCGTCGCCGACACGTACGCAAAGCCGCTCGTCCCCAATAAGCGGTGCGGCCTCTGGTACGTCCCGCCCCAGAGCCGCGCAGCCGAGGCCGGCTTCAAGAGCACTGATGGGCACACGGGCCAGTGGGGCTTCTCCCTGAAGCGCCTGAACCTGCATCTCATCCCGCTCATAGAGAAGGAGGGTGGCTGCGTGCTGGTCGACAGCACGCGGAGGGGCAAGCTTATGCCTGACGCGCTCTCCAAGACGGTACCAATCTGGTGTGCCGTGCTGAACTGTGTGCTGCTCGGCATGGACGTCGACGCGGCGTCCCACTTCCCGCGCCATGCCGTGTCTGCCAGTGAGATCGACCAGATAAAGCAACGCTTGCCGGCCTGGATCGAGCAGTTCAAGTCCCAGGTCCCGCAGGCCCTCTATCCGCGACTCTCGCGCCCGCTCAGACCCTTGTGGGTCACTCCGGACGCGCCTCTGCCAGCCGTGCCATTCGAGCCGGGTCAATTGGTGGTCCCTGACGCGTCGGCCCTGATTCTATGCACTGCGTCGCGCCAGGCCCAGGACGGCGAGCTTTACATGGGCTTTGCATATGTCCAGGGAGCAGCTGATGACCATGAGCTCTGGGCACCCAAGGCCTTAACTCCGGAGCTCCTTTACTCGCATTCCGAGCTTTGCGAGCGCGGGCTCAGCGATCTCGAGCTTGCACGCCGAATTGACGCTGCTGCGGCGCAGCCCCAGCAAGGCGCCAGCCCCACTAGCTCTGCTCGGGCGCTGCAGGCCACTTCCATGCTTTCAGTGGCCCATGCCGAGCCGCTTGCTCAAGTGGACGGTGAGTTGATTGATCTGCGTCTGCGTGAGGACAACGAGTGGGGTGTTTCATCAGGCAAGCGCGGTGCTCGTGAGCTGGCCCAGAAGCTACCTCACATAGCTGCACACTTTGCGGCGCACCCTGGACTGTACACAGTTGTCTCAGCACCCAGCACGGACTTCGCTGAGGCAGTGGTCCTCATGCTCGACTGTCGGTTCTTTGACCGCGAGGGGAAGCTTCTGGCCGCGCCGAACGAGCGCGTGTCTAAGGACGAAGTGACCTACCGCAATGTGCATATAATTGCCAACTCTGGCCAGGCACCTAGTCGAACCACCCAGAACATCATTGGCTCATTCTTGAGAGGTTCGCACTGAGACCAATGCTCTCTCCATTTCGCAGTGACAAGAACAAGTTAGCTGAGGATAATACCAAATGGAGCCTGCTAACTTGCCTCAGTATGCCTCGCGCCATCTATGGAGAAGCTTAGGCCTCGCGCCTGGTGGAACGGCATCAGGACTATTGTGGCACCTCGATGCTGGTGCTGCCTTGTATATAACACAATCTGCGGTCGTCGCTGCTGTTGCTGGGTGACGCTGGGCGACGACGCAGTAGAGCCTTTTACTTGAAGTCGAGTGTTTTGTAGACTAACTCATGCAAAATTAACGGGTACAAAAATGAAAATAAAAAACTAAGAAAATAAAAATGCTGTCGTGAATGAGGCGCCACGCGCCTCAAAACTTGGTGTTACGCCGCGATCGTTTGTTGCCCACAGCAGGCAGGGCCGTCGGCTCCTCGGGCGGCGGAGTCGCCGGCTTTTCTCCAAGTGCTATCAGCATTCGCGCTCGTGCCTCAGCGTCCTCGTCATGGTAGCCCACATTATCTGTACCTGTGCTGGCCTTGTCGTCGACACGAGCAGAGGCAGAGTCGTCCGGGTCGTCCTCCAGACTTCTATTTCGCAAGCTGGCCATGCTATTACTGGGCCGCGCCGCGGCTTCGTGGGCACGCGGCTGCGGCGGCGGCCGGGCGCCCTTGCCATCAAGCGCGTGGTTCTCGGCCAGGGCAAGCGCGTGGCCTGCCAGGGCGCTCTCCCAGAGCCAGTCGATGCTGGCCACAGGCACGCCCCACTGCACGGCGTACGGGACCTTTCGGGCCGTGGACGACTGCGCGATGAGCAGGTCTCTTGATTTGGTCAGTGTTTCGGCGAACGTGGCGCCGGTGAGCTTGATGAGCTCGACGGCGTGGCGCTGCTCGATGCCTGTGAACCCGCTCACGCACACGGCCAGGCCCGTGAAGCCCGCAGTGGGCCGCTTGCACACGGGCTGCCCCCACATGTCGTCTAGCGCGGGAGCCTTGTGGTCCAGGGACCGCTCGATGGCCCACTCCGTGATGACCTTGGCGCCCGGACGGGGTGCCATGGCCGACTGCGGGTTCATGCTGTTCCAGACAGCATAGTCAGGATTCGGAGCGAGCCTGCCCATGTAGGACTCGATTGTGCGCCGCAGAATGCGTGTCTGCCGCGCGTCGAACCCGTGCAGCGAGAACGTTTTATCGGCAAAAAGCGTCGGACGCGCGCCAGCCTGTGGAGACAACGAGGATGGCAGCGCAGGCGCGGAAAACGACGCCGCTGTTGGCGCAACGGCGGGGGAGGCGTCGCCGCCGCCCATTGCGGCCGGCGGGCCACCCGTCGAAGTGCGGCGGCCCAGCCCGAACAGCAGGTCGGACCGGCGCCGTTTCGGCACGGGGGGCGGGCGGTCCTCGGTGGGTGCGGGCGCGTCAGGGCTGGCCGGCGCGGCGACTGCGACGCCCATCTCGGCCTCAGGGAGCTTGAGGTCGAACCGGGTCGGGTCGAGGGCAGCCTTGATGCGCAGCGACTCAGAGACCCACTTCGGATGCACGACAGGAATACGCCAGCTCGGAGCGACGGCCACCTTCTTGCCCCTGAGCTCGGGTGACACAAGAACGCGGCACTTCTTGATGAGGTCCTTGCTGAAGACGCCGCCGCCGGCCTCGATGAGCTCGCGGAAGCCGTCCTTCTGGTCGGGGCTCATGTTTGTTAACGAGATGATGAGGCCCTCCAGGGGCTTCAGGGCGCGTGAGCGCAGCTCGGCCACAATACTGATGTCGGAGCCGGCCTTCCACTCGAGGTACACGTCGAAAAAGGTGTCGGCGCTGATGAGGGTTGCGCCGTGGGCGACGGCGAAGTTGTACTTCTCCGAGAACCGGTCGCCGACAATCAGAAACTGCAGGGATGCGTCGACAGTTTTACGGAAATGGCCGCCCAGTTTGTGCACCTGGTCCTGGATGTCCACCTCGACGTTGTCGGAGATGAACGTCGCGGCAAACACGACGTTCTGCAGCGGCTTGGCCATTACCTTCTGCGCCGCTCCCGTGGTGTGCTGCAGCTGTGCGGGGGTGGCGCGGGATACGCGGGGTGCACTGGGAGCCCTGGGAACGAAGGCTGGCGAGCTGGTGGCGCGGGATGGCGGCGCGGGCTAGGCGTTGTTGTTGTTCCTGATAGTACCACCTAATGCGCGTTCATATTTATTACCTGCCGGGTTTAGGGTACGCGCGCGTAGACGCGCCGACGTCTGCTGGATGTCGCGCGTCGCGGCGTACCATTAACTGGGTCCGCGGGCTGTTAATTGAGTTAGGGCGTCCGCGGGCTCGCGGCTCGTCTCCCACGGGCTCGGAGCGCGCCCGCACAACGGCTTAGTACTCCGCAGAGCGCGCGGTCAGAAAGCAGAGAGCGGCCGCACAAAATTTCGGCGACGCGGTACGGCCACTGCCGCGGGAGCGCCATTGCAGCCCGCCAATTCAGCGCGCCAGATCGGAGCGCCAGCTTTTGACAGCAGCCGCAGAAGTGCAGAGGATGTTGCGGCGCGGACTCGCCTCGCTAAGCGCCGGGGCCGAGATGTTCCCGAGCCCGCAGAGCGTGCTGCCCCGGATGGATCCCTGGGCGCTGCCCACGGTGCTGCCTGCGGCCGCCATGCTGCAGACCGGCCGGTCGGCGTCGGCGTCGTCGCTGGCGTCGGTGCTGCTCAAGTGCGACTACAAGACGGGGTGGTACCTGTTCTCGAACTCGGCGCAGGCGTTCGACAGCGAGCTGTGCTCGAAGCTGCTGGCAATCCTGCCGAGCGGCACGCACACGGCGCCGCAGTGGTGGCCGCGCGCGCGGCAGATCAAGGCGGTCATGGACAGCCGCGCGCAGCGGCTCGCCGCCACGGACTACGCCGCACTCATCAACCTTGCCGCGCGCGCGGGCGAGCTCGCCACGGTGCGCAGCCTGTGGATCGAGATGGCCGAGAACCGCGTCGTGCGGGACACGAACGTGTGGAACCAGTACATGGCGGCCGTGTGCGACGCGAACCCCGAGTTCTGGCCCTGGCCGCGCTCGCGCTCGCTCTCGTTCGCGGCCCACGCCAGCCGCGCGCCGTCGCCTCCCCCCGAGTCTGTCACAGACCTGCTCGAGCGCATGGAGCTCGAGGGCGTCCCGCGCAACAGCCGCACCTACGAGATCTTGCTGCTGGCCCTGGCCCGGCTCAGCCCGGACAACCTCGCCGTGTGCCGCCAGCTCGTCGACCACGTGTGGCTGAGCGGCATGCACACGCCGGGCCTGTCTGCGCTGACGAGCATTGTCAACGCGTGGGCGTTCCACTTCCGGCTCAGCGAAGGCTTCGAGCTTGTGCAGCGGCTGGCCGACAGCTTCAGCGCCGGGCTGGGCCTGGGCTCGCTGGCGGCAGACCAGTTCTGGACGCGCCTGCTGCGGCTCGTCGCCGTGCAGACGGCGCCGCGCAGAGGCGACCTCCCGGTAAGCTACTTCGGCTCCGTGTTCACGCTCATGACCGAGCGCTACGGGTTCGCGCCAACGCTGGGCGTGTGGTCGATCCGCGTGGAGTTCCTCGAGTCGAAGACGCGGTTCGAAGAGATGGGCGCCGCGCTGCCTGCCATCGTGGCCGTGCCCGGTGGCTACGAGCTGGCGCAGTCCACGCTGGCCCGCGCCGTGTACGGCCTCGCCAACACAGATCGGGCCATGGAGGCGCTGCGGCTGCTGCAGACGGCGCGAGCGCTCGGCGTCGAGCCCGACCGCGACCTCGAGGGCTATCTGGCGCGGCGCGGCGCGACGCAGGGCCAGCTCGAGCTGTTCGAGGAGGATGACGATGAGGACCACATTGCTGGGTTTTAGCACGAGCACACAGGACCAAGCCTTTTGGCTGCCATAATTATATACACGCAGAAAGTCGACAGAATACCGAAGAAAACAAAGACAAACGGAAGGAACAAAGAGAAGAAACAAAAAACTCAAAGCATTATTTTAATTAAGCGGGTGGGATTTTAGCGGGTGGTTTAGCGAACGGAGTTCCTCGAGTAGCTCCTTTTTTGTCCCGCCCTGCGGTCATACTAGGCCTTCTCACTCATTGTAGCCGAACCCGCCGCCTGCGTATGCTGTCGGCGTGAGCTCGGGCTTGTGCCTGGTGACGCCAATCGACTCCTTCGTCTTGTGCTTGCGCTCGCGGTACCGCGTTTTCTCGCGCTTCGGAGGCACGGTGGCCGCCGCCGACGACGCAGCAGCCTCTGCCGCCGCGTCGGCTGCCGCAGAGTCCCAGACAACCTTCTTGGCCGCCGCCTCCTTGAGCAGCTGCGCGGCGCCGTCCTCCTGGAACTGGTTGCGCTCCAGCACCCTCTGGAGGTTCACGGTTCCAAGGTCGTTCACAATCATGTACCGCGAGAAGAACGTCCATAGCCGGCGATACCACGTAATTTGCGACTTGTGGCCCTGCACAAGCGCATTGCGCACAGCGTGGTAGTCGAACTGGCCCGAGATCAACACGTAGTCGACCTGGGGCAGCCGCTGCAGACGTGACATGATGCTATCCAGGCTGAACAGATACTTGCGATACAGGGGCACGCTGTACAGCGTGTAGACGGCAAACCCGGGGTCCTCAGCAATGGCGTGCGAGCCGTAGCGGATCGCGCCCGCACTGGTCTGCTTGTGGTTCGGGTGGCCCGACACGCCCTTCTCGTCGAACGTGACAATCGCCTGCGTGCCCCACTCGCGCGCCGCCTCGCCAACGTGCTCGGCGACAACAGCGCTGTCCCACGTCACGTTCATCGAATCCGGCAGCCGCGGATCATTCACAACCTTCACGTTCTCGGGCGGCACGCCGACCGTCTGCGCGGCCACCAGCATCTCCTGCTCGCGCACGGCGCCCAGACCCTCGGCACCGCCGTTCGACAGCACGAGAATCGAAACTTTGTTGTTTTTTGCCGGGTCCACAACGTTGCGCACCGTCGGCCCGAAGAACATTGTTTCGTCGTCGGGGTGAGCCACCACAAACGTGATGCTCTTGTTCTGCAGCGGCGTGGGCGACGTGAATATGCGCGAGAACTGGCTCACGATCACCAGCGAGCCGATAACGGCCAGCAGGCCCGTCTTCAAGTTCATCCCTGGGAATCAGCAACTATTCCGGAATCGAGCGGAACGGCACAGGCTCTCTTATCGTTATCACACTCACGACAGAATCACATGGGTTTGGGCAATCCGCCAGGGCACGGGCGGCCACAGACTGCCCCCCACCATCCCAACTGATACACACACCACCCGGCCGCACTCTCACACAAGTTTCGGAGGACCCGTGCAAACCTGCATCACGTGTGGCGGCCGCCGCCGCGACACGCGTGCGGATGCGCAATTAATCCGGTCGTCAGGCATGGCGCGGTAAGCATCACAAGCCTAGGCGTGGGTCGGTGCTGTCACGCGGTGGTGAGGTGCGATAAGAACCCGGCTGCGAGCTAATTGCGGCCGAGCCGGAAGCTGTTTGAGTTTATCGGCCACCCCGACCCAATTGAGTTGCCTGTTTGGTCTACAGCGATTCTACTTACTGATTGCCCGCAGTTGGCCACATAAGTTGACGTATAATATACGTATAGACATGTATATGTGAACTCTTGCCACCCAACGGACCACCGCACCCCGTTGTTGCCAAGTCAGCGCACGTTCTCAACACGATCTTAGCGACAATTGTGCGGCGCTCTTGTCCCTCGGCTCGACAGCGGTGCTCATCGCACATGTTTGTGACCACCGGCCACCACTCAAAAGTGGAACGGCAAGACTACGGTGGCACGGGAACTTCGCGCCACACACCGCACGCGACCCGTCGCTGCCTTATATCACCTCTGTAGTGCCTAAGCTGATTACCGTTGCCATCTAAGCAGGCTCACCGCGAGTGACAAACCCTGTGCAGAAGACCCGTCACCCATATCGACATGCAGTCATGCGCGAATGAATGCACGCGCCGGTGCACCACGGGCAGAGCCAACCTATCGGCTCCAATTGCCGCCTAAAAATCCCCCCACAACAAACAGGCACGGATCTTTTCCCTTCTACCGGTCGCGTGAAGCCACAAACCACCGCAGGCGCGCACGAACTGGGTTCACGAAGGCGTTTCCTTGCCCAGATCAATTGAAGAGTGAAAGAGCCCTAGCCCTGGAAACTCGCACCTCCGTCGTTAGGTCGAACCCCCCTCCTCTTCCCTAAATTCTTGAGAGCGGGCAGCATAGGAGACCACCCCCTGATTGCGGTATTGGACGCGCAGTGGCGGGCGGTTACTTTTTTTCGGTACAGTGTGAAAACAGACTCCGGCTATAAATAGAAAATGGACGACTTTGTGCGCGTGCAGGTATTCGGCTCGTTCTTCGAAATAACGACGCGCTATTCCGACCTGGAGGCGGTCGGCATGGGCGCGTTCGGGCTCGTCTGCTCGGCCACAGACCAGCTCACGGGCCAGAAGGTGGCGGTCAAAAAAATCATGAAGCCGTTCAGCACCAGCGTTCTGGCAAAGCGCACCTATCGCGAGCTGAAGCTGCTCAAGCATCTGCGCCACGAGAACGTCATCTCGCTCTCGGACATTTTCATCTCGCCTCTAGAGGACATCTACTTCGTCACCGAGCTGCTCGGAACCGATCTGCACCAGCTCCTCACATCACGCCCCCTCAATACCCAGTTCATCAAGTACTTCTTCTACCAGATCATGCGTGCCCTCAAGTACGTGCACTCCGCCAACGTCGTGCACCGTGATCTGAAGCCGAGCAACATCCTAATTAATGAGAACTGCGACCTCAAAATCTGCGACTTTGGGCTGGCCCGAATCCAGGACCCACAAATGACCGGCTACGTATCGACGCGCCACTACCGAGCCCCGGAAATCATGCTCTCGTGGCAGCGCTACGATGTCGAGGTCGACATCTGGTCCGCGGGCTGCATTCTCGCCGAAATGATCCAGGGCCACCCTCTCTTCCCGGGCCAGGACCACATCCATCAGTTCTCCATCATCACGGAGCTGCTCGGTCTCCCGCCGGACGAGGTCATCAACACGATCGGCAGCGAGAACACGCTACGCTTCGTCCGGTCGCTTCCCAAGCGCCCACGGATGTCCCTCGCCGAGCGCTTCGAAGGCTCGGAGCCCGAGGTCATTGACATTTTGGAAAAAATGCTGGTCTTCGACCCCCGCGCGCGTATAACCGCCGCAGAGGCCCTACAGCATCCCTATCTCGTCGACTATCACGACCCGGAGGACGAGCCGGTTGCCGAAGAGCCCTTCGACTGGTCGTTCAACGGCGCTGATCTGCCCGTAGACACTTGGAAGGTTATGATGTACTCTGAGATTTTGGACTTTCACAACGTCGGCTCGTTTGAGGAGGAAGAAGTAGAGGATGAGGGCGCCAACAATGAAGCAATCCAGGCACCTCCTATTCAGGAATAATCCGTTTTGATGGGAGACGAGTCAAAAAGAAGAAACAAAATCGAAGTGCGCTTTCATCCTTTTTTTGCATCTGATTGCGGGGGGGTATTCAGTACGCACTCGTTAGCTATGTTCCTATTTCCTAGGGCTCGCGTACGTGAACTATCGTGCGTGTAGGAAGGACGCAAAGAGGTACGAACCACCGTCAGTCGCTCCTATATATCTGACTGCTATCTATTTGAAACCTCTAATATTATATTTTCTAAGCCCTCTCTAATAATAATAATAATAATAATAATAATAATAATGATAATAATCTAGCTTTCCTGGATCCCCCTTCCCCTTGTTGTTCTGCAGCTAGTACTAGCGGTGTCAAGTCCTTGGCTTGTCTGAGTATTCAAAGCTTAAAAAGGCTTATTATGTCCTGAGTTATCTTTCTCAACACTGCAGCATCCAATGATGCAAATGTGGATAGAGAAACAAGATTGCTGTATGAGGATGACATCCCCTTGATCTCGTCAATAATGTCTTCAGTGACAGACTTCTTGTGCGCGGCAAGGTATATCTCATAGAGCGTCGCACCGCTTGTCACAGAGTTTAGGTATGAACCCACAAGAAAGTTCGCCACCGCTCGTTGGAGCATGGTTTCAAACGGTTTCATGGCCGCTGCTGTAGAATTTAAAACCATGTTTGTTTGGTCGCTTGATTCCGATGCGTATTCATACATAAAGTCGTTGGTGAATTGACCAGACCTCAATCGTCGGTTCAGCCCTTCTTGCTTTTCTTGCATGTACATCACTTCGGTTTGTGCTTTCAAGAGCTGCGCCTCGTGTGACGGCAGTAGAGAGTTCAAGTGAAGCTGGTTCAAAAACCTGTATACAGAATCCTCACTTTCGTGGTTTCTATCCATACTGTCCAGTAGGCCGTGATCGCCGTTGCCATCAACTTCTCTTGTATGAATCCCACTCTCTTCCCAGTCGCTCCGCTTGCTCGAAACTGTCGCGAGAACGTCATTCACATAGAGGGATGATGCTGTGGCCCATGCAATCGGCAATAGGGCAAACAATATTGCCTTCATCATACAGAGAGGCCTTTGTTGTGCTTTTTATAATAATTTTGAGATCTCCAGGAGTGTGTACTAAGACTCCCAGAAATTAAATAGGCCCAAAGATGAAAAGAGCAGCTTCCGATGAAAAAGATGGTGTAGTTCAGCTAATTTCGGGTGTATCGAAGATGTCGAAGAATACGTGAGAAAGAATCCAGTCTTATGAATGCCTCCGATTTGGGCTTCGATTTGTATCTAATTACAAGTTACTTGAAGGTTACTCGAAACACGAATTAAAACCTTGTTTCCACTATTCTTTGTGAGACTCACTTTCGTCGAACTTTATCAGGATCTCCCTTTTTTTGCATCTGTGAACTCGCTCAGATTATCCAAAGTGCTTCATAGAACTAATTCTACCAGTCTAATTAGGTTAAATAACTCCACCACGCTTACACAAAGCGAAAAACTGCGAGTCTTCGCGCTTTAGAAGCTCTGAAGGCGAGTCAAACTCGGCCACCTCGCCAAAGCTAAGCACAACAACACGGTCGCTGTCAAGAATAGTGTTGATGCGATGGGCAATCGTCAATATGGTCCGATCCTTGAACTCAGCGCGAATCACCTTTTGCAAAACATGGTCTGTCTCCACGTCAACAGCCGCTGTGGCCTCATCCATAACCAACACCTTCGAATCAGTGAGCAAAGCGCGAGCAAGGGAAAGGAGCTGCCGCTGGCCTGAGCTCAAGTTGCCTCCGCCCTCGGCGACAGCCGCGTCGAGCTGCCCATCCATAGAGGTGACATGTTCCTTCAAATGCGATAGCTCTAGTGACCGCCACAACTCGGTGTCTGACTTTGTGTGCGTGGGATCAAGGTTGTCACGCACGCTGCCTTCAAAAAGTTGAGAGTCTTGCGGGATAATACTGAGGTTAGAGCGCAGGTCCTTGAGGCCGATGGTGCTGGTGTTGATATCGTCAATGTCAATATGGCCATCAGCGGCTTCGATAAGGCGGAAAAGTGCCAATGTCAACGAGCTCTTGCCAGCACCAGTTCTCCCAACAATGCCGATTTTCTCGCCAGGCTTGAAATCAAGCTTGATGTTCTTAAGTACCAGCGGCAGCTCTGGACGGTATCGCGTTGAGTAGTTGTCGAGAGTAATATGGCCACTGGTAGGCCAGTCAGCACTCGGCCTATGGTCGCATATGATTTTGGGCGCCTCCGGCTTCAGCTGAGAGTATTCCATCATCCGCTCTACGCTAACAATGTTCGTCTCAACCTCAACTGTCATGCGAACGATCCAGTTCAACGATTGCGTGACCTGCAGTGCATACGAAAGAGCAAGGCCGATAACACCGGCAGTCAGTCGACCGCTAGGAAGTGCCCACACTGCCAGACTAGATGCTGCGAAAATGATAACCGAGCCGATGAGCTCCAGGCGAACAGCAAGCCAGCGGTTGGCACTGATGGATGGGAAAAACGCCTGGTTGTTCGTATCTATGTAGCTCCGATTGCGATAGTTGAATCGTTCGGTGGCATCAAACGCACGTACAGTCGAAATACCGTCCAACGTCTCCTGGAACTGGGCAAAAATGGGAGACCGTGACACACTGTCCAGGCGCTTCAATTCACGGCTAGTACGCAAATAATACCGCTGATAGTACAGATACAACCAAGTCAGTGGTAAAACGAACACCATGAAGGTTGGAGTACTGAAGCAGATGATACCGATTGTGAATAGGACCTTGACGCAGTTATTGAAAAGCATCACAAACACACGCCCCAGTTGCTGGTCAACTCGATAAACATCACTGCTAAATCGGTTCACAATACGACCCAACGGGTTTGTCTCAAAAAACGCCATAGGAGCTAGGACTACTGCGGTCAGCATTTTCTCGTGCAGTTCGCGCGCAGCAATGATATTTATCCAAACTGACGCCACAATGTTTTGCACAACCGTAAGACCTGAAGAGATCACACCCAGCGCCGCATAAATCCCCAAATAGTAGGTGATATTAGCGTTGTTGTTAGTATCACTATTCGCCTCACCCCACCTCTTTAGCCAAACATTGCTGGTCACTGAAAGTGCCACAGCAAGGAACAGCGTGACGAAAAATGTTACAACACGGTGAATTCCACATACCTGGGCATACTCTTTGTATACCGACCACGATACTTTGCCCTGTTCAATATGCTCTTTGCGAACCTCTAAAGGCGAAGTCGGTCTCAGACTCGCAAATGAGGGGCGGTACGTGGAATTGCGGCGAGATCCTCTCGTGGGTAAAGCACCAGTTATTGTCTTCGGGGTTTCATCTTCGTCACTGGAGCCAAGAGCACTGTCAGAGCTCTTTTGTGTGCTGCTGGCCTTACTAGGACTCTTACTAGCTTCTTCATCGTTATTCTCGGCGGGTTTACGGCCAAACTCTTTGAGCAAGGTGCTGATACGAGGATTGTGCACACCTGTTTCCACAATCTTACCATGCTCAATGAGAGAGACTTCGTCTGCATGGCTCAATACTGGAATACTGTTGGTAGCAAGAATAATAGCCTTCGAAGCAAGCAAACCATTCTTTCCGAGGACGTTAGCGATGATGTGCGCACCGACGTGCTCATCAACAGCTGACAACGGATCGTCGAGAAGGTATACATCTGCCCTGTGGTAAACAGCTCTGGCTAACGATATACGAGCCTTTTGTCCTCCACTTAACGAAATGCCCTTCTCACCAACGATTGTCGAGTCGCCTTCAGGCAATACAGCTAAGTCATCACGAAGCGCACAGGCCTCTATTGTTTCAGAATAGGTTTCCTCATCATACTTGCGACCAAATAAAATGTTGTCGCGAACTGTTCCGTTAAAAATCCATGGATTCTGAGCAACGTAAGCAATTGTTCCCCGGACTGAAACGTCACCACTAACTTTTCGAATATCACCCAGCAACGAGAGGAGCAATGTTGACTTACCCGATCCGACGCGGCCAACAATGCATGACAATTCGCCACGCTTGGCCTCAAATGTAACGTTGTCTAGAGCGTAAGACCCGTTCTCCGCAGCACTAGCACTGTAAACGAATCGGCCATTCTTCATCGAAACTGCAGAATCTCCATTCTTATCGGCCTTGGGAAGCCTCGTTACAGCATCCGGCTGAAGCTCTTCACCAGTAAGGTAGTTTATGATGCGCTTCGATGCAACATTTGCCTCGATCAGGCCGGAGATGAGCATAGGGAAGACAGCCATCGGGAAGCCCAGCATATTGAACAGGGCCAAAGCCGGAAACACGGTATCAGTGGTCAGAGGCTTCTTTGCAATGAACGTGTAAACCCCGAATGTAGAGCACGACACAATGAAAGGTGTGAAGGTCCAAATGTACGACATTGAAGCTTGGAAAATACCAATCTTGCGAAGACTGACCATTTCTTGGTTGTTCCGCACGTCATTGAGGCGGTCCACAAATGCGTCTTCCCACGCATACAACTTGATGCTTTTCATGCTGGAAAGAAGCTCTGAAGTCAACCGAGTACGCTTGTCCTTGTCACGCATTTGCTGCTGCTGCAGGACTTTCTGTGTAGATGCTAAGTAGGAATTGACCGGGACGAGAAGAATAAGGACAATGACACCAGCCCACATCGAATTTCCCATCAGGCTGTACAAAGAAGAAAGACATAAGAAAATCTGGAAGGGGCCCGACCAGATCATATTTCCATTCTGGCATACATCCTGGAGTCGCTGAGTGTCGATTGACATCAGGTTAACTGTATCACCGGTGGTTCGAGTACCGCGTGCCTCACCGCTGAGCACCAAGGATTTCTTGAAGATGGCATTTGTGACGGCAGTACGAATGCGCATACCTGTGACAAAGGCGCGGTCAAAGTATTGGTGTAGCATAATAGTTTGGCCTGCAGAAACAAAGAACATGGCCAGGGCAATGTAAAAGCCGCGAGTCAGAGGGATCTGGCCACCACTATTAGTGAAGTCTTGAACAAAGCCAATCAACATTTTCAGAAGTTGAGGCTGAGCAAAGGCCAGTGCATCTTGGAAACCTTTGAAGACACCTCCGATAGCATAGCGGGCGCCAAATGTGCGCAGCAGAGCCCTAACGAGTGATGGCTTCGAGCCAGCACCACTATGAAATTCTACCTCTCGGATCCAGTTCTTCTCAAACTCTTCGTTGCACAAGTCTGCTCTGTCCTCATTGGGCAGCTGGGGCAGGTCATCAGCGGTCAAAAAGTGCTCATAGCCCTTGCGCATAAGGGACGTCATCCAAGAGAATGTGAGCCTCGAGAAGATGTCTGCCGTGTCGTACGGGTTATTGAAGCGTTCGTCCGGACGCGCACGGCGAGGCTGCAGCCACTCCAAAAAGAAAATTACTACAGTTAGCACGGTTGCAGTCACCTCCAGTCCGTGGGGAGGCCGCAGAGCATACGACTGACCCAGGTTCAAGAGCTGGACAATAGAGGACAGCAGCCAATAGAAAAGGAGAGTGCCATTGGGCTTTGTAGACTTCATGACCTCAATGCAGGTCAGAAGAGAAACAGGAATCAGGGATAGAACAGAAACAATGGGCGTGACAGAAGAAACGTCTGGCCCGAAAGTGGAGACGGCCTCGGCGCCGTATACAGCGGCCAACAACAAGGTGAGCGTCAGCTGCAACGTCAAGCGCTTGCGTTGCAATGCCACAGTTTGGTGTGGGGTATTAACGAGCTGTCGTCGGCTGCGGATGTTGAAAAATCCGAGGATCACAACCGTGAAAGCGAGGATGTTCGGAACTTGCATGACGACACCCTGGAAAAAGCAGCGTGTGAGGCTGCCATTGTGCGCAATGAGCCAACCGCACTCGTCAGTGCAAAGGAACGAGCTCCTCGACAGATATACGCCGTCAGCTGACTGGGCCAGCCGCTGTGGAATTAGAAGCCACGGCTCCGCAGCGACCGATAGCGATGGTCCGCCGTCAAGTTCCATGCAAAAGCCGTAAGTTCCGCCTCCTGAAATGCCTATATGTGTGCGTTTGAAATGCGGTTTACGCGATAAGTCGATCCACCGGGTGGGGTCCACGTGAGGTGATGCCAAGAGAAAGTTAAGAGTGAGGCTTTAAAGCGTGGCTCTAATGAGTGGCGCGCGGCGGGCGTTATCAACTCAAAGCTGCTACTAGCGCAGGCATTGTGTGGCAGTCTGGCAGCAGTGATCCTATTGCTTCTTCACAAAGCATCTTTACAACTGTCCAATATGTGCTAGCCGGCCATATAAACAACTAGATTAAAGCTCTTTGCATCGAAACACCCGTCTTCTCTCGGGATTCCCACGCCATACATATCCTGCTCCCAGCTAACAAAAAAGAAAATGTTGTTATTGTTACTACATAAGATAGCTAAGATTGCTAAATCCGAACTGTAGATCCGAACTGCAGATCCCATCACGGTGCGCGCGGACGTTCCTTCTGGTACGCTGCATGATAGTCAGCGTCGGCGCCGTTGGTAGGTAGGCGCCGCTTCGGTGCAGCGGCCGTGGAGCTGCGCATTAATAATAGAGCAGGTGAGCTCAAATGAGAGTGCGTCATCCCCGCGGGTTGGGGCAGCAGGCCAGCGGGAGCATGGGCGTCAGCGAGCGTCCACACACGCACTATGGCAACTTATGAAAGTGAGAAATACATCTAACGATACAGGGATGTTGCGCCAATGTTAAATTTGCCGTAATTGACGTCTCCATGCCCAGGAATCTTACCGCAAAGCAATCGCGTGTTACCAAGCAACTAAACTCACCCTGCATACAGCGAAGCGTGTCGACCGGTGGGGAGCGGATACCATGGGTAAGGGGTTGCGCAGCTGCACAGGAAGGCTATATAAAGTCCGGGTGGTTTCTAGTAAAGCTCATAACGTTTTGTTCTATCTCTAACTACAATGGCTGGAAAGTTGTCTGCAGGCTCGGAATTCCCCAAGGGTGTTAAGCTGGCTTACGTCCCTTACTCGAAGGAGAACGCGGACCTGACCGCATGCGGTGCGCCGATTCAGCTCGATCTCGACAAGGAGCTTGCTAGCAAGAAGGTTGTGCTGGTTGCGGCGCCCGGTGCGTTCACGCCTGCATGCACGGCGAACCACATTCCTCCGTACGGCAAGGACATTGAGAGCTTCAAGAAGCACGGCGTGGACGAGATCATTGTTATTACTGCCAACGACCCCTTCGTGCTCAGCGCCTGGGGCAAGGCGCTTGATCTTGCCGACAAGATCATTTTCGCTAGCGACCCGAACGCCGAGTTCTCGTCGTCTATTGGGCTCAGCTTCGACGGTACGGCCAAGGGCCTTGGCGTGCGCACTGGCCGCTACGCCCTTGTTGTCGACCACGGCAAGGTCACCTACGTGGGAGCCGAGCCCAACCCCGGCGAGGTGACCGTCTCTGGTGCCGATGCCGTGCTTGCCAAGCTGTAAAGCGGAGTATATAGTTAGCCATTGACGTCGTCTACAAAGAGAATGATAAAGACATGAATTCCTGATCATATTCTTATACATATGTATGCAACTTTAAAAAAGATCTTGAAACCAATTGGCGTTTGAGACGAGAAATTCCAGATAAAAAATGAAAAAATAAAAAGTAGCATCGGTTGGTTTCGATCCAACGACATCAGGGTTATGAGCCCTGCGCGCTTCCTCTGCGCCACGATGCTTCTACTGTGCCAGCCTGACACGATTTTCTCATAATCATATTTTTCAATTTATAGCCCCATCTCTGATCTTCCGAATGCCGAAACGTCACTCATTCCAGTTTAGCACTCTATCGAGAAGGTGATTCAATTGAGTAACAAAACACTGTTTGCTATAGAGTGTATAAATTTAGAATGTACCTCTTATGGGAATGTTCTGAACAAGGTTTAAGCCATGACTTACAATAGCGGTAGCTAATTTTTTCCATAAGAGTCCCCCCCCTCTACTACAACTTGGCTCACCTTACAATTTGCAATGCGTTCTACCCCAGCACGGAAGATTGACAAGACTGCCAGGACCGGGTGTGCACTTTACTCTCAAAGGCTGGGAGGTCGTCTGCACGACGCTCTTCTGTCGGTTGATATGAATCTCTTACACCAGGAAGTGAACGAAAATCACGAATGCTTTAAAAGTGTACTCTCATGTACTAGCTGTTCATATGTTGGTAGCGAAACTCCACCTAGCGCGGCTTATGTTTCGCCGGTGAGATATTACACAGGCAATGACTTGGCAACGATATTCCCCGCGGAGACGCGCTCTTGTGGGTCGCAGCACTACAGCGATCACATGCGTCATCGCTGTAAACAGTTCGGGACCTACAGATAAAGGCCAAAGAGTCAATTCCTCTAAATTTCCAATGAGTTCATTCATTACCTAGTCAAGCATTGGGCACTTTATCGAGGATGTGTCCAATCTCTCTATTGAACGCTAATAGCAGCTTTATGTATCAGGGGTGCTCGTTAAATTGATTTGAATATTTAACTGGTCTGACTTACCGTGTTGAGCTTAACACCATATGTCCTCAGTGTCTGTGCGCGCAGAACAACGTCGAGCCTTCGACCACCGTCTCCCATATTCGGGTATAGGTCACGTGTGTAGTCCTGTATTGGCAGCCAAAGTTCTCAGCAGCCATAATCAGTCAATCCGGTTGTTCCTTTGTCACATCCGATTGCGGCGCACGTTCGGTCTCCAAGAAGATGTCTACAGTCGGAATCATTGGCCTTGGTGCCATGGGTCGTCTGTATGCAACAAAGCTCAGTGCGGCGGGCATCAGTGTGGTGGCCTGTGATTTGCCGCACAACTATGAGCAAATGCGCGAGCTGCTGTCCAAGGACGCCCCAGACGTGGAGGTTGTGCGCGATGGCCATCTTGTAGCGCGGCAGAGTGATTTCATCATATTCAGTGTGGAGGCCTCAAATATTGACAGCGTTGTGGCCAAGTACGGGCCGTCAGCAAAGATGGGGAGCATAATAGCAGGCCAAACGTCGTGCAAAGCCCCCGAGATTGCGGCGTTCGAGCGGCACTTGCCCGAAGACGTGAATATAGTCACTGTGCACTCAATGCACGGGCCGAGTATAAGTACTAAGGGCCAGCCACTTGCCATCATCGCACACCGCGTGCTGAGCGGGAACGCTGTGGAGACGGTGGAGTCCATCCTGTCCTGCTTTGAATCCAGCTATGTCCACTTGAGTGCCGAAGAGCACGACCGCATCACAGCCGACGTGCAGGCCGTCACGCACATGGCTTTCTTGTCTATGGGCACCGCATGGATGGGTAATAAGCAGTACCCATGGCAGAACTCGCGACTGAGCGGTGGTCTGGAAAACGCCAAGATAAATATTGCCCTGCGCATCTACTCTAACAGCTGGCACGTCTACGCCGGGCTCGCCATCACGAACCCGCAAGCGCACATTCAGACTTTGCAGTATGCGAACTCGGTCACTGATCTCCTCAAGCTTATGGTGTCCAACGAGGAGCAGAAGCTGCGAGACCGGCTGTATGCTGCGCGTGACTACGTATTCCAAAAGGTCATTGAGGATCCACGACACAGCTTGCTGCTGCCGGATGAGTTGCTGGGTCGGTTCTCCCTCGGCAACGACGTTGCCGACGATGTGCGCAGGCGCAATTCGCACTTGTCGATTCTGGGGATTGTCGACTGCTGGTTCAACTCTAAAATCATTCCTTACGACCACATGATCTGCTCGACCCCTCTGTTCCGCATTCTGCTTGGTGTTACTGAGTACTTGTTTATGACCCCCGGCTTGCTGGACGCATGCATAAAGGATTCACTCTCGTCATTTAAGTTCCGCGGAGATGACATCGAGTTCGTTGTTGCTGCCCGCGCATGGTCGAAGGCGGTTTACAACCAGGACTTCGAAAGCTACCGTATCATGTTCGAGGAGACCCAAAAGTTCTTCAGCCACATGTTCACCGAGGCCAGCAAGATTGGCAACGAGATGATCATGGCCATCAACGAGCACACGCGTCAACAGCAATGTCTGGCTCAAACGCCCGAGCCATGATTCGCCAGGGAACCCTTGTATCAACTATTACTACTGCTAGTTAGCACCTTACATGCAAAAATAAACCTGTCGAAGGCCAGACATAATATACATACAAGAGTACATTTCAACCAACCCCGGGCACCGCATCGCCCTATTCCTCATGTTCGCTCCTGTGTGTCACGTGTCGTGCCACGTCTCCCCGGCTAGAGAGTCAGCGCGCGCGCTCTTCAACCAGCGAGAAGGAAGGCCGCCAATGCACACGTTCTTGAACCGCGCCCAGCGCGCTGTCGGAAAGTTTTCCACCGTCGCGTCGCTCGTGGCCGTTGCTATCGCGGCCATTTCCATAGTGCAGCTGTACACGAGCAATGCGTGGGGCCTGAACTACTCGCTCGGCTCGGTGGAGCCGCGCATGCGCTGGCATAACACGCGTCGGTTCGGCGCGGTGGACGGCCACCAGAAAGAAAACGCACGGTTTAACTTCGATCTTTCGGCAGATCTGACGCCGCTCTTTAACTGGAACACAAAACAGGTCTTTGTGTATGTGACAGCGGACTACACCACTGTTAGCCAGAAGACCGGTTCGCAAAGCGAGAACTCGGTCGTAATTTGGGACAAAATCATCTCCTCCCCGAGCAAAGCTAATTTGGACCTTCGCAATGCGGCAAGCAAGTACTCGGTCTATGACATCCAAAGCGAATTCGGCGGGCCGGATCGCGCCGTAAACCTCACGCTCCGCTGGAATGTCCAGCCCTGGGTGGGCTTTCTCGTGAGGGGGGAGGCGGCTATTGAGGGCGGAGATTCGCGAGTAGAGTTGCCGGCTCAGAAACGCGTCAAGTCCAAGGCCGGTTCATCAAGCTAAGTATTGTGTGAGCCCATTGTCCATTTAAGCCATGCGGGGGACGCCTCGAGGTACAGAAGCTTCTGCATTACACCTTGAGAAGGCCGCTCCATCTAATCGTAGGAACATATATGATTAATTCAAGGAAAAACAGAGTGTTGGGAGCACCTATAGGAGTTCATATGCCTGTATAGTCCCAGGCTCTCAATTCGCGCACTCCAACAAAGAAAAATATTTTTTGGGCGCCTTAAGCCATACGGCAAGCTTCACTGCCAACGTCTGCTGTAGATTTGTGGTGGCAGGCACCGAGCCTCTACTTAAGATACATCTGACATCTCGTCATTGAATGAGTATTATATCTTCTATCTACAACACAGACTGTATGTGTCTGCCATTCGTTGGGGTTTATCAAAAAGTTGGGATACTCGATATTAGTTGGCAACCAATTGGCTTCAGCTGAGACGCTTTCTCAGCACCAGATCATAAGACTCAAGGGGCCCAGCACTTTGCAAAGAAAGGAGGCGAGTCAAGCACTGGCATTCCGAGCCCAGGCACGCTACTAATATCAGCAAAGAAATCATGTTGATTTCTTTATGTAGGGCTGTAGTATCGCTTGAAAACGATCGAAAGTTCGCGATGTCAACAAAGGAGCTGAACGGAGATATTTATTACCCAACTTTCGGCAATGCATTGTAGAACCACTTTCATATCACTGTTCGTTCAACTGACAACCATCAGACCTATTTATGACGATGTCCCTAAATGGCTTCCAACTGAGCTGTGAGTGGAGATCAACCTTTCTCCTGTGGTACTATTGTCCCTGATGTACTGCGTTCCGTTCAAGTGGCTTCAACTGGCCTAATAGAATGAGGAGATTCGTTCATGCATGCACCTGCATGGATTGTCCCGTTCACCCTAACCACCGCATGCTGTGGAGAGGGGGGCCGATAGGGTAGTAATACTGGTCCCGACGAAAGCAATATATTTCTTCTTTACCGCAAAATGTTTTAGTGTGTATAGGATTGGGCTTGCTTATTTACGTACAGCATACGATCAGGCCGTACAGTCTTTGGTGCTGTGCAGTAGTACTTATTAGACCAATCGTGCGGCCTACACGGCATTTCATTCAGGGGAATCAGGTGCAGCATATGCATCCGATTGCCGGACTTTTTATATTTGGTCTTAGATACGTCTTAGATAACTCTGATTCATGTGTAACAAGCGGCAAGCGATTCACGCGTTGGAAAAGCTCACCGACAATGCTAGGTCTCAGTCAGTCGAATATGTTATTCTTGTACGTATGTTGTTTAGATTTAGGCTCGGAGGCTCCTGAAGCGGCTGCGATACAACTCCGCGCATGCTTTCTATTTCCCGAGGCCACCTGATAGCGCAAGTTAGTTTAGATTCTGAATCGTCTGCTTGTTAATTTATTGCCAACGTAAAAGCATCCTGCCAACTAAAGCAGAGAGAAGACCGATGCGGAGCTGTTCACGCAGGGTGTGGTCAAAAAAGCGGTGATTACTCGGTGTTTATCCGCAATTTGTCTTCCAAGGATCGCACGATCGCGCGAAGCCGTTCGTTCTCAGTAACAAGAGCAATGTTTCTCCGGGATAACTCCTCATTGCGTTCCCGCAACTCATATAATTTGTCGGCCCGCCGAGCCCGCGACCTGCGCGCGGCCTCTGTATTCTTGACGCGTCGCTCAGTCACCGCTGCAATGGATGGTCTCCCCGACCGCGAATGCGCCACAATAGAACCCTGTATTGGGATTAGAAGAGAAGAAGTAGAACTAGAGCTTTCGGTCACCTCTGATTCTTGAGGTGTTGCAGATGAAGCCGTCGTAGCGATGTCGCTTTCGCGCACCATGTCCGGAATCAGGTCTTGCGCAGGGACGGGGAATTCCAGGTCAGGGAGGTCCGCACATTCTACGGCCGTAACAAGCTCTAGGGGCTCTGCCTGGTCTAGCGACTCATACGATTGTGCCTGGTCTCTATCCGAGACATACTGCACCCAGTGGGGTTCTGTCTTTACCGGCGTCCAGTAATCTTGTGCGCGTTGTTTGCTCTTGGCGCCGCGACTACGCTCCTCGCCATATCCTTGTATTTCCTCCTCGTATGGACCGACAGCCATCCGCAAAATACTGTAATCGGGTGGCAATCGTGGGGTCCACCGATCCATTCGGGGCCGCGGCTAATATTGATCTGACTCTGATTAACTAATCGGGTCCTATGCACGTCGATGACCTCCATGCAAGTGACGTGCATACATCTGTATACTCTCCTCTCATCCTAGCCCAGATTGTCTCGTGTTTTTGTTGTGGCACTTGCAGCTAGAGAAACGCGACGCGTAGACGAGTTCGGCTCGAAGTCTGCTGCCTATCCGTTTGTTGAGACCATAAAAGATCTATTTCCTGACGTTTTCTGCAAGGGCGAGTGTGCCCGTATGGTCTTTCAACTAAGTTGTTGAATTTGGCGTCCACCACTTGAGGGCGGTGTAGGATATTAGCGCTGCATTATGATGCCCATGGCATTAATACTATGTGAATAAGCGGAAAAGCATTACAGACGATGTTTTCTCGGGGAAAGAAGAAGACGACGTCTTTCCGGGATCCTTATGAAGGTGCGAACCGAGCAACTCACTTGCTTGTACAAACGCTTGATCTGTGTAAAACCTAACTAGTGTTTTTTTCTATTTTGAAATGGTCATGTTAGATCGCGTGGGGTGTTGAGACTTGGGGCGCGTTGATAAATATAGATAATTTTAGAAAACGCGAGGTACTACCAGGACAAGGTTTTTTTTTTCGATGCACCCCACGTAGGGTATCGATATCCGAGCAAACATACTCTCCACATCACAAACAATGATGTCGGACATTGTCGCTGAATGAGCGCGTGTAGCAAAAAGATCAAGTAAATTCAAGTGGACATCGTTTTACGCCTGGTTGGTGTTTTGGATAGAGCCTATATATAGCATGTGCACTAGGAATAGGTTTCTGGCGAGGCGAAAATGACCTTTGTTACCTGCAGAATTGTGGGATCCCCCCTCTAGGGTGTGCCGCAAGCAAGTCTGCCAGACTTCTGATATACGTCGTTATGTCTCAAACTGGCCAGAGTCGCTGTTGATACTGTTTACAGCAAACTAAAAAATTCTCGTTTGATGCAATATTCCGAAATCCACACGGGTAGCAACGGTTTTGCTTTTGTTTGTAAATAACACCGATTTACCTTTGCTGTCCGCCTCCAAGGTATTAGTGGGGTGCTTTGTTTCTTTCACGTTGTGCATGTCAAGCCCGCGTCTTTCTGAAGTTACGAATTGTCAAACTAGTATGAAAATCTCCAGATGAACTTCTCAAGCTCCAATTCGTCCGGCTTCCTTTGTGCTGTGATCTCAATCAAGTGCGCAACCCCCACCTGGTATGCTTGAAACTCAGAGGCGAGAAAATTGGGGCTCAGAAAAGCGAGAATATGCGGTCTACAGTGGACAGCCAGTCAGTGATAAACTCTATCTAAGAGCGGTAGTCGCCGTTGATGGTTACGTATTCGTGGCTCAAGTCGCATGTCCAGAAGGTTGCATTGCCTTTGCCGCTGCCTAACGAAATGTTGATCTTCAGATCGGGCAGCTCAAGAATTTTAGCGGCACGCTCTTCATCTACCTGCTCAGGCTCGCCGTTCACAAGGAGGGGCAGCTCGGCGCTGCCATCAGTAGGCACAAACGAGACCGAGGTGGCCGTAGGGTCGACATTCTCGCCGGCGTAGCCGACCGCGCACAAAATGCGACCCCAGTTAGCATCCTTGCCGTACAACGCAGTCTTCACAAGCGCGCTGTCGGCTACAGTGCGAGCAATACGCTTCGCTGCTGCATCGGACTCGGCGCCAGAGACTTCAATCTCCACAAATTTGGTTGCACCCTCGCCATCTCGCACAACAAGCTGGGCCAGTTGGACACAGGAGTCGCTGATGGCGGCCTGGAGCGCTGCGAATGCTGGTGACCGGGTGTCATCTATGAGTTCACCGCCAGCGGCTCCGTTAGCCAGTGCCAAGATAGTATCATTTGTAGACATATCACCATCAACATGGATGGAGTTGAACGACAGATCCACGCTTTGCTTGAGAGCGGCATGCAGCACCGATGGGCTCACTGGAGCGTCAGTAGCTACCACTCCGAGCAGTGTGGCCATATTAGGACTGATCATACCGGCTCCTTTGGCTACACCAGCGAGGTTGTAGACACGATCGCCAACTCTGAATTGGGTGGATACAAGCTTTGGGAACGTATCTGTTGTCATGATTCCCTTTGCGAGCGACATCCAGTCGGCATGGCTCGAGCCTAGACTGGCGAACAGTTTTGGCGTTCCCTCTGTGATTTTTTGAATTGGAAGCCGCTGCCCAATGACGCCGGTGCTCATGCAGAGACTGCGGCCGCCGCTAGCTGCTTGGGATGCTGCGTCAATCATGGACCGGGCATCGGCAAGGCCCTGCTGTCCCGTCACCGCATTTGCACAACCGCTGTTAATGATAACCGAACGGAAGCCTTGGCCGCCTGCGCTGGCAAGGGTCTGCTGGTCGACCTGCACGGGGGCCGCCTTGAATATATTGGACGTGAACACGCCGGCGGCCGCGCTGTCGTGAGTGCTTGTAATGGCAGCAAGATCCTGCACGCTTGCGTTCTTTTTGATGCCTGCGTGGATTGCTCCGACGCTGAATCCTGCCGGGTAGTGACCGTGCGTCGGGATGCGGGCCAAGCGCTTCATTCTTGGTAGATGGTTACTGAGGGCTTGAGCCTAACTATCGAGCCAGGCCGATGACTCACGGGTGGGTACTCGACGGGCTACTACGACTACGCAGGCGCAGCCCTGGCAGGAGCTAGGAAAAATAGACTACATGGAGGAGTATTCATTTTCAGCTGCCTCGTGATGGCCAGCCATTTAGATGTGCTGGCTCAAGAGGCAGGAAGGCTGGTCCCCGAGGGAATCTCGGCCCCAAGGTACGCCAACATATAACGTGCACAAACTGCAATAAATCAAAGTCGTTGTATCTCTAAACCAGGTGCACTACGCAAGCCTTTTGGCCCTACGCATGGGCCTCTCTAGGCACAGCTCGCACGCGCCCTTCACCTGCTGCGTCCTCAAAGTGAAGATCACATGTCCCCTGACAAACCCGCTCAGAAAAATCGCTGAATCTCGAACCGGTAACCGCTCACTACATAGTTTGACGATGGCTGCGGAGAAGATCGAGAACACGGTTGCAAACCCCGACGTTGTCACGAAGTACAAGGCTGCGGGCGACATTGCCCAGCGCGTGCTTGCCGAGGTCAAGGCACTTCTTGTGCCCGGGGCCAAGGTGTACGACATTGTTGTGAAGGGCGACGAGCTGCTGAACGCTGAGATCGCGAAGGTGTACAACAACAAGAAGGACATCTCGAAGGGTATCGCGTTCCCGACGTCGGTGAGCGTCGACGACTGCGTGGCGTACTTCAGCCCGCTCGAGTCGGACGAGTCCGTGGAGCTGAAGGCCGGCTCGGTCGCCAAGGTGATGCTGGGCACGCAGATCGACGGCTACGCGTCGATCGTCAGCGACAGCGTTGTTGTGGGCGGTGCGGCCGAGGCATCCCCTGAGGTGCGCCAGGCGCTGGCCGCGGCATGGTACGCCACGGAGGCTGCGCTGCGCACCGTGAAGCCGGGCTACCGCAACCTGGACGTCACGCACATTGTGCAGGACGTGACGAAGGACTTTGGTGTCACGGCTCTGGAGGGCATGCTGTCAATGCAGCACGAGCAAAATAACATTGCCGGCAAGAAGCGCATTGTGCTGAACCCGAACGCGGCGCAGCGCTCGGAGAGCCAGAAGTTCGAGGAGAACGAGGTGTACGGCCTCGACATCCTCATTGCTGTCGAGGGCTCGTCGGGCAAGACGAAGCAGAAGGAGACGCCGACGAACATCTACCGCCCCACGGAGCTCAAATATACGCCGAAGCTCCGCTCGTCGCGCGCGGCCATGACCGACGTGCAGCGCAAGGCCGGCCAGTTCCCGTTCAACGTGCGCATTCTCGACGACCAGCGCCGCGCCCGCATCGCGCTGAAGGAGCCGCTCGACCACGGCAGCATCGAGGCCTACGACGTCGTGTACGAGAAGGACGGCAAGGCAGTCATCCAGTTCTTCACGACGTTCTCCCTCACCAAGACGGGTATCAACAAGCTCGCTGCGCCGGCGCAACCCGATCTCGAGGGCGTCAAGAAGCCCGAGAACGAGGAGATAGTGAAACTGCTGAGCACCTCGCTCAAGACCAACAAGAAAAAGAAATAAACTGCTTGCTGCGCAGGTCTAATTCCGGTGCAGAGATGCCCTTTAGAATACACTGACTTTGTTCTTCGTAGGCAACTCTATTTTTCTTCGTTGTTAGCCGCTGAATTAAATAACACTATCCTACAAAAATGGCATTCTACGCATGGCCAGTGGGTGCTCTCTGCCTGCTCTTGAGCAAATTATTCTTATTTGATTTTTTTTACTGGAGCAGCTGCGGCCGGATTCTTCTGTTTTTCGCATCTCCTTTTTTTTTTCCTCAGGTGCCGTGCTCGACATAGCCCGCGGTTCGGCCCCGCTGACATTCTTCCGGATCGTGACATTTTTCTAATCTGGCGTCTCTTTCTAACAACTAATATTACCTGACAAAGGTGGCCAGCGCTGATCCTCGGAGCACTAAGACGTTTCTCGAGGGTGGTCCCAACATTACTTTATCAACCTTATATTGTTCACTGGTCAGTTGCGTCATCATGGAGCCGCGGCGGAGGTCACGTCGGTCCTCGAGGCGGCATGAGCTCGAGATTCGAAACTGGGAGGAGCCCGAGCCTGCTGCTGAGACGCCAAGACTGAAGTCAACGAGCCAGGCCATCGGCACCTTCCCGCCCAAGGGCGCCTTGGCCACCATCGAGGACCCGGAAAGGGGCCTACGCCAGCTGAGCAAGCCTACCACAAAGCCGCGGAAAGCCCACTCGCACCACCGCGGCGCGCAGGACGCTGCCGGCAAGCCCGACCCCAACGCCAAGGCTCGCGATGCCACGGAAGAAAAGCTGTACATCAAGCTGAAGTCCCGTCTCGTGCCGGGCGGCTCGGAGGTTAGCGAGATTCGCGAAACCCCGAAGCGTGGTGAGGAGGACTACCGCCACGAGCGGACTGCAGAGGCAGAAAGCGAGCTCACCAATGGGGGCAAACGGCCGTCCTTGGCCGGGTCCCCGAACTCAAAGCGTCAGCGACGCGCGGCAAGGCCGTCGTTCGAGGCCACATTAGCCGACACTGACCTCTTAGACGGGAACCGCTTAGCCAGTCCGGACTTCGACGGTAAAGCAGCTGCGGCTGCTTCCAAACGCCTGAACGGCAAGCATGCCGTGCCGCATCACCACACCCGTCGTAAAGCTGACGATGATGAGGACTACACCGGCTCGGCAGAATCAACTGACGAAGCCAAAAACGTGCGGTTGCGCAAACCCGCGTTCAGGGGGAAGATCAAGAAAAGTGGCATGGAAGACAGCAGTGCATCCAATCAAATCGTCAATAATGACTACTGCACCGCTTGTGGCGGGACGGGCGAGTTCCTTTGCTGCGAGACATGCCCCCGGAGCTTTCATTTCTCCTGTATAGAAGAGCCTGTATTGGACGTCGACGAGCTTCCAGACGGACCATGGTCCTGTCGACATTGCGCACCAAGACTCTTCACGGATTCACAGAAATCAAAAATCAACAAAACCTTGTTTAGCTCGCTCATCATAGCATTCGAGTCTCAAAACGCCATGGCTTTCCAGCTTCCTTCTCATCTACGCGACATGTTCTCCCACATCCAAACTTCGAAATACGGCGAGTATTTGGACGAGTCCATGAAGAGCGAGGGGGTGCCTCAGGGACCGCGTATCCAGGACAAAAACGGTAACGTGCTTTTATGCTACAAATGCCATGAATCCGCCGTCCGCGGAAAGCCCCTGGCGGTATGTAGCAAATGCCGTGAGCCCTGGCACATCGATTGCGTGGACCCGCCCCTTGAGAGCACACCGCTCGGATATTGGGTGTGCCCACTGCATGCCGAAAACATCACAGACTTACCTTTACGCGTACGCAAGCCCATCATTACAAATGTCGCTTTGAGGAGACAAATTCCGAATGACGGAGACATCGAGATCACCGAGTACGAATGTGACGACACCCGAATTGATGCTGCTGAATTCAATGGCACTTACAGTGACGAGGAAGTAGTCAAGCATGTGAATTTCCCTGCGCAAAGCCGGGCGCTGCCAGACGGGTCTATTGCCGCGAAGGGTCCAAAGCATAGACCCCGAGGGTTCGATGCCGATCGCGTAGTATACAAGCTGCCATCACGCGCTGTCAAACTCGACTTTCTGGACGCCGTGCACCAGCTCAAAAGAGAACCTTATCGAGAAACTGCTACTTCTAGTCTGCTCACGGTGCTCGATGCTTTGGCAGAGAAGCCGCAGCCAGAGCGCGAAGCCGTGCGCAACCTCATGACCCTCCGCTTGCAAGGCCCTGCAGTAGACACTGCTGAAGCTCACCGTAACCTGAGTCTGCTAGTGGAAGCTGCTCTTAACGATTCGAACGAGCAGGAACAAGTAGCTGCCATCAAAAAGCTCATGAAGGAGAAAGGGCGCGAGCGTCTTCTGGAAATGCTTAAGGACTAATATGACATCAGACAGAAAAAATAATAGACAGTCTAGTTCTATTCTTTACGAAACGGCGTAGCATGCTCAAACGGGCACTTCACGCTTCAAAATAGCTTCCACGATCTCGGACCCCAACTTCTTGATACAGGTTGAAATCTTACTTCGGGAATTCGTGTAATTACAAGAAGGCACTGGCTGAGATCTCGGGCGCTTGTAGGACTTTACTGACGGAGTGCCGGCTGATGACAACGGTGACCCTTCTTCCGATACTGGTACGATGTGTGAATGGCGGAGAACCCTGACATTATTGCGAGCCCCCTGATGACCGTGAGCAGCTGCCTTTTCGAACCAAGCAAGCGATATTCTAAGGTCTTGCTTCAGCGGGCCTTTTCCGGTAAGGAATAGACAAGCAAGATTGAATTCCGCCTCCGGATTCTGAGCGGTTGTGATGGCTTGGAGATAGTACTGGGCTGCAGTCTTCGGGTCCTGCGCAACGCCTAGCCCATGATTGTACATTTCTCCCAAATTGAACATTGCTGCAGATACTCCCTTCTTTGCGGCAGTTCTAAATAGGGAGAGTGCCTTTCTAAAGTCCTGCTTCATTATGACTCCTCTCGCATATAATGTTCCCAAATTGTTCAAAGAGTTAGAATCGCCGTGTATGGCGGCACGCTTCAAAATAGACGCTGCAAGTATGGAGTCTTGTGGTATGCCCTCCAGGCCGTCCATATATATCATTGCAAGGTTATACATTGCAGGCACGAAGCCACTGTTTGCACTGCGACGCAACCACTTGCAGCCTTTAAAAGCATCTTTCGCCGTACCCATGCCTAAGAAATAGATCATTCCGAGATGGAATTGTGCGTAGGCGTCCGCACCGTCTCCTTCGCCCGCTTTTAAAAACCATTCAATAGCTGCTTTCACATCCTTCTGCACACCGAAGCCACGAAGGTATATATACCCAAGTTGACTCATAGATGGCTTCAATCCAGACGCTGAGCACTTCCTAAAGTATATCTGGCATTTTTTGTAATCTTTCCTTATTCCCTGACCATGCAGATACATTGTTCCCAGGTTGTGCAGGGCAATAATATTGCCTTGAGCTGCTGCAATGTCGTATTGCAGCTTTGCAGAACAGAAGTCGCCGTTATTGAAAAATCTGAGTCCCTCGTTGACAATTTGTGACGTCCTTAGCGTGACGTTTATTTCCGTCGAAGTGGAAGCGTTACTTGCGAGGTCTGCGCGAGATTGGCCTCCATAGATGTGCCGATTATTTCGAAAACTGTGGAACTCTAGGGAACTGCGGTGGCTTTGCTGGGCTTGCTGGCTTGTAAATGAGCTCGCAAAGCGGGCTGGCCGCTTCCACAGTAGCTTGCGGTTTCCTCTCAGGCCTCTCCCTCGGTTCTTTTGTTCATGCGGCGCCTGGAAAATATTATTTGACAGAGACGTCATGCTGCAGGTCTTGAAATTAATATCGCTTTGATCTCGGTGAGACAAAATGTTCTCACACAACCTTTCTGAGAGGACCTTTCTGAGAGGTGCCTTTTCTTTAGCAAGAGACTCTGTATTTCCACAGGAAGTTTACCCTGTGGGGACTAGTCCTCACGAACACCTTCAATAAGAGTGAAGTTTTGTTTACTGAATTGGAAGCCGTACCTAGCCACCTAATGCACTCATTTGTGATTTCTCGCATGAAGTGAGACATTCTGCACTCTTGTGTGTCCCATACTTTCCTCTTGTTGTAATGTAGGGTGATGTAAGGCAATGCATATCATCGACCCTACGATATCCTGCGATTTCATTGACCCTACTTCTCTTTGATTTAGAGGCTGTTACCACAGCTGTTGTTGTTCTGCCAGTGCTTTTAGCCGGGAGGCTTGCTGTGGACGCAAATCACTCCTTTTCCTATTCATATGTCCAAGTGCTTGAAACTGGTGTATTATTCTGATCTTTTATCTAATGGGGCATTCATTGAAAGATTGTGCGGTGAATTGCGGCTAAATGCTTGTGAAAGTATCGTATATGCATGGCTCTATCGACTGCATATCTTACTGTTTCAGTAGCTGACGTATGCACGCAAGCTTAGGGCAGGGGGGTGGAGACGTCTGGGCTGCGCAATTCCTATGAGGACTTTCCAAGAACCCGAGTGCTTTTTATCATGTTTTAGTATGCGTACAATTCAATCAAAAGCGAACAGTTAAAGTGCTGTAGGGTCCCACCCCTAGGCTCTCTGGGTCAATACCACGCTTATGTTAGCGTGCTAGAGGCAATGTGCTCTGAAGCTTTATGATACCGCTGATGTCTTTCTTTCACTGTCTTTCTACGCAGTTTCTTGTTATAGACGTCCACCGTGAGAGCTTTTTCTGTTCACATTGTATTTATTGGTACACTTTATCGCCTTTGACTGTTAGAAGTATCACGCGGCTGATCCACCACCGGTAAGTTTTTGAGTGGAATTGAACGACTGGTCTGTTGTCTGTATGCTTCTCCGTATAGGCAGAGCCAGACCCCTTGGGCACATAGGGATATCTAGCATCAGGCCTGAGCTTTTCTATTCCACACTGCCTCAAAAACCTGAAAGACCATCCACGCTGCAGAATAATGACCAAACGATACCACCAGCCAAAATTCACAGAGTTACCTACGAGTATCCTCCGCCACCGAAGCGCTCTACCCAGACTCCCGTCCAGAGCTCGGCGTGGAGACGGCACGTTCCTCTCATAATCGGTGTTGGGGGGCTCCTTTGGGCTGTTTATGCTTTCAATTACTTCTTTGGTGAAGGAGGCTCGAAAGAGCAGTCGCTGCTCACGCCAACATCTTTCACCACCTACAGGGTTACCTGCAAAGAGGATCTTGCACCAGATTTGGCCCTAATAGAGATTTGTCCTAAGTTTGCCGCTAGTTCCTCCATGCTGAAAAGCGGAGCGACATTGTGGAATGGAAAGCGTCTGTGGAGCATCCAGGTGAAGCAGCCTATGGTTCAAATAGTACGGAATTACACGCCGCTTCCATTGTATTTTATGCAGTCTGGTGAGCCCGGAGAAAAGCCGCTTCTCAGAGTCATGGGCACTGCGGGCGACGACGGGCGGATGTGTCTTCTTGTTAAAAGGTATTCTGACGGTGAAATGAGTCGCTACCTACACTCGCTTCCTGTCGGCTCTGATGTCGAAATTCGGGGGCCTTTCGTCGAACATCAGTTCCCCTATGTCGAAGCCGACATGCAGAAGCCCCGCCAGCCAATGTTGGATATTCCCACCAGAATGCCAGCAGAAAAGGAACTGGACCCAACGCTAGATATTCCACGTGGCGAGAATGTAGCATTTTTTTCCGCTGGTACGGGAATCGCTCCGGTCTTTCAAATGCTGTTAAGCCCATATAATCCTCCACGAGGCTTCGTGCATGTGTTTTACAGTGTCCGCAGTAAACAGGAGATTCCGTTTCAAAGACTGATGCTGTTCTTAGAGAGTGCCGGTCGCGCCAGGTTCAATCTGTTTGTGGATGACGAGAATAGGTTCATTGGGCCTGAAGACATTCCGCTGCCTAAACCAGCTGTTTTGCCGCCCAATACAATGTCTAAGGTGGTGGATGCGAACAAGGCACCTTCGCCCAGACATCTCTCGGTTGTCCAACAGGCTTCAGATAAGTCTAACCTGGCAGCTTATTTTTCTGGAGTTTCTCAGGCAGTTGTTGTTGGACCGCCTGGCTACATCACCTACATGTCTGGCGACCCGGGATACAATGGGACTAATCCCATCCGCGGCCTTCTAGGGTCGAAAGGTTGGAATAGTGATATTACCAAACGTATGAATGATTTATGAGTCTTAGCCTCGTCAGCGTATTGATTGTCGGTCTATGTAAATAAAAGCGTATTTTCATGATTTTTAGCACCAGTCTGTGGAACATTGTATTATTTGTGGTAAGTTCAAACTGCAGGAGCTAATTACGTTGTATACCCCAGCATACTGCAGCCAAGCAAACGTGGAGTGGTATTCTAAGGCCCCTTTGCAACTCAAACATACTTTAAGTGGAAAAGCAGACTTACAATTACCCATAGATGGTATCCCGGCATCCAAAGAAACGTCACCGAGCGTAGCCTACGGCAGTTCACGGCTGCGCCTGCCGAGGTTGAGAGGCTGTAAGACCTATGAAATACACGTTATTCAAGGCGAGTAAGATGTGATGCGCGCGTATGGCAGCATAAGGATGCAATAAGGCCCATGTTTCGTATACAAAGAGAATAAAGACTTAAGACCCGCTGACCCTACGGCGTCAGCTTCTCCTCGGCAAGCACCGGCGCTCAGCGTCGCAGTCGATGGGAACGTTGCCGATGAAAGTCGGCACTTGAACGCGTTGGGTTCAGGGCGGCTGCCGTGGCTGCCGCAGGGACCGAGCTGGACTATTCCCTAAACGAGAACAGCTACGGAGAGACTATTGGGCAGCCTAAAATAGTTCAAGGTCTAATTTCTCATTCAAATAAAACTATTGTGTACTGTGTAGCATAACGGTGGTAAAAAGGACGCACAAACAACTTGAAGCCAAAAAAAAAGCTAACTGCACTGGCCCGGAATCGAACCGGGGTCGAGTCGAGATAGCTCAATGGCAACGACTCAGTATACCACTAACCCACCAGTGCTTCTTATTAATATGAGAATAAATTTGTCATATAATCATTATTACGTCAAGCAGGGTCCACCTGGTACTAATTTATTATAATGATAGGCCATAACTGGTGCACTTCAGGGCAATCTTCTCTCATCACTTACAAAACTTTTTCTTTCTCTGTACACAGGGTTGGAAAGGGGTGAGAAAACCGGAAGAGCAAAAATGAAACCTCAAAGGTAAAAATGTTAAACTGCACTGACCCGGAATCGAACCGGGGTCGAGTCGAGATAGCACAATGGCAACGACTCAGTATACCACTAACCCATCAGTGCTAATTATTAATTATATTGTTTTGAGCGGCAACAGATAGTGAAAGTTGTATAAAGATGCAATGCTCCTAATACAGCTTGAGTAGTCAAAGGTAGGTTTTGATTTCCAAATACTGCTAGTTCAGTACAACTACTATTATGAGAAGTGGGTACAGTCAAAAGACTATATTTCTCTAGTCTCGTTAGCCTACCCAACGGTGACTCGAATCGGTCATCTACAAGGGTAAGGGTAATGCATCAACAGATGCGGAATTTCTTTCCCAATGCCTACAATTTCAGGCTAGAAGCACGCCAGATGCGAAGAGAATGAGCTCGGAGGATGAAGACGTCACAGGTTTCCAGCCAGCAAGTCCTACTGTAAGCCGTGCGACAGCTAATTCTCTGCGCTCTGTTACTCATATCGAGAGCAGCATCGGACGAGATGTCAAAAAGTCTGAAGATGCTGATGACCGCGCACAGACTAACATCCTTCACAGGTATTACAAGATTATCTGGGGACTCGTGTGGCCAGACCTGATTCTGTCCAATTTGAAGTGGTCCAGCTTGAGAATCGTGTTCCGATCATGGCTTATGATGTGGTCCTTAACGCTTCTGTGTATTATCGGTGGTCCGGCTGAGTTCATGGGTCCATCCTCATTTCTGGCGAACTTCTCTGGTGGTATTGAAATTGCCGGTAATCTCAGTGTAAGTGCCGCATTTGTGTCTTGCATGTCAGACCTAATTACTGTGATATTCGCCTTCACCATATCAGTTGTGACTATGGGAATCAATCATCGTCTTCATGGATACCCCACGGCTCACGGTCTCATCGAAGAGCTTGTACAGGCGGGTAGATGTGACGCCAACAGGCTGCCCACCTTCGATAACTGTCTCCTACCACACGTTTATCAAGGGTATTTCTTGAAAACCCGTACTACTGTCATTACAATATTCGGGATGCTGTTCAGTTTTGGGATGTGTGGATATTTTCAAACAAAGTCAAAGTATGGAAAGTTACAATGGCTCCTCAACTCATTGTTTACAATCGTGGTTTTCTCATTCAACAACATGACTCCGCTATGGACGCCGTGGTTCTATGCCAAAAATGTCATCAAGCCTATGGTAATGGCCTTCTCTTTCCGATTTGCTGTTTCATTATTTATTCTTCCATTCTCGTCAAACAAGCATGTAACGAAACAGATGGCCACAGCTTGCCGCCAACTCAAGGCAACTATAAGCAAACTCACAAGTCCGACCACTTTTGCCACACCAAAAAATCCTGATTTCCTTACTGCATATGACTTTATCCGCTCCGAAACGCAGCTCACCTTTGCCAAGCACATCGTCAACGAAATGGATATGGAAATGGTGGACCGTATAGAGGTCACTCTTTCATACTTCGAACGGCCCGATCTCAGCGAGCTGCGGTCGCTTGTTAGACTCATAATGTCTGCGCTTTCTTCTTTTCACTTTTTCTACGAAGAGTTCGGTGATCGTAAATTGGACATCATTGAGGGTCAGCGCGAGACCGTGCGTAAACATGTGTTCAAATCTGACCGCGTGAAAAACCACACACGTATGCCTCGCTGGCTATCTGAAAAACTCAAAAAAACGTACAAGGAGACCGGAAGTTACGAGTTTGAAAGAAAACACCAAATACAGCAACTACTCAGTAGTTGGCAGCCCACCATCTCACTTGACCAACTTGAAGACGAATTCTTGGACATAACCAAAAAGTACGACCCGCTTTTGCGAACAGCGGCTGACCTTCTGGTATGCATTGCAGACTGGCTTGATGCTTCAACGTTTTGGTCATTTCGAGAGGATCCTCGCCAGAAGTTCTATGAGCCAATGAAGAACTCACTCCTATCACTTGTTGCACTGTTGAAAGAGAATCCACATGAGAGCCATGTAGATGAGCATTGGGCGCTGCATGGGTTTGTATGCATGCATTTTGCACGACGTGTTGCTCGACTTGGTAGCTGGTGTGTAGGTATGCAAAAGCAACGACCAAATGTTAGGTTTACTTGGCCATTTAAGCATGCCCGGATGTCTACCAGTGAAGCAGATGCAGAAGATTTGGATTTCGATGGTGAAAGAAGTATCTTTGGTGGTTCTGCACCTGAGCGATCTTACGCTGGATTTCAACCGATGGTGAATGTTGAACCACGCGACCCAGACTCCACTCCTCCACGGCGTTGGTACCATCTTTTCGGAGCCATGCTGTTGAAAGTTGCTCGTACGATATACGATCCAGATCTCATATTTAGCGTGAAGAGGGCGGGACTGATTGTGATTACTCTCATTCCTTACTTTTGCCGTACCACAGCATTCTTTGCCTACCGACATTGGTTTCTGTGGGTTGCTGTTCTGACTTCATACACTGTTGCTCAACAGGCAGTGGATGGTGTATATGGTCTCCTTGCAAAGTTTGTCTTCAACTTTTTTGGCTGCTTGGTCGGAATGGTTGCTTGGTACATATCTGCTGGTTCAGGGAGAGGAAACCCATATGGATACGCAGTGGTCACGGCATTTGTGTGGATCTATATCGCGTTTGTACGGCAGTTCAACAAACACTTCATCCCTGCAACCAGCATCGTTTATGCCTGCACAGTTACGCTGGTTCTTGGCAACAGCTGGAGTAACGGTCATATTTTACTTCCTGGACTCGAACTAGGCAAGGGATTTTCAGTTGCCTGGGTGCGCTTTGTGACCGTGTCAGTCGGTATCACTATCAGCTTCATTGGTACGATCTTCCCGTATCCATACACGGCGAAATTGGCTGTCCGTGAAATTATTGGTAGCTGTATAGAGCGGCTTGGAGATTTACAATCGAGCATCTCCAATTTTGGTATGCACCGCTGCAATGACAGTGACATACATATCGTGGCCCATTCTGATTATATCACCACTGCTGCCAGAGCTGTAATCACGAATCTAGGTTCAGCTGAGATGCTGAGACGACGACTTGTTTACGAGCCACCGCTGGCAGGAGTGTACCCAACACATAGGTACAAGTTGTTGATCAAATATGTCTATGACATTGCCCAACTGTACACACTCTTGTACTCGCTTTTGGACGAAATCGAAGACGTGTCTAAAATCCCACAAGTGCTCCACGCAACGGGTTGGACTCACCCAGCCTTGAGTACGGACATATACTCGGTTGTATACATGAGCTGTAGAGCACTTGTGGACGGCAAAGCATTACCAGCAATGACAGCTGCTCATCTCGCTGAATCATACATCCATGAGATTGTGAATAAAGACCTCAATATGAGCGACGCGGCTCTCGTTGACCCAGCCATGCTTAGTGCAATTGCGCTAGGCTTGCAAATCTATAAGCGGTTTGACGGAGTAGTCATACTCATTAAGGAGCTTGTTGGCGAGGTATATGACGTCAATATCGACATCATCAATTTTGAAAAGCATCCGCTAATGGGACCGTAAGTTCGTACGTAGCGTCTTCAAAGTCACCCGTGCACCATGATATTACTTTACGGCTCTCGAGTACCTTCTAAGCGCAGGAGAGATAACTATCTACTCTCAAGCATGAATATGTTAGGAAATTACACCTGAGCCGCACTCGGCTCGCAGGAACACAAACCTCGTGGTCCCAATGAACATGAAGTGCATTTTATTCTCAACTTAACTTAATTACGGCCGTATTGCAGTGGACGCAAAAAGGCTTGTCTGCAACTACTCAAGAACCTCACAAAGACACGTTTCTCATGCCACAATGAGATCGGAATACTGTTCCTTTTGTTACTTCCTCGTAGTTTGGCATGCTCACTGGTAAATAGGTATTAGCCAGCTGTGTGTGAAAGATTTGAACTTAATTGGTACGTCCGTGGTAATATTTCTCCAGAAGAGCCAGGATTAAGCCGAATGATGCTAGAACCACGAACTTATTGGCATGAGAATTATTGAACTTACCCAGAGCACCCGCTGGTAAGAACTCGTGTGTAAACCCGGGTGCCACGATCAACCCTAGCAAAATACGTGACTCAGGCATCTATCAGCTTACATGGCTCTCGTACATATAGGGGCACCTTGCGGCGGCGGCTGCACGGCTTTGTATCACACGTGATTTCACCTAGTGTTTATTTCCCCGTCTTGGTCATTGCGCCGCCGCCCAGATCTAGATATTCAATCAATTACTTACAAAACCGCCGAGATATCGGTTCTGTAATCATGGAGGGTGATAGCCAGCGTTCGTTGGCCCAGGGAACTCCTGAATCTGAGGAGAGTCCGGCACCTTACCATCGAAGCCATTCTTCTCAGGAAACGCAAAATGAGATTGAAGGTAAAGCTAATGAGGTCTCAGGCGAGTATGGGAAGAACCAGCCGTTCTTCTTTAATAGCAGTCATCGTGTGCATACTGATGTCGACAAAGCGTACGAAGAAGACGATGTGGGAGCACCTGGTATAGCTAAAATATTTGGATCATGGAGAGAGTTTTGGAAAGCTGTCAGACCTTCTTGGATCCTGGACCATCTGGATTGGAAGTCCTTCAAAGTAGCTTTTCGTACCTGGCTATCACTTTTTTTCACACTACTCATGGTGGTTATAACGCCCACCGACAAATTTTTTGGTCTTGCATCATACCTAGGGTGGATTCAAGTTGGAATTGAGGGGGCTGGCGGCATTTCTTATTTTCACGCTTTTTATTCGTCACTTTTGGATCTGGTGTTCATAGTGTTTGGCTTCACGGTGCCAACTGTAGCCCATGGCATATCCTGGCGCATAAGGGGCTATCCTACTGTTGAGGACTTTATGGTACAATTAAGTGAACAAGGAATATGCGGTATCACTGACGCAGAGTGCTTCTTACATGAGATTCACAAGGGACGGTATTTAACTACGAAAACAACTGTTGTGGAGCTTATTGGGATTTTTTTCGCACAGTTTCTAAGCGGATGGGCAGCCACGCAATCAAAACTGTTCATCATTCCCTTTATACTGTGTTGTATTACCAATGTTATTGTTGGTACTTACCTACTATACACTCCACAATTTGATCCTTGGCTCTACGGCCGAGCAGTCATTGTTCCGATGGCGTTTGGGCTGGCAAGCAGAGTTCTGCTGAGTTTCATAGTTTTCCCTGTGTCCTCCAATTACAAGTTTTTTGCTGTCATCAATCAAGCCCTCAACTCTGCCAAAAATACTTTGTTCGACGAGATTCAACAGATCGAAGACGCAAAACCCTCTAGTGAGGAGTATCCTTCTCTTGTTTTAAGCACATTTCAAAAGGTCGAGAGCTCGCTATCGCAGTTCGCCGTTCTTGAACTTGAGGGTTTAGTGTGCCGCGCTGAAATCACCTTCTCACGTTTCGATCCAGGCGACTTAGGCGAATTCCGCTCCTTGACTCGAATGTTTGTCGCATCACTGACTGGTCTCAAGTTCTTCTTCACCGAGGTTCTGCAAAAACGGGAACTGTTCTTGTCTCGCACTGAAATGCGATCCAATGAGAAAGAGGACAATGTAGAAGACTCTATGGAATCGGAGCACAATAAGCGGTCTAGCAACAAAAAGGATAAGGCACGTCGTTCTATTCGTAGAAGATACACTCTGGATCAACAAGATAGTCAAAGCGATGGACACAAGTGGCTCAAATCTAGAATTTCCCGCAACTATGCCCCGGCGGGCAATTTCGAAGATTACAGGCGAGTGGCCGCTATAAGTGATTGGGAGGACTTAGACTTGAAGGATCTTGATGACCTCTACCCTTTGGTTATAGAACACTATCGACCTATCGGTGATGCCATCAGGGAGCTTATGGATGCTGTTTACGCATGGAGTACGGCTGCTCATAACTTTCGGATTCTGCAATGGCTTTATGCGCCTTCTCGTCGGAAGCATCAAAATTTACAGGCCGAAAGCTCGAAACGAGTGGAAAATGCATTAGCAGCGTTGGAAGCCGTCAATGAGGAAAAGAACCGAAAGTTCAACGAATGGGCTGAGACTTTCAGGAAGACCCACACCTCCCGCAATTCACATCATTACATTAATGCATTGTCGCTTGATGCATTCTTCGGCTGCTCAGTTAGGCGAATCGCACTCTCGGCAAGAAGGCTAGGCCAATATTGCCTGTTTCTAGACCACGAGCAGCCAAACCCTAGAGTTGTCTATCCATTTATGCGTTTGCGTTCAAAGTCCCCAAGGTTTGAGTCAGAATACCTTATGGCCGGAGTGGTGACCGATAGTGGCGCGGGCGATCAAGCCTATTCATATTATGAGAATCAAGACAAAGTGCAAGGAAGGAACCCTGATTCAACTCCTCCTCGGAATTATTATCATCTCTTGGGCGGCCATTTGCAGAACATTTTCAAGATTTATCGAAATCCGCAGGTAATGTTTTCGGCCAAGCGTGCGGCTGTCGTTCTTGCTCCAACATTGATGTATTGCACTCGTACAACAATATACTGGTCGTATAAATACCGCGTTGTGTGGGTAACGATCATGACAGCTATCACTGTTTCGTATCAGGCACTAGACGGTGTCTACGGCTTTGTTTTGAGGCTTGTTTTCTCATGGGTAGGTTGTTTGATTGGAATGATTGCATGGTACATCGGCTCTGGAAGTGGGCGAGGCAATCCCTATGGCATTGCTGCGTCTTGTGGCGTCGTAATGTTCTTCAACTCATATTATCGACACTTCAGCGGTCAGGCTGTGCCTATGGGCCCCATTCTTGTCTGCGTAACTGTGGCGATCGTAGCAGGAACTAGTTGGGTCGACAGCAAAATGGACCCCTTAGATGTGGATTTGCGCTGGGGCTGGCGTATGGCTTGGATGCGATATGTTTCTGTCGTAGTGGGGCTTACAATAGCTTTCATAGCGACGGTACTTCCGAAACCCGTTACAGCGAAGAAAAACATACGCGTCATGTTAGGTTCGTGCCTCGAATTATTTGGTGACATTCAAACAAGCGTTTGCAACTTTGGAAACCAGAGAAAGCAAGATCCGCTAGTTCATATTATGCCACGTCAGGATATTATAAGACTGAAGGTTCGAAAGCTGATGTTGACAACTTTGGCTGCAAAACAACTCGCAGGTCGTTTAGACTATGAGCCGCCCTTGTCTGGTTATTGGCCAAAGCACAAGTACTCTCTTCTATTGAATCTTCTTGAAGAGCTTTCTCACATTATGAACACAGTGCATTTCCTTCTTGACGGCGTGGAAAACACCGAACACATGCCCTACATTCTCCACGAAATGGGATGGACGAATGTGGAGCTAATCAGTGGTTTTTACTCAGTACTTGTGTTGTCCAGCCGTGCTCTGGTGACGGCGAAGCCGCTGCCTAGTGTCACATCTGGATATTTAAGTGAACTTTACACCCATTTCTTGTGGGACTATCTTCATCTGATTATGAGAAAGGAAGACCAGGATCTCAAAGAACTTGTCAAGGCAAGGTATACACAACGCGACGGCCGAATAACTATGTCTCTTATCATCTGCATGAATATGATGTATACCCGAGTTGATGGAGTCATTCGGTTGATAAAGGGCCTTGTCGGAGAGATTTATAGCGTCGACCTGAGCACTTTTGATCATGATACCGAAGCCGGGTTATTGTGGTTCAATGAGCACCGTGATGAATTTGGTATGGGTTGAGTGTTCTTGGTTGTCTTCATTGTTGACTTCGCGCTACCGAGCACTTCTGTCTGTAATAAATGTACTTCCAGTGGGAGAGTCTCGTAGGAAGAAAATAATATCTACTGAATGATAAAATCATCTGTCTATATACATGGGAGCAGCCGTGTATGCTGAAAACTGTAGATTAAGCACCGCAACACCACAGTTCGAGTGTGTGTGATGGCAAAATGACAAAAACTGGAAAAAGAAAGCCCGACGGGGGGCTCGAACCCCCAACCTTGTGATGAATCTTATGAGACGAATCCCTAGTAAGAGTCACACGCTCTTCCGATTGAGCTAGCCAGGCTGACTTCTATACTTGGAGGTAGGGCATCATATATCCGGACTACGATTGGTGTTGGACCATGATATGCTTTTATGTGCGTCCGGGTCCTGCGGCTATCTTTGTTCTTTTTCTACCCTGGCAGAATATAGCTTCACAGGACCTGTGTAACACGATAACCCTATAACTTGATTGGCCAACGCTGCGAGTTTTCTTGAAATTGAAGCCTAGAAGAAGACGGCATGGAGAAATTCACCCGAGTAGACAGGTTGCAAGAACAAAAGTGCTAAAGAGCTATCATATACCGTTATCGAGTTATTGAACCTTGTAAGAAATTAAGACGCTAAGTATCTTTCTTGTAGCAGCAGATGCAGCATCAACATTTTATAATGCGCTGAATATATAATGTCATGAGACTCCGGGCAGCACAACTTCGAACAGAAAAAAAGGTTCGACTGTGCTGTAAAACCCATGTATACAGCCCATGTATACGGCTCATTTTTGCAGTCCAGGTCTGCAGCCCATACCAACAAACACAGCCATAATACAGGATATATGTGTAACGCCATGAACGATCGCAGAAGTTAGCCTGGCTAGCTCAATCGGAAGAGCGTGTGACTCTTACTAGGGATTCGTCTCATAAGATTCATCACAAGGTTGGGGGTTCGAGCCCCCCGTCGGGCTTCTCTTCTTTTTTATTTTTGGTTTTGCCCCCTTTATTTTATTATCTACAACATGCGGCTGATAAGGGGGCTTAAGGATATGCTCTCCTTCTTCTTCTGTAAACTTTTCTTTTCATTTTCGACTTTCTTCAGCAATATCCATGGCACATTGCTAATTTAACTTTTTTCTCGCAATTATCTCTTGATACGTTTCGATTTTTCTTCTATGTACACACAGAGCTTTTATCATGCTACTCTTGCAATTTCCTCTGGTTTCATGAAAACGAATTCAGCAAGCCACAGCTCTTGTGAATTTTTGTTCGAGACAAGGCAATATTTAGAGCTGTAATGTTTTCCGGGCGCTTTCAACAATCCGAGACCTGTACTTTTTGCGTGCATCAAATTGAAGCCCGCTGTCGTAACATATCCAATGCAGTGTTCATGCTCTATTTTATCCTCAACCATTTCGTTTGCCGATTTTAACCATTGGTCTAAATTCGTCTTTGATATTTCGAAAATGGTAGAACCCGAGGCAAGCGTGCCCCGGCCAATCATTGTGATGCGAGCCATCTGTGGCGCTGAGTCCGTAAATGCAGACTGCGAGCCTGATTCATCCAGATGTGATCTAGCATCCAACAAGGCTCTCATGTGAAGCGGATTGCTTCTCAGAAGCGCAGACTGCTCTGTAAGTGGATAGTCCACTGGGAAAAATGGGCACGATTGCTCAAAAGCCAACTGATGTAGCTCGTTCTGACCACCAATCATCGTTTGCTTTCTGGTGAAAATGGTGAGCCATGTTGGCAAGACCCATGCTCGCGGAAGCTGGACGCGAATGCGTCCATCATCAAGAACAAGCACACACACGGGAATTTCAGCGTCAGTTCCCTGAATGAAGCTGATAGGATCCTTTTTGCGTTGGTCTATATGGCTCTGATCAAACAGTGCTGCGAAGCTAGCGCAGCGACGCTTGGAATCATAGACGGCACCACGGTTCTCTTTCAGCAATTCAACATCAATCATCTGGGAAATATTATCAACCTCCCTAGCCGACCCGTGACGCCTGAAACGCTTTCCAAAAAGCCTAGGATCGCGCGCATTGTACTCCAGCACAAATCTAGAGGGAAGTAAATCAGGAGAAGCTAATGAAGCAAATGACTTCCAGCTAGTAGAAACCGATTGGCCAGGGCACGGAGTGAGTGTGTCGCTCAGTATTGTTAGGGCATTTGGACCAAAAAGATCAATGCTGCCAATTGCATAGCGAGCATCTTGTAGATTTAACGACAGAGCCGAATTATCGAAATAGTCCCATACAGTGTCGAAAAGAAATGGATGGCACATGATTGCCAGCTTGGTTGGTAGGAACCAGTAGACAATCACCGGTCCAGTACTCCTAAAAAGTCCCTGCCAATGTTTCGATCCACTTCGATATATCTTGTTTGTTACTCCTGGAAGCACTGCCTCGAGCAACTCATCGTAGGCACAGGATGTAGCGCCAGTTGGTGCGGGCTCTTCCTCTACGACAATGGTTGCAGTGAAGCTCGTATCCCAAGCCATTACACCAGGCTCACCTTTGTTTGCGAGAAGACGGTGAGTACGCCGGTACTGTTTTTGAGTTGCAGTTGTGGGAACCATGTAGCTTCCCAGTTTGTCAACAAAAGCTCGCTTCTTGTGCCATACGTGAGTGGGCAGCCAGATCTTGTCCTGCTGGCGATCGGCAAATCTCACACCGAAACCATCCGCTGGGAACTGGGCCTTGACATTAAGAGTTGAGTAGTCCTTAATCTGGGGTGCCTTCAGCGGTGGTCTGGGACGACCACTGGTCTTCAGCTTTTTCGCATTGCCTTGTAGGTTCTCTAACTCTGCTCTCTTGCGTAAGCCGTGCTTCCGTGGGACTCGCTTGGCATCATGGCTGGCTGCACGGCGGCGCTCTGTGCGGGGAAGTGATTGAAACGCTCGTTTTTTTGATTTGGACCCCGCGGATGATAGAAGCCGCTCTAGAACCCGAATATCTTCTTTTCGGGCAGCTACAAACTCGTTCACATTTAGCCGACCCGTTACAAGTGCAGGCTCCTTGTCCGAAGCGCGCGAGCTTTGCATAAAGTCTGGGCAGCTTAGCGCGACTGGCAGCGCAAAGCCATCTAGCACTTACTAAAGTTTTGCCAAAATTAGTTAGATAAAAAAGTCACAGCATACGTTGAGTACCAGGGGCGGTTGTATCGTTCTAAGCCCTGTGTTAACACCATAGATACCACGCATCGTCTCATCACTGGACTTAATTTAGAACATATCGCGAATCTAAATTTCGCGAATCTAAATTTAGTTAATCGACATACCTTATGCGCTGCATAACGGCGGCCAGGTGAGGGGACCGTTGTGCCGCAGAATGTGACTGCATAACCCTAATATACTACCCGTGAACTGCCGCATTATCTTGCTCTCTGTACGGCGAACTGTAACGGCTTTTTTCTTGAGCGGTTAGACGAGGCAAGGCAAAAGGCAAAAGGGAGGGGGTACCCCGGAATTTTAAATAATTTACAAAAAAACATCATGGCTGCAGAGGTTTTGATTTTTAGATGCCTTTACATGACCTCAGTCTCCTCGTGAGGGATGAGCGAGATCGCCTTGGCAAGAGTTAGACTGTCGGATCATCATTGTATTCTTAAATCTTCGATCATCTTGAAATAGATCATCACACCTTGTTCTATTCTTTCTCATTTCTCACTTAGATCGACCAGATGACAAAGGAAGAGGCTTGGCTCAACCGCCTGATGTGCGGCTTATGCAAGCCGAGAGCCGAGCAGAACCGGTAGTGGTGGCGTTTCAGCGGGGAGGAAGGGCTGTAGCGTGACCTTCCTCCCCTACATGACGTTTAGGTCACCGTTGGAGGATGGTGCATGCGTCAAAGCCTCGCCGCAGGCCGTTTAAACCTATTCTTATCTGCAGCGGTCGTTTATACGATCACTAACACGATTATGTCTGTACAAATTTAGCTGGCATTCAAAACACTTCTTTTCTTAGGTTAGATAACAGTGAGTTCGAACCGTCATTGATTACTCAGAGAGTGTAGCTTGGAGCAAATGAGCACCTTCTATTCGCTTAGAAGCGAGAGGTTGTCCCTAATCGGGTTTCTGTTGTTACCGATTCGGTTATATGTTACTAATCATATAAGCACTTTATGCTTACCAACGATAATAGTTCTCAATCACATGCGAAGATCCATCCAACCGCACAAAGCTTGATTTGGCGAGCATTAACTCGAGCGGAATTACTGCTACGAGAGCCTCGGGTACCACCAGCACGCAAACCATATCGTGCTCTTATTACTTTCTCTCGCTATCTCCACCCAAAAGTCCAACTCGCAGGCGGCCGTTGGGCTTCTCTCGACCCTTCACGTGCAGGGCATTGTTCCAAGTGGGCTGCTGCTTGCTCTGTGCATGACACCCTAACATCGAAAGAGTGCCTGCTGCATTTTTCCATAGCCCACAAAACTTCTCTTAAACGCTGCCTCATTTGAGCTATAATTATACGTTCTCTCCACCTTATAAGGGCCTCGGCGGTTCGGCAAATCTGTAGAATTCTCCAAGTATACGGTGAGGATACGAGCTGGTCACGATGCGATCTCCAATTCTTCTATGCTTATTGGCAGCAGCCCAAACAGCCCCGCTGGCTCACGAGGAAGCAGATCCCGCTGCCGTAGCGGATCCCAGTGGCTCTAACTCAGACGCACACTCGGGCGACTATTGGAAAGCTGGTTCGGAGCACGGCTTTGGTTACGATGCTAACGATGCAGAGCACGCAGGTCACGCAAGTAGCAAAGACGAAAACGAACATGATTCGGAGAATCAGAACCAAAGTCAAGACCAAAACCGAAACCAAAACAACAACAACAGCAACAATAACAACAATAACAACAACAACCAGCACTCTCAAGGAGCCGAGAACGGTGTGCATTCGGGCCATGGCTCCGAACCCCACCACTCTACTGAGGCACACGATGGGGCGGAAAACGATATGCCGCCCTCTCCAATGTCTATGGAGCACCACCATGGCCGGCCAATCCTGGCTGATCCTCACCTGGAGCCGCAGCAACGCAAGTACTGGGAGCAATATAACACTACCACCTTCTTCACCGCAGAGGGTGGCAGCAAGTTCAACCTTTGGACCCACGCCATTCTCAGCTTTGTTGCCTTCGCGATGCTGTCCCCCGTGACCCTCGTATTGAGCACGGACAGTCGCGCGCAATGGCTGTACGTACCGCTCTTCACGGCGCAGGCCGCCATCGGATGCGTCTCGATCCTGTTCCTGTGGTTCTACGCCCCCACGGCTCCATCCTTGTATCCCCACAACGCCTATGCGCCGTTTAGCATTGCCATGTTTATTCTGCTCTGCGTGCAATGGGTAGTTATGATCGTTCGTGCCATTAGCACATACATGTCGCAGGGTGGCGATTCCAGCGGCGGGCGCTACGAATACGCTGGCTCCGACATGAATGAGGACAACGATGACGATGAGAACCCTGTGGGTTATGCTCTTGATGACCTTGATCGCCACGAGTCAGGCTCCTCGACCGAGTTTGGGAGCGACACTGACCAGTCGTCATTTGAGGGCCACCCTGCCCCGCCTATGCCAAAGCCCGAGTATAAGCAAGCCCCCCAAATGCCTTCAATGGTGCGCAAGCTCGCACACAACCGCGTGTTTGCCAAGTTGAACTCCGTGATCGGTGGTGCCGCCACAGTGCTGTTCCACACACTGAACATTCCCATGTTCATCACCGGCTGGGCATATCTATTGACGGGACTGGCTACGGCGTTCTGCATGGGCAAAGGTCATTACGTGTTTGCTCTGCTAGCTCATTTTATCAAGGGATTCGTCTTCTTTGCCTTGGGCTTCATCGAGCTCTCTCGGTTTTTCGGTGCTGGTGCCCACCGCGGATGGGCATGGAACGAACTGTACATCACAGCCAGCCCCCATCTTCGATCGCGTCACTGGCTCTCGAAGCTGAGGTTTTGGCCCGAAAATGCTAGCATCGAGTTTTGGCAGTGTTTCCTTATCTTCTTCTACGGTTCCACGAATGTCTTCCTTGAGCATCTTGGTAATACCGATGGAGTTTGGTCGCACAAGGATCTCCAGCATGCTTCGATTGCATTTATGTTCTTTGGCGGCGGCCTCTGCGGAATGACTCTGGAATCTAATACGGTTAAGCGCAAGCTCGCGACCGCATTCAATGTTGAGTGGGAACGCCCTAACGGCGAAGTCCGTATGGGCTGGTCGATGAACCCCATGCCTGCATTCATTATTTTCTGGACGGGAGCTCTCATGTCTCACCACGAGCAGGAGACCAAGCTGTCCACGGCGATCCACGTCCAATGGGGCTATATGTTCAGCCTTGCTGCTGTGGTACGTCTCATCACTCTGGCACTTCTATACACTCGTCCTCGGGTGAAGGGCCACGCTGAGGCCGCGAGACCGCAGAACCCATTCACGGAAGTGATCACGTCTTTCTGCCTTGTATGCGGCGGTATGATTTTCATGAGCTCGAACCGCGAGTCTGTGGAAGGTATGATTTACCGCGGGATGGATCAGATGTTCCTCCTGAATGTTAGCGTCGGTGTCACCGTAATTCTAATGGCATACTTCACCGGCTGTCTGGTTGTCAAAGGCTGGGCTTCATCGCGCTACTAATGGGTCATGGCAATGCATGAGTTTCACTCTCTCTCGCACGAACACTCGCTATCCCAAAAAACACTCATTGTAGCTAGTCGCATTGTAATATACCAACTTCACACTCATTGAATCAAATCTAGTTGATGACTCTCTCGTTAATGTGAAAAATTGTACAAATAGCTATTGCTGGAGGCAGTATTTATATGAAAGCAAAGAGCAGCAGCATAATGCGCTTGAAAATGTTAGAGTGTCGGTGCGTGCGTGTGCGCCGGCGTAGGCCCGCGTGTGTCTGTGTGTGTAGAAGGGGGGCATACGGCTCCTACCTTAATTTGAGCGATTTCACTTCGCAGCTTTCAGATACCGGTGTTGGCTTAATTAAATGATAGTATGATATGAGTGTATAGTCGGACATTATTGAGACTCAAAAGCTCTCGGCCTGGCATAGGCGTGTCACTCGCCACAGCATGGGCATGCAACGCCAGCTCTCATATCGTTTATCATTACAGCTCAGTAGGCTCGAGTCTCTGCATCTCGACTGGTCCAAACGACGGTGCACGACTGCGACGGTTGCCAGACTGTCCGGTCCAGAACTTCTCAAATGGCGCAAGTAGCACATATTGCACTTTAGCAGCGTACGAATCAGCTGGCTGGCCATTATTTGCGCGAAGGTTTGTTTTGCGACATAATATACGTGCGTATCCAACGAGCACGAGCATGAAATAGAAGCGCACGATTAGAAACAGAGTGGTAGCGACAATCGTCATCGCCAGCTCTTGTCCAACGGCCATACTTTTGTCAGGGTCGCCGCCGCTGTCGCGCCTTTGTTGCTGGCTTTGGGCATTTTGTGAATCGTTCCATCCCACAGGAGGATTGTTGGACGGTTTTCCGGCAACGGCGAACCAATAAACAATGAAAAATATTGTGAACCCCAAGCTCACCATGGTGTCTAAGATGTACAGGTGGACGAACGCCAAAGTGCGCAAGGGGCGGCGCCTGAAGATGCCGAAGTATCCCCATATCATTAGCGGCAGCACTGCTATCGAAACAAGGTTCATTGTCCACTGCATTGCCGTGAGGCCATGGCCTGTGAAAAGCGCGCCCAATCCGTAAGCGGCGCTGACTTTATTGAGAATAGCACATGCAGCAACAATCTCTGCACCGATCTGCAATGGCACCACGAAGAAAAAACTCCGTGGAATCAGCGAGAATTTCATCTACTGAGCCTACCTCTTCGTGAAGCAGGGTCTAAATTTCGCGATTACCTGATGCGGACAGGCACATTCAAGGCGGCTGGGAAAGCTGAGGCGTGCCAGCCACCGAGGCGACCACCCCCGGCATTCGGAGGCTAGCAGATCTGGTGAGATCTCGGACCTAAAGGTTCGAACGATCACTTATCGATTCATTGTGAGTGCGGGGCGGTCCTAAACTGCTGTACGGCTCAGGAGGGAAGGTGATAATGAGTTTATAGGAAACGGAGCGCGACTCGCAAGCTCGACATGTTCATCAGATTATTGCGATATATTTTCTGACTGTTAGTTTTTTTAGAGTCCAAGCGTCAATGGGACCAGGACCTTCGACTTTTTCTGTTGGGATGCGGATCTTCGCTGCCGAAGGATCCGCCCCACTGCCTGATGCTACATGATACCGTCATATCCACGGTTCTTCAAAAAATATGTATTGAATTTAAATACAACCGACCGTGGACTAGATAGACCCTCAATCACAATGAAAAAGGAGGAGGATCTTGCCAAATTCCTCGATAAAGTCCATATTGGTGATGATTATTTCTTCAAAAAGGGAACTCGGTCGGGGAAGCTAGGGATTCCTGGATCTGCCACGGACAAGGCGAACCGCGCCACCCAGGATCAAGTTCTAGATCCGCGGACCCGAATGATGCTTCTGCGCATGATTAACAAGGGCATATTCGATGAATTGCGTGCATGCATAAGTACAGGAAAAGAGGCCAACGTGTATCGTGCGGTTGTCCATGACCCGGCGACTCAATACGCAGTGAAGGTGTACAAAACTGCTATTCTTGCATTCAAGGACCGCGAACGGTACGTCACAGGAGAGTACAGGTTCAGATTCGGGTACTCTAAGAGCAATCCGCGCAAGATGGTGAAGCTGTGGGCGGAGAAGGAGACGCGCAACCTTAAACGGATTTGGAAATCAGACATTCCTGTACCCAAGCCGCTTCATCTTGACCACCATATCCTGGTAATGGAGTTTTTGGGGCAGCCGGCAGGATGGCCTTCTCCACGGCTCAAGGATGCTGAGATCGAGCCCGAGCGATACCCGTATTTGTATTTGCAGCTGCTGTCATACATGCGCATTTTGTACCAAGAGTGTCGTCTCGTACATGCAGACTTGTCTGAATACAACATTTTGTATCATGAAGAAAAGTTGTGGATCATTGACGTGTCGCAAAGTGTAGAGCACGACCATCCCCGGTCTCTGGAGTTCCTACGGATGGATATCAAGAATGTGAATGACTACTTTGGTAAGCGCGGCAATGTTAATGTGTTCGGTGAGCGGCAGCTGTTCGAGTTTATCACAGCCAAGCCGGATCCTGATGCTGAGTGGCCTGAGAAGAGCGCAACGCTCATTACACAGCTCGAAGACATGCCGAAGGAGGAAGTGACGGATAAACTACTGAGTGACGACGCTGTGTTCCGCGAAGTTTACATCCCGCGCAATCTAAACGATGTGTTTGATATCGATAGGGACGTTGAAAAGGTCCGTCATGGAGAACAGAATGATCTCATATATGGAGGGCTACTACGTGGTTCCGATGAGCCTGATGGGTCCGATGATGACGAAGGCGATCATAGCGGCGAGGGAGCCGAGTGCCGTGACGGGGCAGGTAGCGACGGAAAGGACAGCAGCAGCGCCGAAGAAACCAGTGACTCCGACAGCAGTGACGACGAGGAAGATGGCATCACGGACGTGTGGGACAGTGAGTGGGAAGCGAGGTCAAAGGAACGGACGGAGCGCAAGTTTTTGGACCGTGACGCAAACAAAGAACGGAAGCAGCAGCTGAAGCAGGAAAAGAAAGAGAAACGGGCAAATAAGATCAAGAAAAAGGATAAAAAGCGACTTATTGCTACTTCCAAGGCCGCCAAGAAGGGCGGGCACCGCTGACTTGGTTTACTCTATGTGACTGCATGAAGGGCTGCAAGCATGCGCAATCGCCTGCGCCGACTCTGTAGCTAAACGGGTTTCGGTGGTTGTCTCTCGGCGGTGCACGTAAGGGCAAGGGCTTATGATACGAGCCGCCTGCATATGATCAGCCAGAAAGGGTCACTCGCAGACCCCGCCTTCTTCATCAAGATTGACTTGTGATATACGCGTATGGGATTTCTCTCCTGCTTTGGTTGTGGCTCGGCGGACGACGAACTCCCTGAGAAGTCTGCGCCGGTAAGGCGGCCCGCTGAGGGTGCTAGCGGTGCTAGCGGCTCCAAGGGCACGGATGCCGCAGGTGCGAGTGCAGATGCGGGCGTAGGCGAGAAGGCTGCAAGCGGCAAGCCTGCCGGCGGCGAGACGCCTCGTCTAGCCCAGCAGTTCGTAGACGCACCAAATGGCCTCGCCGCGGATAATAGTGACTTTGTTGCAACCGGTGAACCGCCTGCTATTGGACCGGAGACCCAGACCAGTGACGTCACGAGCCCCGAAGAGCAGTTTGGCCAGCAGCATCGCATTGATGACTACAAGTTGCAACAGGCGAAGAAGGAGAACCCTTTCCCGGTGCAGAGCCCAATAGGGAGCGATTCAACAAGCGGGCTAGGCAAGGAAGAGTGGCATGAGACCGAGAGCCGGCTACACAATGATAGCTCTCGCGCCCATACTGAGGACCTGCGTCCTGTGTGAGGACCTGCATCCTGTGTGAGACCCTTTGCTTTTTGTTTGATCTTCTAATTAATACTCCAATCAAATAATTGCCGTCGTTTGTATAATTGCTCCCCCGATCTGTTGAAGCTCTCTACTGGTATCTGGTCGCAGCATTTGGGCGCGGCCGTTATTGACCCTTGGGTTGGCTTGTTTTATATCCGAGCAACATTTTGAAAGAAATTTTAAGATGATTTGAAAGACAAAAATAAATCACTTTCTACTGGTTGACATTACAGTACTGTACACAGTAATTCACAGCTTTTCTAAGTGGCTCTGTGCGTGTGCGGGCTGTTTGGGAGACGTAGTCATAAACCACACCCAGTTACACACCCAAACACCCGAAATTCTTCAGCTAAGTCTGTGGCGCGCGCGGTGCTGGAACCCTAGACATACTCGAACCCTGGCAAAAGCCGCTGCTGCAGCGTTCTCTCCACCTTCACTGCTATGTCCAGGTACTACATTTTCGAGCTGCCCAAGCCACTTGTGGAGGTACTCGAGCCGTTCAAGTACGACTTGGGAGAAGCAGAGAGCGATAGTGAACCCGAAGATACACCTGAGCCGGATAGCAGCTCCAGCGAAGATTCGGGATCAGAGGCCGAGGACGATATTTACAAGCCGGCTCAGCGCAAAACTAAGTACTCGTCAACGTCAGTGACCACATATAATGACAGTGACGACAGCGAAGACATGGAGCGCTGGCAGCTCTCGAATCGCGCCCACATAATGGGCTCTCCGTTCGTGTATTTCAGTGCGCGAACCGATGTCATACCCCAGGGAAAGGTTCTCACCGTATATAAGTCTTGGTTTGACAAGCAGCGGCTTATAGACCGGCCCCTTGAGGAGCTGCGCGACCTGCCCCCGGCGGGCCAAAGTGCGGTCATCATGGTGGGCGGCGGCCACTTTGCAGCAGCAATAATAGAGCACCGGCGCCACCACCACAAAACAAACATTTCCAATCCCTTTGCAAATGTGATCGTGAAGGACTCGAAGACGTTTCACCGCTATACGACCCGCCGCAAGCAAGGTGGCGCGCAAAGCGCAAGCGACAATGCTCACGGGAAGGCCAATTCCGCGGGCTCCTCGATGCGGCGCGCCAACGAGCGCGCCTTACAACTCGAAATAAAAGAGCTGCTCGCGCAGTGGACACCACAGCTGAAGTCCTGCCACCGCATTTTCTTCAGAGCCCCGGGCCGCACCAGTAAACAGCTGATCTGCGGCTACCCCGAGGCGCCCATTGCTGGGAACGACCCGCGGCTTGCATCCATTCCATTTGCTACAGGTAGACCCACCCTTAATGAGTGCAAGAGCGTGTGGCTGCAGCTAACTCAGGTGCAGGTTGCGGATGCCCCGGCACCAGCCCCACCAAAGCCAAGACCCACGCCCACCACTGCCCCCAGCATGAAGAGTCCCTCCCCCGCTCCGGCAGAGGAGGTACAGAAGCCCATAGAGCACCAGATCTCGACCAAGATTGTGGATTCCATAAAACGCTCAAAGCTGCCGATACTGAAAGCAATCTTGGACTCAGAAGCAGGAGGCGACTTCGACTACAAGCTACAGCCTGCATCAAAATTCGTGGCCTTCCCCACCCCCATACTATATGCTGCTCACGCCGACAAACCTAATGTTGTGTCGCAGCTGTTGGCCTGGGGCGCTAGTCCTCTTGTCAAGACCGGCTCAGGACAGGCCCTAGGTGATATTGCCCAGCAACATAAACGTGTATCTGACGCCCTGCAAGTCAGTCGTAAGACCTTGGGCGAGAAAAAGTGGAACTGGGACAAGGCCAAGGTAGGTCCTCCTCTTAGCGCTGAACAGATTGTCGAGCGGGACACGGCAGAAAAACTGCGCATTGCGGAGGAGAACGAGCGTGCAGTGGCTGAGCAGGCGCGGCAGGAGAAGGCTGACCGCATGGAACGGCTCATCAATAAGCATGGATCAGGCCGTCTGGTTGGCGGCCTGTATGAAGCTAGTCGTGGTCTGAGTGAAGCGGACCTGAAGCAAGTCGAGCGCGAGCGCCGTGCGCGTGCAGCAGAAGCCCGTATGGCTAGACTAAAGAAATAATAACTTATAGCACCTTATGGTCGAATACATAATTCTGTGGTTATATCACCTCTAATTCAACGAGACCGGTTTCCTCAGTTCTTTGCCAGCACACAGGACACATTCTTAGACGCTCGTATAGCTGCATTCAGAACCTCGTCGTCAGTCTCATCGCACTGTGTGTAACCCTTCAAGGATTCGGAATTCATAAGTATATCAAGAGTGTTGCACCGCGCTGGCCGACTAAACGTGAACAGATCTTGAAGTTGATCGCGAGTGAACTGAGTGGATAGACGCTTCGAGGCATCAGCACTCTCTGCAAAAACATTATTCGAGAGACCGATTTTAGAGAGCTGTCGCTGGAATATCTTCTCATCAATTGTTCCAGCCAACATGAGACGATAAATATGACATGCTCTGGTCTGTCCATCGCGATGGATGCGCGCCATAGCCTGGGCGTCCACAGATGGATTCCAGTCACAGTCTACTAGCACCAAGCGGGAACCTCCGACTAAGTTCAGTCCCATGCCGCCGCTGCGACTAGATAGAAGAAAAATGGCCGCCACATCGGCTGGCTGGCGATTGAATTTGTTTACCATACCTTGACGTCTTTCTTGGGGTGTTTGGCCATCTAAGCGTAGCCATTGAGCTCGTACTGTAGCACACAGCTCCTGACACATATCTAGTACTTTCGTGGAGCCCGAAACAATCACCATCTTTTCACCTGTTTTTTTTATTGTAGCGAGAACAAGCTCTTTCAGGAATGCAATTTTCCCTCCACCTTGCACATCGAGACCGGAAGCAGCCTTCTTTAGCGACGTAATGGCCTGTAACACCGCACCTTGATCGTACGCACCCGAGCCGGCCTCTACTAAGTGGCACGATTTTTCTGCCAACGTAGCATAAAGTTGGTTTTGTGGCGCCGATGGACGACAGAATATGGCGTATTCTGTCTTAGGCACGCTTAAGTACTTAGCAAGTTCAGATGCATCGCGTCGCAGCATGAACTCATCGCCGATCTCGCTTAATTCGTCCAGAGCAGCGTGCGACTTACCGTAATCTCCAGCCTCGACTGGAAGAGTGAAGCGTCTGTTGAACTGCGCTTCGGTGCCAAACACGCCTGGGTTAACAAAATCAGCCAATGACCAAAACTCATTCAAGTTGTTCTGTATGGGAGTGCCAGTGAGCAAAACGCGCTTTTCACCCACAATACTGGCTATTGCCTCAGCTGTTTTGGATCCAGAAGTCTTCAGCTTATGCCCTTCATCACAGACTACCAAATCAAACTGCTTATCATCGTCAACCAACCTTGAGGCAATCAGTCGCGTGCGCTCGTATCCGATAATCATGACCTGATGGACCTTGAAACTTCTGTCTCCAAAGAAAGCTCGCGCAGGGTCTTTGAGACTACCATTTCCCAGGCCACGCTGATCCACGACCATGACGCCCAGCATGCTTGACGGCAGCCACTTCTGGAACTCAGCCTTCCAATTCGAAATGAGAGTTACAGGACACACGACCAGCGCGTGTCTAATCTGGCGAGATTTGAGTAAAGCATCAATGAGCGTGATAGCAACTAGAGTCTTACCAAGCCCCATTTCATCAGCGAGAATAGCACCGTTTCCATACACATGCCTTTTTCCTGTTACTGCATCGTAAAGAAACTTGACAGCATCAATCTGATGAGGTCGCAACTTCTGCATCAACGCTGCATTAATCTCGAGACTCTGATCCGTCGCGACGTCAGCACTGTCTCCAGTACTGCCTTTGTGACGTTTTGCAACGAACGAGGATGGCCGTAGCGTCACGAATGGATCTAATTTAAGCGGTGGCCCGAGACTACCCACTCGGGGCGCCATGCCAAGGGAGGGGTACGGAAGCCTTTTGTTGATCTTCTTCGCCTCCGAATTGCAGGAGGTGCGCTCCAATGCCGGAACTGGCAGGCGAGAATTTGGAGGGGTTGACAGCGTTTCCGTGTTAACTTGAGATGTGACGCTTTTCACGTTTCGATTAGTACTGCTTCCGGTCACATCGGCCGGTTCAGCGGTTGACAAGCCAGAATGTTTCCGCAGTTTAAAACCATTGGCCAATTGCAAAGCATCAGTGCTGTTTGGCCCCGATTGAGCACTTGAGGAAGACGCAGCCGCGTCGTGAGATGAGGAAAGAAGAGATCCAACTTCGAATTCAAACCTGCTGGAGGCTAAAATCTGGCCTTCTTCGAGCCCCTGCCTTGCGAAATCTATGTTTACAGAACCCAACGTTAAGCCATCGGCCTTCACGACAAAAATGTGGCCATTTCCAGTTTTGCTCGGAACAACAAAGCCCTCGCCATCGCCCTCCCAGGTCTTATGGACCTTCAAGGTCTTCTTTCTCCACATCACACTATATACAGCCCGTCTGGGGGAGCCAGTAGTTTGAGAAGTCACATTTTGATAGCCTGCACTCTGAGATCTCCCACTCTGAGATCCCGTACTCTGGGAGCTAGTAGTCTGATGGCCAGTACTCTTCTTTGCCGAGCCGTTACTAGTGGTTGGTCGCTTGATGCCCACTGGTGTTCCAGTGCCAATTGGCCTGCGATACATGACGCCCTGACGACAACAACGCGCTCGCGTCCCGCGTCGAGAAATTACATTACCAAAGCGGCAAGCTTGAAAAGAAGCATATATATGTAACTACATTAAGGCCATCAGAAATCAGCCTGGCTAGCTCAATCGGAAGAGCGTGTGACTCTTACTAGAGGTTCGCCTCATAAGATTCATCACAAGGTTGGGGGTTCGAGCCCCCCGTCGGGCTTCTTTTTTGGCGGTTTGTTTCCCAATTGACGTTAATTTTTTTTGATCACCGATATGATGTTACTAACACACACTGCGTTCCAAGTGACTTGATGAAAAACCATGTGTTTCTAACAAGTTGCCTGGCTAGCTCAATCGGAAGAGCGTGTGACTCTTACTAGGGATTCGTCTCATAAGATTCATCACAAGGTTGGGGGTTCGAGCCCCCCGTCGGGCTTCAAGTTTTTTTTTAACTTTTTGTCGGTGACCGTGTTCTTTATTGCAGTTACACACACACTGTCGCGAGTCTACACACATAGCAACACTATATTTACTCCTTTGAGACCTAAAGTGTATTAGCACACCTTTTAGCTATCTTCACGGCTGCCAGCTGATGAAGTGGACTAGCACCATATTAATAATCAAGTGTCTATAAAAATAGGGGTTCAGAGCAGAACTTTTTTCTTCTTCATCAGTAGGTGATTCTAATGAATTACATTGTATATTTTCGAGACGTTTATTGCTTCATCCAATGTGCCGTTCGGTGCGGATGGCAGTAAACAGTTGAGGGGAGCTTGGCATCCACGGGTTCTCTTCCGTTCCAGTCTCGTAGAGTAAATGCTTTGTGGTCCCGGCCAGGGTGCAAGCCCCACGCCTCTGTGAGGGTGGACTGGCGTGCTGCTTGGGGACTCACGGAGCTACATAAATCATACCAATATTTGTGTTTATTTAGGATGTGCGTCAATAATAAATAGAGGTCGTCAGCAACAGCCATCATACCTGAACGAAGTCCGCCGCGGTGTCTATACTTTCGTGGTTCTCATGAGCGGCGAGCATCGACTCAACGAAGTCGAACTCGTGTGAGTCGGAATCGCTTTCTGGCCCAGCCGAGTCCTCGAGGCCACGAGCGTCCTCTGCATGGTCCTCCTCATCGCTGTGGTCCGGCGCATCCGCATGCTCGGCTGCTCCCGCGATGGCCCGCGAGGCACTAAACGTCTTCTTGCCGTCGAAGGACTGCAGAAAGCTTATGAAGGCATCGATGTTTATGGTGGACTGTCCGCCTGCCAGCTTGCCGGATGCAGGTGCCGCAGAGCGTGCCTTCTGCGACTTTATGACGTGCTGCAGCTTGCAATTCGGGTTGCTGCACTTGCCATGAAGCTCGAAGTCCGGGCAGTCGAAGCAGTGTCTGCGGTTGCACCCAGCGCCCTTCTCGCACCAGCCAACCATGGCAAACTGGCGGCAGACCTCGGCCGCACTGGGGTCGTCTCCCAGGTTCGTCATGTGGGTGAACTTGCAGCCGTCCTTATCGCATCGTCCGCGCGCAAAATGCAGACACATTGGCGTATTTTGCGGCTGCGGTTTGTGGCTCAATGTGCAGCGCGTGCTCCCAGTCGACGAGCACCGGCCGGTCATGAAATACGCCTGGCAGAGCGCAACATGGTCTGGATCATGCTTGTATCTACACGTAGGCCCCTGGTCACACCGTCCTGTGCGGGTGTAGATGGCACACGGTTGTGCCAGCGGGCTCGCTTGGGCTCTATGCGCTGGATAGGGATACCCTCGCATTCCCAAGCCGCCACGGGATTTTCCGCGGTATCCCCACCGTGCAGGGCCTCCCCGTCCGCCGTAGCCCGGGGTTCTATATCCGTCACGCATGCACAAGATGCAACAAAATGCCCCAGTAAGTTACGAGTCTATACGCCGCTCGTTCCCGGTCCGCGCCTTTGACGGACTGGCCTAACCCTGGTGATATAATGTGGCGACAGGGAGGGAGCTAAGAACGGCCTGGAACCAGTAAGCAGGAGACAGTAATTCATGAAGGCAATTCGTGAGGGCGATTCGTGGAGGCAAGCATTGCTGCATAGTTTTTAAGAGGTGCTATTTCGCGCTGGCACACCCACTAAGGCTCATAAACAGTTAGCCTGGTTAGATAAGCCTGATATTTCACTTCACTCAAACCAGGCGACCGGTTTGCATTCAATGCAGGGCTAAGCCTAATTTACTTTGAGAAAATGAGCCTGAAACTTGTACGTACGCTTGCCCTGGAAGGTTTTGACCATGCCACTGCGGAGACAATTGTTCGCCTTGCGGACGAAAAGTCGCCCAGCGAGGCCGGCGGCCTGCTGGCCAGCATGCTCGGAGAAGATAGCCCGCACATTTCTGAGTACGTGAACGCACGCGAGGCTGCCAAGCAGAGAGAGTTGGACCAGCTGAACCGGTTTGCTACGTCCGATATCTCTCAGGCCATTGAGCGCCAGAAAAACAAGCAAGAAGAGAGACCAGGCAAGGTAATTACTACTAAAGAGAAAGCTGAATACGTCAAAGATCTAGAGGCGGCAGTGAAAAGGCTCTCCGTTAATTCGGCAGATCGGATTAAATGTGATTGCCTCGGTAGCAAGCACGGACTCTTGGAGATGGCGCCCAACTGTTTGAACTGCGGACGCATAGTGTGCAACAAAGAAGGACTCGGTCCCTGTCTTTCCTGTGGCAATGTTTTGCTTCCAGATGAGCAGGTCCAGCAAATTCTTCAAATACTCGAACAGCAGCGGGACGGCATTGTCGCCACGATGAGCAAGCGGGCGCTGGCATCGGCAGGCATCGATCCGGCTATAAAACCGAATTCAAAGTCTATTCACAGCAGTGCCGAGCAGGCGCAAAAGAATTTAGAGCGGCTGCTTAGCTACCAAGAAAATGATACTGTTCGCACTCGTATTATTGATCAGGTTGGTGATGTAGATGTGCCAGCTCTTGGGATGAATATGTGGGCGACTCCAGCTGAGCAGGCTGAGCAGCTCAAAATCCAGCAACGCAAGCTGCGGCGTCTCGAAGAGGAACGCAAGGCTCGTGCAGGAAGAGGGCGCAAGGTCATGAGCATTGACATCCGTGGCAACAAGGTGTATCAGACTGTCGAAGACGCGGCGTATTCTTCGCAGGAAGACGAGGACGAGGAGGCGCAAGACGACCCTAGGGCTAATAAAAGTACACAGGGCCTTAGCGAGCGTGATAGCAAGCAGATCGCATATTATGACCCTGGTAACGTGAACTCACACCAACCGCCTCGATTTCAGAATGGGGCTGAACAGAATACGAGCATATCCACACAACACGACGATAGTTTACGTCTCAATATATCCTATGACAGCGAGCAGGCCCTGCAGTACTAGACGAAGAATGTTAAAAGAAGTGCACATAATTCCATTAACCTACCTAATCTATCTCATTTTTTGTCTCCCACCCGAAGAAGCTAGAAATAAAAACTCCCCACAACGATTTGTTGGCCGCAGGCGTCTGCCGGCAGCAACTGGTCGTTCCGGCTGCGAAGAGGTGCGACGACGCGTTTCCCAACGCGTGGGGTAGACAATCAGGCATAACGCATTGGGGCACGTCTTGCGTAGTACGACGGGTATCAATGCCCAGAAACGGTGGGTTTATCTGCATACCTTTCGCATGAAGGAACCAGGGTTCGTAGACACATGTCTGCGCCTAGCTATTGCTTTACTGATATTTTTCCGGATGACTTCATAGTGCCATAGTTCGATATTAAAATTTATTTATTACGACTAAAAAGCCGCAATTAGACATGATCCTCAACAGCCCATACTACTAGTTTGTCTATACACCTTTTCCATTGTTGTAAGCGTGTGTTATTTCCGTCAGTACGAACATACGATTTGATCTATTTCTACATATGATCGGCGGGACATGCAGGGCATTCAAACCCTCACCACCACAGGGGACATCGACGTCATTAATAGAAATTAGCGGCCGATACGGAAGTAATTTGTCTTGTATTCTAAAATTTGTCTATAAATATTAGTATCAATTACCTCTGAGCTCCCCTCACTCTGAGCTACAATCTTTTTCACATCATCATGAAACTCGCTACGCAGAGAGACATCGGCGAATACACTCAGCACATTGCTATCGGCGGCCTGAAAGGATTTTCGTTGGGAGTACTAGCTAGTTTAGGCCTCAGTGCCATTCTCAAACACCGTACGCGCGTGTTACATATCCCTGGAGGGTATCACCGTGTCATGATTATGATTGCACCAGGCATGTTTGGCGGCGTAGTTGGTGCCGACTGGGCTACGACCAGCTTTGAAGATCTTCAGCGCAAACGACAGCATCTACAAAAGGGCATTGATCTCACTGAAGCTTCTACGCAAACCAAACCGCAGAGCATCAATAGGTGGAATAGGTTCACTCACTGGCTCGATGGTCACAAGTATCGGGCTATTGTAGGGGGATGGGCAGCTGCACTAGCCGGATCCTTTGCCCTTGTAAATCGCGATATATACTTATCGCGAGCCCAGAAACTTGTCCAGGCTCGAGTTTATGCTCAAGGACTGACCGTGCTCATGCTTCTTGCGTCCGTTGCAATCAAGGTCACTTATAGCGATTCCGAGAAGAATACTCGAGAGAGCCGTGAGGCAGCTGAGAGTAGCTGGCAGCGCGGTCTCGCATTTGTGAGAGCGGCTAACACAGCGGCAAACTCAAAGACCACTGCAGATGATCCTGAGAGAATCACTGAGTGAAGCTATGATATCGATTTAAACATAAGTAAATCATAATTTATATTCCAGTTTTTCCTTTTTCTTTATTATGGCGACCGCTACTAACGACTCAACAGCTCGCACTGACGCTCCGCATGCGAACCCTAACATCGCGTATATCGCACTTCAAAAAAACGTTACATAATAGATTTTGATTTGGATCACTTCGAGTGTGCTCCGCTAAGGCTACGCATAGAGGATGAGTTCAGCAGTCAACAAGTCCTCGAAGCGTTTTGTCCCCAAAGTCGGGGCGCGCGGCTCATCAATTAGAGCTCCGGTACGGAGAAATACGCGCACGAGTTTCAGCGCACCAGACAGTTTGGACACAGCGCCTGCGGCTCAAACGCCTCGGGACACACCCTCCAAAGCTAGTGACTCACAAGCAGCAGCAGAGCTGGAACCCCTCTCGAAAGGAGCGCAGAGTCGTGCTGAGGCTCTTGGGTTATCTACTTCAGACATAGCAAGCGGCGCAGGCTCGGCAATTGATGACACTGTCGAAGAGGCTCCACAAGATAGTCCGGCACAGCGACATGCATCACACGGTCGGCTGAGCTCTACACATAGTCGTCGCATATCCCGTGCATCTTCAATTGCAGCACCCAAAGGGGTCTCGGCGGTTCCCGAAGTGGCTGCAGGAACCAGTGGAGTGACGGAAGTATCAACGCAGGATACATTGGTACAGGACCATGACGCTGCAGAGAAAAAGTCTCGAGCTAGATCTGTGCAGTTTGATCTGGAGCCCCAACAGATCATTTCGGAGGCCGACTCGGAGGGCAGCTTTGACCAAACGCAGACGACTCAGACCAGCACAGCGCACTCTCAGCCAGCTACAGACACCCTAAAGAGGATTCCAGGACCCCCGGATGCACCCAGTGCTGATACAACGAGCCAATTACCAGTGAAGCCTGCAGAATTGAAACAAGTGCCACAGAAGTCTTCAGCCAGAGCCCATAATCCTCCTGCCCAATCATCATTACATCAACCAGTTCGACTAAGTGGTCTGAATAACGGTCCTCGCAGAGCCCCACCACCCTCAATGAAGCGACCCCTCACAAGGCCGGGATCTGCAAGTACCAGTACTACTCGCACATCATCTGTTAGTGAGCCCTTGCGCACGATCAGGGTTGTGCCACGGCCAGAAGCGCCTCCTGGTTGTCAGATCATAGAGCCCGAAGATATTCAGGAACTCAAACGCGAGGAGCGGCGTAGACGGGAAGCTTGGGAGAACGCCCAGATGAAGCTTATGCGCGAGCTATTTGTTGAAAAAGAACGAAAACGGCTCGTTGATGAGGAAAGCTACGATGAAGCGTCGTCAACTCAGGTGGCACAAGCTACTTCTGAGGCAATGACTTTCAACGCTTTAAAGCAGGCAGTTATGTCGGAGCTGAAAGAGTACAAAGAAAAAATGGAAAAGGCTAAGGACGCTCAGTCAAAGGAGAAGGGAACTTCACAGACTGACACAGCTGTGGTGGCAGCGTCGGCTGCTGCCGATACTGCAGCATCTATCCTCGATTCCGGTCCAGCCCCTCCGCTGAAGCAATTGATCAACGTGGAGAAGTTTAGGATGAGCGATTTGTGCAAGGACATACCGGTTGGGACGCCTAACGAGAAGTACGATGATTACGAAAATGCGCGCGTCCAACGTCGCCGTGATCGGCTGTTGCTGTTGCGGGCCAAGAACTGGAAACGCAATGCACTAAAGCGTGAGCCGAGTGAGTCTGAGAAGGCTCTTCTTGAGACTGTGTATGCCAAGTTCAAGAATGAACGGCTCGCCCGCAGTGACAAAATCAAAGAGGAGTCAGAGCAGAAACTCAAAAACTTGGATGATAGTGCCCGTGGGGGCGCTGTCGCCGCACCAACCCTGGAAATTGGCCAGGATGGACAAATCCGTATTGAGCACACTCAAGTTGACCGGCACCTCCATAACCGATCCAACCAGAACGAGTCGGGCCAGAACAAGATTGAAGTTGATGAGACTCAGAAAACCATCAACAGCTATAGCTTCAGTACGAAAGAACGGCCGGAGCGCTGGAGCAAAGAAGAGACCCAGAAGTTTTACGAGGCACTGTCTGCCTGGGGTACTGACTTCAACCTTATAGCGCACTTGTTTCCTACCCGTACGCGACACCAAATAAAGACGAAGTTCAAATACGAGGAGCGCAGACACTCGGTCAAAGTTCAGATGTATCTTGTTCATCGGCGTAAGGCTAATGTGAACAGCTATGCCGAGGTCAGTGACCAGCAGATTGAGGATGTCAAGGACATAGAGGAGGCGCTTGAAAGAGTGCGGGACGAGCACGAAGAGCGGATGAAGATCGAACAAACTGCTCGTGAACAGGCGCGCAGTGAAGATAACGAGAAGCAAGAGCAACGCGACTCACCGAAGCGGCGTGCCCGAGAAGCTTCTGCTCCAGCACCGAAACGCGAGCGTGTTAGATGAAAGCCGCGTTCGGGTTATTTATTCAAATTATAAGTCATTATTTAACATCTTGCATCAAGAGCGAAACGGTTAGTTTATTATTTTATCCGTCCATGGAAATTCAAAAAAAAACCAAGAGACGCCGCTAGTGGTAATCCGGTGTGTGCCTCCGACCCTCAAGTAGTGAAATCAAATGTAAAGCTGAACCAGCAGCAAGGGTCATTACGGATTTGATCTTCGAGCATAAGCAAGAACATATCCTCAGTGGGTGTTTCATCGACAGTATCCTCGTCGCTTTCCTTCTTGCAATTGTTGTAGTGCGCGTCACTTTCCTGAATATGTTCATCTTTCAGGCAAAAGACGGATTTTTGATCTGTATCACCCTTAGGTGCACTTGAACCAGAGCTAACATCATGACCAGGACTTAGTGGTGGCGACGGGAGCGACGACGTGTCATGGTCTTGCACCGTATTCTCTTCTTTCCCACCAACGGCAACGGCTTCTGATTGTTGGGCAATGTCTAAAGAGACCGAGTTGTTTTCAATGCTAGAGAGGATTATCAAAGAATCCTCCCGCATCTCAGGTGGCATCGATGCACTCTGTTTTTCTTCGGATTCGTCAAATTCCTGCGTGTCAGCACTGGATTCTCGCTGCTTTTCTTTCTCCAAAACCGATATTCTCCACCTCTCTTTCGACTCTTCTCTAAAGCTTCGGCGGTTAAGCAACTGGAGAACCTCATGGCGCTCACTTTCGTCAGCGTCGGTGTCATCATCATCGGATTGGCGCTTCATACGCCTCCTTTTGGCTTTGGCAGCTCCTTGCTTCTTATACACAGGTAGGGTTACACCAGCCATTGAAGCAGATCTTGCAGCATCGGCTGCAGGAGCATCCCGGGTTTGACCAGAAGCTCTCTTTAGAGCACGCTGAGACGGGGGTAAAGGCGCAGACGATGAGGGCATCAGTGATGCAATCTCATCTCCGCGCAGAGACCTGACAGTGGTGATGTGGAACAAATCGCGCAGACCCTGCAGTTCTGGAAAAGACGAATGCCTTGAGAAGTAAAACCAAGGAAATAAGGGGTAATACTTTTGGGTGCGGTTATCCTTATAGTACCTCTGGTCTGACCCCAGAAAGATACATTCACTATCTTCGAAGGGCCGCAGAGCGCGTTGCCGCACATCGGAGACAGGCAGCTGCATATTCTGTAGCTGAACCTCCTCCTCATTCGGCTGATTGCAGGGCTTGAAATACGCAGTTGGGGCGTGGGGCTCGCGCATGGGGCAATCTTTGTTTCTGATACAGTAATGCAATCTTGTGGACCCAACAGGCCCCAGTTCAGTCGAGGAGACCTCAAGAAGCTTTGCCGCCAAGGGGGATGTCTGTGCAGCGGCCTTGTAGACACTGAAATAATAAGCATCCATGTGTACCTTTGTGTGCAACTGCTTGGCCAGAGCAATCAGAACCTCCTCATAGCCAGTTGTGCGGTCAGCCAAGCAGAAGTGGACGTCTTCAGGGTAGTCTCTGAGCAAGGAGGCCAGCTGGAGAATGCCGTCGTAGTTGTCGTTATATTTTTTGAAGGGGTCGACATGGCCCAAGAACGTGTCGTCGACATACAGTGAGAGCCACTTCCGGTCGGGGCCGTCGCAGAGGCGCTTTGAGTAGACAAACAGGGCCGGATTGTGCGTCAAGGAGTCGAGGTGCCAGCGCTCGCAGCGCACGTCGCCCGTGAAGAGCACGGAGGGCCCGCTGTTGTGCGGCGACTGGACAAGCACCATTGCTGCTCCAGGACAGTGGTTAGCGTCGATCAACGTCACCTGCAGGATGCTGCCGGCGTACTCGAGCTCGTACGGCCTGTCGAGATCGAGGGCCTGCAGGATCTCCTTGCCGCCGATCTCCTTACGCAGGTGGTTGTACTTGAGAGGGCCCTTTCCGCAATTGGTCCGGAAATTCAAAACCATTGCTTTGGTGGCAGCCGTGCAGTAGACCGTGGGCCCGTAGTACGACTTCCTGGCCAAGCCCACGGTGTGGTCCTCGTGCATATGGCTCAGGATGCAGAGCTCGGGCGCGGGGCCATCTGGACGCGAGCGGAAGTCGTCGATGCGTAGGCCCGGGAATTCGGCGATCATTCTCGCTGCCAAGCCGCTTCACCACTGCAGCGCAACTGTGCAGCGCGTCGCGACCTCAACCGGCGCTTTTGTTGTTCGTGCTTATGCCCTGCCTATGCGGTGGGAAGTAAGCTGACCCAACCCTCTCCTATTTATTCAAGCATACATACACACACACACCGCTGTGACACACACACCGCTGTGACACACACACCGCTGTGAGCGGTGTGGAGCAGCCGGCCGGATACCCTGGCGACCGTGAAGGCCTTCAATGCCACGGTCAATGTTCGTACGGCCGCCGTTTAATATAAAATCGTGCTACATAAAGTAGAGAAATTAACGCTAAAGATGAACAAAACGGACGATGCACCAGAGCGGTCAGCGCGGTCAATGCTACATAGTAGAAAATGCAAATGCAATAGAAAAAAAGAAGCGGACACCGGCCTAAAACGCGATAGGACGGGGCCCAACAGTGTCGCCAGTACGGGCGGCGTGGCGGCACATCGAATTGGCCATCTCGTTGCCCTCGATTCCCTCGTGGCCCGGCACGTATGCAAACTGAACAATGATTCCGCTGAAGCGCAGCTCCCACAAGATGCCAGCAGAGACCCGCAGCACGTCGCGCTGGCTTGTGGATCTGCTTGGCGGCGTTTTCCAGCCAACGCTGCTCTTTGCCTTGTCCCATTTGCGGAACCACTTCGAGATGTACCCGATCGTCCACGTCGAGTCGGTGAGGATCTCGTACTTGTACTTGTGGCCCGACGTCTGGGCCTCGAGCTTGATCTGCAGCAAGGCGAGGAAGATTGCGTACTCCTCTGCGCGCGCGCTGGACAGCGGCAGCTTGGGCGGGACGGGGCCAGCGGCGTTGTTCGGGTGGTCAGGGCCCCACCACACTGCATAGCCCGTCTGCCCCGTTCGCGGGAAATAGCTGCCGTCCGTGAAGATCGTGCGCGTCTTCCCCGGGGCCTTCTTTGCGTACGCGCGCGCCTCTTCCGCTGACGAGAACACCTGGTAGCTCGGGCTGGCGGGCGCGAGCTTGCCCTCGACGTCTTCGTTCAGGACAAAAGTGCGGCGTCCACTCTCGTCACTGAGGCCGTAGAAGTGGCCCACGTCTCCCGGCGGCTCGTCCAGGCCCGCCATTGATGGCAGCTTGACGCCAAGCAGCCGCAGAATGTTGATGTCAAGCACGTTGCGGCCCCGGAAGCCCTTCTCTGCGCTCGCCCGCTTTCGGGACGTGACATCGGTGGGTGTGCACACGCATTTATGCGGCGCGCGGCCGCTGCTGAGCTTAGTTCCCCGGCGCGCGCCAATGGCGCTCTTCGAGACGCGCCCGGTGGGCCTTGGAGCAACCGCACCGGATCTGCTGTCCGTTCTTAGCGGCCTATGCTTTTTTCTGAACCGGAGCTTGTGGGCCATCGCAGTGCGCTGCGCTCGAAGGGCTCCGACCGTTCACAGCGTTAAAACCCGGTACGTGTGCGTGTGCGTGTGCTCGAACCGCCCGCTAGACCACCCAACCCAGCGCACCTCCTCTGCCCTCTCTGCCTTCCTAAACAGCTGAGTGAGTAAGCAGGGTGGCAGCGCCAGAGAGCTCGGTTAGTGTTGGCGGTGCGACCAGTGGTGCGTGCTCATGCTGGTTCTAGTTGTCGGCGATGCGTACATCCCGGACCGGGCCACGGGCGTTCCTCCCCAATTCCAGGAGATCCTGAAGCCTGGCAAGATCTCGCAGGTTGTGTCGGTGGGGAACGTGTCCGACGCCGGCACCCGCGAGATGCTGCGCAAGCTGACGCCGAACACGGCCATCAAGGAGGTTGCCGGGGAGTTTGATGCGCAGCCGAGCCCGGAGTCCCAGCTGCCGTGGACGCAGGTGTTTACGTGCGGAACGGTCCGCGTCGGCGTGGTATCTGGGTTCTTTGTTGTTCCAGCCGACGACGTGGACAGGCTAGCCGCAATTGCACGGCAGCTCGACGTCAAGATTCTCCTGTGGGGCGGCTCGCACCAGCGGCAGACCGAGGCGCTCGGCGGCCACTATTTCATCAACCCCGGCTCTATGACGGGGGCCCCCAATCCGGCGACGTGGGCCAGCGACGCCACCGCGGAGGCAAGCTTTGTTCTGCTGGACGTGGGCGAAACAACATGCATGGTATACATGTACTATCTCGCGGACGAGGCGTTGAGGGTCGAAAAGGCAGAGCTGGCACTCTGAGCCGCGCCTTGGTGCAGGCCTTGGCGCAGGCCTCGGCGCAGGGCTCTCAATCGGATCAACAATGATATGCCTCAAGGCACTGCAGTTTAAAGTAACAGTCCTCTGCCGTGCAGAAGCTCTTCCCGTATCCCCCACTTCCCTATGGCCCTAGCACCGCACAACTAAATGGGCTGGAATAGCGTACGAGGCGTACGAGGCTACCCGTTGCAACTACTTAGATTTTGGCAACATTTAATAGGGCGACAAATATGCCGAACACAGGCGGAAACCACGCGCGGTGCAGGCCTGGCCTCGGCGGATCCACTCCTACCCTAGCCCTTCAAACCAGCATATAACGCTGCTGTGAAAAAAAACCCTCCCTCTCTCCTCCGTCCACCCGTTCTGGTCCTGCTGGGACAGACCCATGCAGAGGAAGGAAAACGTAAGTACATGATGACCTGAGTGCATTTGGCTCGAGACTTGGGCTTGGCGGCCTACAGTCGGTGTGGAAAAACTCACGCTACCTTACTTTTTTTCTCTGACAGTGCTAACCCTCTAATCTAGTAAAACATCATAACACATCATAACGATTGTAGCTCCTCCATAGTGGCAGACATCTTCAGCAGCTCCTCTAGCCGCCCGGCCCACGCGTCGTCCTCCGCAGGCGCTCTGCCGTGCTCCCAGACCACAATCGACTCGAACAGGTCGCTGTCCTGGGCGAGGCGCGGGGCCCGCTCCGGTGCCTCGTCCCCGTCCAGCCCGTCCAACTCGTCCAGCTCCACGTCCCTGTCCTCGGCCTCGGTATGCCGCACGCATACGCCTCCGTAGCCGTACGCGGCGAGGTCGACTGCGCGCCCGTGCAGTGGGCGCCCGCGTAGACGCGTGAACAGCTGCGGCGATGTCTCTATGGGGAACTTGCTCTCGTCTACGGGGCCTTCATAGTTTATGCTACATGGAAGGATGTGGCACTCGCAGGAGCCTCGACTCAGGTCCAGCTGGATCGATGCTGGCTCCGGCATTGCGGTGCAGAAACAAAAAGTATAAGGTGAAGGCGGTCAAGACGCGTCGGGGTGGGTTTATGTGACCGGGTGTTAATGATTCAAGGCAGGGCCAGGGCCTGCACTGTCGACCGCTGTCAGACCCTGACCCAATGTGGTCTCCGGCGCGGGACCACCAGCTGGGAGCCTGCGCTGTTGGACAGGGGCCGTGTGCTCTTGTGGGCCAGCGGAGTCTCGTCCAGAGTGTAATCGAAGCTGCAGTCCGGGCCGGCAGCGCTGCTGTCGCTCACGCACGAGTCTCCGATCGTCGTGTTGCCCAAACTCGGGTTGCCCAAACTCGTGTTACCGAAACTCGTGCTGCCAAAACTCGTGTTGCCGAAGCTCGTGTGACTCACAGAACTAAGATCGTTGCAGCCGGCCCTGCTACTGTAGCCCCCGCGGGCTCTACATAGCGGTGTCAGTGTGGAGCGCTGGGTCCGGACAATCTGTGTGGGCCTGAAAATGCGGCTGTTCACGCGCCGCGGTTGTGGCACTTCCTGAAGAGGCAACCGCGGCGTCTGCACAACCCGCCGGTTCTCAACTTTAGATGGCGGAGGCAGGCGCGGCTGTCTTGGCGGCGGTAGCCGCGTTGCTGAGTTCTCCTTGTCGGGCTTGTCGCTGAGCTCTTCCGCATTTGGCGGCTCAGGCTCAACTAGCGGCTGAATCTGACGTCGTGGACTGCTGGTAAGGGCCTCACACACGCGTACCCCGCGTAACACCTTGACGCTAGGACGGCGAGGGCTCTCTTTCTTCATTCTCTCCGGCACAGCCGTCTTCGGCTTGACCGGATGTTTAGGCTGTGAGGAGATACTGGCAATTTTTGCCCGCGCTTCATGAACAGCCCTCTCTGCCAGGCTCGTGAGCCGCTCCACTCCGTCGGGGAATGCAGACGCCCGCGTCACAAACATATCCAGCCGTAGGGGTAGCGTCACCTCGATGCTAAACAATAGAGGCGGCACATGCGCCGGTAGAAATGGCTCGCGCTGCGTGAACCGCGTTATATCGGCTATGGTCTCGTAGCGCAGCTCGTGGTACTCCATGGCTATGTCTACACAGTGCTTGATGTGCTCGATACAGTCCCCCACGGCGTACGCGGTCTGGGCCAGCTTCGATGCTATGGGAGAATCCGTGCTTCCGCGCAGCCGCAGAACTTCGCGGCAGTGCTCAAATGCGCCAAACGTCTCGGGCAGAATCTTGTCGGCCAGCACGCGCCGCAGCTCGTAGAAGCTCCGTAGCTCGTGGCATTTGCACATTTGGCTCAAGTGCGACTTCAGCTCCGAGAACGTGACAAGCAGAATGCGGATTGTGGCCACACTGGCCACCCTGGTGTTCCGTTGTCTGGCATGCGGGGCGCGCCGCTGCGTGTCTATAGTCTTGGCCGAAAGTGATGGCAAATCTAGCCGGTTGATAGCATGGACGAGGTCAGGTAAGTTGACCTTCGTCGTGTCCGCCCGCGGAGTCCTCATTTTGGAAGCGCCCAAATATGATCAATCAGTGCTTCATTAACATACCGCCCTCAACGGCGTCCATGTAGCGTCAGGGATAGGGTTTATGCACGCGCCGATGTGTAAACAAACGAATTTGGCTCGAGATCAACAGCGGGGAGGTGAACAGGTGAACTGGTGAGCAGGTGCAAGCCTTTCAGAAAAAAAAAATGCAGTATCAGTGTGAATGAGCGCATGATCCAGTAGCAGGAATAATAGCGATCCATATAACTATATCTATATAGGGCATGCTGGAACGCCGCATTCCTCAGCTCTTTATTTTTTGATCCTACGAAAACACAAATCTGTAGAGACCTTTTTTACTATGGGAAGTAGCAACTTCGTGCTCGCCTACCTGGTTTCCGCAATCAGTGAGTCTCAGCGCTAGAGGGTGGCACCATCACAGGCATGTACGCTAACCGCAAAGAACATTTCTAGGACTCTTTCTCCCGCTCGAACTTTACTCATGCTCATGCTTACCATGTGGTGACTTCAGCTTCACCGAACACAGAGTCCTCAGCCGACCCAATCGGCTTCCTGGAAACGCCCTCCATGAACTGGGGCAGGTTTTCACAAAGGAAGTCCTGAATATAATCGTTGATGCGAAGGAACTCGAGCAGAAACGCGTCGTGCCCATCAACACTCTCAATCTCCTTCAACACGGAGTTTTTGACGTGTCTGTGAAGCTCCTTCTGCTCGTCGAATGTGAACAATCCATCGGATGAGATCCCAATGACGAGCACCGGCTGCTCAATCAGGGCCAGCGCCTCGCCAACACTGCTAGTCCTGCCCCGACTCACATCGTGAGTATCAAGCTTGCGCGTGATGGCCACATAACAGTTGGCATCAAACCGTTTGGTGAATTTCTGCGCCTGGTACCGCAGATAGCTTTGTGCCGTGAAATAATTAGGGGCCGTCGGCCGCTGGTAGGAGCCTGGCGCCTGCTTTAGGGTCTGGGGCCGCGGGTTCCCGTGGTTGTGAATGGCGACGTTTTTATCCTTGGGGCTTACTGGACTCAGGCTGGGCGAGTCAGAGCCCTTGTGGCGACTAGGATCGGGCAATTGCCGGCCAAACTTCGAGTCAAACGCATTGCGACTCCGATAAGTGAGAAGCGCCGACATGCGCGCGGCTCCCAACCCCGCTGTTGGCGGATCATCATTCTCGTAGTAGCCGTCCATGAACTTTGGGTCGCAGTAAATCGACTGCCGCTGTGCCTCGCCCCACGAGATGCCCCACGCCGAGTGGTATGCCGATGTGGCTAATAGGACTGCGCACTTCACGTATTCCGGCCCGTAAAACAAGTATTCTTGTGCCAGCATGCCGCCCATAGAGCCGCCGATCACTACGGCAACTTGTTTCACGCCCAGGAAGTCCAGGACATGCTTGTGAAGAGCCACGTCATCTTTGACGGTGGTGAGTGGGAATTCTGGACCCCATTTGTGGCCAGTGTCCGGGTTGATTGTGACGGGGGAAGCGGTTCCGTACGGAGACCCCAGGGAGTTGCAACAAACAATAAAGAATCGGCTCGGATCAAGCGCGCGGCCCTCTCCGAGCAGCGGACCCCACCAATCAGCAACATCCGCACTTCCGGAGAGGGCATGCGCGACTACCATACAGTTAGTGCCCTCTGCATTCAAGGTCCCCCATGTTTTGTAGGCCACAGGCACCTGGGTCAGCGTGTCGCCACACTCAAGGTCGAAGCTATCCACAATTAGCGTCTTCTGGCCCGGCACAAGCGCGTAATATTCGTTCTCAGCATTGGGGTCCAGCGATTTTTCTGCCATTTCCCGTGGAGTGCGCGGGTGGATCTGGACGGCCGATTTATCAGCGTGGTTATTGCGTCATACCACCGTGCGCTCTCCCTCGAGGCAGGATAGGGTATGAGGTATGGAAGATACAGAGCCACCTTCAGACTGTTATCGACAGAAAACAAAAACATTTGGTTGGACAGAATGAAAAAGTGAAAGAGTAGTGCAGCAGCTCCTTGTTTTGATAAGTTATTTATTTGAGCTAGCCGGCGTCCCGCAAGCGGCTTTTTTAATGACGTCTCTTCACATAATCTTGGAAACAGTTTAAGCCAGCTGCGGCCAAACCCAGGTGAATACAAGACTTCCCGTCCGATCAGTCCTATTTAAACACCTGAGGGCCTTACCAAGTATTGTAGTGGGAGACCATACGAGAACAGAAGGTGCTGCAGTTACATTTTTGCTTTTTTCACGCTATGGCTGCTATTCATGTGGCTGCTGCTCCTTGTGTGCACACAAAGGGGCATGCAGATATGCTACGTAAATATGCTGTAACTTCCGCGGACTGTTCTTCAATCAGTTGTAATAGGACTGGTGCTAATAACGCTGTATTTACGTTAACTATACAAGAGTAGCGCAACGTCAGCTGCTTTGAGTCCCTAATCAGAGAAGCGGAAGTTGCATCTAAGTACTCCATGGACGACCAGTCCAGCCCCCAGTGAGAACATGTTACAGCCGGGGGCCTCCAACAAGCTTAACATCAAACGGCGCGCCCGTCAATTCCTTCACTTGCTCGACCGTCACTCCAGACTGTAGGTCCACGAGCGTCAAACCCTTCTCGGCGTCGACCTTGAAAACAGCCAAATCTGTGACAATTGTTCTGACGCACCGCGCTCCAGTAAGCGGGTTGGAGCATTCGGCCACAATCTTGGGACGGCCCTTCTTGTCAACGTGGGTAGTGGTGACCATGACATGAGTATCGTTGGGGTTCGAAACCAAGTCCATGGCCCCGCCAGTGCCGAAGATCCGGCCAGGCAAACCCCAGTTGGCCAGATCGCCATACTGAGAAACCTCAATGGCACCTAACACCGTAGTATCCAGCTTTCCGGCCCGGATCAATGCAAACGACTCGTCACTGGCAAAGGCAGAGCCGCCGGGATTCAGAGTGCAGGTCTCTTTACTGGCGTTAATGAGATCAGGGTCGGCATCTTTCGGGGTGCGCGGCGGCTCGCCAACGCCGAGGAGACCGTTCTCACTTTCGAGAGTAACCTCTACACCAGAGGGCAGGAAGCTGGGGATCTGAGTGGGCAGACCCACGCCCAAGTTGCAGTATGTGCCATCCTTCAGCTCCAAGGCTGCCCGCTTGGCGATCTTGACCTTTGCACTGTTCGGATCATGGCTGCCGGAGGATGTGTCCTGCTCCTGAACCGTCAACACTTCTATCTCCTTTGGCGCGGTAGATTTGATGATGTTCGTGACATGAATGCCCGGCACATGGACATTATTGGGGTGAATTGAGCCAACTTCCACGATCTCATCAGCCTCCACTAGAGTCACCGTTGCTGCCTTTGCAAAAACAGCATTGAAGTTCGATGTGGAGCCGTCAAACCACAGGTTGCCGGCATGGTCAGCCTTGGACGCATGCACAAGCGCAACGTCCGCCTTCAGTGGGTACTCCAGGATGTATTTTATGCCGTCAATCTCGCGCGACTCTTTAGGTGCCGAATGCTTGACCACCTTACCGTTCTCGTCATGGCGCATAGGCATCTTTCCCTGCTCGACCCATGTGCTCACCCCCGTACGCGTGTAGAATGCACCAATTCCAGCCGCACCGGCTCGGGCACGCTCGGCTAGTGTCCCCTGCGGTGTCAGCTCGATCTCTAGCTGCCCGGTCATGAACTGGCGCAGCATCTCCTTGACTCGCGCACCAATGTATGACATTATCATTTTGGAAACCTGGCGCTTCTCAACCAAGCGATCCACGCCAATCCCCGGGGAGCCACCATTGTTCGACACTACAGTCAAATTGTTCAACCTCTCGGGGTGTTTGGCGATCTCGGTCAGGAACGTATCAGGAATGCCCGAGATCCCGAAGCCGCCCGACATCACTGTTTGGCCGGATCTTAAATGCTTCATTGCATTTTCAATCGTTGTCACTTTAGTGTGCGCGTAGCGCCTAAATCCAGCGGCAATTTTGGACGACATGCCGTATGCCTGTACCTGGGTCCACATATGCGCTCTCACTAGTTGGTGGTGGTATACCACAGGCTCTACGCGCGCAGATCATATGGATCTAGAGATATCACCAAACCCTAAGATAACATGACTAGTACGGCATGACTAAAGGCCTGCCTACAATGTGGCTTCTGTATGTATGTAGAAGCTGTCCACGTAGAGAGATATACAAATCGGCGCAAGCGAAGCGTAAAAGGCCGAATGGCCACGCTATTTTTATGTGTGCTGAAACTTTTCGGAAATGATTGACAGTATCAACTTTATAACCAGACCGGATGCTTATATGCGATTAAAAGCTTAAAGTTGGAAGCTGTTTCTGCTACCGTCGGAGTTGGCTCAGTCCGCACTTGAGCAGGCCTTGGGACCTTCGCGACCAAAACCAACTATATGAACGGAGTACCGAAACGGTCGTCTCAGTGCCAATGGAACGATGCACCTGATCGTGGACTGGGAATAGCGCGTTCGTTAGACCCAGTTGCAAAGATTGCGATCATAACACCCAATGCCCATAAAATAGCGAGCTATGGAGCACGCCGCGAAGCCACGCTGGCACAAATTCTAGAGTCTGGAGCACAAATCGCCCTGTCCGAACCACCTAATGATAGTCATACCGTGATGCTTGTCCGCAACGGCAAGGTGTGGATTTTCTTAACGCCTGAGAGCTTCTACAAAGCTGGGCTTGAGGCAAAAAAGCACGGTTCCAAATATCTCGCCGTATATGATACCAGGATACCAGGAAAACGGTTAGACCGCTTCAAATGGGCTCTTGAGAATACCCTCACCACTGAGCATACCTTTTTGGTAGCTACGACTACCCCTACGGACCAGGAGCAGACCATCGACCCCCAAAACCTTCTAATACCTCCGTTTTATTCTCCTCCGAATGCACCGAAGAGCGATGGGATTGATGAGGCATTCAACGACTGGGCAATTGAGTTCACAGAGTGGGCAGGACTTGCCGTTGTTTCTCCGCACTTGTTAGCCGGCGGTAACGAGCCCGTGGTGGACCAGGCTATTTGTGACAATTACGTGCCGGAATCCGTGGAGCTCCGTAGCGCTGCAGTGTCATTGACCAAAGGCGTCTTTACTGCGGATCAAGTCGAGCGCACTTGGTCTGAGTTAATAGCGCATGAGTGGGCAGTGATGTCTGTCCAGGGGTTTCAGCAGATGCCTGTGTCTAGGTCTGAGAAGCCGCGTGAGCACGGAGAAATAGGTTACACGCTAATCAAGGATGCCGACCGCGTGTCAGTCCTAAGATACACCAACTAGAACTCACAAGATTTTGGGCCCACAAAAAGGATCAGGGTAGTAACTGGATTGTATATAAGTGACGTCTTTATGCGTTAATAAATGCATTCGCCACAATAGAATTTTCCTAGTGCAACAATAGTATAGGTATCTATATCAGACTAGATTACACTACCCAAATGGTATTAAACTATGTACACAAAGAGCTCTGCATGTCTATGGCGCGCTCCCCAGCCTCTCTTATGTGTCGCCCTGTTTCGGAGCAGAGCATAAGAAAGCAGAAAACGGACCAAAGTAAGATAATTTGTCGTTAGGGTCATCTTCTCTCTAAAAAATTAGGCATCTCCATGAGGGGCGTCAAAATTTGCGTTCGCCCTCTGGAATCTCACTGATTTCTAACAGTTCCTCGGGCTCTTGCTCCAGATCCTTCTCGGCATTGATGGGTTTTCCGTCGTGCTCTACGACTTCGTGTCTTCTCATTAACAGCTTGCTCAGCTCGCTGTTTCGGTCATTATACAATTCGGTGAAGGCACCCTGCTCCACGGCTTCACCGTTTGAGCCAAGGACGATGATCTCCTTCGACCGAGCGATGGTCGACAGGCGGTGGGCCACGGAGATGGTAGTCGAGCTCGACTTGATCAGCTTCGACAGCGCCGCATTAACCAGCATTTCAGACTCACCATCGAGGGCAGAAGTCGCCTCATCCAGGACCAGAATGGACGGATTCTTGATAATTGCGCGGGCAATAGCGATGCGCTGCTTCTGACCGCCACTGAGCTGCGTGCCGCGTGGTCCTACCCGCGTGTCGATGCCTTCGGGGAAGTCCTGGAGGAAGGTGCAATTGGCCTGCTGGGCCGCCTCGATGACCTCCTCACGAGTCGCTTCTGGACGCGCATACTGGATATTTTCGGCAACCGTTGCATTGAACAGCACGGGCTCCTGAGACACGACGCCAACATGCTTCCGCACGTCCCAGGGAGAGACATCTTTCAAATTTTGCTGGCCGATGGTGATGTAGCCGCCGACCGGGTCGTAGTACCTAAGAAGCAGGGACAGGACCGTACTCTTGCCGCCGCCAGACTGTCCAACAATGCAGACGTTCGAGCCAGCCTTAATGGTCATATTAAGATCGGTGAAGATGGGGACGGCAGGCCTTGTTGGGTAAGAGAACTTAACGTGGTGGAAGCGGATGTCGCCCTTTGGCTGTCTCAAGCGATCGCCAATCGTCACTGCGACGTGGGGCTTCTTATCGTCAATCTCGAACAGCCGCTGGGCAGCACCCGCGCCCTTCATTAGCTCGCTGTAGAACGTTGCAAGGCCCGAGAGGGCCGAGCCGGAGTAGGCCGTGTACATGATGAACGACGAGAGCTCGCCGAATGTGAGGGAGCCGTTGCTGACCATGGTGGCACCGATGGCAAGCAGGCCGATGACGATGTAATTGCCAACGATCTGCATCATTCCCATGTAGAGGCCCGAGGCCCTTGCCTCCTGCATAGCGATGGCGAAGACATCACGCAGGCGGTGGTTGTAGAGTCTGATCTCCTGCGTCTCGCCGCCAAAAGAGCGGGCTGTGGCGATGTTGTTCAGACGCTCCTCGCTGACGCGCGTGAGATCGCCGAGCGAGTTCTGGAACTCGCGGCTGATCTGCCGCACGCGGCGGCCATAGGCCCAGGTGCCGAGCATGACGGGCGGGAGGCAGAGCACAACAATTGCTGTCAACTTGACGCTCATGTAGCACATCATGCCGAGGCCCATGCCCGCGGTCAGGACCGAGCGCAGGCCGTCGGCCACGTTCTGTGTCACGGACTTGGAGACGACGTTTGCGTCGGTGCCGAGACGGCTGATGAGATCGCCCGTCAGGTTTGCATCGAAGAACTCGGCGTCCTGCTTCACGATGTTGCGGAACGTGCGTGTGCGCAGCTGCGTCACCATGCGCTCGCCGATGCTGCGCATGAGGATGATGCGGAAGTAGGTGGCCACGGAGCCCACAAGAAAGACGCCGGCAGCGCCGAGCAAAAATTTGTTGAGCGGGACCCCGAACACCTGCTTGTCCGGATTGGGGTCGTTCACGGCGTCCAGAATCTTGCCGATGACGGCCGGCAAGGAGAGGCCGATGCCGGCACTGATGACGAGCAGCGCAAGGGCCGCTGCGAGCGACCACTTCTCGCGCCGGATCAGCGCAAACATGCGGCGGAACTCCTTGCGGCTCGTCGCCGCGACGGCCTCGGAATTGGTGGGCGGGCTGAGCTGCGCCCGCAGGTTCAGCGTCTGCGCGCGCTGCGCGCGGTCACTTTTGGAAAAGTTCGAGGACTCTGGCGGCTGCGAGCTGTAGGGCCGTCTTGCCGCCTGCTGAACTGGGGCCGGGCTGTTTAGGAGCCGCCCGCGCGCCACCAGCGGGCGCGGGGCCCGCTGGCCGGCCATGGCGAGGGCTGTGGGCCCACTGAGCTTACCGAATCCGAAGCTTACGGCCGCCCTGGCAAAGCCGACACGACCGAACATGTCTACCGTGCTCAGAGCCAAGCCAGAATACTGTGCTACTTGCGTAAAGGAGCGTCCAGCGTAGGTGGTTTCGTGCTGCCGCTGTTGGGGTTTGGCAGGCGTCGAACCGGACAGGGTTTGGCCACGCCATACTGCCACCTCGTCTGGCGCGATAGACCGCGCGGGGCACACTGGCGCACCGGGGCACGACGGCGCGCGCCGCTGAGAAACACCGCGAGTGCTGGGTGCTCGGCTGTGCGAGGGCTCGGCTGTGCGAGGGCGCGGCTTAAGCTTCTTAAACTAGAACTACGGCGGCCAGCGCGGCCTGTCTGTGCGCGGTCACACACTGCTGAGAAAAGCGTATAATCATTCTATTTTTCTACCTAACGGCATCTGTGGAAGCGGCTACGACCCGCCGTCCAACTTGGGGGCTGCACAGGCAGGCACCCCGAGACAAATAAGCGTCGCTTGGCCAGCCAGCGAGGCAGCCAGGCTTTTCCTAGGGGAAGGTCAAAGCCCAGAAAGCCGCGGGCGTCTCCACACGGCGCGCGTCCGAGCAGACCACTTTAAATAGGACGTGAACAGGCTCACTTTTTGAGGGCAATGTCGACGATCTGGGCATCCTGGGCCTTGCCGTTCTCCCACTTCTGCAGCTTGACCTCGAAGGTGTCCTGGCGCTGGGCGGCAACGCGCACGTCCTCCTTCAGTGCCTTGCGAAGGACACGGCCAGCAATAGCGGCGTAGCGGTTGAACGTGATACCTGCAGGCTTGGGCATTTGGTGTCCTGAACTGGGGTCGGTGGTGAGAGGAGAGAAATGGTGCTGGGAGGAGGGCCTGCTTGTCACAGGCCCTCCAATGAACGCGCAGCGACGCCGATGACTAACCCAGCGCTTCCCTCCGCGATACGGGCAGCCTCCCTCCCATCGTCGCTGGGCACCCTCCGACAGACACCCACGGACCCCACGCACGGGCCTACCCTCGCCGCCGCTCACCTGACCATGTATTCCAGGTGGTTTTTTTCGGGCTGGAAAATAAATAACCAGGTGCTAACGCTGGCTGATCCCGGGCACAGGCTGAAAAAAAAGGCAAGGCCAGGTAATGTCTCTGCTCGATTTCTACTGGCCATTGGCCAGCGATGATCCGAAAGAACGCGTCGGTGCGGCAGAAGGCCTTCTGAAAGGCCTCCAAAACAAAAACGATGAGAAAGATTGGGCCTACGCGCTGAAACGCCTGGTTACTGGGCTGGCCTCGCCCAAGGGCTCGGCCCGCCTCGGGTTCTCCATGGCGCTGGCAGAGCTACTCCGCTTGCGGGCGCCGGTGCTCTCCATTGAGCAGTACCTTGAGCTCTCGCGCCAGTCGTTCAAGATCAGTGCCAACGCAAAGGGCGTGGAGGAGCGCGGCCTGTTATTTGGCAAGCTGTTCGCATTGCAGACGCTTGCAAAGAGTCCGCTCTGGAATGAGCCGAGGGCCAAGGTCTCGGACCTCCACACCTTTGTTGCTGAAATCACTGACTTGTCTCTGCGCAAGATCTGGCTGCGGGAGCCGGCCTTTTTCGCCCTGTGCGAACTCGTGCGTGCTCTGCACACAGTGGAAAAGTACGAGGAAGGTCTACAGCTCGTGTTCAAAACTGTTTATGACAAGGGGCTGTCCCAGACTTGCGAGGGCGTTGCCCTCGCTCTCAGCGTCGGCTCCGAGCAGCGGGCAAAGTTCAACAAATACAGTGGTTGGGAGTCCGGTAATCCCCTTTTCAGTGCAAACCTGCAGAAGCTTGCCCGCATTCTGCGGGAGTTGCCGGCAACCATAGACGACGACGCTGAAAACCAAAAAAGACAGCCCGTTCATTTCGTGTGGAAGCTGCTGGCCGAAGAGTTCGGCCACACTGAAGGCTCCGAGTCCGCAACCGAACCGCCGCAGAAGAAGAAGCGGAAGCACCACGAAAGTGCGAAATCCGCAACTCTGTCGGCAACCGAGTTCTGGAACCGCGTTGTTGACGAAGAGTTCTTCGCCCAGGGCAATTCGGCCGAGCGCAAGCGCCGCGGCCTCGAGATATTCATTACATGGATGCTAAAAAACACGTTTCCGGACATCACCTTCATGTTCACCCCGCAGCTACTCCGCGCATGGGCGCTGCAGCTAGCAAACCAGAACCCGAAGCTGAACAAGACGGCCAAAAAGGCCAGCAAAGTGGTGCAAGATATTCTCACTAAGGAGAGAAAAGATCAGACAATCCCAGTGATTGAGCGATTCGTCACGGGGATCTCGAACTTCGACAAGATGTCGAAATCCAAGCTTGTCCACACCTTGGTTTCGTCTGTCGAAGGTGACGCAAATTTCGCGAAGCTAATCCACGTTCTGCTGAACGCAATGAAGTCCGTTTCTACAAGCGAGCTGGCTCGCAAGCAATGGGCGCTCGACAACGTTGTTTACCTTCTGAAGCAGAACTGTGCAAAGCCAGGCGTGGCAAACCTGATCCACGACGTATTCAACGAGCTCATTCCCGTTGCGTTCTTCTTGAAGCCTGATGGTGAAGGCAACGCCCAAGCAGAAGGGCCAAATGAGAACACTGAGGAGACTGAGGAGACTAATGATAAGCTTGCTCAGTTGGCACAGGAACGAATCATGTCCCTGCTGTCGTGTACGCTGGGCAAGACAATGCAGAGTATCAGCCCCGACCCCCAAAGTAGCTGGCCGTTCATTGTGTTCAAAATTGTGCTGGAGTTTCAGAAACATCATCCTGAGGTCGAGTCTCGCATAGAGTTTGACGACGAGACGCTACAGGCGAAGGAAAAGGCCGAGCACACTCTTCAAAAGATCCACAAAAAACGCAACTCATCGCGGCACGTAGACTCGCCTCAGCTCCAAGCGTTTGAGCTACTTTTTGCCATGGTCTTGCTGCAGGTGTACTCATCCGTGCCAGATGCTGTCACCATGCTCGACGAGTTGCAGCTCTGTTACCAGCAGATCAAGAGCGGCCGGAGGGCCCAAGAAGAGGGTGAAGACTCTGGAGCCGAGGAGAAAGGTGACGAGGCGGCCGTGGTACTGACCGAGATCTTGATCAGCCTGCTTTCGCAGCAGTCGACCCTACTGCGCAAACTAAGCGAGGATGTGTGGCGGTCATTCACTGATCAAGTTGGGGACGTGAGTCTCAAACTGTTGGTGGACATTCTCGAGATATCGGAGAGTCCTGAGGGCCAGCGGACTTTGTTTAATGTTGAAGACGACGAGGGCGAAGCCGGAAGCGACGAAGAAAATAGTGATCCTGAGAGCGAGGACGTCAAGATGGATTCTGAATCTAGTGCGGAGGGGGAAGAAGAAGATGATGAAAATGAGGCAGATGAGGACGAAGATGACGAGGAAGACGAAGATGATGACGAACTGGACGAGGAAACGAAGCGCAGGCTCGCCGGTACTCTCGGTGTTCGTTCGTTCACTGATGCTGACCAGGAGCAGGACGAGTCTTCGAGCGATGAGTCTATGGACGACGAGGAAATGTCTGCGCTGGATGGTCAACTGGCTGCGATTTTCCGCGAGCGACGCAATCAGCAGTCGAAATCTAAGATGCTGAAGAAAGAGAACGCCAGAGCTCGCCAAGACGTTGCTTCGCTCAAAAGCCGCGTCCTGGATCTGCTTGATATCTTTTTCGCTGAGCAGCCATCTAAGACCGCAATGGGGCTTGGGTGCATAATGCCTGTTTTGCAGTTACTGCAGACAACAAAGGAGCGACAGGTTGGCGACAAGGGCCGCGAGTTTTTGCGGACAAGGCTGTGTCGCAAGACGAAGTTCAGCCTGAACACCCCCAAGGATGTTGACGCTGCTCTGAAGCTCCTTGGTGAGGTGCAGGCCCTAGCGGGCCAGTCCCGAATCAAGGCGTTGAGCCTCACTTGCAACCAAGTTGCCGTGTTCTTGGCGAAGCTGGTGTTGACGTACGATCCATCGAAGATCAGCGAAATCACTCAGGTGTACAGCCGCGCCCTCGAGGCTTGGTATCTTGAGCCTGAGAACCAGACGATGCCCAGTATGTTTGTTGACCTTGTGAACTATTTGGGCACGAAAAAGAAGACCTGAAAGGCGAGCTGGCAGCCATTCTCTGCTTTTGATTCTTTTTTTTTTTTGCTTTCTTCTTGTTGCTTCTCTGTGTTCTCAAGAATGTTGCATCTACCTTGCATCTCTACCTTGCATCTAATTTATTTTGCGAATGTATTTTTGAGAATTTTATGGCAGGTACGGCTGCATTAATGTTAAAGAAGTCTATACTAGCAACAGATTAGAATTAAGAGAGTAGTGGGGAAAAGAGCAGCGATCAATGCGATTTTATGAAACGGTAGATAAGAAAGAGTGCCAGCACATTCTCTTCGGGGGCCCCTTCAACGACCAAGGCAAGGCCGTCCGGATCGGCCGCCGCCAGATAGTCGTCTCCGGCAGCAGAGCCGACTGCGTTCTGAACCTTGCAATTAGTGGTTCTTGTGATGTTCTCTACCAAGACACGGCGCTCGGCCTCGCTGCCGCTGTGCTGCGGGTCGATGCGCACCACCTGGCGCAGGCTCTTGCGTTGAGAGTCTCTGGCGATGTCGTATGCAGTGTAGACGCTTTGGGGGACCCTGCTATCAGTGGCGAGGGGAGGGAGTTCAAGGCCGCCCTCGTCGTAAAGACGCGGTGTGGCATGGGAGGACGAGGAGGGCGGCACTGCCGAAGCAGATGCGGGAAAGGATGCAGAAGCAGACGAGCTCGTTCGAGAGTGGTGGCCCTCTGCGTGCATGCGGGACCGGGGGACGTCGTCGGACATGTGCCCGTGGCGGAATGAGAGGCGGGAGTTGTCGGCGCGAGGATCGAAATAATTGACAGACTTTGGGGAGAGGGAAGTGGATGCAAAGCTCTTGACGACGACCTCCACGAGATAGTACATGGCGATATGGACGGCGTCGGCCACACCGTAGATGTGGACGACGCGCTCGTCGCTGTCCGGGAGCTTGTCGAACTCCGCGCTCAGGGACGCGCCGCTCTGGTTTTCAATCTCGCAGAAGTTGGCCATTTTTTGGCCCAGCACCTTGCCCATGATTGCGTGGGGCACGAGCATCTTGATGTCGTAGCGCTTGGAGCTGATCTCGCTGGGCGCGTTCTCGGGCTCGTCGAAGATGGCGCGCACGAGCAGGCCGGCCATTTTGGCGACGTGCAGGGACGGGCCGATGCAATTGAAGATGCGGTAGTCTGCGTCGGCCACCTTGGGCGAGATCCACACCTCCAGCGACGACTCGCTGGTGATTTCCTTCATGTGCCGGATCTGCCGGCCGCCGGAGCCCAGCACCTTCGCGCACAGCGAGCTCTCAATGAGCCACCGCGCATGGAAGTAGCCGTCAGGGATGTCGAGCTCCTCCTTTCCTGGCGGGAAAAACGGCCTCTTGCGCCGGACTGACTGGGTGCGGCTGAGGTTCCGCTTCAGGCCGCTGGCACCGCCGGCCGCGTCCGGCAGCAGCGAGCCACGGCCTGCCTGCGACCCCGCACCACGGCTCGGCGAGCCGGAGTCATCAACAGCAGAGAAAGGCACGCTGTTCAAGGGTCCACCCGACCCAGGTGCGTCACTCATTCACTGGCACTCTCAGCTGCCCACACTCAAAGATGCATGCTAATGACAATTTCCGACCTACTCCGAATACGACCCTAACCCGGGGACCCGTTTGCGCAGGACTGCCTGCAGGTCCCGGGAATCTTCTGCGAGCGGCCTCCACGCATGCACATCACCCAACCTAAATTTGTGGTGGGGGAAGAGGGGAGGAAACTTGGCGAAGGAACTTTACGCGGCCAGATAGCACCTCTCGATAACATCTTGCGCAGCGGTAATAGACAATTTAGTGGGCGATCCCACATGATGCGTCGGGTCGGGATCATGATTATTGTGTCCAGCACATGTGTACATACAACTTTTATCAGTATACGTAAAAGGTCAGCCACCGGCTGAAGGCCACTGGTTGAGAGTAGCAGTCAAGAGCCTTCAGGAAAAAAATGCGGCTAAAGCAGTGAAGCTGGGGTCATAGAGAAAAATATCAAGACAAGCGGGCGGGTGATCGCGCGAGCGAGCGAGATAGCTTGTGCTGCAGCCGGAGCTGCGTGTAAGCAGGAGACAGCCACCCCTGCCTGCTGGGACTGGTTTAGGGGAGGTGATGGCGGAGAAGGGGTCCACAGCGTAGCTCGCTAGAATACGTGCGCGGTCGGTCGGCCAAGACCACACGGCCAGCAGTGGCGCGGCAATTAGGCAAATGCAGTAGCACCTGATCGGCGCACTGGAGGCAGCACGAGCTTTTCGTCAGTCGGGGTGGACCAGAGCAGCGTCACTGCGTCAGCTGCTGTTCGCACGCTCGTGATGCACCGCATAAACTTTCCGAAAGTTGAGAGGGGGAGGGCGAAGGGGGTAGAAGGGGCCCGATGCCATATGCACAAGCGTCCAATTGCTCCAATTCAAATCCAACTTGGTATTCCGTGGTCAAGATCGGGTGCTGGACCACAGTGGCGTGCTCCCTGACGTCCCAGCGTCGCTGAAGCAGGCGCTCTACCTCCTCCGCCTCTCTCCCCTCAGCTCTCCCCCCCCCCGGCTCTCTCCCAGCGGGTGTTGGAGCCCGCCTTCCTCCACACTGGACCAGCGCCAGCGACCGCCCCGCCGCCCCTTGCCCTGCGCATGTGACGTGATGGCGGGCTTCGTGCCACAATTAAATTAATTTGCAGGCCCGGCATGCCATCCCGGTGGCTTTCCCCCATCTGCTGTCATGAGCAAGCGCCCCGAGGAAGACGAGGATGACTACCACGAGAGCGAGGACGAGGACTACAACCCGGACGTAGAGGCCGCGAAGGACGCCACGGACTCCGACACCGAGAAGGCCGACGAGAGCTATGTCGAGCTTCAAGGAACCGGCGGGCTGGTGAAGACGCGTGCGCAGCGCCGCGCCGAGGCCGAAGCGGCGGCGCGGGGCCAGAAGCCGCCGCACTCGAAAGACGCTGTGGTTGTGGGCACGGCCGGCGTCGATATAGATGCGCTATGGAGCGAGATGAACAGCGCGCCGTCGACGGGACGCCCCGCGGCGCGGCCAGCGGCAGAAGCAGTACCTGCGCCCGCAGTGGCGTCCGTGGCGGCAGCAGCGGCGCCAGCTCCGCAGCGCAATGGCGAGCCCGTCAAGCAGTCCAGTGCAGAGGGCGCGCCGTCAGAGGGCGCGCCGTCTGAGGCGAAACGAGGAGCAGGCGCGCCGCAAGAGGAGTACGTCACGATTAAGCGGACGTTCAAATTCGCGGGCGAAGTCCGCACCGAGGAGAAGCGCGTGCTGAAGTCGAGCGCCGAGGGCCAGGACCACCTACGGGCGCAGAAGGCGGCGGCAGAGGCGGCGGCAGAGGCGCCGAGGCTGAGAAGCCAGGGCCGCGGGCCCGTGAAGCGGAAAATGAGCCTCATGGAGGAGTACCAGATGAACAAGACCAAGAAGATCAACACGCTGGAGAAGTCCCGGCTCGACTGGCTCGGGTTTGTGGACAAGGAGGGCATCCGGGAGGATCTCACGAAACACAACAAGAGCGGGTATCTTGATAAGCAGGACTTCCTGAGCCGGGCCGACCTCAAGGCGGAGCAGGAGCTGCGCCAGCAGCGGCTCAAGCGCATGCAGCAGAACTGATGGCGCAAACCTGATGGCGCAAACCTGATGGCGCCAAGCTGATGGAGCCGAGCTGATGCAGCTGATGCAGCTGTCGCTGCTCTTGTATATAGAAACGTGGTGCCTCAGCGACCCGCGGTACCCACGATAGCCGTTGCAGCCTAGATCGCACTGCGTCTGTTGCAGCTGCGGCTGCCTTCGTAACCCAAAAATGGTGTGTCTATATAAATAGGCTAGGCTAGTTAGATTTTGATGAATAGATAGAGGACCGACATGAGGCCCTCGCCAAGAATTAGCCCGCTGGAGAGAATCACCATGTACACCTCGTCGGCGGGATTCGGGTACCACCATGAGTAGAAATATACCGCGACGCCGCCGACAAAGCGGGCCAGCGTGAAGTTCGGGACGTTGTACATTCCGATTCCCACAGCGACACCGCTGGGAATCCACACCGACCAGGGACGGTTGTGGAGCACGCGCTTCACAATCGCGAGAACAATAAATAATACGCCGAACACGCCAGCAAACAGGCCGGCGCGCGGCGGCAGGCCGTCGCCCGTCATGAGCTCCGCACAGTCTGCCCAGATGTATGCGGTCGGGATCCGGAACTCCTTGCCCGGGATCTCGAAGTGCGTTGTGTAGAGTTTGTAGATGCACGCGGACAGCACGACCGACCACAACGTGCCGACAGTCATTCCAATCGTCTGCTGCGTCATGGGCGCACCGAGCAAGTCGCCGGTTTTGTAGTCCTGCATAAGGTCGCCGGCCTGCTGGGCGCCGGCCTCGGTAATGGCGCCGGCCACAATGTTCAGCAGCACGGCCTGCGGCTTGTTGCGCATCATGAGTCCAAACACGAACTGCGTGAGCTTCGCGATGCTGGACACCGGGTTCAGGTCCGTCTCACCCAGCGCGCGAACACCGAGCAGCGACAGCAGCGGCGAGATGAGCACAGCCACGGATAGGGCCAGGATGGGCACGCTGCCAAAGAGCAGCTTGACGCAGGCAATGCACAGCAGCGAGCTAAGAACAAGCCCCCACATGCCGAACTTGCGCTGGTCGCTCGGGTGCTCGATGCTCGAGGGCACGGCGACGTGCTCGAGGCCGGCGGTGATATGCTCGCCCCACGACGAGCGCGAGGCCGAGCGCACGTGCGACTCGGCCATCTCGGGCTGCTGCTGCGGTGCGAGTTCGGGCTCGACGGCCGTGGGCAGCGGGCGCATGTGGCGGTAGGTGCGGTGGGCCTTGCGGGCGGTGTCTGAGGCGGCACTGTATAGCAGCAGCACGAACGAGACGCCCGTGTCCGCGACCATGACGGCCAGCGAGACCCACATGATCCAGCCCTGGGCGCCGGTCTTCCAGTCGTCGAGGGGCCCTGTGGCCCAGCCCTTGGCCTCGCTCAGCGGCACGAGAATGGCCCAGCCGACAACGGCGCCGAGCAGCATGGCCGCCGTGGTGGGGAGGCCCATGATGATGCCCTGGCCGATGTAGGCCGGGGAGAAGTTGAATGTCCACATGTACTCGGCGGCCATGCAGCCGAAGATGGGGATCTCGTTGAGGAACCACACGCACTTGGAGAGAGCGGTGTAAATGGCCGAAACGAGGAACATGGCGACGAGGGCGAAGATGTTTTTACGGTAGGTGGAGTCGCGATGGTCGTCCGGCGCGCCGAGCGCCAGCGACGTGTCCGTCTCGTCGGAGTCGGGCCGAGCAATGGGCTTGTCGTGGAGCACGCCGATAAGCGCGGCCGCGGCAGACCCGCTCGGGAAGCGCAGCTGTTTGTTGCGGATGATGATGTCCTTCAGCAGCACCGCGGTGAAGATGCCGATGAACGCGATACCGAACGACCACACAATCATTTCCAGCACAGACAGCACGGCACGGCCCTCGTCGTCACTTATAAGCAGCTGGATCGCGGGGATCGCGCCCACAAACCCGAGGGACAGCGGGCCCGTGCCAACGGCAACAGCCACGCTCTGCACGTACACATTTTCCTGAGGGGACAGCGCCGTACGTAGCGTCTTGAACCACGCGAAGCCGAGCAGCGCTGCCGGCATCGACATCATCGACACCCAGCCCGTCTGCAGGCCGAACTGAAAGTTTGCGCACAGCACCAGCGTGCCAATGGCAAGTCCCGCCAGGGTAGCTTTGAGCGAGACCCGTTCCGTCATCAGCAAAAGGAGGTGCCGGTAGTGCGCAGGGGAGCTCGACTCACGAGACGGATGGCGAAGGCGGCTGACGGTGAGGAGCCCCTGCGTATCTATAACTTACTTTAGCCGCCGCCGCCGCCTGCCAAATCCCGCTCTCACGTGCCGGTTATTGAACTCCCCTAGCCCTCAGCCTCCCATCTCCGCCCGCCGTGCCTAACGGTTTCCTGCACTCACCCTGAGAAAACTGGCGCACAGCACCTGAGCGGCTCCGAGGGCAAGGGCAAACGGCCTGAGAGATAAGGTCCGGGTGCTGTGGAAAGGGCCAGGGATGGCAGCCCGGAGGCAGCCCACTGGGCTGCTGACTGGCGGCCGCTGCCAGGCGATCTGCGGCAGGCAGGGTGAATAAGCCGGTGCCAAACGTGACACCAACAGTAGGAATAGTGACCAAGGCGAGCAGGCAGCCATGCTGGGGTTCGCGCGCAAGCTGGTCAAGCAGGCGGAGGGGATCATAGCGCCCGAGGCCGAGGAGGCGGTGCCGACGTACGGCTTCCGCGTGCTCGCGGTCGAGCCGGACTCCGAGGCGTTCCACGCCGGCATCGAGCCGCTGTTCGACTTCATTATTGCCGCGAACGGCGAGCGCTTCGACCGCGCCTTCACCGGACCGGCAGGCCCGGGCCCGGTGAGCGTCGAGCCGGAGCGCAGCCCTGCGGCGGAGTTTGAGAGCACCGTGCGCGGGACGCTGGGCAAGCTCGTGCTCGAGGTGTGGTCGGCCAAGGGCCGCGCGGCGCGCGTGCTGGCGCTGCCAAACCCGAACAAGCTTGCGGCGGGGCTGGGCCTGGCGCTGCAGTGGACACCGCTCCGCGTCGCCGACAATGTCTGGCACATTCTCGACGTGCGGCGCAACTCGCCGGCCGCGGCGGCGGGCCTCATCTCCGACGCGGACTACATTGTTGGAGCCGACAAGGGCCTGCTCGACGAGGGCGGCGAGTCGCTGCTGGGGCGCGTCGTGTCGCGCGCGGACCCGGTCGAGGGTCTTCTGTTCTACGTGTACAACCGTGACTACGACGTGGTGCGGCCCGTGCGCATTGTGCCGACGCGCGACGGCAAGCTCGGCTGCGGCGTGGGTTACGGGCTGCTGCACGCGCTGCCGTCCGTAGACCCCGCGGCGGGCCGCGTGCCGCCGGGGCACACGCTGTTCGACGACACGCAGGCCGACGACTCGCAGCTGAACGCGACGTATCTCGACAGCCACGTCGCTGTGGCCGTCCCGGACCCTGCCGCGGCGGCGGCCGCGCCGCCGCCGCCCGCCGCACACGCCAGCAAGCACCACCATCACCACCACCACCCGTCGCAGGACGCAGACGCGCTGAGCGCGTACTTCGACGAGCAGAGCGAGCTCAGCCACAGCCTGGACCGCTCCACAGCGGCCAAGCCGAAGTCGGATGTCCCGCCGCCGCCCAAGGCGACATAGGGGGCGACCAGTGTAAAAGGACAGATGTCCATTGTGCGTTTAAGTACATACTCAGCATATTCCAGGGCCTCTCGCCGTGGCTGTCGCGGTGATTGTCATAGATACTACAATGGGCGTCTAATTACATTAACGGCAGTCACAGTGCCTCTCAATAGCCCTCAGTGCCCCTCAATAGCCTTCAGTGCCTCTAAGTAGCCTTCAGTGCCTCTTAGTAGCCCTCGGTGCCTCTCAGTGCAGCGTGTCTCCGAAGGCCTTTCAGTGCCGGGTAGAAACTCGAAACATCCAGTATTCTCAAACAGTCTGTATTCTGGTAAAATAAAGCTATGTACAGATTGCAGCGCCGCTCATTTCTCGGGCTCGGCCACAAAGCCAACCTTCGGCGCCCGCAGCACGCGGTCAAACAGCTTGAACCCGGTGCGGTCGACGTGGAAAATGGTGCCGGGCTCTTTGCCCTCCTGCGGCAGCTGGAACAGCGCCTCGTGCTCGTTCGGGTCGAACTTCTCGTTCATCGGGTTCACCTTCACAATCCCGTGCTTCGCAAGCGTCTTCTCCAGAACCTGCTGGACCATGTGCACGCCGTTGTAGAACTCCTTCACGTCCGTCGACGACGCATCCAGCTTCTCCTGCGGGAACGCCTGCATCGCCAGGTCGAAGTTGTCCACGCTCTCAATCAGTTCCTTCGCAAACTTCTGCAGAGCATACTGCTGCGCCTTCTTGATCTCCGCCTCCGTCGTCTTCTGCAGGTTGCGGAAGTCCGCCACAGACCGCTGCCACGCCTCCTTGAATTTCGCTGCTTCCTTGTCCTTCGTCTCAAACTTCACCTGCCACTCGTTCTTCGCGTCCGCCTCGGACTCGCCGGCAGCCGCTTCCGCCGCGGCGTCCGCAGCCTCGGCGCCAGCCTTCGCCTCGGCACCTGCCTTCTCGCTATACTGGCGAGCGGCGCCCGCCAGCGACGCCCGCACAGGCGCCACCGCCTGCGCGCCACCACGAGCCGCAGGCGCCCGCGCGCAGAGTCCAAGTGCTCGGGGGATTCTCGGGATCGCAGATCTCAGCATCGTCTGGTGTCTACTTCAAACAAAAAAGCGTCAAGGGAATGAAACAAGACCCACTCCGTTCCTTACGCGCTAAGGTTAGTTGTGTGTTCTTCTTCCTGCCCTACCTTTTTGTATTACCTGACAGTGCCGGCGTGGGAGAAGAAGGAGCCGGAATTTTTCAGACGCGCGTCATGTGATGCCCGATCGCGGGCCAGCTCGAAGTGTATGTGCTTGGTGCTGTACGGGTCTGAGACCGGCAACAGCGCCGACCTGGCGGACCTCTTGTTCGACCGCATCCGGCGCAGACACTTGTCCGGGTCCGCGCTCAAGCCGTTCGGCGAGGCGTCGCTCGACGAGCTCAGGAGCCACCGCCATGTGTTCGTGATCTGCTCCACGACCGGCCAGGGCAGCCTGCCAGCAAACACAAAGCCGCTGTGGGCGCAATTGCTACGCCGCAGCCTCGACGCAACCACGCTCGCCAACGTTCGCCTCTTCAGCTTCGGCCTTGGCTCGTCTGCATACCCGAAGTACAACTGGGCCATCCGCAAGATCCACGCCCGCCTGCTCCAGCTCGGCGCCACCGAGGCAACGCAGCGCGGCGAGGCCAACGAGGCCGCCAGCGAGCCCTACGAGTCCGTCTTCGACCAGTGGATGGATCTCGTCCTTAGCGTCCTCGACTCCGAGCTGCAGATCATCGATGCCGAAGAGCCCACCGCGCTGCTGCCGCCGCTCACGCCGCTCGCCCTTGCCGAATCGGCGCCATGCCTCGAGAATACCCGCTCGACAGAGCTTATGACTGCTACAGTCACGAGCAACGACCGCATCACTGCTCCAACCCACTTCCAAGACGTGCGGCACCTTTCTTTGAGCCTCAACCTCGAGGAGCCCTATGAGCCGGGCGATGTCGTGTGCTTGTACCCAGCAAATGATGACCGCGTCGTGGACGCCGTTATCCAAGCCCAGGGATGGGACTCACTCGCAGAACGGCCCGTTGTCCCACCGCCCCAGCGCGAGTACCCCGTCCCGGGTGGCTGGGTCCAGCCGCTCACGCTACGCAGCTTGCTGAAATGGCATGTGGATCTGAACAGTATTCCGCGCCGCAAGTTCTTCTCGCTGGCCCAGCACTTCTGCTCTGAGGAGCGCCAGGCCGAGCGCATGCAGCAGTTCTGCGTCGAGCTCGACGACCTGTTCGACTACACCTCGCGCCCGCGCCGGTCCCTGGCCGAGACCATTCTCGAGTTCGACTCCCTGCGCATTCCCATAGAGTACATTCTCGACACGCTGCCGCCATTGCGCCTGCGCCAGTTCTCTATTGCGTCGGCGTCGTCGCAGCACCAGTTGGATATCGCCGTGGCGATTGTAAAGTACCGCACAAAGCTGCGCCGCGTGCGCCGAGGGATTTGCACTTACTGGATCCAGCAGCTTCAGCCCAATGACAAAATATCTGTCTCCATAGAGCGCAACCGCATGGACCTGGTGCGCCGCGTTCAGACCCGTCCCACCATTTTTGTAGCTACCGGCACGGGCATTGCACCCATTCGGAGCATCCTATTAAGCATGGAGCCGCAGAGCCCCCTGCCATATCTCTTCTTTGGCTCGCGCTACAAGGACCAGGATTTCCTGTATGGTAACGAGCTAAAGGATCGTGCCCACATTGTGCCTGCTTTCTCGCGCGAGGGCGGCGGCTATGTCCAAGACCAGATCACCGCGCTGGCGCCTCAACTTCCGGTGGAGAGTGCATTTATATTTGTGTGCGGCTCGTCAGGAGCAATGCCACGCGCTGTTCGAGAGGCGCTGGTCGCGGCCTTACAGACGCGTGGATTCAGTTCTGATCAGGCGGAGCAGCTGCTTGCTCGAAAAGAGAAGAACGGTGAGTACATGCAAGAGACGTGGTGAATGCGGCTCTGGTAAAATAAGAAAACGAAAACTGCAATGATCCCCCTGTTTACAGGATGTATATATTGTACTCAAAGCTAACAGTATAGCATGGATGGCAAAGCTGGAACGCCTAAAGTGGTACTCACAAGACTAGCACCACAAAAGTGGCACGCCAAGACGAATATGCTCTCTTACATAGTCAAGTACGCCGCCGATGGCAACAGCATATCTCTATATTTAGCTACATCACATGCGCTCAAAACCGTATAAAAGAAATGGCAAGGATATCTTCTTTATATGCTGTATCAACTATGTAAAATGCTCAAATCAACTCCGCGCGGTGTCGCTCAAAGATTGTTTCATATGCATCAAGCCCAACACTGACGCACAAATTTGCCCATGTCGAACGGCTTATTGCGGTGGCCGCGGATCCAGGGGTGGTTCAGTAGTTTTTGGGGTGAGGGCCGCTTGTCCTGGTCTTTTTCAAGGCAGCATTGCAGAAAGTGGTGGAAGGACGACGACCATTTAATGTCTGGCTCATCTTTCAGCTGCGGTGGGTCCGAGTTGACGATCTGCGTGAGCAGCTCGATCGGCGTCAGGCTCACGGACGTTTCAACGGGGAACTTATTCATGGCCAGCTCCATCAGCGTGAGGCCCAGCGACCACACGTCCGATGTCACCGTGTACGGCTGGCCCCGGATCCGCTCGGGGGCCATGTAGTATGATGTGCCGGTAAACGTGGTGACCAGCGAGTTCACAACTTGCCCGCTCACGCCGAAGTCGCACAGCTTGACCTCGCCGTTCGCCGACAGCAGGATATTCTGTGGCTTGATGTCGCGGTGGATGATGTGCCGCGAATATAAGTAGGTGATTCCTTCGAGAACCGACGTCGCCACGCAGGCCAGCACCTTCTCGCCAATGCGGGCCTGCTTGTAGGTGACCTGGCGCAGAATGGCGTCGAGGCTGCCGCCGGCGCAGTACTCCATGGCGATGAAGATCTGGCCGACCTCCTCGACGAGGAACGCGCCATAGTACTTGACGATGTACGGCGAGTTGCAGCTGCGATTGAACTGCAGCTCGCGCAGGATCTGCTTGCGCAGATCCGGGTCCGGGTTCGCCGGAATCTCCTTGAGGGCAAACACCTCGCCAATCTGGGCCCGTGCCGCTTCCGGCACCACGCCGCGGCTCATCTGCAGTCGGCACAACCGCACCGTGCCGCCCGTCCCCTCGCCAATCTCCCTGATGTCCTCGATCGACCCGCTCCTGTACGCGTCGTACCACTCGCGCGCGCTCATGCCCACCACCGGCTGCGCATCGTCCGGCACAGCGGTGCCGGCCGGCACCGGCGCGTCCGACGTGTACATCGAGGCCATCACGTCCGCGGTGAACTGGGTCTCCATGACCTCGGCCGGCGGCCGCGGCGGTGCGATCTGCGTGTTCAGGTGGAGCTTCTGCGGCGGCGGCCGCCCTCGCGGAGGCTGTAACCGGGGCAACATTGCGGCAGACGTAACAGCAGAACGCCCCAGGTCCAACTGTACCGATTCTGGTCGGCGCTGGAACGTGCCGTACTAGTGAGCCTGGATCCGGGGAGAAGGGGTTGAGCTTGCCGAGTGCTTTAAGGGTTACCCGCGTCTGGAGTTGCTGGGTGTGTGCCGCGCGCGCCGGGGGCAGGTAGACAGACAGATGTGTACTGTGGCCCTTAGTCTCCACATCATGGCTGGCGACAACATACGTGCGGCGCCGGGTTTGTGGACTGTCGGCCGGGCCCGGACAAGTACAGCTGCTGTTTTGTACAGGCGTGAATAACCACTTGCACTTAATGCTCGTGCGGGGTCGATGAGAGAGGTAGAGAATGCGCTTGTCAAGATCCAGAACGCGCTGGAAAATGACACTGAGGTCTCTGTCGCCGCAATTGAGCGCCTGGAGAGCGTGCTGGACCAGTGCAACAGGTACTACATGGCGGTGCTGAACCTGACGGACAAGACCGAACAGAACGCAGACAAGCTCATCGAACAGAAGCAGGAGCTCCAGCAGCTCATGGCAGATCTCGACGAGGTCGAGCGATCTGTCGAGTTCTATGAGGCGTACGCCCGCGAGCTGGACGAGTGGGCGACCGAACTGGAGATCAAGGCTCTTAGAATCAAGCCGTAGTACAAGCGCTGAGCCAAATTATTTGTTTAAGGAATTTGGAGCAAGGCCATGCATGTATGACACGCTTCTCTGGGACGATCTATCCACGACTGTAGAGAGAAGGAACAGGAAGCAGCAGAAAGCAGGAAGCGGCCACGGATAGACAAAAAGCGCTTTAGGCTCATAACTTAAGATAATTTAGAATACTGTCTACATAATCATCAATCTACAGTGTTGTACATTCGAGGGATGCTTCATTCACTAAAACTCGTAGGCGCCGTCGCCATAAATAATCATCGGCTCCGAAAGCCAGCCTGTCGGGCCGTCATCGTGTCTGCCCAGACTTGCGGATGCGACCCGCACATACCACTTCGAGGGTATGTTCTCCTTTGTGAACTGGTTGAGGGCCCAGTCTGTGAGATTGAAAAAGGTGTCGCGGCCGCGATGCCGCTCAACATCGTTGATAACAAGCGAATAGCCATTAAAGACTTTATCAGGGTGGCCCTCCCACTGTATAACAAACGAGTTCGGCGCAGAGTCCAGCGGCTCCAGGAAGCGTGGGTCGGAAAGTGGCCGGGCCTCTGACGCGCCACGGTTCAGCTGGCCGATCGTCTGCAGAATCGAGTCAAAGTCCCAGCGCGCGACGCCAGCAACATAAAGACCAACTAAAAGGCCTTGATAGAATAATGAAGGCGTCGACTGCAGCCCAGTACCAGGTAACAGGGCCAGAGCAAGGATATAGTGGTGGACGCGCAGCACGAGATGAGGCCACATTGAGAGCCCAATGAGAGCACAGATTCCCAGAATGTACGCAGTAATATACTTCCTAAACACACCCTTGCGCCAGAATAAATAGGCCTGACCAACAGCGATCACAATGATCGACGAGCCGACCACGAACACAGCTATCCACGCGCCGGGCTGTGCATTGAGGTCTGAGATTATCAACCGATCAACAGGAATCGCTCCAAACACGAAATTCTCCAATATACCAATAATGAACCCGGTGCCCCAGAAAATGGTGCGTGAGAGCGAAGCCGGCATGTTTTTGAGCTGCGGCTTCGTCGCACACTCATAAATAAATACAGCAGAAAGAAGACAAGGAAGGAGCCGCCGAAAGCCCAATGAAATAAGCTCACTGTTGGCCTCCGGCGTGCCACCGGACAACGGCGGATTGCTGGCGAGAATGATCGTCCAGAACCCAATGGGCATAAGTGTGTACAGAAACAACAGCGGCGACGTCAGGAAGTAGGCAAACAGCAGAATGAACACTATGTTAACCCCAATGTGGATGCCTCGAATGTCGCGGCAGTGCGTAAAACGCTCGTCGGGACTTCTGATGAACTCGAAATTCAGTGGGTATTCAGTGTCATACTCCAGGCTGTGGAACCGCCCATCTGCACTTGGCGTGCTGGAAAAATTCGAGTGCGAGCCAATCCAGCGGAGTTTCCCACAGCCGCCATTGTAGCGCGAAATCACGCCGGCATGCAGCGCAGCAACACAGATGAATGAATCACCGCGGTAAACGTCTGGGCCCCCAATGACTAGCGGCACGCGCATTGCAGCCTCGGAGCCCACATGCCACGGCTGATACGTCCATCCGTTGTTCTGGCAGTTCGACGGGCACCGAAACGCAAGCGTCTCCCCCTCTAGGCCGTCGATGCAGTCGTAACCATCAAGACCGCAGTCAACGTCTGGCCCCGGCCAAATGAATCGGTTTAGCCCGCACTCAAGCGGCTCAACAATGCCACAAGTTTGCGAGTCCTCATGCATCAGGTCGCAACTCTCGGCTAGTATGCCTTTTTTGGCAATAAGAACGTTGATCGCAAAACACAGCAACCATGCCGTCACAATGAGGGCAACTTTGAGCCCCTTGGGCAGAGAACTCGACAGTTTCTGCGGGAACAGCTGCGCGCTCTTCCAGAAGACAGTGACGTGCGGATCCCGCGGTTCCAAGGGGCCTCTCCAGATGATATCCCACAAGCCACGCTTCACCGGCGCAACGGCCTCATGGCTCTCGCCAAGAAGCATCTCGCGGTCGTGATCGCTCATGTGGAATAGATCTCGGCAATCGCGTCTCGACTATGCAGTCTCCGGCTCAAAATCCAAGGGCCGCACTGTATTCCGTTGGGCATGGGTCCCCTGCTCTCATTAACGGGGTAACTATTCTTTTAATCGAATACCCCGGAAGTAATATGCGGCTCTCACGGCGAATGTGGGGCAGAACGCGTAATTCACGCGTCAGCATTTTCTGGTTACCCTTATCCGACCGAACGAGGCTAAGCGTCGTGCTGATAAAGGAATGTTACATATGCCCAATAAGGGAATTTTATTGGATGCGAGCCCCAACGCAGCCACGGTTACCCGACATGCGTCATCGGAGGAAAAAAAAAAAATGAATGGGGGATAAGACTTGAGGAGAAATGACCGAGGCGGCTAATGACAAATCCCAATGTATGAATAATATAGCTGTTTTCCTTAAGAGAGTTCAGAATACAAGAAATAAGATGTGGCGTTGTGATTTTTCTATAGACAGATCACGCTGTGCCAGCGCTCGCGGAACGCACCTGTCGCCGAGCAGGGTCGAGCGCTCGTATCGTAAACTGTCAATGAGGACGCGCTAATGCATGTCATGTGTGCGACGTGCTGCATGACGCACGTGCCTCCATCACAAGAGCGCGCACTCTAATAGTTCTGCAAGGATGGCGTGACAAAATGCGTCCTTAAACAATAATAAGAAGTCTACTTTTACGCGTCGAGAATTTGTCTCTTAGAGACGGCACAATCCAGTGATATTGTGCACCTCCCACGTTCGAGTTGTATTGCGGATTTGCTTTTTTTTGCTTCCTCGGCCACAGGGCGTAGTAGCGAGAATAGGAATTTAGTGCTACAGTATATACAAATGACGGAGATGCAACGGGCGTACGACCACTAATCAGCTTAAGAGCTGCATACTTCACAGATTATGTCGTCATACTCCTGGCGCGCCACTGCCTCTGCCTCTTCGCGAGACTCGAGGCGCATTACTTTTCGGGGTGGCTGCTCCGCATCCGAGTCGGCATCGGTCGTAGGTAAGCTCTCTGAAATGGGCGTAGCTCTTGATGCAGTGCCAGAACGAACTCGTTCAACCGCATCATGCGAAATAGTAACGGGGATGGGAGCTGCTGCGGCCAACGTACGCAGGTAATATACCCCAGTTTTGAGACCTTGCTTCCATGCGTGGAAGTGCATAGAGGTAAGTTGACGGTGTGTGGGATTCGGTAGAAACAAGTTCATACTCTGAGACTGGTCTACAAATGGCGCGCGGTCCCGGCTTTGGTCAATGATGGATTTCATGCTCAGCTCCCACACGGTTTTGAACCGTTGTCGTAGCTCCTCAGGAAGCTCTACAAGATGCTGCACCGATCCATTATTCGCAATAATGCTTTGGCGAGTATCATCTGTCCAGAGACCTAGTTTTTCCAGCTCTTTCACCAAGTATATATTCACAACCTGGAACTCTCCGCTTAATGTCCGCCGTGTATACATGTTCGATGTAACCGGTTCGATGCTCTCTGAATATCCCAAGATTTGTGAGGTTGAAGCCGTTGGCATAACCGCAGTTACCAATGAGTTCAGAACGCCATAGATTTTGATATTCTGGCGCAGCTGTGTCCAATCCCAGAGGTCATCGCTCACCTTTTCGTTCCACAGATCCATCTGAAGCAAGCCTTTCGACAAGGGAGAGTCCGAATACGTCTCGTAGCTCGCGCCTTGCTTCTTGGCAAGCTCCATGCTGCTCTGGAGGGCAGCATGATATATTGTTTCAAAAATTTGCCGGTTTAATGCCTGAGCCTCTTGCGAGTCGAATGCATAACCCAGTTTGAAGTATGTGTCGGCAAGCCCCTGTATTCCGATCGCAATTGGACGATGCCGCAAGTTACTCCGCTTGCAACTATCCAACGGATACACATTCCTGTCAATAGCCTTATTGAGATTTCTAGTCACTGTCTTCGTCACTGCATGGAGCTTGATGAAGTCGTATTTGCCGTCATCACGCACAAAACGTGGCAACCCTATTGAAGCTAAGTTGCAAACAGCAGTCTCATCCGGGGCAGAATATTCGATAATTTCACAGCAAAGGTTCGAAGATTTGATAACTCCCAAATTTTGCTGGTTTGACTTGAGGTTCGCGCTGTCCTTATACAAGATCGACGGGTTTCCCGTCTCGATCTGCGAATGCAAAATAGCATCCCATAGTTTACGTGCCGGCACAATGCGGCTGTACTTGCGAGCCTCAACATGCTTTTTATAAAGTGATTCGAAATCATCACCATAACAATCCTGGAGACCTGGAGCGAGTTCGGGCGAGAACAAATGCCAGTCCTCATTGCGCTCAACTTTAACCATGAAATAATCCGGCACCCACAGCGCATAGAACAAGTCCCGCGCACGATATTCCTCTTTCCCGTGATTTTTGCGTAGATCTAGGAAAGCAAATATGTCCGCATGCCATGGTTCCAGCGTAATGTTGATAGCACCTGGACGCTTGTTGCCGCCTTGCTCCACAAATCGACTGGCATTATTGAATACGCGCAACATAGGAACAATGCCGCCGCTAGAGCTGGCGCCACGCCCTATCGAGGCAGCTTCAACATTCGAGCAGTGCAATCCAATGCCTCCAGCGTTTCGAGAGATGAGAGCACAATCTTTTAACGTCTCAAAGATTCCCTCAATGGATCCACTTTTCATAGCCACCAAAAAGCAGCTTGCAAGTTGGCCGATTTTTGTTCCCGAGTTAAATAAGGTGGGAGTGGCGTGTGTGAAATATCGTTGAGACATGAGTTCGTAGCTTTCGAATGCTGCTGGCAAGTCAGGATAATGTAGTGCTAGGGCCACACGCATCCACATGTATTGCGGCCGCTCGCCTTCAAGTAGATAAGAGCGCATCAAAGTGCGTAAACCAAAGTAGGCAAAATCCATATCGCGCAATTCGTCAACCTGCGCGTCAATCTTAGCGGAATTATCAGCCACAAAGGCCGAAAATTCGGGGTCTAGTTCCTCCTTACAACTCGCAACGAATTGCGAAAATGATGAAGGCGTACGAGCGTACAACTCCTGCAGTGACAGCCTGGCAGCTAGCACAGACCAATCTGGATGTTTTGTTGCCATTGAAGCTGCTGTCTCACTTGCCAGTGTAAGGAGATCGGCGGCGGTTGTTCCGTGTGGCGTGAAGCCCGCCCGAGTCTTCTCTGCAAGAAGAGACGCATCCACCCGAAGGCTATTCCCGAGCTTGCTGATCCAGCTGTCCAATGTATCGACAGATAGACTGTCGAGTCTAGTCTCCATTAGACACCTAATGAGCGCAGTATTTGCTCTGCAACAATAGCTCTACGAGGAGGTTTCACTAAATCGTTATTAAGGGCTGGGGTTTTCCCGCCATTAAGCACACCGCCCACCACCCTGTCCCCTAGCCACAACCACAGCAAATGCAATACATGGATGTCCGCTTAATACTGCATTATGTTGGTGAGACCTGAAAAGTCTCGCCATCAACTGCAGCCATAATCAGCTGCAATTTCTGGCATTGATGAGCTAGTAGTGAGTTAGTAGGGAAAGCAGCAGTTAGTTAGCTCGATTTTCAAAGCGCCAGATTGTGCGGAAAGTTACCAACTCCAGTATAGTGATGAAGGGTCTCACAGTCCTCATGTCCCAGTGTAAGTATTTTAGCAGTTTTATAAACCTCGGAAGCTCTACCTTCTACTTCTATCGAATAATGTTTGATGTTCAGATACCTAAGATTTGTCTCGATATGTCCCTAAGATGCCAACTCACTGCACTGCGGACCTTGTCGAAGAAGGCCGGTTTTTGGGTGGCAATTTATGTATTCAAAGTGTTGTGCGCTAGCAGGTACGACAACTATCTCATGCCATAGCCGAAGTGCTATGTTAAAATTGAGCTCTTTCACGTAGCGCATAAAACCAGCAAATATAGCCACATGTGTCGGGTGGCTTTTGGACCAGCGCTCAAGAGCTGCCAGGTCTGTAAAGTGAGCAAGACCAAACGTCTTATCTGTCATTGCAAAAGAGTCAGAATCTAGAACCGACATATACCTGCAATTCAGACAGCCTACTTCATGTCCGCTATCTCGAAGATAGAGCATGCCTTTCCGCAGAACTGGTTCAATTTCAGTAAGGTACTTATCGCGCTCATCCCCCTTCGTTGCAGACCAATCCTGTCCAGAGCGAATGAGACATAGATTATCTCTTCCTGAAATAATAACACGTTTGCCAGACGTACTACCCGTCAGTGGCTCTTCTGTTCCGCTAAGTGAATCAGTCCGCGCTACGGGGAGTCTATCTCGCGCACTGCCCCAATAACCGTGTTCGAGAATTTCGTCGCCCATTCCTTCCGCAAGCCAAGCAACACCTTCCGGGCTCTCCTTATCGGAGAAGATGGTTTCAAAGTTGTCACGCTCAGGACTCACAATTTCCAGGAAATATCCATACTCGCCTTCTTTGTCTTCCAACGAGTTCCACCACTCAGAGAACTTGCTGCTCTGTTTCCATCCGTCAAACTTTGAATATGAGGGCCAGTACGCAATGGCTATCAAATTGTTAAAACTCTCATCGTCGGAGCACGATGCCATGTCCCAGTGATCAGGGCCTTGAGGTGATGAGAACCGCGTAAGGACCTCATCCAGGTCCGAGCTGCTTAAACTTTGTCGGGATTGTACACCAAAATAAGCCATGACAACGTTATCGACTAGTTGGGGAAGTTGAGCTTTCCATGCGGGAAAAGGTGGTTTGTATCCTTCACGCATTTATCAATCAGCTGGCCGACTTGACGACGGTTAGAATAATGGTGGGTTACTATTAGTTGATGTTGTCTGAGAACACTATCTTAATTATGAGACCAATAGCGCGTTATTGAAATGCTCCGTGAGGTAGGGGTACTGCAGTACACACTAACGGCAGCTGTTTGGTGGGGCACATATCATTCACGTCTTCAATCGACAGAGGTATTGAACTTGACACTACACCATATGTAATCTGGGCGCCTTTATATAACATGCCTCTATTGAACCATAGAAGTTCGCGCAGACATTGATATGTTGAGGTGCATGTTGACAATCGGAAGCTTCGCTATATGCCTTATCCAACTAGCCGCCGAGAACCCTAGTGCCTCTCAAACTATTGCATATGCACGGTGCTGATCAAATGCCGTCAGCAAATAGAGCCGACAGCAATCAAAGAAGTAAATATAGGCGCACGTACATTGTCGGTGCTAAAATAAGAGTACCATGCGCTATACTTTCTCTTGAGGGAGATGGCGAAGAACTGAAACTCTGTGTGTAATATGGGCTACTGTGGGTCTGAAACCGACGTATCCTAATGGAGCAGAAGAACTACGACGATTTTGTAAGGCGAATGCGATAAGGAGTGTTGCACGGCTTTGCGCACGCCCAATACAGAAGACTGGTAAACCGCCAATGGGCAGAGGGCGCGGCCAAATTATGGAGTAGTAGTCTGACTAAATAGGGAATTCCGGCCTATGAGCCGCATTAAGGGGACAAAGATAAGAGAGACACACGTGTTCCAAAAGATAACGAGCAAGACTTATCTAGCATATAATGTATGCGTCTGGTAACTAGTGAATCTGCTCAAAGCAGGAGATCCTCGACGATTTTTAGTAGAACGACAAATGTCCACTTACGATAAGAAGTTTCGTGCGGCTGCTGTGCAAGCCGAGTCGGTATGGTTTGATGTAGACAAGGGAATTGACAAAATGCTAGAACTCTCCAAGACGGCAAAGGATAATGGGGCAGATATCGTGGCATTTCCCGAAACTTGGCTTCCTGGGTATCCTTGGTTTCTGTGGCTTGACTCCGTAGCGTGGCAGTCACAATTTGTGCTACCATATGTGAAAAACTCAATTGAAGTTGGTGATGCTCGCTGGTGCCGCATTGTGGCGGCCGCCAAAAGTATCGGGATAACCCTATGCTTTGGGTTTAGCGAACGAGAGCGCGGTTCACTTTACATATCACAGGCGGTGATTGATGGCGCTAATGGGAAGCCAGTACAAATCCGGCGCAAGCTCAAGCCAACTCACGTTGAGCGCACACAGTTCGGTGATGGAGATGGTTCTGACATAGTGGTTACCGAAACTTCTCTAGGTAGAATTGGCTCATTGAATTGTTGGGAGCATCTCCAGCCACTCACTAAATACGCGATGTTTTCTCAAGATGAGCAGCTCCACATTGCGGCATGGCCAAGTTTCTCGATCTTTGAGGGTCAAGTCAACGCTTTAGGACCTGAGGTAAATACCGCGTTGTCTCAAGTGTACGCTGTTGAAGGTCAATGCTTTGTTTTGGCTCCTTGTGGACTTATCGGCGAGAATGCGCATCACCTGTTTGCAGACACAGAAGTCAAGAAGCAGCTGCTACGGCTCGGAGGCGGTCACGCACGTATCTATGGACCAGACGGATCCAAGCTCGCCGCACCTCTTGCGCCAACCGAGGAGGGAATTCTATATGCGGATATAGATTATTCGATGATCCTTGCCGCCAAGAATGCGGCCGACCCGGTTGGACATTATTCACGACCTGATATTTTCACCTTGCATGTTGAAAACAAAGAACGTCTGCCAAAAATAGTGGCTAGTAGAGCAGGAGCATCCTCCTCTTCCTTCTCGTCCCCCTCCTCTTCCGTTCAGGACGAAGAGGAGCTTGTAGTCTCTCGTAATAGTGCCGTTTTGGTGAAAGGTGATTAAAGACGTTCGTTGTGATTACGCTTTTAACTGAGCTTTAGCTAGCACAGAACTCAACAGCCCTCGATAAGCAGACACAACTGAAAATTAGAATTAGGGTGCGCTTCGCTGTCGCTGGTCTTGAATGACAATTTAAAATAGGTCCTTAGATCCAATTATCTATTACATTTATACTCAATTGTAGAGCGTTAGTATGAAAAACCTGTTACTTGTAGTGCTAACACAACACAATAATGAAGCAGGACCCAATTTGAAAACTGCTACCCTCGCTCCCCGTTATGTAGCAGTAGTTCAGATTGGGTCAACTTTTTCTCTTTTCTGAAAAAAGTAACACTTGCAATGCCGCACGGCACGCTGTGGCAATATAACACACACCTGCACATAAGGTTGTGATCACCGGAAGAGAACTTGTTGGCAGGCACTGTATGCTAGAAGCAGTGCTCGTAGAGAAAAGTCGTAGGCACACCCTTAGCTACCTAGGCAGTTAGTTACGTTCTGCACGGTGTCTCGGGTTTTTAACTAATAAATAAATGAACTCTCAAAGAGGTGCGTCAGACAGAAGACCTTCTCTATAGGGATTGTCGTCAATCAGTGGCTGATCACGTAGGCAAGGATCCACTTAGCGTTGGTTAGTAGGTACTTGCACGCTGCTGTCCACTGCTCATTGCTGGAGCTACGCGAGAGGCGAATGCTACAGCCACCAATCTTGTCTTCTTTGATAGCATATGGTAACTTCAGAGTGGGGTCGTAGCTTTCGACGTGCTCGCCGACACGCTTTAGAATATCAAGATAGGCAGCCATGCCGTTGTCAAGACGTTTATGGGATAGTAGACGCTCGAATGGGTAGTCGCCGCTAGAATATAGATCAATGGAGGATGCACGGTTGACTTCTCCTGTTTCTGGGTCAAGCTCGAGTTTCTCTATGCGCGACATCGATCCCAGAGGCTTGAGCCGGTACTCCGGTAGTTTGACACCTAGGCGGCTCACCAGAGTCGCTAGCAGAAGCAGCGCTTGGCCCAATGCGGCGTTGATTTCGGACCACTCTACCTTCTTATCGCGCAGACGACCGAGTCGGAGACCATTAATTGTTCCGTAGGCACCATCCTGGCCAATACAGAAGACATCGTTGTACACATCGGTGCGCTGAAGCTTATACAGATGATTTTCTTGGTACTCGGCAAGAGCTTCTAGACGCCGCGTCTCCACGGTCTGACGCTGGATATCTAGTTCTAGCTCGTTGCGTGTGCCGAACACATCTCCTTGTTGCACGCTAAGCCGTTGAGCCTCCTCGCGCGCCTTCTCCAGATCGCGCTCTGCATTTTCCCGCTCCAGCTCGGCTTCTCGCAGCTCCGCAATGGCATCGGAATTGTCCTTTTCTAGCTTTTTGATGCGTTTGAGGAGATCTGACACCTCCTGGCTGCCCGCAACTGGCTCGTCCTTCACCTTGTTCAAGAACGTGATGTACGCGTCACGCTCGCGGCAGGCGTCCTCATACTCGGTCTTGAGGCCTTTCTTCACCGAGTCAGCACACTCGGTGCAGAGCGGCAGATCTATGTCGGTCTTGGCACCTATAAAGTCATACAGGCGCTCCAGCATGTCTGCCTCGCGGCTTATCATCTCCGAAGAGGCCGGCGTGGGGACCGAACCCGTGTGCCCACGAACCAGCGGGTTCAAACTCTCTGTCAGAACAATGAAGCTTGCGTCCTCGAGCGGGTTCCCAAACACGGTGGCGGGCTGGTCCCCGGTGGGCTCGCCACTGCCCTGCTTGAATGCCTGCAGCTGGTTCGCATTAAGGTTTGTCAAGGACTTGTGAGTGACAATTGGTAGCCGGCAGTGCTGGCATATTGAAGCTCCTGATACAGACATCCTGTTTTGGAACCCAATTGAGCGCGCCGTATGAAGCCACCGTGTCCTTGTCGGTTCCTTGCAACTATGTCCCTAATGTGTGTGGAGAGAGTTGGGAGGACCTTCAGACTCCGCAGCAGAGCCACTACATAGCGCCCACGTCTCCGCTGCCCATTAGTCATTTTATGAGAAACCTGACGTATCAAGCTGCCTACACCCTTCTCCAGCTATTCAATTAGCCGCGTTTGCCCCGGCTATTCTGGGGTGCTACTCTTCCGCGTTCCAAATACGGAGCCGGTGCAGAAGAGGACAATGACCAGCAATGAGGACAGCTTTCTGTACAGCGCTTCATTGTACATGATTCTCACCTATTCTGGGAAACCCATTTACTACTCCCACGGTGCGGAGGAGGACATTGTGCGGTACACTGCAGTTATTCAGGCCATTGTGTCGTGCTTTGACGAGGGAAGTGAGTTACGCTCCTTCGAGGCTCAGAATTCGTTGTTTGTGGTCCATACGTCGCACCCGTTGATTCTGGTCGCCATCGACAAGCTCGGTCGCAGTGTGGGCCAGCTGCGCGCGCACCTTGAGCTTTTGCATGCCCAGATCTTGTCCGTTCTGACAAAACAGCAGCTTGAGCGCCACTTCGAGGCGCGGCCCAGTCTCGATTTGCGCCCCATGCTCGGCGGAACTGAGGTTTTCTTGAAGGCCCTTGTCAACGACCTGGAAGCCTCCCAGCCCTGGTCCTGGCTTGGCGCGCTGGAGAGCCTGAAACTGCGCAAGGGGTTCCGAGACAAGGTCAACCTATCGCTGCTCGAGTCGCGTGCTCAAACCTCGCTGCTGTATGGTTTGGTCCTCAGCGATGGCCGGTTCGGCGGTGTCGTAAGGCCGAAACTGCATTCGCTGCACCCGCCGGACCTGCACCTGGTCTTCAGCATGCTGTTCAATACCACTGTTTTCCAAGAGGGCGAGCACTGGGTGCCGATATGTTTCCCCCGGTTCAACCCGAACGGCTTCTTATACGTGTACATCCGTTTCATAGCCAGGCCTAACACTGTTCTGGTTCTTGTCAGTCCGGACAGACACGGCTTCTTTGAGATGCAGACAGTAGGAAATGATGTGCTGCGGCGACTAGAACCCTCGCTGGTCGAGGCCATCACTACTGCTGCATCTGAGGGTCGGGTGCAGTGCTCGCAATTGCCCATTGCTCCACTCGAGTACTTTGTGTACAAATCGCGCGCGCATGTTCAATTCATACAGTCGCAGAGTCCGGAAGAGCCTTTGGCAGGTGATCTGCGTCTGCGATTCATGCAATTGCAGGCATCAATGTCGAGGAACAAACAGCGAATTTGCTGGTACAAGTGGGAGCAGGGAAGTGTACTCGGCTGGCTAACCCCGGCCTTTGAACTGTATTGTTATGCATCAACCGACCAAAAAGAAGCGGTGAGTCACGCAATTAAAAAGCTTGTGGGCTGGATCCGCAAGCATGAGGAGCGACTGTTTATTGTGGATGGCGCTACGTTTTAAGTTTTATGGTAACTTGTATGATTTTGATGAATGTACTAATTAACTGCTCAGGGGTTAAGATACCGAGTACTTAGGCTTGGTGTTTGAAATCTCTCACATTTTGAACTTTAGGGGGTAGCAAAGCAAGCTAGATCTAAACAGGGGTCAGTGACCCAGCTCAGAAATGAAATTATTTTATAACTACAATGAGTAGTGTATATATACAAGGCACGAAGGCCATCTTGGTGTTCACTTTCCTGTCAGATAAGAGATGAACTCCGGGCGAACGCGCACCTCCGTGCCTTTTGGCGCATGGACAACAACGCTGTAACCCACCGGGAAACGCCCAAGCAATAGAGGCTGGAGAAATCCAAGGCCTTTAACGACGAGCGACTGACGCACACCGTTCTTCATCAGCTCAAACTGTGCAACCGGTTGGAGTTGCAGCCCCAACTTGTTATGCATGCGCATCTTCTCGTGATTCGGGTCAGTCGAGGCATTCATTGCCGCAATTTTTTCCGAATCGCGGAAGGCTTGACCAAATTCGGTATGTGTGAGTCCATTTATCACTGGAAACACATGGATAGGTAGCTGCTTATCTGGCAGGCGAGGAAACTCGAGGCCGAGAATGCCTCCAATGCTCACTGTCTGACCTGACCGAGCCTTGATGGGAGGAACAAGGTACTTGGGGTCCCGGTGCATCGCATCGGTTCCCGCTCCTATTTTGCGAATCATCGGCGGTGACAAAATATCGTAGAGGCCTAGGCCAGAGGCGCCGGGAGTGGAAGGCATATCAACCACTTTTTTGAGTCGGAATTTCGGCAGCGCGGTGAATTCTGTAGCATATTGGGTTGTGAATGGGACTGGCCATGTAGTCGGACCGGTATGCATGTGGCTGGTGCCAGCAAGTTTATGTACAAGTGCGGTCTTTCCTGCATTGGGTGGTCCAACAAAATAGTTTCGCTTCGGCGCACTGACAAAAGATTCTGACAGTTTGTTTAGGTTCCAAAGGTGTTTTGAGCTCACGGTATGGACTTGACTTTCCGGGATCCCCAACGGCTTGAACACAGTGTCCATAGCGTATCGCTTGAACTTTGCTAGTTGCGATTGTAGTGGGACCAACAAGTCACAGCGCGTAACGACAAAGACGTCCCCATTAGTGGCGCCTGCTTTGATATCAGAAAAAGGCACACCCAGGGGGAAATCCATAGCGTCAATAACATGAAACGCCCTCCCCATGATGGGCGGTCCTTCAGGTGGGATGGTCAATTTTGTTATAGTTCCGTGTCGAGACATGACGCACGGCTTGCATATTTGCGACTTTCGGGCATCTAGTGACCGTGCTGCTCGCAATTGGTGATCGAATTTATGTCTATCGAGATGTGGACCGTCCTCATCGGTCCAATTGAGTGCCTGACGTTGAGATTCACTCATCTCAGAAAGTAATTTTTCTGTGCTGCTCGTGTTTTGAGCTGCCGCACCTTGGTTTGTGACCAGATAATCACTTCGTTTGCGTGAAACAGGGGCAATTAAGTCACCGCCACAACTCACGCAATGTGCCCATCGACTGAACGATAAATTGCACGGCAGGCCTTTATGTCGCGTATTGCGAGTAAATATGGCTAACATAGTGCTTCTTACTTCGTGTGCACTGTACCGAAGAGAAACGAGATCCACTATTTTTTCAGCTGCCAGCCCGCGCACAGCACAGGACCTTATCACGTGAGCGTTTGTTTCAGTATGAGATTTGTTTAACTTCCGCATGGCTCAGTAACGGCGACGGTGATCGTGTCAAAGATCAACGCGCGCATCTGTTGTTGCGATCGAGAACACATAAAGATGGCCAGCTGACTTCAGCTTGATGATGTTGTTTGAAGTAGAGTCTCAATAAATAATAATACATAACACAAACTAGGTCATGCGATCTCGAGCCGCACGGTTCTCAGTCATGTAATTGGCTCTCGTGTAAGTGCCGTAGCTCACTGGTAGGCTCTGAAGTAGAGGCTGATCGAAACTGCCTGGAAACATGGGCGTATTCACGTTGGTTTGGTGCAGTCTGGAGAAATCCTGGGTCGCGAGCGAGTGTCTCACGTAGCGGCTTCGGCCCGTGTCATTTACACCAATGTCTGAAGACTCGCCATGCTGGGTCAGATCAAGTCCCTGTCTTTCAAATTCAGGCGACACGCGGATGCGGAGACCGGGGAAGCTGTCAATAACGACGAGGATCATGAGGGTAATTGCTAATGTGTATAAGGCCACCGTGACGGCTGAGAGCGCCTGGCGACCCAATTGCCACGGTAGACTGTATTTTTCAAAGGCAAAGACGCCAGTAAGGATGGTACCCAGCAAGCCGCCGATGCCGTGAACGGCAAAAACATCGAGCGAGTCGTCCACACCTAAGTGAAACTTCAACTTTGTTCCCAAGTTGCAACCCAGCCCGCCGCAAGTGCCGATTATCAGAGCCGCCCAGGGCGGTACGTAGCCAGCAGCAGGCGTGACGGTCACAAGCCCGCTGACGACGCCAGAGCAGAAGCTCACAATCGAGTACTTGCTGTCGGCCCCACGCCCGTCAGTGGTGTCTTCCTGTACGGCAGCCCAATGGTCCAGTAGCATCCAGCTCATACCGCCCATGGAAGCGGACAGCCAAGTGTTGAAGATGCTGACGAGGGCCTGGGCCGGATCAGCGTACTGGGACCCGCCCGTGAAGCCAACCCAGCCCAGCCACATGAGGACGGTGCCGCGTACGACGAGCGACAAGGAGTACGGCTGGTCGTTAACGTTGTTCATGTAGGAAAGCCGCGGGCCCAAGCAGAGCGAGTACACGAGCGCCGCGCAGCCGGAGGTGATATGGATGACCGTGCCGCCAGCGTAGTCGAGCACACCGAGATTGAAGCTCCAGCCCTGTGGGTGCCAGCACCACCGGGCCACGGGGCCGTAGACGAGTGTGAGCCAAACAAAAAGAAACGTCAGTAGCGGCACGAATCTGCCGCGCTGGCAAGCAGCGCTGGCAAGAACGCTGGCCGGAACAACGGAAAAGGCGTACAGTAGAAGAATCTGACCCCACACGGTGTAACTTTCGAGGTCCAAGTTGCGCATGAACGTATGGCTGAGGTCACCGCAGAATTTGGACCAAGGCCCGGCGGTATTGCTCGCCTCAACCGAGAAGCCAATTACATAGAACTGGATCATCACGATGGCGAATGCCATGATCGTGTACGCGCCCTGCGTGAGGGCGGATTTTGGGCTGGTCAGGCCAGCGGCAAACTCGGCCACTCCCTGAACAAAGTAGCAGATTCCAGCGAAGCAGAAGAAGCAGTACGCCACGAACCCGATTCCCTCGGGGGGAACCACGGGGTCGAAGCGATCTCCCAGCATGCGATTCCCCAATCTTCAGTGGTGGTCTCTACTTTGACCCAGCAGCGTCAGGCCCATACTTTAGGGAGGCCTCAAGGCGTGACTAAGAGCTCTGCCGCTACACAGCAGGCAAGCACCATCCTTGCCTACGCAACCCTGCGGCATGCTCCAGCAGGCATGACAGCACCAAATAAGCTGCTGACTCCTCGCTCTCCACGATGCATGTCTCAATCCCGGCAGGATCTGACGTCGTTTGCGCACGATGACGCAAGTGCCGGTAATATGGTGCCAACATTGCCCCGCAGCACAAACCAGCCCCAATATAGAGGCACAAGTGGGTATTGACATTAGAACATAGCTTTGAGAAAATATAAAGGCTAATATCTACTTCGACTGTTCTGCATTGCAAGCGGGCTTCTCAACTGCGTGCATGCATGCATGCAGTTTCTTGACCTAGTATATTCTTGAGCTTGCATCAGACTGCTTACAGTCGCTTGTTGCATATGCTGTCTGGCAAGGACTACTTATCGAAAGCTACTTATTGAAGACTATAGCTGCCCAGTACGTACTGAGTGAGCCCAGGTGGATGGTCCTGCCCGGCGTTCAGCTGGATAAACTCAGAGTCAAACTCATGCATTTGCCTGCGTCATGACGGACGAATCTAAAACTCTTTGTTTACATCGAATTAGGTGGGGGGAGGGGGGCAACGATCCCGGCGATGCCGGCGCTTTACAACGCTGCATGTGCGTTGTGTGTTCTGCAAGGAACTTCCTCGCGGAACCGCATGCTACAGAGGTGGGATAGGGTAGATGTGAGCCAACGGCCCTGCGTTGCCTCGCGGAAAACGGCTTTTATTTATTGACAAGTTCGCCTAAGAATATGAGATGAGCCGCCTAAATGCGTCTATGTACTTGCATGCATACATGTGTGCAGTGGCACTATTACAATGTGTTGCACCTTTAAGGACGCTTTGAGAAATGCACGCGCATGCCGGCTCAAGCGCCACGAATTACCACTGATGAGAACCGGTCCCCACGTCACTTTTACGCGTCTGGAAATGCAAGATTTCTTTTACGACCCACTGCAGCCACTTGCCGACAGCGCTGACGGCCGCGCGCCGTGCATCATGTGACCAGCACCGGGTAGCTATATACATGGCAATACTGGAGGCCGCTTTTGTTTTTTTTTTTTTTTTCACAACGCATTAAAACGGTGAGTGGTAATAAAGCATTACTTTGAGGGGCACCGTTGCGGAAGCTCCCAGGACTGATGTAATATTTCATGCTCGGCCGGAGAGCATACTGCAAAAGGTGTCGGTCTTGGGTGCAGCGCTTTTTCAGGGGTGGCCCGTCGTGGTCCCGATGGGGAGCGCTGCAATGACCGGTGGCACATGTTTATTCTTTTTTTTAGCATTACGACAGAAACAGAAACAGATTAAATTAGGTTACTTCAGAGAAAAAAAAAGAACATAGCGAGTTCCACTCTACATTATAATACACGACCTTTTCGTCTCGTCTTCACCACTACTTGGGGCGCTGAGGGCCACGCGGGCCGCCTCTGTGAATGCCTCGCGCACGCCTCGGTCGTCCTTGGCCGAGCACTCGAGGTAGCGCAGGGCGCCGACCTTCTTGGCCACGGCGACGCCCTCCTCGTAGGAAATGAGGTCGTTGCGACGGACCTCGTCGTCGGCGAGGTCGTCCTGCTGATTTCGGAGGTCGCACTTGAGGGCAACGAGCACGAGCTTGATGCCGTCGCAGTTGTCCACAATCTCGGCCGTCCATTTCGTCTGGGCGTTCTCGAGAGAGTCTCGGGAGTCGACGCTGAAGCAGAGCATAATGCAGTGGGTGTCCGAGTATGAGAGCGAGCGCAGGCGGTCGAACTCTTCTTGGCCCGCCGTGTCCCACAGACTGAGCTGCATCGGCTTGCCGTCAATGAAAATGTCATGCACGTAGTTTTCGAACACGGTCGGCTCGTACACCTGCCGGAAGTACCCGCGCGTGAAGCGGTCGAGCAGGCTTGTTTTGCCGCACGCACCGTCGCCGAGGATGACGATCTTGCGCATTATGGGCTTCTGGGTCGTGCCACACAGCTGCATTTTTATTCCCGGGTAATAAACAATAAATAGACGCGAGCAATTCCGTGCCCTCTGCGAAAGAGGCCGCTGCAGAACCAGGAGTGAGAGATGAAGAGGAAGGTGCAAGCAGCTACGATCCTCTGCTTTTTGTCCTAGCCCCGAAAGTGTATCTTGGCCCTGATCAAAACAACTGTGGCAGCATTCTTCTCTGCGTTCGCCGCTTCGGGTGTGTCAGCTGGCCAACAATCAAAAGCCACACCGGAACACAACACCCCTGTTCCTCCCACTCTCCCGACCTGCTGCCGCCTGCTCCTGCTCGGGCCTCCGGGTCAGGTGTTATCGCAACCGTGTTATCGCAACCGGCTGGTCGCTGCAGCTTATTCGGCATGTAAGACATATTGGCAGCGCGCGTTTTTTTTTTTTTTTTTATTTATTTTTTTGTCGGGGTGGCTGCCACACTGCAGCAGCGCAATACACGGCCCTCAGTGAAGGTTGCCTTGTTGCATTATCAAGCCGGGAGGCCGCAATTGCCCTTCCGCTGTCCCGCCTCTCCTGTAACGTGAGGGCCTGGCTTTACCCGAGCGTCCCGGCTCATGTTAGAGCAAACCGCACATGTGTGCTGCTGCGCACGGCGACGGGACCGCGCGGACGTGGCCATGGAGCGCCGCCCTCTGCCTAAACATCTGTAGTGTCTTCCGCGGCGTCCGGAATGAGCAGATGCAGACACGCCTGGGCCCGGCCATGCCGAGAACCAGCTCTCTGCCACCACCTTGGTAGTCAGGTGGTCAATGCCGCACCATCTAGCACTCTATCGCAAGCACGGCTACCCACCGCTGCTGGCGCGGTCACGCTTCCAGCAGCTTCAGCCAGGTCGGCCGGTGGTGGCACCGGTGAGTCATATCTTCGAGTGCATTCCCCCAACCCGTTCCCTGCCCCGACATCGCACGGTGCACGGGGGGGAGGTCAAGTGGCGCATGGCGCTATACCGGTCATACCGGGACCGCGGGCTACTTGTATATATACCAAAATTGCTAAACTGTCCAATACTTCTTCTGGCTCTGCGGCGCGCCCGCTGTCATCACTCTACGAGCAGCCTGGCATCGCGCATATTTTTTCCCCGTCTTTCACCGGCGTGACACATTCGATGGAACGAATTTTTCACTAATCACCGCATATCACGTGCGCACCCCGTGGTCCTCTTAACGGGCAGCGCAGAGCCTCTATAGACTCGGATCAAACCACTCAGTGACAGTAATTCCTGCTGTGAACAAATCAATGAGCAATCCTGTTAACATCAACAAGGTCGGCTCTACTCTGGCAGATACGCACATCAGCCCCCACTCGTCGTCGCCAACGTCCGGCAGCTACCTGTCGCGCCGGCAACGGCGGTACTCGACGAACCTGCAGTCGAAGGAGCTGAAGCCATTCGAGTCCGGGGACATCAAGGTGCTGCTGCTTGAGAACGTGAACGAGAAGGCGGTGCAAATCCTCGAGGGCCAGGGCTACCAGGTCGAGTTCCTCACAACGTCTCTGTCCGAGGACGAGCTCATCAAGAAGATTGCCGATGTGCATGCTATCGGCATCCGGTCCAAAACAACGCTGACCGAGAACGTTTTGAAGCACGCAAAGAATCTGCTGGTCATCGGCTGCTTCTGCATAGGAACGAACCAGGTGGCCCTTGACTACGCGGCGAGCCGCGGTATTGCCGTGTTCAACTCGCCGTTCTCGAACTCGCGCAGTGTGGCCGAGCTGGTCATCGGCTACATCATCTCTCTGGCGCGCCAGCTCGGCGACCGCTCCATCGAGCTGCATAGCGGCACCTGGAACAAGGTCGCCAAGGGCTGCTTCGAGATTCGGGGAAAGACCCTGGGAATCATTGGCTACGGCCACATCGGGTCGCAGCTCAGCGTGCTGGCAGAAGCAATGGGCATGCACATCCTCTACTACGACGTCATCAACATCATGGGCATGGGCACCGCGCAGCAGGTCGAGACGCTGGAGGAGCTGCTCGAGAGCAGCGACTTTGTGACGCTACATGTCCCCGCACTGCCCGAGACAAAGAACATGATTTCGACGCGCGAATTCGCGCACATGAAGCAGGGCTCGTTCTTGATCAACGCTTCGCGCGGCCAGGTCATCGACATCCCGGCCCTTGTCGAGGCGCGCAAGTCCGGCAAGATTGCCGGCTTTGCGCTCGACGTGTACCCGAACGAGCCCGGCTCGAACGGCGACAACAAGTTCGTTGACTCGCTGAACGACTGGACGTCCGAGCTTGTGTCCCTGGGCAACGTCATTCTCACGCCCCACATTGGCGGCTCTACGAAGGAGGCGCAGACCTTGATAGGCATCGAGGTTGCAGGCGCGCTCACGAAGTACATAAAGGAGGGCTCGTCGCTCGGCGCTGTGAACTTCCCCGAGGTCGATCTGCGACGGCCGTACTCCGAGGAGTCTGGAGCGGTGCGGGTGCTGTACGTGCACCACAACGTGCCTGGTGTGCTGCGCACTGTCAACGAGATTCTGGGCGAGTACAACATTGCAAAGCAGTTCACGGACTCGGAGGGCGACATTGCGTATCTTATGGTTGACCTTGCGAACGTGAACGAGCAAGATCTGCGACGCCTTAATGACGCTCTGGAGAACACGCCGCACCGGATCCGGACGCGCATGCTGTACTAAATTAGCAGAGATGGAACCCCCGCATTCGATCCGATTTGGACTAAAAAAAGGTAAGAAAAGCTGTAAAGAGTAGGCCGGGTTTAAGTCCCGTAAAAATGAATGCATCAAGCTGAACCAAGTTGGAACCGAGAAAATAAAACCTAAAAGTAGCCGGTCTATCAGTATCTATGCCAAACAGCGCCTATTAAGCTAAAGAATCTATTAATGCTGGGACGGCTATTGCACGGCCGCGCCGCCGCCGCGGGCGAACTGCGCAGCAATCATCTGGCCCAGTGGCGTGCCGGCAGCCTTCTTCGCAGTCTCGCCAATGTACGCCGGGATCGAGTTTCCGGTCAGGAATTGCGACAGCTCCTCGCTGAAGTGGTTGCAGTTGTGGTCCAGCAGATGGTAGCGCTCCGCGGCGTACTCCTTGGCAAGGTTCGTGGTGATGTACTCTTCCACCAGCTCCCAGGGCACCTCGGTCTCTCCGAGATCGTAGACGCGCTGCGGCGGGCCCAGGTGCGTCGTCCCGGCGTTGAACACCTTGATGCCGTCGCCAAAGTAGATCTCCTTGCCATACACAACCACGGCGCTGTGCCACACCCCTTCGATGTCGAGTCCGAACAGCGGCCCGTACGCCTTCGCCATTCCGGCCGAGAGGTCGTACACGTAAAGCTGCACCTTGCTCATTGTGCTCTGCAGCCCCAGTGCGGTATCACCCCTTTTCTTCCCGTGTGCCCCAGTGGCGTACCCTAAGTCATCATGCCTTATTCGAGAATCTTCATGCTCGCGGCATACCAGCACGCACTTGGCGCGGGGCGGGGTCTGGTGTTGTGGAGCAACATTAGTTTGGATCATTCGTCTGGATCATTAGTATGGAGCATTAGTATGGATATGTGTGTTAGGCACGAGCTTTTGCTAAATAGGCCGTATGGCAAGCGGCCACAGAGGCAGCGGCTGCCGTTCCTAATAAAGATACGTAATAAATATATACCCGAACTCCCTGGTCACCGCCTCTCGGTTGACAAAAAGCCACGTCTAGCTCTGTCCACAGCACCTTACAACCCGCGGTGCATGCTTGCGCCAGCAGACGGCGCGGTGGCTCTCGCGTGATGGGCCTCGTCTGGCCTAGGGTTCAGGGGCCCGCCGTATGTAGTAACGGCTGGGACTCCCAGCAGCTGCTCAGGACCCCGCCACAACGCCTTGACAGCCTTGCACATAACCACCGGGAAACGCCAATGGCAACCACAGTTCTGGCGCTACTGGACGAAACCGACTACACGCTGAAGGAGTATGCGCTGCATACGCTCGACACGCGCGTGAACGAGCTGTGGCCCGAGATCGCGGACCACATTCCGCTGATCGAGGAGCTCTACGAGGACCCGGCGTTCCAGGCCCAGAACCTGGCGGCGCTGGTTGTGGCAAAGGTCTACTACAATCTGGGCGACCTGACGCTCGCGCTGAAGTACGCGCTCGCTGCCGGGCCCGAGCTGGACCTCACGAAGAAGTCCGAGTTCGTCGACACCATCATCAGCCAGAGCATCAAGACGTACGTCGAGCTGCGCCAGCGGCTCGTGGACGAGCACGACGAGTCTGTCGCCATCGACGAGAAGCTGACGAAGGTCGTCGAGGAGATGCTGCACCGCTGCGTGGCCGGCGGCCAGACGCCGCTGGCCCTCGGCATCTCGCTGGAGGCGCGGCGCCTCGACCTCGTCGAGGCGCAGCTGCAGTCGACGCACGACGCCGAGACGCTCGCGTTTGTGCTCGATGCGTCCATAACGCTGCTCAGCAACCGCCAGTTCCGCACAAAGGTGCTGCGCGTGCTGAACAACGTCGTCGACGCCGTCGCCCACCGCGGCGGCGGCGACTACAGCCAGTACTATAGCCTGGCCACCAAGATCGCCATCCAGCTCGACGACAGCGAGCTGGCCGCCCGGCTGCTCAGCGGGTGCGAGCCGCCAGCGCTGGCGCTGCAGGTCGCGTTCGATCTTGTCGCCACGGCGTCCCAGGAGCTGCGCGACAAAACAGCCCAGTTCTTCGTCGGCAGCCCCCGCGCGCACCACGCCCGCATCGTCAAGGTTCTCAGCGGCGTGCCCACCTGCGACTACAGCGTCACTTTCCTGCAGCGCAACACGCACACCGACCTCAGCGTGCTCCAGCGCACGAAAAGCGCTCTCGACGTGCGCAACTCCATGTTCCACTCCGCCCTCTCGTTCCAGAACGCCTTCCTCCATCTCGGAACCACTTCGGACCGCTTCTTCCGCGACAATACCGACTGGCTAACAAAGGCAACGCACTGGACTAAGTTCACGGCAACGGCCGCGCTCGGTGTCATCCACCAGGGCAATCTGACCCAGGGCCGCCGCATCCTCGAGCCATACTACGGCAAGTCGAGCCAGGGCTCGGCCCACATCCGCGGCGGCGCCTTCTACGGCCTCGGCCTTGTGTTTGCCGGCTTCGGCAAGGAGGTTCTCGAGCTCCTGCAGGAGCAGGTCACCCAGAGCGCTCTGGCCAGCTCCAACAACAATAGCAGTGGGGGCGAAGATGATGAGGAGGCCGTCGTCCACGGCGCATGCTTGGGCCTTGCCCTCGCCGCCATGCGCTCCCAGAACGAGTCGCTCTACGCCAAGTTGCGTGAGGTTCTCTATGCTGATAGTGCGGTGGCCGGCGAGGCTGCCGGACTGGCCATGGGTCTCGTCATGCTGGGCTCAAAGAACGCCACGGCCGAGGAGGAAATGCTGCAGTACGCGCGCGACACCCAGCACGAGAAGATCATTCGCAGCTTGGCAGTCGGCCTGGCCCTCCTGAACTACGGTAAGGAGGAAGGTGCCGACAAGCTCGTTGATGTGCTACTGGCTGACCAAGAGCCAATCCTGCGCTATGGTGGCTGCTTCACGCTGGCCCTCGCCTACGCTGGCACGGGCAATAACCGCGCCACGAAGCGACTCCTTCACACAGCCGTCAGCGATGCTAGCGATGATGTCCGCCGCGCCGCTATGATGTCGCTGGGCTTCATTTACCTGCGCAACACTGCCGCACTGCCCCGCATGGTTGAGCTCCTTAGTGAGAGCCACAACCCCCACGTGCGTTACGGCGTCACAATGGCCTTGGGTGTCGCATGTGCTGGAACTGCTCTCACGGCTGCTGTCGATGTCCTCGAGCCTATGCTCACTGACCCTGTCGACTTTGTGCGCCAGGGTGCCATGATCTCGCTGTCAATGATTCTTGTCCAGCACACGGAGCAGTCGCACCCTCGTGCCAAGACTGTACGCGAGTATCTTGCCAAGATTGTTCGTACCAAGAACGAAGACGCCCTGGCCAAGTTCGGCGCCGCTCTGGCCCAGGGAATAATAGATGCTGGTGGATGCAACGCCACCATTACTCTTGAGCATCGTCAAACGGGTAATCTGAACATGAAGGCTGTTGCTGGCTTGGCCGTGTTCCTCCAATACTGGTACTGGTTCCCGTTCGCCCACTTCATGAGTCTTGCATTCACGCCAACTACGGTCGTCTGCGTTCGCGAAGATCTGCGTATTCCCAAGATGGAGCTCGAGTGCCAGGGACTAGCAGCCCGCAAGTTCGGCTATCCAGCCAAACTGGAAGAGCCAAATGCAAAGGCACCTGAGCAGCTGGTGACGGCGATCCTCAGCACAACCCTTAAGGAGCGCCGGAAGCAGAAGACCAGTGCAAAGGAAAAAGAGAACGAACGCAAGGAAAAGGAGGAGAAGCAGCGGGAAAAGGAGGAGAAGGACCAGGAACATCAGAAGCAGGTCGAGTCAGAGAACAAGGATGACATCATTCTTGAAAATATGAGCCGTGTTGTTCCGTGGCAGCGCCGATACATTAGATTCCCTGAAAACTCTCACTTCGCTCCCGCCGCAGAGAGGCGCGAGCCTAATGGTGTGCTTGTCGTTGTACCGAAGGACGACGCCGCGGCAGGCGTGGAGACTATCACAACGCAGAGACAGGCCCACTCAGAGGAAGACGAGCAAGAGGAGGCTCCGCTCCCTCAACCATTCAAGGTCCCCGTCGAAGTCTCTGAGGAAGCATCATAAATAGAGCAAAAGTCTTTTTTATTCCAAAAGCAATAACCTATATATGTGCAAGATGCCTTGTGTACAAGTCTACGTCGCGAAGCTCGAGCCTGATTTCTTAAGTAGCAGCAAGATTATTTCTTATAAAAGAAGTTCACAACAGAGGCACTAAACCTACCGTCCACCTTTTCATCCTATTTTATTAATATTTTGTTTTTTTTTATTCTTGACAAGACTCGGTACACAAAGGATGTTGCACGCATCTCGCGCGTCTAGTCAGCTCATCCTGCTAATCTGGGTTAGGCTTCTTGAAGGGCCCCACCGGTTTCATTGCCAAGTCAGTGATTATGCGGTTCGATGACCGCAATGACACATACCCTTGACCCAATATGTATGCAAGGCACCTATGCAGAGAGAAAGCATCACTTATTATTACCTTGCGTCCTACACTGACAGAAATCAGATGGCTTGTATGATGCACGTGGTATACTTCCAAGGTCACTTCAGGTATATTTCCCCGCAATTACTTTTAAATCCCTTCAATGCAGGGTTTGCGTGAGAGATTCGGTTAACACAATCTAATTCCTAGCTGCAGTTGCTGGCTCTAGCCGGCATTGAAGAAGTAACTGAGTCTTATTTCAAGACCTTCTTCGAACATACGAATATTTGAGCAATACACGTCTTGCGAGCTGCCGTCCAGGAGAAAGGTAGAACTGACTACTCACTCACTATCTGCGGGGCGAGATGATCTCGATCGACTTTGTTAATAAGATATGGCAAGGCCCTTTGAAGTATGGTTCTTCTAGACTTAATGTTTTTAATCTGGTCAAAGGTATGCTAGGAGTACAACTTAATCATTCATTTCAAAGCCGCATTAGGAAGATTAGTACCCGCCTGATGCGCAGCGTGGGCTTGTAACCCTACCCTACTTAAGCCTTCAAAACTCCTAATTTGGGCCAGAACAATCGTATGAGAAACGCGATGGTTATGTTACTATCGATTCTTGCTGCATTAAATCCTGTACTCGGGATTGATATCGAGGTCAATAATGGAACCAGTGTTAACGAGGCTCAAAATTTAGTTCTTGCCGGCTTATTGACGTACTGCCCGTGGAGCCGAAATGAACCGGGCAGCACACCGGGTATGTTCCAAGAACCGTACTACTGGTGGGAAGCAGGTGTAGCCTGGGGGGCTATCATAGATTGGTCTGCATACACGGGAAATCATACTTATGATCATTTGGTAAAGGAGGCCATTCAGTATCAATCAGGGAGTAAGTGGAATTTCATGACCGATAACCAAACTTCTGTTGAGGGAAACGATGACCAGGCATTTTGGGGAGTCACTGCCATGAATGCTGCCGAGAAGAATTTCACAGTACCAGATAGCGGCTATCCACCGTGGTTGTACTTCGCACAGGCAACTTTTAACAAGATGGCTGGACGATGGGATAATACTCAGTGCAATGGTGGCCTTCGCTGGCAAATTTATACATGGAATGCGGGTTATGATTACAAGAATATGGTATCCAACGGATGCCTGTTTCACCTGGCGGCACGGCTGACCCGGTTCACCAACAATGAGACCTACATTGAATGGGCAGATCGAGTATGGGATTGGGCATCGGGAATCGGTTTCCTTAATCCGCTGAACAACCAAACTACTGATCCACACAATGTTCAATTACAGGTGCTTGATGGCGCACACACAGGAAAAAACTGCACTGACATTACGCCAGCGGAATGGACGTATGACCAGGGTCTCATGATTAGTGGATGCGCATACCTTTACAACTACACTGGTGATACGAAGTGGTTGAATCGAATTTACAAGTTGTGGAGCCGTGCGACTATCCTTTTTGAGACTAACCATGCATCTTGGGAACCCAATAAGACGATTCTGTACGAAGCTTCTTGCCAGGCTAAGGACGAATCGAAAGTTGTGTGCTCAAATGATCAGCGCTGTTTCAAGGGTCTCATGCTCCGTTTCCTTGGACAAGCGCTTCAGCTTGTACCAGAATTAGAGGAGGAGATGAAGCCCTATATAGAGACCACTGCGCAGGCCGCATCATGGTCTTGTTCCGGTGGTACTGATGGTCATACATGTGGCTTGAACTGGCTGCATCAGGGCTGGGATGGATGGTACGGCCTGGGTGAACAGATATGTGCTCTAGACGCTTTCAATCAGCTTCTAGTTTGCAACACCTCGGGACCTTACACAGCGGCACAGCTTCCGGAAGTCTATCACAAAACAACATCTAATGCATCGACCTCATCAAGCAATGGTTCAACCACTGAGGGTGGAGGTGATGTCTACGGATGGGGAGGGGTTGCAGGTATCAACAACTCCCAAGTTTCTGCTCAAGCGCTAGACCTGGACAAGGGAGACGTTGCAGGTGCTAGTATTCTCACAGCCGTGGTTATCCTATTCCTTCTGGGTGGCTCTGCTTGGCTTCTTATCTAATGTGCACAGTCAGTTCACCTCATGGGCACATGGGCCCCTTGCGTATGCAATGCAGTAGGCACAATATCTTTTATAAGTGCATGATGCATTGCCGCACCCATACTACTATCTACAACACTCTGACAAAGCTCTACAAGACCCGATCGCAAGTAGACCAGTCGTAGTCAATAGAAATGTGAATGCAAGATGAGTCTGAAGTTATCAATACAAAAGCTAGTATATGAAATCCACTTGAAGTCACTAAATGGACTAGTCACCACGTTTAAAGGTCAAAATATCGTTCTTCCCTTTAACAATAACGTCGTCGTCGGCAAGCTTACCACTGAGTCCTTCGATCCACATTACTGGCACATCGCCCATTACCCGGTTACACACTTGGCGAACCGTGGTTCCGGAGCGAACCAAAATACAGTCTGGGAACACTGTTTTTCCGCCGAAGTTATGAATGTTCCGCACCGTGAAAACAGGCACCAGATCCAGCATTTTGATTGCTTCCTGCAATGCTTCCTCCACACCGGTAGATCCGAACCGGTAAAGCACAAGGTCCCGGACTGTCTCAACCCGCTCTTTGAGTTTAGGCTCGAGCTCGCGCAATTCATCGAAACCATCTTCGCGCGTGTCAACAAATTCAGTGCCTGGCTCGTAATGAATGAACTTTTGTTTCGCGAGTTTGCGGAGGAAGACCTCCGAAATGGCTGAGCAGAGAACATGCGGATTCTCGGAATACTTACGGGCAATCCGTGCCACATTCTTGTCACTATCCGGATTGTCGCACTTGTTGAGAGCTAGCACTGTAGGAAACTTCTCATTTACAAAAGCTTTCACCACCGCGTCTATCTGATCCTGATCCCAGTCCTCGAGAGCAGCGCTGACATCGCCTGACTTGCCAGCCCTGATCAAGGCTCTCTGCACAAGAGATCGAGTGGCACCGTAACCACTGAACTGGTTTGCGAGTGTCTCAGATACATTGGCTTTTGTTGCTATGTGGCGACGCCGGATTGAGCCCCATTTTTCCATAAGATTGCCTTTCACCCATCGGTAGATCTCGTCTTGCAGCCAGTCGACATCTTGAAGAGGGTCATAGCCTTTGGCTTGTTTTCCTTCCGCGTCGGTAGTGCCACTGGCGTCGACAACGTGGATTAAGCAGTCGGCATGGCGCAAGTCGTCAAGAAACTTGTTGCCTAGTCCACGACCCTCATGCGCTCCGGGCACCAGACCAGCTACATCCAGCAGAATTACTGGAACATGTCGGATGCCATCCTTGCACCAACCATAGTTCGGTTTGCACAACTCCTGCTTCTGGATCCCGGGACGTCCACAGGCACAGTCTATTGCTACGTAACCGGTTGCCGTATTGGGGTCAATGGTTGTGAACGGATAGGAGCCAATCTTGGCGTCTGCGTCTGTCAATGCATTCAGCGTGGTTGATTTACCGCTGCTGGGCTTGCCTACGAGTCCAATCAACGGGTCCTTCATTCCACCTAAAACTGAAAAATTCACTTAATCATGTGCCTACTGACACTCGTTCAGTTCTTTGGATCATCAGTCCATATCCATACGAGGTACCCGAGTCAGCCTGGCACCCACAAGGACGTAATAAGGGAAGCCACAGCCGAGCCGAAAGGCTGCACAGCATTCACTTCGAATTGTTGCCGTGATCAAACAGCGGCAAAGGTCGGCCTTCCATTGCATGTTTCGCAGGCCTTTTGTTTACTTCAGCGAGGCCATCATAACACCAACCAAGTCGCTATCGATCATCACCAATACGGTTGATAAGTATGGTGGCACGCTGGTATTACCCGTCCAAGATATTTGGACACAATCAGCCACTAGTGTCAAGCGGCAAGCAGCACTATACCGCCACAAGGGATTCAAAGGCGAATCTTGGCATCACTGGCTTACTGACACGGTAGATATGATTGCCAACAGTGTTCAATTCGAAGAAGAGGGTATACGCGGCCCTTTCAGGTCGGACCTCATGCGCACACTCGGCAAGCCCAGCTCATACTATGTGCCAGACGAATCCCGACGATTTGTAGAAGAACTAGCCGAGGCAGGGATTGGTTGGGGCATTGTTGCAAATGAAAATCACATGTACCAGGCCGTTCTCAAGCTGCTTCGGCTATCCCCCCCTGGTCCTGTAGTGTCTGCGACCGGGCCCACTATGTTCAAACCCCTGCCCAGTATGTGGTCCCGCGCAGTCGCCCGCGCGCCGGCGCAAAGCAAGCACGATATCTGGTTTGTGGGATCTGCGTTAAACCCGTGTGACAACATGGCTAAAAATGATTCAATCAAGTGCGCGCTGGTTGCTCCACAATTGTCACAACCTGACCCTGCGTCTCAGCATTTCCGTATAACCTGTCTTGATGACTTGAAGCCATCACTCATAGGCTCCCGCTCCCAACTGTTCATTCCAAATTTTGAGGAGTTAGAAGAATTGCCACCCCACGAAGATCACAAATCCGATGTGGTGCTGCGTACAACTAACAATCCTCTGTTAAACAGAGAAGGTCAAGAACCCAGCTTAGCAGACATAAAAGATAAGGTAAAGTCTTTACAATAAAATGATTCATCTAATAATTCGTACAGACGGTTTTATGTTTACTGCTCCTGAGAGTAGTGCCGGTGTTTATATCTGCTGCCATTGCCGTTGGTTACAATTTGGGGTTCTGCACGTGTGGCACTTTGCGGTGGGGGCGGTAATGTGCTTTTTGGAGATGCTGGGATCGACATAGACTTCTGAGGCCGATAGTGACCGCGACGGTAAGGTGATGAAGTGCTGATGAAAAGTCCATCAAGTGAAGGTCGGCGAATATGTGATCGACCCCCGTTAGGAGGAGTTCCATTTGCATGTCCAAAAGACTTGACCCGGGGTAGAGTCACTGCGCTGCGAGACTTCATGGTATTCACCGTTTGATTCATATCGACACGTTTCAGTTCCTGGGTCTTGGCTATGTTCACTCCGATTAGCCGCGATCTAAGTGCCACAATCGCCTTGTCAAGTTCAAGCTCGATACAACAATGATTCTTGATAAGTGACAAGCGAGGCCAAGTTGCTCTTCGACCACGCAACGTTAAATCTCTAACTTGCTCAGTTGTTGGGTTCTTGAACAAGATTGTCAGATCAGACCAGTGGATAGGAGGCACGATCGTGATGTCACCACAGTACTCTTGGTCCATCACGTTAAGCATGGTAGAGGTGAGGGACCGCAAAATTCCCGCCTTTTTCAACACCATAAGCGTGTGCTCGGTTTCATTAAATAACAGCGACTTCGTGGCGGCAATTACCAAGGATATGTTTGACAGTCCTCGACCATCAAAGTCCTTCCCCCTGAGTCCATGCTCTGCACTCTGGGTTAAGATAGGTGCAATATGAGGATTGACCTGACAAGCAACAAAATGGTTCACATTGAACATTTCGGCAAGCCTGCCTAGCGGCATATCATTGTCAACGCTACCGTCGATGAACGACGCCTTGGTCCACGGATACAGCTTCTTGGTTTTCGGGTCCTTGGCAATTATTGTGTCCGCCGCAAACACTAGCGGTACGGAGCACGAACAGACAACAGCCGACCAGATGAGGACATTAGGTGCTGTTAGATAGTTGAGCAGGCGAGGCATATCGTGGGAGCCAGCAACACTCACTGTGACATTCAAAATACGGCCGGTCCGGTTGTAGGCCTCCTGAAATGTAATGTCGCCTATCAGACCCTGAAGCATCTCCTTCAAATAGATGTTATCGATCCAGGTGCCGCCTTTCAGGAACCGCTCAATATGGATGAGCAGCGGCTCTTCTTCGCCTACGCGCTCGAAGATATTCATGGGGACCTCAAGGAGCTCCCACAGCTTGTCGAATTCCTCCTCGCGATGAATGCTGATGATCGACGCAAAGATGGACCCGGCGGAGGACCCGCTAATGATTCGAGGAAGCAGTTTGTTATCAGCCAGCTCGCGCAGCAGGCCCGCATGAAGAAATCCTAGGGTCGAGCCGCCACTCAGAACTAATGCTGTGCGCCCGAATGCTTTGCGGGTTTGAACCAAGGTGCTCAGGATATCCGGCGCGTCCTCTAATGGAACATCGGTCAAATGGCGCAGCGCAAGCTCACACTCGCTGATATATTCCTCAATTAGTCGCTTCGTGCCGCCTTGTATCGGTGTGTAGAGCCGCTCGTCACCCATGTTTGCGATGTTCCGGCTGAAAGTGGTTCGCACAATGTATACGAGCTCGGGAACGTTGTTCGCTACGCGAGCCTTCCGGAGATCGAAGATAGCCTTGCGCAGCTTCGCACTGTCGTAAACAGGGCTCTCGTCGATGGTCTTCCAAGTATCTAGTCCTCGGGCGTTGTCGAGATATTCGCTGATCTCCAGCCACTCGGCGTACGTCTCGGCATTTCGCTGGGCCGCGGTCAGCTCCTCAATCGTCAAATCCTCATCTATCGATTCGTACGAGTCGACCGATTGAAGACGGGCATCCATATCTCGTGGTGTTTATCCGGTACGGGAACGCCTCAGCAGCCGTTCGGAACCTTCAATTATTATTACCCCACCGCGCTGGCCGCATATATGGGTGGCACATGCAGACGGTAATCACCTTCCGCCCCGATGGTCACGTGCCACCGGCTTTCCTCCCAATCCAACTGGGTTGTCTTCCCTTAATTCGAGCTTAGTGATTTGTTCTCTTAGCATACCGCCCGGTGGGTTCTTCGTCGTCGAACAAGGTTCTTGCCTTTTACTAGAACCTTCCGGATGAAGCCCATGTTACCGGACGGAACTAAATTTTTGGACACACTCCCCGTCATTATGGGGACTCTCCTCCTAGGCCAAGACGTGGGGTCACTGCTTGGGTTAAGAGGAGTGTGCGTGTGCACTAGGCTAACTTCTACGGCCAGATTCTTTTTATATACATATCTCTATTTACAAATACGGTACTACTAGAAGCAAGCGTTTGATGGCTGTTCCGCCAGTCTTGCTCAACTCAAACCAGCAGGACCATTTTGGTAACCCGACAGTCGCTTTTTTTCTCTTCCTTTACGTAATAAAATCTCCAGAGTTTCCGAACCACTAACGAAAAATATATTTCACTTGAGTTGTTGGCGAACCCATGGGACGGCAATTGAAGCATCATGAGAAGAAGCTTCTCAAGAAGGTCAACTTCTTAGATTGGAAGCAAGATGGTGGTCATCGGGATGCATTGGTGATGCAGCGGTATAACGTGCAGAATCGCTCAGACTACGAGAAGTACAACAAGATCTGCGGCGCCATCAAGCAATTGGCCCATAAAATGGCACAGCTGCCCGCTGAAGACCCAGTACGACTCAAGTACGAAGACCTGCTTGTTGAGAAGCTCGATAACATGGGCGTTTTTGGCGAGAAGAACCCGAAAATCTCTGATCTCGACAAGGTCACAGTGGCTGCATTTTGTCGGCGACGACTGCCAGTGGTAATGCGACGAATTAATATGGTTCCCTCTATTGTCGATGGAACGAAATTTGTCGAGCAGGGACACGTTCGTGTGGGTCCTGAGCTGGCGACGGACCCGGCGATGCTCATAACACGCAACATGGAGGACTTCCTGACTTGGGTAGACGGCTCCAAGATCAAGCGGAAGATCCATGAATATAAAGGCACTGTGGATGATTTTGAGGGCTAAACTCTGTCCGCCTGCCTTACTTTTTTAATGATCAATTCTAGCGCACGAGACGGTGCGCGATAAGCATGTCCACCGCTTCGCCGTGCTTGTAGACTTTAGCAAACAGCTTATTCCCTGGATCCCGTTACTGTCGTCTCTTACATATTTGCTGAAGCTCCATAACATTGCAGCCTTAACATTCATAATTACGTCACAGTTCTGTTACAAAAGCTTACTTACGAAGTACAAGATGCACCTGTAATATGAACAAACCGCTACGCGCTGATTGCCCATCAATTTCTTAGTTTATCGCGCAACCTCTTGCTATCTGTGGAAGATCACCCTTTACCACGTAGGGCTTGCCACCGCCCATCATAACAGTTTAATCGTAGCGGCTATGAAAGCGGTATTAACTTAAAATTTAACGCTCGCATATATTGCTATTATGTGGCGATCGTTTGTCTCAATCCGTTCACCTGGAACCCACAAACCACCGTTATCGCATTCGCTTTGTCGCATTCAGCAAATCAGACGAGGTTAAGGGCATGACTCCCTAATGCGACAATGATGCAATACCCTGTGACTCAGGGAAAGTCCCTGCAGTGTGTGTGCGGCTATCCGAGTGCATGAACCACGCACAGATTCGGGAAAACTGCTTGAAAAAAACTGGGGCGATACAAGGGAACTGAATTCCGGTCTGTTAGCAAATGCTTCCCGACTCTCAGTCGTCTGATAATTTCAGCTCTTCCGGGTCCTCTGCTGAAAAAAAACAGCCTCCCTCCCTCGAGAACGCCAGTGTGCGTGCCTCGTATGCGGATACTACCATCAGTGAGGATGACATACAGCTAATTGAAAGCCATCTTCATGACAGACCATATGAAGAATGTGTTCGTGATGTAGATGACGCAGTAGAGGATCACAAGGACGATCCGAGCGTGGACACAGATTACTATGACCACTTGGTGATTTTGAGAGAGGCGAATCGTGAACTGGGTTCAAACCAGCCCGACTATGAACTCGAGTATAGAACTCGATTTGCAGCGTTTTTGATTCACGACTGGTCTATATACGCCTCTGTTCGTGCAGCAACCCGGCCAATAGACGAGGTCGAAGAGGAGTGTGAAACGTTCCGAGTATACGTTTTGGCTATTATTTGGGCTGGAGCTGGTGCTTGTTTAGATACGTTTTTTGCAAACCGTTACCCGTCAATCAGTCTGAGTGGTATCTCCTTGCAGATTATGATTGCTGGTACAGGCAGACTGTGGGCGCTTCTTCCCAAGTCCAAGAGCAAATGGTGGAGATGGTTCAATCCTAAACCATGGGGATTCAAAGAGCAAATGCTGGCTTCTGCAGGTGTCCAGGTTGCTGCCAAGAGCCCTTACGTTCTATACTCAATCACAGCTCAGCGGAACAAAGAGTTTTTTGGATTCACCGACGGCGACTTCGGATACTCGCTTCTCATGCTGCTAAGTACCACCTTCATGGGCTTTGGGATGGCTGGAGTAATGCGAGTATTCCTTGTTTACCCTGTGGAGGCCATTTGGTTCCAAATCCTGCCTAACATCACCCTGAACCGAGCTCTGGTCCGCAGAGAGCCCCGCGAAAATGTAAACGGATGGAGAATCAAGCGTGTAGAGGCATTCTGGATCTTCGCCTGGTTTAGTTTTGGTTGGTACTGGATCACTAACTTTGTTTTCAAAGCACTTTCATACTTTGATTGGATGGCCTGGATCAAGCCGAAGAATGTAGCTTTGCAGGCAGTCTGTGGTGCTCACTCGGGACTGGGTGTAAATATCTGGAACACCTTCGATTGGTCAAACATTGATGAATTCAAAGGCATGATCATGCCTTTGTGGTCCCAGAACAATGCCTTCTTTGGTGTGATTGTCAGCTTCATTGCTGTGGTCATTGTCTGGTTCACCAACGTCCGGTACACTGCATACTTACCAATCAATTCCAACTCGATTTACGACAACACCGGCAAGAAGTATCAAGTGGATCGAATCCTTGGTCCCGATGGCCAATTTGAAAACGAGCAGTACAAAAAGTACTCTCTGCCATATTTCACCGCTGGAGCTCTGGTGGGCTACGGTTGCAACTTCATGATTTACACGGCGGCAGCCTCCTATAGCTTGTTGTATCATATGCCAATGATATGGCGAAGCCTCAAGATGTTCTTCATTGGCCTGCTACGCCCGCAGGAGATGCTTAAACGTACCAATGACAGGTTTTCAAGAGCACAGCGCAAGTATAAGGAAGTCCCGGAATGGTGGTTTTTCCTGGTACTCGCTATTGCGTTTGCCCTTAGTATTGTTGTTGTTGAAGTGTACAAGTTCACAAAGACTCCAGTTTGGGCGATCGTATTTGCTATTGGTCTGGCGACTGTGCTTATGGTTCCTTTGGGTCTGCTCTACAGTCTCACGGGTTTCCAAATCGACCCCAATGAGCTGTGCGAAATTATTATTGGACTTCTTCTTCCTGGAAACGCCAATGCAAATATGATTTCGAAGGTATTCTCTGTCACATTTTTGAATCAGACGGAGCAGTATGTTTCCACGCAGAAGCAATCGCACTACGTAGGCATCCCGCCTCGTGCCCTTTTCCGAGTCCAAATCATATGCTGCCTTGTAGCGGTTTTCATTCAGGCCGGAATCATCTTCTGGCAAGTGAACGGTGGTATTCCTCATATGTGCGCATTGAAAAATAACCCAGAACGTTTCACCTGCCAAGGATCGCGCAGCTATTTTAATGCTGGTGTTGCCTGGGGTACCATCGGTACTGCAAAAATCATGCAACATGTTTACCCAAGCTTGAAATGGGTATTCTTGATCGGTGCATTCGTTCCCGTTCCATTGTGGCTGCTACGTCAGTATATCCATCGCCGTCCTGTTCGCTACTTGGGGTGGACGCGGAACATAAACGAGCTTACCATCATTAGTGGAGCGAAGCAGTGGGCGCCCAGCTCCTTTTTGTACACGTTGCCGTCGTGGTACGTTTGCCTTTTCTTCAATGGGTTTGTTAAGAATCGTTGGCCACGCTGGTGGAGCAAATATAATCATATCATATGGGCGGCCATGGGTGTTGGACTAGCATACAGTGCCCTCATCATGTTCTTCTCGACTCAGTATCATCATTTGGCGAGTATTCATTGGTGGGGTAACTCGGTCAGCGAGAACAATTTGGACGGAAGCTACGAAGCACGATGGAAGAAGATGCCATCTTCAGGATACTTTGGACCTACGCCAGGAAATTTACCTTAATCCTTGCTACAAGATGAATTTCTTCGTATATGTCAAACTATGCTGTCAATGTATATATATATATATATAATAATAATGTTATGTTACGATCACTTGGTTATATTGCAACGTACGCGCCCGAGAGAGCAACAGTACGTGCTTGCTACTAGCCCAATGGCGCTCTAGCGGCTTCTTTTGTCTCCCGTTCTCTCTCTGTCGAGATGATGATTATTTTTTTACACGCATAATCAATTTGGTCGGATGATAACCGCTCCCGTTAAAAGAACTATCAGGCAATCCTACGGTAATAACATACATATGAAATCTTATGGACAAATTTCAATTCTAAACAATCCCTATACGTCTGTGAAGCTTCGTGGTTTTTTCTTCAATCCTCAAGATCGCTCGGTTTCACGAGACCGCCGACCTTAAGATCACGTTCGCGCTGTTGCTGTTGCTGTTCGGCGATCTGTTGTTTGCGCTCATCGGCATAGAGCCATTCGTCATCACCGCCCAGTTCCTTAATCTGTACCAAGAAGTCACGGACGTGGGAAATGAACTGATTACGGTGCATATACGTTGAGAAGAGGGCCTCCACAAACACGGCAATCTGCTGATCCTGCAGGTGCGGGAACGCATTTCTCAAAGACTGAGCCAAGTACTGTCTGAGATAAGCCGAGTTTGGTGTCCCCGCGGGAGCTTCTTCTCCCTCAACATACAGCGGCACTGAAATCTTGTTCTGCTCAACAGTTGAAATAAACGAAGCCAAAATATCGACTTGAAGAGAGAAGCCAGAGCGATGGTCAGGGTCTGTGAGTACACTGAAAGTGTCACCCAGAATGAGTCGCGTGAATTGCTGGAAGAACTGGTTGACAATTGTCGGATCATTCATTTCCGCAACATTGCGTACAATCTCAAGAGTCAGACTAAGACCGACATCTTCGACATCACGGTTATCATGCTGCGCAGCCCAGAGGCAGGCCTGAATGGTCTGCTGGAAGATTACCGGAGGCAGTTGCAGTAGTACAGGGAAGCAGTGCTTGTTGATCGTGCGTAGAAGCTTGAAAAATTCGACGCGGAATTCAGGATACTCGGTAAGATCACCAGCCAGCATCTCCAGTGTGCATTCGAACACGTTTTCAAGAATTCCCAGGATCATTTCGGGTGCCGAGGTTGCAATCTTACTGACAACAACCTGAACGCAGGAGAGCACCTGGTATTCACGCAGAGTCGGCGGTAGCGTACGGTAATCCTCAAGTGTCGTAGCCAGCAAACTCGGAGCAATCTCAGTAGCGGTAGAGACTTCCGCATTCTTAAGATAGGATTCAATAAGACGCAGGATCTCACGCTTTACGCTGCGCAGAAGGCGAGCCCTGTGCGTCAAGACAAACTGCTCACTTTGCTGAGCCTCAGTAATGATGCGCGCACTTACCAACTTGTAAAGCGTCAGTAGATCCTGGTAAATGTTAACGAGTTGAGAAGCGAAGTTTGCACCTAGAGCAGAGCACACTGCGGCGTTGGTCTTGATCACATTAACGAGGATCTTGACGTTGTCAGTGTGCTCACTCAGTTGGTTAGGATCTTCGACGAACATCTGAATCATTCCCTTCCACGCTTGATTAGGCAACATCATAAGAGCCTCCAGTTGTCGAATAAGGGCTGGTTTTGAAATTTGAGCGCTCAGGATTTTACCACAAGCCTCATAGAATAGCTGAATTTGGTAAGGCTGCAAATCACAAGTATGTTCATGGATCTTAGCGATAATAGCCTCAATAAAGGGGCCCTGTTCATCAGGCTTCAGCTCAATGAAGTGAATCTTGCACTTGTCAGCGATCTTGATGAACGTGTCGCAGGCCATATCCTGGACACCTTCGTGAGTTTCGTGCATGAACTCGAACAGCTTGTACACAACCGTGCGCAAAAACTTCCAATGGGCCCTCAAATAGCGAGGATACTGTCCAATGATGTACATTATGTTCGACGCTACTACCGCTTTGTTGTCCTTTCCACGTTTGCGATCGGTGAAGGAGAGCAAGTCAGTAAGCACCGTGCTGAGAAAGTACTTCTCGAGTTGGAAGTCCATTGCACCAGAAATAGAGCCAATAGCCCAGCACAGGACGTTCATATTATGCCACGACCACTCGGAGTCATCGACCTGGCGGTCAAGTTTGCTGAGCATAATATCGCGCGTATCATTCACGTCCAGGTGCGTGAGATACACAAGAACATCGCGAAGATTCTTGTACAGAGTGATGGTGTCGGATTCCTTATACTCGACACGAACAATTTCACCATCCTCATTTTCAGATATAAGCACTTCCTCTGGACGCACCATGTGTTCGATAATGACCTTGCGAAGTTCATGGAGAACAGGTGAGTACATGGAAACGCGCAGCTTGCTCGTGGCAGCCGCGGTTGATGTATCGACGGTTCCCTGGGCGCCTGCGCCCCCAGTCGCGGTGGCTCCACCTCCAGAAGCCCCGAAGCTGGCCCGTAGATACTCGCGAGTAGCGGCATCCTGTTCGGATGCAATTGCGTTCTTCACGTCCTGATAAAGGTCGAGTACGAGGCGGCTCCAGTAGTCCAAACATCCCTTAAAGAGCTCGCGCTCTTCGACCTGCGAGATGCGCACAAGATACGTGTGGGCCATAAGCAATACTTCCTTACTTGGCTGGCGTTCAAGAAGCAGCAAATGGAACTTGAGAAAGGCGACGAAGTACTGCGACAGGTTAGAAATAAGGAGCTGGTCCTCGGAGCCGGCCTGGGCGTAGATCAGCTTGAAATCGGTGTCTACAGGTACAACGCCGGCGATGACCTGCAGGCTAGCCGTGAAAACTGAGTAGAGCACAGAGTCGTAGCTCTCAGGGTTTTGGAGCTGGGCCACTTCCGTGAGACACTGCAGAGTGGCATTACGAGACTCGGCCGGCTCGAGAAACTTTGCCACGAGCAGTTCCAGGAGATTTGTTTCGAAGATGTAGGCGAACGGAACCCAGCTCAGGTAGCGCTGCAAGCAGTTCAGGGTAGCCTGGATTAGCGACGGGCGCTCGGCCATCTCCAGGACCTCGTGGCAGAGAGTGAAAATCTCGCCGAACTCCGAGCCAAGCTGCGACTTCAGAGCAGCGGCCTTGGCCTTTGTCATTGTTGCGTCGCCATAGTCGAACACCTCTTCACTCAGCAAACGTAGAATGATCATGTTGTTTTCACAGACTTCGACGCCGGAGCGTGAGCTGAGCACAAGTTCCGGGATGAACTGGGGCCAGTTGTGGGGCCACTCCATCTTCAGGATCTGCACCAGAGTAAGGTCGGCCTTATTCAACAGCGACTTGTTGATACCCGGGGACGTGGGGTCCGCGCTCCACTCGAGACACATGGAAACGGCGAAGTTGCGGATGCCGAGACGCTGCTCGTTCGGGAGCAGCTTCCAACGGGTACGGACCAGCTTATCCAGAACATTCAATGCCAAAAACTTGCTCTGTGGGTTCGTGCTGGCCTGTAGAACGGGCGCCACGCGCAGCCACGTCTCGGGGTCGGCCTGAAACCGTTCGAGGACCTGTTCGGCCTGCTTGCGCTCCTCGGGGGTTCCTGTGCCCCCGTAGAACGTCTGCACGATCGTGTCGAACAGGCCGACGTCGAGCTCCTTCGTGTTGTCCAGAATTTGCTCCATCCAACGTTAAACTGCTTGAGTGCGGTTTGACTGTGTTGCTTTGGGGTAGGGTGAATAATAAACGGTTAGGACCCACACAGCCAGGGTTTGGGGTCAGAGCCTGTCACGCACTCAGGCTTCGAAGCGAACAACTCTGCCGTGTAAGGAGAATGGATTAGCGGGACGACGGCGAGCACCAAGTTCTGTTTCTGTAAGCATGTGGACGGCTTGGGGTATGGTGCAAACAAAAAAATTTTCATTCTCAGACGGTTGAGGGAAGATAAAAATTGAATGATTTTTACAGGCTCATAGTTGCTATATTAGTGCTCTTGGGATTAGGTGGCTTGGTGGTCACTCTGAGGCTGTGCGCAGCATGAAGCGGTGCTGGGACGCCACCAGCCTCAGATTTCAGGTCCTTGAGAATAAAGTGATGAATAAAGTGTGATTTATAAAGGCGCCGACTAGCACAGGATACTAACCAAACAGTAAAGATTAGGTGAATGAACGAGGTCCCCCTTCTCCCTATGGCTTCCGGCTCTGGCGGATCCACAGCAGAAGAGCTGTGCTCGAAATTAGTCGATATTATGGACTATCCGTTAGTTCAGGATTCGTAATAGGCGCCTGTAGCGGGCCCTTTATATATAGCATGAGTGGGATGGAAGGCTGCACCTGCTGTTAGGATCATCGATAGGACCAGAAGGACTCGCCACGCCGACGCGGCATGGTATGCTCCCATCACTGGCAAATATAGAAGACGCGAAGTGGACCAGCGCGTCACACAGCGTGAGGCGGGAGCTGTATTAAAGCAGGCAGAGAATAACTTAGTGGTTTTGGAACTCGAAGGTGCTCTCGCGATTGGTTGCTTGCGCTCGATACGGGTGCTGCTGGGCTCCGTTGTGCGACAGGGCGGTCTCCGGCGCCTCCTGGAACGACCCGTCACTTTCCTGCGTGAGCTCAGCGGCCGAGTTGGCGATCGACTGGTGCGACTCGTTGCCAACAAGGTCTTGATATGGGTGCGGGGCCTCGTTCAGCTGGTGCAAAGGCGGTGCCATGGCCGTCGCACCGCCCGCGCCGTATGCTGCACCAACACTAGGCATGCTAGGAATGCTGCCGAAGCTTTCTCTTCTGTCTGAGTTGTACTGTGCATAGGGGTGAGACCCGCGGCGCGGCGGGGTCGCAAACGGGCCGGGGCCGGCCAGGTATGAGCTTCCCATGGTGTTTGCCGAACGGATGGAGGCGGACGACACCTGCGGGCCCTTGAGTCGCTCTGAGGACGGGTATGCGGGCGCCGGGCCGTACACGGAGTTCAGGGTGCGGCTGAACGTCTCCTGGCTCTGATTAGTGGGGTCCGGCGTGTAGATGAAGCCCGAGGGGAAGTTGGCGCTGGCGCGCGTGTCGGCCTCGGAGTAGAAAGTCGACTCGCCGTCGTCATTGGCGCGGCTCTGGCTCTGGCTCGCCTCGGACATGCTCATCTTGCGGCCCGGCGAGTAGAACGAGATGTCGCCATTATAGTCGATCTCCTTGTTCTCCTCGTCCTCCTGGCGCTCCTTGCGGCGGTGTCGGATGGTCACCCAGATGAGAATCAGAATCGTGATCAGACAGGGAATCCCCACGCCGAGGCCCACCGCAATAGCAATCGTGTGCCCATGCGACTGGTGTTTGTGCTTCGAACTGCTGCTCGCCATGCTGGTCGTGCCTCTTTTCACAGAATCTTAGGAGCGCGCTGTGACACAGTGGGGGATCGGAAGCTTTTTCAGAGATGTGCGCAGGTAGCGGTAACAGTGACAGCCACCCTTCTTTCAGCAAGAATAAGCCGGCGAAGTTATATGTTTTGGGTAGCACCCGAAGCCTGGGTCTTCGGGATCTCGAACTCGACGCGCGGCGGGGGGTGTCTTTCTGCGCGCAACAATCTCGTCTCGAAGTCCAGGAGATGTCCTACGCAAAAGTAGGCTTACGCGCGGTCTCCTTGTGCAGAAGGGGTATCCTTGCCCCTGGAAGATAGTTGTCGCTCTATGCCCCTACCCTTAAAACGCGTGGCATTTATAGAAATGGCGGCAGGGCGCTGCGCCGAGCTAGGAAAGGGGAGACGCAGGGTTGGTTGCCGGCTAACTAAATGGACGACGCCAACACTGCACGCCATCGGAAGTGCCAGTTTTCGTCCCGCTCCATGATGGCGATCAATTTCTAAACTCTATTAACGGGAGATTCTCTTATACGTATTGTGGCAAGATAGGCGCCGAAGCATCCGGTATTCGTAGGGTACGGGTACGGCTGATCGCACTCCGGGGAGAGAGACCACGCGGCCGCATTCGAGACCCCCTCGCCCCCTCCCCACGCAAAAGGCGGGCGGCATGCCGGCCGCACAAGGGGCCTGCACTCATATCAGTCTACGATAGCGAGCAGGCTTAGAGGGACGGCGCTGGTCGTGACATTATGGGCAATTGCAGTGTGCTGGGCAGCACGACCCACAAGACTTCTGAAACATAAATAATGCAAGATCGGGGGAGTCCGTGCGCGCCCAATGGGGGGGGCCACAAGCTTTCTTTCTCACCGTATCGCGCTGGGAACGGGTCTGACGACGGGGCAGGGGTCTACGCAACTCTTCACAACATACGGGCTGTCTCGCGAAGTAAGGACGCGTTGCCGCATCGATTATTTATCGATGATTTTATTTACGCAGTACCGGTTTGTGGTCATCTAGTAAATGGTCTATAAACACGTCAGTAGGGTTATGCGACTTAAGAAAAAAATGATTCAAAGGGGGGAGTCTAACTACGACGCCTGCGGGGAGCCAGGGAATCTAGCGCTCATGATATAACTTGTAAATACCGAGGCTCCAAGTCTTTCACTTCGTTTTTTTCTTTTTTTTGAAAAAAATTTTTTGTGAGCACTTTGTGAATCAGTTCTCTGCAGATATAGCTTCTATGCCGTGCGCCCGTGGTCGACGTCATCAGGCATGTAAACTTTAGAGGCCACCATTACGGGTGGCCTAAGCCTTCCAGAACTGGTCTACGTAGCCCTTCAGAGAGCCGCAGTGCTCGTTATACTCTGACTCTGCTTGCGGCAAGTAGCCCTGGATGTTCTGGATGCGGTGCGCCGAGGCAGGGTGCGTGGACATGAACTCGGGCACGGATTGGCCTTGCTTTTTTTCCATGGCCATCATTCGTTCCCACAGGCCAATGCTGGCCTCGGGGTTGAAGCACGCGCGCGCCATGATGAGGGCGCCAACGTGGTCCGCCTCCGACTCCATCTGACGCGAGCCCGGCAGCTCGAGCGTAACCTTCATGACCAGGTCGTCGAGCCGCGAGTATCCTGTCAGTGCATACAGTACGGTTGCCAACAGCATCCGCAGCGGCACCTTGGACAGGGCTTCGGCTGTGTGGCGGCACACCTGGTGGGCTGTTTCGTGGCTCAAGACCGTGGCCAGCCCATCATCGTCTCTGCATATGGGCAGAATGCTGCGGAACACAAACACCTTGCCGCCGGGGAGCACAAACGCATTTGGCGGGAAGTTGCCGCCAACAACGTGGATCTTCCAATGGATGTCCCTGTCGTTCTGGAGGCCCGACACGGCAATGATGCGCTCCATCACGCTGCTGACGCGCCGCGCCTCGGGGTGCCAGTCGGGCAGAACGGAGGGCCCAAACTCGCGCATTGTTTGGCGGTAGCCCTGCTCGCCCACGCGCAGCTCGTACCAGCGCGGCACAATCATGAACCGCAGACGGCCCGACTCGGGCGTGCGCTCAAGGTTCATGGCATAGAACACGCCCAGCCCGACGCCGGCCACCGCCAGCTGCTTGCGGTACAGGTACAGCCCCGAGAACCGGCCCCAGCTGCTGTTGCCCGCCGACCGGAACGAATTGTACACCCTGCGAGACGACATGTAGACCTTTGACTAGTATGGCAATCCGTGTTCGCTTGCACAACCAAATCAGTCGCAACCAGCGCTCTCGGCCCTAGCTCGCTACTCTGCAAATCTCGGCTCCTGCACTCGGCACCCGGCTGCCTGTCTCTGTTTCTGCCCGAGCCTGCTTAACACTGGTAAGGCCTGCTGACTACACACCACCGAGAAAAGGACTCCCCGAGCCGCCAGCTAGCCCGGGCCAGCAGACGGAGGGCAGTACGCGGCGAGCCAATTGAGGCGATGGGCAAGGCCGAGTATGGGTCTCCGAAGTTCATAGCCAAGCAGATGAAGGCGCGGGGCCTGCAGCGCGTTCGGTGGTACTGCCAGGTGTGCGAGAAGCAGTGCCGCGACGAGAACGGGTTCAAGTGCCACACGCAAGCGCCGTCGCACGTGGCCAGGGTGCTCGAGCGCGGCGGGCGAGCGGACATTGAGCGGTACTCGCGGCAGTTCGAGGCAGACTTTCTCCACGTGCTGCGGCTGTCCCATGGCACAAAGCCCGCCGGCGCGAACCGCGTCTACAACGAGTACATCCACAACCGCGCGCACGTGCACATGTCTGCGACGAAGTGGCCGTCGCTGAGCGCGTTTGTGTGTCACCTGGGCGCGTCGGGGCAGTGCGAAGTGACCGCGGTGGCCAGCGACGGGCCGCCCGAGTTTGTGCTTACACTAATTGACCAAGGTGCCGCCGAGCGGCAAGCAAAGGCGGAGCGGCAGAGGGCAGAGCGCGCACACGCCAGCGAGGCTGCTTCGCAGGCAGTGCTGCAGGCGCAGCTGCGCGCAGTCCGCGCCGAGGAGGAGCCGCCAGCCGCCGAGGAAGGCGCCGCCAGCACGCCCGAGCCGGGCAACCCGACGGGGCCTGCCGGTAGAGACACGCCTGCGCCCAATGGCAAGCCTGCCGGCAAAATCAGTTTCTCGTTGACAAGAAAAAAAGCAGGCCGATAGACGGTGCCGCGGGTCTGCGGTCGTGGCCTGCCTGGTTGTGGCATATACCCCTGCCCTGAGCTGGGCAGCGTGCGCGGGCACACGCGCATTAGTAACGAATTTTCACCCGGTCGAGTGAGCGTTGACGATCCACGCTCGAGCAGCCGATGTTTCGCCGGTTCTTCTCGAGCACCCCGGCGGTCGCGTCGAATATCGGGCGGGCGCCCATCATGCTGCCCCAGGGCACGTCGGTGCGCACAAGCAATCGCGTGCTGGACGAGGTGACGATGCTGAGGGCGCAGCTGGACAAGCTGCGCAACGGCAAGCCGAAGATCCATCTCACGAAGCAGCTGGAGGTGACGGGCCCGAAGGGGTCGGTGGTGCTGGACCTTGCCGACTTTGTGGACGTGTCTGTGACCGACAGTAAGGCGCTTGTGAACGTGGAGGAGCCATTAAAGAAGCACCAGCGCGCGATGTGGGGCACGTCGCGGTCGCTTGTGTCGAACGCAGTGATGGGCGTGACCGAGGGCCATCTGTGCATTGTGAAGCTTGTTGGCACGGGGTTCCGGGCTGTCCTGGAGGGCGACCAGCTGTCGCTGCGCGTCGGCTTCTGCGTGCCGCAGGTCGTCAAGATTCCGGCGGGCCTCACCGTGACGGTGCCGCTGCCGCACCGGATCATCATTGAGGGCTGCGACAAGCAGCAGGTGAAGCTGCTGGCGGCAGAGATCCGCAAGTTCCGCAAGCCCGAGCCGTACAAGGGCAAAGGCGTCTTCATTGACAACGAGACGATCAAGCTCAAGCAGAAGAAGATCAAATAGATGTACATACTTTTACCGCATAATGATTTCCCAAGTGCAGGGACCGTTTCGGTTGGGTGCGCGGCCGCTCAGGCGCCCATGTAACCCAGGCAAGAGTGCCCATGTATGGCAGAGGCGAGTGGCCATGCAAAACTGTGCAAGTGAGATGGTTTCATAAATATATGTACATATTACCTAGTGGACTTAGAAGCGGACCTAGTGATGGGCGTCTACGAAGCCTCCTGCTTCGGCAGCGGCTTCTTTATCGCGTCCTGGATCTTCACCAGCCGCCCAGGAGGACCCGCAACATGGCCCTTTACTATAACGAGCCCGTTCGCATCGTCCACCTCCATCACCTGGATGTTCTGGATCGTGCGCGTCTCGTAGCCCTGGCGACCAGCCATCTTCTTGCCCGGGAACACCCGCGCCGGGTCCGTGTTCTGGCCCGTGGACCCGGCCGAGCGGTGTACCACCGAGACACCGTGCGACGCGGGCTGGCCGGCAAAGCCCCACCGCTTCATCACACCCTGGAAGCCTTTGCCCTTCGTGCGCGACTGGATGTCGACGTACTGGCCCGGGATGAGGTGGCTCGGCTGGAGCAGCGTGCCGAGGGGCAGCAGCGACTGCTCGCCGCGCACGTGGAACTCGACCGTCGTGCGCTTCGGCGCAACCTGCGCCCGGGCGTAGTGGCCCAGCATGGGCCGCGTCGTGTTGCGCGCGGTGCGCGCGCCCACGCCCAGCTGCACGGCATAGTACCCGTGCTTCTCCGCCATCTTCACGTCCGTGACCTGGCACCGGTCGATCTCGATGACCGTGCACGCGTGCTTCTGCCCGTCCGCGTCGAACCACGGCACCATGCCGCGCTTGAACCCGAGCAGGCCCACACGGTTCCGCAGCCGCCGCCGCTCGTGCACGGCGGCCGGCGACGTGAACAGCGTGGGCGGCGTGCTCTTGAACGTGTTCGCCACGCTCTTCGCGGTGAGCTGCGGCGCCAGCCGCGGAAGCACGTACCGCATTGTTCTCGGGGGCCTCTGACACTCGCAGCGGATTTTTCAAACCCTCGGCCGGCCCCGACTGCTGATGACAAAGACGGCCGCCGCTGCTCAGACCTGCCCAGACCTGCCCCTTAACAAGCCATGTTCCGCCGAGGTGTGCAGCTGGCGCTCAGGCGTGGCCCTGCAAGGCTCGTGCCGGCCGCGCCGAGCCGCTTCGTGGTGCCCGCGCGGTGCCTGTCGACGGCGGGGCCCAGCGCGCCCGCGCAGCCGTCCGCGCAGCCATCCACGCAGCCTCCCGCGCAGCCGCCAGCAGGCGCGCCGCCCGGCACGGTTGCGAAACGCATTGTCACGGTGGATCGCCCGCTGCCGGACGTGCTGGGCCAGCGCCGCACGCAGCGCATCTACTTCGGTATCTTCTGCTGCGTCATGGCGCTGTCGCTGGCCGGCATGATCCAGTACGAGGCGGCAAACTCGCCCATCGTGTCGTCGACCCTGTTTGCTCTGCGCCGCTCCGACCTCGTCATCTCGCATCTCGGCCGCAACGTGCGTTTCACAAGCACCATGCCGTGGGTCTCGGGGTCTGCGGGCATTGCCAAGGACACCGTCGACTTCAAGTACGACATCATTGGCGACGAGGGCTCGGCCACCGTCCACTTCAGCGCCGTAAAGGTCAAGGGCGAGAACCGCTACGTCGTGACCGACTGGTCCATCACGCCCCACCAGGGACCCAGCAAGGACCAACCCGTGAGTCTCCTGGAGGAGGAGTACCTGCCGCATGTGCCCATGTCCAACTCCGAGGAGCCCGGCGTGCGGCCGAACCCGCGCCTTTGAGCGCACACAAAAAAAGAGCGAGCGGGCTCAGGCAATCTTTTGTACATAGCATACACCTGGAGGCCCTGCATCAGCAGCTTCAGGTCGTTATTATAATGTTAAGTTACGCTTCCGATTATCTTCGCACATATTAGTTGATTTCAACTGTGGGCTTCTGCGCTTTTTTTTGTTCTGCAGGTCGAGGCGGCCCAGAGGGGGCGAGGGGGGGGGGCTTTCATTATCTACATCCCGATGTCGTTGGGGAACTCCAGTATCGGGCCATGCTGCACGCCGTCCACGCCCTCAACACCCTCCGTGTCCTCCGTCGACACAAGCACGAGGCCCAGCGCCCGGACCGCAGGCACAACCGCCGGCACTATGCTCAGAATCTCTGCCGGCGCAATCACGCCCATCAGGTTGTTGCGCGCCGCGTACGTGCTCGCCTCTCGCAGTGACCGGCACACCGTCAGCTCGCCCATGTCCGTGGGGCTGGTCTCGCGGTGGTTCGCCGTCGTGTACTGGCCGTCGGCCCGCATCGCGCACGCGCAGAACAGCACCGGGTAGTTGGGCTGCTTCCAGTTCAGCATCGCGCAGATCTCGGGGTGCGTCGACGTGAACACCAGCGCCCGTGCCCGTGTCTGCGCCTGCCGCGCCTGCGCAAACACAACGTCCAGAATGCGGTCAACATACGTGTTCATGGCCGGCCAGCGCACCGGCACGTTCCGTGACTCCACCACTGTGGGGAACGGCACATGGATGTTCACGCGGTCCGCTCCCGTCCAGTCCTCAAGCTTCGTGACGGGCCGCAGCTTGCGCAGCTCCTCCAGCGTTAGCAGCGGCGTCGCTACGGGCACCCCTTGCACTTCAAACGTCATGTCCAGTAGCACCGGCACGAGATCACGCGTAAGCGTGACAACTATGCTCGCGTACTCGCCGTGAAGACTCGACGATGTCACGTACGACAGCGTGGTCACCGGCGCCGACGGCAGTGTCTGCGCTGTCGACTTCCAGTACGTGTCGTACTTGGAGATCTCCAGCGGCTTCCGCGGATACGGCTTCACAACAAGGTACGAGAACTCGAGCACGCCCACGGGCCGCAGCATTGCGTCCATGAGCGGAATGTGCACCTGCCGCGAGTGCCGCCCCAGCTCCCCTTCCTCACCGCCAAAGATGTACGACGGAGCCACCGCCTTGGCCAGCGGCCGCGTGCCGAACGTCGGCATGACCTCGAAAGTCAAGCTGAACTTCTCGAGACTGTCGACCTCCAACGTCTGTACATGCTCCGTGGGCGCAATCGGCAGCACAAGGTTGCGCGGTATTGAGTCACGCGTTGACGAAGACAGCAGCGTTAGTCTTCCCGCGCTCAACCCGCGCCGGTCCTTGTCGAACTGTAGCGATATGTCGCGCAGCTGCACAATCACCTTCTTTGCGTCCAGGAAGTTGTGTCCGTACCGCTTCAGTGGCATGATCGGCGGCGGCAGCTCCAGCTCGGGAATATCTCCAATGTCCGCGGGCTCCTCGCTGCTCAAGTCCATGTCCTCCATCAGCACCGCCTCGGGCGCGTTTGCGCCGGTGATCATGGAAATGTCCTGCTTCTTCGGGCCGAGCGCCGCCGACAGCAGCTCGAAGCATGCCGTGTGGCCCTCCCACGTCGCATAAAACAGCGCAGAGTGGCCCTTCTCATCGAGCGCCGTCCAATCGCTGTGGGCCGCCAACAGCGCGGCAACTACTTTAGCGTGCCCGTCGGCCGCAGCATACATGAGCGGCGTCCACCCATTCAGCCGGTCGCACTCGTTTACGTTCGCCCCGGCTCGTACAAGCAGTGGCACAATCGACGCATATCCTGCTCGCGCAACAATGTGCAGCGGGCACAGGCCCTCGGCATCAGCAACCATCGGATCATTGGGCCGGTACTTCAGCAGCACAAGAACTGCATTGTATGCGCCGTGCTGGCACGCGAAATTCAGCGCTACGTACTGCCGCTCGGGGTCCACGCCGGCCGTCTGCGCGCCGGCCGCCAACAGGTCCTCAATGCAGCCCGAGAACTGGTGGAAGATAGAGTAGTGCAGCGCCGTGTAGTTGTCGTTGTCGCAGCAGTCGACAACGGCGCCAGCATCGATCAGAGCAACCAGGAAGTCGCGCCGGTTGTGGATCGCGGCGCAGTGCAGCGGCGTGCGGCCATAGGCATCCACGGCGTTGGGGTCGACCTTGGGCGTGACCTCAAGCGCTGCCCTTAAAATGGCCGTGCGTGTAATCTCCGTGTGCACGGCGCCGCCCGTGAGCTCCGACACGGCCTCGGCCGAGTGGCCGGAGTACGACGCACACAGGTGCAGCACGTTGCGGCTCGCAATCTCCTCGACCGCCCGCGTGTCGACGAGCCCCGTGTCCCACAGCGCCATGAGCGAGTCGTCGGAGGCGAGGGTGGGCAGTGCGCGCAGGAAGACGTGCGTGATGCGCGAGTCGTCGCTGCGCGACAGCTCGTCGATCCACAGCTGCATGGCGTCGCGCATCTCGCTGCGCGACGCGTCGTACTCGCGCGCAAATGTCGTGAACTCGTGGAAGAGGTCGTCGCCGGCGTCCATGGCCGACGCCGGCACGAGCGACTCCTGGGGCTTTTCGAAAATAACCGAGTCTCCGGCGGCCAGCGCCTCGACCTCCAAGATACATGCGTTTGAGCGGTCGCTGAGCCGCACAAGCACGTCGCGGTGAAACATCGGCTGCACCTCAACGGCGCGGCTCAGATACAGCTCCTTCGTGCGGCTGCGCGACTGCTTATCCCACTTCTTCAGCACCTTCGCAAACCCGGTCGCGTTCAGCTCGACAAACTGCTCCAGGCGCTCCATATCCCGCCGGAACCGCTGCAGTCCCTCGTGCAGAGAGATGTACGTCACTGAATGGCGCGTAATTGCCGGCCCTGTGGCGGCGGCCGCCGCCTGCTTCTTCTGCTCCAGCAGATCCAGCCGCGTCGCCAGATCCGCCTCCTTCTGCGAGTAGAAGCTTGTCACCTTCTCGAGCTCGCGCTCCAGCTGGAAGAAAAACGTCGACTTGTTCTGCTGCAGCCGCTCGTAGCGCGCCTCCTCGCTGTTGTCGGCCGCAGGCTGCGCGGCCAGCCGCTTCATCAGCTTCTTCAGCGCCTTGTAGTCCATGAAGTACGGCGCATACTCGGGCAGATCGAGGTGCCGCTTCACCAGGTACTTACCAAACTTCATAGCCAATTGCCCCCCCTGCTTCGCAGCTGGCCTCGAATTCCTGCTCGGCCTTGGCTGCTAATTTCACCCACGTGGGCCGGCCGCCTGGGCAAGGTTGCCTCGTGACATCCGGACGCTGTTTCGAGATCGAGCATGTGAACACTCGTTTGGCAATCGCTTGCATTTAGGACCGGTGCCGTCGTGGCCGTCGCGGCTGGGGAGAAACTAGACTAAATTTATCTCCGCGCCCCCGGCAGAGCTCCCAGCTGTATAGTGCGGGCTTATGTTTTTAGTCAGTACTGGTGATAATTACCAAAATCTGAACATATAGATCCCCTACCCCATGCTGCGAAAGGAAACCTGCTGGTGGCAGTTCAGCATGGATGACATTAATATGGACACTCCAGCCTCGGCAATACAGGCGCACCGCGCATTAACCAACGGTGTGTCGCGATTGATTCGCAGCCTCGTCAGCTCACACCCAAGAAGGATTTCAGACTTCTCTTTACGACCACTGCTAGTTGGTGCCACGGCACAAGGACTCATGCGTGCACATGCCGCATGGTACTGTTCCAGATAAGACGTCTCGAGAATGCATGAAATAAGATTCGACGTGCATCGTATGCTCTTACTAATAGGGGCACATGCGATCACCAGCTCCATCACGACCGCTGGTTTAATACTAGCGTGCCATGGAGATTGGCTTGCCAAAATTGCTTTGCGCAGTCGCAAGGCTTTGTTGCCTGTGGAGGCTGCCGTGTTTTGAAGGAAGCTTGGGATACAAAATCAGCATGAATGCACAAGAAAATAACATTCGCAGACGATTTCAACGACAGTGCAGACGCGGTAAGGTTCATAAAACTACAGCAATGGACGCTTCTTGAAGTTGAAGATTTTCATATACAACGGGGAGCACATCAATCGGTTGCAGCTTGTGAATCTGGACAGATATTAAGCTAGCGATAGACGACTGTATTTAACATTATTCTGGATTTAGTGTGTTCTTACGGAACGTTGTTACTGCATACGTTAGCTTAAGCGACAAATACCAACACGTATTAATTGATCACTGAGTAGCTATTTGTCATAGTCGAGGCCCGCATCGCAGGAATTAGCACCCTCCGGGAGTTCCAAAGCAATTGGATTGAGTAACTATACCTTTTCTCGAATCCGGTCTTAAATACTTCCCATAAGCAGTACAAAAATGGCAGTAGGGTTTTGACGCATGCGTACAGTGTACTGCTGGGTTGTTGTTTATAAATATAGGGCGTCCCTTTCTCTAGACCACTGAGCCGTATAGTAGCTTCGCAATATAGGTCGTGCAGAGAAATGTTGGTTGATGAAAAGGAGTTGGGTTCCGGTCAAGATTGTGAAGAACTAAGCGACAATGGGGAAACAACTGACTACGAAAGACTAACTAGTGACGAAGAGTTAACCGACGAGGAGGAAATAACTGACAACGAGGAATTGACTGATGAGGAGGAATACACTGACGATGAGGAATTGAGCGCGCTTTTGATCAAAATTGACAAGCTGCTCGACCATATGGACAGGAGCAGAGCTGAGGACCAAGAAGCAATTATGGCCACATATGAAGAGATCAGAGCCGCCTATAAAGACATTGGGGCCACGTACAAAGAGATGGAAGCATCCTCTAAAGAGATAGAGGATTCCTATGAGGCAGTAGAGGCCTCATACAGAAGGATAGAAACATCCTATCGAATAATAGGGGACACCTATAGAGAGATTGCGAGAGACACCAGAGCCATTTCAAATGCCACCAGGGCCGTTACAAGCACTACGAGAGCAAATAGTACTAGCGTCGTCGCAGATGAGTTTGGTCCGGACGAGAATAGTGCTGTGGAACCATTGTCTACTATGGTGGCGAGCAATTTTAGTGTGTGGAGCGCTAAGCAAGAAACCTCTCGGCGTCATCCTGAGTCGTGAAACTGTGTGTGTGTTGAGCGTAGGGTGCTATTTTCGGACCATAAGACCTGTACTCATTTAAGGGCCAGTGACATAGAGACGATAGTGTCGTTATTGACATTGACCGCTTTAAGTTTTTATGGTGATCAATACCAAATAGTCTTGAGTCGAGTTTCCCATCTATGGTTCACGCCGACTGTCCGAACACAACGCTACCCTCAACCATCCAATTAGCGATCCAATCGACCATCCAAAGCGGCCATCCAAAGCGGCGTCAATGAAGAAGATGTGCATTTTTTAGCACCGAGATACCTGTGTTTGTTGGCAGAGTGTGCCGTGCAACAGACTTTGAGGCGAGTTCCTGTCTGCGGGGGTTATGCATGCTAATCAGCATGTGTGCTCTAAGCACGGTGCACACATATGACTTTGCGTATATTGCGAGAGCTTCGATGCTAGTTAATCCATAAATGCAAAACTCATGCAATTATATAGCACTACAGAGCTTATTTTTTCTTACGAGAAGCTGCCTGTGACTTCGGCTTCGCAGGAGCCTTCGCCTTGGGCTTAGGCTTTGCCTTGATGTACTTGTCGTTCTTGAGGTCAGATTCAAGATCATCCTTTGTATCTTCCTCGGGCTGCTCCACATCTTCAGCAATGACGTCGTCGATGTCCGGAAGCTTGCGGCCCGTGACAGCAGCGGCCTTACTGTCGACGGTCTTCATGAACGGCAGCGGATGAGAAGCTGCGTTGTATTTACGCGTGAAGGCTGTTTTTACCGCCGTCGGCACCTTTTTAGCGCTTTGTTCCGAGCTATTTGGCCCGACGCCGAGTTCCATCACAACATCCCAGTCCTCTTTGGTCAAGAAATAATTGTCCATGAACTCGATAACTTCGGGCACAGCATCGGTACCTCTTTTGAGAAGTGGCAGAAGCAGCAGCTCGGCTAAAAGCGGCTGGAACTCCAGACGCAGGTCCATGGCATTAGCCGGCAGTTTAAGTCGCAAGTGTGATCGAAGCTCAGCAAGCAGGCGGCGATACTTCATGCCCTTGGAGTTATTACCAAGATACGACGTGAAGTTGAATCTTCCTCTAGCCTGACCCGCTGCCGAGTACGTAGGACGCACAGTGGAGAGTAGTGCATGCAGTGGCATGAGCGACCACTGCTGCTGGGATCCGTGAATTAGCTTGTCTACAAGATCACCATCACTGATACTCTCGGCCGCATTAACAGTGGCCGCGAGACTTGGCGACGTTGTTAAGTAGTTCTCTTGCACCATGAGCGGAGCGAAGTCGTAGTCATGAAAGTAGAGCTCCATGCGCTCAGGCAGGGACATCGAGTTTTGGGCACCGCGACTGAGCAGCCGGCCCACAATATCGAATGGCTTGAGAACAATCTCTTTGTTCCAGGTTGACGCAAACTTTCGCGAGCCATCATGAGACATTTCCGATTTGGTAGTGCGGTAGGTCTCTAAAAGATTGAGCATCTGCCGGATGTCTGAGCGAGTCGCTGCCACGAGCTGGTCGACGGCTGCACCATCTAGGCGCAAGCCCTCTGCGGCTGCAATTGCTGAGAGACGATGTCTCAGCTGACCCGCGTCCGGGCGGCGGAACGGCAGGTCGAAGACGACACGGTCGAATGGGCGCATTTTTGGCAAGGTGCGCTCGTTGCAGATCAAAACCAACGGAACATTTGTTGTGCGCGCGAGCGCCGCCATGGCGCCAACACCGCCGCGGTCGCCAGCACTCATGCCGTCCACCTCGTCCATGATTACCATGAGGTTGCGCGACGTGTTTGCTGGGGACAAGCTTGTGTTGCTCAGAGTCTGGGATACCTGCGAGTTGAGGAGCGACTTGGAGCGCGTGTCACTGGCGTTGTATTCCACGACGTCGAACCCCTGGAGCCTGCCGATGAGATGGGCCGCAGTGGTCTTGCCAATACCCGGGGGCCCAGACAGCATGGCTGCGCGGAACTCACTGCCCTCCCCTTTGGCGCCGTGCCGGGCCGCCCTCCAGTTACTGAGCCACTTGCCTAATCTCTGCACGGCGGCATTGTTACCACAGATGTCCTGGAGCTGGCGGGGAGCGTACTTCGAGGTCCACATAGACGACTCAGCAGCGCCAGAGACACCTGTTTTGCGCGGAGACGACGAAGCCGCCGACGATGCCGAGGCGGTTGCTGCGGAGGAGGCATCGGGGGCTGCTGCCGGGCCGGGCGCGTGCAGCGCCCTAAGGCGCTTGGCCTCCTTGGCGGCAAGCTCGTCGTCGCGGGCGCGCTTGGCCCTAGCGAGCTCTGCTTGGCGGCCGGACCCGCCGTCCGCAGGCATTGACTTCAGGAGCTGCAGGAAGCCAGCCTCGTCAATGACCTTCAGCTTCAGGCTCCGCGCCTTCTGAATCTTGGAGGGCCCCGCGTCCTCGCCCAGGACAAGGCAGGACGTCTTGCCACTCAGCGACGAGGTAACGTGGCCACCGTAGCGCTTGATGATAGCCTGGACCTCCTCGCGGCCCAGCGTGGGGAGCTGGCCCGTGACGACGAAGGTGAGGCCGAGCAGGCAGTTCGGCGCCGCGTCGATCTGGAGCCCGCTCTCCTGGGAGTTCGACTGCCGGTCCATCACCTGGCGCAGATCAGGCTTAGCGCCGGGCTCGACGTTGGGCAGCTCTGCCGACGGAATGGACGCGAGCACGGCTGCCGCAGACACGCCCGCCGACTGGCCGGGCGCACCCTTCGCGGCCGGCGCACTCTTTGCGGGGGGTTTGCTCGCAGCAGCCGGTCTGCTCGCAGCAGGTCTGCCCTTTGCAGCCGGCTTTGTCGCGGCAGCCGGCTTTGTCGCGGCAGCCGGCTTCGACTCGACGACGCCAAAGTCCTCGTCCTCAGAGGAGTCCAGCAGATCGACAATCTCCTCCTCTGTGGGGATGTTGATCTGCGTCTGCTGCGACTCGGGCTTGGCTGCTGCTGCTGCTGGCGGCGCGTCAGCGCGTCTTTTCCGCGGCGACGTCCGCTCCTTGTCTACTGGGAAAAACCGCTTGATCCCAGACATTGTCGCGCACGAGCTGTACTATCAGCGGCTCCTGCAGCAAATTAAAGCAGTCACTGCTGCTCTGTTAGGTCGTCGTTGCCCCCGGCGCGCGCGTCCGTCCTTGGCTGTGCCTGGCGCTATTAGGTAACGCGCGCAGGACGGGCCTGGCTTTGTGTCCGCGGTGGGTACGGTGTCGGGTGTACGTGTCTGGCGCCATGGCAAAGAATAAAAAGGCGGCCAAGAAGGCAAACAAGGCGGCCGCTGCGGCGCCCCCGGGGGGCAAGGCAGCGGCTGATCCGCCCATTGAGGGCGCCGGTCCGGAGTCGAACGCCGCTGCGGACAACGCAGCTGCAGCGGACAACGCAGCTGCATCTGCGCCCTCAGGCACGGAGCGCAAATCTGCGGCCACCGAAGACGCGCACCGCGACCAAGTAGCAGAAGAGTCGCAGCATCCCCCGGCCGAGAGCGCAGCAGAGGCTGCAGATACCCAGGGCGGTGCGCGCGACGAGCCGGCACCAGACAGCGCTGAGGCCACGGCACAGGCGCCTGGACAGGAGAGCAGAGATGGCGACAAAGACACCAGCAGTAAGCCGGAAGAGTCCAACGGGTACGCACAGAACAGCCAGCATACCGCAGAGCCCGGGGAGCAGTCGTCGGAGCTACGCGACGGCGAGCAGCGCCCTGGGGCCGACGAGCAGCGCGCTGAGGCCGGTGAGCAGCGCGCTGAAGCCGGCAGCCAGTCTCAAATAGCCGCTCTCGAGGCAACTATTGCTGACCTGAGGCAGCAGCTTGAAGCCGCCGAAAGCGAGCGCGACGACATCCAGGAGGAGCACGATGGGCTGCTCAAAAATATCGGCACCATTCGCACGCGATTCAAACAGTTGCAGGCCGAGAAAGAGGCTGCTAAGGCAGAGACCCTCAGCGCTCGGAACGCGGCTGAGCAGGCTGAGCAGGAGGCCCAGCAGGCCAGGTCGGAAGTGAACCAGGCCAAAAAGGAGGCCGATCAGGCGCGAGAAGAGGCCAAGGAGGCCCAGCTCGAGATCCAGCGGCTCAGGGCGCAGACCGAGCAGGCCAAGTCGCAGCATGAACAGACGGTTACGGAGAACGACGTGCTGAAGCGGCAGCTCGTAGCGCAAAAGGTGATGTTCGACCAGGAGGTCATGGACGAGAGGGCAATCAAGGACGCGCTCGAGCTCGAGCTCGAGCAAGCAAAGACGGCGCTCGAGGAGTCGCAGACCCAGACAGCGAGCTTAACCAACATCACCCAGGCCCAGGAGAAGACGATCAGCGGCTTAGAGGCTGGGCTGGCAACAGCAACCAAGGATGCCGATGATAGAGCTGCGGCCGCTGCCGTCTCGCACGAAGAGGTGCAAACCGCACTGTCCCGCGCACAATCCGAGCTCGCCCAGGCCCGCGCCCAGCTCGCGAGCTTATCCGAATCCTCGCAGAGCTCCACGCAGCGGCAGGCTGAGCTCGAGAAGGAGGCGCGCGAAAAGCAGCTGCTCATCGGCAAGCTCAGACACGAGGCCGTCATACTAAATGATCATCTCACCCACGCCCTGAGGCTCGTGCGCCAGGACTCCGAGGGCAGCACCGTTGACAAGGAGCTGGTCTCAAACCTCTTCGTGCAGTTCGCAACCTGTCCGCGCGCAGACACTAAAAAATACGAAATTCTCTCGCTCATCGCAAACTTCCTTGACTGGGATGAGAGCCGCCGACAGCTCGTGGGCTTGTCCAAGCGGCCAGAGCCAGAAGTAGAGCAGGCCCCGCAGCCCCCGCAGCAAATGGTTGGCGTTGTTGGAAAGCTGGCCGAATTCCTCGAGAGCAGAAGAAACTCGTCGTCATGAAAATTTAGTACATATCCATCCTAGAAAACATACGCATTTGGACTCTCTCGTCGGAGAAATGTAATTATAATCGCGATCTACCTTTCTACGTGTGCAAATATATATACCCATGCTGGTTCAGCCATAAGCAGCCACAACCGTCCTGGGGCAGATGCGTGACTTGACTCACTTGCCGATGCAGAACTCGCCGAACAAAATATCGAGCACTTCGTGGATCGACACTCCGCGACCCGTGATCATACCAACACCTTCTACCGCCTGCTGCAGTTCAGCATTCGCAAGGACTACATCGCTGTCAAGCATGCGCAGGCAGCCGTCGAGGCCAGGTAAGACCTGCGTCTCGAGTAAACTCCGAGCCCGCTCAGAGATGCCCATGCCAACAACAGCACGTGAGACATCGGCGCCTTCATCTGTCATTGCCCCAATAAGTGTGTCGCATTCTGTTGCAATTGCGCGGATCAGATCATCCATACCTTCTCCAGTCAGTGACGAAACACGGTACATTTGGTCCAGCACTGTCGTCGCACTCGGCTGGGATGAGCGGCTCAACTGGACGATATCTGACTTAGTGCCTACTACTAGCACAGACTTTCCATCTTGACGGAGTCGCTCAATGTCAGAAATGATATCAGGCGACTCGGAATCGGGCGGCAGAAGGGCCAAAACAATCTGGGCCTCATCAAGAACCGCCCGAGCCCGCTCAATTCCTAGCGTCTCGATCTTATCCGCAGTTCGCCGGATCCCGGCAGTATCGAAGAGAACCACCTTGTGGCCACCGATCTCGAGAGCAACTTCCAGTACGTCGCGTGTCGTCCCGGGAATATCACTTACGATACATGCAGTGCGCTGTACAAGCCGGTTGGTTAGGGACGACTTGCCGGCGTTGGGCTCTCCTAAAAGTGCTACACGTACACCGGTCTTTACCAGCTCGGCACACTGCTGCGACGCCGAGAGCACCGCGTCCACTTCAGACCTAACCCGCGCCACATTTGCCCTTACCCGTGAGTGATCTTCCTCTAGACCATTGTCTTCCATAAAATCAATGTTTGCTGTTAGAAGTGCACTGCATTCGATCATATCTTTTCTCCACTTCTCGAATTCGCGACTGAGCTGGCCAGCAGCACCGCCAACAGCGGTCTGTCGCTGCATCTCCGTCTCCGCGGCCAGTAAGTCGCGGATACCCTCGACTTGAGATAAGTCCAAGCGATGATTGCTGAACGCCCGCTTCGTGAACTCCCCGGGCTCCGCATGCCGAGCCAGCTTCGTCGCGTTTATAGCTCTTTGCACTGCACGTGATACCGCAGGGCTACCATGGAGAGACAGCTCGACGATATCATCGCCCGTGTATGAATTGGGCCCTCTAAAGTATGTAACAAGAGCCTCGTCCAATAAGTGTTTCGGGCTTGTGGCCGCCACGTTAGGTTTGTACAGCCGGGTGACCCGGGCTTCACGCGGTCTGAACTGCGCTTTGGGAGCCAATTGCTTCATCACTGACAATGCTTCGGGCCCTGCTATTCGCAGTACACTCAGTGCCGAGCGTCCTGCCGGCGTGGACTGTGCATAGATCGTCGGCAGCATGGGCCTAAGGTGCAGTTGCAAAGAACTGAAAAGTTCACACGTGATGATGAAGAGGGCCGGGGCAGGCCAGTAACCGCCAGGAACCGCCCAAAACCACCAACCGCACCACGGGCTCTACAGCGCTTTAGCAGAGTTGAGGAGGTAGGTTTTATCGGTTTTCAAATGCGAGTGTCACTCGTTCTGCGTAGTGCGGCAGGAAGCGAGCCTCCTGCCATGGCTGCTGTGCGCCAGATGCTGAAGACCGCCATGCGATCCGGCAACAGTGTTGAGAAAAACACTCTGAAGGCGGTTATGGCGGCCGTTAAAAACACAAACATCTCCAAGCCCGGGTCGTGTGTGTCTGATCTCGCTCTCTCAGGCGTCTTGAACTCGCTCATCAAGAAACGGCTTCAAAGCGCCGAGGGATACCTGCAGGGCAAGCGCTTGGACTTGGCTGAGGGTGAGAAAAACGAGGTTGCTGTGCTCGAAAAACTGCTCAAACAGCTGGATATCGCCACCCCTGAGCAGCTGCAGGAGTACGTGACGAAGTTCCTGAAGTCAGCTGAGATTGACCTGTCCTCGAAGGATGCGTTTAAGCGGGCCATGTCCAGCCTTCCAAAGGACGTGGAGTCTCTTTGGCGGTCCCCGAAGTCCAACGTCGTGGCTGCAGTAAAGCAGATGCTAACGCAAAAGCGTAGTTATGCTACGTCTGCCCACGAAAACCCATTAGTACGTACTCAATAGTGTCACCCACTCTTGTTCTTCCCTTTTCTTTTCATACTGCTTGATCCAGAATACTAACCTACATCCAAAGGGTCTACGAAGACGATCACGAAGCAATCAGCAGCCGGCTGGCCGGCGGCGCATTCCCAATGTTAAGCATGTAGTGCTCGTGAGCTCTGCAAAAGGCGGCGTGGGAAAGTCTACTGTGGCGGTGAATCTTGCCCTGGAATTGTACAAGCAGGGCTTCAGTGCTGGTGTGTTGGACGTGGATATATTCGGGCCCTCCCTGCCTAAGCTGCTTGGGTTGGAAGCCAGCGCTGAACCCAGGCTTACCGAGGACGGGGCACTCATGCCACTTCAGAACCATGGAATAAAGGCCATGTCAATGGGCTTTCTGATCCCAGCAGGGAAGTCTGTGTCGTGGAGGGGCTTGCTGGTCCAAAAGGCGCTTCAGCAGCTTCTCTTTGAGGTCGAATGGGGCCCTACTGACTTCCTCATCGTCGACATGCCACCTGGAACTGGCGATATTCAGCTAACATTAGGACAGCAGCTCGATGTCGATGGAGCTGTGCTGGTGACTACTCCTCAAGACGTAGCGCTCATTGATGCCGAGCGTGGTGCTGATCTATTCAAGCTGCTGAAGGTACCGGTGCTTGGTATTGTTGAGAACATGTCGGTATTTGTGTGTCCCTGTTGCGGCACAGCTACTAAGATTTTTGGAAGCAGTGAGAGCAAGCTAGAGAAAATGGGATTCGAGGTGCTGGCACACGTCCCTCTCTTACCTGTGATTGCTGAAGCTGCTGATCGCGGTCGGCCCGTCGTTACAGATGCTTATCATGATTTGGCCGCGCGAGTGGTAAGTAAATTTGATTGACATGCATTTGATCTTTTTTGGACCAGCATCTGAATGTCTCTGAAGGCACCGGCTTCTCTGGTTCAAATAGAGAGCATCTCACGTCGTAAAGCCATTCACTGGAGCATCTTCCTTGATCAATATTATGTCAATGCGATCAAGGAATGCTGGTGTCAGAGGGCGTGCTGGTATTTTTCAAGCTCGCTAAGCTATTAAAGGTATGTTCTAGATGATATTTACGCCCTCGAAACAATGAGAAAGGAGGCTTTATTCTGGCATAATGAAATCCGGCCGAGAAAGAATGCATAATGATATATATGGATACAGAGCGCAGTGGTTAAAGATATGATGATTGTTGCGACTGACGCAGTGTTCCTCAAGCTTAGTTGCTTGACAAGAATGATGGCCGGTCGGGACGTGTGATTTCCCGGTACACCAGTTGGCGCATTTCGTCCGGCGTGATCTCCGTGGTACCCCGCTCAAAGTCAAAAAAGTCAGGGGGCAGTTCAGGGGCTGTAGGCTCATCATTTGCATCATGGTACATGGCAATGTACGGGTGTGCAAGAGCCTCTTCGACCGTTAGTCGCTTCTCAGGGTTAAACACTAAGAGCTTGGACAGCAGGTCCAATGCCATCGGGTGTGCGTTGGGGTATAATTCTGAAAAAGGTTTGGGCTTGTAGTAGGGCAGCCCCATAAGGTACTGGCGCGCGCGGCGGCTCTTAATGCCGTAGTAGTCCTCCTCGTTCGGGGTACCAACCACCTCGAGGATTAACGTCAGCTGGTCGCAGTAATCCTTGCCGGGGAATAGCGGAGTCCCACCAATCATTTCCGCCAGGATGCAACCAACAGACCACATGTCAATAGCCTTCGTGTAGTGCTGGAACGTGAGCATAATCTCCGGGGCACGGTACCATCGCGTGGCCACGTACTCGGTCATGAAACCCGTCTGCTGATCGCTGCCACCATGGGGGAGAGCTGAGCGGGCCAGGCCGAAGTCGCAGAGCTTCAGGTCGCAGTTTGCGTTGATGAGCAGATTTCCCGGTTTCATGTCGCGGTGCAGCACGTTTGCCGAGTGAAGAACCTTCAGCGCTCGCAGGATCTGGTACGTAAAGTACTGGCAGTGGTCATTGGTGAGTGTTTGCGATCGGATAACCCGGCTCAGGTCCGTGTCCATCAGCTCCTGAATGATGTAGACGTCGTTGAACGTCTCCAGCGAGGTCGGCTTCTGGATGTCCAGAATAGAAATGATGTTCTCGTTGTCGAACTGGCGAAGCAGCTTGATCTCGCGCAGGGTGCGCATGCAGAACATCGGGCGGTGGAACGGGTGGATTTTCTTGATTGCCACTTCCTGGCCCGTCGGGATGTGCGTCGCCGAGCACACCACACCGTAAGCCCCCTCGCCAATGATGTCGCGGAGCTTGTAGTCGGTCGAGATCTCAAACTCCACCGTGCGCACGTCCTGCGCAGACGAGTGGTATTCAATGGTGCGAGTCACAGTAGGCATAATGAACGTATTGGTGAGTAGAATGAAAGATAGTAAGGAACGTTGGAGTTGACTGGAATGGAGGGGGGAGACAAAGGCTCGACTGCAGGTCGCAAGCTGTGCAAAACCTCGAAAGGAGGTACGGAAGGGGGGCGCTTAAGATGGGCGGTTTAGTGTGTGTATATGGTTGTAATGAAATAGTCAAGGGTGAGTGTGCATCTTAGTCACTGTACCACATCGGGTTAGCGAACGCGACCGCATTTTCTGAGGAGCGTGTTCAGGCGCGAAGTTTAAACTGGTCGGGTCAAAGAAGTCTTGTGAAAAAAAATTATTCCTTATATGCTCATTATTATAATATATTTATGCACTAAATTGCCTGCAAGCTGATCTTTCTGCTCTCAAAAGTGAAGCGAGACGCGTCTCTAGCAGCTGGATTGGAGCAATAAAAGTTTTCTATGTTTCCACTGATTGGGTTCTGTTGATTGAACATCACCACTCTTGATTCTTTGCCGGCAGTACCGTCGTTTACGTCCTGATCTTGCCCCGTGTGCTTGAACCCGCGCTTGCTGCATATGCTGACGGGGGTGGCTGACATGCGACATGGGAATAAGCTTCTGATCGCTATCTTTGGCCGAACAAACGTGTATTAGAGTTCTGCCCGTGTCCAGATAGAACTTGATGAAGCTCAAGTTAATGTCTGCGAGCAGGCGAATTACCGCACAATTCTGAGACCGCGTCTTAGCCGAGTTAGGTGCCACCCTGCAACCCATGTAAGCGCTTCTACGGGTTAGCCGCAATATCTGGTTGGTTCACCAACTTGACCAACTTAAAGTTATCGTAAGTCTGCGAGCCGTCTTTGTCAAACGTAATACCGCAAAAACATAAATAGATCTATATGGATACTGTGAGTCGAGTCTAGCTTTGCGGCCTCGAGCGCGCCGCCCACACTACGCCGGCAATAATAAATATGCCGCCGCCAATTGATACAAGATCAGGCAGGTTGTGGAAGAAAATAAACTGCCAGATCATCATATAAATGAGCACCATGTAATCGAACTGGGTCAAAACACTGGCCCGCTCTCTGGCAACGGCAATGTTCATGAGGAACTGAAATATGAATCCCACTACCCCAATAACAACAAGAATGAGCCAAATGCTTGGCCGCGACGGTATTTTAACATCCTCTCCCAGAGCAAACTTTCTAACCAAAATGACCCCTCCGGAAAAGATACAGGCCTGCAGCGAGTAATTTGCCACAATAGTATAAGGGGAAATGCGTGTTCCGATAGTGCGCAGCAGCAGAAATATTGTCGTGGTGCCCACCACCCCCATAAGAGCGGCTATCACCGCTAGCACATGCTGATGCGGGCTCACCCCTTCAGGCAGCTGCAGATGCTCGCCAAATATGAAGGACGGCCGTGTCATAATGATGACGCCGCAGAATGATATGCAGCTGGCCACTGCTTGCACCCAGTGATAGGGCTCACCTAGTATCAAGTGCGCTGTTATAGCTGTGAGGAGTGGGGTTAAAAAATTCATGAGTGAGAAGTCAGGGAGGGGCAAGTACTGCACTGCAAAGTAGCCTAGCGAGAGATTCACAGTACCAGCGAACCCGCGGGCCACAAGTATGCGCCGTAGTCCCGGCGGGCCCCAAAAGTAGTGCTCGGTGCGTGTATACATCATCCAAAGCATGGAGATCGAAAAAGTGACTATCATACGAAAGAACATCACTACGGACTCGTCTGCTTCTCTCAGTGCAACTTTCGATGTCGCCGTCATAAGAGATCCCATGAGAATGCATGCCAGATAGTACTGGATCCCTCTGTTCTTGTGTACATCCACCTCCTCCTCTAAGTCGTCGAAGCCCTCTGCTTGGAGTGGCTCGATGCTCCCGCGCTCGGAAGAGCTTATGCTCTCTCGTTTCAAGCTACCATTGAGCTCAATTGACTCCTCCTCGTCAAACATGGCAGTTGCGGAAAAACCGGGCACAGACCTTAATGATAAATACCCTTGACCTCCTCGCCGGCGGTATTTCGATAAGTGAGCCGGCAAATGAGTGCTCTAACACCCGGTATCCACGTGTAATGATGCGTGCTCTCGGTACTCAACGGACCCACTTGTCGCAATGCTCTTTGTCGTACTAAGCGGGACGCGCCAGTCGCCGCACTGGCTTTATTTCGACGCCGCGCAGCCATGCATTGGTCAGGGCGTGAGCCGCGGCGGCATGATTGGGCACATGCAAGTCATGCGTTTCATAAGCTCACCTAGACGAAGCGGCTTTCTGACAAAACTCTGCACTAGCATCTATATAAGCCTTCTACCGTTTCCTATGTATCCCTTAAACTCGCTATAGGATGCATTGGTATATGTTGTGATAGCGTCTATGGGGATATATGTCTATGTCACGTGTTTATCCGTATTCAAAATATGCACGTCGTCCCCTTCGAATCTCCCGCATCATTAACATCTGCGGGGAGGCGGCTTTGTCAAAGTTGGGGAGACCCACCCCCTCACTATGTACGAAAAACTGCTGTCGCGTCAATAACGTGAGGCTGAGTGTGATTCTGGTTTATGGACATATAGCCTTAGATGCATGTACGCTTGACGAGTCTTCCTCAACCCTCTTTAGGCCATGGGCTGCTAGCTGGTTATATTCATACATGGATAACTTCCCTCTCTCTTCACTTTGGCGTTGCTGGGCGGTGTCCATGCAATATTGGCCGACCTTGACTACCTTAGTCACTTTACCCTTACTGTGGTGCATAATGATACAGACACAGGGCTAAGGGTCTACTTCAACGAGCCATTAATCCTCCCCTATGCAAGATGAAAAGATTAGGGCTTGTGCCTGCATGGCATGGCTAGGGTTCTCAGTAGGGTACTCAATAGGGTACTCAGAAGAGCGCCCATGCGGGTGAGACTCGGGCCGGACCCATAACTCGGGTGTCTAAAGTTCAAAGTACCAGCTTTCTCTATTAAATTTCCAGTTAATGGAAAAGCTTGTTAGTGGTTAACCAGAGCGCGGTTGATTTAGAAATCGTGTTTGCTCCATTTTCCTGCATACGCTGCTTTTTAAATAGGTAAGTGAGCAGCGTCACTTAATGCTATGTTCGGACTCTTGTTGAACAAAGGACCCCAGCAATGATAAGAGTTCCTCCCACAAGCGAAATAATGTCTGGTAGCGTGTGAAAAAGAATGAACTGCCACACCATCATATATATGAGGGTGATGTAGTCGAACTGGGTTAGAACGCTCGCTCGGACAAGGCCAACTGCCGTGTTCAGAAAAAACTGGTAGGTGAACCCAACCACTCCAATGAATACGAGAAACGTCCATGCTTTTACGTCGTTGGGAAACTTGACGTTTGCCCCCAACAAAGTGACTCTGATTATTATAATGGCTCCTGAAAGCACGCAAGTCTGCAGAGCATATTGTGCCACAAGCGTATGTGCCGAAACTCGTGATCCTAGAGCACGCAGCACGATGAAGCTCACAGTTGTGCATAGAACTGTTAACAAGCAGCATATCACGGCCGAAGTGTGTTGTCGTAGTGTAACCCCTGCCGGTAGCTCCATGTGATCGCCAAATATAAAAGACGGTCGAGTTATGATTACGACCCCAATAAATGAAATTCCACTTGCTACTGCTTGGATCCAGTGGTATGGCTCGCCTAATAGCACCCGGGCAGCAACGGCTGTCAACAGCGGAGCTAGGAAGTTGAGCACCGAATAATCTGGGAGCGTCATATATTGCACCGCGTAGTAGGCGAGAGACAATCCTAGTGTACCTGATAGCCCGCGAGTAAAGACGAACAAGCGCAACCCCGGTGGTCCCCAAAGAAAGTGTTCGGTACGGCTATAAACCATCCACAAGGCGGAAATCACGAACGTTCCAAACATTCGCGCAAACATTATAACATATTGGTCGGTGTCTTTCATTGCCGCCTTGGAAGCAGCAGTCATGAGCGATCCCATTAGCGTGCATATGAGATAGTAGCGTATGCCTTGCCTTCTCTTGGCGATGGCGGTATCGTGCTCTTCCTCCGGCTCATCCAGGGGCTCGTCGAGCCCAATCTCGTTTAGAGTGGCTTGCTTTATGCTGCTGTCCAGTTCAATTGATTCCTCTTCATCGTACGGTGCCATTGCGAGTTATAATCGGACGCAAAGTACCTTTGCAGCTGACTGATTTTGCCGGCATCTTCTGACGTGCTGGATGTAGTCATAGCGCTTAATTAACCCTAGCCCATTATAGATAGATCGATCGATAAGCAGTCTAAGCTCACGGATTTATTCTTTTTGACTGGTACGGCTTGAGGTGCTCATCAGTAGGTCCGTTGAAAAACGTTGGGGCATATGAGATCTATAGGGATGTAGATCCGGGCATTAGTCCGGGTATTAGTTCGGGTAGTGCTCCGGAAATGGCTCCGGGTATTGCTCCGGATGTTGCACCGGACTCTAGTAATAGCTGGCTACTCTAACTTCTATATGGCATTGAGATACAGCAGGATTTAGCGGTTCAATTTTCATTTCTTGAGGCGAGCAATTGGCTCTGCCGAGTGATAATCTTATGTTCACTTCTGGCACATAGGTGTGGCTCAATGTGTATAGCTTCACTTTGGTTGGAAGTAGGAGGAGCACACCACACCCACAATGATGAGAAGCCCACCAGCTATTGAAATTCCATCTGGCAATGTGCCAAAAAGCGTGAGTTGCCATATCATCATATATATGAGTGACGTGTAGTCGAACTGGCTCAGCACGCTCGACCTCCCTCGGGCCATAGCGTGGTTTATGAGAAATTGGAATCCAAAGCCAACCACGCTGATGAATACTAGCGTTAGCCATGTTAGCCATTTAGTTGGAAACGCGACTGCCTCTTTCCAGTAAGTGACCTTAAACAAAAGAACGCCTAGTGATAACACGCAAGTCTGTAGAGCATACTGCGTGACTATGGCGTGGGCGCTGACACGGTTGCCAACCGTGCGTAGCACCAAAAAGGTACCGGTAGTAAGGACATCCGATAGCAGAACGCATATCACTGCCATGGTATGCTGTCGAGGGGTGACTCCTTCGGGAAGCTCTACGTGGCCAAAGATGAAGGAAGGTCGGGTTATGACAAGAACCCCGGCAAAAGAGATGATGCTACCCACTGCTTGCATCCAACTGTATGGCTCACCTAGAATATAATGGGCTGCAACCGCAGTTAGCAGCGGAGACAGGAAATTGATCACCGAGTAGTCCGGGAGCGGCATATACTGAACTGCATAATATAGAAGGGCCAAAATCAAGGTTCCTAAAAATCCACGGGCAAATACTAGCAGCCGCACCTCGGGAGCACCCCAGAACAAATGGTCCACGCGGTTGTAAACCAGCCAGAGGGTAGACAGGAAAAACGTGGCCAACATGCGAGCGAGCATGACAATGTACTGGTCTGCATCCTTCATTGCCAGCTTAGATCCGGCCATCATAAGCGAGCTTAAAAAAATAGCTATCACATAGAACTTCACGGCCGAGTTTTCGTTAGCACCGGGATCTTCCGTCACCTCCTCAACTTCGAACGATTCTATTCTTGGCTGCTCAGAGACATCAGAACTAAGTCGGTTTTGTGCTGCAATGAGCCCAATCGACGCTTCTCCATCTTCCATAGCAGACGGGAAACTCAACTGAGCACTTGTCTAGGGTGGCCGATGAATCGCGGAATAACACAGGTTCTTATGCACATCAGCAGGGCATGGGCATGGGCATATGGTCGATAAGCGATCCCAGAGGGCGATCCCAGCGGGCGATCCCTGCTGGCGACCCGTGCTGGTTACGATAGCGTTTGGGAGACGAAAAGCTAAGTGTACATCAAGCAATGAAGATTGATATTCAACAGCGCTGATCCTAAGTTCAGATCGGCAGTAAAAGTGCTCTTAAATTGACGTCGTGGCTATCAAAGCATTATGTAGATTGCAATATGACCAGTCTGCCTGGCATACCAGCTGACGGCATCCAGGAATGTAGGTCGGGCAGCCAGGTCCGTGCTCTGCGTGGCACCAGAGCGCCCGCAAATGTCAGCGCGCAAATACATTACAATATATACTTACGACGAAGAAAAAAAAATTAGGTTGGTGGAGAGAAGAACAGAAGCTTACTCCTGGTCGACGGTCTGAAGAATATCAGAGTCACCCGCGTCCAGAATGGTGACCATACCGACGCGGAACAGCTTACCGCAGGCCGTGCCCAGCTCGTTGTTCGAGCCGTTGAAGTGGTGGACGTGGCTCTTGCTAAGCATGGCGTAGTACTCGATCTCAGACTTACGCAGAGGCGGCGTGTTGGAGGCCACGATGATCATCTTGGCCTGGCCACGGCGCAGCGCCTTCAGCGTGCTCTGGTAACCGAGCGTGTACTTGCCCGACTTGATAACCAGGGCAAGCTTCGAGTTGATCGTGTCTCCGGACTTCTTGGATTTAGGGGCCATCTCGACAGTACTGTCACTCCGGCTGGGTGTTGTTGATGCAAAAGAAGAGAGGAGGGTGGTGAATTTTTCACCCTACCGGCTGGGAGCCAGGGCTAGGAGAGCTGTGTGGTTTTGTCCCTACCGTGCTAGTTTAGCTTGGCTTGGCTGGGAGATTGAGTGGTGTTATGTAAGGCGGGGGCATCGGTCAGGTTGCAAGGCGCCAGTGGTCGCTGACATGTAGGGCCCAGGGCTTTGTGGAGCTTACTGCGCGGAGGGGCTGCGTCACCTGATGCTTGGGAGGAATCGCGCTCCCGCGGCGGGCGGCTGCCCAGCCTGGGCCCGGTTGCCCAGCACCACATCTGATTTTCCAAGGCTGCAGAACCAGAAATCCACAATGAAGGTTGAGATCGACAGTTTCAGCGGGACTAAGGTGTACCCTGGCCGCGGCAAGCTCTTTGTGCGTGGCGACTCGAAGACTTTCCGCTTCTTCTCGTCCAAGAGCGCTTCGCTGTTCCGCCAGCGCAAGAACCCCCGTAGCATCGCCTGGACGCAGCTGTACCGCCGCCACCACCGCAAGGGTGCGGTCGAGGAGACCAGCAAGCGCCGGAGCCGCAAGGCCGTCAAGGGCCAGCGCGCTGTCCTGGGTGCTTCGCTCGACCAGATCAAGGCGAAGAAGATGATGACGCCCGAGGACCGCCGTGCCGAGGCCATCGCCAAGGCCAAGGAGCACAAGAACGCCCCCGCGAAGAAGACCGAGGAGGTCGAGAACTAAGTCGCGTCTCTGCTGCTACATTAACCCGTATTTAATGCTTTAACCCCGCAAGGAACCCAAAAACAAATTGATCCTCTAAACCAACGGCCCCGTCGGGTCGCGGCCGATGTATCTGTGAGCGGCTTGCCTCTCTACGTTTGGAGCTACATTTGTAGCCGCAATAGCCATTCTTAGCCGTATTCATGCGGTAACTGTGCTGCTTCGTGTCAGCAAGCACGATATGCCGAAGAGCACATATCCGTGTGAAGTAGTCCTGCTCTATTCCGTCTAGATTTTTTTAAACTAAGTAGGTGAGCAACACTAATTGCGCTCCAGACAGCGTTGCGCTCCACCAGGCTTCCTAGCGAGCGCGGTCCGCGAACGTGTGCAGGCTGGCCGTGTCTGGCCGTATCGCGTCCGTGTGTCATCTGCCAATCGGATCCGCACCAAAACTCGGATTGAGCGTGTGTGCGAAACGCGAATTCCGCAGGCATGTCGTCGAACACAGTGCTGCACAACTCGCAGTACGAGATCATCGACCAGGACCCGCACTTCAAGCGTGTCGTCGGCTACTTCCGCCCGTCGGACTACGGCAAATGGGCGCTGTTTGCGGCCTCGGGCCCGGCGTTCCTGACCGGCGTCAGCTACTTCAGCTCGGGCGGGAAGAAATTGCACGTCAGTCCCCGCTTCCTCCGCTGGTCGCTTGGCCTGGGCCTCATTGCTGGCTTCCTTGACCGCTACGCCGTCTCGTCGCTGCGGTTCCAGGGTGCGATCGAGAACTCGCGCGAGGTTGCAAAGGACCGCTACGAAATCAAGAGCCGGCTGGCACAGGGCAAGGCCCCTTTTGGCGAGGACGATCCGAACCTGCTGCCCGAGTGGATCCGCAACGTTGCTGCCCGCAACTCGACATACTCCTCGCTGAACCTGGCGGTATTTCCGTGGTTCAATCTCGTCACGCACGAGTACCACGGCGTGAACCTGGACAAATACTATGAGACTAGGCCCGGCGAGGAGAAGTGGGGCTTCAGTTTGTCCAAGTAATCAAGAAAAACTCGGGTTGCCCCTGTGAGACTAAACCAGAAATCTAACTAGCTAGACTTGGTTGAACGAATATGACGTCTGTTGCAACCCAGTAAGCCGCACCAGCGTTCAACGTTGACTCGGTGACCCGAGACCCGGTGTTGGCCTAACCTGCTCTCACAGTTCGCTGAGGCGTCCGCAGGTGGAGTCCAGCGAAACTCGATCTAGGTGACTTCTGAGCGCTTACTCGTGAGTCCCTGCTCAGATTGTTAATGGTAGTAGTTCAGTAGAAGCTTTATTATTACGCGTCACTGCTAGGGACTGTCAACTCACTTTCGATTGCCATTCAATCAGTTGAGTTTCAAACTCCCTTAGCTCACTTCATTGGCAGCCTTCACCTTTTGACTTGTCGACCTTCTCAACCTCTCTAAGATTTTGTTGTTTTCAAAGCTGAGCGCCGTGCTTGCCGTACTTTCCTCTGAAATAGTACATACATTACCATGCCATACATAGATACGTGAGCGGTTCGTACTCGGAAGAAGTGCGTTCTTGGCCCCAAACACCTACCTCTCTGGGTCACCTCCCGCTAAATACTTGCGCTTCAAATTAAGAAAAAATTCAACACCGGTAATTGGCAGTTCAGAGAATGGTGCAGCTTCATGCAGTACACACAGACTGTATAACCTGTATGTAATTGAGGCTCGACATCAATGTTATATCAGCAACACACGAAGTCCATACAATCCGGTCAATGCAAAAACGCCTCTCACTATAATTGGACCGCATTGCGGCAGCGCCCTCTGATGCTGTTCAGGTGCAGCCACTGCCGCTGCAAGGCCTGAATTAGCTACGTTAAGACAGCACCGCTCGGAAGGTCACCTGGGCTGGCCCCATGAGTCAGCTGCTACAACTTCGTGTTGTTTACATCGGGGGTGTGTGGATTTGGGCGGTGACCAACCTGCTTGCACCGTGGCCATGTCGCAGGACACCGACTTCAAGGATCTGCCAATAGGCGAGCTATGGCGCCACACGGCGTGGAAGGCAAGACAGGCGGGGTACGACCGGGTGGCTGCCGACCTCGACAAAGGAACCGGCGCCCTGCCGCCTGCTGACGACCTGCGGTCGGCCGTTTCGGACTCGAACGCGATTGCTCTGGACTCGGGCATCAAGCTGGTAATTGCTGCCTGCCGTGCCATTCCGGAAAATGACACCCGGACGGGGCTTGCCATCCGGCAAGCTGTTGCCAAGCCCTTGGCCGAAAAGGGCCTTGGTGCCAGTAAGCCTGCCGCCAAGCAGAACGCGCTGGAGGCGCTGCTCGTGCTAGTCGAGGTTGCTGATCCGGACGGTGTTGTGGAGGATGTTCTGCCTACATTGAGCCAGCGCGCCCCTAAGCTTGTGGCCACTGGCATCTCGGCGCTAGCCCATGTGTTTGGCGACTTTGGGTCCCCAGTGGCGGATCCTCGGCCGGTACTCGCCGCTCTTCCTAATCTCTTCGGCCATTCGGACCGCTCGGTGCGGTCTGCAGCCGGGGATCTTGCGGTAAGCCTCTACCGGTGGGTCGGAGAGCCGGCAATAATGCAAGTTCTGGCGTCTTTGAAGCCGGTGCAGCTCACCGAGCTCAAGGCGCAGTTCGCAAAAGTGGATATGAATGCACCAGTCAAGCGGCAGACGCGGCGGCAGGCTGCGGCCGCTGCCCAGGCCGAGGCACAGTCTCAACAGGCCGGTGATAATGAAGATCTGGGCATGGACGGAGCGCCCGCGGACGGAGACGCTGTTGGGACGAACGGGGCTGCGGCCGAGATCGATCCCTGGGATCTTGCCAAGCCCGAGGAGGTTGTGTCGACGATTGATGCCAACTTCTGGGCCGCGCTGCAGAGCCCGAAGTGGAAGGAGCGCCACGAGGTTCTGTCTGCGCTACTGCAGAAGCTAGAAAAGATACCCCGACTGAGCGCGAGCAGCGACTACTTGCAGCTCGTGAACGAGATGCTCCGCATAGCCGGCAAAGACCTGAACCAGCTGTGTGCGACCGAGGCGGTCCAGATATTGACGCGGCTCGCTGTTGGGCTGCGCAAGGCGTTCCAGAATAGCGCCTCACGGGTGCTGGAGACGGTGGTTGAGCGGTTCAAGGAGAAGAAGCCTGCCACCATTGAGACAGTCACCAAGTGCATTGATGCCGTGTTCTTTGATGTTCTGGTGGGCCGCCTCCAGCCGGTGGTGGAGCCGATATTGCGGATCGGAATGGTGCACAAGACGCCCAACGTGAGGCTCGAGTCCACCAAGTATCTTGGACACCTTTTGCAAGAGACGCCGACGCTGCCGAGCCCGCAGGAGGTGGCGGACATCACTCCCCTGGCGGTGAAGCATATGAGCGATGGCAGCGAGCCTATGCGGGCGGCCGCAGCCACTATACTTGCGGCGCTGTCGAAACTTACCGGGCCTAAGAGCATGGCTCGCGCCCTGGATGCGCTCGACGAGCACAAGAAGAAGCGCGTGGAGGAGGCGTTGGCTAAGATCACAGTGAAGGCCAAAGTGGCCGCGCCGCCCCCGGCGCGTCAGCCCTCAGTAGCGCAAGGGAGAACTGACCGGGGCGTAAATCGGCAAATGCCTATGTCTCAGCAGCAGCAGCAGCCTCTACAACCGCAGGCCCGAACCGGCCGCGCGATGCCATCTAATAATGTACAAGGCGGGCAGCTCGGGCGCACTCAGGCGTCAGCAGCGGCGCCGCGGCAGCCGCCTCAGCAGGCGCCCCCTCAGCTGCGAGCGCCGACGACTCCGGCGCCGGCGCGGGGCTCGCCGCGTCGGTCCGGTGCTGGCGATGACACGTCGCACATGAGCCTGTCAAGTCCGTCGCCGTCGCGCAGCAGTCCTGGCGGGCGGCCGTCCGTGAGTAGCACGCCGAAGATTGTTAAGCGGTCGCTGGCGTCCACGGAGTTCACGCCAGCGCGTGGGGTCGACCCACACCGTCGGCGGCTGCATAGCCCCGCGAAGCCGGATGGCATGGAGGAAGTGGAAGGGGAGATTGATGTTGAGCGAGCGCAGTCTGCGCGGCTGAAGGCCGAGCTTGACATGGAGCGCAAGCTGCGGCGGGAGCTGGAGGCGAGGCTGGCGACGGCGCAGGTCGAGCACGAGCGGGAGGTGCGGCGGCTGTCGGAGAAGATTGCGAGCTTGCGGGTCGAGCTGCAGAGCGCGCGGGAAGACTTTGCGGTGGAGCTGCAGCACAGCCGGCGGCCGGCGGCCGTGGACGCGGACGCGGTGCAGGGGCGTCTGAACACGCTGAATCTTGATGAGCGGGGGCTGCGTGCGGCGCCGAGTGCGGCGCCGAGTGCGCGCGACGGGGCGCGCGACGGGGCGCGCAGCCCGACGATGTCGCGGTCGAACAACATGTTTGGGCTGCTCCCGCAGCGGCCGCGGTTTGTGCCGATAGCGAACCAGGAGAGCCGCGGTACGGTGCGGCCTGTAAACGGGACGGAGGAGCGGAACCGGACGGGCAGCGAGGCGTGGGAGCGGGCGGTGACGATGACGCACGACATCCGCGAGCGTGTGGAGCGGCTGAAGGCGCGGCGGCAGCCGGACAGTGTGCCGTGAGGGCTGCGCAGCCTTATTTATGACCCCTATTTATCTGCTTATAACCAGTTTTTATTTGACGACAACATAGATACGAAGCGCTGGCTAGATCCCACCACCAGTGGGGCCCTGCATTTCCCCTACTTGTCCGCTACCTGTACCTGCACTACCTCTGCTACCTGTACCTCCATTACTGCTACCTCCACTATTACTACCTCCACTATTACTACCTCCACTATTACTACCTCCACTATTACTACCTCCACTATTACTACCTCCACTATTACTACCTCCACTATTACTACCTCCACTACTGCTACCTCTACCTGTTTCTCCGCTACGCTATCCCCACTGCCTCAACTGCCTCCACGCGGGGGAGAGGGTAGGGAGATGGAGTGTGTCACGTGTATGGCTCGGTGCAAGCACCGTGCCCCGTCATCTGTGGTGGAGCATTATCCTCGTCAGTTAGGTTGACCCGTTGGCGGCAATGAGCAAGTTGCGGATTCTCGTACCAGTGAAGCGTGTTGTGGACGCGGCGCTGAAGCCCCGCGTCAACGCGGCGAAGACCGGGGTGGAGACGCAGGGCCTGAAGTTCGCGATCAACCCGTTCTGCGACATCGCGCTGGAGGAGGCGGTGCGGCTGCGCGAGCGCAACAAGGACCTCGTAGAGTCGGTGCACGTGGTGTCGATTGGCCCCGCGAAGGCGCAGGACGTGCTGCGCACGGCGCTGGCAAAGGGCGCAGACACATCGACGCTGGTCGAGACCGAGACCGACGTCGAGCCGCTGGCCGTGGCGAAGGTGCTGGCCGAGGTTGCCAAGAAGGACGGGGCGAACCTGATTCTGCTTGGCAAGCAGACGATTGACTCTGACGCGAACCAGACCGGCCAGATGCTCGGCGCGCTGCTGAACTGGCCGCAGGCGACGTTTGCGTCCAGCGTGGCCGTGGCCAGCGACGGCGCGTCGGTCGAGGTGAGCCGCGAGGTGGACGGCGGCACCGAGACCGTGAAGGCGCCGCTGCCCATGATCATCACGGCGGACCTGCGGCTGAACGTGCCGCGCTTCGCGTCGCTGCCCAACATCATGAAGGCCAAGAAGAAGCCGCTGTCGAAGACGGCACTGGCCGACTACGGCGTGGACACGACGCCGCGGATCACGACGGTAAGGGTCGAGGAGCCGCCGAAGCGCGAGCCCGGCGTGAAGGTGCCGGACGTGGACGCGTTTGTGAACGCGCTGAAGGAGAAGGGTCTTTCGTCGCGCTAGGCGCGCGCTGCTACGCACAAACGGGGTTTGGCGTACATGCTGCAAGTGCCGTTGGCCAGCTAGTTTAAAATAGAATAGTTTAACGACAGTCATGAAGTCCGATGTACACGAGCGCCGTTCACATGGCCTGCGGCCTCACTTGCAGACCCCGTCAGTGCATACCCCGTCAGTGAAGACCTTGCGAAGGTCCCGCTTGCAAAGGCCCCCGTTGCGAAGACCGGCTTCCGAAGACCCCACTTGTGAAGGCCTAGCTGGAGGGCTCGCTTGCGAGACCTAGCTTGTGAGATCGGACGTTGCAATGGACACTGATTAATTAGATAAGAAGCTGGACAATCCGTGCTGTGATTCTTTTGGTGCCCTCTTTGATGCCCTTTTTTCGGCATTTCTGGCCGCCGGACATCCACCTGCGGTGCCTGCGGTGCCTGCGTGGATAAGGAAACCCTGCCCTGCGTGCGTCCTCCCCGGAACAAGAACCATGGGGGTAGTCGAGACGCTGTGCACGGTTGCGCTGGCCGAATTGAAGACGCAGAGCCGCGTCATCATTGCCGTGTCGGGGCCCCAGGGCTCGGGAAAGACCACCGCCACGCGCGCGGCCGCCCACACGCTTGCGCGCGACCACGCCGTGCCCACGTTTGCCGTGTCGCTCGACGACTTCTACAAGCCGTTTCCAGAGCTGCAGGCGCTGGCCCAGCAGGGCAACCCGCTGCTCCGCCACCGCGGCCTGCCGGGTACCCACGACACCGACCTCGTCCTCGCGTTCGTGCGCAGGTTCCTGGCGGGCCAGCCCGTCGCCGCGCCCGTGTTCGACAAGAGCCTGCACAGCGGCGCCGGCGACCGCGCTGGCGAGACGCCGCTGCCCGCAGACACGCGCGTCGTCCTCATTGAGGGCTGGATGGTCGGGTTCCGGCCCGTCGGCACACAGGACATCGCCCGCAACCACGCCGACATCAGCGCCGCGCCCCTCAGCGTGAAGCCCTCGGCCGCCGACCTCGAGCAGGTCGACGCAAACCTCGCCGCGTACCTGCCGATCTGGCGCGAGTGCAGGGCGCTTGTCCGCATCAAGCCCCAGAGCCTCAGCTACGTCTACGACTGGCGGCTGCGCCAGGAGCACGAGCTGCGCCGCGCCACGGGCCGCGGCATGTCCGACGCGCAGGTGCGTCAATTCGTCGACCAGTACATGCCGGCGTACATGCTCTACAACAAGACGCTGGACAGCCTGCCGGGCACCTTCGAGGTCGTCCTCGACCAGAACCACCACGCCGTGTCTACCAATACCTCTACTACCTCTACTTCCGCTAGCACTACTCCACCCCGACCCGCCGACTCGGATCCTGCATCGCGCGGGTGACCGCTTGGGCCATCGCGCGGCCGTCGCGCGCGTCATCGCGGGGACCGTCGCGTAGACGATGAGCACCTCCCGTATCTTCTAACCTCGCCCTACCCCCGCCCAGTCTCTTATGCGCACCCGGTGCCCTCCTCGCGGGCCGGACAGAGCCTGTTTAGCTGAGGGGTGGGGGCGTTGTGTGCGCGCTGTCTGAAAAAATAAAAAAAAGCTCGACTGTGTAGTCACAAACAACCCCGGTGGCGATTTCGCGGCCGGCTTCAAAATAGAAATACAAAACGACAGAATGGCGAGTGACGTGCCAGAACGCGAGAACCACGTCACCTTCGACGTGGACGACGACGCTGGCTCGCTGTCGTCGCTGTCGACGCTGGAAGTGGAGCGGCCCGCGCGCCGGTCCGAGGAGATCGGGCTGCTCGGCCAGCCCACGTCCCACCTCATGGGCGTCATCGACGAGAGCACGAAGTCGAATCTGCGCATGGCGTTCATGAACATGGCCAACTCCATCATTGGCGCTGGCGTCATCGGCCAGGCGTACGCGGTGCGGCAGGCCGGCCTTGTCGCAGGCATCGTCCTGCTCATAGCCCTCACCGTGGTCATCGACTGGACGCTGCGCCTCATGGTCACGAACTCAAAGCTCAGCGGCATGCGCACCTACCAGAGCACCGTGAACCACTGCTTCGGCCGCTGGGGGCTCGCCGTCGTTAGCATCGCCCAGGGCGCGTTCGCCTTCGGCGGCTCCATGGCGTACTGCGTCATCATCGGCGACACCGTGCCCCACGTCTTGCACGCCCTCTTCGGCACCCCGGCCGCAGCGGTGCCCCGCTTCTTCATGAGCCGTCCCGTCGTCATTGTCCTATTTGTTGCATTCATCTCCTATCCGCTATCCCTGAACCGCAACATCGCGGCTCTCGCCAAGGCCAGCGCGCTCGCCCTCGTCAGCATGGCCGTCATCACCCTCACCGTCGCCATTCGCGGGCCCCAGGTCGCCCCGCCCGATGCCCACATGTCGCTGCCGTTGTGGACCGTTAACGCAGGCTTCTTCCAGGCGGTCTCCGTCATCTCCTTCGCATTCGTCTGCCACCATAATACCCTGCTCATCTACGACTCGCTCAAGACTCCGACCTTGAACCGGTTCGCCACGGTCACGCACTGGAGCACGGGCGTGTCCATGGCTGCCTGCATGACTCTAGGCCTTGGCGGTTTCATGAGCTTCAAAAACGAGACCATGGGCAACATTTTGAACAACTTTCCCGCCAGCGACGTCATGGCTAATTTCGCCCGCTTTTGTTTCGGCTTCAACATGGTTACAACCCTGCCGTTGGAGATCCTTGTTTGCCGCGAGGTCGTGCTCGAATACCTGTTCCCGCACCAGGAAACAACAACAACGCTGCAGCACGTGTTGACTACGTCTGCTCTTATTTTCACTGCAATGGGCGTGTCCCTCCTCACCTGCGACCTCGGTGTGATCCTCGAGCTCGTGGGCGCGTCCTCAGCATGCTCCATGGCATATATACTGCCCCCAATGTGCTTCTTGAAACTTTCGTCAAAGTCACACAAGCATCCCCAGAAGATCTTCTGCTGGCTGTGTATCGTCTTCGGCGCCGTGGTCATGGTGTTGTCCTCCGTCATGACCCTGCTAAACATAAGCTCGGGAGAGCATCACCAGTGTGGGAAATGACTCTATCCCGCGCGTTGCGTACATACTTAGAATGCCCCTTACCATATAGAGTTGGTTTAATTCCACTATTGCTCATCCATTCAGTATTAATTAACCCTGATTAACACCAATCCTCTTGTACTACCCTCTTTTCTTCTTCTTCTTCTTCTTCTTCTTCTTCTTCTTCTTCTTCTTCTTCTTCTTCTTCTTCTTCTTCTTCTCTTTCTCCTCCTGCGCCTCCTCTTCTTGTCTATCCTGGCTTGATCCAGCAGGGCTACGAGCATCGTCACATGCTGCCCGCCGTCTCCTATGACAGAGGAAAGATCAACACGTGAACGTGATGCTTTCTAGAACTATAAGAGGCTAAACATGATGTAGACATCCAATAATGGGGCTCTACAGAATAGTATATTAGACCAGCTAAGTATCTCATTCCTAGACAACAACTGCTTGTTTCGTTGCCAGATAACGGCTTACTGTGACTTTAGTCCGTGATCACATTACTAGATACTCCGCACCCTATCCTTCAGTGCCCGCCATCACTGCTCCCTTCCTGCAGGTCACCTCTAATTCGAGTGTTTCTTCGGTGTGTTTACATCCAGCTTAGTTGCCACTATAGCCGAAAGGGCGGCCCATGTCGTCGTCCGTTCTGAGCGAATTTTTAAATAGTAAGTAGCTGCTGGCAAAGCCGTGTGCTCAAGGCCATGTGCTCAGGACATATGCTCAAGGCTATGTGCTTCAAGGAGAATCCTTATTCGAAGACCAGAACTAACATCTTTTGCAGAAAAAGTCGCAATTATTGCAACCGACGGCAGCTTCTACGTTGGCATCCTCGAGGGCTATGATCATTCAACTAATATCGCCCTGCGCAACACAGTACGTCGCACCATAACCGCGGATCCCACCATACCATCTACTGACGACCAAGTGGGGCTGTTCGTAATCCGCGGAGATTGCGTCTCCTCGATCGGAAAGATCGATGTGCGGCGAGACGCACGCATCGACTGGACTCAAGTGCACGGGCACCCTCTTAAAAAGGCTCGATGATTCCAGGCATCCTGTGCCCTAGTTCTTGGCCCTTGTTTTGTAACATTATGACTTGTAAAGCTATTACACATTTAACTCACTCGTCGTCTTCATCATCAATCGCTCTATGTTTGCGGCGCATGTTCGCAACTGATAGTGATATCTCTTCATTGTCGTCATCACTGTCGTCCAGAGCAAATGCGTCAAGCTGCGACCGTTTGCGACTAGGCTCGGGAATGGGGTCGCGAGCGATGGCTTGGGGTCTCTGGTCTGACGTGGGCTGGTCCAACTGCTCAGGATCATCTGATGCAGTCTGCGCGCGTTGCGCTAGTGTGCCCTGGAGTCGCGGCTGCATTTCCTCGTCTGTCTCGTCCTCGTACTCATCAACTTCCCGCTCGCCCTGTACCTTGATAAAGCTCATGGCCTCCTTACCACGCTCAAATTCAACCGGTTCTGAACGGTACTTATGGACCCATTGTAGGCGCTCTATGGTTTGCGCTTCATCAATACTAGAAGGAAAAACAATCTGGCCCACAGTGGTGTTCACTATAAGACCCAGCGAGCGCAGGAAGAGCCGGATCAACGCGTCGCCGTGTGCCTGTTTGATGCGGCCCTTATCGTTCGTGAGCGGCTGCGTAACAAGTCGTTTCCCCTTGTTAGGCGCGTCCACAACATCTTCCGGCTCACTTCCACCCACAATGATATTCGAAACTGCATCTTCGGCCCACTTCACATAATCGTCATGTCCGCGGTCAATCATCGCAGCAACAACAATCGAGAATCGCCGTTCGGCGCTTAAATTGTCACACGCCTTCGTTTTAAGCTCCAGTTCAAACCGTGGCGGCCGATACACCTCCTTGTCATGACCGCCGTGATCGTAATAGAACGCATCAGCTGGCGTCATGACCTCGTTCACTTGTATATGAAGCGACGGCATTTGTTGCACCGTAGAGACAAATTTCCGTACATAATACACGAGGAACTGATCAGCAATACCCCGAGCGCGCGAGTCGTGGGGCAGTCCGCGGTGACCGACCAGCGTAAGCAGCAGCCGCATCAATGAAAGACGGTAGAAATACGCCTTAAACTCTGTAGATGCAAATGTGCGGCGAAAAAATGAGAACACATGCAGAATTATGCTTTCTGAGACATCGCGGTAACTGGAAAGCACACGTTCATACGTGTCTATGGTAGCTTCGTGGATGTACTTCGTCACGTATTTCGCAAACGAGAACTTGCGTTCATTAGTGACGCGCACGGCCTCTCGGTGGTCCTGCTCATCTTCAACCTCACCAATGTCTTCGTGCGCCTCACTCTTACGGCCCTTTCGAGCCCGCGTGCTCTTCACGAACATATATGTATGCTGTTTTGAATATTCGTCGAGCATTTTCAAAACCACATGAGTGAGTTGCACGGCCTCGCAGGCGTAGCTAAGAGACTTGTTAGCAGCTTGGCGGGGTAGCTGGGCCAATAAATTGAGCCAGGTCTCTTCATAAAAAAGACGAGATTTGATGCTTTCTGCCGCATCAATGTACTCGTCCATTGTCGAGTGGCTCATCATACGTACATACGTCAGAATATGGCGAAAGCCGAGCATGGCAGCTTCAACCAGCTCAGTACTCTGTAATTCGCCGGGCTCCATGCCACGACTCAGAAGTGATAGAACAACTGAGATGGCTCCGCGATTGAGAAGGCCACCAACTAGCTTGAAATCTACTGGCTGTTTCGCGGCCTCGCAGCGCGACCGCTCGGCCTCTAGAAACCATGCCACTAGACTCAAGAACTGTATGAGGTTCTGCTTCGTGATCCGCGGCTGCTGACGCTCAACCAATTTGCGGACTTTGACAAAAAGCGGGTTGAAACTGGCATCCAGGAATTCGTTAGCGAATTGTGAAACAAGAGACAACGTGTCAGTGTCACTATTGATAGATTCGGCGCTTACGACAAAGGCGGCCTTCTCACGATCGTCAGTAACAGGCCGCGTTGACCTTCGGTGCCAGTTTTTAGACTCATCTATCTTTGTGAGTGTGGAGTCCAGTCCCATAATCGCTCTTTGGCCGCTGACTGAGATCCACTCACCTTCACCTTCGTTCATTGCAATCATTGTGCCAAAACGGCTATGTCGTGAGGGTTTGAACATTGTGCGATTCATATCCGCCTCAGTCTCGAGCATTTGTTGAAGATTTTGTCGCATTGGGTCCCTCACTGTTTCATCTCGTGCTTCCACACCGTACATTTTGGCAATATCCACCCCCCGCAGCAGGTAGTACAAACATTCCAGTACGATCGTGTCTTGCTTGTCAAAGTTGGAGCCCATTTCGGCACCCATCATAACTAAAAATGACAATACCTTTTGGGATGCAAACTCGGTGACCGTGTCCTTGCGGTCTTCATCATCACCCGAGTCGATCCGAGCGAGGTTGCGGAAAAGCAAGCACACAAGCGACAATATACCCTCATCACGGACATCACGGTCACTGAGCTGGCTGCGCAGAGCTGATTTTGTAGCCAGCCTTATGGCTGCTCGCAGAATACCGTGGCTGGAATGGTTCAGAATAGCACGCTTATACTTAGCTTGCAAGTGCTGAATGAACTTGACTTGGCTGAAGTAGTGCACAGTGTTTTCTTTCCCTATGACCTCCAAAGGCCATGTGAGAGGCACTAGAAGCTCCAAGCAAGCGAGCGCGACGCGGTCCATATATGCGTCTGCCTGGTAGTGAGCGGCCCTTTCCCAGTCGCCGAGAATCTCAACTAGGTCAACACTAACAAGAGTGGTATTTCCAATGGAGCATGCCACGTCAAGTCGGTCCGAGTTCGCGTCGTAGAGCTGTAGCCACTTGCGCAAGTCGCGAAGGCACGCTAGCGCCTCGTCACCCAGCTTATATTTCCTGGTTTCCGGATCAGGCCCTCCAAGGGCGGAGACCAGATTCGAGATGCTGGATTGGAGCTCAGGGTCAACCGCGCCTGCCTGTTCCATGACAACTAGCCAACGTCAACAACCAACGGCCGAAAAACGCGTCGAACGGTGGTTTCGCGCGTGGTCAGCGACTAATTAGAGGTTAGGGTATTTGCAAGCTGCTTTCGAATGGGAGTTGTAATGTGTATACGGGTTAGTGCCGCTGTCTGCCTCGAGAGAGGTAAAGCCTAAGCGCGCGCGTGTATCTCACTGCCAATGGCACCATCGGGCTCAATTCCAAACTGCTTCATTTTTATAGCGATGTCGAAAAGGTAATCGAGAGCCTCGTTGATCACCTTCGCCTTCCACACGTCACGGCCCCACGTAAATAGGCCGTGGCGGCGTACAAGAATAGCCGGTGCGGACGGGTTTTCTAGTAGGGTCTTTGCGAGAGCGGGTTCCAGTTCTTCCTCGTGGGCCTCGTTCTCTATAATTGGAATTTCTAGAGTGTCGAAAAACCCCAAGTTTCCGGGCTCCACGCCTTTGGGGATTGCCTTAATGTTTTCTATGTTCGCGATTCGGAAAGTGTTTCTGAAAAGGAGAGTGACCATCACTGCATTTGGCGAATGGGTGTGGATGCAAGCTCCCGCGCCGCGGTGAGTGAACACTGCTTTGAACAGAGGCACACAAGCAGATGGTTTATAGAGCTTGAGGCTATGCTCGAGGTAGGCGTCTTTTTCTATGTCATAGATAGTTAAATCCTCGGGGCGCATGCGTTCCTTCTGGACGCCGCTAGGTGTGATGTAGATGAGGCCACCATCCTTGATGCTCATGCCGCCAGCAGTGCCAGTGACCCAGCCCTGGGTGTAGAACAATTGGCATAATTCAACGATAATTTTTGCGGGGTCCGTCTCGGTAGGCACATATGCAGCATTCGTGTCAGATCCCATCCCACGTCAGCGCGCAACAAAACTGTTGCAAATCAACGTGCTGCAGAGTAAGCTTTAGGGAGCATCAAAAGGTCTGCATTCAGGCCGTATCTTGTAGCTAGCCAGCAAGGAAGCGCCGCCGAAAATATTCCATGCATCTATGCGGTTCATGGTATACCTACTGCGCTACTTAACTCACTCGAAATAGAACCAGGTGTTCAGTCAATAATCTAGAGGATAATATCGTAGGCTACATCTAATTGCCACATCGCTCTCTCACACGCAGCCTTTCTTACTTTTTATGCCCCTTCCCTCCTCCTGTCTGCTTCTCGCTGCTGACACGAAGGTGCGCTACTCATTGGTCATCACCGTCCTTCTCCTGCATACGCTTACATATGCCATAATAACAAATGAAATCATTCTAACCGCATGCAACGACGGTTTGCAAATGTGCAGCTTGGGGCGGGCAGCAAATACAACATACACGTTACATAGTATGGCAGAATGGGGCTCGTAAAAAAGCTTTGCTTGGAATTGAAAATGTAAGAGAACGTGCCCTAACCATGTTAGATTGAATTAGCTTGTGTCGCAACTTTGCCGCTGCATCTCTCTGGTCGTCGACCTTCCGTTACGAATAATAAGACGTGACTTTATGCGAACGTTGTCGGATGCGACACCCTTACCTTATTGCATATAATGAGATGTATGCACGAGGGTCTCAAGGGTCCTGGGCACTTCCCTTTTGGGACGAGGCCCAATTCTCGCTGGGAAAACTAGGCACAACAAACATGGACAACAGAGCCAGGGCGGCGGGGAGACGCCCGACGCCTAAAAACACGGCGACCCTGATCGGGAAACGACAAGCACCATGGGGGTTGTGAACTCTCCATGCGAGCGTTGAAAGACGCGTCTCTTGAGCTTTGGCCCTGTTGGCAAGATCTCTCGCTTGAGTATAATGGTTTATAAGCGTTTTGCTGGTGGCAACGGGCGGCGGACCCCCGCATTCCATACCCATGTATGTCCCTTAGTCCTCTACTGGCCAGATGCTGCTGAGTAATTTGATCCAATTGGGTTAGGTTTGTTTGCGCAGACCGGCGTTGCCCGGTCAAAAAACATCTGGGGGGTATCGATGATCGCCGTCGCCGTGCAAGACCACTGAGTATATCGCCTTCGACTAAAGCAGACATGTAAATAATACCCGCCTGAAGACGATATTCGCTGATTAGAGCCATGATGAAGCGTTTTTCTTTGCAGTTTAGAGGCTTGTCCCTTAATTGGCGGCTGAAACGTTCTGCATGTGATGCTCCGACTTTTCTTTTTTGCGGGGCACCTTGCTTGGCCCTATTGCCATCCGGCGTAATTGCCGACGCTGCTTCAACTTCGCCTGGATAATTGATGCAGTTAGGTCTTGACGTAATACTATTAAAGTTACGCGCCGGTAGGCATAACCTTTTGCAATATTGCAGCTGTCCTAGATATTGTAGTATTTTTTTGATGCTTCCTCCCTCATAATTGCTTCAGACCTGCCTATACGGCCTACTAGAACCCCCTCAAGGCCCCTTCCCATAGACACGTTTACGCGCGGGTATTGCCTTTTGCTACTGCCGCCCTGACCCTCGTGCAAACCTTCATGTAGTCGAGTCCTGCGCAACCCTAAGGGCACGCCCTATACTGCATCATTGCTGACCCACACCCAGTGGCGGCGACGAGTACTTAACTGCCGGCTTGAGCACCTCAACGTACAACGATCTCCTAACTCACCATGGTTTCATTCAAGCTTCTGAACGGAATCCAGCGGATTCCCATCTTCATATTCACCTGTGTGGCCCTCGGTATTACCGGTCGTCTACGCGCGCACCACTACAACACGTCGCGTGTGAACCTCGGTCTGTCCGCCTCGGTTATTGGTCTTGTGTTGTCGGTGTTTGTGCCGATCCCTATGTTCTTCATTGATGGTATTTACTTCGTCTGGCTCCTGTGGATTTTCGACTTCATCAGCTTTGCCCTCTACCTTTCGGCTGCGGCCAGTATGACGCAGCAGCGTCACATCTGCCACGAGCCTGGCCGTGGCAACTGTGCTCTGTACCGCGCTGGCATTGCGTTCGAGTACATGTGCTGGATTCCCCTGTTCTTCCTGCTCCTCTTCGAGATCGTTCAGTTCTTCAAGGAGGACCGGGGCTTCAACTCCAACTGGCGCTCTAGCCACTATAGCTATGACACCCGGCGCTCGCAGCTTGGTCTGAACACCACCAAGCGGGAGGCGCCTGCCGCCCAGGAGCCTGTCTCCCCGGTCGAGGCCTAAGCATTCGTTTGTTTAATAGTCCCCCATCATATGCATATTTGTAAATCTTTTAATACCTTAATTATAGCTCGACTGGTAGAATAATGTGCTATGTGGATTGAATTATATGTCAGTCTCTTCTTATGTCATTCTTTCTCTTTGTCTACTTTCTTTGCTATATACTGCTGTATTTGTCGTTTAACTTCACTGTTTTTCCTAAATTCCAATCGTGTGTTGTTTTGCTATTTTGCTACCCTAAATAGCCCACCTGCATATTTTGGCGCTTGTGCGCCTTCCTACGCCCCTGAATGCACATCGCAAACCGCCGCATTCCTCACGTTGGTTAGACGCGCGTCGATCCCAAAAGTCGATATGCCGTCATCGAGCACTGCACGGAGATGTGTCACGTGCTCTGGGCACATGCGCTACGAGTAGACAGAGCAAGAACAGCCGAGAACGGCATCGAGAGGCAAATCCAAAGAGGTCAGGTCCAAGCCTTATTATAGTAGCATCCCAGTGTACCTTGGTGGTATAGAAACAATGACGACTTTCGAGCGATTCGATTTCAAGAATATCTCGTACGAGAGGGCGCACGAGTTTGCCCGCCTCAATATGGATGCCTTCCGAGACGAGGCCGTATCCATGGCTGTGAACCCCAAGCACGAGTGGCTGGATGATGCGTCGTTGCCGCCCATTTCTGAATACGAGCACCTTCTGAAAAAGGCGCGTCGCTTTGAGTGGGTCGTTAATGGCTTCGCGCGGTATATTTATCTGAGCCTTCGCAGCGACTGGCGCAGCCAAATTTTCTTCCTTCGTGACGCATCCGGCAAAGCTGTGGCTGGAGCAAATTGGATTTTTCCCAAGTACCACCCTGCCCCGGCCGAGACGCCTTCTTTTTTCTATAGGCTCAAGACTTTATTGTTGAAGGGGTGGTATTTGGTCCTGCATGTCGTAGAGAGGCGCCCGAGTCCGCGGGACATGCCGGTCTTGCAGTTCTTCAACTCCGTCGCTGAGGAGTACAAGTGCGCGGACAATGAGGAGCGGATCAAGCAGCTCGAGAGTATGTCGGTGGGTGAATTGCGGGACACCACCTATCCGATGGGGTCCAGTTATTACCTCAACCTCTTCTTCGTGCGTACCGGCCAGCAAGGCAAGAATTACGGAAAACTGCTCATGGACCATTCTTTGTCGTTCGTTCGTGCCAACGCCGTTCCTCCGCCGGCATTCGCCGTGGGCGCGCCACCGAAGGCTAGTTTGCAATCTGTCCCTAAGGCGGTCGGCTTCTATAAGCGCTACGGATACCGAGTTGGCGGCATTGCTGAGCGGACAGGCCAGAATGGAGAGAATCTCGAGCTGAGATATTATTTTATGAACCTGGACTGAATGACGGTCGATGATGCGAGCCGGGATTATACCGGCTAGTGAACATAGTTTTGATATGAGTTCTGCAAAGTTTACGTTTTTTTACTACTGTAATGAGTCGTCGGTCTTCGAGTAGTATTTGTTATCCCTTCTTGACCGAGCCCAATGCACGGACCGTCAAGGTTCTGCAGGCTGGTCAATGTTATCAGCGTTGATTGTAGATAGTTTCATTCTTCGAACTGTAATCAATGCCTGGCCCATATAGCTCAGTGGTAGAGCGTAGCACTCGTATTCACCTTGCGATGCTAAGGTCGTCAGTTCGACTCTGGCTGTGGGCATGCTTTTTTGCTTCTCTGGGATTTCCATCATACCTTTATCTTTTTTTTCGTTTAGTTTATAGCTAAACTGGAGATTCCGTGCTGAAATCGGTACTTAATTTTGCCTCAATTCGAGTTTCGTATGAGTTGGCGATATCAACCCTCGTCATTGTCTAACCGCTATTACGAGGTCTACTTAGCTCTCACAACCTAAATAATATTCCCAGTAGAAATTCCGCAAGCATGTTCAGGATCGATTTTTCTTGTTATCTCACTTATAATTGGGGTCGGTTTAGTTATACTTTTTTCCTCCTCTAGAATCCCCAAAAGTACAGTACACTAGCACGTTGAAGGCAAGTACGGTAAAAGCGGTATCTATGTGGCCACAGTCTAATGCGAGTACAACAAGAGAAACTGCAAGACTGAAGCTTGGAGCAAAGCCTGCGACAGGCAATCAAGCCCTCTGCAAGTGGCACATGTCTGTCCTCAAAAGTGGATAATATCGAACGCAAGTTGACCGGCTATCTCGGGCACATGACACAGGGTTCGAATTGGGCAACCATTAATTTGATCAATAATTAATCTGGTCAACCAAAGAGCCGCATCATTGAGGGCGCAACAATGTAGAATGCCTTTTCAAATGAACATTACTGGAACCTCACGACTCCGCAAGTCCCAGAAACGAGCCCAAATGCCTCTCCTACCTGGAGACAAGGCAATTCTGCGCCAAGTGGAACGAGAAAGGAGGATGCAACGTGAAAACAATGAGCCTCAGCAACAGCTTGAGTATTTGGGGCCGCTACGGAACTTCACACCGCTGGACAGGCCACTTAAGAGAAATGAGGTGCCTGATGCCGCTATGGTCACCCGCAAACTGCTAGCTAATATGTGGACGCCGTTCCCCGAGGATGAGAACGGTAAGCACACACTGTATCATCGTACCGTTGCAGAAACGGCCGAAGCTCGACGCAGTATCCCGAAAATAGTACCCACGAGCTTGATGTACGGGGTGTTTCCTTCATCAACTACCAAGGTAGACCAGGAAATCAATCGTGCCGTGACTGAGGGCAGACTTCGGCGTATCACAGTGAATAACTCCGAGAACACGGATCTCGTTATAGAATCACAGGTTTTCTATTCGTTGCTAGAGCCAGAGCACTCTCAGTTTGCACCGATTTGCCGGAACAACCCTCAGGCCACATGGTTCGACATTCATGACTTAGAAGCAGAGGGGGTTGATGTGGACACGTTGGTCACACAGGGCTTCTTGGCTGTGGACCCGAGCAGACCTGGCGTTAGAGTCATAACTGTTCCTGGACAGGGTCGCCTTTTGAAGCATGTGGCCCAGGCGCGATCGTGGCTACTCAAAACAATTGTTAACTCTAACCGCAAGTTCAAAGAACTACCGGAGTCACAAATAAAAGAGAAACTTCTTGCGCACAAAGGTTTTTGGCCGCAACTGAGGGGATTATCACTTGACTGGATCCTGTTCGACGCAATTGGCGGAGGATGGGTCGATGGATTTGAAACGCCGATGGGGCGAGGCTGGAAGGTCTTAAAAAGATGATATATTTTAGCATATGTAGAACTGATAGCACCCTACGATCGACAAAATCCTAGTTGTTCGTGCACTGCAATTGTGCAGCAGCAAACGCCCATTAGAGAGTGTGGAACACAAGAGTGGACTACTCTGTCGAATTTCGTCAGCTTGAGTCGGCATAATCAACCGCGGCGGCTCATCTTCTGCCGCTGCTTACGCGCTTGCTTATCCTGTTCCTTTTTCTGCAACTTGCGTTGCTCCTTTTCCGTCAAGTTGCGCTCGCGACGAGCAGCCTCGCGACGCTCCTCGGCCTTCTTCGCCTCGAGCTCTTCCTTCTTGGCCTCCTCCTCGACACGGCGAAGTCTGGCAACCTCATTCTCGCGAGCGGCCTTGATACGCTTGAGGATCTCTGGCCTGTAGCGCTTCTTCTCGACAAGGTTGTCCACAAACAGAACAGCGGCCTCGTAAATCCTAGCAAGCGCATCATACTCCTCGTCATTGGTAGGGAATCGCGTCGAGAGATAAACCAGCGGCGCGGGCCCAACCTCCTCGATCGTTGTAGGCTTCGCGACGGGCAGATCACTCACAGCCAACGACTGGAACACCTTCTCAGCCCCGGGCAGCGAAAGAGCCTCCTTGAGCTCGGGGATGTACAGCTCCGTGACCTGCTCAGAATGCTCGTACATGAACACATAGTTCTTCTTGGGCAGCTTATCGCTGTCGACCGTTTTAGTGACGTGCAGGAAATAGTTGTCCTCTTGTGTGTTCGCCATGTCCTCCTTGTTCACAACCGCAAAAACGCCGAGTTCCACAGTGGCCGGGTTTGTCGGCGTCAGCACAGTATAGGCATAATCAGTTGCACTATCAGCTCCGCGCATAGACGGCACGAAAATGCCGATTAGATCCAGCACTATGTTCTGGCGATCCACGAGCCGGAAGCGCGTGAGCAAGCTCTCTATGTTCAGGCGGCCTGAAGCATACGTGGTGTACCGTGTCGCGCTGTCTTTCACAATCGGTCGCTGCGGGTGGGCGCCGACCATGGCAAAGTTAGCGTTCAGTACCGGATCCACGGCACCCACGAAGCGGGTCACAAGCCGCTTGTTCTTGGACGCTCCCCACAGGTAGGTCCCGATATACACAATGAAGGTTGCCAGAACAATAAGCTCGCGCGTCCAGTCATAGTGCTGAAGTCTTTCCAGAATGGTCCAGCTCGACCATTCCTGTGAAGTGTAGTTGGCTCTGGAGCTTCCCAAAAAGTTCAGAGCATTAAGCAGCAGATTGCCCTCCGCCAACGCGACGGTGGGTGTAACCGCAAGAACCGCCAACACACTAATTATCATGGCAATGTTCGGAGGGAAATGGATGCGCTGGTCTTGAAACTTCAAGCCACTGGGGTGGATGACGTCATCATCGATAAGAACTGCCCGGGAGCAGGCCGCCGTCAAACGAACAGGAAAGCAGTAAAAATAGGTATTGGTGATAGTTAACTTATACAGATTCGGAAAATAAGCTCAACACGCCGTCCGCTTGGTAAGTCGTATGTTGTTTCGTTGTGAGCCGCCTGCCATGTGGGTAAAGAAGTTCGGTGGCTCTTTAGAAAAAAACTGTGAATAGACACCATATTTTTACATGCATATGCGAGAAAGATAGGACCCATGACAGCTTCATGACAATTCAGGATTTCTCTCATGAATGGTTTCAGCCCACACAACACGAAGGAAACAAGGCGGTTTTTGTGGCAGTCACATGACGGGAACAATTTCTCGACCGTAGAGCAGACACGGGCGCGAAACCAATGCGACTGGCAGCATGGAATTCAAGTAAATTCCTGCTAGGTAGAGTACCGTCGCGCAGAATAGCATGGTGTCGTGCTTACGCCACGAAGGCTCGGAAATCAGAGAGCCGCGAGGCCTCGAAAGAGCTGCAGTGCCGCATTGATGCCATTCCGCCCGAGAGGTACCGCAGCTTCTGCATTGTTGCCCATATAGACCATGGCAAAAGTACACTAAGTGACCGTCTCTTGGAGTTGACGGGTGTGATCGACAAGGATGGTGGGAACAAACAAGTCTTGGATAAGTTGGATGTTGAGCGCGAGCGCGGAATCACCGTGAAGGCACAAACCTGCACGATGTTCTACAACTACAAGAACCAGGACTACTTATTGAACCTTGTGGACACACCTGGTCATGTTGACTTCCGCCACGAAGTCTCGCGTTCATACGCCTCATGCACGGGCGCACTGCTACTTGTAGATGCGTCGCAGGGTATCCAGGCCCAGACCGTGGCCAATTTCCAACTCGCTTTTGACCTAGATTTGGTCATGGTCCCTATAATCAACAAAATTGACCTGCCGCATGCTGACACTCCTAAAGTAGCGGAGCAGGTCCTCGACACGTTTGAACTGGATGACCCTATTGCCATATCTGCCAAGTCTGGGCTTAATGTAGAGTCCGTGCTGCCCGCCATCGTCGAAAGAATTCCACCCCCTGCGACGGCCGACAGTACTGCACACTTGCGTTGTTTACTGGTAGACTCTTGGTTTGACACATTCTTGGGAGTGGTTATGCTGGTTAGTGTCGTTGATGGCAAGCTAACCAAGGGCATGCGCATCACCTCTGCGCACACACACATCAAATATGAAGTCAAGGAGGTGGGAATCATGTATCCGGACCGCGTTGCGCTGAAACACCTCGTTGCTGGTCAGCTGGGGTACGTTATCACTGGAATGAAGCGCAGTAGCGAGGCCCACATTGGTGATACGTTTATGCGGAGCGATCTGCCTCCGGTGCCGGCCCTTCCTGGATTCGAAGAGGCGAAACCTATGGTATTCGTTGGTGCCTTCCCCGGCGAAGGTACTCAGTTCGACCGACTAGAGGAGAGCATGGAACAGCTCACGTTGAATGATCGGTCGGTAACTGTATCGCGCGAGAGCTCGAATGCCCTTGGCCAGGGGTGGCGACTGGGATTCCTGGGTACCCTACATGCCTCTGTATTTCAGGAGCGGCTTCAGCGCGAACATGGCGGCAAGCTCATCTTCACGGCCCCAACAGTACCCTACAAAATGATCGATAAGCGCACGGGCGAGGAGGCAGACATAACCAATCCTGACATGTTCCCCCAGTACAGTAGTGGCTACGATATGCGAGAGCCGTTTGTAGAAGCAACGATCAATTGCCCGCCGGAGTATGTTGGGCCCGTCGTCCAACTTTGTGTAGCCAACCGGGGCACTCAAACAGACATTGAGTATCTTGCCAGCGGGCAGGTGTGCACTAAGTTTCTGATTCCACTGGCCGAGCTCGTTGACGATTTTTTCGGCAAGCTGAAGGGTGCCACTAAAGGATATGCCTCGCTTGACTATGAGGACGCGGGATACCAGAGCTCTCAAATAGTGAAGCTAGAGCTGCTTGTGAACGGCCAAAGCGTAGATTCACTAGCCCGAGTCATGCACGTGTCGCAGGTCGACGTGCGGGGTCGCGAGTGGGTCACGAAGTTCAGAGAGTACCTTCGGTACCAGCTTTTTGAGGTCATCATTCAGGCGCGCTGTGGCAAGCGCATCATAGCCCGTGAGACCATCAAAGCCAAGCGGAAGGATGTTCTGGCCAAGCTCCATGCGGCAGATATAAGCCGCCGCAAGAAACTGCTTGCCAAACAGAAGGACGGCAAGAAGAACATGCAGTCGGTTGGTCGTGTCCATATTCCACAGGAGGCATACCAAGGATTCCTTGCCAAAAATTAGCCTACCTAAATATTGTATATACGATCTATCCTGATGATAAAGGATTAGCAAAGAAACGAGCTCATTGTGGAAGAAAGGTTCACAGACCAAAGTACCTCAAGCTACATGGGCTTCCGAAAGAAACCCAAGAGGAAAAAAAAAAATGGACAGGAAAGACTTGGTCCTATTACCGATAAGAAAAAATGCAATGTGGTTCGCGTAGCTGCCATTCATCCGTTCTTTGTCTTCTTCGCAGAAGGCTGCTGCTCGGAGTCCTCCATGGGCTCTCCTTTTGACGACAACGTCTGTTGCAAGAAATTCTCGAAGTCGGCATCAGTACCATGCTCAATAATATCCGCGAGCTTGGCCCGCTGCTCCGGATCGATATCGGGCAGTTCTTGGCCACCCTCTCCAGGCAGCTCGCGTGTTGTCTTGACTGTCATCTGCATGTTCTCGGGAAGCTCGTCATCTCCAACGTGCTCCACATTGCTCTGCTTTCTGAGATACGCGATTAATTCCGGGAAGTCCTCGTCCTCTTCAGCCTTCTGTAAGGGAGTCAAGCCATCATTGTTCTTGATTGTGAGGTCTGCGCCAAGGCTCACGAGCCACTTGGCAACCTCTGCCGACTCACATGCGTGTAATGGCGTATCACCATCATTGTCTGTAATATTGACATCCCCCCCATCTAGGATCAGTGATTTGAGCAGCTCGAGGTGTCCGTATTCAGCAGCGGCGTGAATGGGTGTGTAGCCGTTGGCGTCTTTAGAATTTGGTGTGAATTCCTTGGAGCTGAGGTACTCGTTGACCTTTTCGGCGTTGTTGTCTGCAGCCGAGATCCAGATATTCATTGTTTCTTCAGGCTTTCGGTGCTCCAATGTGGCGGAGGAACGCCGGGTCTAAAAAGGTATCTTTAGATTAAAGCCTTAGCGGAGAAGAGAGCGAGTTTAGTCATATAATTTTTCAGACTCGCCGCCATGTTCGAGTGGTTCAAGTACAAGCTGGGCCAGATGGACGCGCCCGAGGCGGCGCAATACGAAGCTGGACAACGAAAGCGCGCGGATGACTCGCAGTGCAGGCAGTGCAATGAGTACAAGGATTGGCTGCTGCGGTACTCGCCGAGCGTGCGGTTCATGCAGGAACAGATCGAACGCATTGGTGGAAACATCAACAGCACAAACATTGTGTGCGGGCCATGCGACGAGATGAAATCGGGAGGTTTCCACCCCGAACTTGGCATCCTTCTATGCCAAAACAAGATCTACTCGCGGGCCCACACCGAGGACACCCTTACCCATGAACTAGTCCATGCATATGACCATTGTAGGTTCGACGTGGACTGGACGAACCTGCGGCATCATGCGTGTTCTGAGATTCGAGCATCTTCCCTGAGTGGTGAGTGCCGACTAATGAACGAATTCTTGAAGCATGGCCATATGAAGTTCGGGAGGGGGCACCAAGACTGCGTAAGACGGCGGGCAGCGTTAAGCGTCATGGGCAACCCGAACTGTCCTGACGAGGATACGGCGTCGCTTGTGGTGGACCAGGTGTTCGACCATTGCTTTAAGGACACGAGACCGTTTGATGAGATCTATAGATAGAGGATCTAAAAAAGTCAAGGGATGTTCTGGCGGAGAGGAGGAGGATGAGGATGAGGAGAAGGAGCAGGATGGAAACAAACGGGAACCGTGCATTAAGGAGAAGATCTATTAGGGGTTTAAAAGGTTAGATATAAAGCGCAGAGGATGGATGGGCCCAATGCAATGCCGAACCAGAACAGGGCAATGCCAATGGTCGGGCGGTCCTTCAAGAATTTGAGCCCACTCAGGAACTGCATAGGCAATTGAGTCAACTGCATAAGAAAGAGGTATCCGCGTAGCCGGCCAAAGATGACCCACATTGCCAATTCATGGACGCAAGCCGAAAAGAAGAACGTGAAGAACATTGCCTGCGTTTTGCTCAGCCTAAGGAACAGAATACTGCTGGTGTATACGTGGCGCTGCAAGAAGTTATGCACGGGAACGTTCCAGTCGCGGGCAAACTTGGCCCATTCCGTGGAATTCCACCAGTCACGATAGAATTCGCGGTCACCGTAGCGCGTGAGCTCCGCAATGCTGTTGCAGATGGCGTCCCAAATGATGTAGAATGTCAGGATGTACACGAACACGAACGGCGGGAACAGCTCCAGGAAAATGACGGGCCACCGCTTGAACCGGAATGCCAGAGACGTGCTCTGACGTAGCTCGTTGGCATGCAAAGCGATAGGGTGCAGCAACTGTTCAGAGATCACAATCATGCACATGAAGATGCCCAGCGTGGCGGCAATTTTGCGCAGTGCATACCTCCAGCGGATCGCTTCTGTGCGGGGGTACTCTGTTTCGTAAACAACCGTCGGGAACATGGTGAACCAGAAGAAGTCCCTAAGATTGACGTTTTTCGGGTAAATGCTCAGCTCGTTTTTCAGATCCTTGAGCGTTAACTCGTCTGCCTCCGTGCGCTCCTTTATCCGGTCCTTATGCGTCACGGTGGTCTCCAAGTGCTTCATATATCCGTTGAACACAGCATATGAGTGCATCTTCATCATCTGCACGAGGGAGTGGAGGGTGAGGAAGATCTGGGCAATCCAGGGGAAGTCGTGGTAGCGTGCATACAGTACGAAGAACCCGAGAAATGATGCTTGGTATGCATGCTGCAGCATCCACCCCCAGCGATCCCAGTCTATGATGTCGTTCTTCACAAGAACCTGGATGAAGAACGTCACGTACATGAGCAGGTACATCAGCAGGTCGATGGCCGCTACGTGCAAGAGATCGCGGCGCAAAATACTGATGATATTAGTCTCGAGGAGCCGACCCGTTGTCAGGTAGTTGATGACGAGGATGCGCGAGCACAGCACGGTGGTGATCACCCAGAACAGCACATAGAACCCAAAGAAGATCGAGTTCTTCCACTCGGGAGAGTCCAAAATAGTATATGGATGAAAATGAGCGGTTTTACGGAAGTGGGGCTTGCGCGATTTCGGCTTGTGAGCTTCCGGCGGTTGCTCTTGCAGGTTGCCCTGGTGCTGCGCTGCCGCCGCCGGCAAGTCGCCACTAGTGCCGTCCGGAAGGCTGGTCCGGTGTCTTATTTCGCTCATTGGCCGATAATGCAGCACCCACTCAAAGCTCTAAAGATCCACAAATCCAGCCCGGTAATTTGCTGGCTGAGGGAGTCCCCGTAGCGGGCGCAAGCAGGGCTGCTTCTAAATCGGGCTGCGTGGAAATAGGGTTGTGGCGAGATGCTTTAGCGGATACCTACATGCCCATGTACCCACCTGCTCCACACGATACTGCCAGTACCTTGTCCCAGTGGATAACTGGAAAAAAATAAATTAACCGGACCCTGAAAAATTCAAGGAGCCATTCGTCGACAGAACGCGGGGGACGGGGTCTAACAAGAGATAAAAAACAATGTCGCGCCCCGAGTACGTGGCGCCTCCCGAGGTTTTCTACGATGAAGACGAGTCCTCGAAATACACCCAGAACACACGCGTGCAGCAGATCCAGGCGGAAATGACGCTGCGGGCCCTGGAGCTTCTGAACCTGCCACCGGGCCAGCACATTCTAGACATTGGCTGCGGCAGCGGGCTGAGCGGCGAGATCCTGACCGAGGAGGGCGGCCACCAGTGGATTGGAATGGACATCTCGGCCTCGATGCTGGGCAACGCGCTGGACCGCGAGGTCGAGGGCGACCTTTTCCTGGCCGACATGGGCCTGGGGATCCCGTTCCGCGCCGGCACCTTCGACGCCGCCGTGTCGATTTCGGCCATCCAGTGGCTCTGCAACGCCGACCACGCCCACTCGAACCCGCGCAAGCGGCTGCAGCGGTTCTTCGAAACGCTGTACGCGTCGCTGCGCCGCGGCGGTAAGGCTGTGTGCCAGTTCTATCCGGTGAACCAGGAGCAGATCGACACTATTCTACACGCGGCCAAGCTGACCGGTTTCGGCGGCGGCATGATTATTGACCATCCCGAGTCGAAGAAAAACAAGAAGTATTATCTCGTGCTCACTGCCGGCGAGGGCGGCGAGGACCTGAACCTGCAGAACGTTGCCATGGACCCGAAAGAGGCTGGCGCCAAGTCGAAGAAGAAGCGGCACCAGGACGAGACGCAGCGCGACTTCATTCGGCGTAAGAAGGACACCATGCGCAAGCGCGGCAAGGTTGTTGCCCTGGACTCGAAGTTCACTGGACGTAAGCGGCACCCCAAATTCTAACTGCGAGCTGTATTTATTTATTTATTTATTCTTCTGGAACTTAAGACGCTGCGTGTGCTCGTGTGTCCACAGTCCCAGGGAGATCCCCTGGACCGCGATCGCGTGCCTCTTTGGGTAAATAAGACGAGCGATGACTCAAAGCGGCCCAACCGCCTGTATAAGCCTGGGTCAGCCATCACACGCGTACCAACCGTTGAAGGTGAAATAGGCTTCTGGCTAAAATGCGCACAGATCTCTATTTCGGGGCCGGTCCTGCCCTGCTGCCCACTGATGTCGTGAAGAAGGCTGCTGCGGAGTTTGTAGAGTACGGGGACGTTGGCGTTGGCCTTGGCGAGATGAGCCACCGCTCTGCGCAGGCCACCGAGATCGTCAATACCACAAAGGCCCAGATCAAGCAGCTTCTCGACGTGCCGGACTCCCACGAGGTGCTTTTCATCCAGGGCGGCGGCACTGGCGGATTCGCGTCGTGCCTGTACGCTCTCGCTGCATATAAGTTTGTCACGCACGGCAAGTCCGAGCCGTTGGTGGGCGACTACATCGTGACCGGGCAGTGGAGCAACAAGGCCCACGCCGAAGCCCAGCGCCTGGGCTTCAAGTCGAACGTCATTGGCAAGCCGGCCGAGTTCGTGCAGATCCCCGAGCTGGAGCCGTCGAACGGCGATTTCGTGTACTACTGCGACAACGAGACGGTGAACGGCGTGGAGTTTCCCGGGCCCAAGACCACGCCGCCCCTGGCCAAGGACCTCGTCGTCACAGACATCTCCAGTAACATGCTGAGCCGGCCCATCGACGTGTCGAAGTATGCCATCATTTTCGGCGGCGCCCAGAAGAACGTGGGGATTCCCGGCGTCTCGCTGTACATTGTGCGCAAGGACATTATCGAGGCCCAGCAAGCGGCAAAGCCGGCCGATCTTGTGGCGGCCGGCATTCCCGTGGCGCCGTCGTTCCTTGACCTTGGTCTCGAGGCCAAGAACAACTCCAGCTACAACACCGTCTCCATCTTTGCCATTGAGGTCGTCAAGCTTGTCACGGGCCAGCTTTTGGCCAAGGGCGGCATCACCAAGCAGGCGGAGCAGGCGCGCCAGAAGGCGGACGCTCTCTACGCAGCCGTGGACAAGCGCCCCGATCTGTTTATCGCCAAGGTCCAGAAGCCTGCACGCTCGCGCATGAACGTTGTATTCAACCTGAAGGACAGCGAGACTGAGCAGCAGTTCCTGAAGGGGGCTAGCCAGCTTGGCCTCAGCGGACTCAAGGGCCACCGGTCGGTGGGCGGCATCCGGATCTCTAACTACAATGCGATTACAATCGAGGCTGCCAATGCCGTCGCCCAGTATTTGGACAAGTTCCAAGCGTGAATAAACTATAAATTCTATAAAACAGAGACAACTAGATCCGCTCCTTACCTAGCCTGGTGCCACAAGTAGTATGATGCAACATCAACTCCTGACTCGGAGCCTTTTCCTTGCTTGAAGTATCCGTGGAGGACAACGCCTCCCTCGTGCTGCACGCCCACAATGACTCTCTGGCTCGTGCGGCGTACTTGTAGGCACGTATACCAGTCACGAGCCAGGACCGTGCACGCGACCTCATTCCTATCAGAAGAGGCAGTCTCGCTGTCACCTCTAGCATCTGAGACGAACAAGTCTTCCTCGGCTTCGTCGTCGCTCAGGCCCTTTTCAGCCATGGCAACACGCCATGTCGTGGTCGCCTCGGCCTCAGGGGCTCGAGATACAAGCGTGAGGAGACCCGAGCGCGATACGGTGATTCTGATGAGCTCGTTCATTTGACGATACTGGTCACAGACCTTTGTGATCTCGCGGAGCTGAGACTCTTTCAAGTCGACCCACATTCCAATTCCATTCAAAAACGGCTCGGCAAGATACGCCTCATAGTCGACGATTTGCGCGTAGATCTTCTGCTCCACTGCCTTTGTGGCCAGGCCGTCACTGGCCCGGTTGTCCATTTGAAAACTGATAAGACGCTGGCTTTGCGGAATCACCTGCGACGCCGCGTCCATTGTGCTAGGCTGCCGCTGCGCGCGGTGGGATATCTGCATGCGGACGTCAGTCATGCTAAGTAGGCCCGAGATGTTTTGGAACGCATGGGCCAAGCTGTCCGCCTTGAGCTCCATGCGCTCGGGTTGTCGCACATTGAAGTTCGAGAAAAATGAATCTGCCGACAAATGGATCCAGAGCTGCATGGTGTTCTGAAGCCCAACAGCGATCAAGCGCAGTAGATCCTCGCCGTCGACCGATTGACTAAACTGCGGCTGGCTGCCTTGGTCCTCAAGAAGTTTATCGGTGGCCAATGTACATGACCGGCTCACGCTCGACAGGAGGCCACATACTTCACGGAACTCTTCGGGCAATCTCAATGAAGCGCTGAAGTCCTCGACGCGACCAGACATTCACTTAACCTGACGAACAAAAAGAACTACGGAAGACCTGCAGAAAGACGTCTCACCTAGTAAGTTTTGGTCGATGCTACCTGCCAAAACAGTCTGGAGATGCACGCTGCAGTAGCTGGGTGAGCGGTTCGTGCTCACTCCGAGAAAGCGGTATGGCCGCTACCTGTAGAAGCCAGGAAAGCAAGACAAGCCAATTGAAAAGACCAGTGCTCGAACCGCCACTGAATGCTGGTTTAGTCTGCAGGGCTGCGCAATCTTGCGCGCTAGTGCGTTGTGCTGAAATGCGCACGGGTGGTTCTCTAAACGGGACTCTGCGGGTTTGTGGACTCTTCGTCATCATGCGAGTGTCGCTGGTTCGAAGAGCTGCGTATGAGGTGTTTTCGCGGGGAAGCAAGGCCATGCAGAAAGACCGCGCCGCGCGCAATATAGCCAGTAGTCGTGAGGTCGACTACCTGCGGCGCGAGCTTGCTGCGCGAACCGTGGACCGGCTTTCCGTCATCGCGCGCGAGCTTCCGCAGATCGTTGACCTGGGTGCTGGTGCAGGGTACATAGAAGAGGCCATTTGCGCCGATAATGAGTCGGCGCACATTGTCAAGGAGCGACAGAAGTCGTCGGTGTTCCGACTTGTTGAGTCGAGCCGGGAACTTCTGTACCGGGACGCCGGCCAGCCATTCAACGAGCAGCTAAAGCTGGACCGGATTGTGCAGGACGAGGAGACGTATTTTCCGGGCGAGAACAGCATCGACGCCGTCCTGAGCTCGGCGTCCATGCACTGGATCAATGACCTGCCCGGCGTCCTGGGTGGCATCGAGAAGATGCTCAAGCCGGACGGTCTATTTCTCGGCAACATGATTGGTGGAGACAGCCTGTTCGAGCTGCGCACAGCGCTGCAGCTGGCGGAGATGGAGCGGTTTGGCCGCGTCTCGCCGCGCCTAAGCCCGCTTGCCGGCCCCAGCGACGTGGGCAACCTCATGCAGCAAGCGAAGTTCAAGCTCCTCACCATCGACACCGAAGACATCATTGTCGACTTCCCCGACATGTTTGCTCTGATCGAGGACCTGCATGCCATGGGCGAGTCGAATGCCGTGAAGACGCGCCCGCCCACGATCCAGAGACAGCTGCTACTCGCGGCCAACGCCATCTACAACGAGATGCACGGCAACCCGGATGGCACTGTCCCGGCCACGTTCCGCATTGTACATATGATTGGCTGGAAACACGCGCCGAACCAGCCGAAGCCGCTCAGCCGCGGCTCGGGCGAGATCAATCTGAAGGACCTGGAGCAGCTCGTGAAGGAAGAGAAGAATTAGGCCTACTTAATTACTCTGATCAGACTCGGAGCTGATGATGATTGCAGGACACGCCCGCCGCCGGGGACTGGTGAAGGGGTCCGTGCTGCTACCCGACGAGCACTGTCGGGGCGGCCTGGAGGGCCTGAGCGGAGTGCTGCGGTCCAACCTCATCGTGTCCTCGGGGGAAAGCACGCGTACCCTCTTGACCGTGTCCTTGCGCACATAATAGTTGCAGGAGGGCCCTGCTGGTGCTGTCAGACGCGGCAATGGCAGTGGCAGGGGCGGGGGATCAGCAAGACCTTGTCTCCGCTGCGGCACGGCTTCGGGGGTAGGCCCTGGCGGCCGCTGGCTGTCGTGCGCGCCGTCCTGTTCCAAAATATGGCGAATCGATCTCAATTGCGCAACAACTTGCTCGCAGTCGTCAAGAAGCATTGACGTCGACGACCAGATCGCCGTATTAATCGTCTGCAGGGCGCTGCTGTCGCTGGGATCCATGCGGCCACCACGTTCAGGATGCGTTGTGGTTTGTGGCTCTGGGGTTGGAAACCCGGGGCGGCGCCCTGCAGATGAACGACGCAGGGTCGCATCACATGGGCGGCGCCAGAGCGCCGGCCGCGTGGCACGTTAAGCAATATCACGGAACCTCTCTTTAAATGGATGAAAACGTGCCCGCTCTGTGTGTGTACTTGTGCTGCGGGCGCGGGTGCTGGGTGGCAACGTTTGATGGGGTGCGCGTTCTTGTGGCTTGCTTTGTGTTTCTACACCTCGTCACCCTTTCGCGACACGCTCAATCTCTACATTTGGTACATAAATCTTGCTAGACTCATTTAGAAAGCCGCGGAAAATCGATTCCAAACACAACTTATGCATCGCGCGCCTCCTTGCCACCCAACGCAGTCACGACCGCTTAACACTTTCCGGAAGGCATAACCCTAGACCGCTGATCACTAACAGTTATCGTGTTTCTCCCATTGAAGAAATATAAGGAGCCTCTCATTAGCAGGGAACGACTAGACTTCAACGAAGCCAATGGTGCACTCGCAATTGGCATCAGGGGCACAGACGCCAAGGCGTGATGATGATGTTTTTGACTCAAGCTTCTCTTCGCCCTTGTACTCCTCGCAATTGCAGGAGCGGCTAAGGCTGCTTCGCGACGAGAAAAGCGAAACCCGGCAGCACCACAGCTTCAGCCATAATAGGTTCGTGCACAGCATAGAAGTTCTCAGTGAGGATCGACGGAAGACCTCGGAGCTGGCCCGCGAGCAGGCGCTCGGTACCCTGCTCACCGAAATGGTGATGAAGTACGACCCAGACCTCATAAACTACGAGCTGTTTTCCAAGATTGTGAACTCGTTTCTCACCGCCCGCACTGAGGTTGAAGCAACCACCTCGCTCCAGCTCATCACGGCTGCAGTCACTCTCACTGAAAGCAACGAAACAGATCCGCGCGTTGAGGAATGCGTCGATTTAGTACACCAGCTGCTGCCAACGCTTCTTAAACGCGTCAACGACCCCTACTCACCCGACGTGAAGGCGGCAATGGTGACAACGTATGCAATTCTCTCCTACTTCTTGAACACTGGCGGCGGCGGCTACGGAATGGAAACGGTAGTCAGTACCCTTATGGAGATTGCCGAGGGAGTGTCTGACGACAAGGACGCACCGCTGGCTGCAGCAGCATTGAACGGCGCGGGACTCATCACCACGCTCACGTCCAAGGGATCAGTTAATGAGGTTGTGAGCGAGTGGCTGTTCTCAATGGTGCCCATGCTCGAAGCCCAGCAACTGGCCGCTAAGCTGGCGGCTGTCAAGCTGATTGCCGTATTTTTCGAGCTCAGCGACTCCAGTGTGTTGCAAAATGGTGATAACAGAGAAGCGGCTGATGAGATTGTCTCTTTGCTCGATAGCATGACACAGGAGTCCACGGCTCGTACGGCAAAGAAGGACAAGAAGATTCAAAATTTCTTAGTGAAGAATGTCTTGAAGCTTTGCCGCTACAAGCTCCGGACCAAGCAGGAGCTGGAGGAGGACGCCGATGCCAATCCTGGTGATGTCTCGGAGATGCTGTCTCAATACCACAAACACACCACCAGCAAAAGCGTGGGTGTTTCTACCTGGGCAAGCTTAATTGTTGTTGACCATCTGCGCTGGGTATTTGGCCCCGGCCTCCACACACAGCTCGCAAACAATCCATATATCATCTCTTTGCTCAAAAAAGAAGACGTCCAAGTCGAAGCTATAAAGGACACCACGGATGGAGGTGAAGATACAAAGAATGGTGCGAGCTTCGGCCATGATATATCAAAGCATTCCGATGCCGCAAAGCGCGCGCGTGAGATCCGCAAGCAGCAACTGCGCAAGGCAGAGGACATTGGCCTGATAGAGTGAGCGGGCTGATGCGCGTAATGAGACGAGGATGAATTATTGACGAAGGGTGTTTGTGCTGGTCGAATAGCCGATAAACAGCAACAGTCTATGTACAGTTTAATAGGTTTATTACCATTTCCAGTGACTATTTTGGGCCCGTATACGGCGGGGGGAAGCTGATGCCGCAGCGGTCCCGGATCTGCTGAATGGTACTATCGCGGATGATAGATTCCGCCAACTGCTCAGTGCGAATCCAGTCAAATGAGCTCATGGTCACGTTCTGTTCGCTCTCGTCCCGAGCAGCGTAGGCGTCAATGCGTGGATCAGATGGTGTAGCGGCAAACTTGATCTCGTCACGCGAATGATCTACCAGCCATGAAATCGGACGGCTGAAATCAGCCTCTCCGCTTTCAGTCTGAGCGGACGCAAAACCGCCACTCACTTTTTCGCAAAACGTCAGTAATGAGTCTCGCTTCGCCCATTCGCTATATACATCGGTAACCACTTTGCCACATTCGGCCTGGCCGAGCCGATTTCGCACGTTGTCGTCCGAAACCTTCCGACTCGCTCGCAGAAACTCCGTTACCAGCCGCGGTGAAGCACAGGCTTGGGGCGTTTGTAGAGATGTCTGGTCCACTAGCATAGCTACAAAGCCTATCCGGGTGGAGTGTATTCTAAGTCAGCAGCCAGACTACGCTGCTGCTTATTTCCTGCCGACTGCAGAGACTGACTGGAGCTACCAAGAAACACCTGCGCGCAAATAGATACAAAAAATTAGCCGACCACTACATTATTAGTTAGGAATCACAAATGAGAATATAACATCATAGAACAAGCATCAGGGCAAGCACACATGCAGCAGCCACGACTTCAGCCGCATTCCCATGGACTGAGAAGGCACGCGATTTGTCCTTTTTAGACGTTTTCTTGTTTGAAGAGCGAGTCTCGTCATTAATCTGTTCGTCAAGACTATCGTTCTGCTCCTTGCTAGCCCCATTGACCCCACCACGAATGTTGTTCGGAACATTCCCAATATGATCGCGAAAGTCGTTTACGACTGTGATCCGAGCATTGGACGTGACACTACCGTCAACCGAGGTGATATCAAACTTGCTAACCGGAACATCATCGAGTATTGAAGGGAGGTATTTGCCTCGCTGAATGCGTACCCCATTTCTGATCATGTCTGTTCCAAAGCTTTCAGGAATATCATGTCGAGCACCACTCAGGTATGGATAGGACGAAAGACAACTTCTGAGTTGGTTTTTAGAGGATAGGGATCGTCGAGCCGGTCGGTTTTCATTGGCTCGCTTTTCACTGGTGAATCTGGCACCCAAAGATGTATTATTTGATCGCTGCTCGATGGTGCCTTCACCAGCTCTTCCAGTACTAGGCCCATCAGAAACAAGTGCATCACTGAACTTTCCTCGCAGTGTTTCGAAATCCCCACGTAGAAATGCGTTGCCAGAAGTATCAATATCAACCAAGCCATAATCATTCTCCTCTTGCGTAAACTCGTACACAAGTCCACCACTGAAGGTATCAGTCATTGCCGGTGAGTAGATAGCTGCCACTTCCTGGAACATACGGGGCTTAACTAAATTGCAGCCAAATTCAGAGAAGAATAAAGGAACCGGGAAGTCTGCATGGTCCTTGATGAGCACGTCATAGCCAGACGAGCGTATCGTTTGAGCCCCACACCACTGATATGAGTTCACTCCATAGAAGTCGACAGATGTTTCACGGGCCCCACAAGTCAAGTAATGCGACAACTGCTTCCGATACCGTAAATCATCAGCAGCAGAGTACCCTAATGGCACCGATCGGATACAGTTATAGAACATGTAGTCCTTTACATCACGGGCTACCGCTTTGATATAAGGGGGCGATACCGATGCTGACCGCTCATCGTTAATAATTTCGTTTCCAATGAAGAATCCCAGTGTATTGTTGTACCTGCTGAACTGGTCAACGACCTCAAACACGTGTCGGAGATAATCGGGCGTGTATGTGGTCCAAGGCTCATAGCGATTGATGCTTTCTCCCACGAGGGGTGAGTTCACATCGAGCAAAAGATAAATGTTAGCTGCAGCAAACATCGTCATACACGCGTCGTGATTTAGACGAGGATTCACTGTATATACTCTGACCGTATTGACACCAAGCTGTTGAAACAAGTAGATATCCCGCGCACACACATCTACATCGCTCAGAGGGTCACTGAGCTTCGTATAACTCGCCGATCCTCCCGGCTGGTAGTCGACACCGCGGATCAAGAAACGTTCTCCAGTCACGGAGTCGATGAAGTGCTTGCCGTCAATCTCTATAGGGTGTACCGAAGAGTCACCATACTTAGTGACATTGGCTGCATGAGAAAGTGAAAACACAGAAATAGTGACCATCCAACGAAAGTGCATTTTACTTCTGGATGTGAGTTTGCTCTACAATGGCGGTATAGATACTCTAAGTTACTGCTGTCCCACATATAACCCAAACCCGTGGTCAGAAATGGAAGGTGGTGCCAGGCAATGAAATATAAAGACCCATCTATGGAAATTATTGTGCTTTGCACACTCCATGCCGTGTGTAGAGTTTAAAAAAATGCGTTCAATCAAATTAAGCAAGCTGCTCAATTTAACAAAGCTAATAGAACCTGCGATCAGTATGCGCTAGCCATGAAAATACTACATGGAATTGATGCTCACTCTCCATACCCGCAGCCGGTACTTGATTAACTCAAATTGAGTAGTTGTGTTCTTTGAACAAGCAAATTTGCTTGAAGTGACTCTCGGGGGCGGAGTCAATTTGGTGGCTGGTAAGACGATATTCCACAGTCAGTCACCAGAACCGATAAACAAAACATTTAACATTCTAATAGTACTGCGGCTGTTTTGCGAATGGCGAAAGAAACCAGCCATATCTGTTACGGACAATGCAGTATCACTATCATCACTAACTCCACAAATTCTGGGCGACACCCCCCCACCCACCGCGGGTTTCCTACCAGTATTGTGTGTCCCTTGCCACTTTGGCTTGACGACGTGGCTTGTTCCGTTTTGAATTAGCTTTTCGTACATTGGGAGAATGAGCAAACAGGAGCTTGTAACGGACATTGTTGGCTTTCTTGAGAAGAGCATTGCCAACGGCGAGGTTGCCGGTGACGAGAAAGAGTCGCTCGAGCTGGCCATCGACTGTATTCGCGAGACGTTCAAGGTTCCCGACAACGCCGAGCCCTCAGATCTTCTCAAGATCTATGAAAGCGGCAAGAAGGCTCAGCCCTCTGCGGCTCCCACTGAGACTGCGGCTGCTGAGAAACCCGCCGTGTCTGAGGAGGACAAGGCCAAGGCGCTTGAGCTCAAGGCTCAGGGCAACAAGTTGATGAGCCAGCGCAAGTACCAGGAAGCTGCAGACGCGTACACGGAGGCTATTGCCAAGGACTCGACGAACGCGCTTTTCTTCGCGAACCGCGCTGCTGCGTTCACCCACCTGAGCCTTAGCAAGCGCGCCGTGGAGGATGCGCGCAAGGCTGTTGAGATCGATCCCAAGTACTCGAAGGCGTGGTCGCGCTTGGGTCTTGCTCTCTGGGCCGAGGGAGACTTAAAGGGCTCGCTGGATGCGTACGAAAACGGCCTCAAGGCCGAGGGCGACTCGCCCAGCGAGGCGATGAAGCGCGACTACGACAACGTGAAGAAGCGGTATGACGAGGAGATGGCGAAGCGGGAAAGCAAGGATGTTCGCAGCCCTGACGCCGCGACTGGCGGAAGCACTGGTGGAAGCACTGGCGGCGGCGCTGGTGGCGGCACTGGCGGCAGCTTTGATCTGGGACAGCTTTCGAGCCTGATGAGCAACCCCCAGATCCAGCAGATGGCGAAGAGCTTCATGTCTGATCCCGATGCCCTGAAGAACCTTATGAGTAGTCCAATGGCCAAGTCGATGCAGGACCGTATGCGCGGCGGTGACATGCCGAGTATGAACGAGCTGAACGATATGATGGATAGTGAGGACATGCAGAACATGATGAAGAACTTTAAATAAGTGATGCAACTAGTTTTCAAATAATAATAAACTAAAAGAAGAGGAAACCTCCTCAAGCTCGAAATCGAGGCATGAATCCGTACTTAAGTCGCCGCAAACTGTCTCGAGCTGCCTGCAGCCGGTCACGCGCGTACTTATCTAGCTGCTCCAGTATCTCCTCCTCCTGAAACGAATTGAATGCACTCAGTTCACTAGCAAGCAAAAAATGACTCTCGCGGATCCCTTTCTCCAATTGAAGTATGAGTTTGCGGCTGCTTGCCACTCCTTCCTCCAAATTTTGGATCTCCATAACCCGCTTCGACTCGAGTCGTGGCAGCCAAGACGGAGGATTGTTGCTGTCGGCTAGCGCCTGTAACTTCTCGCGACCATCCACGAGCTGAGTTTTTGCCGCATCGAGTTCCTGCACCAGCGCAATTGGCCTCACGAGATCATGCTGCAAATCCCCCGTGCTCTTCACTAGCTGGTCAAAGACAACTGTTGTCTCCCGCTGCAGTGAAGAAGCAACACTTTCAGGTTGTACCGGCTGAAAGGCAACATTTAGCAGCGTTCCCAAAGAGCGCAACTCACGATAAGACACTGCCGACAAAGTAGACGTTTTATCATGGGCTTCCTGTACCGCAAGATAATTGCGCGTAAATCGCTTGAGTGCAGCTTCGAGCGTGTTTAGTTGTTCAATACTGAATCGGCAAAATGAAGCTATTGAAGTCGCTTCCTCATGGTCAAGCGCAGCTTGACTAGAACTGACAGGCAGCTCAGCTGTAGATACCTCAGAAGCCCCAGTGTTGCTGCTGAACTCCAAAAGTTGTGAGCAGTTACCAAATGTACCATGATGATTTATCATTCTCAGCCAAAACCCTACTCTGAAGGTATCATCCCACAAGAACGCGCCATAGAAATGATGGCTGATGCCAGCATCTTTCAACTTGCTGTATATCCACTCTAATCGAGGTAGCCATGAAAGCCTTGACGCGGTACGTAACTGCACATAAAGAGCCTCAAAATCGTCAAATTTCCGTACCCCAATCAGAGTAGATGCTGGCTGAAACAACAACCGTTCGTCTGGCCTATGTGATGTCTGGATAAAGGGGCTTGCAGAGTCCCGAGATGCAAGACTTCGTCGCAATGACGGACTGCTTGTTTGCTCTGTGTTGCTGACGTCAAAATGCCATACGTTGGCTCCTGCTTGCAAAAGTAGTTCGATTGACGATTCAAGAATTGCCTTCATCAGCGGAGTGCATCTGCTTTTATTTACCCAGTTCACGTCACAAGACGGAATTGTAAGTAGTTTGATGAGAGTGTCTGGCGCTGAATTAACAGCAATATGCAAAAGGCTGTCACCATTCGTGTCGATGTGATCGTAGAAATTTTCACAATACTGAACAATGTGATCAAGGAGACCTCTACGAGCAAGAGCTAGCAGTGGAGTGTCTTGCGAAACATGATCCCGCTGGACCCAATTTAGCAGGTGCCCAGCTTTTTTCAATACGGTGGTAATAACTCCACCATGCAGTAAGTGGGCTACGCTGCGTCCTTGCCTATCCGATGCAATGTAATACTCGCTGTCATTGCCAATCAGATCTAGGATCAATGCTGTCAAGTTCCTATCAAATAAAACTGCCATCAGAAGAGTTCGGCCTTCCATATCTCTATCTTTGAGAACGAACTCCCTTGTGAATGTCTGGGGGAAGGCACTCAACAGAAAGGCCAGTATTGAAGATTTCATGCTGCTATTGACATCATTTTCGGGCACATCGTCCTCTTGTAAACTCTTTCCTTCCAAACTCGTCTTATAACGAATTTTGTCCTGCTCAACAGCCAAGAATAGAGCCGACTTCCCTGCCTTCCGACTTTGAAATGCACCCGCATCTTCTTCGAAAAGGTTCTCCAGCTGAGATCGGTCATTGGTCTCAACCGCATGCCACACCTTCGTATTGAGCTGTGCTAAGGGGCCAAGACGTTTGCGTTCCATTCTTAATTGCAACAAGACGCTTTCTACCACCATCAGAGTGTATGATAGGCGACCAGCACTCAGGTGGGCGTGGCTCTGCTCTGCCGCTCGATATGAGAAGTTTACGACAAAGTAAAGATTTCGCTCAATGATGGCAGCTGAATCGCTCGGGCAGCGTAACACAGTCAACATGAAAAGCCCAAGAAGAGTGTCCGCAGAGACAGTACCCAAATGCGGGTCTGCAAGCTCATTCAAAGACTGGAGGAACACAGCAGACATCGAGTCCGAGTCCCGTGTTGAACCCAGCTTTCCTAGAGTCTCAGCAGCCTTGGCAACTGCTCGTTCGTATACATCAATATTGACTGAATTCAGACCCGGCACATCGACTTGAGTTATATCTAAGCTGCGAAGCTCAGACTGAACTTGCTGGAATGGCACATCCTTTCGCTCACGGTCCAACAGATCATCAAGCTTCTTCAAAACAAAGCGGGCGAGTCGTGTCTCAGCATATTCGTAAATCGTCCTTAATGTGAACTCATTCTCCGCACACTTCTCATGAGAGGTGATATCTTTGAAGACAGCGCCACTTTCGAGCAGTGCTTCTCGAGTTCCATATACTGCAGAGTGGAAGCGCTCAGCCAGTTCCTTTGCGGACGCCACGTCCTGCTGGAGACAGGCAAGGCAGTAGTCAACCTTCGCCATATTCTGATCGCGCTGAGTCTTTGTCCGTCCCAGATTCGACGCAGGATTTCGTATTTGCCGAGGCGTAGCGGCTACTTCGTCTATCTCAACTGCTGCAACACTGGGCTGCTTCTGCTGTGTGGGTTCTGTAGTCGACCGTGACCAAATATGGACTTCCGAAGACCCTTCGAGCGGTACGCTTATGGATGGAGATGCAAAAATACTTAGGCGCCTTGGCGTACTGTTTGTGAGCAGCAGCCCGTCTACTTCGAGGATCAGGAACGTAGCATTGAAGCGTAAATTTGTGAGTCCTGGAGTCCACACCCTCGAAGATGTGATATTGACCGCTGCTGCTGATGCAGTTGGGAAATTTTGGCCCGGAATGACCTGTGTTTCCGTGATATTGACCATCCAATTGCCTCCGTTCATGGTCAGCAGCGGCGCATCCGGATTCTGCCAATCAATGACCGCGATGTGGGAGAGAAGATACGTGTCGTGATAGAACGTCTCAACATCCACTTCGCGCATGAGTAGCCCTGCGGGGGGCACAACAACGACAATGTAGGGCTCCAGTTTGGCACCGCGCAGATGGCTGCGCACCATCTGCAACTGCTTGCTAGGTGTCAGGGCATTTTCATTGAACAAGGAATTGAGCAACGGGTGTTGCAGCATACTCCTTGGGGCCCCGCCACTAGCGCTGTCGCACTATGCTACCTGAGCAAGCGGGCTAAAAAGAACACGCTTATAACTAAACTGCGTGGAGGCTCTCGCGCCAGCTATTTTTACATGATACTAGTTGATGCAAGTCAGCTGCCCCCATCGCTCAGGTTTAGGGCGTGCAAGTGGTGGATCGAAACAATTTCACTGCACCCGAGGGTGGTTTTTGGTAGCTACATTTATTCTGCAGTTAATATATCCGACCACTTGGACCATTCAAGGACGGTGAAACTATGGGTCATCATAATCGGTTCCAAGAAACGAAATATCGTCCGAAGTCCGATTTTCCCGCAAAAGTCGCCATGTGGGACTTCAAACACTGTGATCCCAAACGGTGTAGCGGCAAAAAGCTAGAGCGTCTTGGCATCATGCGGTCTCTGCGCATTGGTCAGAAGTTCAATGGGCTATCAGTCAGTCCCAATGGAAAAGAGCCAGTATGCCCTGATGATGCGGAAATAGTAGAGCAGTACGGTGTTGCCGTCGTAGAATGTTCGTGGGCCCGCATAGACGAGATTCCTTTTGGCAAAATCGGTGGAAGGCATCTGCGTTTGCTGCCATTTCTGTACGCGGCGAACCAAACTAACTTCGGCAAGCCGTGGCGACTCAATTGCGTCGAGGCCATAGCAGCATGTTTTGCCATCACTGGCCACTTTGACTGGGCTGACGAGCTAATGAGCAAGTTCTCATGGGGTCACGCATTCCTAGAGCTCAATGCAGATCTTTTGGAGCTCTATTCACAATGTACGGACTTTGCTAGCATCAAAGCTGCTGAGGCCACTGTGCTCAAACGCGTAGAGAGTGGCGAATCAGTAGCGAACTGGGACGGCAAGAAGAAGCATGCGAAACATGACGAGGACTCTGAAGAGGACGAAGGCGAAGACGACCAGGACTCAGAAGAAGAAGACGACAATGCAAAAGACACAAATCACAAGGACACTCAGGTACTAGTGATCGGCAGCGGGGAGCTGGAAGCCAGCGAGCCCGAAGGCGAGACTGATGATGATTATGACGAATACGAATCGGAGGAAGAACCCATAAACATACCAGGCGCTGTCTTGTATTAATAGAGAGCCACCAGATTTATTTGCTATATGAGAGCGACACAAGTCTTATAGATGTAACTCATTATAGACTAACCTTCATTGTCCTCATTATTCTCCTCATTATCGGATTCAGAGTCATTAACTGCTTCGGGTACATCCGGTACCGGTTCAGACTTGATATCGAGCAAGAAGTCCAGCAGGCCTTGCACGCGGTAAGTGTCCATGTATCCAAAGAACGAGTGAAACTCGTTCTCCTGAGCTTCCTGTGCATAGATACGATCATAGACAAACTTCTGCTTGAATGAGTCGATCTTCTCGTTATACGGATCAAACGTTATCGGCTCTAGTCCAAGTTTGTTGAGCCTGTTGTTGTATGCATCATACATGGGACGCTCGAGTAACAAGCCCAGTGCGGGCGCCTTGGGAATCGACACTTTATCGTGATTGAAAAGATTCTTCACCTTCGATGTGGGCGAATTCGTGCGCACAATGAGAACAGCCAGAGCGATCATTTTACGGATCTGATGCAGCATGAACGATTGGCCGTGAATCTTCACGGAAACCCACTCAGTGCCATTGATAACAAATGGCTCAGAGACATCTAGGCTACGCATAATGCGTGTCGAACTGGGGTCCGTAGGCGTCTTTCCGACTGTAAAGTTGTGAAAATTGTTAACACCAACGTAGTTTTGCAATGCCTCTCTGAGTTTAGCAATGCGCTCAGCCTTCGCACGATAAGCGCGACGATGTTTGTTCTCGACTGACTTGATAGCCTTCACCGTATCTCTTTCCTCTTTCTCCTCTGCCTCATCGCTCTCCAGCTTGAGCTTTCTCACCATTTCGTCAGTGATCCCTTTTTCATTCAGCTCCTTGGACACGGACTCCCAGAACGACTCTGCTTCCTTCGACAGAGTGTTGTCTTCAGAATTAAGTCTTCCGGCATCGGCCATACGTTGGCCAAGCAGCGTCAGCTTGCTGGGGCTCATCAAAGTATATGTAGGCAGAATATACTCATAGATGCGCGACGAGCACGCACGCCGACACTCGAAGGCTCGATTCGTACGAGAAAAACCCCATACACGAATCTGCTCGGGCAGATGCTCATTAATTTTGTTCACAATGTCCGGGTCCTCTATAATCATTTTCAGCGACACCACGTTCCCGGCCGCGTGCACGCCCTTGTCGGTCCGTGCGGCCCTAATGAACGAGCTCTTTTTGGGATCGTCGGCGTTATCCGCACTGATGGCACCAGCAGCAACCATTGCAGCAAATAGATCTCCCTCAATTGTTTTGTTCGGTGGGTTCAACTGCATGCCATGGTACCCAGTCCCGCAATAGCCAATTTGCACCGCGACCTTACGTTTAGGCATTCGAGCCTTCTTGGCCTCGGAGGAAACTTCAGAATCCGCCGTTCGCTTCAGTGACTCGCCCATTTTCTGTTCACACTTCTGCAGCAGCTGTCTGAAAAATTGGAACCACCGAGGATTTGTCATTGCCGCGATGGTGAGAGAGAATGGACGGTAAGTATCATCAATATTCAAAGAAGAGTGGGTAATATGTGCGTTGCATAGTGTACATAGTTATATATTGGCAATACCTGGATTTCATGAGTACGAAAAGTGAAAGAAAAAATAAAGAGCTATAGGTAATGTATGTTCAGAACCCAATCTTGCGTCCGATCATGCCGCGGACCAAAGAGTTCGAGGTTTGCTTCTTTTGGGAATTCATTGAATCCATAGCATCATCCAGGGCATCGTTGACAGTACTCTCAGCAGACTCGTAGTAGTCATTGAACGTTTGGCCCCAAGTCTTTTGCGGAGCATGGTGAACGGGCCGCGGGTGCGAGTACTGCGGGGGCTGCTTGCCGCCAAACCAGCTCTTAAGCCCACTTGTCGGTTTCTCTGCCTTGGGCTCTTCTACAGGTGCGTCATCGACCAGCTGATGCTTGGGACGCCTTGGCTTGCCTCGTCTTGAGCCTGCCATCACCTTGTCTAGGTCTTCGATCTTGACAAATGGCCGTCCGACCATCCAATGGACGGTAGAGATTGTGGGCCGGGCTGGCACGCGCCGCCTTAGCTGGTACAAATCATCCTCCTTGGGGAACTGGTCAGTACCAAAGACGCGAATCATCTGTCCTGCGTGATTCAGATCATCATAGGGCAGGAAAGCGTCTCCCATCTCCGAAATTGTGACATTAGAGCCGGGCTGGCCAATTGGTGACTGATATGTGCAGATCGTGCCAAGGCCGGGTAAACCATAGATTCCAATCTTTCCTTTCAGATTTGTCGTGACCAGTGCCGAGGAAGTCCCCCAGCGAAGATAAGAGTACGAGGCGCCGACCAGCGGCGTATCAAAACTTTTGGAGCCAACCTTCTTACCTGTCTTCGGGCCAGTCATGGCAAAGAACTTTGCTGAGTCTACGGTAGTGCCTAGAATTCCACCTTGAACCTGGATGCCAGAGGCCAGGCGGCCCATAACCTCAGGTACAGCCTGGGCCGAACGCCCTTCTCTGGCGTCTACATGAGCGACATGGGTAATGGGCTCCTTAGCAACACTGAGAACAATGATCTCCTTTGATTTTGAAGGCACATGATAGCCACCCTCCGGTCGCGGAACTACGCGATACACAACGATATCACCGCGCGAAGTTCCCACAGACAAGACAATGCTCGAGTACGGGTCTGTCCCCAGGGCCATGATTCCAAAGTCAATGTAAGTTGCGGTACCCTTCATTGTTGTATCCAAGATGATGGCTGGGCCACGCTTGTCAACAACAATGAGCCGGCCGTTCTCGTAGGCGATAGCAACAAAGCCAATGTTGGAGTTTCGCAAAGCTGTGACAGGAACATTGCTGCGCACCAGCCAAATTGGAATGAACCCTTGGTGAAGTTCGGGCGTAACAAGATGTTCTATGTTCTCGATTTCCGGGGATGGTGCTGGCGGTCCCGGCTGCTGCGGGTGGTCGTTCTTGCCGAAGGTCATTAGGTACACATTTCCAGACTCACCACTGACGGCCATCTCACCGGCCTCAGCACCGATAGAGATATGAGACACTTTATCTTGAGGCTGCTTCGGGTCGATTTTGGCGATGGTTGTCATGACTACACGATAGTCGCGTGAATCAATGCGCGTGCCGTCGAACAGCTTGACAGTTCCGTTTGCGCAGCCGATGCACATGACGGTGGAAAGCTGCAACTTGCGGATCTGCTGGCTCGCTGAAGACCCACCGGTGACCTTGGTGTTAGGCAGCGCAGCTGCCATCATACCAATCCACTGGTTGCGGGGAATTCCCACCGTGGTGATACAGCTGATGGGAGAAGACCGCCAGCACAGCGGGGCAGGCAGGGCAGCCGAGTCAAAAGGAACAATATGAAGGGTGGGTAGGGCCACGACCAAGAGCTGTCCGCTGGCACCAATGACCAAGTGTGACGGATCGTAGCAGCCCTGGAAGTGCGGGTTGCCCAACTTGGGAAGCACCTGGACCAAGTTAATTCGGGTTGTGAGCCTTATTTCGGCATGATTGACTTCTTCAGACTTGAAGAAGTTGCCCATGGCCTCGTAGGAGGTAACAGCCACCGGTAGGGTCACGCCGAACTCGATCAGGGACATGGTGCGGCCGCCCCACACGACCAAGAAGGTATCTGTAGGGTCCTCCTTGCTGCACCAGGCCATGCCCTCGGGCATGACATCCTTGTCGAGGTTCTCGAGGTCGTTCGGGTCCTGGGGGAACGCGGAGCGCGCACCCAGCTTCACGCCTTTCTGGCCATCCCAGAACACAACAAAGCCGTTGACGTGGGCAGTAACGAGATGGCTTCCGCTGGGGTGCCACACAGCCGCGGTCATGGGGAACTCGTGGTGCATATCGAACACAATCTCCTTCTTGAGCAGGTTCCACACAACAGCGACCTCGCGGTAGCAGATGAGCAACTGCGACGGGTCACGCGGGTGGAGGCTCAGGCCAAGAACGGAGCCGGTGTTGAACTTCGGGTTCACGATCTTCTCAAGGTTCGCGATGCGCAGCTGTCCGATCTTGCCCCGCTCGATGTCGAACGCCGTTGTCTCGCCGTTGTGGTGGCCCATCAACAGCCAGTCCATGGCCGGGTCCGTCCAAATGCTCATGATGCTCAATGGGCTCTGGTAGCGCGCCCACTCCTGGCGTGAGTCCAGGGCCCATACAACGATCTCCGAGCGGTCGTCCACAACGACCAGAAACACGCTCTCCACAAAGCGCAGGAACAGGATGGGTGCGGAGGGGCCCTTGCGTTTGGGGTTCGAGTCCAGCACGCTGCGAATTTCGCCAGCGCCCATGACGTGCACCAGCCCCAAGTCGGTGCCGGCGGCAAACAGCGACTGCACCGGGTCATATGCCAGCGCGGTGACTTCCCCGGAGATTCCGAATTGGTCGATCAGATCGGGCCGGAAGTCCTGATCGATCGACGTGGACAGCTCGCTGCTCTTCTTGAACATTGGTGCGATACGCGCGCGGCTCCGTTAGGTCCAAGGAAGCACCAGGTTGTTTGTTTGTGCCGGTTGCGCCAGCCCCAAACCGTCCACAGCTGGCAGCACAGGCACGTGACGCCTATGTGCGCCTCAGCCGCCCAACGCTATGTGAGGGAGCCACCGGCGGGGATGGGGGGGGGACATTATTTCATAACGGCGGTGGCTTAGGGTGCGTGAGGGCGGCGGCGGTCAGTGCCTTAGGGCGGCCAATGAGCATGCTGTTTCAATGCTAATAGTGCTCTCAGGCTGCACTGTTGAAATAAGATCCCAATTGGTTGCGTTGCCTTTGTGGAGAAGAACTGCGTACTTCTATGTTACATGAAAAGCGGCTTTTTATGCTGCGGATTAAATAATGTCGTTAGCGAGCTGTATAGGTGTGGAGCATGGCTCCCAGTACAAGACATAAATTGTGTTCGTGAGTCGTCAATTGCGGTGCTGCACGCAGTGTTTGCATGCGGTTTAGGTCCGTAGCGAGCGTCCACACAGACACTTACAGGTGGGAACCGGACAGACGTCGTACTTTTCAAACCATTGCCGAGCATGGACCGAGTGGGATCCGTGGTTGCAGCTCAGGCAGAATATGGGCCATCGGTCCGACTCGATCTGCGCGCCCATATGCGGGCCCAACGGCAAAGCACAAACACCACATGGCGGGAGCGAATGGTTGCACGATGGACAGCGGTTCCAGGACCACTGGTTGCGGTTTCCGCCTTTTGTCGTCTTCTTACCACGCCGGGGCTCCGAGTTTTCTGAGAAAATCAGCTTCTTGCAGTTTGAGCATCGCAAAAACACCTCTCGTGGTACCGCGGGACGAGCGGGCGGCAGTCCTGCCAAAGCAAGCTTATTGCGGTTGATGTCGAACTTAGCCCGCTGCGAGAAGTAGCGCCAGGAATTGAGCAGCTGCTTGTACTCCATGAGCCACTGAGGAATATGAGCGTCGTCAACAAACCGGGGCCATCCAAATGACACAATGCAGCTAACCGTTTGGATATCACTGGTGCGATCAAGGTATGATTGCAGCAGATCGAGGATCTTCGGTGTGAATCCAATAAGAATAATCCCTTCAAGATCGCCGTTCGCAATGGCTCGCGACGTCAGTCTGGTCAAATAGGCTCCGACCTCCTTCTGGGGAAGGAAGCGCAGCGCGATGCCGAGCCGTTCGGTCAGCGGCAACGAACCATCGTCAAGTACGTCGAGCCACGAGCCATCAGCAATATAGGCGAATATAGCCCTCAAGTAAGGTACTGATAGCTCGGATGCAAGCCTTCGGCACTGCTCGCGCCACACGTTATTTGTAGGAACGTCTTTGTAGACAAGATATCCAGCCACCGCCGACGACATGAGCCGCAGGCTCTTTTTACGAGACTTGGCCAAGCTCTCGACTGCTCGTTCCACGTTGTTATGAAACACCGCCCAGCCGGCGGCCTTTTCATACTGTCCCTGAGCCTCAAGCTCCACCAGCTTCGTCTCAAGCTCCTGTAGTCCGAAGTTCCAGCCGCTGAGCCGCAAGCACAGCTGCCGGTACGCATCGTCCTCACCTTTTATACTGACATAGACACTGCTTGGTGCGTTGTTCACTGCGCGCTTGACAGCGTCGTCTACGGTTTTGTTGCTCAACTTCGCGCCAGTGGCAAGTCGAGGCTTCATTGCCTCTTCGGAAAGCCCGTCCCAAACGCTGAGCACACCCAAGTAGCTGAGGTCGAGCTCAGGCGTCTCCAAAAACTCGGCATCTTTAGATCGGGACTTATGCAGGTGCACCCATCGCCATGCTGCTAGCAGTCCTGAAGCTGATGTGGACCGGTGACCGGTCTCCTCCTTGATAATTGAGATGTTTTGCTCGGGGTCGAGCCCGTAACCAGCAAGGGCTCGCCGGCGAATGACACTGGTGATATCATTGTTCAGCATAGTGCTCAGTGCCAACTCATTCTCGCTAAAGCTTGATCCCGTGTCTGACCCAATCCCTGCCTCGTCCCCGTCCTCGTCCTCGTCCTCCTCGTCGCTGGAACCGCCAGGCTTGCTGCGCTCGGATTTGGTCTCGCTGTACGATTGACTTGCTTTGCGCGTGGTGGAAGACACCTTTTGTGCGCTTGTTGCAGTGGATGGAGCCAGGTTTGCCGGCCCGTTCCACTCGCCGTCTGCGGACAGTTGCGAGACATTGCCCTGAGAGGTTGCGGCAGCTTCGATTTGGACGACCTTGTTTGACGAGAGCAGCATGTCGAAGTTGTTGAACGAGTCGAAGTGCGTGGTCAGCGGTGGCTCGGCCACCGTCATGCGAAAAATGGTGCCTGACTGGCGAATGCACACGAACTCGAGCTCACCCGTGCGCGCATTGGGCGCGTAGTCGAACGACGCGACCTTGTCAGCCTCAGTCTTCACATCCAGCACTCTGTTCACAAACAGCGCGTCGAGGTGCTGGCCCTCACTATGGCCCGCGGTCTGGTCGCTGGCTCCCGATGGCGTGCTGCCATGCAGCTCAATGGAGAGATGGCTTGTTTGGGTCGGCCGGCGGTGGGTGTCCGGGATCTGGGAGGTCTGCCAGCGGCGGATGATGGAGCCCTCGTGGAGAACGCTGAACTCGTTCACGTTGTAGTGCGAAAAGCGCACGCAGCGCGACTCGGTCTTCGAGGCATGCTTGAACACGTTGGACACAAGCAGCAGCGGCTCACGGGGCTCGTTCGTGGCGCCGGTGAGCATGCGGCGGTCCCAGATGGCGAGCGGGCCCGCCTCGCCGTACGTGGCGAAGATGCGGTCGTCGAGCGGGTTGAAAGTGATGCCCGTGGCGAAGTTTGTGGCTACGGCGCTGATGGCGCCCGACGTGCGCGTGTCGATCTCGCGCAGCAGCTTCGACCCGCCGCACAGCAGCGTTGTGGGCTGCGACGGCACAAAAGCCACCGAGGTGATGAGCTCGTTCGAGAACACGGATATGAGCGGGTCGGCGCCGGTCGCGCCCGCGCCGAGGTCCCACAGCATTACAGAGTCTGACCCGCGGGTCTTCTCGAACCCGGCGGCCACCAGGCCCGACGTATTGAACGACAGTGACGTGCACTTCCGCATTGCGCTCTGCTTGAACGTGGCGGCCGACGCGGGATCGCTCATGTCGCGCACATGCACGGAGCCCGAGCCGAGGCCGTACGCAAGCAGCGACCGCTGCACGGGGCTGTAGTCGAAGCAGCGCACGACGTCGCCCGCGTCAAAGTCGTGCACGCGGCTGCCGCTGCTCTTGCCGGGCTGGAACTCGTACACAAACACCTCGTCGCGGCCCAGCCCGAGGCCCACAAACAGCTGCGAGTCGGGCGTGTCCCATTCGTACGCATGCACGAGGTCGGCAGACATCGCGACCACTCTCCTCTCAACGGCTCTCGGCGGCTCCGGCGGCTCTCAACGGCTTGTGTCGGGGACGGTCCCCGCGAGCGGTTACCCTAATCAGGCCGCGAACCCTCGAGCTTCGCGCGGTTGACGGCCGGCAGCGGCGGGACTCTAGACCCAGATCGCGAAAAAGTAGACAACGTTCTCAATTTATACACCGTTAAGCTACATTGATTTCTTTAGACCTGTCTGCGTAGATTGAGTGCAGCTAAACTGCATGTCGCCGCCGCTGCAGCATTCATACTCATAAGGTGTAACGGGTAGATTAAAAAAAGACCCCATCAGGTCGCGCGGCTCAGTAGCACGTAGGTTCAGGACAGCATGATCTGGTGCCGGTGGTCGCAATGCCGGCCGAGGGTCGTTGTGCCATTGTCGTTCTCTCGGTTCTATAGCCCGCCGCCTCGCACGAAGAAGCCGCCAACAGAGACTATCGACCCATTCAAGCTGCTTGGTGAGGCCGGGGCGATGCCGGCGGAAACGGAGGAGCTGGACCTCGATCGGCTGGACTGGTCGCATCTGGACCAGCCCCAGCGCAAGGATGCGACCGAGCAGTTCTCGGCGACAGCGCCGCCGCGCAACGAGCAGCGCGAGGAGATGATCTTCAAGGAGGTTCTGGGCAACGTGCTGTCGAGCCCGACCCGGACTCGCGCTAACGCCGACAGCGCCGCAGACACGTCGCCGCTCTCCAGCTCGATTCTTGCTCTGTTCGACCGGGGCATCGAGGCGCGCCGCGCGTCGCAGCAGCCGACCTCCGTTACCTCGCTGCTCGATGGCATCACAGGCTCCTCCAAGAGTGTGGCCGCAATGAATTCCGAGTGGCTGAAGAAGCGCGAGCGCGCAGAGAAGGCCTTGGTCCATGTGTTCGCGAGGATCGATGCATGCGAGACAAACCGCGACGTCATGCTGTATTTCGAGCAGATCATCGTGCCGCGCTTCAGCGAGTCGCACCACTTGTCGGACAGCGACCCGCCTTTGTCGGCCGAGGACCCGCTGGTGGGGCCGGAGACAGTGTCCTACGTGCTCGAGCGCTGCATCTCGACGCTGGCCGGGCCCTTCGACGATCCGGTGGGCGCCCTGCATCTTTTCGAGCTCTCGAAACGCCACAGCATCGAGTTCTTTGCCGAATCCTGCTCCGCAGATGTCTACAACGAGGTCATTCGTATCCGCTGGAACACGTATCGCGACTTGTACGCCGTGGTCAATCTCGCGGCAGAGATCGCTATCAACGCCATCCCGCCGAACCTGGGAACTACCGAAATCATGTCCACCGTCTACCGTGAGGCTGCAGACAGTGCAAGCGGCTTCGGCGCCACGGCCCACGCGCTGCCGCTGTGGACGGGCCAGGACGAAAAACGGCTGGAGGAACTGAACCGATACCGCGCCCGCTTCCAGTCTGCATGGGCTAGCCGCCCGGTTCTGCGGTTTTAGCTTTTCTGTAAATACTCCATCGAACCAGTAGAGTAATAATTTATTTCCCTTTTTTATACGCTTTATTTGCATGCTATTCATTGCCTGCTGTCTGTTACTCGCTCTATGTGTACATAAAATAAATGTGGCCCGTGTATTTTTAACCCCTGCCGCGAACCACCACCTCGAACCGCACGCACCTCGAACACGCCCAACACGCCTTAACCTCAGCCACCTAGTAACATGGAGGCAGACTTGAGAGGCGCCAGCCTGGCCCTGGCACGCGAGGCTCTGGTGCCTCCTCAGTCATTTGATCCGGCGTCCAAAAGGCTGTTCTTCCTCTTGGAAAAGGTCTATGGCATCCTGAAGTCGCTGCCGCTGGAATCGGTCTCTGCGAACGTAGCTGAGTATGTTTACTTTCCACTGCACAGCTTGCTGCAGCAATCAGAGCTCACGGCGCGATCATCAGAGCTCTTGCTCCGCATCCTGACCATCATCTTATCCACTGCCTGGCGAGACCCGGCGTTCTTTGATTTGCAGAAGGCCCAGCAGCTCACCGCCGTCACAGCGTACTTGCTGAGCCCGGACCCGCCCAATCTTTCGCAGTCCACGTCTCCGCTCGAGCCCAGCAAAGCATTTTTGGAAAAACCCTCGAGCCTTCATGCGGCCGGCTTCGAGTGCCTAAACGCCGTGTTCACGTCGGCATCCTTTTGCGGCTTCGGATCCGAGCTCGGCCGCGCCCCTACTATGGCGCACATCATTTCCATACTGCTCACGGGAATCCAGTACGATGCAGGCGACCTCGAGTCACAGAAGCAGGGCATTGTGGCCTTGACAACCGTGCTGCGAGACATTGTCGTCAACCCCGATCACCGGGCTCTGGTCCTGCCGCGAGTAGCTTCGAAGCTGGCAAAATTCGTGGCTCCAACCAATCGCAAACACTACACGGCCAAGGCGGCGGCCATTACATGCTTACAGGAAATAGTCGTGGGCAGCATGAGTGATGCCTCGTTCGCCCAAAACAAGCCTCCGTCGACCATTCGCACCGAGGCGTGGATTCAAAAGACCGCTGAACCTCTCAGCCAAACATTCCAGATCCTGCGAAACTTGCTGATTGCTGTGCAGAGTAATCAGAGTGGACGCCCAGAACTCATCGAAAGTCTCTACCGGTTTGCTTCCACTGTATACTCGCAGTGCCACAGAACTTTTGAGGCTCACTCCGAAACGTGCATAGATATACTCATGGGGATCCTGGTTCTCTGTGCATCCCAAAATGTCAACCTGGACATTGCAAGCAATGCAGATGCATTCATCAGACAGTCTGAGTTTGCGCCAAAACATATGAAAACTGGCATTGTCAAACAAATCCAGTCTCTCCCTAGTGCGCTGGAAAGCCCAGATGAAGATCGTGCGCTCTTGCTCCTCAAATCGCTACAGAAGTCTGTTGCCTATGTCGATAGCCCCGAGACCCATGAAGCGGTGTTGGACTCAATTGTGGGGGCAATACCTTTGTCGGTAAACAAAAGTTCAAGAGATGTTGTTCCACTCAGTCAAGTTCAAGCCCTCAACACGTTTAACCCTCAGGATAACAGCATGATCCGGTTATCTGACCTTGGCCTGTCACTTCCGCTCACTGTGGCCACACAGGATCTCATCTGTCGCGTGGTGGCAGAGCTAGCTAGAAATGACGGTAGTCACCTTATTGGGAGCCTTTCTGATAGTCTAGACCTTGCCAAGACTCGAGGATCTGGTTCCTTAGACGGAACACTGTATCTGTGGTGTGTTGCGGCGGCTATTCCCAGTTTGCCCAAAGAGAGCGACCTTTATGACATCATTGCGTACTGTTATGAAGACGTGACTTCCTCCATGGATATCCACAACACAAACACCAATTCTTTGACGCCGGCCAAGTATGCGCATACGGCGATGTGCTGCTATGTGATTGGTGAGGCGGCTCTCAATCAGGGGCACTTATTTGAGGAGCATCTTGTGGACCTTTTGCATCCAATATTTTGTATGCTGGGGGATTGTGAAAGTGTACACATACGACGTGAGGCCGGACGCGCAATTTCAAAAATAGCATTCGCATGTGGCTATGAATCCCCGGCAAAACTGGCCATTGCCAACAAGGACTACTTGATTGATGGTATTTCCACACAATTGAATACACTGAATTTCACTCCCAGTACACCGTCTGCTCTTGTGTCTTTGATCTACATTAGTGGGCCGTCAATTATCCCCTATCTGAATGATGTATTCTCGTCATTGTTTGTGCTTCTAGACCACTACCACGGCTATTCGTTATTGGTGAAGGGCATTCTTGTTGTCTTCAGTGCCATGATCAGCGTGGTAGGTAGGTCAGTCGTACAGGCAAACGCAAATATAGCTGCTCATCCCACAAAAGCGGAGTTCGTTCCTACTTTCGCCGAATTATTGGAAGAGCTTGAGCGTAAGCCCCACGTTGATCCCTCAATACTGGACAAGAAAGTGGATTTGAACACAGTGGGATCAGAGAGGATCACTGAGATACAAGAGGATGAGGATGCGGCCCAAAATCAAGATAGCGACGATGAGGAGTCAGATATATCAGAAGAGCATGAGAATGCGCCTGAAGATATTGCCGATCAAGCGGCAGAAAAGTGGGAGTCTCCCATCGCGAAACCAGTCTATACCACTTTGGAAAGAATTGCCGGCTATTGCGACAGGCTCATGACGCATGAATCTCCTGACATTCGACTGGCCGTTTTGTCTTTAATCACCAGGATTACACCCTATTTGGCTCTGAACAGTGAGCACTTTCTCCCGTTAGTGCACAAGACGTGGCCTGAAGCCATATCTAGAGCATTCGATCCCGAGATCTATGTGGTCGAAGAAAGTTTTAACTGCTTAGCCGCTATTACAACCCATGCTCGAGACTTTGTTTCAACGCGTATCGCCAGTCTCTGGCCACAGGTGGCTAAGAGCTATGGCAGTTTATTTAAGCGCCATTGGCCTCGTTTCTCCGCTGAGCACCGCAAGCAAGACGCTGTCATCAAATTCATGACCGCAGTGCTCGAAAGTATTCCTGATTTAGAGCTTGCCACCACCGAGTCTATGACCCGCATGGTACGCCCCGCGCTGGTACGTGGGGAGTTTACCAATCTGTCACTCAAGATCCAGAAGTCGTGTGCTCCGAGCGTTCAAGACTTGGCCTGGGTTGTCACACTCCAAGAGCCAGTGAGTGCCCCATCTGACGTCTATCACAGCATCATGCCTATTTATAATTTTTAGTAGACTTCTATACTAGCCTAAGTGTGTACATAGCACTTCGCGCGGCGATAGCAGCGATACTCTGGAACCCACATCTGCTCTTTAACCCATTCGTGGCACTCATTCCAATCATCAGGAATCGAGACCTTTTCAAGACTCACGGCACTGTAATGGTGCTCCACTTGTGCAAGGCCTTCCTTTTTAGCAGCCAACACGACCGATGTGGCAATGCGGGACGAAATTTCCTCAATTTCCGAGATATCAGGCAGCAAAGGTCCACTGGGGTCCTTCAAGATAGGCGAGAGCGAAGCAAGCTCGTCCACGGCGGCTGCAATCATGCCCTTGGAGATTCTAGAAGCCCGAGAAAGCACAGAGCCAAGACCAATTCCTGGGAAAATGAAGCAGTTGTTGTTCTCAGAAATGCGGCGCCCATTAACAGGCTTGAATGGCGAGCCCGTAGCAACCAAGACCTTGCCATTAGTCCAATCAATGAGATCCTTAGGAGTGGCTTCATGAAGGCGCGTCGGGTTAGACAATGGAAAGATGACCGGGTTCTCTACATGCTTTTGCATCTCTTCGACAATCTCCTTTGTGAATGCGCCACGTTGGGTAGAGCACCCAATCAGCACATGAGGCTTCACAGTGCGAACAATGTCCAGCAGCGAGCCCCGATTAATATCGGCGAATGGCGCAGGGTCCTTGGCGAAAGGTGCTTGATGCTCATTCATCTCCGTGTTGGGGTCGAGGTCAGTTGTAATAAGGCCGTGGCGATCAACCAGATACACGTTGTTGCGCGTCTGCTTGTCCGGCACACCCTGCGTAGTGAGATTATCGACCAACTGCTTGGCAATGCCAACGCCGGCACTACCAGCGCCGTAGATGACAATACGTGCATCGCGCAGGCGTCGATTTGTGCTATGTAATGCACCCTTCAGAGCACTCATGGTGACCGCGCCTGTGCCCTGAATATCATCATTGAAGCACGGTAGCTGGTCATGATAGCGGGCCAACAGCTTATGGCCATTTTCATTGCCGAAGTCTTCAAAATGCAAAACCGCATCCGGGAAATCGCGCTTCACAACCTGGATGAAGTTATCTACGAACCTGTCGTAGGGTCTGCCCCGGATACGGCGATGAGGATTGCCCATGTAGAGCGGATCTGCGAGCAAGCGCTCGTTGTCAGTGCCGCAGTCCAGCACCACCGGGATGACACGATTTGGATGCACGCCTCCGCAAGCAGTCATCAGGGCAAGCTTTGAGATAGAAATCCCAATTCCACCAACGCCCTGGTCGCCAATGCCCAGAATTCCCTCGGCATCAGTCACGACAATGTAGTCGATATCCTCAGAATCACCAAAGTGGGCGAGACGATCTGCAATGTCATCAGGCTCGTTTATATCGAGGAAGCAGCCTGAGGGCTTGCGGAACAACTGTGAGTAGTTTGCGATCGCGTCACCCTGCGTTGGGGTGTAAACAATTGACATCATTTCCTTCAAATGTGTCTTGAGTAATGCGTAGAACAGTACATCGTTCTGAATTTTGAGCGACTCGCAGAACTGATTCTTGAGTAAATCGGTAGGGAAGCTCTGGAGCTGTTGATAAGCGCGAGCGACCTGGATCTGCAGCGAGTTTACCTTGGTGGGCAGGAGGCCACGCAGCTTGAATTTATTACGTTCCTCTAGCGAAAACGCCGAGCCCTTATTCAAGGCAGCGTTATTCAGAAGGACACGACCCTCTTGTGGAATATCAACAAACGGCTCGCGTGTCAACCGGGTGTTACGGGCGGTTATCCTGGCAGCCGCGGCCGCCTGATTAATACTTGTTCTACGCATGCGTTATGCAAGAGCCTTTTTGAGGTAGGTTGCACTTGCACAAAAGGAAAATTCACAGACCAACGCAGCGGAAAAATAAGCTGCGGGGTCGTAACGCCCTGGCCCTGGCCCTGGCCCTGGCCCCAAGACATGAACAACGCTCAGCTGCGAAACCGGAGGCTAGCCAGTAACGAGAAAATAATGTACATAGCGCGCATATATGAGTTCGAAGTTATCCAGAATGTGAATCAGAAGATCACAGGTACCGAAAACACGCCATTTTAGAGCATGGCTGTAGAATGAGACGCGCCTTTGAGCTGCGAACGCGGCGCACACATATCCATCTGGGTTAGGTATCAACTTTAAGAGTCACACATCGCGGTCGATTAAAGTCACATTCCTTCTGTTTTCAGTCGCTTAGTCCCGCGTACACGCTTACTCGGTGACTTGAACGCGGGTCTCGCAACGTCACTTACCTCTTGGGGTATTTCCAATTTAGAAGGACCTCCGGTCGCAGTGTTAGACTGTTCCGAAGCGTTTTCCTCGACGGGAGAGGTTTCTTTTTTAATATTGCTGTTAGCTTTGAATTTTTTTTGTAGTTCGGGAACGTAGCAGCTAGTCCGACCACCAACAGTAACAAAACCAACAACATACCCATCAGCTGTCTTCTGCACCTCCTTCTTGGTCCGTGATTTGCCCCACCGGTGAAGCATAAGCCAATGTTTTGGAAATTGAGCCGTGTTGCCCTCAGTCTCGCAGGCGATACGGCACACCTCGAGGACGTGGTTGTAAAGAGTGGCTGCTCCATCGGGCCCGAGAGTGTCGGCGTACTGCTCAGGATGGATGCGAGACTGATACAGGATCTCATCGGCCATCCAATTTCCTATACCAGAGAACACTGCCTGATCTAGAAGGAGAGATTTCACAGGCACGCGCCGCTTCAGAATGGCGGGAACCACCTCTGAGGTAGGTGTCTGGACTTGCGAAAAGTCAGTTCCAAGCTTGGAGAGCGGCTCGTACTTCTCCACGTCCTCTGCCGCTACGTCAAAGAGCCGCGCCCTGCCGAGGCGGCGAGGGTCGGTGTAGGCGACCTCGTCGTCCTCCTCGGTTTCCAGCAGGAACTTAGTGTATTTGGGAGGCCATTCCGTGGCCTGCCACTTGGCCTCCTTGGGGTCCTTGCCCTCGGCAATCAACGAGTCCATGAGCTTCTGTTGCTTCTTGTCGCCGCCAGCCTCCATGGCAATGAAGTGCGTCTGCACATTGCGGATGTGGACCCAGCCGGTCATGCCGAAGTGGAGGAGCAGTGTTTTCGAGTTGCCGAACTCGAGCCAGAAGTATTTCCCGTTGCGCCCCACGGACGTGACCTTCTGGCCCTCGAGCTGGCCTTTGAACGTCTCGTTTGTTAGCGGCGCAACATACAGCAGGTTGTCCGGCTCGGCCACGACGCGACGAATCGTCTTGCCAAGAATGTTTCTCCGCAGTAAGCTCACAGCATGCGCGACCTCACCCAGCTCCGGCATGGCAGAATGTGTTGCAACGGTACGCCACCTCCTGTAACGCAACCCAACAAGCCGGCCTGCAGGAAACCTCTAACCGTCAGTCGCGTCGTCGCGCGCCGCTTAGCAAAGACGCTCCCACCTGACACATCTTACCTGATTTATCCCAACTGATAAATTAGATGACGGCACCCGCATCGACCCGTGCCCACGGCACCACCGTCCGCCCGCCTTGCGAGCAAAAGGAAAAATTGCCATCTGCTGGGCTCGGGGCGGTACGAGGCCCTGCAGCTCAACTTTCCGGCGGTGGTGAAATATCGGCTAGGCGTTGGCGCACACGTCCCAGATCCAGCGTAATATGCCGGTGCCCTGTCTGAAGGACTACGGCATTTCCCCTACCTGCGGGTTTCTACCCGAGAGGTTGCCGCTCGAACAGCTGCCTGCGTATTTTGCGCCATGGGAGCACATTGCACAGGACCTGCCTGCGCTCATTCTGACGCGCCGCGTCCGCGAGTTCATTGACGCGATGCCACTGCTGCACGCCGGCAAGCTGCGCGGCGTCGAGCAGCAACGGCGGGCGGCGTCGGTGCTGGGCTTCATGGCCCACGCCTACGTGTGGGCGCCGCCGGAGCCCCGCAACCGGCTTCCGCGCCAATTGGCCGAGCCGCTGCTCGTTGTCACCCGGGAGCTCGGGCTGCCGCCTGTAGCGACGTATGCGGGTCTGTGTCTGTGGAACTTCCGCACGGTGGTGCCGTGCGAGGACCACGACGAGTGGGACCTCGACTCGCTGGCAACGCTGGCCACGTTCACAGGCTCGTACGACGAGTCCTGGTTCTACCTGGTGAGCGTGGCTCTCGAACGCCAGGGCGGTCCGTGCCTGGACAACGGCCTCGAGGCTTTGCGGGCGCTGGAGGCTGGCGACGTGGACACCGTGGTCTCCCGGCTCCACCAGCTAGCCGTAGACATCGACGAGCTAAGCGCGATCATGATGCGCATGTCGGAGTCTTTGGACCCGGCATTCTTCTACAACCGCCTGCGCCCGTTCCTGGCTGGCTGGCGAGGCATGAAGACGGCAGGGCTCCCGAATGGTGTCTTCTACGGCGACGAGAAGGAGCCTCGACAGTATGCCGGCGGCTCGAACGGGCAGAGCTCCCTCATCCAGGCGCTGGATGTCATTCTGAACGTCGAGCACCACGGACTGGGCGAGCGGAAGCCCCCCAGCGTCATGCGCCCGCGCGCCGAGGAGACGAGCCCTGTGGACGACGACGCAAAGAGCAAGAACGCGTTCCTCATCGAGATGAGATCGTACATGCCCCGTGAGCACCGCCAGTTCCTGAAGGACCTAGAGGGGTCTGCACATCTGCGGCCGTTCGTGGTAGCAAATGTCGAGCGCTACCCGGAGCTGGCCGCCGCTTACGACGATTGCCTGGTGTCGCTGCGCACATTCCGGAGCAAACATATCCATATTGTCATGCGCTACATCTCGATGCAGGCGCGCAAGACCTCGAAGGAGGGCGTCGGGCTGGCCTTGAGTAAAGGCGAGGTCGGGACCGGCGGCACACAACTCATTCCGTTCTTGAAGCAAGCCCGTGACGAAGTGGGCGATGCAGCTGCAGGCGACTGGAGCCGCAACATCCTGACGTCAACAGGCCCTACTGTCCAGCCGCGCTCCTCCTCCCCCGAGCAATAAACGGACAAAAAAAGGATGCTTATCGCGATGAGTGTTTGATTAACGATGACGACCACTTCTTTTTTTCTGCTTTTTTTTTTTTCCACTTCTTTCATTAACGACATCATGATTAGCGAGTTTGCCCAGAAATAAGGTTTGAATAAATAACACAACGGCTCTCTCCTCCTTTTAGATTATTTTTTACTTCTTTTCATGCTTTGTAGAGCATGCGCACGTAGTCGTGATTGTCCATAAAATGCCTCACGACTTTACCGTAGCGATACAGCGGGATGGCAAACAAGCACAGCCCGATCTCCACACAGCCATACACAATATAGGAGATCTTGGAGCCCGAGGCCTCGTAGAAGTAGGGGACAAATATCGAGAAGGCAAGACCCAGTACGTTTTTGGCCAGATTCAGGGAGACAAGGACCTCGGACGCAAACACCCTGTACGTGTCAACGACGTACGTGATTGCTACGGTGGACGCCAGCGAAGTGCCGAAGCCAAGCACGCCGAGGAATATGGTAGGCACGATCCAAAGGTCTTTATCAAAGGTGGCCCAGCCAAAGCCCATTAGGCCAATGGTGACAGCCAGAAACACGGGGATTACCATCACGAGCCGGAACTCGGGCTCGTAGATACCGCCGTTGCGCCGGCACATTATTCTTACAATGACATCAGACACCTTGCCGGCGACGGCAGACCCCAACACGCCGCCAACAAAGGTGCCTATGTAGAGCAGGCCGATGGATGTTTGCGGGAAATTATAGGGCTCGTTTGAAAATATGCTAGAGATTGTTTCGGCCACCACCGAGAGCCATACCACACTTGTACTGTAGAGTAACGTGGAGAAGAGGATGGGAGGGTAGCAGTAGAGAACAAACGGTCTCAGGAACACCATCCACCAGCTTGCGTTGCTCTTGCGCCCCGAGTAGACCGAGAGGTTCTTGAAGAACGGCGTGCGTTTCACAGCACGAGCATTTTCAGGAGGGCTCTCACCAGAACGGCCCTCATCGGGAGGTGATGCCAGGGTCACGTCGTCATCCACCGGCTGCTCCGGGTGCACGCGGCTCTCGAGCTCGGCCTCCCATGAGGGCAGATTCAGCTTCATGCGCCCGCGGCGCGCAGCTTCGCTTTCTTTGCGGCTGCGGCGGTCCGGGACAGGCGTGCGGTCCCACCACGTCTCGTGCACAAACAGGAACATGGCCACCCACGCGGCACCGCAGATGATTGCCGCGATCCAGAAGATCCAGTGCCAGCCAAGATCCGACGCAATGAAGCCCGACACCAGCGGGCTCAGGTTCTTGCCGCCCAGCAGCAAGAGCGTGTAGATGCCCAGGCGATAGGCGCGCTCGTGGGCAAAGAAGATTTCGGCAATGGTTGTGGACGGGAGCGACTCGGCCGGCGAGGCCCCGATGCCGGAAAGAACACGCGCGCCCATGAGACTTCCATACGAGTCTGCATTGGCGCCCCACACGAGCCCGCCGAAGAACAGCAGCAGGGCGACAAGGTAAACAAGCCGCTTGCCGTAGAGCACGGCCGTGGGGGCGAGGAACGCCGAGCCGACGCCCATCGAGACCATTAGGACGCCGACCAGGTAGGTGAGGGAGTGCAGCTGCTTGTCGAACTGCTTGCCGAGCGTGCCCATGACGGGCGCCAGCAGCGGCGTCATGCCGCCGGACAGCAGAGCGTAGATGGAGACGGTGAGCAGGGCAATGTCGCGCCGCCAGATCGGCCACGTCAATGGGTCGTTGGGGTCGTCCTGGGGCTGTGGGTTCAGGATGATGCCTCCCGGCGTCTGCTTTAGCGGCACGGTGCTCTGCGTGGACTGGGCCGGCGACGCGGCGGCCTCGTCGTTACTGCGCTTTGCGTCGACCACCATGAACACGGTGCCGCTGATCTTATCGTACGGCGCCGACGGCTCCTTGATCCACAACATGGCTGTGGGGGGCAATGCCGCAGTGCAGGGCCCGAGTGCTCCGGGGGCGTTTTTTTTTTTGGGTGGTCGTGGACGGCGTGGCACCGATTATATTTATTTTGTGGCTGCTGCGGTCCCGCCTTGGCAGCAGCCTGCTTAGACCACTTACTCAATTGAGAGTATGTTGTCGTATGCGGCGCATGTGATCCTAATCCGGGGTACAGCAAGTAAGCGGGTGCAGCGGGCTCATGCAGCGGGTTCGTGCAGCAGTGTTTATCAGGTCGGGTGGCCCAATTGATGTGAACCTTGCAAGATTGCGCAGGGAGAGTGGCAGGCCAGTCAGGCGGGGAGTCGTGTGGTGTGGGAGCATGTGCGCACGATGCCCACGCGCTCGGGACCAGATCCCTCTCCCAGATGACGCAGGGGCCTGCTTATCTGATGAGATGACCGAAATAGGTGATCGTGACGTGCTCCCGGCGAGAGGGTGCGCGAAAGCATCCGCATCATCACCCGCACATTCACCGTCACCCACCACACCGGCTTTATCTATAGAGATTAGCGCTTCGTGGCTGGCCGGCGGACGTCAGCGACATATTTTGCGGGATTGTGTGTCTGCGGAGCGCCTGATGAAACTGCGACAGCGGCTAGCACTGCTGCTGACGACGAGACGGAGCCAGCCGCACCCGCCAGGCAGCCGCGCGCCGCCGCCCATCGACGGCGATGCGTACGAGGAGCCGCTGCCCGACTACGAGCAGGCAATGACCAACCCTGTGCCTGCGTACAGCAAGGTCGACTGCAAATGCAAGTGCATGTGCGACTTCACTGAGCCCGCCCAGATGGTGTGGATTGACTCCATGGGGGTCCAACTGTGGCTCACGAGCGTAGCCGTGGGCCTGTGAGCATCCGTGCCTTCATACACTGTAGCGGATGCTTGTTTTTACCGCTCTACTGAGTTATTACTGATCTACTGAGTTATTACTGCTCTACTAAGTTATTACTGCTACTACTCCCCCTAAGCTGGTTACCACTAAGTGCCAACCACTACTACTCCTCCTGCTGGTGCCTTACTCGGGGCCTTTAGCTCGAAGACGGCTCTTAGTCCGGACAACGCGCGCAGACGTCCGGTGCTGGGCGTATGTCGTCGTTTTTGTGCTCACGCTTCGGTGCTCGGGATCCGGCGCTGCCCGTAGCCCGGCGCCGGTTTGCAGCCGGCCTACTCCAGTTGCACCCACCCCTGATCTGGCGCGAGTTCCCTGTGCCCCGGCAATTCTGGTTGGCCGACTTCGAAAATGGCAGGCCCAGCATACCACACCGTCCCCGGCGACTCGGCGGCAGACCGACCGCCTGCTGCCGCCGTTGACGACGCGAGCAATGCGCTCATGCAGGCCTTTGGCGGTGGCGAGTCGGACGACGACTCGGAGTGGGTCGACGATCGTACGGCGTCGAGCCGCTCGTCTGTAGCGCACGAGGGTGCGGCGGGCGACGCGGGCGCCGCGGCGCGCCCGGCGTCCCGCTGGCAGAGCCTGCTGAACCGCATCACGAACCACCAGGGCCAGTCGCAGCTGCTTGACGGCGTGTTCGGGAACCTGGTGGCCAAAGAGGAGGTGCCTGGCGCGGCAGCGGCGGCCGCCGACGAAAACCTGCCCGAGGACGACGACATCACGCCAGCAGACCAGCCGCCCAGCTACGAGGAGGCGTCGGCCGATGCTACGCCGTCCTACTGGGAAACAACAATCATGGCCACAAGCTGGGGCGACGAGATCATCGTCGGCGAGATGCCTGTCGGCTCGATCCTTCACTTTGCATGGAATCTGCTCATCAGCGTCGCGTTCAGCTACCTCGGGTTCCTCCTCACCTATCTGTTCCACACCACCCACGCCGCAAAAGGCGGCTCGTTGGCGGGCTTTGGTGCCACTCTAATACAGTCGAGCTACGACCTGCGGCCCACCGAGTCGACGCCGCCAGGCGGGCCGCCGCCGGAGTTTGCGCCGTCAGACCCAAACAGCTTCGAGGACGGCCCGCCAATCGGCTACGTGCTGCACCCGACGGGCCAGCCGGCCACGCAGACACAACCCGGCGCCGACAGCGCGCACAACAGCTCGTTTCTGGCCAACGTCGTGCTCGTCTGCGGGATTGTGCTTGTCATCAAGGGCGTGTGCGACTACGTGTTTGCCGTGCGCATGCAGGCCGCCATTCTTAAGCGCCAGCAGGCGCAGGAGGAGGTTGCGGCACGGGCGCAGGAGGAAGGGCGCGCGGCGTTTGAGGCCGAGCGGCTGGAGCACCAGCTAGACCAGCAACAAGGGCCCAACCAGGGCCTGCCTGACCAGCCACCTTCATCACCGCAGCAGCACGAACCACCAACATCACAGCAAGAACCATCACAACAGCAACACCAGCTTCAACAAGCGGGTACACTTCCTGTCACCCCCGGGGCGGTGGAGCCCTGACTTCACGAACTCATTATTTAATTACACCTGAGCTCCAGCATCATGTACATCATGTAAGAATAACTTCAGTGCTATATGAAACAGATAAAATACACAGGCGCCCGCGTGCTCAGACCTCGAAGTCCTCGTCGGCTTCCTCCCCGAGCGCCACGTCGTCGAGCTCGTAGTTCTCCTCCGTGCTAGCCACCTTCGTCCACCCGGGCGGCTTCGGCGAGCGCGTTATGGCCGCCCAGATGCGGCTGCGGCCCGCTTTACCGAGTATCAGATAAATAACCGCCGACAGCGCTACCAGCAGGATGACGCCGCCCAGCAGTCGGTGCGACCGGCTGTCCAGGTGGTCCACCCAGTCCTTCTTCCCGTTGCCGCCGAGCTCGGGCCGAGCAACCGTGTCCGACTGGCCAAACACCCACCTCTTCGAGCCAACGTTCTCATGCACGCCGATAGACTGCCCGCCGCTCTGCGATAGGTCCACGTCTGCGTACAGCAACGCGCGGCCCAGGGTCCACTCAGCACGCACGCTCGCGTCGGGGCCGTGCTCCACGGTCACATTTGGCACCGCTGGGAGCGTCGAGACGAGCTGCTGCGCAATCACCGCACTCAGACAGTCTGCGGCCTGGCCAGCAGCGCCTTGCTCTCCTTGCCCATTGCACAGCTCCTCGAGGGCCGACTCGTTGCCCTTAGCCTGCGCGTACGCGTCGAACCCCTTGATGCCAGAAAAAACGATGTCCTCGTTGACGTTCGAAAGACTGGTGGCTATGGACTGGGCAAACCCGCCAACCGCAGCCTTGCACTCGCCGAAATTCCCGCTGCCCTCTATGCCGAACAACTGCGTGCCATTCCGGATGCACTTCGCGATCTTCTTGTCGTCAAGAAAGTCAATCAGATCGTGGAATTCGGCGTGAAGGTCCGTGTAGATCGCCGACTCGTTGGCTGCTCGCAAGCCCAAGCGAACCAGGTCCGTCGTTGTGGAGTCAGAATCGAGGCGGTACGCAAGGTGCACGCCGGACGGCGTGATGTCGAGGATCCCTCTCGTGGCATTGCTCGCTTGCTGTGAGTACCACTCGTGGTTGGCGGCAAGCCAGTCCAGAACCGCCTGTTGATACCCTTCTACCGCCGATATGTGGGTCGAGCAGTCGGACACAAGGTTCGCACTGTGGTCCTGCACATACTTGCATGACGACTGCAGCAGTTCATGCTTCGTCTTTGCATCCATGTGCCGGAACGTCCCTGAGCCGTAGACATATAACGGAGTGCGCGCCAGCTGCTGCGCGGGAACCGTCTTGTTCACAAACTCGATGAGCGGCTCCAGAACCTGGGCCACATCGTCCTGCGAGCGCAGCCCGCCGGGGCCCGGTGCCGTCCAACTTGGATCACCGTGGATGATAGGCAACGCACTGTTCTCGATGAATCTGTCCTCGTAGCGGTAGATGTCGACCCGCGAAGACGTCAGTGTCGCCTCAATCACGCCAATATAGTCCCATGCTGTCGTGTTCTTCTCGTCCACCCAGATATCCATGCTTGTTGAACGACCGGCGCACACTTCCACAACCAATGTAATTCTCGAGCGGCTCCATGCCGCGCCGCTGCCGCTATGAGGGTAGGGGTTCAAAAGCGAAGAGCACTTGACGTGTGCGTGTGTGGGGACGGTGTCTTAGGAGTGCTCGGGGATCGTCGGGCCCGGGCCCCGCGCGGCACTATCGGCAGCTTCGATAGTCGTTTGTGGAGCTCGGGCGCAGCCTAATTTGGGGCCTGTGTGCGCTGGCAACCGCATAACAGCACTGAATGGCAGATATGGCCGGAACGCACGGTGTACATACACACGCAGCCCTGCCGCCACACCTGCCCCTCTCACTGACGGCAAACGCCGGGCCACATAGAGTGCTGTTGTACCAGTCAACCACATCTCGCGGCATTGTGGCCGAGTTGGTCTAAGGCGTCAGACTCAAGCTGTAGGCTTCCCAGCATCACCTGGGAGTATTCTGATCTCTTCGGAGGCATGGGTTCGAATCCCATCGATGTCATTCTACCTTTTTATCAGTCGAGTCGATTCTTTTTTTTTTTCCTCTAAATTCTCGACCCCGTTGAATAATAAACGCCTATGGATGCATGTATATTTGTGATATTTGTGTGCGGTCTAGCTTACCACTACACATTTGACGTGAAGAGTCAAAGGAGCCATGTAGGTGGACAACTCGCCACTAATAGAGCATGGCGCAAGACCGGCTATTGTCTCTTTGCCAATACTTTGGACAATGTATTATTATTATCATTATTATTATCATTATTATTGCAAGCTCCACATCTGGTAGCCACCATGAGCAGCCTTCGCTGTAGTTCCCTTGCCCGCTTGCAAGGTGTGATGCCTCAGCAAATCTTAGGGAGAGAGGATTCCTGGTGGTGGCTCTAGCGAGGCATAAATGGTTCGGCTCAAGACACGGTACGTGCTATTTGAGATTTTGTACTTGCGGCCTCAACAAAAGGGGCCAGACGGCAGGCAGGTTCTCAAAGCAGTGCGCAGCTGCATTCAAGAGTACTTTGGAGAGCTGGGCCTGGGCAGGTGCCTCGCCTCGCTAGTGATGAAGTACTATAATCAAAGCACATCGACGGGCATCTTGCGCGTATCGCGCGAGCAGGCGCCCCTGCTGCAGGGCGCCCTGACTTATATCCGCTCAATAGAAGGGGAGACGGTGGTAATACGGGTCCTGCATGTCTCGGGAACCATCAAAAAGGGCGAGCAACGCGCTCTACAGATCAAGCGCCAATCGGTGCTTGCTCCGCCATAAGATCATGTGGTAGGCAACATATTTGTACGACTAGCATGGCCGGTGTTCCTTCTTCTTTCCTGCAAGGGCGCCGTCATTTTGGCCTGCTCATGAACATACTACGAGCGGGCTACGAACAATAAAATACATACAAAATAAATATCAATGCTCTTCAAACTCAACGGGCCTTAGCTCGTCAAGCAGCTGCTGCTGCTCAGGCAGTGCCCTGTGGGCCGGGTGGAACGGTCGTCTCGCGCTGTCCTGGGCCGCCGCAAACAGCGGCCCGTCATATACTCCGTGCCTTCGCTTCGACTTGTGGTACAAGCGGGAATCAAAGAGATCGTCGTCACCACGCGACTCATCTGTGCTGCCCCGCTTCTGGCTGCCCTGGGCCTTCTGGGCCAGCAGCCTCAACTTCAGCCGCTGCTGCTCCTCAAACTGCCTGTCTTCTTGCAACTTAGCTTCGCGCTCGGACTGCACGTCGTCGCCAGCGGCTTCAAGTGCGGCCACAAGGTCGCTGTGCTTCGTGCTTGTTGTCTGGACCATGCCCCGATCGGCAGCTGCCCGCTTATCGAGATCAATGACGAACCCCCGCGGGTTTTTCCAGTTGGAAACGCTGGCGGGAACCGCCCATTTCTGCTTCTCTGCGGGGCTGAGGCGCTGTTCCTGCCGCATGACCGGCGCCGCTGTGTCCGTGGACACGGGCGTCGTCTTGTACTCCTTCTTGTAGCGGTGCCGAGGCGGCTCGAGTGGATCGTTCTGCTGCTCGACAATGCGCAGGCTGCGGCTGCGCTCCTCGCCGGCCGTGCGGTACTCAACGGTTTGCGTGCGCGGGCTGGGGTCGGCGGCGCCCGTCCTCGCCGCTATCAGCGCGTCCAGCGCCTCCTGGGTGCGCCGGATCTGGTCGTCCCGCTCGTCGCTACTCGGGCGGCGCAGGTCGTACTCCTGTCTTCTGCTGAGCAGCGTCCGCTGGGCCCTGCGCGGCAAAGGCGTGAACCCTGTGGGGCCCTGGCCGCGGGCAGGCGGTAGCAAATCGTTAATTGAGACCATCCAATGTCTGCATGTACCAGAAACGGGTGGGCCCACCTTGCTGCGGCGCTTGCTGTAGCTGGTGCAACGGCGACCTCCGTGTCTCCCGGTGCCGACTCGGGTCGCGTCTTGTTCAGGTAGATGAAATAATCAGGTGGGACCCCCACCGCACATGCGCGCACCACATGCGAGCCCACGCACAGCGGCAATCGGAAACAAAGAGCTGGCCGGACCAGACGGGTTGATACATAATTCAACAACAGTTGCCACTACAATCCCGATAGCATGTGTGTGCAATTTCCGCCCGGCAGCCTCCCCCGCGTCGCCGCGCTCGCTGGGTGGGAGGGAAAGTGGAGGCCCGGCCAGACCCGTGACCTCGTGACAAAATTGCAGAAAAGGTGGATAACTTTGCAACAGGCGAAAAACCACCACCGACTAAGTTCACAAAACCAGCGCGCAAAATGAGCGAGGTGAACACAAGTACGTGCCGGTTCTATGAACAGAAGTACCCGGAGATCGAAGATCTCGTCATGGTGAACGTGAAGGAGATTGCGGACATGGGCGCGTATGTGAAGCTGCTCGAGTACGACGAGATTGAGGGCATGATTCTACTCAGCGAGTTGTCGCGCCGGCGCATCCGGAGCATCCAAAAGCTGGTCAAGGTGGGCCGCAACGAAATCGCAGTGGTGCTGCGTGTCGACAAGGACAAGGGCTACATCGACCTGTCGAAGAAGCGTGTCACGCCCGAGGAGGCGGCAAAGTGCGAGGACCGCTACAACAAGTCGAAGGCTGTGCACTCGATTCTGCGGCACATTGCTGAGAAGTACCAGGTCAGCCTTGAGGGTCTCTACGAGCGGTTTGCGTGGCCGCTGGCCCGCAAGTACGGCCACGCCTACGAGGGCTTTAAGAGCGTCATCACTGACTCGAAGACTGCGTTCGAGGGCATGGACATCACCATGGACGAGATACAAAACGAGCTGGTGAATCAGATCAAACGAAAGCTGACGCCCAACCCCATCAAGGTGCGCGCCGACGTCGAAGTGACCTGCTTCTCGTACGACGGCATCAACGCTGTGAAAAAGGCGCTGGCCGCGGGTGAGGCCACAAGCTCCGAGAACGAAGACCCTGTAACGGTGCGCCTGGTTGCTGCGCCATTATTCGTCGTGACAAACACCTCCATCGACAAGCAGCGTGCCCTCGACGCCGTCGCGGTCGCTATCGAGGCCACGCGCAAGTCGATCACCGAGTCTGGTGGCGAGATCACCGTAAAAATGGCTCCCAAGGTCGTGTCCCAGAACGATGATGACGAGCTCAATCGCATGTTGGAGCGCTCGGCTGCCGAGACGAAGCTTGTTGACGGCGATGACGACGACAGCGAAGTTGAAGATGACGAGTAAATAATTACTGTTTCCCCTTTTTTATTAGCATAAGCGATCCATGCCGAAAGTTCTCCAGAGAGGCTGTTGTCTGAAGGTTTGGCCCTCGTCGACTGGTCGTTCCCCATGACTTGCCTCTATGGTAGGAGGTTTTAATTGTAAGTAGATAAGAAGCACCGCAACTTAGTGGCACAGTCTGGTAAATACCTGTATCATCAAGAGTAGCATTTTCTAGTAGGCTTAGTCTGATCCACGGTTGGCTCCAGTGCCTAAGCTATGTAAGAGTTTTAGCCTTTCGTCCGCGAGTATCGGCTATTGGAGACCAGCGGCCACCATGAAAGCAAGGGATGTGACTTAGTTTTCGTCCGCACTGTCGTCGTCATCCGTTTTGAATCTAGGGGGAGGCGTGGACTCGAAATCACGGTAGTAGGCGTTGTCGGGCAATGACAGATGAGTGTGCAGGCTGCGAACATCGACATAGTTCGGGTTCAGCTCATCCAAGCGCTTCACACCAAGCATCTTCATTCCAGCAGCAACCTCGGTGCGCAGAATCGAGCAAAGCTTCTCAACACCTGCCTCTCCGTAAGCCGCATTGGCATACAAGAAAAGTCTTCCCAAACCAACGCCCTTGGCACCAAGCGCCACAGCCTTCAAAATGTCCGATCCGCGCCTCACACCGCCATCAATGTAGATGTCAATCTTATCCTGCAATCCCTGTGCACGCAGCTGCTCCATGGAGTCGTGGAGAACCTCAATTGGCGCCGGAGAGAAATCAAGCTGTCGTCCTCCATGGTTCGAAAGAACCACAGCCTTCACGCCCTTCTGGGCTGCCAGGACAACATCGTCAGCACATTGAACACCCTTCAGAACCAGCGGCACGCTGGTACGCTCCTGCCATCTGGCAACGCTCTCCCAAGTAACGGGATGTGAGGCTCCATAAACAACGCTCTTCTCCAAGTCCTTGGCGCCCTCCGACGAGGAGCCACCCAACGATTGCTCAGCACGCATCTTCTTGTCCTTCTCTCGGTTGCCCAACTCGGGCGTGTCCACCGTCACGAAAATGGCCTTCGCACCAAGGCTGACCGCCTTATCGATCAAGCCAACTGTCTCCTCTTCATCGGGTGTAGTGTACAGCTGGAACCACTGAGTCTGGCCTTTGACCTGATTCATCACATCTTCAAGCGGCATAGACGAGTACGTAGAGATCATTTGGATGATGCCGGATTGACCACAGCCGCGGGAAATACCAACCTCACCAACGTCGGGGTTTCCTAGTTTAGCTTGGGCCGCAGCCGAACAGTAGAACGGAGCTGAAACCTCCGCGCCGAGCATTTGGGTGGAGGTATCGGTCCCATCGACATCGCGGCAGACACGGGGACGGAAATAGATACGGCTGAATGCATTGTGGTTCTCACGGTATGTGACAAGATCGTCAGCGCCGCTCGAATAGTACGCCCACGCATTGGGGCTCAGCATACGTCGGGCCACATACTCGAAATCACTCGCGTTCAGAATCATTGATAAGTCAGGGATCCTCGACATGGCTTCATCGCGGTCGTAACCATCCACCTCGGTGATGTCTCCAGCATCCTCTACTTCGCCGTCAAGCTCGCCAATGTGCTTATCTTCGGGTAACATCTGGTCTGGTAGGGTTGATGCATGATATTTGTTAAATATCTTCGAGGCGTTTTTGCCAGCGTAGTGTTGAAGAACGTCCTTTCCTCCGGGGTGCTTCTCCTGGAACTCCGTGAGGTCATATACCTTGCCATTGACAGTCACCCAGAGGTCGGTAGGCGTGTTGTGCTTCGCTAATTCGTCGGGCGTGACTTGGCGGACCTGGCTGGCATAGGCAGTTCCGCCTAAGGCAAACAGTGAAATTCCCACGACTCCAGCGGAGCGTCTAATCAACTTAGAAGACAGTCTTGATTTGAAAGCTCTCAGCATTGGTTTTTTTGCTTGGAAAGATCCCTGAACGGCACGTCCGAGCTCGGAGCTAGTATATATGCGTATGAGGTTAGGAAGCTCATTCGAACGGCATTGATTGGCCACTGACGGCTTGAGAGTGCGCTGCGTATCAACGCTCAAACTGCTATGCGGCTAACGGCAGGGTCTTCATGCATTGTGGGTAAGGGTGTGTTGCACGTACGCAACAAGCACACACAGCCTGGATATATTGCAGCTGGCTCTTTCGCCAGGGACAGGCTATATGCACTAGGGCAATACGAGGAACCCAAATTGTCAGAGAGTACGTCACCACGTGATCCCCGGGTCATTCCTGTATATGTGAGTTCCTACTCGATATAACTTTTCACTAACCAATTCTCCTCTGTTACTAGGTCTTTCGAACCCCCATTTGTAGCATAATATTCCTAGACTTGTGTAGCGAAGGTCTAGTTGCTAATATATGGTATTGCTGACCCTAGGTCCGCGGTCACATTACCAAACTACCTCCGACACATATTAAAATAAGACGGTATGTAGTGACTTCTCATATAGTGCCCTAGCCCTCTTCCGTATGCGCGCCCGAGCACGTCTCACTGTGCCGATAGCAGAGCGCGTAGGCCGCAGCACTGAATAACTGAGCCCAATGACGAACGAACGCTTCGTGCTGGCGCGAGCGTCGGAACTTCAGCCAGACCTTGCTCTACCCGAGGGGAAAAATCCAAAGGCCCGCAAAACTGCTCTGAAATGCGTGCTGGCAAACATGACCGTGAACAACCACGAGATGCTTGGCCTTTTCCCTGAGATTCTGCACTGCATGCGATCCTCGGACGTGGAAATCAAACGTATGTGCTTTTTGTACCTGGAGACCTACGCCAAGGCTCGCCCGCAACAGGCAGCTGAGGCCGTCAAGCAACTTTCGGCCGAAGTGGGAAATAAGTCGTCGCCCACTATCGTGCGCGCATTGGCGCTGCGAACATTGAGCAGTATACCGTCAAAGCAGTACTCGCAAGCAACGGCAGCACTCCTCCCCGACGCAATGCGCTCTGAGGACCCGTATCTGCGCAAGACCGCATGTATGGCCATTGCCAAGGTGTGGGCTCTGGATCAAGGGGAGGTCGAAGCTAACAACTTACTCTCGTACCTCAACCGAGCCCTTGTGAGCGAGCCCTCTCCAATGGTGGTCGGTGTCGCGGTTCAATCACTCATGGACGTCACCGACCACTCTCCAGACATGCAGTTCGTTGTAGACTACCCGACCTCTCTCCGTCTAGCCAAAATGCTTGTTGACTGCCAAGAGTTTGCTCAGGCCTCGATTCTCACTGCTTTGGGCAGCTTCGTTCCCCAGTCTCCGCGAGAGGCGCAGCGCTTGGCTGACGTTGTTATGCCAGCCCTTCACCACGCAAACTCGGCCGTGGTTCTCGGCGCTAGTCGCCTGTTGCTTATGCTTTCTCACTACAATGCGGATCTCGCTGAAATTGTACCGAGCAAAGTGTTTGGCCCGCTACTCTCTCAACTGTCGCGACCCCCCGAAATTCAATACGTGGTACTGCGTAATATTTACTTGTTACTGCAGACGCTCAACTCTGATGTGCTTCGCAAGGTGCGTATCGCCCCCCAGTCTTTCTTCTGTCGTGTTAGCGACCTATCATACATCAAAACGACCAAGATTGACACATTAGCGACTCTCTGCACAGAATCAAATTATCATCTCGTTTTGAAAGAGCTCTATGAGTTTGTGAAGCTAAAACCTGATGACGCTGCGAAGCAGCGTGCAATTGCTGCCATCGGTCGCATTGGCGTTAAGCTGCGCCCGGCCGTCACGGAATGTGTGGATATTCTGCAACGAGTTCTGACCGAGCCGAAGGCTATTGTAGCATTGACGCAAATCATAAGGCGCTATCCAAATGATTCTGAGTTGGTCGAGGATGTCCTTCGCGATCTTTGGGATTTAGATATACCCACACAGGCGGAGGCGCGCTGCGCCTACCTTTGGCTAATTGGCCGTTTCCCTACGAAGGCCGTTGACGCAGTGAGACGGCTTGAGGGTGTTGTCAATGATTTCCCAAAAGAGCCACTCGAAGTGAAGCTCGTTCTCCTGACTGCATGCTCCCGTGTTTTCTTGGCGATGCCTCAGTTAGCGCAGAACATCGTACCGCGAGTCTTCGAGATTGCCACTGAAAGCGCCTCCAACCCCGATTTACGTGATCGTGCATTTATTTATTGGAGACTCATCTCAAAAAGTCCTGCGCAAGCTCAATCTATCATCACCGAGGTTGCCCCAGCAATCGCGGGTGAAGAAACTCAGTTTGATTACAGCGAGCTGGAAGATCTCGAACTATCGCTCGGATTCTTGTCAAGCATATATATCAAGCCCTCGGATCAAGTGTTTCGCATGGGCCAATCTCGCCAGCTGAGTTCGTCTCCTGCGCTGCTTCCGCGAAAACTGGACAATGTTCTCGATGTGGCCCCTAAGCAGCCACGTCCGACCCCTCTCGAGCCTATGATGACGTCAAGCTCGTTCCCGAGACAACCTCCGTCCACCCCGCTGCCTCGGTCCCAACGAACGGGTACTTTCAGTGATCAATTCGAAAACTTAACTATCCATTCTCCTGAGCCAGCTCAAGAAGACCAAAATGAACGCCTCATTGATATATGATGTAGAGTAAATCAAAATCCCTTCATTGCATATTCATGATCAAACAATAGCACAGATAATGATGGTGCACCTTGTGATGTCTTCGTTCTTCACTACTGACCGTGTCTGTCACGAGCTAGTTGTCCATGTTATATTCCAGAAATACATTTTATAATAATCCCACTTTGAACCTGTTTCGAGCAACTGCTACTAGCCCCTTTCAGAAAACCCCATTTTACAGAATAAGTCTCTTTAAAACAGTAAGAATAGGCTGTAACCTGACTTAATTGAGTGCGTCCAGGTCCGGCTTGTCGAAACCTTTAACTTCTTCGTTAACATCCGGATGAGAGGTAGAGTCTGTAGTTCCTGATTGGACAGATTCGTGTCCAGTATGAGCCTCGACCGGGACGACTGTAACTATTTTTTGCTGAGGGAGATTTGGCTCTGGTCCATTAGGAATACCCTGTAAATCTTTGCCAATAAGTAGCCTGAGAATTACCTGCGCACCTCGCTTGGAGATGACTGCATTGTGTTCAACACAGTTTCCCATGCAAACGCAGCCAATACAACCCTCACTACACGAGCACCTATCAATGACTTCAGAGGCCCGTTCGATAACAAGGTGAAAATGGCTGAAAGCTGATCGCAATATACCATTTCCATGACGACCACCGTACTTCTCATAGAAAATGAGTCGCGCGGGGCGCTGCCTAGATGTCTGCGTGCGAGAAAATTCTTTTTCAGGAGCTTTGCATTCAGTACCGGCATCGCCAGGAGCCATCGAGGTGAATAGAGGTAAAACTGAGATGATCGCATGCTCCGCAGCATGTATACTTCCGGCGATGTGATGCTCCCTTGTCTGCAGGACGCTGAGAATGTAATGCTGCAAATTGATCCAGATACCGTGCTTGTATGATATACTTGGCGGGATCTGCACTTCCACCCGATCAATGATCTGGTTCAGCTCGTTGAATTTGAAATAACCAAAGACCACGGTGGTCACCTTTATCATCCCAGCGTTTACCACGGTGGAATTCGAACCTTGGACGGCGCAAACAAGTTCTTTGTTCACAGGATCCACATCAGTATAATCTCGCTGTCGAGTAATCCATTTCACATTAGTGCGTTGAACTTTCGCATAGATTAAGTCTGGATCAAGGTGCACTACCAGATATGGCTTTCCTTGATGAATGAAAATGGCACCCTCGTACAAGGTGAAACCTACTCGATCAAACTCGACACGTTCAATTACTTTATTGGAACGAGTCTCCACGACTAAAGTATCGCTTCGTTCATCTTCCGCCTTTCGAATATTCATGTTCGGTTTCGTTGGATAAATAAGAAGGCCCTCAGCAGTTTCCTCTAGATTCGCCATACGAAGATCAGAGACGCTAGGGAAGAATCCAAGATCGGTATCTCGCTCAAGGCCTAGTTCGTATGCAGCACACTGGATATGGCTTCGAACGATAGAGTCGTGCAGTACGATTGGGGCTTGTGTGATGGGGCTGTATAGCACTTTCTGTGTGTCACGAGCATAGGCCTGGTTCATTCCTGTACCATCCGCTATGTAGGCCACTAGAGAGTCATGTTGACGCCTGCCCACACGGCCAACTTGCTGGCGAAAACTTGATATTGAATGAGGAAAGCCTACAATCACAGCAGCGTCCAAGTTTCCGATATCGATTCCGACTTCCAAGGCCGTTGTCGACACTATAGCTCGTAGATTCTCGCTGAACATCATGCTTTCGATACGTCGCCGGTCTTCTTTAGAATAACCTCCGCGATATCCCATCACCAATTCCTTAAGTTCAGGAGCTGTGTCGTAAATAGCTCTGAGCAAAAGTTCACACTCGCGTCGGAAGCGACAAAATGCAATAACCCTCAAATCGTTCTTAACCATTCGGATAATTAACGGCGCTGCCTCGCGAATTGGATGCAGTCGACCACTACCAGGGTCTGTTGGAGTAACAAAGTCCGGCGTACAGAATATATATCGTTTCGCTCCTGATGGGGAGCCATCATCTTCGGCCGTTAACTCCAAAATATCATCCTTCGGGATCCCACATAAGGTTGCCATAAGATTGGACGGTTCAGCCAGTGTAGCTGAACAACCAATATATTGGCAAGGCTCTGCTCCTAGCTGATAACAAAGTCTTCGTAACCTTCGTATAATCATAGCCACATTCGCACCAAAAACGCCAGCGTAATAATGCATCTCGTCAATCACAACGTAACGAAGACCGCTAAAAAACCGCACCCAGTATTTCCACTTAGGCAGTAAAGTTGCGTGAAGAATATCTGGATTTACAAATAAGACGCGCGCGTTCATGCGAACAATCTCACGCTCTTCTCGATCTAGATCACCATCAAAAGCGTAAGCTGCTTGATGACCCTTGTCCCTATATGCACGGAGCTGATCTTGAGCCAATGCTTTAGTCGGATAAATGAACAAAGCTGTAGCCTCTTCGGAGGTTTCCAATTCATGTTGCACGGCAGTGTGGAAAATGAGTGACTTTCCCGAGGCGGTAGATGTGCTCACAACCAAATGTTTGCTCTTATTGTGGAGCAAGTGACACAGGCCTCTACTTTGATGCTCGTACAAGCGCTCAATACCTTTCGATTTCATGAGAGGTACTAGCGCCTCAGGAACGGGCCCAAAGCGCCCCTGTCGGGCAGGTACATGCTCGTCTGCAGATACGTTATTGAGGCCTGCACGCAACTCGTCATACAGATGTGCCTTCGACTCCGCTTTACTCTTCAATTCAACTGGGAGTTGATTTGGATCATCATTATCTGGGAGGCAGCTCTCCGCCAGAGACTTGAGATCGTCCAAATTGCCCCTCCTATTCAAGAACTGGTCGAGTTGAAGCTCGAAACGATCTGTTCGTGCTTGAATTGTCTTTCGAAGTTCGTCAAGTTTACGTTTCCGCGCACGTTTGTCATTAAACGCAAAGACGAGCTTCTGGGTGGGTGCTTCGCCAAACACAGCATCAAATGGAGTATCCTGGTACTCAAATGCAATGTCATCGGGCAACAAGTACTTGAACGTAGCAAGATCAATCAGATCCAGGCCCGCTTTCTGAAGCTTTTCCGCCTCGCAAAAATGCTCTTGGGAACCTAGGAAGGTTGACAAACAGCATGCTTTGTGAAATTTAGCCTTGAGGCTACTTGCCATGTACTCTAAGATGCAGCAGCAGATACTCTAAGATGCAGGAGCAGATATGCTGGTCGACCCGTGATTATATTTCGTGAATTCAGAGAGTAACATGTGCACACCCACGCGTGCACGTCACTCACACTCACACACACGCACACACACGCACACGTAGGAAGGCGGCGAAACGCGGGCTTAAATTGGCCACTAAACGTATATAGTAACTTTTACTAGCAGTATAGTGGGTCGAGTCGGCTCGTCCCGCACAGCCATTTCGACTTCGTCAAAACAAGCCAACTCCGATCGCAATTCGTGCTAGTCATTATGCTAAAGGCGCCGGCAGCTGTGTCTTTCGTGCAGCCCCTCATAGCACGGGGCACAGAGCTGCGCACGGCGGAGCCGATTGTGGCCTACTTCTGCTTCTACCAGGCCGTGAAGGAGGTCCTCGATAACAAGTTGCACACCACCGATGCCGAGGTGTCTGACTTTGCCACCAGCTTACTAGAAGAGCTCGAGGAGATGAAAGGAAGCGGCCTGAAGAGCGAAGACGCCAAGAGCATTTTGGACTCTGACGATGCGTCACGCGCGTATGTACTCAATTTTGCTGCCAACGTGTTTGCGAAGATGCAAGCGGCGGTGGACCAACTAAACGTCACAAAGGCCACGGGCGCAGGGTTCATGGCCGCCGCCACATTCCTAGCCCTTGAAAAAGTGTGGAGCCCGCTCACACCCGAGACAAGCGAGAAGATCAAGTATTCAAAGTACCAGGCTGCTCGAATTCTAGCTGCTGTCAAAGATGGAAAAGATCCTAATGAGCAGTTCCGCGAGGAGGCTCAGCTAGCAAGGGAGGCCGAAGCAGAACTGGATGCGCAACCCGAATCGCTGCCCGAGGAGCCAAATTTTGAAGGCGAAGCCGCTGATACGTTGAAGGTAAGCAGTCCTGGAGCAAGCGTGTCAAGCCGCAGATTAAACAGTGAAGAGCCCACTGCGCCTGCTAAGGCCTCGGCGTCGAGCATCAGTGGCGGCGAGGATCTCGACTTGCCAGCCGCTCCGAATGATGATCCTACCAACGACCTAGACCTGCCTGGACCGCCTAGAGAAGATCTTGACAACGATCTTAGTCTTCCCGAGGCGCCTGCTGATCAGCCGGAAGGAAATGCGTCGCCGCCGTTACCGCCGAAGCAGCCGCCGAAGGAGAAGTCAATACCTCCGCAATCGCATCAGCCGCCTCGGCCGCGCAAGCCTGCGGCCTCGCCAGCTGTGAAGCCAGTGTCACAGGCTGTTTCCGCAGCGCCGCCCGGTGCGCGTCCCAACCCTGCAGAGATTGTGGAACTGACGAAGGCAACGGCTAGTGCTCAAAAGCATGCCAAGTATGCCATCTCTGCCCTCAATTATGACGACATTCGGACAGCAATCGGCGAACTCGATGCTGCCCTGGATGTCCTCAAACTTTACGAGAGCCAGAACGCAGATAGATGAGGGCCTTTTCGATGGCTGCGAGGGTTGGCCGGCCAACCATGCGCCTAGCAAAAGTCCGTGATCAGAATTCCGATTAGAAGCCCGATCCCAGCGAGCTGTCAATATTATATTGTCGTATATATTATATGTATCTATATTTAGGGCGTCTCTGCATTCGCGGAGCTGCCATGAGGTCTTGATAATTAATTTGCGAACTACTTGACGCGCGTTATGTGAACAATAAATAACCAACAACCACCATTTACGTCTCGTTGTTACCCACACCCACACCACAATACAGGCAACACACACATAACAACAACTTAGATGCCCGTGTTCGACGCGAAACTTATCCCGGCGAGCTCCGTTGCGGGCCTCAAGGAAGGATATAGTGTGCGCCCGATGGACTCAAGCGACTATGCGAAGGGTGTCCTCGAAGTTTTGTCTGTTTTGACCACCGTGGGCAGCATCTCACGCGACGACTTCGCGGCCCTCCTCGAGTCCTGGGCCGCGCAGCGCGGGACTTACTTCCCAATCGTCATCGAGGACCCTAACCACCGAGTGGTAGCATGTGGGACGGTGTTTGTGGAGCGTAAGATCATTCACCAGTGTGGGCTTGTGGGCCACATTGAAGACATTGCCGTAGCAAAGGACCAGCAGGGCTTGAAGCTGGGTAAGCATCTTATCAGCTGCTTATCGGCGATTGCGGAGCAGGTCGGCTGTTATAAAGTAATTCTGGACTGCGATGAGAAGAACGTAGGCTTCTATGAGAAATGCAACTATAAGCGGGCCGGGGTCGAAATGGAGACGCGATTTTAGATAGGATTTAAACAACGAATTCACGTTATAGTACATTATTTGTTCGTGTCAAGAATCTTCGTCACCTTGCCAATCGCAATAGTCTGGCCCTGGTCACGCAGGGTGAAGCGGCCGAGCTGCGGCGTGATGTCGAACTCCTCAACACACACGGGCGCCGCCGCCTCGATCACAGCAATGATCTTCATGCCCTTCTTCGCAAATGCCGGCGCCTTCTTAGACTTGCGGTTTGTCCCCTTCTCGAGCTTGTGGAGCAGCTGTGTGAACGTGACCTCCTCGACGGCGGTGTGGACGTGCATTACGCACGAGAATCCTGCGGTCAGGATGGATTTGATATCAACCAGGGCGACCTGGGCTTCGAAGCGCGTCACGGCGCTGATGGGGTTCTTGGCCGACGTGAGCACGTTGCCAATCTGGATGGACTCCTCATCAATGCCCTTCAGCTTGATCTTAACCTGCTCTCCGACGATGGCACCATTGATCTCGACCTCGGACTCGTTGTAGATGGCCGACACTTCCACGGGCGTCTTGTTAGGCATCATCACCAGGGACGCGCCCTTGCGCAGCGCACCGGCCTCGATCTTGCCCTCGACGACCGTGCCCAAGTCCTTCGCCTTGGACGACACCGGCAGCATGAACGGCGCAGCCAGCTTGCGGTTGGCAAGTGGCAGGTTGTCGAGCCACTCCAGCAGGCTAGGTCCCTCGTACCAAGGTGCGACGTCCTTCGGCACCCGCTCCTTCAGGCCGGCGCCAGTGTAGCCGCTAACGGGCATGAATGTGACCTGTGAGTAGCCCGTGGCCTTGAGGAACTGGCCGAGCTTCGTTGTGCATTCGTCGTAGCGGGCCTTGGACCAGTTCACGGTGGGGTCGTCCATCTTGTTGACAACAACAACAAGACGGTCGACGCCCTGGGTCTTGGCAAGGATGGCATGCTCGCGCGTCTGGCCACCTTTCTCGAAGCCGGTCTCGTACTCGCCTGATCGGGCACTGATGACAAGAATTCCAGCATCGGCCTGTGACGCACCGCCAATCATCGACGGCACGTACATCTTGTGTCCGGGGGCGTCAAGAATTGTGTAGCGGCGCTTCTCAGTCTCGAACACGGCGCGGCCAACCTCGATCGTCTTACCCTCGTTGCGCTCCTCCTTGTTTGTGTCCATGACCCACGACAGGTACCAGCCCTGGCGGCCGGCATCCATGGCCTCGCGCTCATATTTGTCGATAGTGCGCTTGTCGACGCTGCCGGTCAGATACAGCAGGTTTCCGCCCATCGTCGACTTTCCAGCATCGACATGGCCCATGAAAATAATCGACATGTGCTCCTTCAGGGCCTCGTCGCCAAACATGTCCTGAACAACTTCCTGGTCCATCTGGGCCTGCTCCTTTACAACCGCATCGGAGTCCACAACCTCGGGGGTCTTTGCCTTCGAGGGCTTCGACTCGGCCTTGGGCGCCGGCTTTGTCTCGGGAGCTGCCGAGCCTGCCTTTGGCTCCGCCTTCGCCGTCTCAGCTGGAGCAGAAGACGCGGGGGCAGCAGATGGAGCAGCAGATGGAGCAGCAGACGCGGGAGCAGCAGAGTCAGAGGCCGCAGCGGCAGTCGGTGCAGCCGGTGTCGCCTCGGCCTTAGCTGCCGGCGCTTCGGGCTTGGCATCGCTCTGGGCCTTGGGCTCAGCCGACTCTACGGCAGCCGCTTCAGGCTTCTTGCCAAGCGAGAGAACCTTCTTTGTTTTGGCTCCGCCACCGCCACGCGTGTTGAGGCTCGAATCGCCACCCTTTTTCTGGAACTGCTCCAGCGTCACAGGCACCGGCTGCGCTGATGTTGGCTCCGGAGACTTCTGCGGTGTCTGAGCATAATTCGAGAAGTCTTGGTACGCAAAAGAGCTGCCTGCCCCGGGCGTGAACGAGGGCTTGAAAGAAGCCTGGTTGTTAAAGTTGAAGTTGAACTTCTTCTTCGGCTTCTCCTCGCTCACCTGGGCCTTTTCCTGGAGGTTTTTCGCCAGCTCGTCCGACATTATTCTGCTAACGTGATGAACCGGTAAATCACCTTTTGTGTTATCACTATATTTTTTTAACTGCTTGATCAGACTGATTATGTGATACAAACGTTTTGCCCTGACAGCGCCACCACCTCCACAATCCTACTCCACAGTCTTAAGTGTTAGGGTGGGGTGCTCGGGGAGAAAGATCAGACCTACCAGGAACAAACAAGTATGGATGCATTGTGTCGGTGAGGCTATGTCTGCAGTAATCGTTCGAGGTTATTAGAAGACGGAGGAGGAGAAGAAGGAGAGGAAGTAGGGGAAGAAGAAGGAGGAGATGAAGGAGAAGAAGGAAGGAGGAAGAGATGAAGAGGAAGGAGAAGAAGAAGAGGAAGGAGGACGAGAAGGAGGGGCGAACGTTAACAGGAAGAAGATAAGTTAAATAGAATGTTACAAGAATTTTTCACGTGAAACAAAATGAAAGATTTAAAAGATGCGAATGGTCTATAACACAGCATTTGAAAGGTGCTTTCATGAGCAAATAAATAAATAAGAGGAGGAGGCGTGGTGCAGACATTATGCAAGGGAGACATGTGCATGCTCAGCACGCAACATATCTACACCAGAGCTAGTAGAGACTGCTTAGCTTTGGCATTGGCTGAACAGACGAATACGGATCTTGATCCTGGTCTTCTCGAGAATTTGGATTCACTGGGGCCTCGGTAGCGTCTTTCTTGTCCTCCTTTGCGGGGGCACGTAGAATACCACCAACAAGCTCGTCACGATCAATGTCAAGTCTGGGGTCAGCTAGCGGGCTCAGAGCCTTGATACTAGCCTCAAGATCCTGCGATGACGTCGATAGCAGAGGATGGTGGTGCGACAGTGACATCAGTCGCCCTGGGCCGTGATCGTTGAACTTTTGGAACCGCGGATCATGCCGCCTATTCTCGCCGAGCGCCACATTGGCAATAGCAGCCGCTGACTCGCCTCCAGAGTTCGCCTGAGCTGCAGCCGCGTTGTTCCCAATGGCGCTGTTGTACAGATCGGCGTTGTACGGCTGACCGAAAAAGCCCGTCTCGTATCTGAACGCCGGCTCACTCGCGTAGTCGTCGTTGCGTCCATACGCAGAAGATTCGCTCGCTGAACTGCGATGACTTGACGACGACGCTGATTCGAAGTCAAGCTGCGGTGGTGCCAGGGCGCGGTCCATCAGATCGCTAGGCTCCGAGTCTCGCTCGGTTTTTATGGAGTCAGCAAACGCCACCGATGATGACGGCACTGTGTGAGGGGACCGAAGCATTGTCGAGGATCTGGTTGGTGAATCCTGGAGTGGCGAGCCTGCGCCATAGTTTTTCTGGTATTTAGCGTCCGATACGCCTACTACGGAGCCGTCTGAGAGTTCTATGCGGAGACTTGGGTCTTGCTGTAGTACTTCCAGATCCTTAGGGGTTATTACTGTTCTTTCGCGCCGTGTCTCTGAGCAGCTACAAAATGCGCCATTCCCAAGTGCGAGGCGGCCCCCTTTGCCCTTCCGACAGTGCGGACAGTGTGTGGCTGGTCGGCCCTTCTTTTTTATCATAGTAAGTGGCTTGTCGAGATGGTTGCAACCCGACACGCGATGGCCCCGGATGCAACGCTCGCAGGCGTACTTGGTTCCATCTATTGTGACCATTACGGGTCAAGCAACAGGAGGGATATGAAGGCACTTCCAAGTGAATGTTGAACACGGGCAATTTCGGCTGCTGGAACCGATTCAGCAGATCGCAACGATTATAGCCAGATATAATAAAGTCACGAAGAACGTTCAAGCGTGACTGCAAGTCGTGTTACGCGCTAGCGACTCGAAATGCATATAAGGGTGGGGTACCTAACCTTTTTTGCCTGAGTAAAATGAGGGTGCCACGCTTTCAGAGTCCCTGGGCTAAGGGTAACGCGCCAAAATCGAAGTTTGCTGCAACATTTTTGGTGGGCGCAATCACTGGAGACCAGAGAAGAATGTTCCACGCATCTCGCTTCTGGCCTGGGCTAACGTTAACGGTGCGTAATGGACGGTAACTCAAGACAGAGTGACCGTAGAGGCCCCTGGGTTTCGCTCCTGCGGCTACTTGTACACACCAATCAGGTAACGGCCGGCGATGAAGCTCGGCAGGGTCTGCTACGTTAAAGCCGCAGGTTCTGGCACTGGACCAACTGCATCTTCGAGAAGTCCATGCATCATTGCGTAATGTGGCGCAAGCTTTATTAACTAAGCATAGCATGCAGGAGAACGCAGTTATGGACCCTTGTCAATAGTGATAGAGATATCAATCGAGGCAAGATTGCTGTAATCACATGCATCGCTTTTTTCCACCGTTTTGGCGGAGTGGCTTGCCTCAAATGCTGTAACTTGTAGCCACAGGTGGATTATGAAAATCTTGTTTGAAAATCTTGTTTGCATTGAGCCTTCCGTTTGCACCTTGCCACGCCCCAATACATGTCTCGTGATTTAAACTACCCGTTTTTTTGACTAGATGTTCACATGATCCACTAGTCACAAGCTTGACGCCCTACGACGTGGACTTCGGTGGTAAAGGCATCCTGCAGGACTATTACCCTAACTTCATAGTTCTTTCACTTCCAGGGCTGCACTTTCAGGGCTGCACTTTCAGGGCTGCGCTTTCTTTTATGCGAAGCACAGCCAATTGTTAGGGTTCGGTAGGGGCCGCCGGGCGCTAGAGCAAAGAAGCTGCGTACAGATGGAGCTGTCACAATGAGCATGAAGCCTGGGGCAGCTGGGATGCCTATGATTCATATTCGTACATTTCTAATATCCTAGCTCTAGGCTCCATGAATGCCCCAACGGCTGACTATGTGTTTACAAGGCACGCGCGGCGATCATGCATGCAGACGGACGGTTAACCCTTACCTCAACACCGTCTTTTGATCATATGTGTGAGTGTGACTAAGCCATCAGCAATGCCACTCCTCGAGACAGACAACCCAAACGTTGCCGTGGCGAAAAAGCGACAAAATGTGCGGCGCAGGTCACCCACCACCCACCTTGCGCTACTTATCGCCGAACTGCGATAATTAATTTGATAGTAATCGTTTGATAGCTTTTGTAACTAAGCAGGTTATGTGCTTCCTATTACTGACGGATCATAGACGTTATTCGACGATGCCACAAGCACTGTTGCGGTGAGGCCCATATCCGTTTGACTGGTGGTGGCAAGGGTATTAAAACAGGTGTGAGTCTTTCGTATCGCAAGTAGATGTATCGCTCCAAATGCGGGCTAACAATACGATGTTATCGGAGACCTACTATTGGGTGGGGGCGAGGTAGATCGGCCTTTTGAATTTTTCGGATGGCTATATTCCGGAGCATTACATACTTCTCAGGAGAGGACAGCCTCAATCCTTTCTTATAAATAAATACATATTAAATGCTGAAAACTAGCGGGCATATTTGTTTGAGATGGTGGCTGCACTGACCGGCCACGGCAACGTTATGGACGCGACAACAGCAACTGTAGTTGCTAACTAGGTGAGATCCCAGCTCATAATTACACCTCATTGAACCTGCATAACTAGCTTGACCAAGTGAATGGCCTATGTAATTATTATTGTTATTTTTTATTATCCACTGTGCCAATACTCGAAAGCCCACGGTTCTGATGTGGCCAGGTTACTAGTTGTCACCAACTGCACCCGGTTAGCCGTTTATTGATCTTGCAAGAGTGGCCGACCATGCCTCGGCATCCAGTGTAGACAAAAGCCTTTTCTCTAATTGGGTTGAAAAATATGAGACTTTCAGCTCGTAGTATTCGGTGTCCGACACTGTGCGGAACGCACCGATTTCTACCTTCGCGTCGTTTGCCGTCCTTACAGGATCAATAACAATGGCAACAAAGGGGTCTTGGAATTGTTGGTTCTGGCGCTGCGTGCCTATGTCTATGCGGGACAGAAAGCATCCGTAGCCAGGATGCGAGTGGTACCAGCCAATTACTTTATGGTCAACGCCGGACATGCGCAGGTGGTCAAGATATTGTACAATGTACTCATATGCTTCTCCCATAGCATTAACTCGTGTTTCTGTTGCCTGTACAGGCAGTTCAAACACGTCTTTTACAACAAACGCTCTCCCATCAACGTCTCCTATCAGCATCCCCATGACCTCCTGGGAGCCACCTGCTGCGGCATACTCGGCCATTTTCACCAAAGCTAGTGCAGAGATGCGGCACTCTCGGTACGACTCATTGTTCACAACGCCATCAATTACCATGCCATCAGCGAGCGTGTCAAGAGCGGTCGAGCTCCTCCCCCTTTCCGGACATGGTACTAGTGGACGTATCGTGTAGTGCGTTTTTCAGCTTGACAGATTTGTTGTGTGTGAATATACGCGCGGCTTAACTTTGTTAGATGTCCCGGTTCGAGCTTTACTCGCCAGAGGGGCTTCGGGTTGATGGACGACGCTTTAATGAGCTGAGGTACTTTGCGTCCGATCTTGGCACGCATGCAAAGGCTGCCGACGGCAGCGCTGTGGTTGAAATGGGCACGTCGAAGGTTGTGTGCACCGTCCACGGACCGCAAGAGCCGCGGTCGCGCTCGAAGATGAGCTCCGACAAGGCCATGCTCAGTGTGAATATTGTTGTTGCCCCCTTTTCTTCGACGGAGCGGCGCAAGCACAAGTCGAACGAGCGGGAGCTGAAGGAGCTGAGCATCAATATCAAGGAAACATTTGAGGACGTGGTGATCACGCAGTTTGCGCCGCGCACAGAGATTGTTGTAAACCTCCATGTCTTAGCTCAGGACGGCAACTTGCTGGCAAGCTGCGTCAATGGAATGTGCCTAGCTTTGGTCGATGCGGGCGTGCCCATCTACGACTACGTCTCGGCGGTTGCCGTGGCCGTAGCGGACCAAACACCTCTTCTTGACCCGAATCAGATCGAGATCCAAGAGCTCCCGTCCATAACTGTTGGCATCATAGGGAAGTCCTCCAAGGTATCGTTACTGATCCTAGAAAGGCGACTGAATCTTGATCTGCTGGCTCCTGCTGTCGGGCTCGGTGTAGAGGGGTGTAAGGTTGTGCGGGACTTGATGGACAGCCAGGTCCGTAAGAAGCTGGCTCTGGAGAGCGCCACAGCTCGGGGCTGAATCCAGTTGGGCTCAAATGACCAAAAATACGGAGCTCGTGGTATTTATTCGTTTTAATTCCTCATTCTGGAACCTCGTGAATTCATAGATGAATTCATATATATGTATGTATATACGCTGCTGGCATTTTCAGGCAGAAGTCCGGATTGCCAACGCCGAAACCGCGGAGACCAACCAGTACACGTATGGCACTTCTGCAGCAGGACTTTATAGTTGTTCACCTTTTCCAACCCTGGTCTGCTCGCTAAATGTAGGTTGTAGATAGTAGGGCTTGAGTTGCCCTCCGAGAACCACCACGTTAGCGGAGCAGGCGGCCGCCACCACCTCAAGCGTAAAACATGCATAGCCCCAACCCTCTCCAGCCAGAATTAGCGGTAAATGGCGATATGTAAGTTTGGTATGTAATGAATCACGTGTGAAGACCGTTGGACACTAGCGGCACGACTACCATACGAATCAAGCTTTTGGACGCAGGAAACAATTGTGGCAGCAGGACATTCCGGACCTCTCACATGCCTGACAGCGAGCAGGAGAGTACCGAGCCGGTTCGGATCCTAACACTGAACTGTTGGGGTCTGAAGTTCGTATCGAAGCGGCGGCAGGACCGCATTGCCGCCATCGCACGGCGGCTCTCGCTGTTGACCGACCACGACATCATTGCTCTGCAGGAGGTGTGGGTCGAGGACGACTACGAGCTCATTCGGGAGAGCGTGGTGCATAACTTGCCTTACGCCAAGCGGTGGTACTCCGGCATTCTTGCCGGGCCCGGCCTCGCAGTGTTCAGTCGGTGGCCTATTGAGAGCTCATGGATCTACCGATTCCCTCTCAATGGACGGCCGTCGGCCTTTTTCCGGGGTGACTGGTACGTCGGCAAGGCTGCGGGGTCGTGTGTGATTCAGCACCCGAGCGGGCGCAAGCTGGAGATCATTAACGCCCATCTGCATGCGCCCTACGCTCCCTCTGGCGACGCCGCCTACGTCTGCCACCGGGCATCGCAAGCCTGGGACATGAGCAACATTGTCTGGCGCGCGAACCGTAGTGGGCACGCTGTGTTTGTGACCGGAGACCTGAACGCGCGGCCGCAGAGCGTGCAATTGCAGCTCTTTGAGAAGAAGGGTAATTTGAGTGATGCGTGGCTCGCGCTTCACGATGCCAAGGGCTACACCATGGCCTCGGACATTGGCAAGCTCAGTCCCGAGGAGCAAATACAGCTGGCCGGTGTGACGAGCGATAGCAGGCTCAACACTTGGCGGGCCCACTATGCCCCCGACCGGGCTAAGCGCCTTGACTATATTTTTTTCGACGCGTCTACTGCCACTGTTACCGACGCGCGTGTAGCGTTTGCCGAGCCCGAGCCGGGCGTGGGCAGTCTGAGTGACCACTTCGGCTTCGAGGCGACGTTTAAAATTAACAAGGCGTCTGCGTCTCAGGCATTGCCTAACGCCGACAAGTCGGGAGCGCTGTCGGATCTGCACGATGACTTGCTGGATATCATTCACGAGTACCTTCCTACGTCCCGAAGACAAGCTTCGTTGCGCGTGGCGCACTTCTGGCTGTCCGTGCTCGTGGATATTGGTCTGTTAGTTGCAGTGTGGTGGGGTGCAGCATCAAACCGCGCATATGTGGGGTTTATTTTCATCTGTGCATCAATTATTGTTACAGTCACGGGCATAATAGACGGATTGCTTGGGTTTCTGTTCGGCCGTAATGAGAAACGGGCCCTCGCCGAATTCGAAGCACAAGTACGGCTTTCACAAGACCACATTAATGTCTCATATTGAAGAGATTGGTCGTTCTGTTTCTTCTCTCATGTTTGATGACGACGGGTCACGACCTTTCATACTAATAATACCCGTCATAATTAGATACCTTGTAGATTAATTTTTTTCTCCATTCACTCGAGCTTCTTCTGTTGCTGCTCCTGTTGCTCCTGCTGCTCCTGCTGCTAGTAATCCAGCCGCCGCTCTCCAATTATTGAGAGCCGACACGGTGAACCTCCTTCAAGAACCAGCCGATCTTGTCAGGGTTCATGAACGGATGCGTGCCGTGGCCGAAGTTCACGATGTAGCCCTGCTTGCCGCCACCGAACCGTTCGATCATTCGCTCTACCTTGGTGGTAATGGTCTTGTCCGAGCCGTAAATGACTCCGGGGTCCAAGTTGCCCTGCAGAACTTTGGACCCTGTGTGCTTGCGCGCCGCAGCGGGGTCGTGGGTCCAGTCGAGCGAGATGACCTGGTAATTTGTCTGCTTGAGAGCGTCGAGAGCATACCAAGCGCCTTTAGCAAAGATGGTCATCGGTACTGGGTCGATGTCCAGCTCCTTCAGTCGCAGCGGCAGCTTCTCGGCAATCTCCGTAATGTAAGGCAGCGAGAACTCCTTGAACTCGTCTGGACCAAGCTCTCCGGCCCACGACTCGAATATCTGGACCATCTGGGCACCAGCTTTGACCTGCTGGGCCAGAAATTCGATGCAAGTGTGTGTCAACAGCCGCAGCACGCGGTGGGACTCTTCAGGCCAGCTATAGAGCCACTCCTTGACGAATCGGAACATCTTGGTGCCGCCGCCCTCCACCATGTACACCAGAAGGGTCCACGGCGCGCCAACAAAGCCCAGCAGAGGGACGCGGCCCTCGAGGCGGTGGCGCGTGAGAGTGATGGCCTCGAACGCCCAGCCGAGCTCCTTGGTGACATCAGGGTGGAAATTGAGGCGCTCTATGTCCTTCTTCGGGTCGCGCAGCGGCTCGGGGAACGACGGACCAACGCCTTCCTTCATCTCCACAACCATTCCCAGTGCCTGGGGCACCACCAGAATGTCGCTGAAGATGATAGCCGCATCGATCAGGCCCGGGTAGTGGTCGATGGGCTGGATTGTGATTGTTGCCGCCTTCTCGGGCGTGCGGCACAGGTCGAAGAAGTCGCTGTCGCCCTTGAACTCCTTGTACTCGGGAAGGTACCGCCCGGCCTGGCGCATGATCCACACCGGCGGGCGCTCGACCTTCTCGCCCCGAGCAGCCCGGAGGATCAGGTCATTTTTCAAAGTCGGGAAGCTCATTTCGATGCGGGAGGAGGTTGCGGGTCTGCGCAGTGCGGCTTCGCTACCAGTAGGGCAGTTTTTTGTCAGCGGTGCGCGAAGTGACAAGAAGGCGCGGGGGTTTCGCACCGCCGCTACACAGGTCCCCACTGTGTGGCTTGAGGCATCGATCCGTAGCGCAGGCCGACGGCCCATGGACTAAAGTTAGCGGCTAATGCATATATTTCGATGAATTAAATTGTGCATGACTGTGGAAGGAACGTGCACCCCCCTGTCGCCGGTCTGCTGCTGTGCCTGAATACGGTACAGATTTAGGGTACATACAGTGGCAGCACACAACGGCTCAGGGCACTACCGCGACACGCTATGCTATATGGCGGAAGAACTAATACATTAAAGAATCAAAAACAGTAAGTGCAGGTCGTCAGTATGCCAGCGGGCCCAGTGTCGGCAAAGCGAGCCTAGCGCTCAAATCCGTGCCCTACGTGTAATGGTCACTTACTCTGTCCTTATATACTAATCAGTCAGGGCAGCTAGCGGCAGCCTGAGGGTATACTGAGGTAGGTGTCTACTGAGACAGGTGTAGACTGCATGTTCACGGGAATTGTTGAGGCGGTTGGAGCCGTCCAGGACGTACAAGCGCTGGACAGTACCGAGTCCGGTGGCGGCGGCTACTCAATTACAATTGGGAACGCTCGGTCGATATTGGGCGATTGCCACCTCGGCGACAGTATCAGCACCAGCGGCGTGTGTCTCACGGTGACGGAGTTCGACAAGGACACGTTCAAGGTCGGCGTTGCCCCGGAGACGCTGGACCGCACGAACCTCGGCCAGCTTACGACGGGCTCGGAGGTGAACCTCGAGCGCGCAGTGGCGGGCCACACAAGGTTCGGCGGCCACATTGTACAAGGGCACGTCGACACCGTGGCGGAGATTGTCGGGCGGAAGTCGGACGAGAACTCGCTGCGGCTCACATTCCAGCCGCGCGACCCGTCTGTTCTGCAGTACATTGTCGAAAAGGGCTTTATTGCGCTGGACGGCACGTCGCTCACGATCACGGCCGTGGACGACATCCAGGGCACGTTCTCGGTCATGCTCATTGCCTACACGCAGGAAAAGGTCATTTTGAGCAAGAAGAAGATCGGCGACCTCGTCAATGTGGAGGTCGACCTGACAGGGAAACTTGTTGAGAAACAGGTGAATGCCCAGGTTGAACAGATGCTCGAGTCCCGCGTGAGTGCCCGCATCGATGCGCTGATAGAGGAGCGCGTGAATGCGCGATTTGAAGAGCTGCTAACCCAAAAGCAACTTCAAAAGTAGGCCAGCCTAGTAGTAAATACAATAGCATACAATTTTAGTTTGCGAAGATAGCTAGCTAATGCATTATAACTGAATGTGTTCAATCTAGTTGTGGGCAGGCTGGTTCACGGGCTTATCAAAAATCAGACTTACGCCCTCGTCACCAGCAGAGATGAGCCGGTCGCCGTTGTTCTGGACAGCGAAGCCGAGCACGCCCTTGCTGTGGCCCTGGCACTCCCACACCTTCTCGCTGCTGATGACGTCGTACTGAGCCAACGAGCCGTCCATGCCACTTACAACCAGCCATCGCGTACCCTTGACAAACTCAAGCTTCGTCACCGAATCCTTGAGCTGAAACGTCGACCGTGGCCGCCATGTTGTGATGTCCCATAGCGTTACAATTCCCTCGACATTGCCTGTGGCTACCAAATTTGTCTTGTCTGACCATGCAAGCCCCTCCAGGCTCTTAGCATCGTCCTCCAGCTCCTTCGCAGGTTCATCTTCCGGACCTGTGGCCACCGTAGTTGTCACGCGCACCGTCGTCGTGTCGATGTACTGCAACAGCGCGCCATCCTCGACTTTCACGATAATTAGCGTGCCGTCCATTGAGCCCGCGGCAAACGTTTTGCCTGACGGCGACAGCGTGATGCTAACCCACGGATGCTCGCCGCGCAGCTGCGCAGGGCCAAGCGTGTAAATCGCTTTGTTCGCGTACACGTCCCAAAGAACTATAGAGGCATCCTCGGATATGGTGATGAGCTTCGGCCGAGTCTCCGGACCCGGAACAAACACAGCATTCGTAGCCGGAAGGCTGTGCGCAGTGAGCACAGCCGAGTTCGAGACACCCGTCTCGCTAGCCAGCGCATCAAACTCGTAGATCCACACAGAGCCGTCAGAGGCACCGACGGCAATCATTGGCAGCGAGGGGTGGATGGTGATGAAGACAATCTCCTCGACCTCCTGAGTGCTTCCCATGAACTCCCACTTCTCACCGCCAGCACGCGCCTTGTAGCCGCGCAACTGGCCGCTCATGTCTCCGGTCACGAGGAAATGGCCGTCGGCAGTGAAGCCGCCAGCAACCACTGACTCCGTGTGGCCCTCCAGCTTCGCCGCAAGCTTAGGCGGAGACGTGTGTGTCGTCCACAGGTACGCCACGTCGTCACCGCCACCACTCACAACGAGCGGCAGCTTCGGGTGCGTGGCAATGAGATACACGGAGTCACCGTGCATATCGAAATACGACGTCGAATTGTTCGACAGATCAACCTCTATTGTGTCTCCCTCATTCTCCAGCTCCTCATCGTCATACTGTTCCCCTCCGTCGTCTTCGTCGTTGTCTTCCGGAGGCGGCGCGCCCTCGTCGTCGGGCACAATTTCTCCTACATCGTCCACCTTAATGAACTCCTCCTCGGGCTCTTCCTCTCTCAGGTGCGGATTGCTTCCGTCGGCACTCATTTTCTACCTGCTGACCTTCCTCAATTGCTGGTCCGGTCAATAGAATGAACCTGGGTCGTCGTAGATTTGGTCAAGGCAGAGGGACTGAAAAAATTACGTAACGAGTTGTGGCGCGAGCAAACGTCACACCGCTCGGGGCACAGTGGCTGCATCGAGAACTAGAACGAAGGCTCGGAAGAGTGTGTGTTGGGCCAAGCGGACCGGGTCGCGCTTGCCAACACAGCAGTTATCTGAACGCGAAACGGAATAATGAAACGATCTCTGTCACCACCAATTGCGGTCCCGGACACGCCGAACATCCGTGATTTTTGGATGAGGCACGCGGACGTCACGCCGGGCCCAATTGTGGGCGCCAGCACCGCCGTGCCGCGCAACTTGGTTCCTTTTCTCATGCGTAACAAGAAGGTGTCGTCAATAGCTCGCAAATATATCGCCGGAGACAAAATCAGCAATTTCATGGCGGTACTGCACACTCTAGTCGTACCGGTGGTGTTCCCGGTCTGGCTCAGCGGCGTGTATGCGTACGAGAACCGCCGGCATGTCATGCACCGCCTGCCTACAAACACCACTCATACTGTGGTGTTGAGCGCATTGATCCAACCAGACTTTGAGCAAAAGACTGTAATGTACGATATCATTAAGCTCGATCCGCTCAAGAGAATTGTGGGCCGGCCGCTGGCCGACTCATGGGAGCCACCCGCAGCCGACAGAATAAACCGCGAGACTGAGCACGAGCTGAAACAGCACTTTGTCTACCATCTATCCAAAGCCAGAATGCTTCCGGCGGCAAGTGAAGTGTCGCCAAGCGACATGGGGACGCAGTACCTCAAAGTTGGTTCTGACATTCTCAGCATGGAGCTGCTACGTAACTGCGTTCGGGAGCAGCTCCGGGTGGAATTTGCTGCGCTTGTGGATGCTGTGAAAGATTATGGACTGAAACTAGAATATACGTGGGACCCACCTGTTATATTTGCCCGTACAGTGAGCCCGGATATTCTTGATGAACTATGGCTCGATGCTATTTCCACTCCTGGGATCATTCCTGCAGAGATCGTCACTATTGCATTCAACGACTTTAGGAATCGGTCAATCATTCCTCGATTACGCAAAGCACTTGGTCAAAAGGTATTGATCTGCAGCAAGGCTGAGCTTGGTGCTGAACCCAAAAATGCGGGCGTGCTGCGGGTTATTCACAACAATAGCGACGCCTTTGGGCACCACATCCTAACGTCGGCGTGCTCAGCCAGCCTGGACGGAGCAATCGGCTCGTGCTCAAGCGCAGCAGCCAGCATCTGCACACAAGATATTCAGCGGGTTGTGTACGTTCCGACAGCTCCGCTTCCGGAACCTCACCTCAAGAACATTATAATAAATTAAAAGAAAGACAGCAGTACCTAATTTGCCTAAGCGGTGTCCATTTGATAGCAGTGACTAGTTTATTCTGTTCCCTTTTCTTGGCGATTTGGTCATCAGTCGAGCCCATATTTGTTGCAAGCTTGTCGCCGCCGGTGAGACAGGCGAGGTTGTCTTTCTTCCCTGCATAGCAGTGCGATACGATCAATGCATATTAATCCTTGCCCTATTCCGATAGCGCTTCGGAGAACGTAGGTAAGACGAATGCTCTTAGAAAGACACTCGCCGGATTTTTCTGAAAATATTTCACTAGTATCATCATTTTTCGACCCCGGTAGTTCTGGGATGTGCCTTTGGGCACCCTTGGGTTCTATTTTTAATTTATCCGAAAGTCCGGAAATTAGCGAATAGGCTGGGCCCGCCCTTGCGGTAGGATTTTGCGGGGAGGGTAGGGGGTGGACTATTAGGCCACAGATTTAGTCAACAACGCGCGGGTTAAAATCGCGGCAGTGAGGGGAACCCGCCACTTATTTGGTTGGCCAAAAAAAATTAAGTCACGTCGTCCCAAATCGAACGCCGTTTCTCGACCCTTTGATACTCAAACAGCATACATTTCTAGCATCTGCATCCCCTCCACCTTCGTTGACAATGCAGGCTACAAGTCCGCGCTCTCCCGTTCTGCTTCCTATCTCGCCATCCTCCTCCCCTCTGGAGCCATCATTATCATCAATAAGTCTACTTTCATTAGCCGCCGGCGCGCACCAACAAGGAGGCAGACCTGTCTCTCGCCGCCCGAGCGGTGTGGTTCCAGATGGAAAGACGCTGAGAGGACTCAAGTCCTAGACATTACGATGGAGAAGACCCGCACTTGGAGTCTACGAGCGAATGATAAACGATCAATATTAGGTATACCCACGTTATGATGAATGAACATAACACTAGTCTCTTGGTCCTGGGCCTTGTGAGGCCAGCCTATCAAACCAGCCTGTGAAGCCAAGTTGGGGGGCTATCTTGTGACGCTAACTTATGGAGCCAGTTTGTGTAGCATTATAGCTGCATTGAAGTACCAATGCCTCATTCGATTGAGCCGCTGCGTGCAGTCAAACTGCTTTGCAGTGCTCGGTGAACACACTCCCAGATGAACAGAGAATAGGGGGTGTCAATTTTTTGAGTATACAAGAATGCTAAGATAGTGGAGACTAGGCTAGAAGAAAGAACGTTAAAATGTTTATTAGGGAGGGGGAAGAGGACAAGGAGACAACGGGGTCTTCGATTAAAGCAGCTTACCGCCCTTGCTGCCGGAAGACAGAAATAAATAATATGACGCAAGATCACTCGAGCTCAAAGGGATTGAAAGACTCTGCAGCCGTCATCTGCAGTTCCTGGACCGCCCCGGGGTCCGCAGGGTCAAAGATGTACACGCCCCTGCTCACAACCACCTTGCGGTTTGATCCCAGAAGAAACGAGTCGCTCTTGTTCGCTGCGTCGACGGTGGAGACTGACCTCCCCGAATCGACGGTCGACTCGCGCGCGGCGTTGGTCGCCCATGTTGAATTGCTTCGCTGCGAGCCCGGCTCGCTGTTGCTCTCCGGCAGCGCCTCGTCCGTGGCATCGGCAACGTCGCTTGCCTCCGAAACAGTCGTGCGCGTGGTCAATGGGCTACTTACCGCCTGCGGCGTCGCCGTTTTCTGTCCATAAGCACCTCCTAGCGGCCCGAGAATGGCCTCTCCCACGTCTGAGGCGTTCGCGCTGGGCTCCGGCGTGGCTCGCAACTCGGAGCTGTCCTCTCCCAGGCTGTAAAACTCTTGGCTGATGGTCAGCTCATCCAAATACTGCTCCGGCACGTCCAGCCGCTGCGTGGACAAGTCGAGGTTTAGCGTGAGGAAAGGCGGGGCCTGTTCCTGCGATCCCACCTTTTCAGACGGCGCTTTGGCGTCCACTTTGGCGGGAGGCGGCTTAGCAGTCGGCTCTTTGCGCGTTGCAGGTGGCTGAGCAACCGGCGCCGGTTGTACGGGCGCTGCCGCAGGCTCGGTGCTCCGACGCTCGCTGTAGGAGACGGTGGTGTCAAGCGACGCTCTGGAGGTCGAGGGACGCCCTGATGCTGGCGGGGCCGGCGCCGGCGCAGCCTTTCCCGACTCAATGTTCTTATAATTTGTGGAGCCCGACTGCTGGAACGCCTTTTCCATGGAGTTGCGGCCTTTGTTTTTGAACAGCCAGACATTGTCCGAGAGGATCATTGACAGCGGCCGTGCCGACCAGCTCTCTCGTTTCTTGTTCTTGCTTCCAAACGCCATACACAGAAACGGTTCTTTTACTTTGAACGCGCAGACGTCGTCGATATGAATGATCGCACAATGACTCGCCCACGGAGGTCAAGTTACGGCGGTGGTTCATAAGAGCACACGCCCTCTCCTGGCCAATCAGCCAACCCTTGTGCCCCGGGCATGCTATGCATAAACGGGAAATCTTTACGCGATATCGCGACCTGATACCCGTACCCTGGATAATTTTACCAGCCCTAGCCGCGACATGCCACTGCACTTGCATAATAAGGCGTGCCTGCTATCTATTATGCGGCTTGGCACTAGATGACTTGCTCTCCTGCCCGAGATGCTATTCCTAACCGATCTAATTACCTTTGTCGATGAGTTTTGCGTGACATCGCCCCACAACAGTTCTAAGGAGTTTAGTCTAGGACCCCTGAGATTTCCTGGAGTCAGGGTATGGTACATATCTTACCGATCGTAAGCCTTGGATGCGGTTCTAATTATTAGGGCTGGGGTGGTGAGCCAGGGGCGATCCACGACGCCGCTAGATATCAACGGCGGCCTGGATAGGGCAGCTCACTTCGTGGGCCGGCAGACTGGCAGGCTTGCTCAAACTTTGGACCATCGATTTGGCTCACATAGTGTTTACTTTTATTTGAACCACGCGCCCGTTCCTTTACCCACTGTCCGCGACGCGACTATCCTGCATATCTGATTTATTGCATGCATATACACGTCATGAGGCTTTGGTCACATGAATAGAACGCGTCTGCCACGCGTATGATTCAGTGACCGCGTACTGCCTCCACTATTTTTACGGGGCAGATAAAAAACGTTCTAATGGATTTTGGAATCTCCTCAATCTATGTGGTTTTATAGCCTTTTACTTTTTAGTAGAGATAACTCAATGGAGTGTGTTGCAGACAATAAAGCTGCGCACTAAACTCTGTATTTGTGAAGAAAAAATAAAAAAATCGTTAAGAAATGCTTCATTTACGTATAGCTGCGTACCTTATCCTTCAAATCACCATGCAAACCATCGGCGAGATCGCCTCTGTGAAGCTAATTTATCAAGTGAATTGGCGTCTGAGGGCTGCTCTAATTCCGCCTTTTTACTCTCTTGAAAGTGCTCCTTGGTGTCCATAGGTCCTGTCCCTTCCTGCTCAATAGCCTGCTGCCCAGCTCGTGCGGTAGTTTTCTTAGGCATGTAAACAAAAATGAGCCATAAGCCCAATAATATCGCTACACCGCCAATTGAAACCACAAAAATCACAACCCAGAGCCATGTCGGAAACTCGCGACTTAGTCTTTTGCAACGCGCCTCAATGCAAACTTGGCTATATCGACCAGAGCGGCCACAAGGCGTCATATCCTTAAACGCCCCATGGGCAACACAGCGCTGCGTTTCTTTGTCGAAACAAAGCAACGCGCAGCTGTCGCTCGGCCCACAAGCATATGAGTCTTGACGCCCAGTAAGCTCAATGCATTGCGTATTCCGACGGCAATGGGCATAGTCCTCCGAACTCAAGTCAGCGCCGCAAACGCTGCTATTTCTAGTGGGCAGCGACTGCTTTGGAATCAGACAGGAAGAGTTGACGGTGCCACTACCAATCGCATCGCACACGTTGCCTTGCGTGCAAGGGCTAAACATGAACTGCTGCTTAGCTGACGCTGGGTTCATGATAAATTGACCGGAAGCATCACAAGCGCTGTTTGAAAATGGACAACAACGGGCGGATCCCCCACTGACATCCATATCGCTCTCTTCCTCATTGCCTTCGCATGAGGAGCTTGTGCAGTCGTGAACAGCGCCAAAAATGTGGCCAGTCTCGTGAGCCAGTACGCGATAATCAAGGACTGAGTGGTCCACGACATTGATTCCCGACGGGCTGCATGCCATGCCCTGCCAGGCAAGGCCAACAACATTCCCGGAGGGACAGTGAGTGAATAGTGTCCACTGTACCATGCCATCCTCTCTTCGGGAGTCCTTGCTTGACCGCCACTGGGTCATTGCGTTCAGCCGTGATTGGAGCGCTGTTACAGTGTTGTTGTTGTCGTCGCACATTATATTCCAAGGTGCTTCATAGCTATCATTGGCCACTACCATCTGTCCAACTTCTAAAGAGATGTTGAATGCTTGTTCCCATACACGCGACGCCTTGTTTACTGTGTCAACTATATGTGTTTTGGCAGCCAGCGTAGAGTTGAATGAGTTCATGAAATTCAAGTCCGCAGCCACTCCAATGCGTGCTGTGTGGGCAACTTTGGGACAACCCGACGTGTTACCTATCGAAGCAAGCAGATCTTCAGTCGATGGAGACCCACCCTCTTCAGCAGCTCTCGGTTCTAGCGAATTCTGCGGAGCCGTGCCTGCACCACCAAAATCTACGGGCAATTCCAAAGTTGTTCCGTCTAACGAACTTTCTTTCCAAATGATAAACCCAGCATCTTCAGCCTTCGTCAGGTGCCAGACTTCGCCAAGTATTTCAAATGTCCCCTGTGCAACATATTGCGAGTCGGATGGACTCAACTCGACCGAGCTCGAGTCTACACAGCTGAAAATCATCCGAGACCAGCCCACGCGCTGCCATTCACCCCCTTTGAAAACTAGAGTCTCGCCTGATGTTATCCAGGAACTGAAGTCTTCGTGCATGAAAGTGCGGAGGCTATTCAAATGAAACTTCAGTTTAGTACTCTTCACTGAAATACTCATTGTCCAATCTTCCTCCAATGTGTCGTTGCTGGCGAGATCTCTATGTCTCATCATCATGTCTTTGACTTCTATGAATTTAGGTGCATGATGCGTCCCTGGAAACCGGCCGATTGTTAATGCCCTAGCACCAAGCAGCGTCAGTGCCGTGACAACGGTCCAGACTAATTTCATACAGTCCGGGTTTAGAGAAGAAGTCGCCTTGCCAGACAGTATCTCCAGTCATTGTGCTTCGCAAGCGACTCCAGCAATAAATATACCGTGCATGCAGCCTCCAGCCACCATCCGCCTCATTAATTACTACTGGTATTATCAAGCCCGCATCGCTCTGATATGGTGTATCGAAGGCATATTATATACTCAATGCGGCTAGAAAAGGCCGCCAAGTTAGGCAGTGGCATTTAAATAAAGCTATGAGGCACAGGGAGTGTCAATGAAGCTTTAGTTTATAAATGCAGACAGAACCACCGAACTGCGCCTGGGGTTCTCCCTACCCACGTCGTGCAGGTCATCGGCTATTCTTGCGATATAGGGGAGTAAAAGTTTCCCCTGCGGCGGAGACAGGAAGGCTTATATTATTTATATAACTCACGAGCAAGTTGCGAGGGTGGCACACAAAAAAGAAATAAGATTTCATTACCGGCAGTCCCTAAGACTTACAGGTAAAAATAAATAAATAAATAAATAAGTTTGTTTTGCGTTGGCAGGGTTACTACTGCCGTCGCTCATTGCTTTCACGATACTGCTGGAACGGGCGGTCCAAATGCCAGAACTCGAGTGGATCAGCGAGTTTCACAGGATTCGGTAGACAAGGCAAGATGGGCATTGTTGGGAAACTTAAAGCTTTCACAGAAGGTAGTGTCAATACCTTTTCACTATCACCCGAGACCTGGAATTGCGGTAAGAGGACTTGCTGTGACATCGGAGACGCAGACTGGCCAGGGAGATTGCTACGCGAATCGAGAATACGTGGCTCCAGCGGCTCATGACTTTCGAAATGCTGCTGCTGCTGCTGCTGCTGCTGCTCGTCTTGTGGAGTCTGAGTAGGCTGAACTTGCTGAGTTTTAGCAGCGTGCGCTTTGGCTTCGGCTTGGGTTTGGGCTTGCAACCGTTGAGTCTGCTTCTGCCGTGGCGGCGGCGGCGGCGGCGGCGGCTCATGCTGCATATTCGGCGGTTGAACTACAGGCGGAATGCCCTGTTCTGTTGCCGGGATAACGACAGGACCAACGCTCTGGGGGGTCGAGACTTGCTGAATCGACCGCGCACCTCGCGCGCGGTGCTCCTGCTCTAAAGGAATCGCCGACGCCACTGGTACGTTTATATTGCGAGGTGGGAAGAATCCAGCATTTGGCCCGGCATTGACACCGCCAGATGCCACATTTGACCGTGCATTGGCAGAATCCGCCTTTTGAATTACGCTCAAATACTTGTGTTGATTCTGCTCATAGAACGTGCGCACCGAATCTGCAGACCGGCCCATCTGTTGAGCTATTTCGTCAAGCTTAGAACCATATACTGCAAATAGTTGCTCCGCTTTCAAGACGGCTGAAGGGGTCCAATCTTCGTTCTTGCCATGGTGAGGTTGATCTGCAAGCGGAAGAACAGGAGGTGGAATACGCGGGTTGAGTCCTGATTGATCGTGATGGCCGTCCAATACCCTCTCTTGTTGGAAGAGCATCGGCTCATTCTGAGGTGTGCTTTCGACGATGGGTTCAGGCACTATCTCTGAAGGAGTAGGCTCCAGAGTCACTTCTGTGTGTTGATCAGCAACTGCTTGCTTAACAGCAGGATCCTCACTCTCGGACATGGGCTCAATAAGAGCATGTGTGGTAGAAGTCGCTGTAGCCACCGCATCCGTCGCATCAGCTGTGCCTGGCGTGAAGGGTGTTTTTGGCGTGCCTGGGGAGCTGAACTGCGCTGGGCTGTCCATCACTGGTGTAACTGGCAGTTCACCATCCTGTTCCTTTTTCTTCGGTTTCCTACCGCGCTTGCTCTTACGTCGCCGCTGCAATATGCGCTTATAGTCAGCATCCTTCTTCGTGCGGTAATAGTGCATGACGCATTCATTGAACTCGCGGCCCACCTGCTCTGCGATGAGACCAAACTCTTTGGGAAACTTGACATAAGCCTCTATAAAGCGTTCGTGTTCCTCAGGGGTAAAGTCGTCCACAGCATCGACTTTAAGACGCTTCGTTAGTTCGTTATGATCAATGACCAAAGCATTGGTGCTGCGGAAACGCAGCGGGGTGGGATACTGTCTTTGAGGTGGAATTCGTGCACTAGTTTGACGAGCCCGTACCAAGGGGTCGCGCGCCGTCTCCGCTTCAAGGTTCGCCAGAATCTCTAAAAACTCAGCTTCAGAACGTGCCACGTCTCCGTGGGCTCTGCTCCGCTCACGATTCCTCCTATGCACCTCAGGCTCGAAATCTTTTGAACGACGGCGAGCATGGTTGGAGGTGTGGCTTTCATTCTTCTTCGAGACCTCGGGTTGAGTGGGCTTCGCACGGGCTTCAGCCTCGTCATCTAGCTGCTTACAGAACAACAGCCACTCTTGCTTCCTTTCCGAAAACTGCCTCTGTCTCGCGCGAATGTCTTCCTGCAGCTCAGCCTGCTGGGCCATGACAGAAATCGATACCCGCGGGTCAGGTGCACTCAGAGACCACTTCCTCGATAATACCGTCTCCTCAGGCTTTACTTGCGCGCTCAAAGAAGCGTACTGCGACGTCAAGAAGTTGTGAAGACGTGTCTCTTGTGGAGTTTTCACTGCCACCGGCTCCAATGGCTCTTGGACAGCTCTTGGTGGCGGATCCGTGATAGATTCCACAGAGAACATATTTGGTTTCACGTCATCGTTGAACCAAGTGTCGAGTACCTCTGATTTGCTAACCTTAGTCTCGAGCTCCCCACTTGCGGGAACATCAGGCATTTCCACATCCTCAATTGGTTGTTGCTGAGTTGCATGGCGCGCCGTCACGGCACTCCCCATCTTAACATCTGGAACTTCGGCATCAGTCATCTCGGTATCAGCAGCAAGCATGATTGGTTCGACGGCCGCATTTATTTGCGCTTCTCCACTAGGGTCCTTTGGGTCTAGCTCACGCACCGTCTCAGCGGCAAACGTCTCCACTTCATCGTTGTGCTTAGTGTCAGATCCCGTAGCAGCTCCGTTTTCCGGGTCCATTTCCTTTTTTGTTGAAGAAGATGCCGATTCATCAGTGCCATGACGCTCATCAGGAATATCCCTACTTGATGCTTCGCCCGCGTCCTTCATGGACGGACTAAGCCCCCCCTGATCGACACTAACGTCTTCGCTAGCTCGAGACTCATCGACAATGTTGCTCGCTACCCCTTTGTCAATGGCACTCGACGCTTCCTCCTCGGCGCCAACGGTTGCCTTCGCAACGTCTGCCCGTGGTTGCCCGCGGTTTTCATCATGCTCAGTTCGCGGCGAAAGCGGTTCTGGAGAATCTTCTGGTTTCAATGTGATGGCTACCGCGTGCTCCTGCTTACTATGGGACGGCAACGGCGACGCCGTACCTTCTGCCACTTCATGAGATTCCGACGACACCTTAGCATCATCATTAGCTTCGGAAAGCTTCTCTCTGGGGGAGGGGCTCGTTTCCGGTCCCGCCAGATATACCGGTGACTTGGCCGAGGGTTCCATCTTTGGCGCGCTCACAGACTCGATAGGACGCTCGTTGCTGAGCTCCAGCGCAGCGTCCTTACCCGATCCCACAGCAAGCTCCTTCGGCAGCTGCTCTAGTGGCCTCCTGGTAGGACCACCTGACTCCACTGATTCTTCCTTCAAAGTCTCCCTTGAAGGCCTCCACAGAGGTCTTCTCTCCTCTTTCGAGGCGTCTCTTGCAATATCCTTATGCAAGCTCCTTGGTGCTTCGCCCGAGGGACGGCGCTCCAATTGGTCTTTAGATACCGAACTCTGCTCTTTCATAGACCCCTTTTCGGCATCATAGTCGTTTTCTGAGCTGCGGTGGCGCGGGGGATGGTACTGCGGACTATTCTCATTCTCTCTGCGCCCATTCAGGCTGGGTCTTGCTGTCTGCTTGAATCGCTTGTCCTCCAAGTCTCCAGCGTGGCCTGATGACTCCAATGGATTTTCCTGTCGCTGCCGCTGACCGGTCATCAAGTCCCAGAAGCTGTCGCCCGGACGCCGTGTAAAGCGCGGCTCAGGTCGCCCGGTTCTGCTTGTCCGGTAGTCGTCATCGTCGACGTGGCGCGCCGGGCCGCCATGGTGGCCACCGCTATTGCTCGCATGGTGGCCGTTCTCCCGTACGTATGGCGCGCTGGTATGCTGCCAGCTACTGCGGCGGTCCAGCTTGTCGCTCCGATCGGAGCGGTCAGGCCGTTCCGGGCGTTCCACACGGTCCGCACGGTCTCGTGGGCGTTCAGCGCGCTTTCGTTCGCGAGCCATCCGGTCCCTTGCCGAGCGGTCGTCCCGGCGGTTTAGCGAGTGTAGGTGGGAGCTCGTATGGTTTGGCGGCCGCAAGGGCCGGCGCCAATCGCGCTCGCGCAGGTCTGGGCCCGCGCGCGAGTCTCTGCGCAGGGGCCGCGGGCGGTCGTAGCGGTCCACGCGATCGGACCGGTCGTAGGGCAGCGCGTGGCTGCGCGGCGGGCCATCACGCTGGCTGGAGGACTCGGAATCGCCCTTTTTTGGGGGTTCGTCTTCCCCCAAAGGATGCGACGAGATCATTATGGGCCCTGATCACCTCTCCGCTATTTCCTCCTCCAAGCGTTGATGTAAAGAACTTTGGGCCTCTCGGTTACTAATACCTGGGGTCGACATCAACTTGGGGCGAAAGCAGTGTGCTGCCGTCCCAGTCATCCCCCCCCCCCCGCATTAAGGGGGCCGATATCTACAACATACGACGGGGGGACACGGCAATATCGGTTTCACGTAGCCAAGGTCACATGAGTTGCTGTGTCAACGGCGGTAAGCGGGTTGTAGCGGAGTCCCGCGCGAGCTTCCGCTTATTGGGGCAAGGAGAACCGCCTGCTATTGCTACTGTAACAAGGTTGGAACCAAGCACGGGACCCCTGCATGCCGAAGTGGAGAGAAGACGGCGCACGAGCAGCCGACTGTGGCTGCTCAGCGAATTTCCAAGATTCATGCCGGCAATTAGCCTAAATGGCCAAGCAGGAGATCCAAAAACGCCATGGCACACTGTTGTGTACATGACTGCGATTCTGGCCCCTCAACTGCGGAGTTTGATCTGATTCTTCAAACTCGACGCTGGCCGGCAAGGAACTGGCAAAAGGGGGGTTGCACGCAGCCATACATGGCAAGATGTTTGGCAGCGTACAGTGTTTGTGGTCAGAAGAACCCCGTATCTGCAATCTAGGCTTTCGCGTGACTTGGGGCAGTGCACGAGCTCGTAGCCCCTGGAGCTCGTCGAGTCTACTTGTTAACACCGCCAAATGATGCTAATAACACAAAGCTGACTGAGATGCCTAATGCATTATCTAGGCAAGGGTATTTCTGCTTAGTCTCAGAAGGACCCAGTCCCGCCTTAATTATTCAAATGTCAAAACAGCCGTGCTTCAGAGTAGTTTGAGCGCCTAGCTCTGACCGCGCAAACAGTAAGCCAAATTTCCGGTTTACCGGTTGCTGTTCTAGTATGACTTCTATAACTTAGAGGAGCGGTGGCACAGAAAAAAAGCTGTTATAGTGATAGTAGTAAGCTGAAACCGGCTGGTTCTAATAATAAATAGTCCAAGCTGCTGCTGGTAATTAGGGCAGCAGTCCCGACAGGCGCCAGCGCCATCGCAGCTTTTTTTGTAAAATTACAGACCATGAGTTCGACGCAGGATCTATTACTTCATGCAATGCCACGGGTCGCGCAGGGAAGTAGTCCTCGATGATATGAAGCGAGGAGTCGCCAGTAAACGCGAGTGACGGAAACGAGGTCAGGTTCTGGTTGTCCAGCAAATCCAGACGGGATCCTCGAGGCCGCAGTCGCTGACGCGCACTGGAAGAGCGTAGGGCTGGCGTCGATGCTGCCGGCCGAACGTTGCGTGAACGGGTCTGATTCGAGATCCGCCGCTGTGCAGTCCGAGGCGTAACTGGTAATTGTTTAGCTGCAGGCTGCCTATTACGTGGGACATTGAGCATATTCTCATCGAAAATTGAGGGTGCACAACGTTGCTGTTGTTGTGCAGTCAAGTTCGCGAGCATTGCCTCCCCCCTTTGTTTGAGATAGTCCTCTTTCGAAAGTATCTACATATATTTACACCTGTGACATTATATGGGCTAGGGTAATTGTTTACGCCCAAAGTAGGGATCCGGTGCATTTCGGTACACGCGGACTCATAGCGGTTCAGCCGGATCATGATGGCGGCGGCTGCGTGTAACGAATTGATATATGTTTAGTGAACATTCGACATATATGACAATGCCTCTCGGAACCGGTGTTGCCAGAGCTGGTTGACAACGCCTCATTCAAGTCAAACATGTAGCGTTACAATTAGGGGCTTTTGAGATTCAAAACGTAGCATCAAAGCGAACTATATTAGCGAATGCGCTCTTGCTATACGATTCCGAATTGCTCGTTTCTAGGCTGTGGTCTTCGCAGTCTCATCAGCTTCCGTAAAAGTAATAAAATTAGGTAGAAAGGGCAACAGTCGGATGCCAATCATCTAGTGGGTCGACAGTATTAGCCCATTCAGTGCAATCAGCCAGGATTCGCAAAGAAATTTCGCGCTGCACGCGCAGCATAGATGCCTGCATGCGGCGCTCGAGAACCTCGCATCCTTCAATTAGCAAAGGCTGTCCCTGCTTTTCACGATATATCCGAAATAGTGCCAGCGGCCGAGTGTGGGTGATTTGAATGCAACCTCTTATCTCTAGGACGGTAAGGTTCGGCATGTACCCCAGAACCCGCGGCACAGACATATCTGTGAGCAGCACACAATTATTCAATGAAAGGCGCTGCAGGTGCTGACCTCGATTCAAAGCTAGCTCCCAAACCGCACGGTCGTCAATATAGCACCCAGCAAGGCCCAATGTTGTTATGCTAGTTTGCCGGGCGAGATGCTTGATTCCCTTATAAGTAATACGGTCTCCACCAGATGTGCGCCCTACGTTCAGTAGTTGTAGATGCGGACAGTATTTCGCTATGACTTTGATTCCGCGGTCGGTCACAAGCTCGCATGCGCGCAAATCAAGATATTCAAGTCTTGGGCAATGTGATGCAATACTCGCCATTGTAGAGTCGCTGACCCGGGAGCAGCCTGGCAGCACAATTCGGGTCAAGAGCCCGCCCCTAAGCAAGGATGGGGTTGGCGCCAAACCAGGACACGTGTAGAACTCGAGCCATTCGAGCCTCTCGCCAAGCTCTGCCCTCTCCAGCATCTCAAGTTCAATTTGCATAGCTTCGCTCAGTTTATGCAAAATCAACATGCGCGGCTTCCGCTGTAGCGCGTGCCCTCCAGTGCGTGCAAAATGGGTCCAGCGATTGTTGTGTCGAAAATGGACGCGTTCGTCCAGCACGCTGCTAGCAACATCGTGCCATATGGAGTTCACAAACAGACAATTGTACACCCCGGCCCCAGGAGCATCTGCTACGGTGGCAGGCTGGGAGCGCTCCCAAGCCTCTACTGCCTGCGAGGTGTTTCCAAACATTAGTTGAGCATGTCGCAGAGACAACGGCTTGCGTCGGCGCTGAACCAACTCATGAGGTATGACGGTGAAGCTATCCAGAGCCTCAAATATGGGGCGCAGAATGTCAGGCATGCTTAGGGCTCGCTGGGTCGCCTTCCCTGCAAAACGGGGAGCAACGTACTCCACCTGGTTGAGCGGTGTAGTGAAGCCTGAAGCAAGCTGGTCAAGGTCAGATCGCCCGATGTCTAGCAAGTCGGTGTCAGCTGTGTACAGGATTTCCGTCAATTTTGGCGCCGTTTCACTCCGCCCCAAGCGCTGAAAATTAGCGAATTGGGCATTGCCCTCCGAGATTGTGCGCTTAGGCGGAGGCACCGAGCTGGAGCTGGTGGGCGACGCAGGGCCCACAGCTGATGCTGGGGCACCCGATGAAGATGCAGAAGCGCCCATGAGTTGTGCATGCTCCCGTTTTTCGCGACCTGTCAACGTTAACGTATGAAGCGCCTGTGGCAGGGACAAACTGCGGGGATGGTTTGCCGGAGCCGCCGGGCATTCAGTACGCTGCGCGACAGTTGGCAACTGGCGGCTTGCCCCAGCCGACGATTGGGCCGCGTGTTCCCTTACGGACCTTGCATGACTCTTGCTAGACCGAGAGCCGTGCGTGGAGCCAGTCTCCATGCCGCGATGCACCAAGGAAAAAGGCAAAGGATCTGGTGAAAAGGGAAAGTCGGCGGTTATATGCGAACGCCAGAAAAAGGCTGGGCAGCGCGCGAGATTTCGTTTAGAGGCAGCAGTATCACGCACTTGACCCTTACTCCGCGCGCCTATCCCTCACCTGTGCGCTAGGTGATCCGCACCCTTACCCGGTGGCTGGGCCAAATTTGATTAGCTGCCACGGGGTCGATGCGTGTGGTTAGCCAGAAACCTTCTATAAAATTACCATCTCCAGATAATTAAAGTTTCATGAGACGACATTTTGCATTGTAGCACGAGCACTCTCCTTTTACCTTGAGACTGCGTGTACGAAACGTTTCGCGTACCTCCCCCAGTTCCAAATCGGTACGATTCCGCCGTAGCTCCCGTGCATAAAGGAGGGTGCAGATTAATTAAGGGCTAGGGCCTTATCCAGCACCCCTTGCCCTGATGTGTTCCTGAATGGGTGTGTTGGGCCAGTTGCTCGCCCTGAATGGCCCGTGGGTCGCACCAGTGTTACCGCAAACGCAAGGGTAGATATGCCTGAAACAGAGTTTTTTTACGTTAGAAATACGCGACATGAGCGCTGCATGTATGTACTACGCGATAGATTCGTTTATCAACTGCTAATTCTAGTTGCCGGGGCTCCGCAAGTACAAGGCAACAAGTCGACACAGTTGCACAAAAAGCGGGTCAGCTGTCGATCAATCGTATGCACCGAGAAAGGTGCCGCATTGTATGTCTCTTCTCCTCCAATGACATGATTTACTCCATGACGTACATTTTCTGTCGCGTCGCCCAAAGCGGGTCCATCGCCAGCCACCGGAACCAGCTACGGGGCGCGCGTCACCACCAAGAAGGAGGCACGGGAGGGCCTGCTCTTACTCAGGTCTATTAGTCATAACGCCGTCACGCAAAACGAGTCCCACCCACTCACGCTAGGGCTCGCTGATGTAATTTTCCACGCACGCACCCGGGCGACCACCTAACCTTACAGCCCGGTCTTGTTTCCTTTCTCCCTACAGAAATGTCGTCGAACAAGTCCTTCAAGACTAAGGTCAAGCTCGCGAAGGCGGCGAAGCAGAACGGCCATGTGCCAATGTTTGTGCGCATGAAGACCGGCAACACCATCCGCTGGAACTACAAGCGCCGCCACTGGCGCCGCACTAAGCTGAAGATCTAAGCTGCCAGTGGATCCCCCCCTTGTAGCGCGCAGCAGCAGGCGCGGGCGCTCGAGGGCCGATTGTGGCCTGCCGAGTGCATCCTGTGCGGCTGCGGCGCGCGTTAACTTATTCTCCCTGTGGTGAGATCTCCTGTTCATAAATAATCTTTAACGCTGAGTTTACTATGTCAGTCAAAGCCCAACTCGTTTGTGAGCGCCGGTCTGCACAGGAGTTGCTCTATGTGATGGCTGCATTACCAGCCGGGCCTTATTTTAGTCTGGTTGAGAGGTAGCCCGTACCGGCTTGGCGGGATTGCTTGGCTGGATCGTGTAGGTCACGGTCACAGGGTGGGTGGTGAGGTGAGTGAGGAGAGTGCAGCCCAATGTATGGCGCCGGGTCTGACGATGCCCTGGCATTCCACTTGACAGTCTACCACATAACGGCGCAGATTCCGGAGGGGAAGGTCACCACGTACGGACATCTTGCCTATCTTGCAGGCAAGCCGACGGCGGCGCGCCAGGCCGGGCGTGCACTCAAGCACCTGCCGCGCTCGCTCGAAGTACCGTACAATGTTGGGCGGGTGCCATGGTGGCGCGTCATCAACGCCAGCGGGAAGATCAGCAACGTCGAGCATCGAGACGAGCAGCGCAGGCGGCTCGACGCTGAGATCAGTGGGGACGACGGCGACAGCCTTGGGAGCGCTACGTATAATTTAAATGTCTACGGATGGTTTCCCGAGCCGGAAGAGGTGGATCTTGATTTCGAGCCTGTGTAGCTTGGGCGCCACTACGACATTTAGCCAATGTGGTGTGCATGCGTCGGTGTGTGCAATTGGTCGAGGATCCGCCGCAGACGCACGCGTCGGCGCGCAGCTGAGTCGCCTGATGTGTCAAGCTGTATGTCGAGGAACCGCACCGCTCGGGTTGCCGTCACATGATGCTGTGCAGTAGCCAGCATATAAAGGTGCACGCCGTAAAGTACGGTGGTTACTATCTCTACTCACTATCTGCCAATGCCTGCCAAAGTTCTTTATGCCACTATGAAGCCGCTCCCCGGCCACGAGGAGTTTGTGCGCAATGCGATCTCCGAGATGGCCGAGAGCGTGCGCAAGGAGCCTGGCAACGTGCGCTTCGAGGTGTACGAGCTTGAGGACGGTACCATCCACGTCGAAGAGACCTACAAAGACGAGGATGCGTTCAAGGCCCACATGGGTTACGAGCACGGCAAGAAGTTCAACGCCAGCATTGTTGGCAAGGTTGTTAACAACGGCTCGGACGTGAAGTTCCTGAAGTCGATCAACACGACCGTGGCTTAAAATGTATGTAACAAAGGAAAGAGCTTATTGAGTTCAGAAAAGAAGACTAAGAAAAGACCGATGTAATAGCTCCGGGTGTTTAGGTAGCTCGCAGCACCGTAGAGGCAACTCGTGCTGTATAAAGCCTCTAGCAGCAATAGGGTCCACTCTAGCTTGTTCGAGTGATTTCCGTTCCACTTAATTTCTTCGGTGCTGGTAATGTTGTATCAGCTATAATATAATCTCCAAAAGATATCTCCGGGAGAAACCTCAAGTTCCCACAAAGAGTTTCCAGAGAGGCCTACATATAATGTTACGCAAAATTCTCAAGAGTTATTTTCATAGAGGATTTTGGTGCGCTGCATAACTTTTACCAACAGCAGTTGTTGATGGCGGTCTTAGTTAGTTGGCGCGACCGACGCACAGGAGCTGGGCAGCGTTGGTCGAGGTAGGGGTTTACCTGGTTATAATCAGCAGCAGCTTTTTTCTTCTCCTCTTCAAAGACTCCGATGACGATCAACACCGAAAAAAAATCAAACTAGAGTTTGTGATACATAATGATCTGAACGCGCATTCCGAGGAGTCCCCTGGCGCAGTTTCCAAACGGTAAGTACAGGTGATGCCTAACACCTTGAGCTGGAATTATCAGAGCAGACCCCTGCTGAAAACGAGGTTGATAATACGAACTGATGTGCTAACATCGCCCCAACAGAAACACGACTTGTAAAGACTTGCACAGAAGGTATGCCGATGAAGATGCACAGCACTGGGCACTGACCAAACTGTGACTGATAAGCTTTAAGTGGGCCTAGAAACCCCACGCTACCGAGGACACACGCTAACCGCGCAGAAGGTAAGTCACCGTGACGAGTTTTAGATGACGAGTCTGATCAGACTTGACGAAAAAAGCAAAACCAATATCCATTCATGCAAAACTGAGTGCTAACACCCACCGGATCAGTTTTCTTTTTGTTGTAATGTGATTATTATCACCGCCCCCCCTGCTCTTCATTATGGGGGTGGGGCGGTGTGGGACCACCGTGGATCAGAGGGGGTGAGGGGGTCCTCGCCCATGGACCACGGTGGGTCCTGTGCGAAGCTGCTTCGTGATGAGCACAAAAACACCGAATGCAAGCATATATCAGAGGCCTCTCGAGGCTTATGCTGAGTGTACTTGTGTCTGAAAGGTAAGTACGAGATGATGCATTATCCACAACTCACGACGGTCAGCTGAACGGCCCAAGATACGTGGCCCTGCTGAGATTCGCCCTTGACAAGGCGTGGTTCTGATCATACTAACACGTCCAGCTCCAAGCACAGTAGTAATTAAGGAAAAAAAGGAAAAAACAACACTCCCGACTAGATAGATTTGATGTAGCTCTACAAATTAAACCGTCTCGGCAAACTCGCTCTCCAGCGGCTTCTCCAGAACGACGGCGTGGCCGAGAATGGTGACGCCGGCGGCGCCGATGAGCCAGAACATGGTGGCCATCGGGGACGCGATGATGAACAGCGGCACGGTGATGACGGCCAGCGCGATGTACAGCGACTGCTGCGCAACGACAATGCCTCCGGGCAGCACGAGGTCGGCGCCGCGCAGCGCAGAGATGCCAAAGAAGCCGAGCAGGGCGACAATCAGCACGAACAGCAGCAGCAGGTTTGTGAGCAGCGCGTACACGACGAGCAGGGCCAGCAGCAGCGAGTAGTTGCCGCTGAAGTAGCGCAGGTTGTAGCTGATGCGGCTCTGCGCGTCGCCCCAGCCCGTGGGCCGCGACATGCGCCGCACATCGAAAAAGTCGCGTACCCCCTTCAGCTGGGACAGGCGGCCGCGCAGGCCGCTGATGCCGCCCTCGGTGGGCAGCAGGTCGAACCGGAGGTTCGAGGGCACGCTAAACTGTGCGAGCCGTGAGTACAGTCCCTCCATTTGTTGTTCTGAGGAAACGCGTCGGCACTCAATGTCGAGGAGGAAGGGCGACGCGTTTGCGCGGGTTTTGGAACTCAAGTCACTCTGGCACGGTGGGAGACTAAAAGTCCGCGATTTCCACGTAGCCTGAGCCGGAGTGGATCTGAGGGAGGCGCGGGAGGCGAGGGATAGGGTGCCCCGGCCGGCGGCGTGTGTGCCTGGCTGAGTGTGCTCGCGCTCGCGCACGGCTGGAATAATCTTTATAAAGTTTAGGTCCTGCGGTGGACGCTACCCTAGGTACAGGTGGTGATATGCATTTAAGAAGAGAGCAGCGAGAGCAGCATGGGGGGCCTGCGCCTGCGTGGCGGGCGCCTGGCGAGTGCCGCCTTTACATAGATCATAGTTCATAAGCATATGTGAGTGCCGCCTATACATGGATCATAGCTCATAAGCTCATGTGTATGCCGCCTATACATGGATCATAGCTCATAAGCATATGTGAGTATACCGGTGCTCGCGCATACGACGCGGCTCACTCGTGGTAGCTGATCACAGCATACTGGCCGCTCCACGCCCAAGCCTCGGGCTTCTGGTCCGGGTGCACCTTTTTCCAGTGCGCCTCGAGCTCCTGCTCCTTGCCCTCGGGCAGGCCCACCACGACATCTGCCTTGATGGTGCGCAGCGACAGGGTCTTGATGCCGCTCGACGCGTACGTCTGCAGCGCGTCCTTGAGCGGCGTGGTGCGCGGCCACTGCACGTCGCCGGTCAGCTTGCGGTAGTTCAGATCGCCCTTGAAGATGACGAGCTTCGACGTCTGCAGCTCCTGCCACAGGGCGTCGCCGCCGCCCTGGCCGCCCTTTTTGATCTCCCAGTACGGCAGCGGCGTTGTCCAGAACGGCGACTCGCGCGCCACAATCGAGCCCTCGTGGCTGTACAGGAGCAGCTTCTCCAGCACGAAGTCGATGTCGCCGCGCGCCTTCGGGAACACGGACGCGTCGCGCAGCAGGTGGATGAGCGACACGCCCCAGTCGCGCGGCGTCACGTCGCTCACGAACCACGGCTGCGACTTCGGGTGCAGCACAACCTGGTCGGCCAGCCCCGAGTCGAGCAGGAACAGGGCGAGAATGAGGTCCGTGAACAGCTCGAACCCGGAGTTGTCGAGCACAATGTCCACGCGCCCGCCGCCCTGGCGGTTCAGCGTCTTCCACGCCTTGTCGAGGTCGTTCACGAGCACCTTCTCCTTGTCGCGCTGGTCGGCAGCCACCTGCAGCTTCTTCAGCTCCTCGATCGACACCGTGACGAGCAGGGACAGGTCGGTCGCGTTGCCCCACAGCGACGACTGCACAAGCTCGTGGAACAGCACCTCGCGCGCTGACGCGTCCTTGACGCCGCCCTCGTCTACCAGCTTGCGGTAGCGCGACGCCAGCGTCGACGTCGCGTCCGACGACTTGCCGAACGTGTCGTTCTTGATCTTCTCGAAGAAGTCGTACTTCTTCCAGTGCTGCGACGCAGACAGCACCTCCTGCAGCTGCCGGTACATGAAGCACTCGCTCATCATCCACGGCGCGTTGTGCCACTCCAGGTCCCGCTCCAGCACGCGCGCCATCAGGTCCAGCTGCGAGTTGTACACGCCCGAGTCCGGCGCCTCGTGCAGTCGCTGGATGGGCCCATTGTGCACCACGTGCGCCTTGATGTCCTCGAACTTCTCAATGACCTCACGCGCCTCGCTCTTCTTCGCCTCGTCCTTCTCGGCGGCCGCAGCCTCCTTCAGGTCCTGGATCGCGCCGTCCAGGATCGGCGGCCACCGCTTGTTCACCGAAAAGTAGGCGAACGAGTTCTGGTCATCGTTTGTGTAAGGCTTCGGCACGCTCACTGTACTCATTTTCCGTAGTTGCCAGTCCGGTCTTTAGGAGGTGGCCCTGAGCCGGTGGTCACATTATATATGTGTGAACGGTCAAGGCAAACCTCCCCCCGCAAATACTTACTAACCAGCTGGATCCCACGCATCGCCGGTAGGCCTGGGCAGAGGGTGATGCAAAAGCAAGGTTCCCGCCGTCCTCGGAGCCCGGTGAGGCGTGGACGAGTAGGCGCGCGCGGGGGTGTCGTATAGAACGACGGCGCCCAAATGGACGCGGTGCGGGGAGAAGCCCTGGCAACAACCTTCAATTGCGTTATCACTGTTATCCGGTTTCAGAGGAATGCTGAGCAACTTGACAGCACATGCATTGGGCGACATGCATGCATGACACGCATGAGCGCAGCGCAGCCATTTCTGGTTCGCGGAACTTGGCACTTGGCTGCGCCGAAAAGAACACTGGTTCCAGGAGAAAAAAAATACTTAGTAGCTCTTAATTGAATACAGCTACGGCTATTGTGGACATAAAATCAGCTGCGTCGCGCATACTCATTGAGCCACTGCTCGACGTCGCTATGCAGCGCTCCCAGCAGAGACCCCTGCTGGCTGGACAGCCCCTTTTTGCCAAAGACTGCCTCGACGCCGTCCTTCACGGAGACAAAGTAGAGCCATGTGGTGCCCACGCGCACGACCTGCGACTTCTCCTGCCGCCGGTCCAGCAGCGTGCTCAGGATGTCGGAGGTCAGCGTGTTGGGAAAGGTGGATGTCACGGTCTGCCGCCGCGAATCCAGGATGAGATAGTGGAAGCGCGTGGGCGGCGCAAACGCGAAGCTGAATCCCTCGAGCTGGGCGGCCAGCGCCTCGAAGTGGCTCATCACGCTGCGGCTACTGCTGCTGCTGCTGCTGCGACTGCTGCTGGTGGTGGTTGCCCGCGGCTCGCCGTCGGCGTACACCAGAAAATACACAAACAGGGCGCGCCGGTACGCCGAGATGCGCCACCTGCGCTCGCCGTCGCTGTCGTACACCATGAGGTCGGAGTAGACCATACCCGGCTCGTCGCTGGCTTCGTCCAGCTGCCCGCCAGTGCTAGCGTCCCACCAGTTGCGCAGCGCGGAGAGCGACGGGATGTAGTCGTTCACTGCGGAGACGCCGGGCACCGACACGCTCGGCATTGTCATGCTCGGCATGGACGGCATGGACGGCATGGACATGGACGGCATGTTTGACAAGGAGAGGCCCGACATGTTGGGCAAAGAGAACCACGAGTTTGACGGCTCGGGCGCGGGCGCGGGCTCGGTGGGAGCCGTCACTTCCTGAGTCGGCGACGGCTCCGAGGAAGGGTCCTTAGAGGAGGGGTTCTTGGGCAAGGCGCCAGGTTGAGCGGCGCCGAAATGCGAGGCGCCAGGTTGCGAGGCGCCAGGTTGCGAGGCGCCAGACTGCGAGGCGCCAGGCTGCGAGGCGCCAGGTTGCGAGGCGCCAGACTGCGAGGCGCCAGGCTGCGGGGCGCCAGGTTGCGCGGGCTCTTGCGGCGCGGGAGGGCTCTCAGCAGGCTCGTCGCTCGCGGACGCCGCCAGGTCTCGAGATTCCGGTGTCTGGGCCAGTTCTTGGCCGTCTTGCTGGCCTGATGCATTTTTTGCGGCCGCCTCCGCGGTCAAAGCCGCTTTTGTGCTGCGGGCGAGCCACCGCTGGATGCGGACGCGCGTCGCAAGACTCAGGTGCTCGCCCGGCCACACGGCCGCGCCGTCCTCAACGCTCATGATGAGGACGTCGGCGGCGCCGGCCTGTGCACGCACGACGTCGATCTCGTGCCGGCTCGTGGGGCTGAGCGTGCCCGGGGCCAGCCGCATGGCGCCCGGCGCCACGAGCGAGCACAGGTCCAGCGGCAGGGGCAGCGTCAGGTCGGGCCACTGGGCACCAGGGCGGCCATTGAAGAGTGTGAATCTCTCGAACGCGAGCTGGACGTGCCGGTACACGACCTCGGGCGAGACCACGTTGGCGGCGGCCAGAGCCAGCTGGCCCGCGAACCAGAAGCCCGAGCGCCAGTCGCTTGCCGTGTTCAACAGCGGCACGACGACGACAAGCTTCGCCGACGCGCCGCGGCCTAGCTTGAACCACTTCGCGGGCGACGCGTGGTCGAACGAGTGGGCGAGCTCCGCGATGCCCTGCGCGACGCCAATGAGCTTCACGCAGTCGTCTACAGACACAGCGCCCTTCGTGAACACGAGCTGCTGCTCCACATGCTCGGCGTCGCCCAGGTCCGGCGAGTACACGCACGCGCACTCGAACTCGCCAGCCTGCATCGCGCCAGACGCCGGGTCCAGGTAGCGTCCAGTCAGCAAAGACCGCCCAGCTGGGGCAGGCCACTGAGGGGTGTGGGAGCGGAGGGGCTGTGCTGCACAGGCACGCGCACTGCCGGGCCGCCTGCTCGGGCATCCTGCACTAAGTACTTCGGTTTATTTAATTATGGCGTCTTTGGGATGCGAGCGCATGGTGCGCCATGCGCTGGGGGCCTCGCACACACCCGGCTAATTAGTGACATAAGCGGCCCGGGGCGCGCGCGACGCGCACGCGTCTCCCAAGAAACCCGGCGCGACGCAGCCCCCCCGTTGTGGTGCAGATGGAGGCCCAGTTTGCCGAGTACTACAGCGCGTTCTTCCCGTACCGGCAGTGGTTCCAGTGGCTGAACCACTCGAGCGTGCCGTCGCCGGACTTCACGCACCGCGAGATCGCGTTCAGCATTGCCGGCAAGGACGACAGCGACATCTACATCCGGTACCAGTCGTTTGCGGACGAGGACGGGTTCCGGCGCAAGGTGCAGCAGCTGATTCCCAAGCGGTTTGAGATCGGGGCCGTGTACAGCGTGAAGCCGAAGGACCACCGCATTGTGGCCAAGGACAAGTACCAGGCGCTGGCCAAGGAGCTTGTGTTCGACATTGATCTCAGCGACTACGACGCGTACCGGACGTGCTGCCAGGGCAAGCAGGTGTGCCGCAAGTGCTGGCAGTTTGTGGTGGCCGCCGTGGACGTTCTGAGCACGACGTTCCGCGAGGACTTCGGCTACTCGAACGTGATCTGGGCGTTCTCGGGGCGGCGCGGCATCCACGCGTGGGTGTGCGACGCGCGGGCGCGCGCTCTCGACGACGCGCAGCGCGCGGCGCTCGTCGACTACCTGAACGTGACGGGCAAGTTCGACAAGGGCCGCATGGTTGTGGCGCGGCCGTGGCACCCGATGGTGAAGCGCAGCTTCGACCTGCTGCTCCCGTTCTTTGCTCGCAACGTGCTTGCCGAGCAGGACCCCTGGCGCACGCCGGAGCAGGCCGCGTTTCTGCTGGAGCGCCTCGAGCCGGCCGGCGGCGATGTTGTGGCGGCGCTGCGGCAGCGGTGGCAGGCGCAGGAGCGCAGCAGCCGCGAGCGCTGGGACGACATCACGGCCGTGGGCGACGCGCTGAAGCTGCCGCACGCCAGCAAGCAGGCCTTGCTGGAGCAGAAGCAGAACATCATTCTCGAGTACCTGTACCCGAAGCTCGACGTGCATGTGTCGACGGCGCGCGGGCATCTGCTGAAGTCGCCGTTCTGCGTGCATCCCGACACGGGCAAGGTCTGTGTGCCGCTGAGCCCCGAGATGGTGGCGGCCATGGACCCGGCCACCGTGCCGGACCTCGATACGCTGCTGTCCGAGCACCACTCCGGCGCTGCGGTCGGCCACGGGCTGCTCGAGCCGTACCTGGCGGTGTTCCGCAAGTTTGTGACCGAGCTGAGGCGCCCGGCCAAGCGCCCGGCCGACACGCTGGACTTCTGAGTCCGTAGCGGATCGGCTGGGGCCGCCCCCGTTATTTATTTGCTTACTGCGGCACTGGTTCAATAGCACACCAATTTAATATATAGTCGCGGACTCTGGTCGTCACACAAGCAGTCACACAAGCAGTCACACAAGCAGCCCCACGTACTCGGCCTGCGGATACTGCTCCGCGAGCTCGGGCCACTGCACGATGAAGCGCTGGCACAGCCCCAGATGGTACATGATCCTTCCCGACAGCGACAGCGTGTGCACGCGGGCCAGCGACTCGACGTAGACGACGCTGGTCTGCAGCGCCAGGAGCCTCACGGCCGCTACGACAAGAACACAGGTTCCCGGGCCGTTGCACAGCACGAGCCGCGGGCGCGCGGCGGCAACCGTGAGCAGCGCCCTGCACAGCGTGGCCAGCGACGTGAGCGCCGAGGACGCAAGGCCCTGGCCCACGCGGCGCGCGCGCGGCAGCGCCCAGAACTGGCTGCGCCGGAACCCGGCGGCGCGCGCGCGCTCGACGCTGAGCGCGTCGCCCGCGCCGAACACAAAGTTCGGCGCCCCGGCCAGGCGCAGGTTCGCGAGCAGCGCCAGCATCTCGCCCGTGTGGCCGCCCGAGCCCAGGACGACGAGCGGCGCGCCGCGGGCAGGAATGCCCCTGCTCAGCACAAACACGGCGCTGATGATGCCCAGCGCGATGAGAAACAGCTGCATTGCACCTCGCCCGCCGCGCAAAGGCCCTCGCTCCTCACGCAGGCCCGGCTGGTCGTGGTGGGACCGCCCCGGCGCCAGGGCGCGGGTGCGAGCGGATGGGAGGTTAAGGGTGCCGGCCTGCCCAACGGCGCGGGGCCCCCGAACGCAGCCACCGGTGCACGATGGACGCGCGGCATGTCAGTGAGCCGCCCGAGCGCGCGGCCGAGCCGCTGCGCGGGAACGAGTCTGGCGCGGCGAGAGCGTCCTCGGCCGGGCCCGTGCCTGCGCAGGCGCCGGGGCGGCAGGACGACCTGCCGCTGCGGGCCGAGGACGCGGTCGCGCAGCTCAAGGGCAAGCGCGAGCGCGAGCACGGCCAGAGCTCGGACGAGGAGCACGGCCGCAAGCGCCTGAAGGAGTCGCCGGCGGGGCCCGAGCAGCCTGCGCCGGCGCCGGCCGCCGAGCAGCCCGCACAGCAGCCAGAGCCGGCTGAGCAGAACGGGAAGGCCGAGACGCAGCCGTCGGCAGAGCCCGGCGACGGGCCCGGGCGCGCGGGCGCGTGGCAGCCGCGCGTCGAGGTCGACAGCAGCGCCGTCGTGGCGAGCGTCGCCGGCTACGAGCGGCGGTGCCTCGGCTCGGCCGTGTACAGCCCCGGACAGCTTGTTGCGCGGGGCCACGAGCTCGACATGAACTGCGTGCTGCAGGTGCGCGTGGGCCGCGAGTTTCTGACCCGCGACGCCGCCGCCGTGAAGCAGCGGCGGCTGTGGGGCACGGGCGTGTACACGGACGACAGCGATCTCGTGGCCGTGCTCGCGCACGAGGGCCACCTCGAGGGCGGCGCCGCGGACCACGACCTGAATGTCGAGCTGCTGCTGCTGCCTGTGCTGGAGCGGTACGCCGGCTCGTACCGGCACGGGCTGAACTCGCGCGAGTGGCGCACGCGCCACGACGGGATCAGCTACATGGTGCTGGGCGCGCCGCGCGCCATGCCTGCGGGGTGGTCCGTGGCCGGCGTCGACCAGCAGGTCGAGCGGATGCGCGCGCTGGCCGAGGCGCGCGCGTGGCAGCCGATCGAGCTCGCCTACGCCGACCGTCTTTGAAAACGGCTGCTTCGTGCCGCCCGGATCTGGAACCCCGGATCTGGAACCCCGGATCTGGAACCTGATCTGGAACCTGATATGTCTATACGTAACGCAATTTCTGTAACTACTAGCCCCCTTTTTTTTCGGCTGCTGGCCTCTTGGACGGGCTCTATTTAGTCTGGCTTTTTTTTGGCGGCGCCTCCATTTGCCCCTCGGCTTCCTGCTGAGCCACGTCTTGGTCGGCAGCAAGCCGCAGGCTCGGTGCCGCGTCGTTTTTCCGGCGCCACCTGGGGACCAGAGCCAGGCATCAGGTTGGGAGGCACCCGTGCGGCCGCGCGCTTGGCTACGGCGTGCCATTGGAGACGCTTGGGCGGCCGCACGGCGGGGGGCGGCTGCCGCGGGTGCGATTTCGATTTTGCCGGGGCTGCCGAACCGCTCCTCGTCGAGCGCATAGCCGGCGGTCCCACCTCCCCCACACCCACTCTGCCCTAGCGGCAACAGCGTATGTCGCGTGCGTGCGCACGTTGGAGACGATATGGCCCAAGCCGTCGGAGGGTCAGGGCAGGAGGGAGGCTGCGGATGCTGCTTTCACGCCTGGGGGCCCTTGCCCCGTCTATCGACATTTCAGTACAGCTCGCCAGGCGCCGCCTACCCACTAGCCACCTACCACAGTGGTGACATACGGGACCACGAGTGAGTAGCCAGGGCACGACGGCCGCACGCACCCTTGGAGGAGACACAAGACAGGGCAATGACACTGCTGTCGCCAAGCACGACGCGCAACTCGCTCACGAAGTCGAGCACACGGGGGTCGACGCTGACCCGCACGTCGACACGCGAGTCGGCGCAGGGCAAAAAGCCCGGGTTCCTGTCGAAGCTGAAGCACGCGTTCGGCGGCCGCGGGTCGAGCCGCGACGCCGCAAGCGAGTCGGGCCAGTCCGCGTTCTCGGAGGAGGACAGCGGCGACGACCGGCCGCCGAGCCAGCTCACGGTGCCCGGCAGCTCGCGGCGGCGGCGGCGCTCGAGCGTATTCAACCGCAGCAAGTCGCGCGAGGCCCGCGACGTCGACGCCGAGCGCGAGCTCGAGGAGCGCAAGTCGCGCTGCATGGCCATCAAGGTCGCAAAGCGCGACCCGCCGGCCGTGCAGCGCCTGCTCGTCGACTGCGAGTTCTGCAACCCGCCGCCGAAGTTCGGCCGCGACATTGACGTCCCCAGCGCCGGGTTCACCGCCGACGACGCCGCCGCCGAGCCGCCCGTGCCCGGCGTCGACGCCGCAAACGAGCTGGCCTGGAACCGCGGCCTCGAGGAGTGGACGCGCATCCGCAGGTGGTGGCTCAGCCCCACCGTCTACGCCGTGCCCACGCACCACCTCGACCCGGACCTCACGCCGGACAAGTTCTACACCGTGTACGACAAAATGGTCTACCAGACGCGCCCGCTGAAGCACCCATTAAACCTCGACGACATGCTGCAGATCGTGAAGGCCGGCTGGGTCGGCGAGGGGACCTGGCCTGCCCAGGACAACCCCGAAGACGTGTGGAGCACGAGCGACGCCGAGGAGATCAAGGAGAACGCCGCCACCGGCAGCGGCGGCCAGCCGCGCGTCGCCGCCGCAGGCAGCCGCTTCGCCAGCCCCGGGCCCGGCGTGCAGACGCCGCCGTCCAGCAGCATCAGCGGCGTCGCAACCGCCCCGTCCGTCAAGGTCTCGTCGCCGGCGCCGACCCACGTCCAGTTCGGCGACCTGCCCCACCCGAAGGGCGCGGACCTGCAGCCCACGCCCTCGGCCTCGCGCGACTCGCTGCCGCCGCTCGAGCGCCTGCAGAGCGGCGTCGGCTCCGCCCTCAAGCCCGTGCGGTCCACGCAGTCCTCCCTCGTGTCCCTCACGGACTCGGAGTAATTCCCGCTAATTCGCGTGGCGGCACGCTGCCTGCCGGCGCACACTGATGCGCACTGATGCGCACATTGACGCTCACTGATGCGTACACTGACGTCCACCGACGCGCGCACTGACGCCCACCGACGCGCACACTGACGCGCGCATACACACACCCCCCTCCCGGAGCGCGCAGAGGCTGGCCGCCCCTTGTAAACGCAGCAGCATCTATTTATTTCTTTTTATAACGCATCTCCTATCTCTGTCTACTCACGGCCTGAGCACCGCCTCGAGCACCCGTGTCCGCCGGTGCAGCACCTCCATCTTGCCCTGCACGACGGCGGGCCGGTCCCGCGCCACCTCGGCGGCACCGGCCAGCGTCTTTGCGTCGGCACGGCATGCCTCCGTCAGCGCAGCCAGCTGCTTCGTCTGCGTGCGCACCTGCGCGCGGAAGTCCTCGATCTCGGCCCGCTTCGCGTCCAGCGGCGCCTGCAGCGCGCGCGCCGCATCGGCCACGGCGCGCTCGGCGTCCTCGTGCGTGCGCGCGGCCGACGCCAGCAGCGCGTTCATCCCTCAACCGCTCTTGCGCAACGCTGTCCCGCACTCTTGTGCAGTCTCTGCAGTCCTCTTGCGCAACCCCTCTGCGCAATTCTAGGGGACTGGCCTCGGCGCTCCTCAGGAAAGCTCTCCTTCTGCTCCAGCTCGTGCTCTCTGGGGCTCCCGGTAATCTCTGGGGCTCCGGGGTGCTGCAGCTGCTGCTGCGAGGCCTCCACCGCTGATGTTAGGTTCTCTGACCACCCGCCACACCGCGCGCAGCGCGCGCAGCCCCGCGGCCCGCGCGCCGCCAGCGCAATTACTTCCTCCGTCCTTACGTACCTAAACTCGCTTGCTGTAGCCCCCGCGTCGGCTCGTCCCCGCCGTGGCCGCGCGCGGCAGCCCCCGAGCGGCGCTCCTGCGCTGGGGCTGCCCGCGGCCATATCTTGTGTCCACCAGGCCCATCTGCGGCTCGTCTCCCCGGCCGCTAGTTTCTTGCCGATGAGCCTGGCCCTGTCGCCCGTGCTCGACGTCAGGGACAAGACGGCGGTCGATGTGTCCCCGACAAAAATCATTGTCGGCCTTGCCTCGGGCACCGTCCACATCTACGCGCGAGACGACCGCGTGCTCGAGCGCTCGTTCGTCGCAGGCAAGGCGCGCGTCGATGCCGTGCAGTGGATCCCCAACACCGACGCCGTCGCCATCGTGTGCAATTCGCGCTGCTCCGTCTACAACCTCGCCTCGCGCCGCTTCGAGGTAGCCGTCGACTCGCGCTCCGCCCGCATCGTCCGCACCGCCGCCCTCCCCGAGGGCGGCCGCCTCGCCGTCGCGTCCACATACAAGCTGCGCATCCTCACCTTTTCCCAGGACTCCCACCTCGTCAGCCAGTCGCTGCTCGCAACCCCGGACAAGCACAAAATCGCCGCCCTCGAGGCGTGGGGCCGCGACTTCTACGTCGTGTTCGGCACAAAGCCCAAGCTGTGCCGCGTCGAGAAGGCCGCCATCGGCTTCAAACCCCTCGCTCTGCTCCACCCGCTGCTCGCTGCCGCCCGCAACTTCGTGCTCGCCGCCGCAGGCAACGTCATGCTCGTCGGCTGCAGCAAGGCGGCTCAGCTGCTCCAGCTCGGCTCCTACGCAGAGCCACCGCGCCTCCTCGCCGTCCTGGAAAACGCAGGAATCCTGGCCGTGGCCCCCGTCCGCGCCGAGTCCACGCAGATCCCTCTGTTCTGCGTCGCCTTCGCCGGCGGATCGCTCGCCGTCCTGAACCCGCAAACGGGCTCCCTTCTCGCCAAGATCCCGTCCGCCGCCCTCCCGGTCAGCTCCCACGACTCGCTCGCCCTCGCCGGGTCCGGCGTGCTCCACATCAACTGCGACGTCTCGATCGACTTCATCACCGAGCTAAGTACCACAAACCTGCGCGAGGCGGCCACTCTCGCCCTCTCCCTCAGCCCGGAACACACCATAGATGACCGTGTTCGCAGCATTCAGCAGCAGTACGCCATCCACGTCTTCGAGCAGGAAGCCGACGAAGACCGCATCCCCACCGCGATGCGGCTCTTCACCGCCATCGAGGAGCAGGAACAGAACTCCGAGCCACAAAACCACAAGCTCGTCGTCGAAACCGTCATCACGCCGTTCCTCAACCACCTCGCTAACGAGGACCGTGCCGAGCCCGGCAACGGTCCCGCTCTCTCCAGCTCAACAGACTCCGTCTTCAGCGCCCGCACAACCCCAAAACGTAAACATGTATTGGACCCCATAGTCGCGTACCTCGTCTATGCGCGGCGCCACCTCCGCCTCTCTGGCTTCCAGCACGAGTCGCGCGCCGTTGACACCGCCCTCTTCCGCTGCTACATGCACATGCACTCTCCCCTGGTCGCTCCCCTCCTCCGGTCTCCAAACCAGTGCGATCCTGATGTCGTTAAGGACGTGCTGCTAGCGGCAGGGAAGTGGCGCGAGCTGGTCTGGTTTCTCCGCAGCAAACAGTCTCCCGACCAGCATCGTATGGCCCTTGATCTACTCGTCGAGCACAATGAACCTCCAGAAAGCATTGTGTCCTATCTAGAGCAGTCTCATACTGATCCAACAATCGTGCTCGAGTATGCCGCTCCTATCCTCAAGTCAACCCCCGACCTCGCTTATCGGCTCTTCTTCGAGGAGGACTCGTACGACTCGTGGCAGGTCTTCAATTACCTCTCAGACATAAACCCCGAAACTGCGAACGACTACGCCCTGTTCCGGGTAAACCGCAGTAACGACCAGCGGCCCGAGCTCCACGAGATTGTCGCGCGTCTGCTTGCTGGCAATGAATCGCAGCTACTGGACTTCTTGTCCAAAAGCTCAAGTTATCGCCCATCAGTCCTGGTGGAAGATGAACTCATACCACCACGTGCCCGAGCACTACTATTCACGAAAACTCAAAACCACACAGCCGCTATCGATCTTTATTTAGACCCGCTGAAAGACTGGGATGCCGCGCGCAAAGTAGCAGAGGAGCACTCTGCAGCAACATACCTCTTCGACCGGCTGTTGGATGACGATGTACATCTAGCCGAGTTTCTGAACAAGGCAAGCACAAAAACTGACTTATCCTTCTCTCATGTTCTGAATAACCTTCCTCCTGCCTCACCGGTAAAGGCCCTCGGGCCGTTTCTAGCCAACTTCCTGGCGTCGGCAGAGCTCAAGACCCGCAGCTCGGATTTGGTAGAAGCTTTCAGCCGCGTCGCACTAACCGACTACAGCTTGCAGCTTATGGATCTGCGCAAACAGCGCTACGTCGTGACACCCACCACAGCCTGTGCAGTTTGCCATAAACGGCTCGGCCAGGCCGTCATGGGCATAGACGACGGCGCGATGGTACACTACGGGTGCTTGAGACGCACATAGCATCCCAAAAAGGAAAAGGTGTTTCTAATGAAGTGAATGATTTTCCATATGTGAGTATTATATGCCACAATCATAGGTATTAATTCTAGTGATCTGAAATAGATAATTTACTGCTACTGTAGCGGAAGAGAAGACGAATGACTACGAAACCAGCAGTAGTAGCTGCTTCGAGCTAAGCTAAGTAGCGGAACACTGATAGCGTACGTCGAGACTAGATTAAAGTGAGATCCACATACATCAACGTTTTTGTAAAGTGCAGTAACTTTCATTAGAATTCTCGTACTAAGCAGTCGCCTTGATTCTGCCTCTTATAGCTGCTTCAAATAGTCCAGCACACCAGAACAGAACCTCGTCTGCTCCTGAATGCGCCTGCACTCTGCCCGCTGAGTTTCGAGCCACTTCGCAAGTGAATCGCTCAGTTGACTGCTGTCCTCAGGCTCGAGACTGGCGACCTCCAGAAAGACCTCGCTGTGGGCTTGGAAGAAAATACTCATCCAAGCTTGCACAAGTTCGAAGTTTCGCCCTTGTTCCACTTCCGTCGTCATGGCGTCGATAAATGCGATAAGTTCGGTAAACGGGGCTTCGGTATCTAGCGAGCGGATCTCAAGGTCGGTCGCGGCCGGACCCAGTTCCTTCACGTACTGCACAAACTCTTCGACCCGTCCTGAGTTCAACAAGTGTGTAAACTTAGACACCTTACTTGGGTCGGGCGCACTGAGGTCGCCACTCGTGATGCCCATGCGCTCATCCCGAGGCTGTGTTTCGTTGTCTTCTCCAGGAAGACCAAGGAAAAATGGCAATTTCTCGGGCTTCTGAATCGCTTGCTTCGGCTTATTACGCTCTCGAATAGCATCTAGATTGACTAGCGTGGTGAACTTCGACGCCGGCTGTCCACTGAGCGTAACTAGTCCAGGCTCAAGCTGGTCAGAGATCTCCTCGGGCTCTTCAAACTCAATGTCAATGCTTTCGTCACTATCATCCGCAGTCCCAAATATACCCTCCAGCATGGACACTCCGGTGTCACCGCTGACAGTGGGCATCTCAAGCGTCTCGATATCAGCATCCGTTATGTTCTTGAACGTGACGCCCTCAGTGTGGGAGCGCATTGCCCACAATTGAATTCCGGCACCACGAACGTGAACAGTAGCCATCCACTCATTGTTTGGGCTGATACGCAACTGGGTTGCCGGCGTCTCGACCCTCACACCATCAATGCATGCGCCCGTAGGAATGTCCCACGTGCGAATAGTCGAATCCAGAGATGCACTCACAATCCAACGGCCATTAGCAGTGAAGTCGAAACTCGTGATTCGGTTACCATGGCCCCACATCTCCCGTACGACCTTTCGTGTGCGGCTATCGATAACAATGATCGCCATCGTATCGGTGGCAACCGCCAGCAGGCCCGAGCCACTGTGGTATCGCATATCAGTCACCGATCCAAGGTCAAGATCAAGCTTCGTGATGAGCTTGTGCTTCTCGCCGAAGGTGTGGAACTGTACCGTTCCGTCCAGTGATGAGCTCATGAGCACTTCGTTGTTAGGTGTAAGAGCGATGCCGGTAAGAGATGCCGAATGCATTTCTGGATACTTGTAGCGAAGAAGTCCCGACTGCATATTGTATACCACGACGCTTCCCTTAGCCGACCCCAGAATGCCGAAGTTGCCGCAATGCGATATCGCTACTGTTTTGCAGATGGATCGATCCAGTGTCTCCAACGTGTAGCTTCCCAGAGCTCCTCGCGCTGCACTCCATGTCCGAGCAGTACTAGACCCTTTGTGTGCAGTCAAGACGTTGTCCCATCGTTCTTGTTTTTCAATTTCGAACGCCAAAGCTGTAATGGGAGGCACTTGTGCCACTTGCTTCTGTAAACCTCCGAATGCATGGCTTTGACTGTCCTTGCGCAAGCTGAACTCCCACAGGCTGCTATCCAGTGACGCACTCAACAGCATGTGTGCCTCCTCGTCGGTGAAAGAGATGCACGAAGAGGGTGCTGCATGCCCTCCACGTCGTCGCAGAATACGGGCACGGTGTCCACCCACCTGCTGCTTTGAGACCGGTGGGTCAAACACAAGTTCCGTCAGCGTGTTGTCGGCACCGCTGATCATAACAATGGGTTGGTTTGGCAGAAAGGTAACAGCCGAGACACGAGCGTCCTGAGCAGTGAATCCTCGTAGCGTCTGAACGCGGCGCTTCAGCGACAGGTCGTAGAAGAATAGATCACCGTTAGCAGTGCCGACACCGAGAAGTGGTGCCGACGCAAGGCCCGTATCGGACCGGAAGCTGACAGACGTGATCGGCTCACCAGTGTGCAGCGTGAACAACTGCCTATCTACCCGAAGGTTCAGAATAATAATATCGCCATTCTCGCACGTCACAGCGGCAACGTCGAGCGCCGTTGGGCACGCCTCAATGCCAGTGATTCCTTGCGGTATCTCCTGAGACGCATAAAGCTCCTTACCGGTTTTGATGTTGAACAGGACAACACACGACTGGGTTGCCACGGCAAGCTTATTCAAATACGTCGGCATGTGGGTAATGTCCACAATGTTACCCAACACTGAGCCTGTGGTCAGTGTCGTGTAAAACTCGAGCCTCGGCTCTTTTGGTAGCCACTTGAAAACAGATACCTGTCTCTTTGTGGCTACACAGACATATCCACCAAAAACAACAATCTTCACCGCTTTGTTGTGGTCCTTGTGTGGGATGGTTGCGTCGGCCACGAGCCGTCCACGCTTGTACACACCGAGAGTGGGACCGTTGACAGCGAACGTGTGGTAGTGCTGCGCAGCAATACATTCTATGTCTTGCGCCGTTTGTGGCTGCGTCATGAACAGCAGTCTGAGGGTGGCGGCGTCGTAAATCTGGATCGAGCGGCCAACAACCGTGCTCACTGCAAACGCTTGGCCATGGACCGCAATGGCACACGGCACCGCATTGGTAACAAGGCCGATGGTCCTAAACGGGTTGAATATTTTAGAAGTACGGGCATGACGCCTTAATGGCTGCTCCGCAGTCCTCTGGCGCTTGACCTCCATGCCGTTTCGCTTCTTCTCTTGTCAAAAAAAATTATATAAGTAATAAATTTCATGGGTGGTGGTGGAAGGGTAAAAAGGCACAACAGTGGGCTGGTGTGTGTTGACGAGAGGAAGGAGACGAGTGTACGTATTCACAAATTTGAGAGAACGGGAGGGCTCTGTTGTGAAAATATTTTTCAAAAATGTACTACCGGTGCGGGACCCTTCATCGTTGCTAGTCCCCAGCTACGGCGCTTGTTCTTCGCAGCCTTCAAAAGTTGAACTTAATGGTAAATTAGTACTATAAAATACTGAGATGGATTCTACGTGTAGGCTCGTTTGACTGTTATGCAACAAGCAGGTCGCCATTGTGTGGGGCTCTTCGCGCCTGTTTCCAGGTGTGCGACCAAATTAACACCCGCAGGATATTGCTTGGATGAGCAGAGGACCTTGAGACATTTTGTTTCTGTTTTTTTATAACTTGGAGTCTTCTTATTTCTCAGACAAGAATATTAATTTAATTGGGTAACGAACAAAACAGAATACTAATGCAGGATTTCGAAACGGTTCTACCTTCACCGCTTTTCAACGGCGGGGCCGGGTGCGCGCAGTCCACACAGCTTACCTAACGGCACCACCACCGTCAACACCGATCCAAAGCCATGCCGGAGAAGATTGGGCGCATTGGCGTCTGTGCCATGGAGCACAAGGCGCGGTCGAAGCCGTGCCGCGCGATTTTGAATAATCTTATCCAAACCGAGGAGTTCGAGCTCATTATGTTCAATGACAAGGTCATTCTCGACGAGCCGATTGAATCATGGCCAAACTGCGACTTCCTGATCAGCTTCTTCAGCACCGGATTCCCGCTGCAAAAGGCGATTGAGTACGTGAAACTGCGTGAGCCGTTCCTGGTCAATGACTTGGAGCTGCAGAAGGTTCTGTGGGACCGCCGGCTCGTCCTCCGGCTGCTCGAGGCGGCGCAGGTCCCCACTCCTGAGCGGTTTGTGATCTCGCGCGACGGTGGACCCAAAGTAGACGAGGAGGTCCGCAAAAAGCTTCTTTCTCACGGCGTCGAGCTCAAACCCGAGCACGAGCTCAAGTTCGAAATGGCAGACTACGATACCCTTGTTCTCGAAGACGGCCGTCGGCTAACGAAGCCATTTGTGGAGAAGCCTGTGGATGGAGAAGACCACAATGTGTTTGTATACTACCCGAAGGCGAGCGGAGGTGGCGGCAGACGCCTGTTCCGCAAGGTCGGCAACAAGTCCAGTGAGTACGACCCCGATCTTAGCACGCCGCGTACGGACGGGTCATATATATACGAGCAATTCATGGACACCGACAATTTCGAGGACGTGAAGGCGTACACAGTTGGCCCAGACTTCTGTCACGCGGAGACCCGTAAGAGTCCCGTCGTAGACGGCATTGTACGGCGCAATACGTACGGAAAGGAGCTGCGATTTGTCACAAAACTGAGCAGTGTTGAGCGGCAAATGGCTGCAAATATCTCGAATGCGTTTGAGCAGACAATCTGTGGCTTCGACCTGCTACGCGTACGTGACAAAAGCTATGTCATTGATGTGAACGGATTCAGCTTCGTGAAGGACAATGCAGGGTACTACGAGAAGTGCGCTCAAATTCTACGGGAACTTTTCATCAAAGAGCGCCGGAAGAAGCCGCGGGTGCCGGTGATCTCACCGCAGACCCAGACGTTGACCGAGGAACAGTGGATGCTCAAGTCTCAGGTCTCGGTCATCCGTCATGCTGATCGAACCCCGAAGCAAAAGTTCAAGTTCAGCTTCAAGTCCAAGCTATTCTTGGATTTGCTGCAGGGCCATCGCGTTGAGGTGATCATCCGTGAGAAGGAACATTTGCGACGGGTGCTCGCCATTACAAACGAGGCCATCGCCACCGAGGCAGAAGACCTGGGCAAACTGGAACAGCTGAAGCGTGCTCTTGAGAAGAAGATAGATTTTCCGGGCACTAAGGTACAGATAAAGCCGGGATTCAAGGACAAGGATGACGGAGGCCCGCTTGAGAAAGCACAAGTAATCGTCAAGTGGGGCGGCGAGGCAACGCACTCCAGTCGGTATCAATCCGAAGATCTTGGGGATCAGACGCGAAAAGATATCTTGCTTCTGAACCCACGCGCATTAGATGACCCTCAATTCTATACCTCCAGCGAGCGGCGCGTGGTGGCCACGGCTCAGATGTATGCGGATACTTTATTGAAGGGGGCTCCGTACGATCTCAGTGTGGCTGAGAAGATGCTAGATGATTCCAACGCTGCGAAACAGCCCATGGATGAGGTCAAGAAACGTCTAAAGCTCATGCTTCGCAAGGGCTTGAGTCCGCCTCCTCAGTTTGCATGGCCTGAGAAGGTTCCCCAGCCGTTTGTAGTACTGAGTCGGGTCGTAGATCTCATGCAGTACCACAGAGACATCATGGCCTGGCACTTCGATAATGACAACGTCGAGTCGTTCCAAGAGAGATGGTGCTGCTCTGAGGACCCCATTTTATTCCGAGAGCGGTGGGAGAAGCTGTACAAGGAGTTTGAAAGCGTGGAGAAGGTAGACCCGTCCAAGATCAGTGAACTGTACGACACCATAAAGTATGATGCTCTTCACAACCGCTCGTTCTTAGAACGCGTGTTTGAGTTGCCTGAGGAGATTGAAATGCTTCCTCCCGACCCGGCCATGCCCAATGTCATTCCCCACGAGGCTGAATACAGCGGTAAGTTCAAGTTCGCAAAGGCCCCAATGACGTTGTTTGACCGGCCCGAATATGCTCGACTTCGCGAGCTATATCTGCTGGCAAAGATTTTGTTTGACTATGTCTGTCCCCAAGAGTACGGTATCACAAATGACCAGAAGCTTGACATCGGTCTTCTTACGTCTATGCCTCTGGTGCAGAAGATTGTCGAAGACCTCAAGTACAACAAAGTCTCCGAAAAGGGTCGCTCGAATTTCTACTTCACAAAGGAGTCTCACATGTACACTGTACTGGGAATCATTTTCGGGAGCGATATGCCAGTGAAGCTGAAGCGCAACCAGCTTCCAGAACTGGATTATTTGGCCCAAATCTCGTTCGAACATTACGAATGCCAGACGCGCGACGAGGCAACTCAGAAGCCCATCACGAAGCACCAGGTGCGTATCACGATTTCACCTGGCTGCAACTCGCTTTCTCCGCTTGATGTCCAGCTTGACTCGAAGCATTGCATATCATGTGTGCCTCGCCAAGGCTTAACGCACTATATGGATCTTGACGACATGATCACAAAGTTGCAATCGAAATTCAGCCGTGTGTCTCTGCCGAATACAGGATACATGCCGGTGATGATCACTCTTAAGGATAAAAAGAATGGTACCAACATTGAGAACTTCGAGAATATTGAGAAGCGGGATGAAGTGATCCAACTTTAGAAATCGGAACTGGTAAACATACACACTTAAATACATAAATACAGATAGACGTAGAAACGAAAGTAATAAGGCCTTTGAATTAACATGACAAAGAATGAGAACATAAACATCCGGCCTTATCAACTACTTCTGACTGCGAAATAGAAGAGAACTAGGACCTACAGACCAGCCGTGGCACAAGAACTATAAGAGTGTAGTCATGCATCTATACGTTATATAATAGCCAGTTGGTCAAACAAGGTGGAAATGCTCTCACCATTGTGGTTTCGGCGCACACACTCTGCCAAAATGTTCGAGATATCAATGATGGTGAGTTTCGGCGAATACTCGTAGATGGGGTAGGTATTGGTGACCACGATCTGGTGGATGTACGGTGATGCCGTGAGTGCCGCCAAGGAGCCTTCGCTAAACATACCATGAGTGGCAATGACGATAACCTGCTTCGCCCCGCAGCTTAGAATGCAGTGCTCAGCCGCCGCAATGAACGAATCGGGCCGATCAATCATGTCGTCCAGCAGCACCGCTGTGCGACCACGCACGTCTCCTACAAGAGCAATTACCTGCTCCTTCGAATAGTCGACCTCTTCATCGTCGTCCTCAGAAGCCACTGCATCCTCGTTATCCTGTTCGTCAGCACCAGGGGTGGACGGCGCAGACTTCTGAGGCACAGTTATGATTTCCTCGACCGCGGTGGTCTCATCAAGCTCACCGTCCTCTTTCACGACATGCCCCTTCAGCACGCGAGCAATGTGGATGTTGCCGCCGCCGCTCTCCTCGCTATTGCTTTCACTCTCAGCACGCTCGCGGTCAGAGTCCAGGTCGTTGTCATGAACAAGCTGCGACTCAGGATACATGGCTGAGATAGCCGAGTATTTCCTGCGGCGGCGGTCCGTGTGAATCATGGCAAAGTTGACCTTCAGGGCATCAGCCAATGCGGTGACGCGCTTCGTGCCACCCGGGTTTTTGGATACGATGACGGCGTCTTTGTAGTTGGGCACGTTTTCCCGGATCCACCTTGCAAGCGTCGGGCCCGCACTCAGATTGTCCACCGGCACCGAGAAAAAGCCCTGCATCTGGGACGCGTGCAGATCCATGGTGATAACATGGTCTGCGCCGGCATTGACAAGCAGATTTGAGAGCATGCGCGCAGTGATGGCGCCTCGGTGCTTCTTCATCTTACTCTGCTTCGAGTACGGGAACATCGGCACGACACAAGTGATCTTCGAAGCGCTGCCTCCGCGGCAGCCGCTCACGAGAATAAGCAGCTCCATGATCATGTCATTTATGTGGTTCGCACTTCCGATGATGATAATGGCGTGCGTGTCTCGCACACTCACTCCAATGTCGCAGCCCGTCTCTCCATTAGAAAACCGCGAGATCTTGCACGGGGCGGGCTCTACATCAAGCCGCTTGCAGATGAGATTGCCTAGATCAGGATGGCTCGAACCGACGAAAACCTGTACTTTCCGCATAATGTCTTGCCCGAAAGGATCTCTGCAATCCGCTCAAACTGCTGAATCGGATCGCTGTCAATACTTTTAAGAGGCTTGTTGCGGGATACCGCTAAGCTTCCCAGCCCGAGGTGAGAACTATGACTCAGCCCGACTGAGACAGGGGAACAGGTCGTGTGTGCACCCGCGCTGCGCTTTCGAGACCTACTCTATCGACGGAGAGGCAAAGGAAGTGTAGCAAAGCTCAACAGATGATCTGTATAGATACACGAGCTTTGACAGAGCATTTGGCTAAACGCGCCCAGGATTTTCCGTGTTTATCAAACTTATAGTGGTATGGCATCATTGAATTCATCTCTAATTCGGACATAACTCGTAAGAATACATGCTGGCACCACTTGATTCAGCTCATTAGATGTAATTATCAACCACTTTAGTCTTCCGGAAGCGTTGCAGCGGTGGAGTCCAGCGTAGACGCCAGCTGTACTTGATGGCTTACCACAGACCGCATACTGGAGAGAATGCGTGTGTACACAATAGGGATGATAGTCTCAATATCATGTGTGGCAGCACGCCATCGCTCAGCGTCCTTCAGCGCAGCCTCCGCATGTAGGTTAGATGTGCGCAATTTATTTCGCACTTCTTCGTAGGCACGGATAACAAGCTCACCCTTTGCCACAAGTCTCGTATACTGTTCCTCACTAGCTAATATATCCGTGCATGCCGCCGAGCGCCCCGCCGAGCAGAACGGCATCGTCCACAACACGATCTTCGGCCTTGCGATTGCCCAACGGTTTTTGGAGCCGTGTCTGACAGATAAGGTAAGGGTAGCGATAAAAAAGTTAGGGTCTTACCGTTTCCGGCGTGAAATGGCCTATCAATCATAAATATCAGGTGATAACTAATGTTGAACCATTAAAAGCGCAAGATCTTTTTTGCGCCCGGGCGAACTGTCCTTGTGACACTCAAGTCCATATTGGCAGAGCACCTCGGATGTCTAGGGTATCGAATGCCTATGGCTACGTGCCAGACCTAGCAGCAAATATTGTTGGCTGTGTTCTGTTTGGCATTGTCCTAGTGATACAAGTGGTTCTAGGGCTCTACACTAGGGACTGGTGGTTATTCGTTACATGGGGTATCACTGCTGGCCTGGAGCTGGCAGGATACATCGCCAGGGCTATATCGCACAAATATGTCGAGTCGTTTGCTATGTATGAAATGCAACTCGTGTGCCTAATTCTTGCCCCAGCGTTCATGGCGGCTGGGATCTACTATCAGCTCGCCAAGGAAATCACAATTTACGGACAAAAATATTCACCTTTGAAGCCCATGATTTACACGGCTATCTGCACTACATGCGATGTGATTGCTCTCGTAATTCAAGGCGCTGGAGGTGGTAAAGCGGCCGATGATGTCGGCACTCCTGAGGGCCCTGATACTGGAGGGTGGGTTATGGTTGCTGGAATATCGTTCCAGGTTCTCACGCTTGGAGTCTTCAGTTTGCTTTTTATATACGTGAATTGGAAGATCTTCAGGGACCCGGATCGGGAGGCTAATTGGAACCCCGATTTCGAGGAAAACCGTCGTAGGCCTCTGTACAAATTGTGGCTTCCCTCTGTCTGCGTGTCGTTGTTATTCTTACTCACTCGTTCCATTTATCGTATTGTCGAACTGTCTGACGGCTGGACTGGGTACGTAATGGACACAGAGCGCTTCTTTCTTATTTGTGACGGACTAATGATTTTGCTGGGCATGGTTCCGCTTTGCATTGTTTACCCTGGTATTGCCTACGGGTATGTACCTATCGAGGGCCTGCATTACAAGGAGGGAGGTGTACCGAAGTACAAGCGGAAGGAACTGGATGACGAGTCTCAAACAGGGCAGGGCCCCGATGCAGGACATGAACAGCACTCGGAGACTGTTGGCGGGTCGACTTTAACATCTGACATGGAAGAGAAGCATGGTATCACGTCAAACTGATTATCATATTTTCCGGATGACCAGTGAAAACTGAATCAACTAACTAATACACACTCATTTCTCTGGTGGGAACTTTCACGGTTCCACAGTGAACATTTGCATCGACGCTCTGCATATCACACATCCTTCTCAGAATTCTGCACTGCATTGATATATACACATTGTGTCTTTGCCAAAATACCGCCGTATGACCCTAATTTGTTTAATTAAGTTGGGCGCATTAGCCCGGTTATATGCCAATGCACCATGATGGCTTGATATGACTTTAGTTGAAATAAATAACAACTCATCCAAAGTGATGTGATGAACTCAGTGTTGACAATATGAATGCTATTCGCGGGTTATTGAGGGGCGCTAAGGAATCTAGGTCCCTTCAAGCAAACAGCAACATGAAATTCAGATTTTAACTCGAAATTAGGTATATTTAATTAATAACACGACGTTGAATATAACAGTCCGATGTAGTCTAATGGCTAGGACGTGTCGCTCTCACCGACAAGATCAGGGTTCGATTCCCTGCATCGGAGTTTCTGTTTTTTTAACCTTAACCTTACCGCTTTTAATTTTGTGGCACTCAGTAAAATATCCTTATACATTTTTTATCACGCCTCTTGGTTAACAATGTACTGAAGAAAAGTCGGTTGAATAAACAGTTAGAGAAACAATGAAAAATCTGTATTAACTGATCTTGCAATGGCGTGGAAGATATCAGCGACCGAGAAAAAGACAAGCTCAGCTAGGCACCAAGTCCTATAATTTTAGCTTCTATGTCTATTGATGTATCTTCTATCATCTATAATATCCGTAGACTGGTTGTTATTGTGGAAATCCAAATAGGTAGACAGCGTAAGATTCATGTAACCGTATAGTGTATCAAACCGCATCCAGATTTTCCCTTAGTGTGTGCGGCGGTACCACCTAGCAGCAGTGCTGCCAGCAGTAAGAAACGCCATGGCATTCCGTGTTAAAAACAACGTGATGCTCCATCGCGCCCTCAAAGACCCTGGGCGGGAAATCGCTATAAATGATGAGATCGCAAAAGGCGCAAAGTGGGTCTTTGATGGACCGTTGAGGCGAGTTCCCCCATACTACTTTACGTACTTGACATTTTGCAAGCAGCGGTGGATTGGGCGCACGTTGATCGACATTTTCAGTACTGAATTCCGAGACAAACCCGAGTCTTATTATCGGAAAGCAATTGATAGCGGAATGGTTTTAGTGAACGATGAACCCGCGACAATCGAAACCACGCTGAAAAATGGTGATCTTGTAAGTCATCGCACACATAAACATGAACAACCGGTCAGCTCGCGGGAGATAGGTATAGTGTTTCAGAACGACGAGATCGTTGTTGTTGACAAACCTAGTGGAATCCCCGTCCACCCTACGGGGAGGTTCAAGTTCAACACAGTGGTGTCAATTCTAAAGCACGAAAAAGGAATTGAGTGCCATCCCTGTAACCGTCTTGATAGACTCACATCAGGGTTGATGTTTCTGGCGAAAACACCCAAAGCCGCTGAGCGATTGGGCAAGCAAATCAGAGACCGTGAAGTTCGGAAAGAATACATGGCTTGTGTAAAGGGCGAGTTTCCTACAGGGACAATAGAGGTCACTGAGCCCATGCGTACAGTGAACCCGAAGATTGCTTTGAATATGGTAGATCTTGGCCCGGAAGGTAAAGAAAGTAGCACGACATTCCAGCGCATTTCCTACGATGCAACAACTGGATTGTCGCTCGTTAGGTGCATGCCCCACACGGGACGGACACATCAAATTCGGGTGCACTTGCAGTTTTTGGGATACCCAATCGCCAATGACCCGATATATTCAAACCCGGATGTTTGGGGCCCTTCACTAGGCAAGGGCTTAGATGCTGAGACGGCCAACGTCACCGAGATAAGCCACCGTCTAGATGCCATTGGCAAGACGACAGCATCGAAAAGCTGGATCCACCCAGACTCTTCCGGTGAACGTCTCAGTGGAGAGCTGTGCGAGGTTTGTGAGACCCAACTTTACACAGACCCTGGTCCTAACGATCTCGATCTGTGGTTGCATGCTTTGAAGTATGCAGCAGCAGATGGATCCTGGTCCTACGAAACGCCGCTTCCGTACTGGGCAACCAACGCGCATATGCCATACATGGAGCTGGCTCTGAGTGAAGCGCGCAAGGCTCCTGATTTGGATGGCGCTTTTGCTGTGGGCGCGTGTCTAGTTTTTAATGGGGAAGTATTGGCCACAGGATACACGCGTGAGTTAGAGGGGAACACACACGCGGAGCAGAATGCATTAGCGAAGCTCGCCGCGGAAGGCCGCGTGGTGCCCCGTGGCACGGTATTGTATACCACTATGGAGCCCTGCACAGAACGGCTAAGCGGCAACTTACCATGCTGCGATCGTGTACTTCAAACGCCGGGAATCTCGACAGTTTTTGTAGGAGTGATGGAACCGTCCACGTTCATTGCTGAGAACGTTAGCCGCAAACGGCTCGAGGATGCCGGGCTGATTTACCTGCAAATCCCGGGGGTTGCCGAAGAAGCCCTGTCAATAGCTAAAAAGGGACACCAGGAAGACTGAGCTCTTTCTTTGTTTCAGTGTGAAGAAATTTGCAACCAAAAGCCTCTCCTATCAATTATACATTTACCATGGTAGCACCTGTTTTACGTACACGAAAAGAAAAAACGTGCTAAATCCATTACAAGATCTAATCAAACCCACCAGGACCCAGAATGAATCACGATGCATGTTGCAAGCCACCTAAGAGCCGCCGCTGGCGGTTGGAAGCGCGGTCGCCTGCTGGTGGTTTGTAACCGGTTAACCCTGCTCCCTCTATCTAACCTAACCTCGTCGTTGCCGGCACAGCGTTCGTCGTAGATCTAGTAGCAGGCAGTACGCGTATCGGGGAACCGACCACTATGGGCTTCATTGGGAAACTGAAAAATCACCGGGCACATACAATGGAGGGACGTAGCGCTCCGCTGTCTACGAAGGACGCCGCTGCTTTCCAGAAGGCTTTAACCCACTATGAAGCCAAGGAATATGAAAAGAGTCTCACCGAAGTAGATGCGATCATCCAGCGCCGGAAGGAGAAGGTTCACGGCGAGTCGCTCTGCCTGAAAGCTCTCAACCTGCACCATCTAAAGCGGGACGAGGACGGGTCTGCTGTGCAACTGATGCAGGATGGCACCAAGGTCGATGCCAAGTCCCATGTTGCGTGGCACATGGCCGGCATCTACCACAAGTTGCGACATGAGTACCCGGAGGCCTACAAGGCGTATCTCAACAGCTATCGCCTCAAGCGCGACAATCCTAACGTACATCAAGATTTGGCGATGCTTGCTGCACAGCAGCGTGACTATGAGGTGCTTGTCGACGTGCGTCGCCAGAACCTCGCAGCACGCATGAGTCTGCGCATGGCGTGGTTCGCCCTGGTTGCTGCACAGTATCTGGCCGGCAAATACGACGGGCTGGAGAAGACGGTGTCTTTGTATAACCAGGTGATGGCTATTGAGCAAATTTCTCAAAGTGGTGACAAGTCGGCCCAGGCCAAACTTGCTCAGGAGATAGAGAAAAGCGAGCTGCTGATGCTCCAGAACCGAGCGTTCAGAGAGCAAGGTGACATCGAGCGGGCCCTTAAGGACCTCGATACTATTAAGGATGATGTGCGGGATGTGCTTGCGTGGTCCGAATCGCGGGCGCAGTACCTGCGTGAGCTCGGGAAACAGAGCGAGGCTAAGGCGGCGTATTTGGAGCTGCTGGAGCGCAACCCGGGAAATCTGGAATACTACATTGCTCTCGAAGCTCTGGTAGCGGACCACACCGAACTGTACGCCGAGCTTGCCGAGAAGTTTCCCAAGGCTGATCTGCCCCGTGCGCGACCCCTGTATCTGTTTGATGCGAGCAGTCCTGGATACAGTGATCGGATTGAAGCGTACCTCACCCAGAAGCTGGCGCGTAAGGTTCCTTCGACGTTCTTGCTTGTCAAACCTCTGTACGAGGAGGACCCCGCCAAACGAGCTGTGCTCATTGATGTTGTTGAGAAGCGGCTCAAGCTCCTTGAAAATGCTACCAAGGACGCAGAGACAGCCATTTTTGTGGCTCGCCACTACTCTGCGCTTGGCCGCCATGCTGACGCTCTTGCTACCATCGAAACGATTGATTCGTCCACTCTGGACGATGACACCCGTGTTGATGTCCAGCTGGCCTATGCGGAGGTGCTGAGTGCTGCCGGTGACTTCCGTAAGGCAGCTAAAGTTCTGTCTGCTGCCTCAGACCTGCTTCCGGGTGATCGCTACTTGAACACAGCCGCGGCCGCTGCAGCGTTCCGAGCAAACGATGTTACCGAGGGCTACAAGCTTGCGTTTAAGTTCCCCATCCAGGGCAAGCATGCAGAAACAGAGCAAGAGGCGCTGAAGCACTTGCAAGACCTAGAAAGTGTGGACGTTCTTATCTGTGCGGCCGAGGCTCACCACCGTCTGCGTGACCATGGGCTGGCGCTGAAACGCGCAATGCAGATCGTGGAGATTTTCCGCGGCTACTACCGCGAGCAGTATGATTTCCACTTTTTTGGGCCCCAGAAGGGCACGCTGCGTGCATACATTGATGTTGTAAAGTGGGAGGACGAACTGTATGCCCACCCAGTTTACAAGCGAGCGGTTACTGTTGCGGTGAAGGAGTGGGTTGCATTAGCCACTCATGAGGACGATGGCCTCAGCCAGAAGGAACGCACTGCTGCCAAGCAGAAGCGAGCCAGCAAGCTGGACGAGCTTGACACAAAGGCCGACAGTGATCCGTTTGGCATTGCCGAGCTGGAGGCGAAGGATGGCCTGCAGCGTGCGTACGATGCTTACAAGCCGCTTGAGCTGGCCTTGGGCACGTCGTTCACGACCTGGATGCTTGGGTTTTCAATTCTGCTGGCGCAAAAGAAGTATGTGCTTGCAAACCAGGCCCTAAAGCGGGCGAAGGAGCTTGGAGCGCCAGACTGGCAGATTGCGTCTGGTGGCCTTAGGGCGCGGTATACGCTCGAGCATGATAGCGCTGCTCCGCAGGTGATCCGTGGCCTGCAACTTAAGATGCTGCCGAGCATTGCGAACAGCGGCGACGTTGTTAACGATGACGAGGTCGAGTATGCGAACTCCTATGTGACAGATCTAAGTGAGTGGGTGCGCGTGCGCCGGTTCGTGGGCAATGTTAATGGTGTCGAGGACCGCCTTGTGCAGGCCCTACCGGCGTCGGAGGACGTGCGCCAAGTGGAGGCGATTTACTACGAACTAAAAAGGACTGGCTTAGGAGGAAAGTACGCGGAAGCAGTCAAAGAGGCATGGCCACATGCTTCATTTCTGTGAACCGGATACGTCACTTTTACACCCCCCCACACTGTTCCGAACTAGATGTCCCACCATGGCCGATGGCCAGTTAGTCATCAGTGCTTCCCGAAAAGGGAATAGAGCACTGTAGTAGGAAACTTATTCGATAAAACTGGTAGCTAAAGCTGATTTATTCAAAGTTGTAAATTGCCTAAGAACAAAAGTGATAACGACGATAAAGCGGGGTTACATACGGCTGAGGATTTCCTTGTGCGTCTCCTCCAGGCTCGCCCGCTCCTTGGCGTCTTCAGGCTGCGGCCAGCCCACAATAAGGCCGGTCTTAGGGTCGCGCTTCGGTATGAGATGGAAGTGGACGTGAGGCACGATCTGGTGAGCGATGGTGCCGTTGTTCTGGAGGACGTTGTAGCCCTCGCCGTCCAGGCCGGCGATGTCGAGGTTCGAGGCAATTGCAATGCGCTTGACCGTGGGCAGCAGCTCGGCCAAATACTCGTCAGGGATGTTGTGCAGCTTCTCGCCGTGGTACTTCGGAATCACCAGGGCGTGGCCCTTTGCCGTGGGGCCGATGTCCAAAAAGGCATAGACCTTTGACGTCTCTGCGAGCTTCAGCGACGGGATTTCGCCCCGGATGATTTTGCAGAAAATGCAGCCTGCGTTCAGCGACGACGACATTGGCGGGGGTTGAAGAGCGAATGAATGGCGCTTAATCTTCTTGCCCGGGAGCTCGTTCGTAGAGTCACCGACCTGAATAAGCATGGCTCAACCCTATGCGGGCAAGAGCGGCCAGAGCGGTTGGTGCAAGCAGTTTGTGCCAGCACACGGCCGCGCTGTGGTGTCCGATGATTTAATTCTTCATTAATCTCTTTTTGAATCAACTGGGCCTTGGCCTGTGCTTTTGTGCTTCTAAATTAAATATATCCTGGTCCAACCCAATGCTACAAAGAAATAAAGGTGAGACTCTTTCGCGCCCCATTTCCAGGCGAGGCTGGAAGCGCAACAACATCTCTAAATCATCAAAAAGAAGGACATGTGCAACTAAGAGTTGAGCCAGCTCGTGACCTGGCTGGCGCCGACCCGCGACGCGAACTTGAGCGACTGCGTGCCCATGGGGAAGTAGCTGAGCGTATACCACAAGGCGGCAATGATCTGCGTGACGACGGCTATCAGCGTGAGAATGGTTGAGCGCAGTCCCAGGCTGAACACAAGCGTCATGACGATGGCGCCGAAGTAGGCGAGCGTGAACCAGATGCGTGCGGGCGAGACGAGGTGGTAGATATAGTTGACGGGGCCCTGCAGGACACCAAAGCTGATCACGAACAGCAGCGACGCCAGCGTCCAAATCGTGGCGAACTTCCTCGGCTTCATTGCCAGGACGGGCAGCAGGGCAAAGCAGGTCGTGAACAGCAGCGCCGCCGCGGCCAGGCACACGCCGAACACTATGAGCCGGTCCCAGCGGCTCAGCGTGAACCACTCGGGCTCCTCGACGGGGTCATTCGCAGACGGGCGCTCCGACGTGGGCAGCCGCAGCGTGCTCTGCTGGAACGGGTTCGCATTGCGGATGCGGCTGAAGAAAGAGGACGAGTTGACGGTGTCGGCCGCCTGCGACGTGAGCAGCCCAGCGCTGCTTCGCCACGAGCTCAGCTGTTCTTGGAACACATTAGCCATTGCGTCAGCGTCTCGAAGTGTAGTGGTCCTTCAGCGGCTTACTTCCGCCTGTTTTCTCGCAGTCCACGTTGGGAAAGCGTGCGGTGGCTCTTAGTCGCTCCCCCGAGGCGACGGCCCGCTTGTCCAGTTTGGAGCCAGGATACTGCCGGGCCTCCGCATTCTTCTGGGGGTGGTGGATCAGCGGCAACCAAAGACCGAGCATGTCATGTTTACTTCTTATGCATTTTGTTAGACTCTAGTATAAATCCGGCTGCTGCATAATCTCCCTGTTCTCGTTGCGCCCGATCTTGCGCATCTTCACCATGATACTGGTCTTCTCCCACCGTTCAGGACATGGCTTCGGCGCCTGGGGTGTCTCAGTGATCCAGTAATAAATATCCCAATCGTTCTCGTTCATAAACAGATCATACTCGTCAAGCTCCTCACGCGTAAGTGTTGGCAGGTGCTCCTTGGCAAACTTGCCCAGTATCACACACGTCTCCAGAATGCCCCGCTTCCGGCTCTGCCACAGTAACCGGGCGCGCTTCTTCTCCGTAGGCTCGTTCACCCGCTGGATAGGTTCCAGCTTGACCTCCTCACCACTGTCCTGCAGGATCGCCTCTGCACTGCCGAGGCGGGCATTGGCCGAATGGAACAATCGGCTCGTGGCCCGCGGACGCAGCATGGAGGTCCCTGCGCGCCGCGCACCGTAGCATCCCGAGGCGAGTGCCAATCGAGAAACGATTCGGGCTTGCATGCTGCTCAGTCAATTGAAACCCAAATTATTGGTGACAGCACAAATTGCAGCGGTTCGATTGGAAAACCTCGCCCGCACCCTCTTAGTCAGAATAGGCCCGTATCTGGTGGCATCTTCAGCGGTTCGCTAATGAGGACAGGCAACTGTGCATTTTAGTGTCGAGGTCGCGCGATGAAAAGGGTTGGCGCACTATAAATCAAACAATGGCCGTGCACAATCGAGATGTCGCTGAACAAAAGGGTTGTTGCGTGACTAGCATGTGAGCCACAGATCGTCGGTGAGAGCTCATGACTAAGGGCATCGCGAGAGGACTGTTTGTCTCATGCTCAGCGATCCCCCTTGCATGCATGGATTTTCTGAACCGTCCATTCTATACAGAGCTGAAGCCCTTGTAAACTAGTCTAGATGGCTACAAGCACTAATTGCGCCTTTTCGCCAGTCGTATCAGCTGCACAGCAGACTCATGCTTTCGAAGCACGGGTATTCCCTCCCCTCACCCACGGCGGGGGCAGCAGCTATTTTAGGCCAACCGGCGAAAAAACAAAGAGGGAGAAGGTGCCGGGCTGTGCAGCACCATTTACGTGATGTGCACTGAACGTCATAATCTGTATTCACGGGGCGCGGGTGTGACGCGAGTTTAATTGATTTCGTGCATAACCCACGCCCACATAATCAAAATAGCCAGCCACCGCGCTAATGACGCACGCGATGTGAGACATTGCCGCAGGCATGAAACTTCGGGTGCCCTCCTGATTTTTTGCCTCACGCACCACACGACGGCGCGGGTGCAGCGACCTCATGCTTGGCCTCGAAGACCCCCCGGCGCCGCCATTCACCCCAGTCCGCAGCTCCTCCGCACACCCGCCAACAACGCCGTCCAGCACATATAGTCCCCAAAGCAACCGCAGCTTCGGCAATGGCAACCTCTCCACAAGCAGCCCTGGCGATGCTCGCCGCAGCTCGTTCCCGGCCTCTTCTTACCGCTCATCCGCTGTGCTCGAGACCGGCTCCGCCATACCGCTGCAGTTCTCGACCTCGGACGAACTTCGTGAGATCCAGATACGGCGCGCTCGAGACTCGATCGAGGGTATGAGCTCGGTCCTGTCGGACATGAAGTCGCATCTTGACAACGTCAGACGGGCGTCCACGAATTCTGAGCCCCTGCTGGACACTGCAGGACCGCCTCAAAGCACATCAGACCGGGCTGCTGAGCGAGCAGCAAGAATCAAGGCATTGGGCGCGCCCTGGGTGCCACCGCACGGCCAACCGCCATTCCCGTCTCCACACGGGCCACCTCCCTCATTCAAGGCGCCGCTGTCGCCCCTATCGCCGCCCCAAAGACCCCCTCAGTTGCAGGAGCGCAGCAGCGATCGCAGCGGAGGCTCGCCCATAGACGTGGATGCGTTCACGACTGCCGAGGAACAGATGAGCGACGAGGAGCATGGAGCCACCATTCCCACGCTTCCGCGCCTGTCCTCTGCTAATTGGCGCCAGATGCTGTCTCCGTCGCCCACCAAGGCAACCAGGCCGCGGTCGCGGCCCACCAGTAGTCTGCGCCAGGACGCGCTTCGTGGGGACGATGACGACGACTCGGATAATAGGATTGGTGCTGGCGACAATAATGGGAGCGACAATAGCATGGACAGAAGCCAGGGGTTCGGAAGCATGAATGACGACGACGAGACGCCCGAGATTGTTGGCGTGCAGGAAGCTCTGCGCATGCATACTGTCAAGCATGTGCCTGCGGCCGTGCTCACCGAGGCACCGCAGCCCGTGGCTCATGAGGCAAGCGTCCGCCATGCTCACGCGCCCTCCGACGTGTCTACGAAAATGCTGGACCTAACATCAACACCGCCCGTGCCTCCGCGTCATGGAGAGCATCGGTCCCACAAACGGCAACATCGCTACAGCGCGGGAGATAAAGAACCCCGCGGCGAGGACCTCACGGCCTCTAATCGCGCGCAACTACACGCGCGGTCACAATCCCAGCCCACCCAAATCGAGAGAACGCATCTCACGTTTGTGCCCCATTCCACACCATCGCAGCCACCGAACAGAGAGTCTTTACCCCATTCGCTGCCTCGCTCTCTACGTTCACCGGCACCTGGGACGGCACCCGCTTCGACGCTGGGCTCCATGCCCTCCACCTCCCACCCTCATGCGACGTTTCCGTCACGCACACCTGTACAGCCGCAGTCGCACCGGCACCGCCATTCGCGCTCGCAGTCGCGATCAGGCCCATCGCAAGCCCCGCATGAGACGCGCCGATGGCCCGACGAGGCTGCACCGAAGCGGAACTTCACGAAGAAGTCGATTGAAGACCTGGTCCAAACGGCACCAACTGACCATGTGTATGACCTTAATGATATCGATCTTCCTGGACCGGAGCGTCGTCTCCTGGAGAAGTTTGTTGACTCCTTAAGCAAGCTCAGTATAGAGATCCAGATGGACAAGGGGAAGCGCGATGAGGGCCGGCGCCGACTAAATAATGCCCTGCGTGCCCTCGAGGGGTGGATCTGATCTAGGCTGATCTGACCCATTCCAAGCGCAACAGATACTTTCTTGTCCCTCCCACTGGCTGTAATATTACGATAATGATACCTCTCTTTTTTATTTATGTAGAAGAAAGCTTCTCAATGTATTCACGTTTATTTACTTCCAGGCTCACTTGCAGCAGCACCCTGCAATTGAGAAGCGTTTTTGTCAGTCGGAGCATGTATGTTGCCTGTCTCAGGATTACCTGCTCCAGTGACGGCTGGTGCAGCTGCTGATGCCGGTATTGGTGCTGGTACTGGTGCTGAAGCTGCTGGTTCGGGCACTGGTGCAGGCGCAGGTGCAGATGCAGATGCAGATGCTGGCGCTGATGCTGACGCTGGTGCTGGTGCTGGTGCTGGTGCTGGTGCTGATGCTGGTGCAGCGGCTGACTGCTGGCCAAATGTGTCGCGCTCAACATCCGGTCCCGTCTTCTCCAGCAGCTCGGGATTCTTCCCACCGAGCAAATTATTGAAATCTGATTCTTTGCTCAATAATGGCTCAGGCGGTGGGTCGTCGTTTGGCAGAGCATCAGAAGCTTCTGGCGAGGAGGGCACACTGTCTTGGTCCGAAATACCAGCTTCCTGAGCCAACTGCTGAGCCCTCTTCTCCTGCTCGGCTGCGATTTCTTCGGGGTTCTCGAAGACAAAAACGCCATCTGAGTACCGGATTGTTCCATCCGGAAACTGGGTCTCCGGCATGTCTGCGGGCCGCCTGTTCATCGGGTGCTGAAGAGTCCAGCCCAGTCTTTGGGCAAGTAGTTCAACCGTGTCGTCGCAGTTGCCCAAAAACGTGGCCTCGAACACAGCGTGCGACGCGAGCGTCTTGGATATGAAAATCTGTGGCACGCTGCGCCGCACGACCTTGACGATTTCGCTGACGGGCGCGACCTTCAGCGACGTGCCCATGCAGATCACCAAGTCGCATTTGAGCGCGTCGCCCTCGTCGAGAAGAAGGCGGTCGAAGCGGTGGGGCAGCGACTCGCCAAAGAAGGTGATATCCGGCTTCAGCACGCCGTGGCTCAAGCTCTCTGCGTCGTCCTCATCGTCGCTGCTGTCGGCCCTCCGTTTTCGCCGGTCGCGACGCTGCTTGCACTCCGGACAGTACGGAACCTCGCCGGCCCTGATGGCTGGGAAGAGCTGCTCTCCGTCCGGAACTGCGTAGCCGCAGGTGATGCAGTGGGCCGAGCCGAACGAGCCGTGGCACTGCACGACCTGGGAATGATCGAGGCCGACGTGGTGCTCGATGTTGTCAATGTTCTGCGTGTAGTTGCGCAACAGCTTCCCCTGGTCAGCCAGGAGCTTGATGAACTGGTGGGTTGGCGTGCCTGCGCACACGGCGGGGTCCGGCAGGATCTTGCGCGCGACGGAGTAAAAGATGCTCGGGTCCTCGCGGAACAGCCTGATGTCGAACACCTCCTGCGGGTCGCCGAGCCCGAGGTGCCGCAGCTGGGCATACAGCCCGTTGTCACTGCGGAAGTCGGGGATCCCCAGCGACGTCGAGATACCTGCTCCCGTGACGACGAGGATGTGGCGAGCGCTCTGGATGGCTTGCGCGACCTCGTCCAGCGTGCGTGGCTGCGGCAGCCGCCGGCGGCGCAGCATGGCCACGCGCACGGCGATCTGTAGGGCAAAGTCGAAGTCGCTCGCCGACAGCCCGGGGTCCTCGGCCACGTCCGTCGGGAGCCTGAAGCCGAGCGCGGCTAGCAGCTCGGGGCCCGGCCGGGCCTCCTGCATGCGGTACTTCGCGTGGAACAGGACGGGGCCGTGCACGACGAGGAAGTTGTACGCCTCGTCGGCAAACGCGGCGTCCACGGTGACAAGGGCCCGCCCGTCGGGGGCTGTGGCCCCGTCGTAGTCGAAGCTGTCCTCCATTGCCAGCAGCAGCTTCTCCTTCGCGGCGTCGTCGGCGCCGCCGAGCAGAATCGCGTCGTCGAGCTCGGAGTCCAGCGAGCTATCCGAGTCGCTGTCCAGCGGCGCGGCGCCGAGCCCGGCCGTGATCTCGTCGGCCGTGATCTCGCCGGCCGTGGTCTCGCCAACTGCCGTGCCGCCGGCGCTGCCGAGCTCATCCGCCGCGGCGAGGCTCTGCGTCGCGGCGGCCGGCTCGTGCGCCTCGCGGTCGGCGTTCACACTCTTGTCGCGCACCGCAGCGTGCTCCGGCTCATGAGGGCTGGCCGCATGCACGTCCATGGCACACACCCTGATTCCACTGAGGCTTGGGAAGTCGCGTGGGTACCGTCAACAACACTAATCAACATTTATGTGGGCCCCCCACACGGCGGTGGTCCTCTGCGGGCCGGCGATCCGAGCACCGCTAGAGGCTCAGCGGGCACATGGCGCCGTTTCATCACATGCGCGTGGAAATTTCCGAAACAGTCGTTATTAAAGCGTACGTAGCACAGCTCGAAGAAAGAAAAGTATAGAGCCTCTGCACATGGGAGGCTGATCTGAGGAGATTCAAGGGGCGAAGCAATCTGCGACTAGAAAGGGATTAGATAGGCTTGCATATAGGGGCTCGGGAGACCTGTGCTCGTGAGGCCTGTGCTTGGGAGGCCTGAGGCCGGGTCTGTGTGCAGCGGCTCCTGTGCGAGGGCCGTCGCTGCTCCCGTCCGGCAAGTGCCTTGCGTTGTTCCCGAGCAGCTGGACGCACGGTTGTTTGTCTCAGTTGCGCGGCCTTTTGGCGTCAATGGGGCTGCCGGCAACCAGGCGCGCCATCACTGTCTGGGAGAACACGCCAATGGGCATCGCTTCGTAGTCTTCCTCGGTGGGCGGGTCCGGCAGGGCCTCGAGCTGATGCTCCAGGCTTCGGTGGGGCCGTTCGAACCACTGCGCACGAGGCCCCTCTGGCGCGGGCCCGGCGCTGGCCGAGGGCGACGGGCCTATTGTCTCCACCAATTCGCCCTGCGTGTCGGCACTAGCTTGGCGCTTCTGGCCCCTGCGGGGCCCTAGCTTGAACGTGACGGCCATGGCGACCGTGCAGCGTCCTGTAGTGTCCACGCAGTGCGCGCAGTGTCGGACCAGCCGATCCAAAGACGAGCGCGCGGTGGTGCCCTCACGTGCCGGGTCCGCCTAGTCCACTTGCGCACGCCTGAGGTGGTACTAGCTATGCGGCTGCTGCTACAGACGGTGCGGGCGTTTCCCAGGCCGGGGATGCGCGCGGGACGCCATGTGGCGCGCATGCTGCCGCAATTATGCCGGTTCGAGCACACGCGGGCCCGGAGCAAGTGGGAGGAGCGCCTGAGCCGGCTTGACGCGCTGTTCATCACGGGAGTGACGCGGTTCCACGAGATCACCGGGTACTCCGAGATCGAGCGGCTCAAGGAAAAGGTGCTGCAGCTGGAGGCGCGGATTGGCGTGGCGCGGGACGGCGTGCGGCAGGCGCGGGAGAGGTACAACCAGAGGCTGGCGCATCGCGCGAGCTCGCAACGCGAGATGAACGAACTGCTCCTGCGCAAGCAGACGTGGCAGGCCGGCGACCTGGAGCGGTTCACGCAGCTGTACAAGGACGACCACAAGATGGAGCAGGACGTGAACGAAGCGAAGACGGAATACGACGCGGCGGAAACGCTTCTGGAGGAGCTGCAGATGCACAATGGGCGGCTCATTGGCGCGCGCTACCGCGAGGAGCAGCTCTGGAGCGACAAGATCCGACAGGCATCGACGTGGGGAACGTGGATCCTCATGGGCATCAACATTCTGCTGTTTGTGGTCGTGCAGCTGCTGCTCGAGCCGTGGAAGCGGCGCAAGCTCGTGCGCTCGTTTGAGAAGCAGGTGCGCGACATGTTTGAGAAAACAGAGGCGGCTGTCCAGGATGGAGAGGACCACATAACTGGGGTCGAGGAGCAGCTGATTGAGGCCGTGAAGCAGCCGCCACTGACGTGGCACACGCTATCTGATCGATTACTGCAGCCCGAGTTGGTGCTACGTCCCATCGAGGCGGGTGCGCTGGCTGTAGGCGGCCTTGTTGTAACGACGGCCGCGGTGGTTCTGTGCATGGGCCCGCGCTAGGCCCCGACCGAGCACAATGTATGATAGACGAAGAACTCCAAAAGAATAGATGCAGCTTTCTAGATCGCGGCGTAGATTATGACTGTTATCTGGATTGTGACTGCAACTAGATTAAGACCTAGATTGACCTGCATTATGAACTCGATTATGACCTAAATTGGGACTTGAATTGGGGCCTAGTTTGGAACCTGAACCAGAACCGGGATTGTGACATAGACGGCGACCTAGGACCTAGACTCCAACCTACATTGCCACGGCCCGCCGGGGTTCGGTGGTTGTTTATACTTGCACGCCGCCCGGGTGGTTTCCAAGGCTAGGGAGGCACGTGACACGAGGGTTGGAAAGTTCGCTTTGTGATTATTAGTGAACAGGCAGACAAAAAAAGGGGCCCGAGTGCGCTTAACGCAGAGGTCCAAGCAGCACTTTCCACCGGTTTCATTTGCGTCTGCGATGCCGCCCAAGAAGCCGCTCCCGCGCGTGCCGTATCTGAAGACCAAAAAGCAGTGGAATGCGCAGCACAAGGGCGAGGCGTCGTGCCTGCCCGCGCTCACAAACCTGCTGAACTGCTGGGCGTCCTACGAGGAGGGGGCTCCGCAGTGCGCGAAGCTGGCCCAGGACCTCAAGGACTGCATGACGAAGAAGCGTGTGAAGCCGCCGGCCAGCGCGACGCCTGACTTCGTCAAGCTGCTCAAGCGCGTGAACCCACCCCCGCACGACTAAAGTTTCCACCGGCGTCGGTCCCCTGGGGCCGCGGCATGTACGCGACGGCTAGACTGCTCGGCTGCTGGCGCTACTCGCGGCGCTATTCGCGGCGCCGCGGCGGTTGCTGCCGCCACAAAATCTGGGGCTTGTTTTCCCCTGCGGTGACGGCGCGCGAGCCCTCGCATGCTCTCCGTACTCTACTACCTGTACATATTTAAATGGAACAATTTGTCTAATCTTGTTGGTTTGGATGGGGCGGCCTCGGCGCCGCTCCCCGTCGCCCAGCGGCACTCAGCAGGCGCAGCACACATGGACGATCACCCACCCTAGTGCCGGCTCCCAGCCGTCGCGTCCCACGCACTCGTGACCAAAGGTGGGTTTCGTCAGCATCGCGACTTTCACCCACATCCACCACCACCTATCGGACCCGAGCCGCATCTAGGACGTCCCCCAGTGTAGTGTCGCTGATGAGTGGCAATACGAGCGAGGACTTGCGGCGCATGATCCAGCGCGAGAAGCGCTTCATCGAGGGCGCGCGCCGCATGCGCCAGACGGCCCAGAACCGGGTGGTGCGCTCGCAATGTGACTCGCAGATCGCCGAAGCGTCGCGCAACATCGCCTACCTGCAGGCCCGCATGGACCGGTTCCACCTCGAGGGCCGCCGCGCGCCGAACGTCCAGCCCAAGCAGGATACAAAGGTCACCAGACTCGACGTTTTCCGGTGGGACAAGCCGCAGACGATGGGCCCACGCATCCAGCTCATGCTCCAGCAGCTCGAGTACAAGCTCAACATCGAGGAGCAGTACGAGCGCGGCACCCGCAAGCTCGTCAGCCTCTACCGTCAGACCGGCGACCGCAAGAGCCAGGCCGAGGCCCAGGCAAACCTGGCCGAGTCCACCGCAAAGATGGCCCTGCTTAAGCGCTCGAAAAAGCGCTACTCGGACATGAACCTCGCGTCCATCTCCCAGGGCGACGAGGACATGGTCGAGTCTGGCTTCGAGAACGGCATCGACCAGGGAAACTTCGCCACGCCGAACGTCAAGCGCCCGCTCACGGGCATGCTCCGCATCTTCGTCAAGCAGGTCGAGGACGTCGACCACACCATCGCCTGGACCGACCAGGTCGAGATGTGGATCTCCATGTCCGTCGAGAACAACAGCGCCGCCGCTGCCCACACCCGCGCGTCCCGCTCGTCCATGTTCAACGAGAACTTCAGCATCCCCGTCGACAAGGGCAACGAAATAGAGTTTACCGTTTACGACCGCCCCACCACCAGCTCTGGCGCCACTCCGGTCGCCCTAATGTGGCTCCGCATCAGCGACATCGCCGAGGCCATCCGCCGTAAGCGCGTCGAGCGCGAGCTGCGCGAAACCGGCTGGGCCTCCGCCGCGCGCGTCCAGGAACTCAACGAGGAGCGCAGCAGCGACAACCGCAGCAGTGACCGTAGCACCGACCACGGAAGCAACTGGGGCAGCGGCGACTCCACCCTCTCCTCTGGCTCCGCGTTGGCATGGAACCAATCGCCCACTTCGGGCGGCTCGGCTCTAACGGGTCCGTCTACGGCTGCAGCTTCGGCCACATCTACCAGTAGCACTATCACTGGCTCAACCATTGGTGCAAACCCTGTGGGCACCAAGTCTACCGCAGGCCCCGCCGGTTCCACTGGCAGCTCCAGCAGTACGCTAGGCACTGGCTCCAGTGGCAGCGGTGGTGCCGGCACCGCTGCAAATGGCCCCGGCACAGCCGCTCAATCGCCACCGCACACGGCGTCTGCAGCGGCCGCAACCACGGGCTCGGCGTTCACGCCCGACTCCGTGGAGGGCTGGTTCATTCTCGAGCCGGCGGGCCGCGTGTATCTGCGCCTCGGATTCGACAAGACCGGCGCAAACCCGCGCACACCCCGCGCAAGGGTGCACGGCGAGGACCACCTTGCCCGCTTGGGCCGACACAATGCCATTCGGAAACGCGAAGAAACGCAGCAGGTTCATGGCCACGAGTTCGTGTTGCACCAAGCGTACAATATAGTGCGCTGCTCCATTTGCGGCGACTTCACAACCTCCCACTTCCAGTGCCAGAAGTGCAACCTCTCTTGCGACCGCAAGTGCTTCTCCAAGGTTGTCACGAAATGCACGGCCCTTATGTCGCAGGACCCGGACGAGGAGCTCAACCATCGCATCCCCCACCAGTTCGAGCCTACGACGAACATGAAGGCCACTTGGTGTGCCCAGTGTGGCTACATCCTGCCCTTGGCCTCCCGCAAAAACGTCCGCAAGTGCATTGAGTGTGGCATCATGACCCACACTGCATGCAGCGGGTTTGTCCCCGATCTCTGCGGAATGTCTATGGAAACTGCATCCCAGGTTATGAACGAGATCAACAGCACACGCATCCGTCAGGCAACAAAGGCTGCTGCTGCGGAAAGCTACCGGGCCCAGCCGCGGCCCCACACTCCTACATCTCAGTCCACGCAGCCCCATCATGTATCCCCGAACCAGCAGCAGCGTGTTTCACAGTCTGCCCACTCTCACGCGTCGCACTCGCAGGCACACCTGAATAAGACCTCAGGGAAACCCAGTCCCATCCCGCCGCCACGGAAGGGTCCCATTCGCAGGAAGGAAGTGCCGGCACCGCTCAAGACGGACCCGCGTCTCGCGCCTCCTTCTCATTCAGCCACCTCAAAGCCATTGGACTCGCAGTCATATACGAGCTCTCAGCAGTCGGCGCAATACCTTCCACCCCAGGCAGCTAAGCAGCCAACGACGTCAGGGGCAGTCCGTATTCCCAATGCGCCGAGCACCGCGCCTCCACCGCTTCCTCCGCGAAATGACGACATCGATACTCAAGAACTGAGCCCAGGTGCCATGGAAGCATTACATGATGCAGTGTCGGCAACTCTCGGGCCAGATACTTCATTGGGCTCGGACGGGTATCGCGCATCAGAAGACACTCGGGCTCCGAAACCTGCTGGTGAAGCTTACAACAACGCTGCTGAGACCTCGGCACCGATGGCAACTGGTCCTGGACCGGTGGCTAACACTGCCACTACCACCGGACGGCGGCGCCGGAAGATTGGTCTTGACGACTTCTCATTTTTGGCTGTACTTGGCAAGGGCAACTTCGGTAAGGTGATGCTTGCTGAGTCGAAGCAGTCAGGACAATTATATGCCGTGAAGGTTCTGAAAAAGAATTTCATTATTGAAAATCGTGAAGTGGAGTCGACGCGTAGCGAGAAGCGGGTGTTCTTAATTGCCAACCGCGAGCGGCACCCATTCCTCGTGAACTTGTTCGCTTGCTTCCAAACGGAAAACCGCATCTACTTTGTAATGGACTACGTGAGCGGAGGCGATCTCATGTTCCACATTCAAAAGAAGATGTTCAGTGCGAAGCGTGCCCAGTTTTACGCAGCAGAAGTTCTGCTTGCCATCAAGCACTTCCACGACAACGATGTAATATACCGAGACTTGAAGCTTGACAACATTCTGCTCAGTCTCGATGGTCACATAAAGGTTGCGGATTACGGCCTTTGTAAGGAAAACATGGGCTACGGTAAGACGACCGGTACATTCTGCGGAACACCAGACTTCATTGCGCCGGAGATTCTGCTGGACCAGAGATACGGACGTAGTGTGGACTGGTGGGCACTTGGTGTGCTGATGTATCAGATGCTGCTCGGAAAGTCTCCATTTTTGGGTAATGACGAGGATGAAACGTATGATGCGATTCTTAGCGATGAACCGCTGTATCCAATTCACATGCCTCGCGACTCAGTATCAATTCTACAGCAACTTTTGACTCGTGACCCCACCAAGCGTTTGGGGTCAGGAGCAAACGATGCGTTGGACGTCATGGCTCATCCTTACTTTGCTAATATCAACTTCGACGACTTGCTGAATCGCGCTGTTGAGCCCCCTTATAAGCCGGAAATCGACTCTCCTACTGATGTGCGATACTTCGAGCAAGATTTCACCTCTGAAAAGCCAGCCCTCACGCCGATGAATAGTTTACTCACTGCTGAGATGCAGGAAGAGTTCCGGGGGTTCTCCTACAGTTTGTCGGATGCTATTTGATTTATAGGAAGGTACCTTCATCGGCGCGAATCCAAGGTTTTCAACCGCCACCATTGGCCCAACACTCATTTGTACCCAACTTCACTCATTAACTTGGACCTAACTATATACGACCGCCAGCATCCAAGAGAGACCATTCTTTTGCATTATATTCCCTATGACGTGGCTATCATTATTTATAAACCTATGTGAGCTTTCTTAATGCCGAACCTAAAAGAAGATAGATACATACAGGGGATCAGTAGAATGATAGTATAAATAGCGTTTGTACGGGAAATAGTACCGTGGATAGGGACCATGTTAGAGCTTCGCGCACAATTTCTGACAGGAGGCATTGAGCAACTGTGAGTGACTTTTTAATAGACCCCGCTATTTGACCTTTAAACGACGGGCTGGATTTGATGTACGGCAAATTAATATACAGGGCCTGTATATGTACTGAGGTTAGACGGACTCCAACGTCAAAGAAATCTTTAGAAGCCAGACTTTCTTCCCAATCCCACCAATCCCCGGTGTCTCCGAAAAGCACTAGTTCGTCTTATCAACTTTTACAGAAAAAAATAGGCCTCGTTTCTCCCTGCCACCTTGTTTAGAACTCGTTGGAGTATGATTTTATTAGTATTAGTGTAGTGCCAACATTCAGAACATTATCACTCAGACACTAAATAACAATTATCGCTTATTCGTACATTTATAGTAGACGACCAGCAAGTCGCAGATTTCAAGGACGCAATGTCATTTAGATATTGAACAGACGTATGTTTTTATCCTTTTTATAAACCTCGAACAAAAGAGGTCGGATTTGAAGCTAGGCCTACATGACGCTCAGGTACGATTGAATCTAAGAGCGCTATTCAAGCGCGACGAATTTTACCTACCGCGCGACTAGGCGTTTGCTGGAGAGGCTTGCGGAACTGCCGGCTTCTCAGTGCCTAATAGCACGATCTTCATGACGCAGATGCAGTCTACTGTATATCATACTTATGAAGAGTATGTACAGAGAAAATGTAAATGCCCATTATTACGCTAAAAAAGCCACGAGTTCTCTCTATTGCCACTAAGGAAGCTATCTTCAGCCACAGTGATAGAATCGCAGACGGGTTAGGACAGACCACTTTCTTAGCTGACAGCCCTAGTCCTATGTGCCATTATCAGATATTGAGCCCCTGAAAATGCTGCATAACTCAATGGGAGAAAAGGGAAATGTGTTGGTGCTGAGCTCCTAACCGCATCAGGCGCGCCCCCAAACACACAACCCAATTCGTTCCATGTGCTTTAAGACCAATAAAAGGCGTGCGAATAGACAACGGGTTGGAAAAAAAAGTCGTCTGCGCTGATGCACTTGCGCAACATATCCGACCGCGCCGGTGCACCAGAGGGACTTTTCAAGCTGCGGCTCGCCTCCTTGTTGAGACACGAATCGCGTGTCCCCAACCTCACATGACCTGGCGGCCCCAAAGTAGGGCTGGGGCGTGCCCCCAAGCGAAGCAGGCCGGCATAGAAAACCACCGCGATCTTTTCAGCATCTTCTCTCCACCACTCATGAGCGCGACTGGTGTGACAAGTCCGACGTCCGCAGCATCGCTGCGGCCGTTGACGCTGGCACTAGGCCCAGTGGAGCACGTAGTGCTTGTTCCTGCCGGCCTGGTGGCAAGCTGCACTGACCTGCGCGACCAGTTTGTGGCTTTCCATACGAAGCTGGAGGATTCGCCCGAGATAGAATCACCCACAGAGCTCGTTGCTGCATTCCTTGAGTACTTAACTCAGCACTCAGAGAACCACGGCGCCGCCGCAGACGTTCTTCCCATCATTCTCACCGAGTTCGAGCGTGCGTTCTTGGTCGGTAACGATGTGCATACGATCGCCGTTCAGCTTAATGACCCCACCGCGGTTGTGCGTGGATACATCAAGGCGCGCCACGCCGCGCACCGTCCGCTGAAGCTCCACACGCACGGCCACGCCCCGGCGTCCGGCCTCCTGCGCGCGGTGACCGACAACAAGGCCAAGATTCACGTCATTTTCGGCGGCCAGGGCAACTCGGACGACTACTTCGACGAGCTGGTTGGCATCGACAATGTCTACGGACCGCTAGTGCGCCCGCTGATCCAGGAGCTTGATGAGCTACTGCACTCGCTTCTGGAGACCACTCCGGAGGCCCGCAAGGTGTACACAGACGGTCTCGACATGGTGGAGTGGCTCGACAACCGTGATACAACCCCTAGCAAGGAGTACCTTATTACGGCTCCGGTTAGCGTCGCCCTGATCGGTGTGATCCAGCTTGCACACTACCACGTTACGTGTAAGATGCTTGGAACCACCCCGGGTGAGCTGCGCACTTTCTTGTCCGGCACCACCGGCCACAGTCAAGGTGTCGTCACTGCTCTCGCAGTGTCCCGTGCTGACTCGTGGTCCGACTGGCTGCGCGAGGCCAAGCGCTGTATCACCACGCTGTTCTTCGTCGGCCTGCGTAGCCAGCTCGAGTTCCCGGTCACTGCATTGGCCCCCTCAGTTCTGCGTGACTCAGAGGAGAACGGTGAGGGCACGCCGAGCCCTATGTTGGCGGTGCGTGAGCTTAACCGCGAACAGCTGCAGCGTTACGTTGATCAGGCGAACGAGTTTTTGCCTCCCGCTAAGCATGTCGCCGTTTCGCTTGTAAACGGTCCTCGATCCTTCGTGGTTAGCGGTCCCCCCATGAGTCTTTACGGTCTGAACCGCCTTCTGCGCTCTGCGAAGGCAGACCCTGAAGTCAACGAGGGCCGTATCCCATATAGCCAGCGCAAGCTTAAGGTGGTGAACCGTTTCCTGCGAGTTACCGTGCCCTTCCACTGCGCACTGCTCAAGAATGCGACCCAGCAAATCATCAACGATCTTGAGAAGCTGGGCGCTCCGACAAACCTCGCCTTGCCTGTGTTCGATACCTACGATGGTCACGAGCTCAGCAGTAGCGAGGCTGAGAAGCGTGTGGTTGAACTCATCACTGAGCTGCCTGTCATGTGGGAAAAGGCCACTCACTTCAAGGGCACTCACATTCTCGAGTTTGGCCCTGGTGGCTCAGCTGGCCTTGCCCTCCTTACGCAACGCAACAAGGAGGGTACCGGCGAGCGAGTCATTGCTGCCGGCGAGCTCGTGGTTCCATCATCAACAGGGCTGGGTGCCAAGAACGAGGTTTTTGACCGTAATGAGTCTAACGTAAAGTATGCCATGGATTGGGTGCGCGAGTTCTCTCCTAAGCTGGTGCATTGGGGTGACCGTCTAATGGTCGACACGAAATTTAGCCGTCTGTTGGCCCGCCCGCCGCTTATGGTTGCCGGTATGACTCCGTCAACGGTGGAGCCTCACGTTGTTGCTGCCACGATGAATGCTGGCTATCACATCGAGCTTGCTGGTGGTGGATACTTCCGTGAGTCTCAGCTCAGGGAGGCGTTCAGTCAGATCCAGCAGCTCTCGCCAGCCGGTATCACGTTGAACGTGCTTTACGTGAATCCGGCTATGCTTCAGTGGTGCATTCCCATGGTCGGCGAGATGCGTCGCCAGGGCTTCCCTCTTGATGGTCTCACGATTGGTGCTGGCGTACCATCAATTGAGGTGGCTAATGAGTACATCCGTGACCTAGGCTTGAAGCATATTTCGTTCAAGCCGGGTAGTGTGGAGTCCATTCGTCAGGCCATTGCCATTGCTGCGGCTAACCCGACCTTCCCTGTAATTCTTCAGTGGACTGGTGGCCGCGGTGGTGGGCACCACTCATTTGAGGACTTCCACGCGCCCATTTTGCAGACCTACGGCTCCATCCGCAAACATTCGAACATCATTCTAGTTGCTGGCTCGGGATTCGGTGACACCGAGGGCACCTACCCGTATCTGACGGGTGAGTGGTCGCAGAAGTTCGATTATCCCCCCATGCCCTTCGATGGCTTCCTGTTTGGCAGTCGTATGATGGTGGCGCGCGAGTTCCGCACGGCTGAGGCTGCAAAGGCGGCCATCGTGGCTGCCCCTGGCTTGCCTGATGCCCAGTGGGAGCAGACTTATACCGCTCGCGGTGGTGGCGGGATCATCACCGTGCTCAGTGAGATGGGTGAGCCCATTCATAAGCTTGCTACCCGTGGCGTCAAGCTGTGGAAGGAGCTGGATACTACCATCTTCAGCGTTCCTCGGGGTCCTAAGCGCGTCGCTGCTCTCCAGGCACAGAAGGACAAGCTTGTTCGTAAGCTGAACGCTGATTTCCAGAAGCCTTGGTTCCCTACCACTGAAACGGGCCGGGTCGTCGATCTTGAAGACATGACTTATGCCCAAATCATTCGCCGTCTTGTCCACACGATGTATGTTGCGAGCGAGGACCGCTGGATTGATATCAGCTTGCGTGATATGACTGCAAGATTCGTCCATCGTACTGAGGAGCGCCTTGCTTCGAAGGAGCGCCACAGCGTTCTTCAGTGGAATTCTCAGCTGGATTCGCCGGAAACGTTCATCGATCAGTTCGTGAATGCTTATCCTGAGTCTGAGACCCAAATCGTTAGTGCTCACGACAAGGACTTTTTCCTGGAGCTGTGTCTTGAACGCTCTCACAAGCCTGTGCCGTTCGTCCCTGCCCTTGACGAGAATTTCGAATTCTGGTTCAAGAAGGATTCATTGTGGCAGTCTGAGGATCTTGCTGCTGTACCGGACAAGGATGTTGGCCGCACCTGTATCCTGCACGGTCCTGTGGCTGCACAGTATTCCCATAAGGTGGATGAGCCTGTGGGCGAAATTCTTGATGCCATCCACGAAGGGCATATCAAGAAGCTTCTGGAGTCTCAATACAACGGCGATGCTTCTGCTGTTCCTCACGTGGAGTCGCTTAGCTTGCCTGTGCCGTCGAAACCTGATCTTGAGTACCACTTCGCCGGCGTGAAGATTGAGCACCGCTCTAACAAGGAGGAGTACGTCATCGGTAACGTTAACGTTCTTCCCTCGACTGAAGAGTGGCTCGCTGCTGTTGCTGGCCACCAGGAGGGCTGGCGCTATGCCTTGCTGCAAAGCTCTCAGATTGAGCAGCAAACTCCTAATGGCTCGACTCATGTCGAGAACGCTCTGCGCCGCGTGTTTGCCCCCACGTCGAACATGCGTGCTGAAGCAACGGAGACTACCCTCAGCCTTCATGAAGACGGGCGCTGCACAGTTGAGGCGGAGTGCACAAATGGCAAGGATATTTCGGTCAAGATGTGGGAACACCGCACCGCTACCGGTAAGCCCGAAGCCCTTGAGCTCCTCTATACCTATCAGCCAACCTTGATCGGCCATCTTCCTGTTGCCGAGAAGATGGAGGGACGTAACCTTCGTATCAAACAGTTCTACTGGCGTATGTGGTTCGGAAACGACCCGTACTCACCACCTGATCTACGCACTGTATGGTCTGACACCCCTGTTGTTGTCGACAAGCAGAAGATTAAGGACTTCGTGCACGCTGTTGGTAATAAGGGCGAGGCTCATGTCCATGGTGAGGTTGCTCCCATGGATTTCGCCATCGTTCTTGGCTGGCGCGCGATTACGAAGGCTATCTTCCCAACAACTATCGATGGTGATCTCTTGAAGCTTGTTCACTTGTCCAACCAATTCGCGATGCTTCCGGGAGCGCAGCCGTTGCGTGCTGGTGATGAAGTCGAGGCCAAAGCCCACATCAAGCGTGTGTCTATTACGCCTGCTGGTAAGATTGTCGAAGTTAAGGGGACTCTTTATACCGAGGGTGAGCCGGTTGTCGACGTCAGCTCGCAATTCCTGTATCGTGGTAAGTTTAAGGACTACGACGCTACTTTCAGCATTGTTGATGAGACGCCTGTTCAGCTTAAGATGGAGTCGATGCGTGACGTCGCCGTTCTTCGCTCGAAGGAGTGGTTCCACCCAGCTGAGGGAACAACCCCTGAGTCTCTGGCTGGAAAGACACTTACGGTTCGTTGCTGCTCTGAGGTGCGCCACAAGAGTGCTAGTGTCTTTGACGAGATTCACACTACTGGTGTTGTTGAGCATGTGCTTCCCACAAAGGAGATCGTCGAGGTTGGCCGTGTCGAATACTTAGCTGGACAATCGTACGGTAATCCCGTTGTTGACTTCCTGAACCGCAAGGGTGTTCAAATTGAGCAGCCGGTCAGCTTTGAGGTTCCGATTGCTCTTGGTGGCGGCAGTGGCCCGCTGGTTGCGCGTGCTCCGGCTTCTAATGAGCTCTATGCCAACGTCTCTGGTGATTACAACCCTATTCATGTTTCTCGCGTCTTTGCGCAATACGCTGGGCTTCCGGGAACCATCACTCACGGCATGTACACGTCTGCCTGCGTGCGTTCGCAGGTGGAGATGTGGGCTGCTAGCAATGAAGGCAAGCGTGTCCGTGCGTTCAGCTGCGACTTCGTTGGCATGGTTCTCCCGAACACGGAGTTGCACACAACTCTTGAGCACACCGGTATGATCAATGGTCGGAAGATTGTTAAGGTCAGCACCGCTAATGCGCAGGGCGAGGTTGTGCTTCAGGGCAGTGCCGAAGTTGAGCAGCCAACCACCGCGTATGTGTTTACAGGTCAGGGCTCCCAGGAGCAAGGAATGGGCATGGATCTTTATGCTTCTTCTGAAGTTGCTCGTGAGGTGTGGGACCGCGCGGACCGTCACTTTGTTTCCACCTATGGCATCTCCATTTTGGACATCGTGCGCAACAACCCTCGTGAGCTTACTGTGCACTTCGGTGGCGAAACTGGCAGGGCCATTCGCGAGAACTACATGGCTATGATGTTTGAGACTCTTGATGATAAGGGTGAGCTCCGCACCGAGCCCATCTTCCCGACCATCACTGAGGACACCGATCATTACACGTACACCTCGCCCAATGGTGTACTCTCGATGACCCAGTTCACTCAGCCTGCTTTGACGCTCATGGAGAAGGCGGCTTTCGAGGACATGATCTCGCGTGGTCTCGTTGACCTTGAAACGTCAACCTTTGCTGGGCATTCGCTTGGTGAGTACTCGGCATTGGCTGCTATGGCTGAGGTTATGCCGGTTGAGTCGCTTGTTGACGTTGTATTCTACCGCGGCATGACTATGCAAGTCGCTGTGCCTCGGGATGCTCAGGGTCGTTCGAACTACGGCATGTGCGCTGTCAACCCCAGCCGTATTAGCCCTAAGTTCAGCGATGCCAACCTTCGCAAGGTCATCGATGGCGTGTCGCAAGAGACGGGCTGGCTGCTTGAAATTGTTAACTTTAATGTCAAGAATCAACAATATGTTGCCGCCGGTGACCTTCGTGCACTCGACACTCTCACCACCGTTCTGAATTTGCTCAAGATGAACAAGGTTCAGGAGCTTAGCGTAGTGAGTGACGCAGATGCGAAGGCGTTCGTCCAAGAGGCTGCCAAGATGGCCGAGGCGAAGCCGCAGCCGATCGCCCTTGAGCGCGGCTTCGCAGTCATTCCTCTTCCTGGAATCTCAGTTCCGTTCCATTCCTCTTATCTAAGAAGCGGTGTGAAGCCTTTCAAGACGTTCCTTGCTAAACGTGTTGCGAAGAACGCTGTGAAGCCGGCAGCACTGAAGAACAAGTACATTCCCAACTTGACTGCCAAGCCATTCGAAGTCTCGAAGGAGTACTTCCAGGAGGTTTACGATCTCACAGGTAGCTCTGAGTGCAAGCGGATCATCGATCAATGGGATGAGATTACGAAGGAATAGAAATATATACATATAACTATCGAATCATTTACCCAAACTTACCCCATAATACATTTATATCGATTGTCTATGAACAAAGTGTGAGTTTAGCACAATTTGCCTTTTGCAGATGTAGCTCTGCGCCGCCCGTTGGCTCTTTCTCATCTGCAGTCAGGCCATGTGTAATCTAACGTTGCGCATGCCCCAAGGATGTTTACACATGCATGCAAGGATTTTCGCATGACTACCCATCTAACTAGTATGCTCTTAGTCTATATCTCCCGCGTTAATCGAGATTCCTAGTAGAGACTCAACTTGGTTTGAGCTGAAGGCCCTCTTATTATCCTAAACAAAATGCTGAGCAATGATACCAGGGGAGTTGGTACCGACAGGGATATATCAGCCTGCTCCATAAAGTGCAAATCATCCGGGAGCCCTACATTTAACCCTGACGATCACTATGAGATTCGAATCTGAAGGTTGCTGACGAACCAACCCCGAACCTTTATTATGGCATGCAAGGGGTAGATACTTGGTAGAGAGTGTACTAGGAGAACACTTAACCGATGGACAAAGAAGTAACCAAAATATCAAGTGCAAACTGCTGGTGGAAGTCAGCACTGTAGCTGTGCATGAAAGGCGAGCCGTTACAGGGTGAGAAGCGCCTGGATGCACATGGGCAAGGGTATGCAAGAGGTCGCGTCAACATACTTCTGGCGATTCGAGTAGTTGAACGCCAATAGAGATTGGGGTTGTTCTTATGCGGTACGCAACAAAATATGAAGAAAACGTATATATGTGCGTAACAGTTCTTAGTAGGTCTTGAAGTTTATTTTAATTTAGGATGCCGAGAGTTAAGCGAGTTTTGGTCCACATCCTGCATCTCACGCACTTTCTGAGATCAGCTCAACTTGATGCCGTACAATAACAGATATAAGCATCTATACGAGCGGCATTTTCAGGTAACCCTTGCGTCATCACGATATAACAACTATATAACCCGTTCATTTTCGGGGATATGATACTTTACTCTACATCTGCTACATGTTTTCTCAGCTAGCTCTTATTCTGGGCGTGCTTTCCCTTACCAGCGGTGCGCCGGTCAACTCGACGGGTGTCGTGCACCTTCCTCTCCGTAAAGAGTCTGGAAAAATCACGAACGGAACTCGTCTGGAGAAAAGAGGTTCCCCCGACGAGCACCTAACGTACTCAGGGTACCGCTACTGGGCAGATTTCTCTGCTGGAGGTCAACCCTTGACTTGCTTGCTTGACACTGGCTCTTCCGATACATTCACGTTTACGAATGAGGCCTTCAGCGGCGGCTGGATCCCCGGAAAGTCTTCTGACTATCAATGGCAGAACGACGACTTTCAAGCCGCGTTCGGAACTGGAGACAACCAGGTCGGGGGCTCGTGGGCCACCGACTCCATTGAGTTGGGTGGGACGACCATTAAAGATTACCCCATTGGCCTGTTGAACCAGACTTATGGGGCCTTCCCGGACAATAGGGGTATTTTGGGACTCGGTCCTAAGTCTGCTGAGACGCCGAGCTCGAAATATCCACCTCTATATGAGCGTATGAAAGCTGCCGGCACCACCGGCTCCAACGTTTTCTCTTTGTACACCGACAATGGGGACGGTACTGATGCGCACCTACTATTTGGCGGCGTGGATACAGCCAAATTCGAGGGAAAGCTCCAGACAGTTCCCTTCGCGCAAAAGGAGTTTTGGAGAAACACCTTCTTCAGTGTCGACTGGCAATTCGACGGCCAATGGTATGAGGGTGGCGCTCTCGACACGGGCACGCCGAACATCTTGCTCCCTCAGGATGTTGTTGACTCGGTGGCAAGCAAGTATGACTGCATTCAGTCTGACGATGGGGAGTACGTTGCCAACGGCACACCGGCTGCAGACCTTGACCCGATTGTGATCACTGTGGGAGGAGTGGATATCAAGGTTCAGCCATTCTCGAAGGTCGACGACGACCGCTACTCCTTTGCACTCCAGTACAGTATGCCAAGCGATCAAGGGGCTACCATCTACATTCTTGGTGACCCTTTCCTGCGCGCTGTTTACTCTGTGTTCGACATCGACAATGCGTCTTACGCTTTTGCGCCTATTAAAGTTAGCGGTGAGTCGAACATTGTCCCTGTAGGAGATTCGATTCCCAATTCGACACCTGCTCCTGACCAGTCTACCAACCATGTAGGCAACGGTAACCCCGGACCTTCGGATGACGGTGAGAACACAGATGATGGCGATACCGGCATTGGTTGCGTGATTGCCTAAATGGAGCTGAAGCTCTATACTTTAACTGCGGTGTAACTTATAGTCAGTAGCTATCTGCACTCATAGTGACGAAATTTGAACACTATCATTTTTTTTTAGGAATTGATGGCGAATTAAAGATGCGAATTCAAGACGGGAGCCGATGAATTGCCATGGCATTAAATGCTGTGCTCCAACGATCGTGTTTACCTACTGGTATACGCTTGATCGTAGCTCTTTCTCGGTAGTCAGCTAGTGGTACTGAAGTCTCAGGATCAAGATCAAACTGTGAAAGGTCATTACCGAGGTAGACACTAGCACCAAGGGAGGATGGCATACTGGCAATCAATTTGAGAGGTCCATGAGGAATGTACCACAAAATATTGGGGCTTTGTTCAGGATTGGACTCAATAATAGGGATGTTGAAAACTTCGAGGACTTCACGGTCCTGGTTGGTAAATACGGGATCCCAAGCAGTTATTTTTGCAATGTTGTACCGCTCCGCAATTAGGAGTAGCAGCGCCAATTGAAAACGTGGGTTCAAATGGTCACACACCAGTCCTAATGCAAGGCACCTGATTTCATCGACGCTATCGGTAACATAGGGGTCCAATAACGCCCAAAATTTGGGCAGCCACGAGGACTCAGTCAGCTCCCTTTTGCGCTGCTTAATGCCATTCACGTAGTACTCTGTGTCGCCTATCATTCGTGCATTGACTGGGATCGGTGAAGCCAGACCGTCAAACCCTATTCTCGGGTAGAGTTTTTCCTAACATACATTTGGCAAGTGCTATGTAATGCAAGATGTGATGCTGAACGGGCATCGCTAACAATAGTGATTAGCAGCTGGAGCGTTCATTATGGAATAGATATGGAGCAGATATGAGACATGTATTAATGAATTCTGAAGATCAAAACAAGAATTATGCAGACGCATTGAGTTTTCTATGAGATCGGTCGAGCGCTTACAGGCTGTATATGAACAGCATTAGTGCAGCTGTGAAACCAATGATGACCCAACCCGTGCGGGTAGTCCCTACGAACAATGCGGATCCCACTGTGCGGTCAACGAACCGGGGCAGCCAGGCTGGTGGGAGAGACACCGGGGGCACTGTCAACGAGTCGAGAGGGGCCGGGATATTTGCTGGAGTACTGGCTATCAGGAAGACAGGTTTGTGGTCTGAAGTTGTCTGTGGCTTGAAGATGTCGTAAGCCTCGACGGTAACGTCCGAGCTGGGCCGGTAAAGAATGCGGTCGCACCACGAAGGGGACCGCTTAGAGTCGAGGTCTGACGAGCCGATGAGGTACTTGAACGACGGCTCAAAGTTCACTGGCGCCTCTGTTAGTCCCCACGCGGTTTTACCCTCGCGCATCTGCACCGTCAATTCGTCAGTCTCGAAGCTCGAGTTCGACGAGCGGTAATTCAGGTCGCCGAGAATAAACAGCTGGCCAGGCAGCTTCGATAGCCCCAAGGCCTCGTATAGAATTGCAAAGTCGCGGTTCCGCGCCTCAACCTGTCCCTCGTTTGCAGCCAGGTGCGTGCTCACAAACGTGACGCGGTCGTTTCCAGACTCCTCACCTTCCAGAACGAGCGATACCGAGGCTGCGCCCTTGAGACTAGACCAGAGCATACCGAAGTGAGTTCTGCGTTTGACGACGCGCTGTACGTTCACCCGGCCCGCCTCAAACACAAGAATGGAGACTGCACCGGCATTCTCTTCGGCAATCAGGCTGTATGCGCCATTTGCGACATTTGTTGCAGCGGTGATGAATGGCGCGTGCCACTCATCCAAGCTTCTGAGGCTGGCGTCGAGAATTGAGGCTGATTCCTGGAGGGCGAGCACCACGAAGTCCGGGTAGTTCTCGGCGCTATCTAGGACGGACTCCAGTACATACTGGAGCTCGCCGGATGATTGGGCCCTTTTAGCGCAGTTGAACGTCAACAGTAGGCATGATACGTTCATTTGGCCCAATGGTCCTCGCTGGCTCGAAGGAGGCAGGCGGCAGGCGGTCGGATCCTGGGCCACACGTGACGGCTCGAGACGTAGTGAATCGAGAGAGTGTGGGCTAGGGTCGAAGCTACCGGGCGCCGAAAGTAATTAAGCGGCGGCGGATAAAAGGGCAGGCAAGGCTGCTCCAGGGCGTGGGCGCAGATCCTAAGCGTGCGCAATCCAGTGGCAACTCGCCCCCAGAAGCATATTTGTAAACACTGATTAGAGTGGGGCAAAAAAACAGAGAGCTATGTGACACGAGTGCAGAAGCACCTTCCCCCACCCTTCCCCCACATGGTGGCTGCGAGCTGAAACTACAACGAAGCCCTCTGAGCAGGTGTAAGGCGCAGAGCCGAGGTATTTAACTATTCAGCTGATTTGAGCACATCTTTATAGACAAATAAGCGCACTGAGCTCGCACTGCTAGTTGGAGACCGCAGTCAGGTGTTCTCTCCGCGGCGCGGCGTTCCTCCCCGCAAAACACCTACGGTTCCCATTTAATATAAAGCTTCGGCATTATAGTGTATTTCTAGCGATCCAGGCGTGGCGCCACCAACATATAGACCTGGCAGCCGTAGTTGCACCGCGGTCGCCTGTCCTCGTCGGGGGAATTTATCCGGTTGCTTCTCGAAGGCCGCGGTGATATGCGCAACGGTAGGGGATGGTGTGTCAGGATGGCCCGAACCTCCCACCTGCCCTGCCCTCGTCCTCATCCTCATCCTGCCTTCTTCCATCTTCTACCTAACTGACCTTCACTGTTGACCAAGATGTCTGAGGAAGATCGCAAGTCCGTTCTGCCCAGGGGAGACCCCTCTGGTAATGTGCCTGTGCCCGGCGACGAACTGGCCACGGCAATCCTGAAGGGCAAGAAGAAGGACAACGCGCTCGTTGTGGATGACGCCACCTCCGACGACAACTCCGTGATCACGATGTCGCCGGCCACGCTGGAGAAGCTGCAGCTGTTCCGCGGCGACACCGTGCTCGTGAAGGGCAAGAAGCGCCACGACACCGTGCTCATTGTGCTCATTGACGAGGAGCTTGGCGATGGCGTGTGCCGCGTGAACCGCGTCGTGCGCAACAACCTGCGCGTGCGTCTCGGCGACGTCGTGTCCATCTACCCGTGCTCCGACATCAAATATGCGTCGCGCATCCTGTGTTTGCCCATTGCCGACACGGTCGAGGGCCTCACAGGTTCGCTGTTCGACGTGTTCCTGAAGCCGTACTTCGTTGAGGCGTACCGCCCCGTGCGCAAGGGCGATCACTTCATTGTACGTGGCGGTATGCGCCAGGTGGAGTTCAAGATTGTCGCCATTGAGCCCGAGGACTACGCCATTGTGTCGCAGGATACGATCATTCACTGCGATGGTGACCCGATCAACCGCGAGGACGAGGAGGACAACCTGAACGACGTGGGCTACGACGACATCGGCGGAGCCCGCAAGCAGCTGGCTCAGATCCGCGAGCTCGTGGAGCTGCCGCTGCGCCACCCGCAGCTGTTCAAGTCGGTCGGCATCAAGCCTCCCCGTGGCGTGCTCATGTACGGCCCGCCCGGTACCGGTAAGACCTTGATTGCGCGTGCTGTCGCGAACGAGACCGGCGCCTTCTTCTTCCTAATCAACGGTCCGGAAATCATGTCCAAAATGGCGGGCGAGAGTGAGTCAAACCTGCGCAAGGCGTTCGAGCAGGCCGAGAAGAACGCGCCCTCCATCATATTCATTGATGAAATCGACTCGATTGCGCCAAAGCGTGACAAGACGAACGGCGAAGTCGAGCGCCGTGTTGTGTCCCAACTGCTCACCCTCATGGACGGCATGCGTTCGCGCGCTAACATCGTCGTGATTGCTGCTACGAACCGGCCCAACTCCATTGATCCGGCGCTCCGTCGGTTCGGCCGCTTCGACCGCGAGGTTGATATCGGCATTCCGGACCCCACGGGCCGTCTTGAGGTGCTGAAGATCCACACCAAGAACATGAAACTTGCCGAGGACGTGGATCTCGAGCAGCTCGCCTCGGAGACGCATGGCTACGTCGGAAGCGACATTGCCTCGCTCTGCTCGGAGGCTGCCATGCAACAGATCCGTGAGAAGATGGAGCTCATTGATCTCGACAGCGACGAGATTGACGCTGAGGTTCTTAACTCTCTCGGAGTGTCTATGGAGAACTTCCGCTATGCTCTGGGTGTGTCGAACCCCAGCGCGCTCCGCGAGACGGTTGTGGAGTCGGTCAATGTCACCTGGGCTGACGTGGGCGGTCTTGACAACATCAAGCAAGAACTCAAGGAGACGGTCGAGTACCCGGTCCTTCACCCGGAGATGTACACCAAGTTTGGCCTCTCGCCATCGCGTGGTGTACTGTTCTTCGGCCCGCCCGGTACTGGTAAGACCCTGCTGGCCAAGGCGGTGGCTACCGAGGTGTCAGCGAACTTCATCTCCGTGAAGGGCCCCGAGCTGTTCTCGATGTGGGTTGGTGAATCCGAGTCTAACATTCGTGACATCTTCGATAAGGCTCGGGCAGCTGCGCCGTGCGTTGTCTTCTTCGACGAGCTGGACTCGATCGCCAAGGCCCGCGGCGCGTCGGTTGGCGACTCCGGTGGCGCTGATCGCGTTGTTAACCAGCTCCTTACCGAAATGGATGGTATGAACACAAAGAAGAACGTGTTTGTGATTGGTGCAACGAACCGCCCGGATCAGATCGACCCAGCTCTGCTGCGCCCCGGTCGTTTGGACCAGCTCATCTACGTGCCCTTGCCGGACTTCGAGGCGCGTCTTTCCATTCTGCGTGCTCAGCTCCGCAAGACGCCTCTCGAGCCCGGCCTCGAGCTTGAGGAGATTGCAAAGAATACACATGGCTTCAGTGGTGCCGATCTGAGCTTCATTGTTCAGCGTGCGGCTAAGTTTGCCATCAAGGACTCCATCGATGCTCTGGTGCGCTCTGAAAATGCTGAAGGCCAAGAGGAGGGCATGCAGGAGGATGCCGTGCCTTACATCACGCGTGGTCACTTCGAGGAGGCCATGAAGTCTGCATCTCGCTCAGTCTCGGATGCCGAGCTCCGCCGTTACGAGGCTTATGCCCAGCAGATACAGCAGTCTCGTGGCGTCGGTAGTTTCCGCTTCTCAGGATCGGCTTCCGGCACAGGAGCTGCCACGGGCGACGCTGGAGGTGCTAGCGTCGGTGCTGATGAGGCAGATGATGACCTGTATTCGTAGAGAACCCTCTTCTTAGTTATATAGCCGAAGGAATTTACAACCTATGTTTTTAGCTCCTTTCTCTCAATATACATATGCTGTTGAGGTAGAGATTGTTGCGTAGTGATGCTCACGATGGGTCAATCAGTGTTGTAGAGCTCCCAGACATCCGAATATATTAAAGTACAGTAACATGGATAGATGAACTCATTCAGAGTAAGCCTTGCTTCTTCAAATCCGCCATCATTTTCTCACTGATCACATTGCCCTCTTCATCTTCAACCTCCTTTTCAGTAGCATTTGGTTTGTTTTGAAGTGCCCTTTGGAGTTCAAGCGCTTCTGAAACAGTGGTAAGTCCGCGATATGCATCTGAAGATGTGATCCCAAGTCTCTTGAGGCTTTGGATATGTTTCGGATCGCGAAAGTGTCGCTCGAACTGAGCCCTACCAGCAATTTTAGCATGCGGCTCGCAGATTTTGCATTCAAATACTGTGCTGAGACCATGAAGCTTATATAGCCAACGAGGTATAGGCGTTCCTTCCGGACCCAGCAACTGCTTGGTCGGCTGAGGTTCTCTGCTTGCTGCATCTTGTTCTTCTTCTTCCTCGTCACCACTCAGTGCTGAATCTTCCCGCTCTCGTTCCCGCTGTATGGCTTCGACTTCAAGCACTCTTTCCTTTACCGACATGCCTGCCTTGCGGTCTATATCAGCAATGGTTGACACAAAGGCATCGTGGAGAATGCGGGCAAGAACGCGAACTAATTCGGCGTCATAGGCTACTCTTGGGCTTTCAAGCTTGGCTGCTGCTCGTTTGTGCTTGCGGCCATCTAGATGTGCTTTATACACCGCTTCATTTGTGAGTTTATGATTGCACGCTTTACAAAATAGCGGATCGGTGGCTGTTCGGTCAAGGATCTGACGCACTTCCGGTAGGTCTAGCGCATGTGTTCCTGGACCTATTGAATAGGCCCGGTCATAAAACTGGATCAGATATTGAACAAGGGAATCGTCAGCAAAATCGGCGTAAAAATCAAACCTCAACAGATAATCCCGGTATCCCTGGGGCTTTGTTGATACTTCATTCTTCGCAACTAGCGCCCTGTAGAAAGGTTCGAGGCGTAATATATGGCCCCATTGCTCCTCGGGAGGATATTGATTGTCTATTTCTGAAATAACGTGCTCAGTTTTGTCACAAACGAATCGTTGACGGCCCCGCGCCTGCCGGTGCTGAGCATATAAATTTGCTAATTTGATAGCTGGTTGGGTATCACTCAAAGCCATGCATGCGTTCAGTTCTTCATCAAAGTCGGGAATAGACCCGGAGACTTTGTACTCAGTAAAATTGTCAGCCAGCGTCTCGTAACTCTCCAGCAAATGTGCCGCTTCCCAGCGCTGTAGCGCACATTCTCGAGGGGATAGCTTCTTCCCCTCACTAAGACCCACAAAGTGTTGCTGGCGTGGTAACCATTGACTTGACCGGTGTATCCGTGCCTCAATGCCCTGCTCAATGCGGTCTAACTCTTCAAGCTGGAGTCTCGTCTCTTCCATGTGAACAGGCGAGTTTACCATTACGTAATTTTTTAAAGGCTGAAAAATTCAAGAAGCCGTATAAAGAAGTCATACGCGCGCGAACCAGTCCAAGATCACACCTTGTAAAAAAAATAGAATTACAACGAATTCGCAACGGGGATGAGCACTTTCGAGCAATTGGGAGTAGCACCTTGGCTGTCGCAGTCGCTGGCGGCAATGGCTATCCACAAACCATCCGATATTCAAAAATCTTGTATTCCGCCAATTTTGGAAGGCAGGGACTGTATCGGCGGTGCTAAAACAGGTTCAGGTAAAACGGTTGCCTTTGCGGCGCCAATGCTCACCGAGTGGTCGAAGGATCCCTATGGTATTTGTGGACTTATTATCACACCCACCCGCGAGCTGGCAATTCAGATAGCGGAGCAGCTGAAGGCTTTAGGCTCGAATATGAACGTCAAGGTGTCCATCGTTGTGGGAGGTACAGATATGGTGCAGCAGAGTATTGAGTTGCAACGACGGCCACATTTCGTTGTGGCTACTCCGGGTAGGCTCGCCGACCATATCAAGAGTAGTGGCGAGGATACAATCTGTGGGTTGCGTCGAGTGCGTTATCTGGTGCTTGATGAAGCGGATCGGCTGCTTAGCGAGAGCATCGCACCCGATCTTGCTGTTTGTATGGATGTCGTACCTGCAGCGGAAAAGCGTCAAACGCTGCTGTTCACTGCGACCATCACCGACTCTGTACGCGCACTGAAGGAGCGATCCCCTTCAGTGTACATTCACGAGGTAGCTGCTGATTCACTAGCCGTACCGGCAACTTTGAAGCAGTCGTATATCCTGGCTCCGACGTACGTCAAACCGGCATATCTGTATAGCGTTCTGGAGCATGAGGATAATACCGAAAAAACTGCTATTATTTTTGTGAATCGTACACAAACTGCAGAACATATTAAGCGAACATTGAAGCTTCTCGATGTGAAAGCAACGTCACTGCATTCGCAGATGCCTCAATCTGAGCGGCTGGATTCTCTTGGTCGGTTCAGAGCTCGCGCGGCGCGTGTGCTAGTAGCCACTGATGTTGCCAGCCGTGGTTTGGATATCCCTGAAGTCGAACTGGTGATCAATTTTGATATTCCCGCTGATGCTGACGACTACATTCACCGTGTAGGACGTACTGCTCGTGCTGGTCGTAAGGGTGAATCTATCACCCTGATCGGCGAGCGAGACGTGGCTCGAGTTGAGAACATCGAAGCTCGTGTGAAGTCCAAAATGCAGGAGTACGAGCTGGTGACCGATAAGTCTGTGGTTGAGAAGGCATTGAAGAAGGTCAGCTTAGCCAAACGCCAAGCAATTCTTGAGATGGACAAGGACCACTTCGGCGAGCGCCGGGAAATTTTAAGGAAAAAGGCGAAAAAGGCTGCCCGTTTGAGGTGATGCTAGTTTATTTATTTAATCCAGGTTGTCAAAAACCGTGTCACTAAGTATAATATCATTAGCAATTCACGTTAGTGATAAAACTAACCGTTTTGATTCTTCAAATTGCATTTTAGTTCACTGTAACGGAGCCGTCAGAGTAACGTTTCAAGACCGGGTTGAGCATGTGCCTCTTTAGCTTGACGCTTGGAGACTTGGAGTGTGTGTCGTGTAATCAGTTAGCCTATCCGCGTAAGCAAAACCAAAATCACCACAGCCGTGTAACCGCACCACTATGATTGTAGATCCCGTGCCGTAACAACCCGTGGTTTGTCCGAATGGTACGCGAGGTATGCATAGAGTCAGTAACACTCGCCCGTGCTCTTTCGAAGTTTGGCAAACGGCCGCAGTCCGTAACTTCTCTGTCCCCCCAATTTAGAATACCCCAGACGTTATGGTCCCGCATTGAGCGCTACACTTCCGGGTCGCGAAGCTGGACACCGGCAAGCATTTTATTCACTGTGTTCAATGCTGCCAGCGGCAGCCAACAGAAGGCATTAGTAGGATCTCTGATTGTGGAGCACGGTCTGCGTCTCAAGAAAAAACAAGAGATGGAGTTCATAACCGCTTTGCTAGATTGCGGATTTGCCCCTCTAGCAATCAAACTCTGGAAAGAGCGCCAAGTTGGATATGAAGTCAAGCCAGAGGCCTATACAAAATTCTTGATCACTATTTATTGCAGATCGTTACGTGTCAACGATGCTGAAAAGCTCAGTGCGCAAACTCGCTTAACTCCAACAGTAGCACTGGAGCTCATACTTGCATATTCGCGACTCAAAAACACGACCAAAACTGAAAAATGGACTATGAAATTGTTGGAGTTGAATTGGAAATCGCCAACTCTGATTTTTGCGCTACGGCAGCTGGTGAACAATCGCATGTGGGCTTCGGCTCAACGTATCATTACGAAGCTTACAGAATGCGACATTAGCGTACCATCAGACATTACAGCTGCTTGTATTCACGCAGTGAGGTATGATGCCAACGACGCGTCTGTGGCAAAAATTCTTAGCCGTGATGGTAGCATCGTGAATAGTTCACGGTTTCGACAAGTTGTGGGAAACAACCCTCAGCGTCTGGTGACTGATTTCTTGCGCGAAGGGAAATTTGACGAGGCAGTCAAAGTTCTCCTTGATTACCGGGGCAGCCACGAGCTCACTATATGCCACAGGCTTCTAAATTGGCTACAGCCTCTAGCCAAAAAGGATCCTTCCAAATTTGTTGAACAAATGAGACCGGTCGTTCAACATGCACAAGAGTCAAAGGGCCCCTCTGGATGGTATGTACAATTCATGCTATCTTACTATTATAGCATTCGAGCTTACAAGGATCTCTGGAATTTAGTGGCAGATTATGACCTCGCCTCGAATGCTCCTAAAGTTTCTCCCGCGTCGGCCGTGAACTACGATACCTTGTGGCTCGCAGTACTTGCCACCATTCGCTCAAGACAACCACAGTGCATACCCTTTTCTTTACGAGATTTATTGACTGTGACTCTGTCTAAGAGCGCTATAAGTCCCCAACTTTTACCTCGCATGGCCCTATCATTTGCTGCAGTGGCTGATATTCAGGGACTTATAACATTGTTAGAGTATGCTGCTGCAAATTGTGATATTGAGTTGGATCCTAAGGTTGCTCAAAAACTTCTTCCAGGTGAGGACGACGCGTGGGACAAAGGCTGGCAGACAATAGCGCAACGGCTGTGCAAGACATATTCGCGCGATTTTGAAGAGGTCAAACTTTCGTCAATGCCGCTACGGTCAGCTCTTAATATGAGCTAACGAGAAAAAATAAGTTTACAACCAACTGACTGGAATGCTCCATAATGTTAACTTTGCAATATTTATTAATAGCCCTTTTTCTTTTGGCGTTCTACATGTGCGCGCAAAATACGCTGCTTGTCGCGAAGACTCTTTTTGGCTTTGCCTTGGACATCACGCTTGTGAATCATCATCAAGAAGTTCTTCTTCCGCGCCTTCTGCTTATTTGTTGTTGAGTGCTCCTTCTCAGCATGCTCACGTTTCCGCGATCCAAATTCACGACCCTCGCGGCCCTCGCGAACGTGGGCTAAGCGCTCCTCCTTGTTCTGTTTCCACTTAGAGGTACCTACAAGGTTCATGGCTTCGACGATCTCTTCGTTAGACTGTCCAGCGGCCTTTCGTAGACCATGCTCGGCCTTAAGCTGATCTAGGCGTGCGAAATCGGCAGGTGTCAAAACTTCGGTTGATGCGAGTGCTTGCAGCTCTTCCAAAGTCTTTTCTTTTGATGACTCGGCGTCCTTCTTCGCAGTATCATCATCGTCGCTATCACTGATGTTGATTTCTCCATCGCTTTCGACGTTGATCCAACCCTCATCACTTTCATCGCTATCTTCAGAATCACTATCAACTTCCCAGTTTTTGTCGTCTTCAGGCTCAGCCTCGTTTTCATCCGGATTCGCAGCCTTCCACTTTTGCAACAGATCCAATCCCTCAATAGAGCCAGCTTTGACCTCACCATACTTCATAGGTTCCGTCTCACCCGCCCTCAGGGCCATTGTTGCTGTCTTTCCACGTTCCTTGGTGGGAAGCATCGCCGGATCGAGGTCGCGGTAGAGCTGAATCAAACTGCGCGCAGCCATAACAACAGGCTTCGCTTTGGACCCCTTATATGCAACAAGGTCATGTAGAAGTGGCTCATCCATTGCTAACGGAGCACGGGCAGCAACTTCACGAATGGTGTTGAGACCAGCAGCAGCGACCTCAGCAGACACACCATCACTCACGAACTCATCGGCAATCTTCCGTACCATAGGGTGTATAATATCAGGTGGAACAAGATCATGGCTAGCCTGGGCGCTTGCAGCCATGAACTGGGTAACGTTTGTCTGCTTCGGTGTGAGATAGCGTTGTAAGAACGAGTACAAGCCCAGAACCGTGAGCTTGTGTGTGCCTACCAGACGCGATACAAGGTTTACACAATCGATCTTTTGATCGAGATTGAACTTGACACCACCGCCAGACTTTTGAAGATGCGTCTCGAACAGGCGATCCGCGAAACCCTGAGGGTCTCGAAGCAGATGAATTGCCGAGAAGTTAAGATGAGCTTGATCTTTATTCGCATTCTGTTTGCGCTTCAGTGACTTTGCAGCGTTATCAACCTGTTGCTTGCGTTTCAAACTCTTTTTGTTCATCTTCATCTTATGCTGAATGCTGCTGAGGTCCAGATCAGAATCGGAGTCTGCAGCCAGCGTCTCTTCGCGCTCCTTATCAGCACCTAGGAAGAAACGTACTGCAGAGCTGGCCACTTTAGTATCGGGGTGAATAGCCGCGTTTGTCATGATCTCGACACTACGACTGTCATCCCAGATACCGCGGCGCCAGAGTTCACGAGTGATCTTTGTAGCCCACAGACCATTTGACTCAGCCTCCTCCAGCAAATTGAACAGTAGCGCCTGCAGCATGCGATTAACCTTTTGATTCTTCGCCGTCTCGTTCACGGACTTCACCATTTGGATCAGCGCTGTATAGCATTGAGAACGCAGTTGACGTGATTCGGTGGCTGTCAATATAGGAAACAGTGTCTGAACAAACCGATCGTTATCCAAAACTCCCTTGTTGCGCAGCATCACAATACTCTGTACCAGTTTCTCGGCAACAGTCGGATTCAAGCCGTCGTAGTGCTCTGTCAACAGGTTGCAGACTTCATTCGGGAATTCGGTGGTCTCCTTGGGATAACAAGAACACATATGAGCGATGAATCCTAACAGTTCAGCAAATTCCTCGTGCCCTTGCGGGGTTCGCGGGTTCTGGAAGAAAATGTCACGCAGCGAGGCATAATGCTGATGCTGCAGCTTGAATTCCTCCACATAAGACCCAGGGTCTCGTCGGATCAAATTCTGCAACAATGCAATGTTTGTAGGGAGCACGGCGGCCCTGCTTTTCCGCGCCATGCTTGTTAACTTACTGCTGTGCAGCTACTCCTCTGTGTGTGATACAGAAAAATTATCTAAACTTTTTTCATGTGGCAAACCCTAGACACGATACAGGGAAGAATACCCCCCCCTCCATCACACCCATTCTCAAATTGACGATCTATCTAATGTTCTTAAAATAAAATAAAAAATAGATTTTCGAGTTAAACTTAGCTTTCTGTGTCATCAATTCCCGAAACAGACGGTAAAGTACGCTGCAGGTAGTCTGTTGATGCCTCAGGATAGCCAAGTTGACTATTTTCAACAATTATGGGATCGAAAAATTACCAACATATACTATACTAATAAATACTTACTTTCTATTTAGAAAACAGACCCTCCATGGCGGCGTAATTGATCTTCTTCGAGTGGATCTTCTCTTTGAGCATATTCGCAGCATTGGCACCAGCAGAGGAGGCCTGGCCGATCTCTGGCTTGACTCGGGTCTTGCGCGACTTCCGCTGCGGCTTCACAATCCCATTGATAGCATCTGCTTCTTGACGCAGACGCTTGCGCTCTTGTTCCAAGAGATAGTCCTTGTTGATTGACATCCAAACTTTCGATTTGAGGTCAATCTCATCCTCGTTGAGCAGAATTGACTCAATTTCCTCATCATCAACATCACTGAGTGAGTCTGGTTTGTCGGCGGCTTCCTCTTGTTCCATGCGTCTAGACTCCTGCTGCTCTCTATCGCGTTCAGCCGCAATCCGTTCTTCTCGGCGCTGGCGGAATTCGTACAAAAAGCGCTCAGCACGGCCTAAACGTACACCTGAAGGAATGGACGACTTGATGGCCTCAGTTTCTACCATATCCTCCGCCAGCCCTTCCCCAATTTCATCATCTTCCGAGGGCTCACCACCAGTCTCGTCAGTATTGTCGGCCGGGTACCCTGAGCTTGATGAGTGTCGCCGCTTAGGCGCCGGCTGCGTTTCTCCTGGTGGCGAGTGCTCATACTTGTTTCGCAAGTGCCCGCTCCTGGACTTGTCTGACTGATCTCTTTCTGATGGTGACTGCTCGGACATTTCTGCAGCTTGCTGCTTCAAGTGTGGATTCTCTAGAATCTCGTTCACATCGGCCTGGAATTTGAGTTCCGTTCCATCAACCACATCCAGCTCTTTAGCAATTTTAATCATGTCTTCGTCCAAATATGGATCATCGCGGTCTGTCAATGTTCCCTCCGGCGAGTAGGCCAGGCCCAGCGCTTGCTGGCGTTCGGCCATTTGCTGTGCCAATTGGCGCTCCAACTCACGATGACGCGTGAAGCTTGGGGGGTCTGCTGCCGACTCAATATTTGTATTGCGGAAGTCCTGGACGGTAAGCGTACCTGCACTTGTATTTCGGAACTCATCCAAGCGCCGCTGAAGCGTCTCCTCCGCAATCTTGGCCACTTGAACGATTTCGGCTTTGGATCTTCTGAAATTGTTCATGCGAGCTGCCAGCAGAATGCATGCTGCTGCCACGCCGGCCGGCCGGCGTCCCTGCTGAAGCCAGTCTTTGCCCATGCGCTGAACCAGCAGCTTAGCATCATTCACGACCCGGCGGCCCATATCATTGCCGAACTGAAGTTTCGACGTGAAGCGCTGGATGTACACCGTTGGGTCGACGATGGGAAGCTCTTTGATCTTTTGGTTGCGTATCAGCTGCAGATAGGTGGCACCAATGTGGAACACATTGACACCAATGGCCTCAGCGAAGTCCATGAGCATATGATCGGTTTTGTTCTGACGGCAAGCAAGATATAAGCAGGCGCACAGCACATACTGGCTCTTCCGGCCCTTGACGAAATTGTTAGCGAGCGCCGTGCGGAAGTAGCGCAGGCTGGCCTCGACAACGTGCTCGGGAATATGGAGGGTGGAGCCAATTTTCTCGAGGCGGCGCTTGGCCTTCTCAATCGTCTGCTGACGGGACTCCCCACTCTGCATTCCATAGAGGCTATTGCCCAGCACGCCGGTTTGATCATGGCTAATGTACTGGCCAGTGACCACAGCCTTGCCACCGCTCGTCTCACTGAAGCTCACCTCGGAAACGATACGGCTCTCCTCAGCGACCGAGCCGCAATTACCGCATATGAGCTCGCCGGACTCGAGGTCCTGGATGAGGTTCGAGGCGCCGCACTGTTTGCAGACGGCTCCTGGCAGCATCTTTGAAAGCCTACAGCCTTTGGTTCGGGTCTTCTAGAGCAGTAGTAGCAGATTGATGCCGAATTGGGGCCGGATGCAGGATAGAAAAAGAGCACACGTGCTGAGAGAAATAAATGTTTCAAGTTTACACCTGCAGCAGCTGCGGCAGAATGCTGCTGACGAGCGGCCCGCGCACGTGGTCGCGAACAACACCTTAGTCCCAAGCGCGGCGGCCCACGCGCACCTGGGGTGGGGTGAGGTGCTTGGTCGAGGTTGTGGGTTAGTGTGCTGTGGGCCCAGGGCACAAGGAGCGGGAGGAATGCAGCTTTGGCGCCACTAAGTATAGGTAAGAAAGTATAAATGGGCCAATGCCAACAGAGTATACAGCCCTCACCCGCGCACAGCGGCAGGACATCCGCGCGTCGCAGCGGACGTTCGAGGGCGCGTACATCCGCACTGCGCTAGCCCAGCTCACGTTCGGCACGGTGATCCTGCGCCTCTTCCGTCACGAGTTCCTGGCCGTCGGTGCCGTGTATGTGGCCAGCGCGATTCTGTTCATCATACTTGCGCATGTGCAGCGAGTCATAAGCGAAAGACCGCTGATTGAAGCCCCATCCACAACGTTCCGGACCAGCGGTGAGATCGTGGCCCTGACCAGCTTGGTGTCGCTGTGCGCATACATCGCGCTCTTTATATTGACTCTGCGCCTAAAATAGGTTTATTTACACAGTAGTGCACTTCCACACTAACGTCGTCCTACTTAGCTATCCGCTGCAGTTGAACCCGCAGCCCGCTTCCCCCTCGGTCTCCCTCTTCTTCTCACCTGACCGACTTCAACCTCAGCTGCTCCATCTGGCACTCCAGCACTTAGGGACGTGAGCCGCCGCTGATGGCTGAGTGGGGTAAATACCTCAAAAATGCCGTGGCAAACGTCGAGCAGCAGCTTGATAAGGTCCTGCTAGAAAATCAAACAAAAACCCAGTCTCCCCGGGCCTCCATATCGCCAGCATCGTCCACGAGCCGCAGATCGGCTCGACCAGACCTTCAGGAACGGCTGAAGAGGGCAACAAACGCGTCTCGAGGTGACCGAAAAGGTGGCTCCGCCGGTGAGGGCGAGGCAATTCGGCGCAGCTCAGAAAGCATCCGGAGCCATGCGTCACAATCCTCAGTTCCGCTATCTACTGAAAGCAATGGCACTGCAGCCATGGCGGACCCGGCGGCCGGCCCGGCGGCGGCCCCGGCTGATGAACCGGATGCGTCGAGTCCTTCGAATGCGGAGCCGACTGCCGCAGGGCAGGATCCTGAGACGACTGAAGTCGAGGATACTCCCGAGTTAATTACGACCCAGGAGCTTGTTGTGGCTCCCGACATGGGCCACTTGCTCAACCAGGCACGCAAGGTCGCCCTAGCATATCAGAACGACAGCACATTGGAGCTTGTTGATGTCATTGAGGCGTTCCAAGCAGAGTATGAGCGGTACGACGACAATGTGACGCAGCGGCTGAAGTCCATGAACAGCAAGATTGCATTTCTCAGCGCGCAGCGTGCGGCCGAATCATCCGGCAGCGAGCAACGCGTAGCCCTTCTTCTGGACGAAGGCCAGCGACTCTCCCAGCAAGAGCTGAAGCTAGGCCTAATCATCAAAAAGCTGCGTGCTGAGCGCGCGGCTATCCTCTCGAAGGAAACGACCGTAGAAAGCAAAGAGAAGGAAAGCGCCAAGGAGACTGCGAAGCTGCGTGCCGAAAAGACAGCTCTAATGAACCAGCTACAGGAACAGGAAGCACTTGTCGAGCATTTCCGAGGACTGGCTGAGTCGGCGTCTGTGAGCGGTCTGAACAGTCCGGACCCCTCAACTGCAGGCAACGCACCGGCAGACGTAGCTGGCGGGGCGCGCTACCACGACCTCGTGCAGCGTCTCAAATCCACGGAGAGTAATCTGGAGGTGGCGAAGCGCACTTGGCACGACCTGGAGTCCAGTTTATTGACGCGGATCACGGAGCTCGAGTTAAATGCAGAGGCTCGGGCAACATCGGCAGCCCAGCTGCAGCATAGTTTTAAGGAGGCTCAAGAAACAACCCGTGAAACTCGCAATCAATTGATCTCTCTCCAGGATGAACTCGATGCTAGTCAAGAAAAATGGTTGGCCAAGGAGAAACAATACCACCATGACATCGAGGAGCTTAAGGGACAGTTGTCAGCCAAGTCAACTGAGCTGACGCAACTAAGAGAGCAGGCAGAGCGTGACGCGGCTAGTCGAGCATCGGCACACCCGGTTAATGAGGCTACTGAGTTTTCACCAAACCAAAAAGACACAAGAAGCTCTGAGGAGAACCCGTTAGCTGTTCCAAATGTTGTCATAGACACAAAGTCGGTTCAGGATGCGGAATTCGGAGACCAGGATTCTCTTGAGCCAATGGAGACGTTCAATGACGAGGAGTTTGGACGATCAGCCGAATTTTTGAACGAGCTAAATAATCCGGTGGGCCCCACGGGACCATTCGGGTCACTTGCCACTGATTTCGATTCGGAGCACCGACCTAATCTGTCGCGAGATGATTCGCGAGATATGTTCGAGGATAGCCTGAGCTTTATGGCACCCTCTGCGTCAAGACGAGAGAGCTCGATTGTTGGCTCAGAAGCTGTAAGTGGCTCTCAGCTGCATATTGTTAAGAAGCTGACACTCACGGTACGCAAGCTTGAGAACGAGCTTTCTTCAATGCGCAAAGCCTGCGAACTAGCTGAGCGGCAGCGTGAGGAAGCCCAAAGTGAGGTAGTTCGCTTGGTAGATGCCGAAGACAACCTTGCAGCTCTAAAGCGAAAGTATGACGAGCTGGTGGCAGCTAACGACAAGTTGACTGAACAGGTCAGTCGATTGGAAACTGTTGGTATAGACAAGAGCGAGCGGATTGAAGAGCTCGAGGCTGATGTCCGCGACCTTAAGGAAATGTATCGCGAGCAAGTGGAGGCTTTAATAACTGAGATTGAGGGGCTCAAGAGCGCGAGGTGATTTTTGTGATCTTATCCGCAACTACTAGAATTGGGTCGACTCTCCCTTTAGGCTCTTTACTCTTTGTGCCTTCTCACTATGATTTACGATCCACGACTGATCAACGTAAATCTGACGCATTAACAAACTTTAACAAGAAGTATTAAGACTATGCAGTGTAGCATTTCTCCAAAGGCTAGCAATTTTGTCAATTAATTATTGTTCTGCTCGATAGCGAGTCTGGTGTGCTCCTCGATGTTTTCCGCCTCCCATGGGTATGCAATCCATTCGTCCTTGACTGTAGTGGCAGCAACGTAGCGGCCCGAGTCCATGAGATCCTTGGGGAGGTCAGCGTGTTTTGGCTTGTCCTTGTTATGCAGAACAAACACAGAGATGGTCGTCTTCTCATCACCGCGATTCAGCTCCTTGGACAACTTATCAAGATCCTTCTGTAGCTCGCTCACCGCATAGTGGAGCGTGGTTCGAGTATCGTCGACCTCATCAACAATCAAGATGTTCTTGCCCAGCAGATCGACCTTGTGCTCGTTCAGAGCGCTGAAGTCGAGCCACTGCATGCGAATGATCTCCTTGCCGATCTTCTCCTCGTAGTCATCGGTGCCCATATCCTCGTAAAGAGACAGCCCAATCGCCTGAATGGGAATGTTCTTCGCACGACCACCGCGCGCCTTCTTCAGAAACGTGCGCAGGATACGCGCGGGAATGAACCCGCCGCCGCCAATGGCAATAATGACTTCAGGATCGAACTTGATCAACTCCTTGGCGCTCTCCTGGCACAACTTGTGAATTTGGTTATACGAGACGAAGATCTTTTCAGACATGTTCAAATCTTCTTGGTTCCTTTACTAGAAAGTTGTCCAATTAGTTTTGAGAACTTTTAAAAAATACCTCCTCTATCATTGAAAATCTCTCTCCCTTGCCCTTAACCCATACACACATGAGCCTGTGGAATTCCTCGCGATACCGCTAACACCAAGACGTAAGTAGGCTTGGCAAGCTGCTAGATACTTAGCCCGTGCCATGTGTGACGTAATACTCAAAGATCCCCACCTCCTCTCCTGTTGAGTGTTCAGTGCGGTGGATAAAGTGTGTAACTGAGAACGCCAATTGCTGTCGTGAGCACTGTAGAAAGAGAAGTTTTTACAGAAAATAGTCGATAATACCTCCTGCTACCTATGCTCGGTGGAAATGGCGGTCTCAGACTATGGATTGAATTGCACAACTCGCCCGAATTCTATACGAATGGCGATCATCTCTATGGCACCTTGTTCGTTGACAGCAGCAAGCCACTAAGCCTCCGCAATATAGAAATCAAACTGCGGTGTGAGGAGCAAGCATACGTGTGGGTGAATAATAGCCAAGGCGGCTACTACGATGTCGAAACACAACGCCATCTCTCCTTGAAAGTAACTGTGTTCCCAACCAGAGATGTCCAGTTCCAGAATCCGGATGCCATTTACACGCTGCAGAGCGGAATTCACAATTTTGACTTCCAGTACCAAATCCCAATCTCGAATACGTACCCTGGCTCCTATCAAGTCCGAGGCTCACAGTCGAATATTCGCTGGTATGTAAAGGGCGTAGTCCACCGAGGGAACAAGCTTAGTGGTTCCAAACGTACGCTACTGCCTATAAATGTTGTGCGCACCCCGGACCCTCCTCAACAGCTGAATGAAATGTGCACCGAAACCTCTACCGCTGCCATGACCGTTTTTCTTCCTAGCTACTCCGAGATTTCGAAAACAGCCGCTGGAAGGCTTAAGGGACTTTTGCCGAGCTCACAATACAAAAAGAGAACTAATGTCAATATGTCGGCCAGCTTCCCCCTAGGCGGCTTGCTCCAATACCCAGTGCCTATTTGTCTAAACGTGGACATTAGCAGCGACGATGATGAGCTTCTTTTGCTTAAGGGTATGTCTCTTTACCTGAAGCAGAAAACCAAAGTGAGCGTTTCTGATGGGTGGCATACTTCATTACACCGTGAACTTTTGCATATCTGGTCTAGTGCTGATTTGAACCTATCTCTAAAAAAAGGGTTGAAGGCGGTCCATGACCAGCTTGAGAACGTGTGCATTAATGATCGTCCTTACGAAACGTTCACAAACCGACACTTTCAAACTAGCTACAAGCTGGTTGTAGAGGCAGTTGTAAGCTGCCGGGCGAAGCCTTCCAGCACAACCCGCCTACGCATATCATCTCCAGTGTTCTTGCACAATTTTTTGGCGGGCCGAAGGGCGTCAGCACTCCGTGTCGAGCACGAACCGTTTGAGGAGCTTCCAACTTATTGCGCAGAGCCTCGCGTTGATGAAGAAACTGTGACGATTTTGGAGACAAAATCATAGCTCTGTGTCTCAATGCAATAAACTATGGCAAACGCTTGGATCCTATCTCACCTAATTAGTCTTCTTGAACCCACCAACCACTTTTTGTATCTAATTCATAATGTCGTCTAATGCTGCCCCTCCGAGTACAACATCAGCAATGTATAAGGATCTATGTGCGCCTACATCAAGTGGCTCACTCAGGTACAAAGTCAGTGTATCATATGATAGCCGGTCTTCAATGGATCCTACCAAATTTGGTGACATGAAATTCACACCTGGTCCACGGCGCGTTCTATAGCTTGAACACGCTTGAGCAACGCCGCACATCTCATCAAGAACACAAGCCTGTCTTCTGATCTTTCCCGACGCATCCAAAAACAGACGTGCACTTTTCCGCTTTTCAAGGTTTCCCTTAAGCTTCATCGTAAATGGCGTAACACACAGACCAGTAGTCGTATCGAAGTAACAGAGTATTACCAGGTTGGACCCCTAGGAAAACTATTTCTGACTTGAGACCGCCAAGATATATTTGCACGATCTGAAACAGAGGGATGATTTAACTTGAGAACAATTTTCGAGTTTCAGACGTTACATGTTAGTCTAGATTAACGTTAATTAATTAGTCGTCACTGAGCATCGCAGCGTCATCAACAAACTTAATCTCATCTTCGTCGTCACTGCTGAGCGAGCCGTCCCCATTTTCTGTTTCAACGTGATCACTATCCGCGAAATCATCGTCAGCTTCCTCGCCATTGACAATGACCGCCTCATCTTCATCATAATAAGCTTCAGCCTCATCGTCATCCTCTCCTTCATAATCCTCCCCGGTGCTGTTCCGCAGAGAAAGCTGAGCCTCGAGTAGCTCTAGGCGTCCTTGCAAAGCAAGCAACCGCGGCAGAGTCGCCGCCCGAGTGGAAAGAGTGGAGTGGAGCGATGCCAGCGCTTTCAGCAGGTTGGGAACGGTAACAAGATATGCGCCATGGATCACGACTACCCAACGGATCCACTGAGTAAACAAAGCACTTCGGGCTTGATCATTGGCCATCAGCGAAGCAAGTCTCTCTAAAAGAGTGGCTGCCAAAGATGGTTCCAATTTCATGATAGAAGACTTAACCATGTCGGGATTTGTTTCCTCAAGGCACATCTCCAAAAGCTGTTCATCGTTGGATGTCAACGCCTGGTTAAGCAAAGTTGCAAAAGTGCCCGGCTGGGACAGTTTCAACTTAACCTCGGAACGGCGAAGCCTCGACTCTTTCCTTGAATCACCAGCTCGAGAAGGTGTCTCCTTAGCGAGCGACTCGTTTTCGTTGGCAGTCGTCTCACTGCCAGCGCGTCCATTAGCTTGACCGTCCTTCTGCATTTCAACCTCAAGCGCATCCAGTCTGTCCGCAAGAGTTTCTTCTTCATCTTCTGACAAGTCTGACACATTGTCACCAGTTAGAACTTTGGCTTCACCCTCATTGTACACAGGTGCAGCTGCGGGGTCCACGCCGTCAACGAGCGTCTCGTGAGCTTGAGGAGCTGTCGGTGCCTTCTCAAGCTTGATGTTATCACTTAGGTTGCCATTTGCGTCTCGCCACTGAACACGGTCAAACACGGGTACGGCTCCTTGTTCAGCCCACACGAGCTGCAGGAAGTTATCGGCGAATCGCGTCTGAGACACCAGTAATGGAGTTCCAAGGCGTTTGGACACGACTTCGACACTGAAACTTGGCTTGGAGAGAGGCACACCGCGACCACGCTTGGTTTGGCGCTCTCTATTTACTGGCTCGGTAGGCGAGGCAAAAACGTGCACTAGACCATCTTCGGTCGTGACCGCCACAGCGCTAAGATCCTCGGAAACACTAGCATGTACAGCATTGGTAGAGGGACACATGAGTGAGTGTACGGGTTTCGGAGAATCATATTTGTACACCAGCACTTGGCGGTCCTCGTCAGCGAGAGCAGCAAAATGTGTACTGCCCAAAGGAAGGGTTTGTCGAATCGGGGCTGCAAAGCCAGTGTATGTGATCTCGACTTCTTCATTTTTAACCAGATGAGGCGAGGCATTCGCCAGCACCAGAGCAGGGCCTGGCGCCAGGGAAATAGCAGTGGGATCGGCCACCGGAGCAGTGGTTGAACTCAATTGAGCGTTTCTACTCAGGTCGAACTCGGTATATGTCCCATCCAATTGCAACACGCTGACTCTGGGAATTCGCTCATTTACAACGAAGCCAGAAATAGGAGAGGGGCTCTCTGATTTGAGCTGGGTAATGATCGAGCTCGATGCTGGAGAGTACACGAGGGTCAAGCCTTGGTTCGTTCCTAGCAGAATAATATCCGAGGATTCCACCTGAGGGCCGCCCTTCCGGCGCTTCTTAGCTTGCTGGCTCCTGTCCGCACCCGGATGCGATGCCCAGGCAATAGTGGTTACTTTAGAAGCTTTGTCCAGAGCAAATTCCTGAGGCGATGGGCCCGATTGACTCAAAGATACCACACGCAAACGATGCGCATCTAGACCCTGGTATACAGCTGCAAACGCTGTACCCGAAGGGTCAAACCTTGCGGCCAAAAATGCAGAGTCCGACATGGATGTGGCTTCCCAGCTCTACGAACAGGGTGAAATTTCGGCCTGTTTAGACTAGGAAAAAAAATTACATAACAGTAGCGTAATCGAAATTGATGCACGTGCGATGTGGACTGCACGATGCGGCTAATGCTAAAATGATCCGGCTCGCGCGTATTAGCAGTATCCAGGGTTGCGCCCGCACAATAATAAATAAGCGATTGCCTCCTGCGCGGAAAGCGCCATTCGCCATTCGTGGGAGGACTACACAGCTACACCATCCCTGAAGAATTGGTGAACCATGACTGACATGAACCCTGAGGATCCGAGCCTGCCCAAGGCGACGGTTCAAAAAATCATTTCGGAAATCCTTCCCTCCGACTTGTCGTTCACGCGCGAGTCGCGCGACGCGCTCATTGAGTGCTGCGTGATGTTTATCATGATCCTGAGCCAGGTTTCCAACGAGATTGCCGAAGGCGAGTCGAAGAAAACAATCGCCAGTGAGCATGTAATTGAGGCGTTGAAGCAACTTGACTTTCCGGAGTACATTGAACCCATCAAGAAGGTGCTTGCTGAACACAAAGAGGGCCAGAAGTTGCGCGAACGTAAGATCGGGAAGCTTGAACAGAGCGGGCGTACAGAGGAGGAGTTACTGCTGGAGCAAGAACGTCTGTTTGCCAGCTCGCGACAGCGTCTATTGGGCCAGCCAGAGGAGCAAGAGCAACCAGGGGAGCTCAAAAAGGAGGAAATTAATTAATTGGCAACGGGTCCAAACATTCACATCTAATGAGTCAATGACATGTTCTAATGAAGTCAGAAGCACCTCTAGCAGTCGAAATACCGCTCAACGCATGTTCCCGTAGGCATATCCCAATCTTTTATCGAGTGCTGTACCATTGCATGCCTGATAGGAAAAGAGGGAGAGAGAGAGGAGGTAAAGACTACCACGGTATCTACACATATAATATTTTAAGCACTATGGGGTTGACTCATTGATAATGCACGCTCAAAGCTTTCTTGTATGATTGCTTTATTCGGCTCCGACATCATGTCAACAATGCTCTGATAAAACTGAGGACGTGTCGTCCTGATATTAGTGAGTACGGTTCCCAGAACTGCGTAGGGATCTAGATTTTCCAGCGGGGAAACCGTATAGAGATCCTCATCAAGGTCCTCAGTCAAAAAGCCCATCTGTGACACAAGACTTGCCGTCTGTTCAATGCGGGAACTCTCATTGCTCTCAGCTTGCTCTGTCTCATGGTGGATCCCGGGATTCTCATAAACAAACTCGCCATCACCTGTGCCTGCAGAGGCTCCTAATTCCTCCAGACTATCACCGTACTCACCCAAATCCTCGTCATCTTCATCGTATGCGTCATCGTCATAATCATCGAAATCATTCAGCTCACCAGATTGCTCACTCTTAATAAGGTCATCGCGCCTGGCTTGCGCACCAGGAAGTGCCTCCAGCGAACGTGCTAACACTTCTAAGAGCCTAGGAAGCGTCATTTCCAGAATTGGGAACTCTGAAGGTTCAAGCGACAACAGCGATAGAACTGCCAGTTCACAGAGTTTACAGTCATCAACGCGATTGAATTCCGAGATTGTTTGAAACCACATGTCGAAGAAGGACTGGTCTGTACCATCCCGTTGAAGCAACTGCAACGTCAACGTGGGATTGTTGAACAACCCGCCGAGGACAATCGACACTATGCCTACATTATACCTCGGTGGAACCATGATTTTCTTCTCTTTATCTTCCATCACGCGTCGCGTCACTGCTTCCAACATTTTCGGAATATGGACATACATTGGCCCATTCTGCAATAAGCCACTTTCCAGCAATTTGACCGCCAAACTCATGACACTTGACCGATTTTTGGCTTCAGCGAAAAGGGTGGCCTTGTCATCACTAAAAAGTCCTCCTGCTTCAACTTGACGAGGGCTATATAGGTCCAGGAGCAAGTTGACAAAGTTTTCTAACCTATGAGGAACGCTAGCCAGGCCGGGACCACCATAAATAAGATAGTTCTCCAGCACAGGCATTGCATCCTCAAAGTAGTCATATTCAGAATTCCGCACGACATCAAGAAGCATGCCAAAGTACTGCCATTGGCGCTCAGGAACCGATTTGAGAGAGAATAAGCTGTTCTCATGCAGGCTCATACAATCGGGGTAGAAATCAACCAGGCGGTTTTGATAGACAGCCTCGAACACTAGAGCAATCGTCTCATCAAGCTTTTCGATTAACTCTGGCTGGTTATGCATGCTGCTCTGTAAGTTCGCTAGGGAGTTCAGAATGCCAAGACCCGCGCTGACCTTCTCATCTGAGGCCATGAGCATCTCTGATTCTGCAACTGTGTTACCCTCGACTAGGCTGAGCTGCTCACTAAACTCTGACGCCAGTGAGATGAACTGCTTGCACAGCTGGACAGCAAGATCAACGGCAAAGGGGGTGATTTGTGTTGGATAGAGCTCCACGAAATTGTCCAAGACGTTAAGCAGAGGTTCAGAATCGATTTGGTGAAGAATTTCCAGTAGGTTTCGAATGATTTCAGTGATGTGAGTGCCGAGAGCTGCTCTAGCGTCCTCGTTGTTGTCGTTCAAGCACAGAGCCTTCAATGTACTGGCAGCAAATACTTGCACAGGCAAGTGATCTCGATAAAAAAAGCAGTCCAGCACGCTCTGAAAAAGCTGCTGCATTGTTTCCCTACTACGGAACTGGACCCCGGCTAGATTTTCGATTGCCCGACAGGCCTCTGCGCGAAGAAAAGGGTGTTTACTTTGAAGGTCAGGCACAACATAACCAACCAAAAAAGGTTCGAGTTGGCTCTGGAGTTCAACTGATTTTAGGAATGCCGGAGCAAGTGTACGCAATAAAGTAAGCATACCCGAACGCTCACGCACCTGGTCTGGCTGGTTTGCCAGTCGATTAGCCAGCTCCTCAAGGAAACGAATCACCAGGGCTAGTGTGTTCTTTTTCTTGCGAATTAGCTTTGCCACAAATTCAGAGGCGGCATTAGTTGGAGAAACGATGATTTCGGTAATATCCACCTGCCTCTGCACAAACTCAACAGGGTCGTCCTCAAACAGATCAGTGTAATCCTCCCCTGGGCACATGAGTGGGAACAGGATTTGACCGAGAATTCCAGAGAGCTGCGGCTCAATCAATGCTGAGTAGATATGCTTCACATCAATCATTGAGTCGAGGTAGAAAACAACGTTGTAAAGAGTAGAATCTGAGAACCAACGTTCATTCTGACTCCAAAGGCGCAGCTGCTCGATGTATATTTTTGTAATTTCAGGGGAAAGTTGAGTGAGATACATCTTGCGAAACGGCGCTAGTTGCGGCGCATTCTCGCTGATCTGGCTCATAGTTTTGGTGAGGTAAGACCCATGCGTGCGAGCAATGTTTACAGCCGACCACTTTGTACATTTCACGGGTATGAGTTGTGTCCTATCGCTGGCCGGCTGGACGCCAAGCACAGACTCAGGGAGTGGTAGTAGGAAAACTTGTAAAAAGAGACTGACAGTACGCTTTGCAATCGACTCTTCACGCATTACTTCAGGCATAAACCGCGATGTTGACAGTTTGTATATCTTCAGAAGCTCGTATATCAGCTGGTAGTACACGGCGTCCTGTTTGCCACTGAGCAGCATCTGCAGAGACTGCTCTGCAATGGCCAAAGTGGCCGGGTATACTTCTGACATGAGGGGAGTGAGCTGTTTGGCTACGCTGGTGGTGTTCCATCGGTAGAATTTGCATACCTGCTTCAAGACAGCCATACCAGCAGCCACGCCTACTAAGTCGTTGCAGTCGCCAATAAGCCGACTGATTTCTGGCAGAAGCTCAGGCCACTTATTGTTGGTGTAATCAAAGCTGAGAATCACTGAGAGGCAAACAAGCAGGAAGTCGCGCAAGGCGGGTGGTGCTCTAACAATGCCCGGCACAAGCTGCTGCTTGAAGAAGTGCTTGTCGCTGTCCGAGAGCGTGGCCACGGCGCGAGGCGACCAAGAGCGCGAAATTTTGTTCTTCAAAAATACAGCAGCGGCACGGCGGACACCCAAGTCCACATCGTCTCGTAATACTAGCTGCAGGAGCCCGAGGATGAACTCTTGCTGCAACTCCAGTTCGGCCAGAACAGACTCCGCTCGCCGCGTAGAGTCTCCAGGCGCAACAAGCGTGCTTGCAAGTGCATCATGCAGCACTTGTAAGTCGGCCATCCTGGCTTGACAAGTGGACAAAACAGTTGTGCTCCGTCGCTTGTTGTTTCCTGTTTGCCCTAGGTTAGAAATCGCGGCAAGGGTCTTACGTCAAGGCACCAGTCATAATGCATATGTAGGTGTGAGCGATCGAATCGTTTTTATTCTTCTTTATTTTTTAGCCCTCCCGTTATGACCACCGCAATACGCATATTGATCGCCCCGGTGCGGCCGGCAGGAGACGCGAAAAACCCCTGACACCGTTACCAATGTTCGGCATACCCAGCACAAGGCACACGCGAGACACACGTCCTGCATGTGACGTCTGTGCGTGAATAAGCGTTAGAAGTGCCCGGATAATGTGACAAGCAACAGCGTCCTTCCCAGCGCCACCTACCTCAAAGGAAAAGCTTGGGGCCCTAAAGCAGTAGCACCTTTTAAAAAGACGCAGCAGAGAGGTAAGAGAGAAGTAGGAGTGTATCATTTTCAATGTGTAATTAGCGACGTCTCAAGACTTAGAGGTAGAACAAGCCATACTACATCTGCTAGATGCATCACAAACCATACCGACTCTTGAATAGACCGCAAGCGTAAGCCATATCTACAAACCGACAGTTCTCAGCCCGGCCAACACGAGTTGCAAGCAATGTGAGGAAAGGTGGAGGGCCGTTGAGCGGCCCGAGGTATGTAGCCAGTGGGGGTTAGATATGTGTAAGCCATGATTCGTTCGAATTCCGGCAGCGGTAGGGTTTACCCCACAAACTCCCAGGGCGTGAGCACACATTCGTAACGCTTATCAGCAGCGGCTTTGAAAGGCACGACGTTTCTCGCTTTGACCACACACGAAGGCTGCAAGATGGCTATCACTCTAGAGGAGGTTGCGAAACACAACACTCCCGACGATTGCTGGATTGTTGTTGAGAACGAGGTCTACGATGTGTCGAGTTTTAAAGAGCGGCATCCCGGCGGCAAGTCCATCCTGCTCAAGGTTGCTGGGACGGATGCAACGAAACACTTTCTCAAGTTCCACCCCACCAGCGTGCTGCGTATGCTAAAGGATGCCGAGAAGCTGGGGCCCTGCGAGGTCGACCCGAAGGCGCAGGAAGAGGAGGAGGAGCTGTCGGAGGCTGACAAGGAGCTGGCACTCTATCGTGAGAACAAGCCGAATCTTGGCGAAATGTACAACCTGTTTGACTTTGAGAAGGTTGCGAGGTACACGCTGGATCGGACGGGCTGGTACTACTACTCGAGCGGCTCTGACGACGAGATCACGCTGCGCGAGAACCACCGCGCGTTTCAGCGTATTTGGTTCCGGCCACGCATTCTCGTTGACGTGTCCAAGGTTAACTTTGAGACCACCATGCTGGGCCAAAAGACGCAGTCGCCGTTCTACATCACAGCCACGGCCCTGGCGCGCCTGGGCCACCCCGACGGCGAGGTGGTGCTGACGAGGGCTGCTGCGAAGGAGGGCGTCATCCAAATGGTGTCGACGTTGAGCTCGTGCTCCATTGACGAGGTCATGGAGGTTGCGCGCCCCGGCCAGGTCGTGTGGCAGCAGGTGTACGTGAATGCGGACCGAGAAGTGACACGCGAGTTCATCCGCAACTCGGAGAAGCTGGGCGTGAAGGGGTTTTTCGTGACCGTTGATGCACCGCAGCTGGGCCGGCGCGAGAAAGACATGCGGTCGAAGTATGACGAGGACCTGGCTGATGTACAAGGCGGCGGCGACACGAACCGCAACGAGGGCGCGGCGCGAGCGATCTCCACCTTCATTGATCCAGCTCTCTCCTGGAAGGACATTCCGTTTCTGAAGAGCTGCACGAAGCGCCCGATTTTGCTGAAAGGCGTGCAGCGATGGGAAGACGCCGTCAAGGCTGCGGAGCACAAGCTAGCCGGCGTGGTGCTGTCGAACCACGGCGGGCGGCAGCTCGAGTTCAGCCGATCCGGCATCGAGGTCCTGGCCGAAACAATGTACCAGCTGCGGAAGCGGCGGCTGCATAAGAACTTCGAGGTCTATCTCGATGGTGGTGTGCGCCGCGGCACTGACGTGCTGAAGGCGATCTGTCTTGGGGCCAAAGGCGTAGGCATTGGGCGGCCGTTCCTGTATGCGATGAGTACGTACGGCGAGGACGGAGTTCGCCGGGCGATCCAGCTTCTGAACGAGGAGATCGAGATGAACATGCGGCTGCTTGGCGTATCGCGGCTCAGCGAGCTGAACGAGCGCTTTGTGGACATCTCGAATCTCAGTGCACACGACGCAGTGCCAGCAGACCACTCCTACGAGAATGTTTACGAGCGGCTGCAGCAGCCGCAGTTTAAGCACAAATTGTAGCGCCGTTCTCTCCAACCTACTGTACGAAACCAACTGTACGAAACGAACTGTACAAATTCAGCTATCTATTTTCTAATATGAGTGATCAGCAGTCCGCCAAAAGGTGGCGAAGTTGCTCTGTCTGTGGCGGAAAGGTGCATAGGGGCGTATGAGATCAGCGAGTTCAGTGAGTTCAGTGAGTTAACTTAGGGCTAGCGCCATTAAAAAACAAATAAAAATAACCGATACTTCGAGAAAAAACCTCCACCAGTTGCTGCGCAAGCACAGTGTCTAGGCAATCGTGCAGCAAGAGTTTGTTTTGCGAGCCTGGCTGTAGAACATCTTGCTGCTTGCGCTCAAGGCCTCGCTCTTGTCGACAAGGGTGTCCAACTTCTCGCCACGCTGGAGCACACTCTCAATTGTTTTGTGCAGCACAATCTTTGTGTCGTCGAGCTCCTGCTGGACCTTCATCAGGGCGTCGGCCTGGTGCGGGTCCTGGTAGCGCTTGACGTAGTCGTCGAGCACGGGGAACTCGAGGTCGTAGCTGGTCTTCGTCGCCTTCGTAGCGCTCTCCCACTCCTGCTTTGGGTGCTTCGCCAGATACTCGTCGAGCACCTTGTTGAGGACGCTGAACGCGACGCGCACCGGGTATTCCTTGTCGCAGATGACGACGCCGGCAAGGCCCTCCTGCCGTACATAGACGTGGCCAATATAGTTACCCTCCTCGATGCTCTGGCGCTGTCCGCGGCTCGTGCGCTCGGCTATTGTCGAGCTGAAAAATGTCATGAACTGGTCCACGGAGCTGCGCTCGAAGAACGAGAAGCTGGACAGGTCCTTGGCCCGCGCCAGCTCGAACGCGTCGGTTCCCGCCTTGAGCACCCCAATATAGTACACCTTCATCTGCAAGCTCTATATCGGCGGCCTAGAAAGTTGCCCCACGGTGTTTGGTTATCGCGGCGGTGGTGGTTGTTGTGTTACTACTCAAGCGGGGTTAGGCCTGCTGGTGCCCTCACTGACTCCTGCGTAGGTTTTCTTGTGTGGCCTACGCGAAAAGGGTGGTGGGCTGCCCCGAGTTAGGGAGGGGAAATAAAACGGAACGATGGGAAGGGTGGGCCTGAGCTGTGGCGGGGGCGCGGAAAGGGCGTGGGCCGGAAAAACGGAAGGGCTTCGAACTGGCGTGGGGTTGAACTGGCGTGGGGTCGAACTGGCGTAGGGTGGTGGCGAAGCGGCGGAACGTGACTTCGGTTGCGAATGCAAATTAATTAAAGCTTAGCGACAGAAAGGCATGCACAGAGACGGACGTCTCCCGATTAGCTTCAATGCGTATATAATGTTACTCACAGAGCGCTGTTCACAGAATGCTGTTCACGGAGTGCTGTTCGCAGAGTGGTCTGCAAGGCGCGGCCTCGAGGCGGCTACTTCAGCTCTACGGTGAACATCAGCGGCTTGTCCGTCTTGACAAAAACCTCGTCTGCTCTCAGGTGGTTCGAGGTGCTGAGACGCGTCGTGAAGCTCGTGCTGAAGTCCTGCACGTCCCACTCGAAGCCTTTGGTCGTGACGGTGGCCGAGCCCTCGAGCGGCGCGTAGCCACACGTCTTGCCGACCTTATCCTGCGGAGTTAGAACCGTGTGCTCGCCCGGCTCGAGCAGCAGGGTCAGGCTCTGGTCTCCGAGCAGGATCAGCCGGTCGCCGCGCCTCTGGGCCAGCGACATGCAGAGGTACGCGTGCCACGTGTGGTCGACGCGGCCGCCCTGCGCGCCGAACGCCAGAAACCGCCGGACCGGCTGGCCGGACTCGTCGAACATCGCGTGGCTGTGCTTCATTGCCTTCATGAAGTCCGTCGAGTACTGGTCGGGCTCCGACACGAACGGCACGTTCAGCGCCTCGTAGAACTCGCGCGCCTCCGGCCGGATCGAGTCGAAGTCGCCAATGATGAAATCCGGCACATACCGGTCCTTCGACAGCTCGGCCAGGTGGTTCGCCGCGCCGTCGGTCACGGCAACGTGCCCGCACGCGTCCCACGCCAGATCAAAGATGTCCCGGCGCACGATCGGCTGGTTCAACACGATGAGCACCGTGTCGTCCATGCGTTTCCCCTCCAGCCACGTAACCGCATCAATGGTGCTCATGGTGTGCTAACAGCCCGAGCCTGACGTGTGTGGGCGGCGGAGGTGGTCGACGCACCGCGCCCGTCCATTAGCAGGCGCCGTGCATTTGCCGCGGCGCACGTGAGGGCTGGTTGGTGGCGGCCATTGCGTCGCGCCCGTCGGCCAGAACCAACTGCGTGCTCCAATTTTTTTTACATGTTTATTATTCGCACTGGCTGCCCACCGCGCGGGCACGCGGGTACTGGCAAGCTCCACCGCCTGGCCTCGGCGGCCCGGCCTGCTCCCACCTTGTAAGGGCAACCGCTCGAGTAGTACCCTAGCCGCATGGCGGATCGGCAGTCAAACTAGGCCCGGCCATTCACGACTCGCCTCCTCCCAGAACCACAAAACCAGAGCGCGTTGATGTTCCGCCAGTTCCTGAAGCAAGCTGCGCGCGCGTCGCCGCGAGGCCGGGTAGGCCGGTCCGTACTTCTGACCTCGGGATTCGCCGTTGCTGGCACCGGCGTCGCGCTCGCCCACAGCGGTCCGGAGAAGATCGGTCCCGCGGACGTGCAGAGTGGCGTGGTGTCGCTTTCGGACCGCGACTTCGACCCGCCGTCCCCGGAGGTGCTCGATGAGGAGCGCGCCGCGGCCCAGCAAGGGGGCCAGTCCGCGTACGACCCGGTGACCGGCGAGATCAACTGGGACTGCCCGTGCTTGGGTGGCATGGCCCACGGCCCCTGCGGCCCCGAGTTCAAGGAGGCGTTCGCCTGCTTCATCTACTCGAAGGAGGAGATCAAGGGCTCTGAGTGCATTCCCAAGTTCTCCGCCATGCAGAACTGCTTCCGCCAGTACCCGGACGTCTACGCCGACTTCCAGGAGGACACGCAGACGGTCGGTGCTGCGGGTGCAGCTGACGCCAAGGCGGCCGACGCCAAGGCGGCCGACGCCGTGGCAGATGCGAAGGATGCCGCCAAGGACACTAAGGATGCCGTGGTCGCAAAGACCGGCGAACTGAAGGATGCCGCCCACAGCGAGGTCACCGAGGCTAAGCGCGCTGGCGTCGCCAAGCTGGACAAGGCTAAACAGGCCGGCTCCGCTAAGCTGGACGAGACAAAGGACCAGGTCGAGCAGTACAAGGCCGATGCAGCCGCGAAGCTGGGCGACGCTGAGGATACCGCGTCTTCCAAGGCGAAGGAATATGCGGATGCTGCGGCGGCTGCGCTAGAGCAGGCGAAACAGGCCTCTGCAGATAAGACGGCTGAAGTCAAGGAGGCCGTTTCCGCCCAGAGCTCTACGTGGGCGGACTCCCTGTCCGGCGCCGCCGAGGAGGCTGTGCAGCAGTCCACGGCGGCCTGGGACGATGCTGCCGCTCGCCTGAAGAACTTAACTAACCAGGCCCAAGAGATCGCCTCGGCGAAGGCTTCGAACCTGGCATCTCGCGTCAGTGATACCGACCAGAACCTGACCACCGTCCTCTCCGACTACACAAGCCGGGTGCAGCAGGCCGCCAAGGAGGTCGTCGAGGAAGCCAGTAGCACGACCGAGCAGCTGAATGCTTCCGACATCAGTGAGCTGATCGAGCAGAAGTTGAACGAAGCCCACAAGGATGCCGCAGAGCTGTTTGCGAACACCACAGCGTCCCAGCCGGTAAATAACGCGGCCACTTTCGCATCTGACGCGGTCCAGGGCATCGCAGCCGAGGCCAAGGAGGCGGTTCATCTTGTCGCCAAGGGCGTCAACGACACGTTCGGAACGAACAAATAAAACTAGAGAGGCGCCTCACCATGTATATATGCAAGAATCTGTCACCGAGCTCGATTGCACTCAATTAAGTAAAATGAGACCTAAAAAGGCTATATAGCTAATTTATTATAAGCCACCGTTTTCGCTGAGAGGCATATTGTACTTCTTCCTTGCAATGCTCGATCTATCGAGGGGTCCGGAGCCAACCAATCAAGCTCTTAAATTCCACCCTCGGTGAATTTCACGCTCATTATCTACCAACGAATGCTGCTATCTAACTGGCGTCAACGAGTTGGGCTGGAATAATAGCTGCACAGCAACCAGCACCGAGCAATCGATATCCTCTCCATTCATATGTGGCTTGCATACCCTAATATGTTACCGAGATTTATACTGCTAGCCTATACGCTCAGACCCTACTTGCGAAACGCCCTATAACTCGCCCTATAGCTTATATTCAGTTACCGCGACATGAAAGAGAACAACTCATTTTTCAGCTCGAGTTCTTTCTGTCTCATGATTTACAGTGACTCCAGTAGGCCGTTAAATATGTCACCTTGGTATATAGATAAGCAATGCCCGGCCTTATCTACTTCTCCGCTCGTGGTAATCGCCGGCATAAAGTCAGACGGCATAAAGTCAGACAAACGTTATCTCCCAAACCGTGGGAAATGGGGCCAACCACGGAGTATCTAGCTAAATCAAAACTATGAAACACCGCATCGGATTTCAGAAGATGTCGCGAAATGTACCCTAAAGGATCAGCACACCCATAACACCACCGTGCTAGTAAAGGCAGATGACATCGTAAGCAACCGCCTGCGCTGGACCTCTCACGAGTAGATAAGACACATGCGCCTCCACTGAACCTGCATGTCTCACGTGTATGAGTGATAAGGTTGAGCTGGGTCAGGGTGATCGATATGTATCTGCAGAACCCACCCCATATATAGCCGAAAGAAACTCCGCAAACGATGCAGCGGTGTAAAAATAATGCGACCAGTAGCGTCAAACACACTCTCCGCTGTGGAGAGCGCTGTGCGCCCTGTACATAGCATGGTCACAGCTATTGAATCACACAAGGTGGCTATGGCTCGCGACCCGAAGTGGGAAAAGGATGACGAGCTCCTCATGTCGCTCGGGTACAAGCCGGAAATGAAACGCACGTTTAGTACCCTGGAGCTGTTCGGCGTTGCCTTCTCCATCATGTCCTTAGTCCCTTCAATTGCGTCAGTATTGACGGATGCTTTAACAGCTGGCGGTATTGGAATGACTTGGAGTTGGCTAATTGCCTCGGCGTTTGTCATGTCGGTGGGGCTCAGCATGAGCGAATTAGCTAGCTCTCAGCCAACAAGCGGTGGGCTTTATTTCTGGACATTCGAGCTCGCGCCAACAAAGATTCGTCGGCCATTAAGTTTCTTGACGGGATATGCGAACACTTTGGGCCTGATAGGGGGTACCTGCAGCATTAATTACGGTTTCGCAGGACTCATAATGTCATTGCCGACTATAGCATCTGATGGCAAATTCACATCAACTAAGTTCGAGGAGTACGGTGTGTTTGTTGCTGTCACGGTAGTTCATGTCATTTGCGTGTCAGTTCCAACGTACATGCTCGCAAAGTTTCAGACTGTGTGTGTCTTTCTTAACCTTTTGCTCGTGTTCCTCGTTTGTATTGCAGTGCCAATTGGAGCACATAACCGCGGCATTTTAAACTCCGGTGAGTATGTCTTCACAAACAGCACCAATCAGACAGATTGGCAGTATGGATGGAGCTTTTTGCTGTCAATGATGGCATGCATCTGGACTATAGGTGCATTTGATAGTGCTGTTCATACAAGTGAAGAATCACAGGATGCGCAGGACTCGGCGCCAAAGGCTATCATCATGTCAATTGCCATGTGTGGGCTGTTGGGCTGGGGTGTCATGGCAGTGCTCGCTTCAGCGATGCCCATGGATTACAGTGAAATCATAAATTCCTGGACAGGCCAGCCTATGGCGGGGCTACTACTAAGAGCACTAGGGAAAAAGTGGACTCTTGCATTGGTTTCCCTTATGGTTGTGGCTCAGTTTGGAATGGGCCTCTCGATTATTCTCGCCGCAAGCCGCCAAACTTATGCATTCGCTCGTGATGATGCTCTGCCTTTTTCGCGCTATGTGAAGCTTGTTGTGCCCAAGACCGGCGTACCCATGTTCTCGGGCCTTTTTGTCGGCATAGTGGCTTGTTCGATTGGCTGTCTAGTTATGATTGATTCAACGGCTGCAACCGCATTGTTTTCTTTGGCGGCAAGCTCCAATGGTCTTGCGTGGGGAATTCCCATTGCTTGCAAGCTGATTGCACCGAAGGGGAAATGGACGCCGGGCCCATTCTATCTTGGCAAATATCTATCCGTCGCCAACAACATCATTTCAGTATGCTACCTGACATTTGAGGTGTTTGTCCTTGCAATGCTGCCATCCACAAAGCATCCTACGAAGGAGACAATGAACTATACTTGTGTGATTAACGTTGCAGTTTGGGTGGGCTCGTTGATCGCTTTGTATACTGTGAAGCGAGACTTCACCGGGCCACGCTCAACACTGCCTGTTGATGATGGCAGCGATCCCATGTCCTCAGATGTGCAATTAGAAGACAGTGGTGTAAAGGCAGAAGACGAGAAAAATAGCTCTGTTGAATTTACTTAAGTGGGCCTGAAACCTGCTCCCATTTTTGATGAATATTTATGCTGATGCTAATGTTACGGTATATATCTTACTTTCTTCTGAATGAAATTAGATTAACTTGACCGCATGCTGCATGCGGCCGCGCTGCCAAGTGCGCATTGCCTTAGACTCAGAGGTGGGTGCTTCAAACTCAGCGTATGCAGCTCTGATGTGCTCGGGGAGCAGTGGTGTTTCCTGCATGCTCTGCCGATTGAACAGATGTCTTGCAGAGCTTCGCGAATCATGCAGAATGTGCCCATTTTCCGGACGGCCGTGCTTCTGTTCAGCCGCGTCCCATTTCTCCTTAACTTTGAGAGCCCTCTCGGTAATGTTGGCCACAATCTCGAACGTCAAAAAGCCAAGAGCATCCATGATGTCATCTTGTAGTCGCGAATCAGTGATGTTTGTTATTCCGCACCAGTCGCGAAACCTTTTGGCCTTGCGGAACGTGAAACTTGCTTGACGGCACTCAGACCAGTGCACATATTCCTCGCGTGTCATGTTTCGCGTGCGCATATCTGCTTTTTTGAGCCTCTCACTCATGATTTGGTTGGCTTCGGTGTCATCTTCGTCGCTATCGGCAGCATCCACGGCATCTACATCCCCGGTATCGTCCTCCCCGGTATCTACATCGGTAGGAGGATTGGCCACCGTGCTTTGGCCACTTACCGCACTCATGGGAATCGCAAACATGTTCTGGGCCTTCCACGGCAAGCCGATCCGCTGCTTCTTGTATATTTGTTTTGCTGTATCTTGGGCTCCAAGTGACTCGTCAATATAGTCGGCTCCATCAGCACCGCCCGGAGCGCCAGGACCCTCCTCGCGTGCCTTTTTTCGTACGTCTTTCCAGGCTAAGTACGTGCTTAGCCGATTCACTTTGGCCACATCGTGACGGATAAGGAACATCACATCTTCAACAGAAACGCTTCGGCCCCCGCGCTTGCGAGCAAGTGCCGTCCCTCGGTTGATGAGCTCCACCACCTGGGCGCGCACAATGTCTTCAACCACCATGATTGTTTGGAGGGGTGAATCGCCGGTTACACCGCTCACAAACATCATTTGCTGAATTTCCACACGGTATCGATACTTGGAGTCCATCGTCAGCAGTTATTCGGAGCAATATTTTTCTTGCTAACCGTGCAAGCTTCTCTATGACGTACACAAGTTGTGTGTGTCCGCACTGAGACCGTGGAGTGATCGGAGGTGTGGGGCCAGGTATCTGGGATGGGTGGTGGTGACAAAGCCAAGCGCGACTGCCTTTGTTAAAGGCAGATGGTAAAGAGTGAGCGAGGAAGGGGGTCGAAGAGCGTCTAATATGAGCTTGAAGAGGCCATTTGAGGAAGAACTGGATGATTCTGGTCCTAATGTCTATAGCTATGATGATACATCGTCCGACGATTCAGTAGAGCTCGAGAGCACGCCGCGCGACATTCAGCCAGCCACAAATGCTACTGAAAAGTACGGCATCGGGGCATCTCTAATGGCAAAAATGGGGTATACAGATGGTGAGGGCCTAGGACTAGATGGGAAGGGAATTGTAGAACCAATTGAGGTCGAGAAGAGACAAAAACGAGCTGGTCTCGGAACGCAGGAGCCGCCACCTCCTTCACCGCCCTCTAGAAAGTCGGAGTCCTCAGTGATCGATATTGTAGCAACCTCCAATGCCAAATTTGCCAGGCTGCAACGCGCAAAACAAGAACTAAATCTTGTCCGCGAACAGGCGGCAGTGCTGGAAAATGCTATTCAGATCGTAGAGAGAGATGGCGAAAGTCTTGATCTCACTAAATTCTATGAGTCCTTCGGGAAAAGCGCAGTATGGGGTGAAGAAAGGCTATATGAAGTTCTTTACGTAGTTCTACGGTCTCTTATCCCCGATACCAATGCGTACGCCTGGCTGTGGAATCACCCAGACGTGCTGGAAGCTGCGAATCGGGTTTTGCCCGAAAATGAATGGGGGCAGCTATTGGCAGAGAAGTGGCTAAATGATAACGGCGCGACAAATCTCCCAGAGCTACTCAACCAGTGGATACTAGGGCAATCAGAAGGCTTTGGTGCGGCAGGACTGTTTCTGTCACAAAAATTCGGCCAGGAGTGCGTTGCACGACGGTCAGTCGCAGAGGGCTCTCGGTTCGTCTCCAAGTTGATGAACACACTGCCGGATCCCAGCTATTTCTACAACGAGATCGTGCGCTCCATTCTGACTTACGCTTTTGAGGAACAGATGGCAATATTGCTCACAATATCTATTGAATCCAAGACTATTGGTCAGGTTATTATGTCAAGAAATAACTTCACTGAACGGGCCAGTATTTTATCTCAATTGTCGGCGACGCTGAGTCGTGATTCCCTATCATTGGTTCTGGAGAAAACTGATATGCGTGAACAATGGCTGAACGAGCTTTACCAACTTGTGCACAACAGTTCAGATGAGAATTTTGCAGATGTCAAAGCTTGGTGGATAGAGAGGCGCCCGTTTTTTGATATGTTTTCGGAAGAGAGTGTGGAGCCATGGCTGGAAGCAGGTCTCAGCGTTATCAATGCGGCGCTTGACGGCGTAAGCCTGTCAAACCTTCCACGCATTGCAGAACCGTCACCGCGCCAACTCAATTCGACTTTAAAAGACGTTCTAAGTCATATGTGCTTCATGAACGAATTTGATATGGCAGCCACATCCACTGGTTTTAGAGTTTCGAGAAGTGATCGGAATCTGGACCTCATAGTTGACAACGACATACTCTTGATACGGCAGCCTAATACTGGTACCATCATCCCAGTATCTTTGGAGATGGTTAGAGAGTATCTCTCGAAATCTTAACATCTCATTCACAAAAAAAGGTTGCCTAAAGGCTACCGCTAATGTCAGAAAAATGCGGTATAAATATTTATTTATGTTAGATAGACTATGACCCAGCCTCAAAGACTTCAGGCGGTAGACAGGTGGAGAGGATCACTCTTAAGCTAGACATAGAGTATCCCATGTATTGCCTTGAGTCTATGCCGCTGGCCGCCCACATTCTTCGAGTCATTCGCATTCCACGAGCAGATTGGTTTTGTGCTAAGCTCTGTTCCATTACCACCAGTCTGCGAAAATCACAAGCGGCTATTTCCCTCATGTATGGTGCGATATCTTTTGCGATCAGAGAGTCAAGCGATGTTCCATGCGCGTACTCGTCGGCAAACACATTCCTCAAAACAGAGAGGTATGAGGGCCTCTCGCCGGTCATGTACGAATGGCGAGTTCTTGAATCAAAAAGGGGAACACGCCATTTGGACAGCACAATCGACCCGTTGTTGGTCATCGTCTCTTCAGGTACCGAGCGTCTTTCTATAGAATAAGGCTCGAATGCTGCGTCAATCTCGGACAGACTAGCAGAAGCAGAAGCAAGAGCATCAATGTGATCAGGCTGAGAGATTGCGGGTACGGGCGGCAAGGGAACTGCTTCATGCTGTATATCGAGGGAGTTCATCAGCGGTGGGCACCAGGTGTCTTCACTGATCACTCGCTGCGCCGACTGTTGTGTAAATTCAAAGTCTTTAGCATACCAATCCTGGCCTGAGGGATTTCCACCGAGCCCCATTTGACACCACAACTGTAAGTGAGCAAGCACACGGCGCATATCTCCCTTTGCTAACACTACAACTGAAGCAACCTCAGTTTTGGGAATAATAAAGCCCTCACTCAAGGCTATGGTCCAAGCAGTATCAGTGACGCGCACTAAGTCAGGCATTGGCAAGGTGATTCTCTCAATCCCGATATCTGATAAAGCTACGCGATTTGGATCAGTGCACGTCAGAAGCACCGGTCGCCGACTTGTAGCAGCAAATTTAGCAACAGTAGTCCAGAAACCTCCCGCCTCGTTCTCATAAACAATATCGCCATCGTCAATTAGTATGATACAGTTTTTTGCATTGTGCACGGCGTGGTTGTGGCTGATCCCGTCCAGCAGGCTCGACAACTCTTTACCAGTACGCTTAGTGCTGCAATTCACTTCGAAAACAAATGCATTTACTGACTTCGCAGCAGCATATACGGCAGAGGTTTTACCACTACCACATGGACCACACACAAGCAGCACATTATTTTCGTCGTCTTCGTCCTCCTCGTCCTCGACCACAAAATCGTCCAAAGGACGCCGTCTGCGCTTGGGTGGCCACTGCCTTGGTTTGCGAGGCTTTTTTAACTGCGCTTCCACCCAATCTGCTACCTTTTGAACCTCAAGAGATAGAAGATGTGCTTGCGAACTCTGCGGTGCGTATTTTGCCGACCACATTTCAGTTTCGAACTCGCCTCGGTCAAATGGTTTGGGCACACCGCTTGCACTTATAAGCTCATTCAAAAAGTCGCCGTTCTTTTTAGATTGAGACAAGGCGGCCAGCGCCTTAAGTTGAGCCGATGAGTATAATGCCCGCCTAGGAAGACGAGGCAGTAGGGTGGAAGGCGAATTAGATGACGGCAGCGGGGACATCAGTGTAGCCCATGATTCGTTTTGAAGAATGGACTTCGCATTTGGGCGGGATCGGTCTCTTCTTGGTATCGCCGTGTGATACTTCACGTCATATGAGAGTTCTGGCCGAATATGCTCAATGCTCCAAGGAGGATGCTTGAGGACGATGGGTCGCAAGGAGTTTCCGTTCGATTTTGCCTTGGAAACTCCCGCCGAAGTAGCCCTTTTGGCAAAGAACGAGTGAACCTTGGGTTTAACGCCTCGTAATTTCTCTGAAGGCGCCCTCAGAGTGACCATCATTGATGGGTTCTTTTCTGAACTGTCCTGATCATCTGCTTGTGTACTTCCACTTGCAAAAACACTCTCGTTCTGTATGAGCCGAAGACGTTCAGGCGATATCCTGAAAACATGCAAGAAGGACGGGCGGAAGGGATTCCGGGGGTCTAAAGGTCGTCGAGGTTGTCGCGATTGAGCAGGCTGACTCTCAATTATGGCTGGCTCGTTGGGCGCTAGCTCGTGCTCAGTCTTTTTAGGTTTTGAAAATATTGAGCTCCATTCGGACGCGGCTTTGGCTCGATCCAGTTTAGGTAGTTCCACTTTTGGTGGTAACTCTAGAGTAGAAGGTTCAGCTCCACCAAAATTAGATGACGCAGTAGAATCTACAGGAGCATTTTGTTGTGGCTCTACAGCTGATTTGATGCCCCATAGACTGAGCAGTGTTCGGCTCGATCCATCGGACATACAAGGGACGCGTTAGCTTCGAGCCTCCCCCATATTAGAGTCGCGTTCGCCGTTGAACCGTATCATGTACGCCGGTCATGTTACATGTTATGGTAAGCGCTCGTGATTGTAACCGGTATCCTCGCTGCGTGTGGGTGTGTGTGAGTGCGCAGCGGCATTCTAGGCAATATTTGGTGGTGGCAACAGTAGGTGTAAATGGATATATCCCAGCTAATTGCTGAGGCGGAGGCGGCGCTCAGGGAGGGGGATCCATTAGCAGTGGACGCCAATGCCTCATACATTGAATGTAAGTTGCTGGTGGAGCAGTCGACAGTACTGTGGGCTCGTATCCTTTTCCTACATGCCGCCCAGCAAGACCAGCTGCAAAGTATGGGCCACCTGTACGTCATTGTACACAACAGTCTGAAGCAGGCAAGCTCAGAATGTGACACTAGTATCAGCCGAATGCATCAAGCCCGCGCCGACTTACGAGGACTGTTGGTGAAACTGAAACAGATATCTGTGGATCCCGCGTTCAGAGGCTCAGCAACGCTGCACAGTTATGTACATATGGAGGACATTCAATCCCTGGATCAACAGGTTGACAAGCTTGTGGATGAATTGCGTCGTCAGCTAAAGAGAATTGAAAGCATTCCTGAATCTCTGCAGAAAGCGCTCACAGATCTGAGGGCCAAGACGCCGAACCTGCCGGATACGTTGTACAAAGTGCTGCCACGCAAAATGGCTAAGCTAACTACAAAGAGCGAACCGTATGCGCACGACGCAGCCGAGCAGCTCGAAGGTTTGACGCGCAACTACGACCTTTGTGTTCAGATACTTTCACTTTCAGACCCAACAGAAAAAGATGAGGCGCTGGCAGTAGTCACCGCTGACCGGCCCCAAGTGGCGAATGCGCTGAGTAGACTGAAGGAGTGTCGCTCAGCATTGCGGTCGCGGCATCGTGAGTCTCAGCGGCTCCAGATGGGTTTGGCTGAAACTTTCGAAAGGTTATTGTCGTATGGAGCTTCCATAGGTGAGTTTCTTTCTCAAGATCTGAAGGCTGATCTCTCCGCCTTAGTTACAAGAAACGACGAGTTTACTGCGCTGAACTCGCGGGTCGATAGCATAGTTGCGGAGCTCACTGGCCTCACAGAATATTACAGACTTTTCTTGAAATCGTATCATGCTCTTGTCATTGAGGCTGCTCGCCGCCTGGAGGCGCAGAAACAGTTTCAGAAGGTCATCGATAATGCCAACGCAGCTCTGCGTGGCTTTGTTAAGCGCGAGGCGGAGACTCGACAGTCATTTCTTGATACCTACAGCGAGTTTCTACCACCAGAGCTATGGCCGGAGATGGTGAAGATGCCTGCTGAGTACGAGGTACAGTTGGAGGCTGAGCCTGTCCCTGCCGTTAGCAAAGAACAAATCAACAAGGCGCTTTCTGAGCAATGAGAAAAGCAGTCTATTTACAAACGGGCGACATCTATGAATCTTACAGGGATAAGACGGCATGAGAGCAAACACAAGAGCGTGTCTTATCTTTTTAGGCGTAGGTTGCCTCCATATCTTTGAACTCAGTGAGAAGAGACTCAGCCGTCATGACACTTAGCTTTCGCCCTTTATCACGGTTTCTGACGCTTATTGTCTGCTGCTCGACCTCACGGTCGCCCACCACAACAACGTAGGACACGCCCTGCTCAATGGCCTTTCGAATCCGGCCAGCAACAGGCTCAGCTTGAGCCCAAACTTCAATATCAAACTCCGTGGAGTTCATGGGAGCAGCCTCTGTTTGCGGTGCGTTGGAGAGATAGGCAGCAACTTCATGAGCATAAGTTTCGTGAGACTGGCTGACAGGAATGACCACCGCTTGGGTCGGGTTCAGCCAGAAGGGCCATTTGCCCTCGTAGTGATCTATCAAGAGGGCAAAGAAGCGCTCAACGCTTCCTAGTACGGCCCTATGAATCATGACTGGTACTTCGGTTGACTGATTGTCAACATCGTACTTGAGCTCAAACTTGCGGGGTAGTTGGAAGTCTAGCTGAATTGTTGCAGCTTGATGATGCCTTCCTTGGTTGTCTTTCACGATGTAGTCAATTTTTGGACCATAGAATGCACCATCACCTTCGTTCACAAGCACACCAGAACCCAGAGCTTCTCTGAGACCACTTTCTGCTTCATCCCACAGTTCGACGCTACCTGTGAAGTCCTCGGGCCGTGTGGACAACACTTTACTGTAGTCTAAACCAAACACACGGTACACGGAATCGACCAAATTAATCGATTTCTGGATCTCTGCTGCTACTTGGTCGGGGCGGCAAAAAATGTGACCGTCGTCTTGGTGGAAACGGCGTACCCGAGTCAATCCAGTGAGGGCCCCGCTGGCTTCGTTGCGATGTAATGGCGAGAAATCGGAAAAGCGAATGGGAAGGTCTCTAAAGCTTCGCTCCGTACTTTTGAAAATCAAGCAATGACCAGGGCAGTTCATTGGTTTTAAGCTGAACTCTTCCTTCTCTGTCTCTGTGCCACCACTTACAGAGAACATGTCCTCCCTGTAATGGTCCCAGTGGCCGGATGTTTGCCAAAGATCTTTCTTGAATAATTGAGGAGTAACGACTTCGGCAAATCCGTATTTCCGCATCTGAGCGCGCATGAAGTTGCTCAGCTTTGCAAATATCCTTGTTCCTTTAGGCAAAAAGAATACTGACCCCGGCGACGTTGGATGTATATAGTACAAATGCTGAGCATCATTGATCGACTTCACAAACGCTGATGTTGATGCTGGTGGAGCGGACGCCAATCGGATCCACGAGGCACGCATCGGCACGCTTGATCGAGTTCAGCTCGGGAGAAAGGGCCTACTGACTGATATTTTGTACATAATGGCATAACACCTGTAATCTCCAGTCTTTGGTTATGTAATGCTACTGAGTGTCTATGCGTCTTCGCTAGAGTGCGGAATTCGTGTCGAACGTATGAATTATTAGCTGGCACTAGCGTGAACAATAAGAGCGTCGAAGCTGTTATAAGCTTCCAGTTAATCAAATAAATTGCTACGCATGCGCATTTCATAAGACAAAGTCAATCTGACTGATCTACGCATGCCCAGTAATATAAGATTTCGCTGCGCCTTTGGGCTCCAGTGCGCTCTCACTGTCTCTACGACCATTCGTAGCCGCTGCCATTTGTAGGAGCAGTACCACCTAAAGGAACTGTTTTGTTTGCTTGACCCTACACTAATAAAAAAGATCAAAAATTAAAGTGCTGTACACATTGTGTCAGTCAGTCTATCTTGACATTTGCATCAACCCAGCGCCGCAGTCGAGGTCCGTATATATAAATTCCAATCGGCCACGGTACGCCTAGGGCGATTGCAAGCAGAGCAACTACTGTGCAAGCCCATCCATATCCGAGGTGATTATACATGGCTCTTCCGAAAAGGGGAAACGTACCACCTAGCATGCATCTGCCTAATACACAGGCAGAGACTGCTGAACCTGCCAGACGAACATTCAAACTAACAACATACGATTGGACGCTCTGGAAAACACAGAAGATGCTGAAACCAAACAATGCAATACCCAACTCTGGCAATATCCAGTGCGTTTTGGCCTCAGCTGCCCAGCCATACCAGAACATACCACCGCTCAAAAATATTGTCGAGATTGGCAAGAAAAATAGTCGATTTTCTAGTTTTCCTTTCCCTCTAGCTTCTTGGCGGTCATAATTCCAGTTAATTAGCGTTGTCCAGAAAAACACACCTGCCGCCATACCAAGCGAGTAACCCAAATACATGAGCCCACCGATGCCCACAGAGAAATGGTATTTGCTTGTCCAAAGAGAGGGAAAGTTGGTCAAAATCAAATACATGAAACCGTACGTGAATGCCAAGTATATTGCCAATAAAAGCACCACAGGGTTCAAGATTAAGAACAGTATGGGTCGAAGGACGGCACGACGCAGCTCTATAGAAAATGGCACCTTTGCCAGGTCCCACACTGTGTGCAAATTGGTATTTCCAGTTACCTTAACCAAACGTCGCCGTCGTTTTCCAAGAATAAGCTTTGGGTATGTCTCTTCATAGAACACCACCAGTATCAGTAGTATAGCAGCTTGGATAAATGCTGTGAGCCAAAAAATCCAGCGCCAATTAATGAATTCTGCCATCCAACCAGACATTATAGGACCGATACCCGGCCCACAAGAAGGAGTTAAAGCCCAAAACGCCAGGGGCCACTGGCGATCGTGCTCATCATAGATATCCGCTATAGCGCCTGCGCTAATAGCAATAGGGGCTGAATTGAAAAGGCCTGCTAGAGCACGAAACACTAGCATTGTTGCCGATGTTGGAGATACCGCACAGCAGATATTGAAGACTAGATTCCCAATAGCTGCCATCAGCATGATAGGCCGACGGCCCACAACTTCCGCAATTGGGGCAGTAATAATAGTTGCGAACCCCCAAATCAAAACCATTATGCTAACCATCAATGAGCCGACAGTCAGATTCGAATTGTTGTATGTTTCAAGAATACGGGGAATGGCGGGCGCAAGGATACTGGAGGCCATTGTCGGCATTAATGTCTGCAGAGAGGCCAACAAGGTGATCTTAGCTTTTCTAAGACGAGACCAATTACGCGGTTGCTCAGGGTCATCTGGTCCGTCCCAAGTAACCAGTTCCGGATCCTCTGCTTCGAACTCTTCACCAGCAGGCTCGCAGTCCACACCATCCATCTCAATATGGGATGTTGGTTCATACAGTGAGGAATGTGAGATTCGCGAAACCATCGAGGCCCGCGTCGAGGCGCGGTGCAACTGAATTGTTTCTTCATCCTGCCCTCCATATATCCCGCGCTCGGAGTAGCGGCTTGAGAGTTTGTGCAATGATTCTCCAATACTCTGTCTCTCAACATCATCACCGTGGTAGTTGAGCACTTCTCCGCTATTATAAGGGATCAAGTCGTCATCGCTTGGGGGCATGCAGTCTTACTCGAAAAGATAATAAAACTTGTTAAGCCCCGACCCCAACACTTAATAGTCTGTTTGAGCTAAGTGGGGACCTAGCCCTGGAAATCTCTGTGACTTGGTGTTACAATCGAGCTATTTAGCATAATGGCAGTGCGCAGTTCTAAATCGATAGCTATATGGGCCATAGTTGAATATGTATTTATGAGCCACTCGAAATTGAGTAATACGATGGAGTGGTAACGTAGTGCACGAACTTTAGCCGTTTAGAACCTACCTAACCTTGATAAGGTCAATTTACCCCGGGAATTCAAGTTATATAACTGATAGAAATGGTGTGCTGAATTAATACAATCAGATTCAGCAGTGGAACTAGGACTAGGAAACGGCATAGATGATATCTGATTCAGCATTGCAAATGCGCTCACTGTCAACGTCAAGCAGAATTAGACGTTCAAAACAGGAAGAGGGGGTCGGATCAGTTACCATCGAATTACGTCACCCACCTGCATATTTCAGCGATCGGGCACAACCCCGACACTGCAACCACGCGATCTATATAACTCGTAGGTCTATAAAGGCTTGTTTAAAGATAGATGTTTAGAGCAGATTCTTGGCCTTGAAGTCCTCGTACAGAGCCTTACCGAGCCCAGCCGGCGAGGGCTCGACAACAACACCAGCACCAGTCAGAGCAGAGATCTTCGACTTAGCGTCACCCTTTCCGCCGGCGACAATGGCACCGGCGTGGCCCATGCGGCGGCCAGGAGGGGCCGTAACACCGGCAATGAACGAGACAACGGGCTTAGGCACGCTGCGCGACAGGTTGTGCTCCCGCAAGTAATCAGCGGCGTCCTCCTCCGCGGTACCGCCGATCTCGCCAATCATGATGATGCCCTCGATCTCGTCATCCTTCAGGAAGCCCTCGAGCACATCAATGAAGTTCGTGCCCGGGAACGGGTCACCGCCGATGCCAACAACAAGCTTCTGACCGAGACCGACCTCGGTCGTCTGATTAACCGCCTCGTAGGTAAGCGTACCGCTGCGGCTGACGATGCCGATCTTGCCGGGCTTGTGGATGTTCTGGGGCATGATGCCGATCTTGCACTGGCCAGGGGCAATAAGACCAGGGCAGTTGGGGCCAACAAGACGCGTCTTGGACTGTGTCTTGAGTGCCTGCACAACGCGGATCATGTCGTGCTGGGGGATACCCTCAGTGATGCACACAGCCAGAGGAATCTCGGCCTCGATAGCCTCCATGATGGACTGCGCTGCGGCCGGTGGGGGCACGAAGATACCAGTGGCCGTGGCGCCGGTCTCCTTGATGGCGTCAGACACGCTCTTGAAAACAGGCAGGTTCAGGTGCTGCTCACCCGCGCGCTTGGGGTTAGTGCCGCCAACTATTTTCGTACCGTACGCCAGCGCCTGCTGGGCGTGGAAGGTGGCCTGCTTGCCTGTGAATCCCTGGAAAATAACCTTCGTATCCGAGTTCACAAACAGGTTCGGGCGCGTATCCTGGTAAGACCGAGCAGCGCGCGTCGTGCTGAAAGATTTGGAGAACGTCGCGCTCTGCTTCAGAATGTTTCGGCGGGCGATCATGGTAATCGATGCGTTGGGTTGGCTCAAAAGAAAACAATCGGACCACGGATATGTGTACTCACCCTCTCTGCCTACGTATGGTCAGCTTAAAGGAGAAGGGCGTAGTCACGTGTGTGATCACGAGACCTTCCTGGACAGACGCGTCAGCACGATTTTGCCGACCCGAGCCATGGCGCGCACACGCCCCGCGCTTAGAGCCGACCGCGGATGCGCCTAGAACCGCGGCTTCTCATGAAAAGGCTCGGTGCGTGAGAGGCCAGCCGTCAAATGAATATGGAGCGGCGAGGGGAGAAGCAGCAGGGGATGCGCGGATCGGGCTCTAAATGATATCACTATGTATCTAAGAAAATTCTAATGCCAGCCAATCTGGAGCGAGTCAATGGCGAGCTAATTCTATTTGGTAATTGTGTTTTGGCAGCGGGCTTATATTGGGCGGGAAATGCCTACCCTGCGCCTGCGCGCTTAATGCACTCCGCTCCACTCAAGCATCCATGTGCACTCCAAACTGCCCAATGCACCTACCGTACCCTGCCCTTACCTGGGATGGGGCATCACCTTAGATGCGGAACCGCTGAAGTGCGGCTTTGCTGATGAGTGTCCTTGCTAAACGGCTATTTAGTTATTCCAGAGTCCAAAAATTCAGTATGGAGCCCCACAGAATCCGGACGGCTGCAATGCTTGTCATTGGTGACGAGATTTTGAATGGCAAGATTAAAGACAGTAACTCGCAATATTTTGCCGAGTTTTGCTTCAAATCAGGCATTGATCTGCGGCGCATTGCTGTCGTGCCCGATGAGAAGCCGGATATTGTCCAAGTTCTTAACGACCTGCGCTCAAAGTACGATTTCATTGTCACGACGGGCGGCATTGGTCCCACGCACGACGACATCACGTACGAGAGCATTGCGGCCGCTTTCAAACTGGGTCTAAAGATCCACCCCGAAACAGTTGATAGGATGAACTCCTTGTCCAAGAATCCTCCTAATGCCAAAAAGGAGGGCAGTGAGGAGCGTACTGCTCAGCTGAGAATGGCCCTGTTCCCTGACGGCGAGAACGTCGAGACGCACTACGTCGAGCCAGATCTTTGGGTGCCTATAGTGTCATTGGATCACAAGGTTTACATCTTTCCCGGAGTCCCCACGCTTTTCGTTCGCATGATTGATGCCCTATTGCCTATTATTGCCGAACGCATCGACTCCCCAACATTGGCTCGCCGCTACGTGTCCACCACTACTCCAGAGAGCGAGCTTGCTCCAATTCTGTCCAAGTACCAAAATGAGTATGCATCCGAGGGTATTAAAATCGGTTCTTATCCACACTTCGATGAGCAGCGTAATACTGTCTCTATTATTGGGCCCGCTGAGAACGAGCCGCTATTACAACAGATCGTCAGGCGGTTGCTGCCTGAAGTTTATGGAAAGGAAATATCAGCCGAAGAAGAAAATGCGAGCGTTTAACCCTGCAATTTTTGTTGATACTTCATGACTTGAGTCGCAGTACTTATAGAACTTGAATGAACTCGATGTCAGCGTTACTGGCCTGGTCTCAATAATAAAATCATAATCTCTATATTTCTTGAATCAGTATATTAACTAGCAGAAAACACTATCGACATCACAATGAAACTGCAGAGGCTTGGTTGTTCAGGCCTCATCGTCTGTATCCTCAGGCTTAGGAGTTCCCTTCGGAGAGTTGAGCCAGTCAATATATCTCAAGCGGCGACGCGATTCACGCTCCTTCTGCTCATTTCTCGTCAGCTTCTTCTTCTTGGTACGAATCTTAATCTTCAGCGGCGAGTCCTCATCACCAGAGTTAGCCGCCGAAGTCGCCGCCGAGGTGGCAGTAGAGGTGGCAGCTGAACCAGCACGACTGCTCTCCGTGGACCCCTTGGCCTCGAAACTGTCTGAGTTCACCGCAGCTTTGCCCTTGGTAACCATCTTGCCATTGTCCACAAGCCACTGCTCAGGGCACAGGGCACCAACAAACTCGGTGTTATGCGAAATCAACAGAACACCGCCAGACCAGTCACGAATAGCAACTGCCAGGCCTCCCAGTGAGTCACGATCGAGGTAGTTGGTAGGCTCATCGAGAACGAGCAAATGAGGGTTATTCCACGTCGCGCCTGCAATGACGACCTTAACCAGTTGGCCACCACTGAGAGAACCGAGAGGTGTGTGATCAGCAATATCGCCATCAAGTCCTACATCTTCAAAGTGCTTGCGAATCACGGGCGGCTGTAGCTCTCGGTAACCCAAGCCTTCGCGACTAGCTTCGTGGTCATCGAACTCTTGCACCAGCTTCCCAAATCCACGCTCTATCAAGTCTTCGCGCGCCATCCAAGTGTTGTGCTTGGGCAGCATTCCCTTCCACTGTACTTCGTACTGGAAGCTCTTCTTCAGCTTCTGTCGACCAATGATAGCCTCCAGTACACGCTCGCGTCCCTCGTCAATCTTTTGAGGGCGAGCCATGATGTCACGCTCCTCATCGCTGAGCTGACGAGTCTGCTTCAGATGCACCTCACGGTCGTCACCGTTTTGGAAACGCCACTGTAGGTACTGGTTGGCAGTCTTCTCCTTGTGCTTCTCAACATGCTGGAAAGCATGCTGAGCAATGTAGCCAATACGGAGATTTGGATGCTTTTCAACATTACCCTCGGTGGGCGTTAGCTCACCAGTCAGCAGCTTGATCAACGTAGACTTACCAGCGCCGTTGGGACCAAGAATGGCCACACGAGTAGAAAGACTAACTGAGCATGACACATTGGAGAGGGATGGCTTCGCGGCGCCAGGGTACTTGAAACTCACATTAGACATGCGAGCAATTGCACGCGTGTTTGAACGTACGCCCGTAAGAATACCCGGAGGAGGGAACGCCATTTGCACAACAGAGTCCGTGAGGGTGTAGTACGCCTTGCCCTCAGGCCGCACCTTGACGAATTCAGAAAGATTTCCCTTGTAATAAACGAGCTTCTTTGTCTCATAATGGATGATATCAGTACACACGGCATCCAAGAAGCCAGAGTCGTGCGAAACAATGAGGGAGGTGATGTTTGTGTGCGTCACAAGGTAATCTTGCAGCCATGCCACATTAGCCACATCCAAATGGTTTGTAGGCTCATCAAGGAGAAGGATATCAGCCTTCATCAACATAGCACGGGCGAGCTCCAGCTTCATCTTCCATCCACCACTCAAGGCCCCGACATTCTGGCTACGGCGCTCCTCGTCGAAGCCGACTTCAGCCAAAGCACCGGCAATCTCGTCCTTAGAAGAGGAAATTTCAGGGTCCTGAGCAATGAAACTAACAAGATCCAGATCAGCGTCAGAGCCTTGCAGTCGGTGCTCTACGAAGCAAGTACGGAGTTCTGACTTGTCTGGGAAACCTTCAAGTTTGCCGTTAGCAATGGACCTCATCAAAGTTGACTTGCCACATCCATTACGGCCACACAAACCATAACGACGACCCTTGAAAAGACGCAGCGTCGCCTTGTTGAGCAGCATTCGTCCACCATAGGCAAGCGAGAATTTGGCATTTACAACCTCAATACCCTCCTCGTCGTCATCAACGACACCACTGTCCGCAAACATTGACTCGAAGTGTGTCGTCTTAGAGCGAGCCTCTTCCTCTGATAGACCACAGACATGCGTATAAGTCGACTGAAGTAGGGTGAATTCACGAGTGTTCACAAGCAGAAGAACCAGCTCAGTTGCAAGGGCAGCGAGCTCCGGCGAAAGGCTGGGCAGGCTAGCAGCGGCTTGCTCGGCAGTAATTTTAGTACTCCGGTCAGTGGTTTTGGTCTCCTCCTCGGCACTGTCGAGAACTGCAAGCGCCTTCTCAGCAAGCCCACGAACTTCCGGCAGTGATGCTCCCGCAACAGTCTGCTTTACGCCCGGTTTAAGAAGAGGTACAAAATGGTAAACCTCCCAGGGGTTGTGAACAAGACGTGTTAAGTTCTCTGTCACAGTCACCGCTTGACGCAGAGAGTCCTGAGTTGAGAACACTGTGAGAGCACGGCTCAGAATAGGCACTAGTACGGCCAAGCATGGCTCAGTAACCTCAGCAACAAAGGTGACGGCACTGAGCACCTTGATGCAGTGTTGAACCTTGCTGGGGTCCGTCAGAGCATCAACGATAACATCAATACGAGGCACAACATCCTGGTTATCAAGCTTCTGCATGAACTTAGTCGTTACACGGCGCGCAGCCTTCGCTACCTCAGGCTTGAAATCGTGCAGCTGGTTCGTGAGGAGGGGAAGACCACGGTAGAACTGAAGCTCCACCCAGTCGCTGGGGCAGTGGTCACATACATACTCAACACACTCGAGAAGACCAATTTTTGTCGCTGGCTTGGCCGAGTTGTCCTCGAGGGCGTCCCAAATCGTCGTCATAAACCGGGATGCTAGCACCTCAGGGGGGGAGGCACGCTCAATGCGGCGAATTCCACCAAGAGCCGCATGCTTCACATCACTGTCCTTATCGACAAGTAGATCTAAGAGCTGACGCAGAAGAGGAAGCAGGAATGCAGGCGCTCGTCTGTCGTGCTCAAACTTACGAGCCAGGGCACCAGTGAGCTCACCCGCGGCCTGCCTTGCTACGCTGTGCTTCTTCGTTTTGGCAAGCTGAGCAATCCCGGTAGCCATGCTCCACTTATGAATGTCATCGGGAACTGTCACAGCTGCTGCGCCCTCTTCAACGGCTTTCTTCAAGTCTGCGGGGCTCTGCGCAGCAGCGATGGCATTCCAATGAGGTGAAAAAGGAGATTCCGGAACGGAGCTGCTAAGTGCATTCAGCAGGGCTTGCATGTTCATGGATGAAGTCGAAGGCGAAGGAGTGGCCGACGCAGCTGCCGACGATGCAGCGGAGAACGGCTGAGGAGAGCTCGCGGCACCACCTGGCACGAAATTCTGCCCTTTGAAGTTCAGGCCCGGGGCCGTCGCTTCAAGAGGGACGTACTTTGTCTTCTTCGGAGGCATGCAAAAAAGATTGAGAAGACTGAAATTTTCGGTTTTTTAGCACACCCCTTGCCCAAACTGCATTAGGTTACGGGTTCAGGCGCCACCTTACGTTGACCGAAAAATGCCTGCATTGGCTGGGAGCGAGTAAGGGTGAGGTTTGTAAGTTGAAAGGTTAACCCAGGACCAGAAGTGTATGTCTCATTGTTGTAACTATGCCGTAGGGCCATATTTATAAATTTACAGGCTTCAGAATAATTGAGTTTAAAAGCAGCAACTGAAAGGGTTTGAGTGTACTTTTTTCTCACATTCTCAATGAGTAAGGTTGTCCTTTGGAGATACCTTGAAGATATTACCTGGGTTCAAGATGAACAATGGGTCTAGCGACTGCTTCAGCTTACGCTGAGTATCAACAGATGTCTCGCCAACTTCCTCCAACAATAACTGTCTTTTGCCCATTCCAATCCCATGTTCCCCAGTGCAAGTACCCTCAAACTCAAGAGATCGTCTGGCTATCCAGTCCGCAAAGTCATGAACTGCATTATACTGAGTTTCAGGGTCATACGCGATGCATACATGGAAATTTCCGTCACCCACATGGCCAAGCACAGAGCCCATCAGACCCATTTCCTTGATTTTATCTTGAGCGTCGGAGACGATATCGCTAATGCGAGAAATAGGAACAGCAGTATCAGTTCCAAAAGTTTTCCAGCCAGCCGGAGCAGCCTGAAGCACAGAGAAGAGGCTGTTTTTGCGTGCCGACCACAGTTCGTCACCCTCTTGGTCTGACTTGGCAAACAGCAAATCTCGCGACCGGTGTTTTTTCGATATAGCTTTAACAGCTTCTATCTCATTTTTCACTGAGTCGTTTGTAGGTCCGCCGAAACGCAGCAGAAGTGTGGTATGCTCATCCCACTTGCGATCCGTCGAGCCAGAGATATTGATCAGCTTCATTTGCGTTTCGTCCATGAGCTCCATAGCATCTAAATTGAATCCAGACTGAAGAATGTCCTGCACCGTATCGGTAGCATCTCGCAGAGCCTCAAATGTGAGCACACCAACTCTCCTCACCGCGGGCTTAGAAACCACCTTGAGTGTAGCCTCTGTAACCACACCCAGCGTTCCCTCAGCGCCGACGAAAAGCTCCGTCATTGCGTAACCTGCTGACGATTTACGAGGCCTACGCTTCGTTTTGAGTACAGTTCCATCTGCGAGTACTACAGTCAAGCTCACAACATTCTGGCGCATTGGACCGTATCTATAGGCGTTCGTACCAGAGCACGCGGTTCCCACCATGCCTCCAATTTCAGCTCCCGGACCCGGATCAGGACCAAACATCAAACCGTAGTCTGCGAGCACATCGTTAAGCGACTCCCATCCAACTCCTGGTTGAACAACTACATCCAGATCGTCTTTGTGTACAGCAAGCACCTTGTCCATATTGTTCAGGTCCAGAGAAATACCACCCTTAACGGGCGTAAACTGTCCCTCAAGAGAAGTGCCACCAGAGTAAGCGGTGACTGGCACTCGGTAGCTGTGGCAGACCTTCATGACCTGGGACACTTCCTCGGTAGACTTGGGGAAAACAACGGCCGTAGGACCCTCTCCAGGAAGAGCATGTCGGTACTGCCATGCTGAATCTGTGTGCGCGTCCAAAATTCCTTGCGTAGAGCTCACATTTTCTTTCCCCACTATCTCTGCGATCTTGGCCAACGCTCTTTTTGTTTCCTCTGGAGTAGCATACTTAGGGTCTGACTTCAGGTCTTCCAAAGGCAAGGTGCTTTTTTTCTGCTGCTCTGCCGGCGTGAGACCAAATCCAGCTGCAATTGTAATGAATACCCCACTCACCACTGTAGCACCCGACAGGAAACCGCCCCAGTAGGATCTCGGAAACGCTCTTGTCGAAGGGCGTGAAGTGGAAAAGTGACGTCTTGAGCACCACAAGAGATTTGGAGCAGCACTACGGAGACGAAACATGTAATTTTCATTCCACGCCAGTCCCTCCTCATATATGCATGCTCCGGTGCATTGAATACGCACGCTATCTCACGTGTCAGACGCGCGAATCTGTTGATAAGATTAGATGACAAGATACACACCAGCGAGGGTTCTCAGCTGCTACGAAATACCGGCATCGTTGTCGTCAACGGAGTAGATACAAACGATCACGCATATCGCATGTTTCACTACTAGACCTCACAACAAATGTTTATACTACAAGGCTTTTTATTAGAATAAACACATATCTTATATTTTTCGTCAAATTTTTTCACCTACCTTTAGGCCTTCGACCTCTGTACCATAATTTTGAAGCCGTTGCACAATCCTTGGACATCGGCGTAGGCGTTGCGCATTAACTCATATCCATTTGGAAGGAGCTTTACGTGTACTTCCCTGATAGGTGAGTTAGCACCTAGCATGAAACAAAGTAAGAAGTAGCCCGGGCGGCGGTGATCAAAGCAGAAAGCGTAGACACTCTGGTTCGGTCGAGCATTGGTGTAAGCAGTGAGCCACTTAGCAACGTCAGCCTTGTTACCTTTCTGGAATTTATCGCTCTGGGTCATCTCATCAACCTTGCGGGCCATTGTTTGGACGTGCATGATGATGAGCTCGTCCAGATCAGAGTACCGATATGGTCCTACCTGTAGGCTGCGGCCAAGAGCATACTCATTGGGCTTGTCGAGCTCCTTGACGTCAATGTGCTGATATATTTGTTCGGCAACTTTCCAGGTGACGACCAAATGATCCAGTCCACGCGAACTCGGACGAATGACAAGATCACCTCGCTGCAACGGAGCCAGGAAGGCCTCTGCCTCCTTAGCACTGATAGGACGGAATAGTGGATGCTTGATTACACGCATTTGACGTTGAGTCTGCTCTGTCTTACGGCGAACCATGTCCAGATCACGATCCTCGGCTGCTTGGTTCCAATGCTGGGGATCATGGTTTGAGGCCAGAGCATCAAGTCTGCGTTGAGCATCTACAACGGCGGCCTGACGAGTGGAAACCGACGCAAACAAGTTAGCATAGTCGACGCTCTGAACAGCTGCCTGCACAGCCTGTCCCGGGGCAAATTGCTGGTTCAAAGGAACAGATCTATCGTCGCTGATCGATCCAGACTCTGCTACAGCGTCAACTCCTGAGTCTAAAGCAAGTACCAACTGACTGCCCGTCACACGGCGGACAATTGCAGAGCACACTGAGCCAGCACCCAGGCGAGCACGAGTCTCACCAGTAAGCATTGTAAAGACATCATCGACGCTCATTTGACGCAATGGTTTGCGCAGCTCACGATAAGCTTCCTGAATCTCTCGCCGAATGTGGTCTAGGGTGCACCGCTTCCGCTGCTTGAAGAGGGATTCGAGCTCTTCAGCGTATTCCTCAAGAACAAGATCTTCAAGCTTACGTCCATCCGGGTCGTCCTCGAGAAGCTGGTAAACAACGCCGCCGGCCTTCCGCTCCTCAATAGCTTCAATATCCTCTTCATCAAGCTCTTGGGCATCGGCAGCCATTTTGCGTGCCAGATCGTAGTCTTCAGGGTGTACACGAGTAGCATCGAGGTACTCCTCACCGTCCGAACTCCAAGGAATCTTCAAAAACGCGGCACAGTTCATGAATACTGTCTTTGACGTGATTTCCGATGTAACCAGCTGCGTCCTGCTCGCTACCTGTCCCTGGGCACGACCAAATATCGCCTGTGTGACGCTGCCTGCTTTGCGAGGACCCAAGCCAGCAACATAGCGCAGTACTGATGCATGATAAGCAGATCTAACAGCAAGATTGATGTCTACGCCCTCAAGGCATACAATATCAACGAATGCAGTCTCTACAGCCCACATATAGTCATCGGTAGGAAGCAACGATTGGTGTTGGTGGACAGGCAGCGCCAACAGCTGCTCAGAATCGAGAGAAGCATGCTCCAATAAAGGAGATTGGAGGTAGCGCGCCAATGCAACACAGTAGCGAGCATTTGAAACAAGTTCGGGGAAGTCATTCGCCGCTTTCTGTGAGTTACGATAGAGACGAGCGACATCATCCTGCACCCACACCACCTGCAACGGCTCTTCAGCGTCATCGGGACCGGTTTGAATATTGGCCTCATCAACGGCCTGTCGTACCGATTGGAACAATTTGCGCGTTGCCGGAGTGAATCCTGCCACACCAAGAACGTCAGGGCGTGTTTTTTGTGCCAACTCGGTGAGCTTACGCCGGAAATCCGAGGCTCGAGCGTCTCCAAGTTTAGCAACTTCCGTCAATCGGCCATCCTCGTCCACAACCACAGCTATGACAGCATCCGTGAAGTTAGCTTCACCAGCAGTTACGGCCAGTACACGTGGCACCGTGCCAATGACGTAGCCTGCTGGCTTAAACGGGGCCTGGTTAATACGCTCTAGGAATGCACTACGCACATCGTCGCGCAAAGCACGCACACATGACGACCGTAGCGTGTCGACAATGCCACGGGTGATGAGAGGCACCACGCGTCTCGAGGCACCCTTGGCTATTCTACGTCGCGATTCAGCCCATTCCGAATCTTCCTTGCCTCCACACGTCTCCTCAAAGTCAGCGTAGAGGGTGGTTTTGTAGTTAGGAAACTGCACGCGCACGATGACGAGGCCAAGCTCCTCCGCTTGCAGCATACGAAGAAACAGAGCCGGTCGCAAGCGAAGCTCTTCGAGTGTCCAGTTTGCAGCGTATTTGATGTCGGCATACGGCGAGTTTGCGTCGATTTTCCGTCGGCCGTCGTCGGTCACAACGATATCGACGCGAGCCCGCTGTTCGAACTGCTGCCGGAACCATCGACGGATGCGAGGGTCGAACAGGAGGGCAGCGCTGCAAAAGTCCTCGGCATCGCTGGCCGACGCCTTCAACTCTGTAGCCAACTCTTGGGGAGACAGGGCGGAGTCGCGGCCAGTGACCACCGAGCCCGACTTTGAAGCAAGAGCAGCAGCCACATCGGCGGGTTTTAGCTTCATTGCGTCGACAAGCTCCATGGTGGAACCAGCGCGGACGCGGTCGTACGCCCCAAATCGCGAGTGGCGCCGCGCCTGCCTCAAGGTAGCGCTGTGAACGAACTGCAGCCATTCCAGCAGGTCTTGGAATTCTGGCGCGGTTTCCGCACTAGCCTCGACTGAAACAAAGTCAGCATCAGTGTTGGCGTTGACCTGGGACGCGAGGTCGCGAGCAGCACGGCGCTTCTCAAGGAGGGCATGGTAGTCGAGGTCGAGATCAATAATCTTCCACAGGTCGTCCTGCGTCAGGAGCTGAGTGCGCACGGCCTCAGCGGTGGTGTCGCTAAAATGTACAAGGTAGTCCTGGCGGTGGTGCCAGATGAAGGGGACTTCGAGGTTCTCCAACGCGACAAAGTCGACCACATGCTGTACGGCCTGGCGCGTCAGCTCGCGGAACTCTGCCGCAGGCGCCTTGCTCTCGAGGAATGTCTCGGCAACCCATTGTTTCTTCTCGAAATAGTCAGCGTCGTCACCGAGGTCATACACGCTGCGCAGGCGCTGTCGCAGGAGCTGGTACCGTTCCGGCAAGTCTTCTACACGGATCTGGTTATCCTCAGCGGTAAGCATACGTGCGGCCAGTTCAGAGGGCTCGAACACTTCGGACAGGTCCTCGGCGGGCGCCTCGGCGGCCTCCATGTCTTCCTCGCCAGCCAGAGCCCAGTCGTACATGGCACCGTCGCCAAAAACGTCATAAATCTCACCAAGCTTGTCTTCGTCGAGATCAAGGCCGGCAAGATCGGCAGACACGGCGCCCAAGCCGGGTGCCGCTGCCACGGCGCGGCGGTTTCCGGTCTCGCGCTCCTCCTCTCTGCGCAAAGCCTCCTCCTCGTCCTCACTGAACTCGTCGGCCTCAATGAAGTCGTCGAACTCGCCGCGGCGCGACCCTGCTGCCGGACGCGGCTCTTCCTCCTCCTCTTCCTCTTCGTCATCGTCGTCGAACATGGCGTTGAGGCCGCGGCGGCCAGCCTCGCGGCTGTCGCCAGCCTTCTTCAGCCGCTTGAAGCGCGACTTGCCGTCGTCGCGCACCGGTCCACCTGACGCCTCGCGCACCAGGTCCAAGTCGTCCTCGTCGAGCTGCAGGTTTTCCTCCTCGTCGGATGCCGGGCGGTGGTGCCGTTTCCGCCGGTGGCGCTTTTTCGGCTCGTCGTTCTCCTCATCCTCGTCGCTGTCGGCAATAAACCCTTCGCGGAACTTGGCCAGCTCCTCCTCGTCGTCGCTCGAGTCCTCTTCGCTGGAGTCGGGGGCCTCGCCCTCCCCCTCGTCCTCGGACGCGGCGTTAGAGCCTGCCGGCTCGGGCTCCGATGCTTTGGCAGGCTCTGCATCCGCCGAGCCGGCCTCGGGCGAGGCAGCCCGCGGCGGGGCGTCCTCCTCGTCGCTCGAATCGTCGACACCTCTCCGGCGGTTCATAGTGCAGAGTGATCAAAAAGCACGTGTCGTGGGTTGTATACTTGAACAGTTTAGTTTAGTTTACCCAGGTGACGATATTCAGGGTGGCAGCAATTAGAGAAGTCTAAACTGGACAGCGAGGCAAAATAAAAATAGAGGCAGAGAATTTTATTTTAGTGCAAACAAGTAAGTAGCGGCGAACCCCGTCAAGCTTAAGGGCGGCAACAGCTGATCGTGTGGACAGCTAGCTTCTTACCAGGACAGAAATATAATTATAATTATAAAAAAATGCACAGTTTTTCAAAATATACGCCCCTTATACTTAGGTCTAGTTGTGCTGTCATATGAGCTGTGTCCCTCTCAAGCCTGGTGTGTGTGACCTGATTGGCATGCGTAACAGGATGTGCTCAAATGATGTGCCCACCTTGTACCGAGTCATGTACCAAGACTGGTCATATTCAGATTGTGGGTTATTCTGGAACTTATAATAGATAGTGCTCTGCTGCCTTGTTTCTTCTTTGTCTATCTCCAACTAGTTGAGAGTTGGCTGTACTCTGTTTACTACTGTGCGGACCATCCTCATGGTGGTGATCCTAGCCCTGAATAATTTGTGGGTCTGGCATGCTCGCTCGGCTGGTGTGGACGGCGTTCGCGTTGGCGGCCCTTATCAGTGCTGGGTTGAATGCGTACATAAATCTGTATCCACTGGTAAGACGAGGATGCTCGTGGGCGCCTAACGCCGCCGTCAAGATAGCTGCATTCGGTGACCCGCAGATCACCGGTTGGCTGCCGTCGATGACGCTGCGCAAGCGCATCGACGTGGCCGGGAACGACCTGTTTCTCCAAAAAATTGTGCAGACGGTGCGCCGCACTACCCAGCCGGACTTTGTGGCCGTGATGGGGGACCTCATCTCGTCGCAGTGGATCTCGACCCCCGAGTTCGACGCGCGCGCCGACCGGTTTGCTGCCATCTTCCCGCCATCCCCGGGACAGATTGTGAACATTAGCGGCAACCACGACATTGGCTACCACGGCGAGATCACCGAGGAGCGAATAGACCGGTACGTGCGGCGCTACGGGCCGCTGAACTACATTGTACATGCCACGGACAGCTGGCGCCTGGTTGTTCTGAACTCTCTGAGCCTCGACGGTCCGCCCTACGATGACAAGCCGCAGCAGGAGACACATGCGTTTTTGGATGAACTCAAAGCCGCCGACTTCAAGGGCTCCACCGTGCTCCTCACCCACATTCCCATGCACAAGGAGGCCGGCATTTGCCGCGACGGGTCGCTGTTCGACTACTACGGACCCGAGTACGGGTCTGTACTGCGCGCGCAGAACCACCTGAGCGCCGAGGCCACGGCTCGTGTTCTTGATTCCGCATTCGGCAGCTCGAAGTCAGGCGGGCTCATTCTGGCCGGCCACGACCACGAGGGCTGCACGGCGAGCTACGTGCGGCGCGATGGCAAGTGGATCAGCGAGCCGGGCTTCAGTGATGGCAACTCCATCAAGGAGGCCACTGTACGCAGCTTGATGGGCGAGTTCGGCGGGAACGCAGGACTAGCCAGCGGCATTTTTGACCCCGTAACCAAGGGCTTCAAGTGGCAGTACAGTCTATGTCCGTTCCACGTACAGCATATATGGTGGGTATCCCAGGCGTCCACATGCGTTGCGTATGCTCTGTTCTCGCTGGCAATTGTGGTGTGAGCCAAGGGGCCTTCTCTCAGCCAAGCATACGGCATTAAACTCGTGCCGTGCGTCACGCCGATACTAACAAACTAGAACTAGCATTTTGTAAAACCCATAAGGTCGGCGGTCCTGTTAGAGTATAAATTTTTTTCTATTCATGAGTCCCACTCACCGCACGCACTATATCTGTACCCTCTCGTGAAGGCGGCCTCTCCGGTTGACTCGGCGGCGCAGGCCGAGAATGACAATAACTAATTTACTCGAGCTATCAGGATGCAGGCGGCAGTAGCCCGATAACGCCCTTGCCCTGGGCTCCGAAACGGGCGGCGTCCATCAAGTTTCTGACACATGGCATGACCCAAGCGCGCGGACCCAACCCCCCTCCGAACTCTCTGGACTGAACAAAAAAAACCTAACTTTCCATTACCAACCGCGAGTGGCAAAACCGTCCTGACTGCCGATAATGAATCCTATGATCACCAACATGGTGCTGATGCTGGTTGTTAACCGGCTCAGCGGAAAGCTCGACTTCGAGGACCCCACAATCGTGAACATTGTGCGCGGGTGCTACATTGCGTCGAACCTGCTCATTCTGATTGTGTACTTCTTTGCGCGCTACGTCATCAACAAGAAGAACGACCTCTCGACGCTGCGCTACCAGCAGCCCGGCTCTCCCCTGTCGCAGGAGGAGCCGAAGTTCGTGACGACCACCGTCAAGGCCTACGACCTCGAGCAGGTGTCGTCGGCGCTGAAGGGCGTGTACCAGGGCGTTGCCATGATGGCGTTCATGCATCTTTACATGAAGTACACGAACCCGCTTGTGCTGCAGAGCATCATGCCTCTGAAGTCCGTGTATGAGAACAAGATCATCCAGATCCACCTGCTGGGCCGCACCGGGCCTGACTACGTGCGCCCGTTCAAGGCGCCGTCGCTGTTTGGCGACCTGACGGGCCAGGGCACTGAGGAGACCAAGACGAACCCCGCCAAGGTGAAGGCCGACTAAGCGAACCACAAGATAAAAATTTTAGAGGTGGAAAAGAACCCCACAACAGGTTTCTTCTGTCCTTCTTTCTTGCTTTCTTTGGACTATATTAGCACTTAAACACTTTCTAATAGCTCTGCCAAACTTTGCACCCGCTGTGCGAGCTCACTAATGACCTGAAGCAGCACCTCCGGCGGTATTTTCTCGGCTAGGACCGGCGAACTGGCCTCGGCGAGCGCGCCCTCGCGCTCCGCGCCAGTGCCGCTCGGATCCGGCGCCGCTTGTGACAACAGCTGGTCGTAGTAGTCCTGCTTCTTACCCACGTACGTCTTAAAGCTCCTTTCCACCACGCGCGGGATCTTGCGCCGGTACTCCGAGTTAGCCAGCAGCTGGTCGTTGATCTGCACACAGAGGCGGCCAACACTGTTCAGCAGCGACCTGTCCAGCGGCTCGAGGCCGTCCACATCTTCGCAAAACCCGCGGAAGTCGTCGATGTCGTCGGTGCTCGGCAGGTCCACGACGTTCAGCGCGAATCGCGACATCTCGTACGCGGCCCGGATCTCCTGCTCCACTGCCTGCCAATTCGCATCGCCAGCACCCCCATCTCCGGCCGCTGCGGACTCGGCGGCTTCGGGGAACACGTCACGGTACGAGCCGTGCGCCTCCCGCAACAGGTTCTGGAACAGATGCCGCGACTCGTCTACGGTGACGCGTAGGCGTCGTTCATCCATGCGGCAAGGGTATGCGCCTGCGCAGCGCCTTCTTAAAGCGCTTTCTTTCTTGGGCCTGAACTGAGGCAATGCAGACAGCGGAGCCAGAATCGAGCCTTTCAACTCATTTCTGATCTCAGTTTGGGCTTGTCGATTGCTCTAATAGAATTTGCCGACTGCACGACAAAAAGAGACGCGTGCACAACTGGTTTCACGCGACGCGGTGTCGGCACTCCAGAATAACATACAAACCATTAATACGTACTAGAGACTGCGCTTTACTCGAGTATGCTGCGCGCCATAAGCATGCATGCTGTCACACAGTGACCGCTGCCGCTCGACACGATTCAGGTGTTCCAAATTAGGACTGCCCCCTGTGCCCTTACCCAGACGCACATAAACATCAACAAACAATCCATAATACACCCCTGCGTTCCCGCAACCTTTCCTTCCTCGCTGTCACCAGTATGAAGAAGTCGTCGATTGCGGATCGGTATCTTCAGACACTGGAGAACAATTCGCTCGAGCATGCGCCAAAGAGTCCGCCTAAAAGCATCCATGAAAAGAGTCCCTCGCGCAGTCCGACACGGGCCCTGCCAACGCCCAAGAACACCGCCAGCTCGAGCCCCACCAAGTTCAGGGGGACTCCGGCCGAGTCCGCGTCTCCACTGAAGACAGCCGCCGTGAACTCCTCGCCGACTCGACCTCGCACCGACGTTAGCTCCCGAGCGAGTCCAGTGAAGCAGGCGGCCGCACAGCCTGTGAAACAGTCTAGTCAGCGCCCGGCTCAGACAGTGCCGGCGAGCCAGCTACAGCCGAAGCAGACGCTGTCGACAACCAAACACACGGAACAGCAGCCAGAACCCAAGCAGAACCTTCCCAAGTCCAGCTTGTCGCCCAGCCGCATCGCAGCCAAGTCCGCCGCTGCGGCTCCGGTGTCGCCGTCCATTGCTAAAATGGGCCCGCGACCAGATCGCAATCCACTCATGCACAACCAGGACCTATCGCCCAGTCAAGTCTCATGGGATAAGGAGCGTAAAAACTGGCAAGCATACGAATATCTGTGCCATGTGGCCGAGGCAAAGGAGTGGATCGAGAAGGTGCTGGGGAACGAGCAGCCCCCTGTCGAGGTCTTCCCCGAATCGCTGCAGAACGGCATCGCACTCGCAAAAATCACGGAGAAGCTGCGTCCGGACCTCATCAAGTGGCCTATTTTTGAGCACAAGCGCCTGCAATACCGTCATACTGAGAATATTACGCTCTTCTTTGACTTACTTGAAGCTTTGCGTGTACCTTCACTGTTCCAGTTCGACATGACCGACCTGTACGAGAAGCGGAACCTGCCCAAAGTGGTCTACTGCATCCACGCAGTCTCCCATTATGTTGCAGATGCCGACACTGCGGTCACTGCGGTCGATGACCTCCTTGGTAAGCTGGAGTTCAGCGACCAGCAACTTGACACGACGCAGCGAGGAATCAACGGCAAGGCAATGCCGAACTTCGGCGCCATGAATCGCCACCTCAGTGGGCAGCATCCTAAGATCGAGATACAGCCGGAACAGGAATCCGAGGCTGAGGAGAAGATATCAGAAGATGCTGAATCGGACGATGCTAAATCGGAAGCCACCGACGTCTCACCGCCGCGCGCATCTTCGACAAGATCCATCAAACCAACTGCGGAACCAACCGAGACTTTGTCGGAATCGGAAGACGAGGAAACTATAGATGTCAAACCGCCACGACGAAACCGACGCATGCCTAGGCACGAGCCCAAGAGCTATGCGCGTCGGTATTACAGCCGTGACGATGACTACGATGATGAAAGCGATCTAAGCTACAGCTACGCGCGTCATGATTATGATGACAGCTACAGCTACATGCCTCGCCGCCATCGTGATCTTGACAGCAGGAACTATGTGAGGTATAATTATGATCGCTGGACGAGCGGGCACCGGGACCGATATAACCCGCGCACTTTTTCTACTGACTCTGTGAGGTCGCGCGTGCTGAGCTCGGCAGAAATGATGCTAATGCGCCTCGAGGAGTTAGAGCCAGAAATCGTGGAGCTTCAAGCGCTATGTCGCGGATTTATGATTCGAAAACACCACAGAAAAACCCAGGCTGACGACTCGATCGTCGCATTCCAGGCTATTGCGCGTAGAGCCCTTGTAACACGTCGAATCGCGTTGGCTAAGAACCAACCTCATCTGACAGGCCTCCAGGCAGCAGCTCGTGGCATGTTGGCCCGTCGCAAGCTAGGTGGTGCCCGGCAGTTACCGCATGACTGGGCTCTCAACTTGCAGTCTCTCGCACGCGGGTCACTAGTGCGCCAAGCTTACGCGCGGAGCCGCCCGACACTGAGCAGAAGTGAGATTGAGGCTGTCACTGCTCTGCAAGGGATCATTCGTGGTAATCACATGCGCAAATACTACAGTACTACTGCGACTAAGGCACGCCAGATCATCACTGTTCAGTCATTGGCTCGAGGTAAGCTCTGCCGACGCCGACTAGCTCTTCAACGCAGCCAGCTAGAATCCCGAGATGTGCGAAAGTCCATAACAGCACTGCAGTCGGCATTCCGTGGCATAGTGTTGAGGTTCCGTATCAGCTGCATCTACGATGATCTTGATCAGCACATAGTCGGAATTGTTGGCCTACAGACTCATGCTCGTCGCATTCTGCAGCAGCGCAATTTTGAAGCTGTGCGACGTCAATGGCTAGCGAATGTTGATAAGGTCGTTCTTCTGCAGAGCGTTTGGAGAGCGAGGGTCCAAGGCTCGCACTATCGCACTTTGATTGCCGACGAAAACCCGTCACTGAATTCGATTAAGCCATTTGTTCATCTTATTGACGACAGCGAGACTGATTACACTCAAGAGCTCGAACTGGAAGAGTGGGGCAAACGTATCAGCGCCAAAGTCAAGGAAAATGAACAACTTGAAGGTCGGATTGCGCAATTGGATATGAAGATCGCACTTCTTGTTAAGAACAATATTTCGATCGATGAGCTTGTACTCCAACAGCAACGTCAGAATCAGAACTTGCGCATGAAGCTACAGAAAGAGCAGCAGCTCAATCAGGAACTTCATGGAAGTGGTTCTAGCCGTAATAAGCATGCTTCGAGTGGAAACCACCTTAAAGAACGCTTTGACCCGAAATCTCTTCAGAAGGCAAGCCGTGAGCGGCTTGAGTTATACCAGGGACTTCTGTACGTGCTTCAAACCCAACCGGAATATACCTCCAAGCTGATGAACCATTCTCCACCGCGGTCAGCAGATATGGCCCACCTCGTTATGACTATTTACGGAGACGCAGATACAGAGCGTGAGCAATTCTTTTTGCTCAAACTTCTTGCTCGTGCCGTTACACAGTCTAGCGTAGGGAGCGCTGAGAATTCTGTGGCTTGGAGGATTGTTTCTCATCTGAACAAACGCCCTACAAGTATTGCTGCCGCAAAGAAGATTCTAACGGCTACAACACGAAAGCTTAGTGCTGCAGCTGATCAATTACTGGAGTATGACCCCCACTTCATATACCAACAATTGACAGGTGGCGCTGACCTCAGCTCTGAGGAGGCAATTCAGGAACCCAGTGTGCGCGCGGTGTTTGTGCAAAACCTTCAACGATTGCGTGATGCTGCCGCCACGGCTGTACACTCGCTCCTCAGTGACTTCGACAGCTTACCGTTCCACATCAAATTCCTAGCTCGAGAGGTGTACCGCCAAGTGTTGAGCGTTACAGGCCAGAAGACTGCAGCCCTGGCAGCAATTGGACAGGTCATAATATCGCAGTTCTTACAACCTGCGTTGTTAGCAGCTGACAGTCTGGAGCTGGTTGATGCAGCGATTGGCCATACAGCCAAGAATCTGATGCTACTGAGCCGCGTATTGCACCAGATCGGGCTTATGAAGCCATTCGACGCGACTGGAGGCACTGATGTATACCTTCAACCTTTGAATGAGTTTGTGAAGAGTACTATACTTCAACTGTCTCGAAAATTTCAAGACTCTGTTGTGACCGGACCCGATCTGCACAGCTACTATCATATGTCTGAATTTGATGATATCACGATGCACGAACGGCCGGTTCTGGACATCGCAACAAGTAATGTTCTTACATTGCATGCCATGTGCTACCAGCATTTGGCTGAACTTACCAGTTCGACAGACTCAATGTTGCGGCCAATTGTTGAGCAGTTAGGTCCTCTGCCTAAAGATGCTCGTGAGATGTTTGACCTGGCTAGATTCAATACGATCAGGCTTGAGCTCAATCCTCGTTACGGCTCTGCATCGCTAGCAAATTCTTCATCGTACACGAGTCTCATGGCCACGACCAAGCGTTGTATCGGATATGTTTTGCGCGTTCAGAGTAATGCTGATAACTTGATGGCAGTACTTGTAGCCCCAGTGGAACTTGAAGACGAGCACAAGTACAACTTGTTGCTTGACTCTGATAACACTCGCGAGGTAGCAGGTGAGCTTGCCAACCTCACCTTCCGTGAGCTTAAACTTTTAACCTTGGAAAAGGTGTTAGAGCTCGAGTCCGCAGGAATGGTTACTCGCAATGATGCCTATCAGACACTTGTGAACGCCATCGCCGAAGACATTCGTAACAAGGACCATGTCAGGCAACAGCGCATTTCAATTTTGACGGCCAAGAAGCGCACGCTAGAAGGGCTAGAGGAGAAAGGCCATTTCCTACAAGAGCGGTTGGAAGCCTATAGTAAGCATATTGAACAGGCGATGACTGCTCTCCAAACTGAGACGCATCTTGCAACGCAAGCAAAGTCTAAGCGTTTTCAAAGGTTCCAATTACCACAAGCAAAGGGCAGCCACTCCTACAATGATACCACAGCACCGCGGTTCGGCCAGTACAAGACAACAGCCGACAAATTGTATGAGCGCCGCGTGATTATGAACATACGGGGCTATACAGACCGCCAGCTGCGTGATGTGTCTTTGACATTCAGCTCGTATAACGTGGCCGAATTCCAGCTCGATGTGGCCTACAAGGGGGTCCTTGTGCCTAATGGTAGCACGAAGATCACATTGGACGATCTTCTGGAGCACCAATATCAGGACAATGCTTCCTACGATGTCATCAATGACTCGATCCGGTTCAGCACTACTCGCCTGTTGCAGCTCTTCTTCGTTAAGTTCTTCGGTGCAACCGCAAACATCAATGCTAGCAAATGATAGTAAAATAATGAGAAATCTATAAGTCATTATAAACAATTCTATGCAGCAGTCATAACATAACATCATAATTTCGAGCTATTCCTGAACGCCCCTTCTTCAGATCGGCTGAGTCCTCCGTGATTTCCGAGTGGTCAGATCCCAGTCCGGTCCAACTGCGTTGTTGCAGTTTTTGCGCTGCAGTCGACACAGTGTTACGCACAGTAACGGCATTTGAACTCCTTTGAAGTTCACCATCACCAATGTTGAGATGCTCAACCTCGCGCAGAGGTGTGTTTCCAAATACAAACTTACCGGTGACGAGATCAAATAGCGGTTCATCATCTTCTCTGACTGAAATGCGTTCCTTATTCTTCTCTGCCTCGTTTCCCTCATCATCGGTATCCGAGTAGTTCAGCTCATCAGCAAAGACTTGGTTGAAATCTAGTAACCACTTCCCGGTCCAGCTGTCGTCAAAAGCAAGCTCCAATTCGTAAGGTGTCACAATCGGTTTGAAGTATTCCGTATCATCAACTATAACTCCTCCCTGAGGACAGCCCAAAACGACCCAACAGTCCACAGCTTCAAAATTGCCAAGTTTGGCCACATTCGGCTTGCCCACAACAAACGTGTAGTACTTCTTTCCAGCACGCGTAATAGCCTGCTTGGTACGCTCAAGGAGGCTTAGAGTATCGCGCAGCGAAAGCGTATTTACAAGAATTCCAATCGTACCCGATGCCTTTACATTTTGAACGTGACGGTAGCGTTTCCGCAACGCTGGAGCGCTGGACAGGGCCTGACCAGTGGGGTCAATGACACGTATGTCACTAAAAACTGTCGACCAGTGAAGTAACAAGGACTCACTTGGAGCATTCGTCAAGTAAACGAAGGTACAGTCCTCGAAGGTGCTCGATGATGCCCCCATGAGAACACGATTCGGTAGGTCAGGACTAATCTGAATGGTCTCGCGCTCAGGAAGTGGAGGGATGAACTCCGCAGAGCTCGATGAAGGGAGAGCGACAATGACGTTCGGGTTTGACGCAGCGATCTCAAGACCGAGATCGGTGTAATGCGTCTCCGGATACAAGATGATTGTCTTCTCAGGAAGAAGAGATGTAACGGCAGAGACGTTGACGTTCGGCTCTCTACGTGACACGTACACTACGGGAAGTGATCTCGTTGGATTCAGACAGGCATTACCAAAGTGGTAAATGACGTCCCCTCGAACATGTTGGGCTGCGATCTCGTCGACACAGCATGGTGAATAAGACGTGTCTGCCAACACAAAAACAGGCACATCTATTCTGTCTTGAATGAGCGATGCAATTTGTGCCGAGTCTCGAACAAGATCGTCGGGGAATTGAAGACAGGGGGCGGTGTAACCGTTCGAGCGGATGTGGTCTGCAATTGCATCTACAAAGTAAACATCCGCCAAAGACTCTCGCGAAACGGTTGGTTCCGACACAAGCTGTTTAGCCCGAGCGTACTCAGGCTCAGTGGACAGCACAGGGGCCGCGGCAGACATGCTCTGTGGCGTGAAAAAAGTACCTAGTTAAGGCGGGTTTCTAGGATGAGTGTGCGACCTAACCCTTGAAAGAAACGTGCCGGAATAATTTTACTTTTAGGCGTTTGCGTGCTTGTCTCGCCTTCCCAAGTGACCCAACTCACTTAAACGTAAACTGGCGGTTTCGTGTAAGTGAAACAAGTGTCAGGTGATGCGCGGTGACAGGTGGAAGGGTTCCCAACCACCCACCCGCCGTACGGACGGGCCGCGCTGAAAAGCCAAACCAGTCAGTGAAGGGCTGTACATACAGCATACTGTGTCCATCGTACCCGGGCAAAGAGATGACATGCCGGTGCTAGTACTAGACAACGGGTCATATGAGATCAAAGTGGAGCACGCCGGTGCCGCAGGGTGCCTGCATGTGACCAACGCGATGATGCGCTCCCGCGACCGGCGGCTGTGGCTGGCCAACGCAGTAAACTTATGCAAAGACCTTACTGGGCTCCAGTACCGGCGGCCAATTGCCCGCGGCCAATTGTATTCATGGGAGCTAGAGAAGGCGATTTGGGACTGGACATGGGACCAAAAGACGATTGTACAGTCGCCAGACGAATTCAAAGATACGACGCTGCTGTTGACCGAGGCACCCGGCAGCCTGCCATCCTCATCAGTTAATACCGACCAAATCGTGTTTGAGGAGTACGAGTTTGCTCGCTATCGGCGGTGCCCGCCCCAGGTGCTCGCCGCAAATGCTACGAGCAAAAAGTCCCAAGCTAAGCTGGTTATTGATGTTGGCTTCCATGCTGCGCACTGTGTTCCAGTGGTAGATGGCACGTCGGCTATTGGAAATGCGCTAAGGCGTATAGACGTTGGAGGAAAGATTCTTACGAACTACCTGAAGGAGACGGTAAGCTACCGGCATTACAATATGATGGAGGAAACGGCCATTCTGAACCACATCAAGGAGAAGACGTGTTTTGTGTCTCAGAACTTCGAGCAGGATCTTGAGAAGTGGCACGCCGACCACGAAGCGCGAAAATACTCCGAGTTCGCACTAAGCTACGCCCTTCCCACCACCCACGAGGAGCCCTACGGCCATGTTGTCGAGTCGCTCGATGACGCAATAAAGGCGCAGAAGTCCGGAGATCAGCAGGTTCTTATTCTCGAGAACGAGCGGTTCTCTGTCCCCGAGGCCCTATTTGATCCCGTTGGCCATCTCGGCCTGAACCAGGCGGGCATTGCCGAGGCCGCCGCGTCCAGTATCGCTGCGTGCCCCGCAGAGTACCAGGCGGTGCTATGGGCAAACGTAGTGCTTTGCGGCGGTACAGCAAACTTGCCAGGCTTCAAGGAGCGACTTCAGATAGAGCTAAGAAAATGGGCGCCGAATGAGGTGCCCGTGCAAATCCAGTCGGCGGCTGTCAATGCAGAGGCGGCATGGCAGGGCGGCTCGGTACTGGCCCAACGAGACGACTTTGATCTCGCAGAATGGACTGCTAGCCGCGAGGATTACCTCGAGCAGGGCCAGTCCTATCTAAACCGGAAGTTTGCATCCAACACAACCACCGGAGGCAAGGGGTCACGCCTAAGCGCAAGGTAAGGGCTGTCGGTGGCAGATCAGGCAATCGTAGCACGACCCTCAGCGACGCTCGTTGGCCACGCGGGAGAGACATAGCTAAGCGGATTGCGCCTTTGCACCATAGAATAAGGTACTGATGCAAGATCCTACCGAGGCCCCGCACGATGACGACGACGGCCCTCAGGTTTTCCACATCCGCACAATCAGTGGATCACTAGGTAGTCACTCGATTGTTTTGCAGAACCAGAACGGCCCATGCGCGCTCGTCGCAATTGCCAACACTTTGGCTCTGAGGGATACAGCGATCGCCGCGTACCTCCGCGACTCAGGCCAGAAAAAAAGGATTGACGAGGCACTTCTGAAATCTGGTCTCGGAGAGTTTGCCAGCGCGCGAACAGACGATCCAGTCCTACTCTCAGCTTTGGCAGAGTACCTACCAAAGCTGACCGATGGCCTCGACGTGAATCCAAGGTTCAATGGCACGTTCGAGGATGGGCCTGAGCTACAGGTCTTTGCTTCATTCGGTATTCCTCTCGTCCACGGATGGGTTCTTGGCGATGTAGAACGAGAAGACTTGGGTATTACAGACGAAAGCCTTAGTAGCCTTTCCTACGAAAAGTTTTGTGAACTTCAATTTTCCGATACTCCAAGCGAAGAGCTGGGCCAATTCGTTCAGATTTATCAGAGCCAACTCACACCTAGTGGCTACATGCACCTCTTACAGACCGTGCCGAAGGGTGAATTAGCCATCTTGTTCTGGAACAATCATTTTAGCACCATTCTGAACCACAAGGGCCAGCTTTTAATTCTGGCTACTGATTTAGGGTATGAAAACAAGGCTGAGGTGGTTTGGGAAGAATTGGAACCTTCCGGCGCTGGTAAATACTTAAATGGATCGTTCAAACCATCTGATGAGCAACTCATTCGGGACGCTGAGTACGCCAGACAACTTGAGCAAGAGCAGCACTCATCTGTGGCAAATCGCAACGAACACAGAAACAAAAGGACATGGCCTTGAAGCGATACAACTCCACCGAACTTCTGTTACTCATGCAGCAGCTTTCCGACCAACATCAACAAAAAGAATTCGTCATTTGTGGGTATAAGTATCTCTCTCCGTTGTGTAAATTTTGAAAGTATCTTAGCAAACTCATATTTGCGACTTTATTTAAATACTCTTGATTAATGAGGTAACATTAGGTGCGACCATGACGCGCGCCCGGGCCTCTGCGTGGTTTAATAAAAACTGATGCGGGACCCTTGGGTCGGTGAGTTTTGCGTGATACAATCCCGTTGACGTTTTGAGCATTGCTCATAGTACTGGACTGTGTAGAAGAATGTGGAGCTTTCGATTCTTTAAAATCAGCAGTAAGCTGTGCACCAAATTGCGTCACCTGGGCCACATCTGAATGACTAGAGACATCTTCAGGTCCACTGACTTGGTTGGCACGCTTAGACACGCCATTCGTGTTATCATCTGATTCATCTGGCAATTTTCGCTTTCTTGCGGCTTCTCTCTGATCGTCTTCATCTGAAGTCTCCGGTACAGGCGTTACGCTCGGTGTAGACTCGGCTGTAGATGGGGTTGCAGAGCGGCTTCTCGAATCTGGCACTTTAGTTTTCCTCTTAAAGCGAGTGACAGCGTTAGTAAAGTTACTGTCTTCCGCTTTGCAAAAGCAGTCTCGCTCCTTCGCATTATCGATCAAAGCCCTCCAAACCTCGTTACCAGCTAAAGAGTCAGAGTTACCCAAGATCCATAGGGACGACTTAGCACGCGTTACTGCCACGTTCATGCGTCGCACGTCACCAACGAAACCCACACTGTCGTTTTGTGCACTGGAGGCGCGAACGCAAGACATGAGGATGACATCTTTCTCTTGACCCTGAAATCCATCAATGGAATTGAAATCCACCAATGTCGTAATTTCAGGTCCAAAATGCTGGACAAAGGTTTGTCGTAGAAGACGAACTTGTTCTCTATAGGGCGAAATGACACCAATACTTTCAACCTCAGGAAACTCTCTACGAAGAAGTTTCACCAAAGCCAGAGCAGATTTTGCCTCCGCATTGTTCCTCAAACTGCGTCCATTGGAGCGCTCGTGCTTTCCTTTTACCTCGAAGAACATATAAGGGCCCAAGGCAGGATATTTACTGTGCCAAGGCCTCCTCCGCTGCACCTCAAGGCCATCCCCATTTTTCAGGCGATTTTCATAGAACTCTTGCGAGGGGAACAGCGAGATCTCGGGATGCATTCTGAACTGTGTATCGAGCATGCTCACCATTCCGGATTTATTATGATGTTGGTTGAACATCCGTACAAACAAGCTCTGCTCGTACTTGAGTCTACTAGCAGCACGCGAAATCACTGTGGGAGGCAACTGATTCGGGTCACCAACCATAATACACTGCCTACAGCCGTATTTCATCGGAATCAAAGCTGACAGTTCGATACTCTGTGCTGCTTCGTCAATGATCACAGTCGGGAATGTAATTCCAAGACTAGCAAGAAGGGGATGAGCTGAAGCCGAGAGCGTAGTGCACACAACTTGTGATTTGACCAAAATATCATTCTGCTGTTGACGGTACTGTAAATCTCTTTGCTTACGGGCCTGATCAAGTCGTTCCCTCTGCAGGTCTAATGCATAGTTTTTCTCACGAATTGCGCGGTTGATCTCTCCCAGTTTAGAACGAAGTGTTACTATGTCATTTTCCGAAAGAGTCTCTTCCGTATTCGCAAGCTTTTGGCGCAGTTCGTCGCGCTGCTGCGTGAGTGCGGTGTGATCTTTTCGCAATTGTTCGTCAGCAGGCTCCGCTTTGCCGGAAACTAGACGGTTGACCTGCTCTTCCAAGGAAACATCTCTAACCTGTTCTGACATTGCATCGAGTCTTCCCAGACGCAGTACGTTCAAATGAACGTGATTCCCTCTTGAGTCTTTTACGCCTTCCTTTAATCGAACCACAATCTCATCTACAGCAGCATTCGAAGGTGCACAAACCAGTATTTTTTTCTCCGCAGTCGAACTTCCTTTCGCCTGCGCAACGAGGTCGTTATTCGAGAAGTAAGAGCCAATTATTCCCAATATTGTTTTCGTCTTTCCAGTACCGGGCGGACCCTGGATTAAACTAAAGCCTTCGTGTGACAAAGATCCAGACACAGCTTCAGCCTGTGAACTGTTGAGAGTCATCGTCTGTTGTAGGCGCGACACTTGATCAGGTTGAGCTCTGAAAGCCTGGGGTTGAGCTTTGATGATATCTTCCGCCAGGTCATAATACGGTAGAGCCTTCAAAGCACAATATTCACGCTCCACTGTTCGCATGTTTCCAACAACTTGTGCACTCACAACAACGCCCTGATGCAAACTAGACACAAATCCGCTATTGTCATTCACACGAATTTGAAGGTCCACAAATTGATTTTGCTTGGAGCCACTATACCGAACAGTTCCTTCCTTGAGCCTGGCAAAGCAATGCGGCATCTCACGAGAAATTTCATACGGCGTACCACCATCACTTGCTGTTTTTCCGATCAAGATTAAATCACTCTCGCCAATGCCGGCATCTACGTATTGGCCCTTGGCTATGGAGACGTAGATATCAGTGAAACCATCGACTTTGACTCTCTTCCCGAGTGTTATATAAAACGGTTTCACTCCCCCGCCGCGTGGCTCAAGTTTCGCGTTTTGGATTTGCTCCCACGTTTCAAGGAATAGCAAAGGTGCCATGACTTCCTCGTACTGGTTCACGCTAGTAAACACATCTGGTACACTCAGATCGGCTTTGAATTGTGGCTTGACGGAGAAATAATCCCATTGAAGCATAACACGATGGAGTTCCGTAGGTTCAACAGTCAAACGTGCCTTCATGCGGTGCACTTCCCTTTCTCTAGCTGCCCGCATCGTCGCTTCATTCTCAGATCCAGGTGGCAGCATTAGCGACGTGCGAGGCTTATTGTTATAGGCCTCTCTGAGCTTCGCTGTTGCTTCTTCGCGGCGCTTCTGTTTCAGCATACTTAATGCACCCCCAGAATCATCCTCGGAATCATCGCTCTCGTCCTGCTGAAGCGGTTTCCGTTGATTGAACCCCGGAGGCCTTTCGGGATGTATTGTAAGTGGCTGCTGTTTGGCCGCATGAGCAGCATGAGAGCGAGCAAGTTGATTGCGCACCGAGAGCATGCTAGAAGACTGAAGTGGAGCTGACGACACAACTTGGTTGTTTATAACAGTTCTTTGCGGAAGAGGCTGGGGACCTGAGCCGCGTTGGAAAAAGTCGGAGATAGCATGTTGCTGAGCCTGTGACTGAGAAGAGTATCCTAACGGTCTTGCCTTGAGTGATGTCTGAGATGCACCTGCTGAGACACGATTCGGTGTGTCGCGCGGCGCGTTCATGACTTCAGTAATCTGGACATCACTTAGAAGACCTGTAGCTGCTAAGAGATCGCGCAATTGATCCTCAGTAAGCTTACTATTTCTTGTATGATTGCCCAATTGCTTGAAGAGAGTGAAGAGGTCTGTTGTGACCGGAACTTGAAATGACCGCATCAGCCCCAACATATCAACGATGATCTCATGAGCAACAGCCAGCATTTCAGGCATCGAAAGCTGCAGCAAATCTGCCATCGCAGGAACACAGTCCATTACTGGTTGAGCCAACACTGTTCCCCAGTGTTCTCCCGAGTCTTCAGTAGCGACACCTGAGAGTCCTGCTGTAAGGTCCGCTTCCAAAAGACGAAATTTGGACAGTAGTCGCTGACTGAATTCCAAGATTTTGGAGATGATTGGCTTCGCCTGAGCATTTCCGTATTCCCGTGCCCATGGACGGATATTGCTAAGTACGACACGAACAACTGACCACGATGCCGGCCACATTTCTTTCAGTTTTTGCAACGACTTGGCATCGGTCGTATCGATACCACTTTGCGGGGCATATATTTGCTCTAAAGCCTCTGAACTAAGCCGCAAAAGACCTGAAAGGACACTAAACCATTCTCCGATAAGCTTTTTCGCCTCTGACAGAAGAGACACAAGAGAGTCTAGAACAGCATCAGCCCGCAGCTGCACAAGTGCCAAAACAGCAGCCTCCAAAGATTCAGACGTGGTAGCAGACTTGATGAATTCCTCAGAAGCGAGCGCAATACCACGATTGCCAGACATTGTAGCAAAAAGGACACTATACAGAGCTTGGGGGTCCTTGAACAGGGGGACGAGCTGTTCTGCCTCAGTGTTGTCAGTAAGTGTTTCAAGGAGTTCCTTAAACAACTCTTCGGCCTTGCAAGGGATGGGGGCTGGCTCATTGACTCGAGGCTGTTTGTACAAAAGTGGAATATCTCGTGAACCTTGGAAAAGGCCAAGTATGTATCCATGGTGGCCTTGTCGGGCGGAATGCATTGCGATTGACGGTGATCTGATAATTTTTGCCCATATTGGTGAGAATGACTCTTGATGAGAGACTTGGTATTGCCACAGTCGCCAAACAGACTCGGGAGAGCATCTGTCGATAGACTCGACAATTCTATCCGCATGTCGATCGAGTATACAGAACGTTTCATCGTTGAGGTTTTCACTTATGATTTTCAGCGAAACTTGCACGGTATATGCATAAGAATCGGGGCTGTTATATGCCGATCTTGGCAGTTCGAGCAGCCATGACAAGGGCCGCACCAGACCAGCTGGTTTAACATCACGGTCGAGCTGTGAGTAAAGTTTGACCCATTCAATGATTGTGCGTGCACTGAGCTTTCTATAAGACTCTGACTTTTGCGCCGCCTGCGACGCTTCGTTAGTCGAACCAGGCACAAGCAATTCAGCCGCATTAGGTACACAGACATACTCGATGGCACGTTGCAGTTGTGATCTATCGGGAGAGATACCATTCCGAATGCATGCGTCGAGAAGGCATATTAGAAGGAAGTGCGCCCCAAACCGAGGCAATCCAAGATGATCCTGCGCGAGTTCAGCGAAACATATCTCCAGCATCTCGTTAGCACCGATAGTGGATACAAGCTGCCCGGCAGTGAACCAAGCAAGGTCCGCATGCATTTTGGCTTTGCTGTAGCTCTTCATACCGTGAAGAAAAAAATGTTGGTACATCTCTGGAGATCTGAGCCATGACTGCTCATATTCTTTGGCATGGCCAGTGATATGCTTCACCACCGCCTGACGCACTCTATAATTATGACCGAAGGCGAGCGCAATCATTCCTGGGCATGCACCCACTTCATTTATTGCTGAAGAACCACCAGTGAGTAACCCGGGCTCGATTAAATACTTGGTGACAAAACCATGATTCTTCATACAAGTTGCACTCCAAAGAATTTCTGTGAGCACTGGGATAGAGTTCTTGTTAGCTTCAATTTCACCCATGAGTCGAGTCCGGTCCTTGTAGTTCAGCTCCTTAACGAACCCAACCACCTGCTTCTGTTCGAAAGGGCCATCAGCAAACAAGCGTAGCACAAGCTGCTCTCTAGATTGCTGGTAGCCCCTAGCACAGGATTGACAGGACGACACAAGCGATGTAAATGCTCTCAAGTAGCGATGATAGGCATCGTACGTGGGGTCCTCCGAGTTCTGCGGAGCTACGAATGAAAACATAGCAAGCGAGTTGAGTGCTGTCTCTCGAGTCCCCTCATCGCTGCAAAACCAATGCTTTTTGGTTGCAGCCATTTCCGGAGAGCACAGGCAGCCAGCACACCACATCACATAGCCTTCAAAAGCCTGTGGTGTGCGTTCTGCTTGCCACGCCTTGCGAGCATCCGCCAGGTCACGCTCCCACTTTTCCAGTGCCTGGCTCATGAGAGCTGGGCGCTAATGCTAATAATATGCTTTGAATGCAAATGGTGTGTGAGTGCGTTGGCCTCTACTCTGCAAGAGGAGTTCCGCGCCTAATAAACGCGTTCGCTCTGAAATTTAGTTTAGTACCCCCCGCTTAATTGAGACTACACCTCACGTGCTTTACCCAGTGCGCGCGACTACTGTGTGTCTCTGAGCTGATGCATAGACGCGTATCTGCGCCCTTACCCTACAAGTGGCCTATTCGGGACTCAGAAATTGAGTTGAAAGAAACAAAGAGCATCCTCGATCTATGTAAATTAAGGAAACAACAAATGAGCAGGTGTACATATTTCACTGCTCTTTTTTAATACCTCGACCGTTTACTGGACCTGGTTCATGATTTTACCTTTCAACCACGCGGAAGCATTTACTGCATTGAGCCCTATGGATCTCAACTTCACGATTGGCCACAAGTCTGTGCTGTAGAGCTTGTGGAATTTATCGTTAACCCCAAGTAATACATGATTGCGGGTATATGCAGCCCTGGGATACGGCTCGAGGGCAAGACTAGTGCCAATGTCAAGCCCACGGTCAATTGCGAGATTGAGTGCATCTACTAAGGCTTGGACATCGCGCTGGCCCATGTTAAGCCCCTGCCCGGTTAGAGGGTGAGTTGTGTGCGCTGCATCACCAATTAGGGCAACGCGTTCGCCGATGTAGGAATCAGCGTGCCGCATACGTAGAGGAAATGCTGCAACTGAACCCGGCGTAATAGACTCCACTGGTACTGGAAACAGATTCTCCTCATCTGGGAGCTCCTCACGCTGATCCATGCGCCAGGCTACCTCCGACAGAATCTCATCTGTGTTATCTGGGTCAATGGTATGTATGTAGTCGATGTCAACCTGATCGAGGCGGACACCAGCATTCACAACGGCTGTAAAAGCTTCAGGGGTCAGCTTGCGAAGCCACTGTGCCCGCTCGGGCAGAGTTGACCATACCAGCGTTGCCTTCCCATTCGGTAAAGGAAGTACGGCAAGAGGACCGGTACGCAAGAATCGCTGATACGCACACGTCCTGAAATTATCGTATTCGAGATTCAGCGATGCGACAACGCCAAATCGGTTGTAGTCCCAGCCACGGCTAGCAATGCCAGCATATTTTCTCACTGGCGAGTTTTGGCCATCGGCACCAACCAGCAGGCGAGCCTCGATCTCAGAACCATTGCTTAGTCTCAGCAGTGGGCGCTTAGTCTCAGCAGTAGTGGAAATTGAATCGACTCCTGCGTGCACCACTGCGCTAGCAGTTCCGTGCGTGCGCAACAGAGCCTGCTGAATGTTGGAGTTTTCAATCATCGTAGCAACTTCTCCACTCCCAGAGTCCCATCCATCAAATTCTATGTTGGCGTCACTTTCGCCATCCCAAACACGCATTTCGTCGTAAGGCTGAACCCGATCTTGGTCGACATTGACCCACGCACCAATTGTGTCCAGAAACTGGACACTCTTCGGGGTCAGGCTAACTACACGGTTTTCAAACACCTCTGGAGAAACTTCCTTGGCCCATTTAGAAAGACGGCTAACAATAGGCTGGCCCTCAATAACGGTTACATCGAGATGGCGTGTTTGAGCGGAGCTCTTCAGAGCCGCAGTCAGAGATAAGCCAGCAGGACCACCACCAACAATAACCACATCCTTTAAACTGCGCTGTGTATGTGCATAGCGCTGCAAAAGACGAAGCCCACTACGTCTCATCATCTCTACGACCAGTATAAGCCGTTCCAGCCGCCGACCTGACTTCTGCGTCTGGACACGTGATGTCGACCTGATGTAAAAAGAAATACGGTCGTATTCCCTGCTGCCGGCCGTAGCGGTCAAATGGCAGTGATGCCGCGAAATTAGGGTAATTTATGGGTAACGAGAATTTGAGTTCGGCCGCATGCAATTATACTAAATAGTTTTCATGGAAACCTCTAATGGATGAGTCTGAATTGCCTAGAAATAGTATTATTAGTCGAGCGGCCGCACTAAAGTACTAGATGCCGGGCTCGTCGTGCCCGTAGCCCTTAAACATAAACGAAATGGCAAACTGAGCCTCCCTATTTTGATGCAGCATATAATTGCTGTTATATTGAACTTACTGGTTCATTCATAAACTAGAGTGTACCAAAAGTTGAAATGGCTAAAGCCGGACCTCAAGACATGAGGCGACTCGGGTGTGTCCGCCACACTGACATATGATGGCTTCACAAAACTCGAAAGGCGGTAGTAAGATAAAAGTACAATCTGTCAACATCATAAAATGCTAGGCTCAAAGTTGCTACGCGTCTGGAATCCAACCGCTCACCGACTGTACATGTTCTGCCACATCTAGAACCAAATCATCATCACCATATTGGCCCCAAACTTGCATTCCAATGGATTCGCCGACGGGTACAGAGATGGCGGGAAGGCCGGCAATGTTAGATGGAACAGTCAAAACGTCGTCAAGGTAGTGTTCGACCGGATCGCCCTTTTTAGCCGTACCCAAAATCAAGGCTTTATGAGGAGACGTAGGGTTAATGAGCACGTCAACTGGTGACTCGGCGGAATCATCAGAGACCGCACTGTCCTCAGGGAAAAGCGGGTTGGGCTTCGCAAAGATCGCGTTGAACTCACGAATAAGGACTCGCCGAACTTTTTGAGCTTTGAGGAAATGCGCATCGTAGGCCTCAGAGGTTGTATTATACGTGCCTAATAACAGGCGACGCTGAACCTCAGTACCAAAACCCTCGCTACGTGTCTTGGAATACAAGACACTTTCAATGCCCTTATCCACATCTGCTCGATTGCCATACCGGATGCCATCATAACGAGCTAGGTTCGATGTAGCTTCACCAGGGCTCAATGCAAAATACGCCGGTAGACTGTACTTTAAGTGCGGAACGCTAACAAGCACAATCTCGTGGCCTTCACTAGACAGCTGCTCAAGAACCTTGGTCCAACTAGTTCTGATTTCAGGCTGCATGTCTACGATTGCTTCCTTGATGACTCCGATCTTGAAACTCGATTTCGGCTCACGCTTGAACTGCATGCGGAGCTCGGGCCTGATGCTTGTGGGATCTTGAGAGTCATATTTGTCCAATATATTGAAGGCCTCGCGCATGTGAGTAAACGTGCGAGAGAAAATACCGACAGTGTCAAGGCTCTGCGCGTAAGATACTACTCCGTATCGAGAAATGCGACCATAGGAAGGCTTGAAACCCAAAACCGAACAGTACGAAGCCGGGAGTCGTACAGAACCACCAGTATCTGTGCCTAAGGCAACATCGCAGAACTTTGCCGCTACCGCTGCAGCACTACCACCGCTGGATCCACCAGGCGAACGTGGCTCTTGCGAGGATTCAAATAACGGGTTTCGCACTTGCCCGTAGCTAGAGAAAGCGTTGTCTGTACCCATTGCAAACTCATCCATATTTGTTTTCCCGAGGACAATACCTCCGGACTCTTTAATGAGCTCAGCTACAGTGGCATTGTAAGGACTTTGATACCCACGCAGAATCTTAGAGCAGCATGTCGTAGGAAGATCTGTTGTGCAGATATTGTCTTTCAAAAGGTAAACTGGTCCCTTCTTATCCACTAAAAGATCAGCATCTTTGCGTAGTGAAACAACGGCGTTTATAGATGGGTTCCTTTGCTTTATGCAGCTGAGATACTCTGCTACCTTTGCCATATGCTTCATTTAGCAGCACAGGAGCATAGACAAAGATCAGTTGGAAAAAATGTCACACTATACTGCTACGTGCTACCCACTCAGAAGACTCAATATAACAGAATGATCAACAAACTGGTAAAAACCACACCCTAGAAGTCAAAAGCCCTAGGGGGCCTCTAAAAGGTCTTCACTAGTTGTAAGTATTTTTTGACGACTTCATCGGCTTTCTATTTGACTGGTAGGTCCGAGACAACAGAGACTAGGGCACAGGAAGAGTTGGTCGCGAATGGCGTGCCGAGAGATACAAGCACGTGTCACACTAATCTTTTATTGTCACCTGGTTGGGGGTAATGCTCATGCATATAGATAGATACGTTATCCTCAAATCAGTAACTCTTACTGGTAACGAGCTATTGCCACGTCATGTACCGATGACAAACTACGCTTATATACTGCAGAATCCCAGCGTCGCGCATGCACGCTGATAAATCTTTATAAGCTAGATGCGTATCTGCACTAAGAATAGCGACTCGTAGCGGCGCTTAATATAGATAGGAATTGGTGATTATCGTTGTTTAAGCCTCATACCGGTGCTTAAAGACGCCTTAACGCTTTACCACTATTGAAAATGCTCTTTTATAGCACTTTACCATTTTTTTATTTCCAATTAATCGTCAACTCAGGTGGAAATTGAGACTGCTCACTTCAACGGTCGTGGGAGGGAAATTGGTACTTATTTCGACAGATGGGACTTCATGCTAAGTCATCATACCTGTGGTTTTTTCTCCACAATTTGTCAGAGGAATTCCCATGCGGTCACGGGCTTAGTCAAATTGCGCGAATGACGGGCGGCTCGGGAGCACTATCGGGTGGCAAAGCGGCACCTCATTGCTTTCACACGTTCACAAATTCACGTCAGATCCAAAAAGGACCCACATTAAAAAGTTATTTACTAGATGGATGTCTCATAGTTATGCGTACGCATAAAATTCTGCTTGTTTTGTCTCGTAAAACTACACATATAGGCCGAAACGACTGTGCACATAGCCCTAATCCGCATGTATGATTGTGTTGACTAATCGCATCATAATTTTGCTGAACCAAGCCCGCCTTGTTTACAGGCCGCAGCTCTGGCAGCAGCATACTTAACTGTCAGCTTGATCCCTTTGATCTGGTTCGTTACACTATAAGTTATATCAACTTCTAGTGATGGGAGACCTCAAAAGCGACCACGTTGCTTCGGAGGCCTCGCCCTCATCTGAGAGTGCGGATAGCTATCATCCGTATACTGGACCAGAGGAAGTTGAATTACGCTCCATTGCAACCGAACTCTCGCGCACCCAATCGCATGTAAGTGGGGTTAATGTTGATGCGTCCGGAAATTTCTATGAAGATATGGATCCAAGGCTTGACCCGAAATCGGATCAGTTTGATGCTAAAGTGTGGGCTTCGACACTTTACCATTTGTTTCACAGTGACCCCGATCGGTATCCGGACAAGTCATTGGGTGTCAGCTTCAAGAACCTTGTGGCTTACGGTTATGCGGCAAGCGCTAATTATCAAGTTACGGTACCGAATCTACCCTTGGCTGCCGCTCAGAAAGGTTGGTCCATTCTCAAAGAAGCCATCAGGCCGAGCGACGCGTCCAGCCGTGTTGATATCCTGAAGCCGGCGGATGGCGTTGTCAAACCTGGCGAGCTGCTAATGGTACTTGGACGCCCCGGTGCAGGCTGCTCAACTTTCCTTCGCACCATGGCATCTCAAACGTATGGATTCAAGATCACCAAGGACAGCGAAATCAGCTATGATGGGTTGACGCCAAAAGAGATTGCGTCGACATACAGAGGTGATGTGGCGTACTGTGCTGAGAATGAAATCAATTTCCCGAATCTGACTGTTGGCCAAACGCTCTATTTTGCAGCGCGCGTTAAGACACCCGATAACAGAATACCAGGCGTTTCACGCAAGAAGTCTGCGGAGTACATGCGCGACGTGATTATGGCCATGTATGGTCTGTCCCATACCCTTAATACAAAGGTTGGAAATGAACTAATTCGGGGCGTGAGTGGTGGCGAGCGTAAGCGCGTTTCTATCGCAGAGCTCTCTCTCGCGGGGTCATCTATCCAATGCTGGGACAACTCGACGCGTGGCCTAGATGCGGCTACTGCTAATGAGTTCATCAGCACTCTACGCTCGAGCGCTCGCAACTTCAAAACGACGTCTCTTGTTGCTGTCTACCAGGCATCAGAAGAAATGTATGATATGTTCGATCGCGTGGTCGTGTTGTACGATGGCTGGCAAATCTACTACGGACCTAAGGGAGCCGCACGTCAGTTTTTCATGGACATGGGCTGGGAGCCAAAACCTCGTCAGTCTACGCCTGACTTTTTGACTTCGCTCACTCAGCCTAGTGAGCGCCAAACTTATCCTGGATGGGAAAATAAGGTCCCCCGTACCGGTCAGGAGTTTAATGAACGGTGGCGACAATCGGATCTTTATCGGCAGCTGATTGCCGAGATCGATGACTACAATAATGAGAACTCGCCCGGTGGTGCAAAGAGCAAACAGTTCCGCGAGGCTTATCGTGCTCGTCAAAGCAACCGACTGCCGAAGAAAGCGGCTTATACAGTTAGCTGGCTCGAGCAGACGAAGGCATTAACCATTCGAGGTTTTCAAAGAATTCAGGGCGACCCGCAGATGCCGCTTACAACAATCCTGGGCAACACGGCTATGGCTTTCATTATTTCTTCGATGTTCTACAATCTTCAAAATGGCACAAACGAGATCTATTACCGTTCGGCTCTAATTTTTTTCGCTTTGTTGTTCAACGCGTTCAGTGCCATGCTGGAAATCTTCTCGCTTTTCGAGGCTCGTGCCGTGGTGCAGAAGCATCATCAATATGCCTTCTACCACCCTGCTATTGATGCACTCGCATCCATCCTCACACAGTTGCCGGTGAAAATTGTCAACGCCATTTTTTTCAATACCATCTTGTATTTCTTGGCGAATCTTCGCCGAGAACCTGGTAACTACTTCTACTTTTTGCTCATGAATTTCACGGCCACATTAATGATGTCGCATTTCTTCCGCACAGTAGGCGCTGTTACGAATACCATCTCAGAGGCAATGATCCCGGCCAACATCATCTTGTTGGCTATGGTGCTGTTTACTGGTTTCGTTATTCCCAAACCTATTCTGTCTCATATGTGGACTGCTGGTGGACCATGGGTTGACCCACTTGCCTACGCATTTGAAGGTTTAATGACGAACGAATTCCACAACAGAGAGTTTGACTGTTCTCAGTACGTCCCTTATTCTCCTAATCAAGCCACCGATAATGCATTTGTTTGCGCCACTGGTGGCTCTGTTCAGGGTCGGAATACTGTCCTTGGTGATGACTTCCTGCTGAACACTTACGACTACAAGTTTGATCATCAATGGCGTAATTGGGGTGTGGAATGTGGCTTCGTGGCTTTTTTCCTCTTCACGTATATGTTGATGGTCTATTTAAACCCTGGTGAACGCACTAAAGGTGAAGTGCTGGTTTTCCCGCGTAGCGTGTTGCGGAAAATGAGACGCCAGAGAGCGAATGCTAAGGCGTCAGATGCCGAAGCAGCGCCTACGAACGATGGGGATGGAGAGTTAGATCTCACGCATATGGATGCAAAAGAGCTTGAAGCATATCAAGTTGAGCAGGCCAAGCAGCTAATCGAAGCATCGGATGATGTCTTCTATTGGAAGGACGTATGTTACGATGTCAAGATTAAGTCTGAGACCCGTAGACTCTTGAACTACGTTGATGGCTGGGTGAAGCCAGGTACTCTCACAGCACTAATGGGAGCATCTGGTGCGGGTAAGACGACATTATTGGACACATTGGCGAACCGTGTCACAATGGGTGTAGTAACTGGTCAGATGTTTGTGAACGGGATCCCACGCGATGATAGTTTTCAGCGGACCACCGGGTATGCGATGCAGCAAGACCTGCATCTCGAAACCAGTACAGTTCGTGAGGCCTTACAATTTTCGGCTCTGTTACGTCAACCAGCTAGCGTTTCTAGGAAGGAAAAGCTCGCTTACGTTGATAATGTTCTCAAGATCCTTGAAATGGAATCTTATGCAGATGCTGTTGTAGGAAAGCCAGGTAAGGGATTGAATGTTGAGCAGCGCAAGCGTCTCACTATTGGTGTTGAAATGGCCGCGAAGCCAAAGTTGCTACTATTTCTGGACGAGCCAACATCCGGGTTGGACTCACAGACTGCATGGAGTGTCTGTGCGCTTATGAAGAAGCTCTCCAATGCGGGTCAGGCTGTCCTCTGCACAATTCATCAACCATCGGCTTTGCTGTTACAACAATTCGACCGTCTACTGTTTCTTGCCCGTGGAGGTCGCACCGTTTATTTCGGAGAAATTGGCGAGAATTCTAATAAGCTGACTGGGTATTTTGAGAAGTACGGAGCCGATCCTTGCCCTCCAGATGCTAATCCGGCTGAGTGGATGCTGAGCGTTATTGGTGCTGCTCCAGGATCTCATGCTAAGTATGACTATGCTTCAGTATGGCTTCACTCGCCAGAGCGTTTGGCTGTGCGTGCAGAGATTGATAGACTCATGAAAGAATACGATGCCAAGGACTCGAATGTGGCACAGAAGACTAAGGATAGCGGCGAATTCGCTGCGCCTTTCTGGGAACAGTTTCTCTTGAACTTTTGGCGGTTCACGCAGCAACTTTGGCGAGACCCGATGTATATCTGGTCGAAACTGGGTCTCAACGTTGTTAGCGCCATTTTCAATGGATTTGTCTTCTTCAAGGCTAACACATCGCTTCAGGGTATGCAAGACCTTATGTTCAGCGTTTTCATGTTTACAGTCGCGCTCAATGCTCTTGTAAATTCTTTTGTCAGCGTGTTCTCGGCTCAACGGAATCTATATGAGGCTCGCGAGCGCCCGTCAAAGATTTTCAGTTGGAAGGCATTCATTCTGGCGACTATCAGTGCTGAGTTCCCATGGCAATGCTTAGTCGGAGTCGTGTCTTTTGTTTCTTGGTATTATCCAGCTGGATTATACAATAATGCGCGCAATGCGGGGCAGATGACAGAGCGAGGCGGGCTGACCCTGTTCTATTGCATCTGTTTTTTCCATTGGGCAATCTCGCTTGGGTTTTTGCTCGGTGCACCTATCAAAGACCCTGATACTGCCGCTAATGTGTCGACAATGTTGTTCACTCTCGCGCTAATGTTCTGCGGTGTCCTAAAGACCAAAAACGACATGCCTGGGTTCTGGGTATTCATGTATCGCGTTTCACCGATGACTTATTGGATTCAAGGTATGGTATCCCTGGCGATCGCCAATACACCTGTTAATTGTGCCAAGAACGAGTGGCTCAGACTGACTCCGCCCAGTGGCCAATCATGCGAGCAATATTTCTCCAATATGTTCAAGGCTAATGCGAATGGTACTGGTTATCTGCGAAACCCTAGTGCTACTGATGTCTGTGAGTATTGCCAACTGAAGAGTACCAATCAGTACCTTGCTCAAATTGAGACGAGCTACCATCTACGTTGGCGCAACCTTGGGTTATTCATGGCTTTTATTGCCTTTGATTATCTGGGATGTATTGCGTTGTATTGGCTTGCTCGTGTTCCGAAATCAAAGAGTCGCGTACAAAAAGTTGACCTCGGCGGACGCGACGTTGCACTTGAGGAGTCCAACTCGGAGCCATCTGAGTGGCCTCAGCAGCTGGTTGAGGCTCAGGGAAAGCCGTTTGAAGCCACTCTTACGCGGTCGACTGACGATAACTACCTCGAGAAACCATAATTCGGCCTGACGTTTAATTAGATAGATATCCCCTCATTTGATATTATTTCATTCTTAAATTCTCTGATCGCGACACAACCCAGTGACCGTGATCTAGTTGAGCTCACAAGGAGTCGTGTGCCCTTTGTGTACCACCAAGCTGTTCGTGTTCTAGAATGAAATTATCATATAACGATCAGTCCAGCACGGCTGGTAATCAAACAAGTTATATACAATGTTCCCCTATCGACTGTCACTGTAAATGAATGTGTCATTGTATGGTAGTCATCGATGTTTTACTCTGAGCTTCTAGGACAGCTCCAATGGGGTATAAATATATTACATGAAGAGGTGTTTCACTAGTCACAAATACGGCTTGTAGTCTTGTTACTACTATCCTCGAACTGGTAAGGTCGGCAGGACGCTAGTCCGGAAGAAGAACCCACAGGCTAGGGTAGCACACACGTCGTTGTCAGGTGCCCGATTCGGCTTACCGTCCGAAGCAGGGGATGTACATATATATATGGAAGAGGAGTTAGTACAGCTACCTGTCGCTACCGCCACGTACCTCTGTTCCAAATGTCGCTTTTTACGAAAGTCAATACCAGCGTGAATATACCTTCACAGTTCCCACAGCGACCTCATCCTCTACCCCCTCCAGACGATGCAGGTACTCAGCCAGTACAAACGAATAAGTTCTACGGAAACATGCTTCTGGATGACCGAAATCTTTATATTTATCCCCAGCCATATTCGTTGTGGTGGACAGGGAATGCTTTGAACGGATTTGTTGGGCTTGCGGTTTCCCACCATGACGTCGGCGACCTAGTAACGGGACCGGACCCGTCTGCGAATCCGGTAGAGTATTTTTTCATGCCCACTGGGGTAATGAGTTTGTGTCTTAGTGCTCATTGGAATGGGGCACCCTCATTTTCCACGAACTCATGGGGCCCTCTGTCCATAGTCGCCCAGCTTGATCAGGGTAGCGCGCGCGTGAAATTTCCCATTGCCAATGGCATGGGGTTCGTAACAGGCGTATACACTGGGGTTGCTCCTATTGTGAGTTCTCAGGTTGGCTTTCGATCGGTGACTGGCGCATCATACATTCGTCGTGGAGTCACGCGCGTAAATGCAACTTTGGAGAACGGGGCACTCTGGTCTATCTACGTTAGCTCACCGTCAGGCTCTTCGGTCACTGTAACTCAAAATGATGCCCAGCATATTACAGTGAACTCGACAGAATCTAACTTGGTGGTTCAGGTTGGCAAGTTAGGAGATGCTTCTTGGCAAGCTGTCATCGATAGCGCGGCAGGATGTTATCCGACTCAAGTGACTTTGGAAGGAGGTGTAACGTCTGATTATAGTGTTGCGAGTTACTCGTTCAATTACAATTTGGCTGGTAGCTCGACTGGAGGTGGTACACTTCTGTACGCTGCACCTCATCAAGTCGAAAGCTTCACCTCTACCATGAATGGCAAAGTGACATCTTACTATTTGCGTGCACCTGTATTGGGCTCGCTTCGCCTGTGTGTTTCGACTGTGCTCGAAATGTTCGAGCGATTACCTCGCGACGTGGGATTTCTACCATGGAGTATGCAGAAGCCTATGGGAGATCAGAATTTTACGTTCTCGAACTTCAGTGCTACCGATATTGAGTCTATAGTGAGTGCTGCACAGAACGAGACGTCAAACTTTGATATGGGTCAAGCGACAAACCTTTCGTCCATGTACAGGAGTGGCAAGCTGATGGATAAATTTGCCATGGCCTTGATCGCAGTCGCGTATATTGCCAAAGAAACAGACCTTGCCAAGCAGCTCTTGCAACGTTTGCAAACTGCCTTTGCCACATTTGTGAACAACAAACAGCAGACGCCGTTGTTCTACGACCAGAGCTGGAAGGGCCTCGTGTCACAAGCGGGAATCAACGACCCCATGGCGGACTATGGGAACACGTACTACAATGACCATCACTTTCATTATGGGTACTTCATTCACGCTGCAGCCGTTATTGCTAAGGTGGACCAAGATATTGGCGATGGCTCGTGGTTGAAGACCACGCAGAATGTGGATTTTGTGAACATGCTCGTGCGCGATGTTGCCACCTATGGAGATGATCTAACCTTCCCACAAAGCCGATCGTTTGACTGGTATCAGGGTCATTCATTGGCTAAAGGCCTTTTCGCCAGCGCTGACGGCAAGGACGAAGAATCCAGCTCAGAGGATTATCACTGCTACTACGGCATGAAGCTATGGGGAGACGTCATCGGTGATAAAGCTATGAGTGCGCGTGCTGGTCTCATTCTTTCTGTGGAGCGCCGTGCGATGAATCACTACCTTCTTTATCTGGATGACAACACCACTGTACCCAAACAGTTTGTTGCGAATAAAGTGGCGGGCATTAAATTTGAGAACAAGTGTGACCACACTACGTATTTTGGCACGAATATGGAGTACATTCAGGGTATTCATATGATTCCAACAACGCCCATTTCGTCATATATTCGATCTCCAACATTTGTCCAACAAGAATGGCAGGAGAAATTGGCAGCCATCATTGACAGCGTAGATTCCGGATGGAAGGGGCTGCTTCAGATCAATCGGGCTTTATTCGATGCCAGTGCTGCCTACAGCTTCTTTGCGCAACCGAATTTCCCGTCGAAGTGGCTTGATGCTGGACTTTCTTACGCATGGGCGCTTGCTTTTACTAAAGGCCTAGTTTAGGCGGAAAATAAATAACTGTAGGTATTTTTGATGAGACTTTAGGTATTCTCTTTGTAGTTCTGAAAATCGCTGACATCAAGTTACGGCTCATAGATTGGTGCCCAACAAATTCAGTATACACAAAATTCGCACACGTGGTGGGTTTCTACCGCCGTCATTGGCTAGTAAATTTAACTTCCATCTGTTTATCTAGATTGTTTTTTTACTTAGCTTGCGCAACTCGGTGTGCAGCTTGTTGTTTTAAAGCTCTTGCACCTGCTTTGCAGCGCGCTGGCCACTTAGCCAAGCACCTTGTACGAATCCGGCGCCCTCGGAGGTGGCATGCTCGCCGGCAAACACCAGTCTGTTGCGAAGCTCGCCGTCCTCAAAAGGCTTCGCCAGCTCCTCGCGGGTCTCTCCATGAGGGATAGCCGAGAAAGCGCCGAGGCTGAATTCGTCCCCGCTCCAAGAAGAGGTAACAACCTGGGTTGGCTCAGGGATATCACCATGCGCGATAACCTCAAGGAGCGGCTTCACAATGTGGAACGCATTCTCCTTATCATTCTCGACCTCGGCGGCAGTCTCATTTGTGACAATCACACCGAGCGTGTTCTTCTCCTTAGTGCCAGGGTGAGTTGCCTCCCAGTTCCAGATAAGAGCAGGAGCATCAGCGTCGCTTATGACAAACCTGTACGTCGTAGGGCTCCAGAATGAAGACGGGAAGGTCAGGTAGACCTTGTTTACGTGCGCGACCTCAGTCTTGTGTAAGGCCTTTGTGATGGGTGCGCCCAGGTGAGGGTCGAACTGGATAACGTTGCTCTTCAAAACACCCAGAGGAACAGTGACGATCACAGCCTTGCCCTCGTAATGGCTACCGTCTTGGGTCGTCACTTGGACCCGGAACCCCTCCTTGGGAGTCACGACGTGCGTAACCTTCTTGTTATAGTGGATCTTCGAGCGGTCAACGTTAAAGGCAATTATGTTCTCAAGCACCTTGATGTAGCCACCCTGAACCGCCTTGTCGCGCCCTGGAGGGCCCTCAGCGTGAGCGCCAATCTGGTCCGTCCTGACGCCCTTAGAAAGCTGGTACGCGTTGGCAATAGCGAGCACCGTGCGCTTGTGCTCCTCGTCGTGCTGGTGGGACGCGAACAGCGTCGCCACCTGCTCGAGCGGGTCGTTCGGGTCCCGCTTTTTCCTGAACTCGTCGAACTTGCTGCTGAGATCGTTGACAAGGTTCTGGTCAAGCTTACCCTTGCGGTCGTAGATGACGGTTTGGTCATCGTCATACGCGGCCTCAATGCTGCCCTCCTCCGCCGCGTAGGCAAGGCGGTTGTGGGGAACGTCATGGAACCAGGCAGCGCCCAACTCAAACTGAGTGGGGTGGCCGCGAGGCCAGTCGAGGGTGTGAACACGTCCACCCAAACGATCGCGGCCCTCGAGGATAAGGTAGTCCTGGTTAGCCTTCTGTAGCTCTTCGGCTGCAGCGAGTCCAGCGGCGCCAGCACCGATGATAATGGTAACCTGGGGGTCCTCAGAGAAATCAGACTTCGACTTACCCATCTTGTTGTGAGTTGGGTTGTGTATTGATGGATGCCCGATTTTGATAAAACGCGGCTCTATTTATATATTCTTTCACAGGCAAGCAAGTTGGGGATGGCGTCAAGCAATTGCTGTATGACGCGGAACTGGCCGATCATGTGGACTGTCTGCACGTTGCGGGTGGAGAAGCAGAGGGTTGCAGATCATGCAGGCGAAGTTAGTTAACGGGCCACACTACACCGTTGAACCCTAGTTTTTCAAGCAAAGCACGCAGCGTTGGCCCACCACAACAGGACGCGCGGACGTCGGCATGCGTTTGCGGCTCTCTGAAGGTGCATATTAGGGGACCAACAGTATGGAAGCATGGAAGGGGGAGAAAGGGTGGGGGGCGATGATGCCGTGGGCGATCGAGGAGGGCTAACAATTCTGGGTGCGTGGCGGAAGCTTACGATCATACTGCTCAATAAATAAAAGCGGACCGCCATTCTAAGATGAACTGAGGGCTCGATTGACTAAAAAAGTGGAGCCACACAACATAGTCTAATTTTACAAGTGGAAACAAGCCACAATTTTGCCACGAGAAGGCGCACTGTGGCTGCTGCATCGAAACTAATAATAAAAAAGGAGTGGAGCGAGTACTAACGTTATTTTTGCCCGAACTGTTCTTCCCAGCTCAGGAGCCTGCGGGTCAGGTCCTCCAGCGTACTCATGTTCTCGTTGGCCATTGTTGCAAGCTGCTCGAGCTGTGCACGGAGCTCACCACCCTGGGCCGCCAGTGCCAACGGGCCTTTGCTGTGAATCGGCTTCTCCTCGGCCAGCTCCGCCTGCGTGCGGGTGGAGAATTCTATTATGTTGGCGACGCGCCGGCGCATCTCCTGAAATGTGCTTCTCGGCGACGGTATCCGTGGTCGGCACTTTTTGACGCCATTAGGGGTTCTTCGCGCGTTCGTCGTACCGGCAGCAAGCTTATCAGCTGCCGTGAGCCGCTGTTGCACCGCCGGATTTTGGTTTCTCGACCCCGGTTTGCGCCCTGGCCGAACCCGCGCAGGACGCGTCTGCCGGGTGCTGCGGCTCGTGGTCTCCTTCCGACCTTTTAAGGCTTCCATTTCTTCATCGCCTTTATCTTGATTCTCAGCATCAACAACTGTAGGACCACCAGAATTAGCCGCACCGGTCACGCTATCGTCATTAGACCGTCGCCGCTTGGAGTCCTTTGCAGGCTGCAGCAGGTTTTCGTCCTTGTTCTCGTCGTCACTCTGCCGTGACCGGGTGGCCTGAGAGCCAGCGCCTAGCCCTTCGCCGCCATCACGTACATGATCGTGGTCCTGGCTTCGCCTGCGGGCTTCGAGCTCTCGGGCCTCTCGCGCACTCTCTTCGAGGACTCGTTGCAAAATTTCCTCTTCTCTGGAGCGCCGCTTCAAGCGGCTACTTCGCCCTGAATTTAAAGTCGGCGAGGACGCATCCTCGTTACTGTTCTTTCGACGGTTCCGTTTGGACTTCGAGTCATGCTCCGCAGACAGATCGCTCTTGCTATCTCGTCTAGATATCTGGCCGCCGTCTTGTGCAGTAGGTGGCTCTTGAGAAGCCTCACGCGATACCCGTGGTGACGGCGAGCTTCGTTTCGACGTGTGCGGGGAGTCGCCGTCTTGTGTCGGAGGAGCACTATCTGGGTGCGGCCTTTCAGACTTGATATGGCTGGTCGGCACCGGCGAGCGGTGTCCAGCGTCGTCTCGCGATGCGTCCGGCTTGTTGGGGGTCTGTTTCTCGGAGGGCCCCTTCTCGGAGGGCTGCTTCTGTTTCGCGCTGCTGCCGTTTGACGGGCGGTGCTCGCTGGGTCTGGCAGCCTCGACGCCGTCATGCCCCTCAGCCTTGCCATTCGCAACAGACGCGACGGAGGCAGAAGAAGGCTTTTTCCCACCGTTCTGCAACGGTGCAGGCGAGCCACTCGCCGCCTCGCTCTGCGGCTCGGCGTCCCCGTCGGAGGAGCTCCGTGCCGACGAGTGAACCTCCCGAGGCCGGCTCTTCCGGGGACTTCGAGAGCCCTGCGCATGTTTCACGGGTCGATATCGCGAGACTATGGTCCCGTGGCGCATAGATATATTATGGTATGATGGCTCGCACTGCTCGCAGTAGTACTCGTCCGGGATATCCTCCTCAGAGAGAAACCCGACGCAGAACCCGTGCTGCCAGACATGGCACTTCTCGCACTGGACAAAGAGACCAGGGTTTGCATTGGCAGCTCGGGTCCGAGGCGTGGAGACAAACTCCTCGTTGCCACAGATGCAGCGCGTCACTTCTTCTCCCCCCTCTCCTATGTCTGACGCCAGCGGAGAGCTATCTGCAGCGCCCTTGGCTAGGGCCTCAGCTAATATTGGCCTTCTAGCCATTGCTGCTGTCCAATGAAGCGCAGGACGAGAATTTACACCCGCGAACGTGACGAGGCGGCCGCGTGTGTGGCTCTCAGCTTCTCGTGGAAATACCATTGTGTTACTTAGACAGTCACGTGTATTCCTTTGGAGAAGCATGCACCCTAACCTGCGGCGGTCCCTCCGTCCACCCCCGAAGACCCTACGGAACGTCCGCGGCAATTGTCACCGCGCCCAGTGACGGTTGTCTCCTTCTTGTTGTCATTTTTTCAGTACTGCTGGGCCTTATCACCCTGGGTACAGAGTCTGCTACTAGTATCTGATTCGTGGAGAGCCTGATACGTGGAAAGATGGACAAGCAATCCTACGAGCGTGTGATGCAGTTGGGCATCCCGGCCGGCGCTGCCTCGGGCCTTGCTATCAGCGGCCTGCAGCGGCAGCCTATTGTGAACGGTCAGCGGTTGATTCCGTCGAAGCTGAGCTGTGGCGGCTTCGGTGCAGCGTTTGGCCTCGGGACGTGGATGATGATCGACGGCGACTACAAAAACGGAGCCGGCTTCACCGCCGTGTGGAGCACGCTCTACCTGCTTGCGAATCGGGGCTCTCTGGGCCGAGGAATCTACGGCTCTAGCCTGTGGGCGCTTGCTGCATTCAATGCCGTTGGCTATGCTGTGGAGTTCACCAAGGCCGCTCCAGCCGTCCCCAAAAACTCGCCGCCCCCCACTCCGCTGGGCCCGAACTGAACATGGGTGTGCAAAGCAGGCTATATAGCGTGGTGTGAATGGTTTATCAAAGCCCCGATCAAAATAATAGGTAACGTCGAGCCAGGCAACCAGCGGCCCTAATATGCAACCTGAGTAACAATTACCATCGATGCGTAAGGTACCAAAGTTGACTTGCAACTGTGCCACGTATAATACCGTGTAGCGCAATATTGTACCAGATCTCGATTAGAGGTTATGACTCTACTAAACATCAGCCTGGTCGAAGCGTGACCGGATTAGAACCAACCGCTCTAAAAACTGTAGGCTACTTATGTCACAGGCCAATAATGATGCAGTAATTTATCGGTCTTTTCAATACACAGATAACGTTCTCAACCCCACGCGCGACTTCCTTCTGTTTAGAATCTTGGGGTGAGAGAGAGAGAGAGAGAGCACGTGATGATAACCACCCGGAACTACTTTTTCAAAAATCCCAGAGCTGCGGTTTTGTAGGCTGTGAACTACTTTATAGAAAATGCCTAAAGTAGTCAAATTTCACGACAGCGACAGTGAGGATGAGAGTACACCTTCACCCGTTCCCCTCAATGCTATCATGAAACAAAGGGAGCAGCTCCCCATGTACCAAGGCCGCAAAAACGTTGTGGCAGAGGTTTTGGGTCACCAGGTCACTGTGATTGTTGGCGAAACGGGCAGCGGCAAGTCCACGCAGCTACCACAAGCATTACTCGAAGCAGATCCTCGACAGAATATTGTCGTATCACAACCACGACGCGTGGCTGCCATCTCATTAGCTCAACGCGTCTCTGCCGAGGCTGACTGCCCGCTGGGCTCGAAGGTCGGGTACAATGTGCGATTCGACGCAAAGATCACCCGCGACACACGCATCCGGTACGTAACGGATGGTATGCTACTCCGTGAATTCATGCTCGACCCAATGTTGAAAAAATACACTACGGTGATTGTTGATGAGGCACACGAGCGCACTGTCACCTCGGACCTCGTTCTCGGCCTGCTGAAGCAAATGACTGCCAAGCGCAGCCCCCAAAGCTTTCGAATAGTCGTTATGAGTGCAACTTTGGATGCCGAGAAGTTCTCGAGCTTCTTCTCGTCTGATACTACGAAGCTGTATGTACCCGGCCGTGCGTTCCCTGTCGATAGGTTCTACGTCCGCGAGCCAGTGGCAAACAGCGTAGATGCGGCAGCGCAAACGGCCTTCCAGGTCAACAACGGTGAGCCTGCGGGCGGGGATATTCTCGTCTTTCTTCCTGGCCAAGACGAAATCGAAGCCTGTGCGGACGTTCTGCGTAACATGAAACCAGAAAAGGGCGCACCAAAACTTAAGGTTTTGCCACTGTATGCGTCATTACCTGAAAAAGATCAGCGGCTTGCCTTCGCTCCGGCAAAGTCCACCCAAGAACGGAAAGTGATCCTAGCGACAAACATAGCCGAAACCTCTGTCACAATCCCTGGCGTGCGGTACGTTGTTGACACTGGCCAACGGAAAGTTCGAGTGCACAGATCTGGGCTAGGCCTCGACTCTTTGCTTCCGGCACCCATTTCAAAATCTAGCGCTTCGCAGCGAACAGGCCGTGCTGGCCGTGAGGGCCCCGGTAAATGCTGGCGTATCTACACTGAACAGACGTTTCTTGAGGAGATGTCAGAACAGACAGAACCTGAAATCTCTCGTGTTAATCTTGCATACCCGATTTTGCTGCTGAAAAGAATCGGTGTTGATGATGTGGTAAACTTTCCGTGGATAGATCCCCCCTCGAAAATCGACGCTCGGAACGCTCTGTTGCAGCTCTACTCACTGACAGCTCTGGACAAGCAGGGTAAGATAACCGCTTTCGGACGCCAGATGGCAACCTTGCCGCTAGAGCCGACCCTAGCTGCAGTTCTCGTTAGTATACAGACAAGCCGACGCCGGATTCGTGAGGCAGTGCTAGATGTTGCTGCTTGCTTGAGCGTACAAGACCTGCTGGTCACGCCGAGAACCGAACGTCGGCAAGATGTAACCAACATGCGCTCCGAACTATTCCCTGCTGCTGGACAGTGGGGAGATCTTGTTCTTGTGAAGCTAATTTGGGATGCTGCTAAAAAGGTTCTTCCCGAAGAGCTGAAGGACTGGTGCTACTCCATCGGGGTGAACCCGAGGGCTTTGCGCAAAGTGGGACAGGTACGGAGCCAGCTAGTTGGGTATCTTGCAATTAACAAGAAATCAACCTCGAAGGCCGTGGCGGCTGAGGACCCTACATCAAGCGGCAGCGCAAGGGATAATGATGATGATGACGACGATGACGATGATGATGAAAACGAAAGCGAACTCGAGGTCGACGACTATCAAGATCTAATCAAGGCCTTCTTGAGGGGATTTATCACTAACACAGCCATCGCGCTTCCTGACCGCCGATTCCAAACGACCATGTCGCAGCAGCCTGTCAGCATCCATCCCGGGAGCGCCCTGTTTGGCCAGCGGCCGGAGGCCATTGTGTACCTTGAATATGTATACACTACCCGTGGTTATGCTCGATTAGTATCACCAATCGAGGTGAATTGGCTGAAGGAGGTTGCTCCCCACCTGCTGGCCCGTGCCATAGCCAACATGGCAAAGGAGTAGCAAGTTCAAAAATAAAAAGGAGATTTGTGAACACAGCTATTTGTATAAATAAATTAAAACACGACCCATTCTAGCAATTACACGTCGACGACTCTTGCTCGTACTGACTGAAGTCCACGCCATCAGGGTACTCCTGGTCAAATCCTTCGGCATCATCCTGCTGGAGCGCGTTGCGGCCAATCACTTCAAATGCTTGGTCCACACCAGTCGCCTGTTTCGCGCTCGTCTCGAAGTATGGTAAGTTCCCCTTTTCCTGGCACCACCGCTGAGCCTTCTGTGTACTGACGGCACGCCTGCTCTCGTCAACGTCTATCTTATTACCAATGACCATGAATGGGAAGTTCTCGGGGTCCACAGGATTTGCCTGAAGAAGGAATTCATCGTGCCACGTCTCTAGGGCATCAAAGCTCTTCTGGTTCGTCACATCAAACATTAGAACACAGCAATCAGCCCCGCGGTAGAACGCTACACCCAGACTCTGGAACCGCTCCTGGCCAGCGGTATCCCAGATCTGCATGACCACCTTGCGGTCATCTAGCGTGAGCTCTTTCGTCAGGAAATCAGCACCAATCGTTGCCTTGTACTGGGTGGAGAACTTCTTATTCACGTACTGCTGCATGAGCGACGTCTTGCCGACACCGCTGTCGCCAAGAATAATCACCTTCAGCATGCTCTTTCGGGGCGCCATTGTTCAACACTGTTCGATTGTTTGCCTCGGAGTGAGCGGAATAATGATGATGGCTGGTATCATAGGTTCAGTCCAGGGCGCGCGTGGGCATTGGATTAGTCAGTACACAAGCAGTACGTCGTATCAAACGTGCTCGCAACGGCTTTTGGGAAAAGGTGGCAGCGGTGAGGGTCACTTGCGCAGTTGCACTATTATTCTAGATAGGTTCAGAGATAGCATAGTTGTGCGTTAGCTAAGTTCAGTTCAAGGAAAACGAACAGAGGGGTTTTCAATGAGTGCTACTGCTCGTAGTTGCAAATAAAGTCTAATGATAGACATACGATCTACTTTACAGGAATACCAGTTCACATTGGAGAGCGACACATGGGGCACAGCTTGTCGTTATTTGTTGAAAACCACTTGTAGAGGCACTCTGAATGGTACGTGTTGTGGCATTGGCTGCATTCCCTGTTAGGCAGCTTGTTTGCGTCGTTCACTGTAGAATAACAAATGGCGCAGGGCTCCACGCCTTCAAGGAAGTTGTTCAATCGGTTCAGAACACCATCAAGGGCCTTTAATACACCATTGTTCTGAATATTCTGACGAGCTTCAAGCAACCATCCCCTCTTTTTGGCCTCGCTAACGCCCGCAAGGTTGCGAATCTCTACTGTTGCCGGCTTGCCTGGATACTGCTCTGGCAACGAGATCACAACTTCAACGGTGAACTCATCTTCTACTTCACGACTCGCACGTATCTCTCTTTGCTTTTGGTTTACCTGGAGCTCAATCTCATCGTTTCTCGGATGTGACTCGACGGTTTCTTTGATCGACCGTAGCAACTCTGGCACTATGTATGTAGCAAGAGCAGTATCCACAAGCTTTTGATTTTGCTTGTCACGCATATTGCGATACCACTCACGAACATCACTGCCATGTTGGGCACACATCTGGTAAAGCAAGTTGCCATCGCAGTCATTAAGATTGAAGTCATAATCATCGGTCACCTTTGGTTCCCGCAAATTGACATGGCTCAGAAGCTCTCCAGCTTGGCGCAAACCACGAGCAACAAATTCCAAAATACGTAAGTGCGCTTCGTGTGATGCAGGAGCTCTGTCGGGTGGCAGAAAATTGAGATAAATCAACCAGCTAGCTACGTCTGCCCGCGTAACAGCTCCTGCCGGCTGATCATCTAAATGCAAATCCACGTTCGTCGCTGAGGTCGAATCTCGCATCAAAATGAGGGCCATCCACGGAAGGAAGTCACTGTCCCGTCGAGCAAGAAGTTTTTGGATCACATTCAGACTGGCATCCGTTCTTTCAATTCCTTCCAAAACACGGAAAAAAGCCCAACCCTTTTCTTTATCGAAGTTGGTACGTTCAATAGGAAGATTGACGGCTGCTTCAAGTAGGGGCACCAATGAAACGTTTTCTTCAAGGTTGGTGATGGCACTGAACTGGACCAGAGAATTTCCAGGTCTGAATGCTAGCTCTTTACGGTCTGCAACATTCACAACAGTCTGCAAAATAATGCTGCATAACTCAGGATCCTTCAGTTCCTCTTCCGTCAACTTCAATGAAGCATTCTCAGGAATGAACGCACGATCTATCAGCATCCACTCAGCTTTCGTCAAATTATGCGTTAAAGCTCGTCTTACAAGACTGAGCTGCACTTTCTCATAGTCCTGAGAACTTGAAGCGATGTTACGGTTCGCAATGAGAGCACCTCGTAATGTTGGTCTGGAGAAATAAGATCTCGAATAAAGCTGTACCGAGAAAAATTCCGCCCACAAAGGCGAACTCAATGCCACAGCAGCATGGTACGCTACAGGGTAGATGTTTGATTCACAAAGCTCCCACAGGTGACGCCAAACTTCGCTGCGATTGACGGTGGGCGTAATCTCCAAAAACGAGTCTACACCTTTCACAAACGACATGAGCTTGGACGACTTGCTCTTCAGGCACACCAAGAGCCAATGCTGAGCAAAGCTCTGTAAGATGCATAATTTGGTAATGTCCTCCGTTTCCATATGAGACTGCTCAACCATAGGAGCGACACTCTCGATCAAATATTCGCATTGCGCAAGTCCCTCAGACGCTGGCTGCTGGCTCAAAGGTACAATAGCTCTGATGTGATTAACATGCTGTAAAGGCACCGATAAATCAACCGAGTCCAGCGAGAGAGACTTTAATGCGTTGACCACATTAGCGTCCAGGTCAGCGTGCTCGTCGCTAGCCTGTGTGTCCAGACTCAGACTACCCAAGACCCCCAATCGGTCATGCGGGCTCAATGTTTCGAGATCATGCCGCAGCTCAGCGTTAGATGCAACGGTTGAGCTGATAAAGGGTAAGTTTTCTTTGATAACTCGAAACAGCTCTCTTGCATTCTCCTCATCATCAAGAGCACGCTGCACGAGCAACTTAAAGCTCCGCACAGCCGTCTCGCGACTGACGAAGACTCCGTGCGCTCTCACAGCAGCCTTAAGAACAGGTAGTGTGGTCGCATCTGATTTTGTTGGAATATGACTGTCGAGTGAGGCCTGGACTCCCTTGTTGGAAAGAGTAGTTGCATTCTCTAGAACAGCCAAGACACAGCCTTTATTGACCGCCTCGTCGATTATTGCCTGTGAATCTACCGTGTTGGAAATCGCGGCTATTCTGACCCATACAAGGAAGGATTCTCGTTCTGTATCTTGCGGTGTCGGTAGTGTAAGTTCAGGATCTGCCTCAACGAGCAAGACTAGCTGACCTGGCTCCATTCTTGGAATAATCAAAGACTCTAGCTGTGACCTAAACAGCTGAGTTTTTGCAAGTACGCGACAGTACTCGAAAGGTACTTTGGAATTTTGAAGTTGACTTTGTACAAGTGTAACGACACCCTCAACATTCGCCACGCGTGCTAGAAATGTGGCTAAGATATCTATGGGAACTGATTTCGCCATAGAACGCTGCTCGACGGTTTTGAATGCTCGGTGCACATAATCGGGACCCATCTTACCCGACAACGATATGAAGCAGCCCCATGCAGACCTCTCAAGTTCGGCATCATTCTTAAGCTTGAGAACCACTTTCTCAAGAGGCTTGAACAAGGGGGCCAGATTCCGCAATGAAATATCGGGTACCATCAAAACCAGGTTGTAAAACAAAGGCCAAAACCGAGAAGGATGCGGGGGGTCAGCAGTAATAAACTGACTTAATGACACCAGGGCATCCTTCCTTTTTGTTTCGTCATTAGGCCAAACGATAGATGTGTATTTTTTGGTGAAGACGTTCATAAGTTGAACCACTTCAACGGCAACACCAGAACCTCCTGAATTTTTGCGGCCTGCTCGCAGCAGCTCATTCCACACAACATCTGCGTACGCCTCTAAGTCATCTACGTGAGCCATAGTCAGTTGTAGTGCGCTGCGAGCTAGCGAGGAGTCAGAAGAGCTGTAAAACTTCCATAATCTGCCCGAACTGACCAAAGACTCTACTTCTTCCTCATTAAGGTCAAACATGTTGGGGACGCGAGAGAGAATGTCAATACAACACTTCACCAACCGCGTGTACTTTTGGCTAGCGTCTTCTTTGGAAACGTATCTCTCATCGCTCAGAGTGTTTGCCGATGCATTGGCACAGGAGTCATAAACGAACCCAAGAATAGGCTTTTTCATTTTTTCCACAAGCACGCCCTGCTTTTCGCCTGGGAAGGTGCGACTCAGCGCGCTTTTCGCAGCAGAAGCCGCCCTTACATCTGGGTCATTCGTCGCAGCCATCCACGGGCCAACTGTGTACTTGAGGTATTTGGAGGAGCGCTTTCCTAGCAACGCATAGAGTTTGGCCAGTACTTCATGGCTTTGGACACGAATCAAAGGGGCCGTATCAATACTCAGCTTGGCGTACAGCTGAACATATGCCAGGTGTACCGTATCCTCGATAAGATCATCAGAAGATAGCGACTCAAGCCACTGGTCGAGTTCAGAAAGCGCACGCTGCTTTGTTCTCGTATCTCGTTTCAGCAGCGTCCGGAAAAGAAGCGCGACATGTTGGTTCTTGATCTCACGAGCGTCAGGAAGTGCTGTCAGATATGAGGTAGTCACCAGGTCCTCAGTCACGGCGTTCTGGTCCTTGTAAACGCCTAATTGCGCAAAGGGGTTCGCAAATCCTGACATGGAAATGAAAATGCCTGTTCTCAAGCTGAAACGAAGCCTTAGGAAGACTGAAAAGTATCTTAAGTGTAAGACCCTAGCCCAGTAACTGCCACAACAGCGGAATCCAAAGACGACGGCGGCGTCGGCAGCAGCAAAATACCACTGGGCAGTTTTTATAATGGGCAAGAGCAAGATGCACGATGATTTGGCATGCTTAAATGTATATGTATATATATAAAGGCAACGAGTGAATAGTGACGAGACGGAAAGGAATGTGTTTCAGTCTTTAGATCAGAGAAGTGTGAACGTCATTTGCATAAGCTCAGCACTGCCGATATCGAAGCGGGCCTCCGACGTGCACACATACTTCTTGCCACCGAAGAGAGCTGAGAAGTCAACATGCTCTTTTTGAGTAGCACAGCTAACCAACGTGAACTTCGCCGGTTCAAAAAGATCGAGTGCACGTTCGGCAACTTGCAGTTGCGTTAGGCCCGGCTCGACACTGTCGAGGTCGGTGACATTTGTCTCGAAGCTGGCATAAGACCAGCCACGCTCGGGAGTGACATGGATGGTGAAGTACTCACCCCGATCCAAGAGCACGCCATTGCAAGAATATCCACAGGGGCTGAAAGCAAACGAGTCGATGACTTGTTTGGGAGTGCGGTAGATCTCATCAATCTGCGTGCGTCGCGTCATGACGTTACCCAGCATGTGTCCGGGTTCGTCATCGTCCGGAGCGGCTCCGACCAATGACGAGTTCTGCGAATCGATCGATTCAAGGGACACCACACTGTCTTCCAGCGAACTGCCGAATCCATCAACGGGACGGTGGCTGTGGAACCGAGACGCCAAATCATGGTTTAGATCGGTCATCATCAGCTCCAGCCAGCCCCGGCAGAGTGGCGGCGTGGGCTGCTTACAAGCGCTAGGCCACTGAGTGAACAGGTGCCAGCGCTCGTCGCGATTGACCCCAAAGTGGGAAGCAAACGAGGGCCCGTGAAACACATCCTTGAGTCTCGAGACCTCGTCGCTCCAGCAGCCGTGCGGATGTGGCTGCTTTTCGGGATTGAAGTAGCTGCGGCGGGAATAGAACACAGCGGTCGCGTCGGGCTCGACGTTGAGCGTACCGCCGCAGTTCGCAACAATCTTCAGAATCGCAGGTAGTCCCTCGAGTAGAGTGGTAGTGCCACAAGTTTTGAGAAGCAGCGAGTCTGGGTACACAAACAGACTGCTCTCACTGAGCACATACGCATGCACTTGGGGATGCACAATGACACTTAGCACCTTGCACTTCACGAGCTCCAGCATAGCTTCCCACTTCTGGCGTGGGACGCTAAGCAGACTATTGTTTGGTCCATCGGGGAACGTGAAGTACAGGCGCAATGTCTTCTCGGGGCCCTCGAACGCCTCAGAGGAGTCGAGGGTATCAGCCACGTCGTGCTTGACGATCTTCTCTGCCTTCATTGCCAATAAAAAGACGGAAACAAAACAGAAGAAGCGAAAAAAAACCGGTCAGGTAAAAAAAAGTGTTTGCAAACGACTTTTGTTTTCAGAAAGCGTGTGTTATCTGGGCTTGGACGGACGGGTGGTGGTTATTCTGAGAATCTCCAGGCTCATAAGTTCTCAGATGTATCTGCTACTTGTTGTGTTGTTCAAAAAGGATTCTAAGATGGTCGCAATTAAAGAATCCTGTAGCTGTGAACAATCGTCCGAGAAGGTAGAGCAATAGTAAGTTAGTGGGTGTCGAAGTGCCCCGCAGGCCCGAGTGAAAAATCCCAAGTGTGTGAGGGTTGGGGTACTGCGTGACTGGTGGTGCGTCTTTGCGCAGAATATTCCGTGAGCTCAAAATAATGGCCGCCGCCGCACATCGAGCGGTGGCCCCAATTACGCGATAATATTAGAGGTCTTTACATACAGGGCGGTTTTTTGATCGCGAAAGCATGACTCTTTAGACACGTACAGAATTGGAGAGGCACTGAGTAAACTACTGTTTGTTACCCTCACTCGGAACCCTCACAGGGGACCCCCCCTCACAGGGGACCCTCAATAAGGAGGGGGCGGTGCGACCAGTTGCCTGCACTTGTTGGTTGCTAAGCAGCTAGTATAGTTCGCACGTAGGCGGTTGTTTGCTAAAACATAAGCTTATCGAATATGAAGGTCGGGCTGTCCTCTTCCGTGGCCCAAAAAGGCACTAAATCAGCAAAATCTGCTGCATTGGCGTGACTGTGGTCGACCGTGTGAGCACCACCGATATTGGCCACAGGCAGTTTAACTGCCCAACTATCGGTTGAAACCCTGCGTTTTTTCTTAACGTGACGTGGATCCCGAATCTTTTTTTCTAGTGCTCAAGCTGCTCGCCTCATACCGCCAAAGCCGCGAACCTCCTCTTCTCCACCAGGGTCAAAGAGACGCATGATAGCATGATGATTAAGGTGCACACGCATGCACGTCCCGACTTACGCGACTGGGTAAGTTAAGTTAAGGAAACCACCTGGAAACCACCTTTGCGATACTGAGACGACAATCCGTACTATACGAACGACGCGAACTTCCGATCTGGCACTCAGTGAGCTTCCCGCTGTGGTGCTGCTACCCGATCGCATTGCTGAGACAGCGCAGCAACCATGCCGGCGGACCGCGGCCGTCCCAATAAGTTCGCGCTGAATATGTTGGGCCGGGATTTCAACTCAATGACGAGCCAGAGCTCCTACACAGAGATCACAAGGACAATGGCACTGTCCCACGACAGAACGTCCCGGTACGATGACCAGCATGACATTGTCGAGGCGCTTCTGCCTTCAATGGGTGAGAGACATAGTTCTCGCGTGAAACGCGAGTTCACGGTCGACACGTCAAGCATCGCTTGCTCGTTGGACTTCTTGGCAGCCATAGCGAATATGCAGCCCCGCTTCACAGTGGAGAGCGAGTACAACAAATCAAGCGATGACGACACTGAGGTGAAAACTAATGACATTGATGATACCTATAACGACGACGACGGAGATGGGATGGCAGATGGAGAGTATGAGAGGGACATGGACATGGAGGACGAGCTTGACGACGTGACGTCGTCAGGCGACAACTTGGACGAGCCTCGGTTGTCCCCGGAGGAAAATGCAGCTGCAACACTTCTCATGGCTCGCGTCCTTCACAGCTGTCCCATGCCGCGAACAACACGGCGGGTGACTGCCAACGAGTGCGAAGGTGGCACCTTGCGGTCCAGACGACTATCACAAAACCAGTTGTATCGAAAACGGCTCCACGATAAAGGCGTTTACCCGATCCGTCGCGGTCCTAAACACTATGTGTGCTCTCTCTGCCGCGAAGTATTCGACAAAGAGATGTTTGTTTGGAGACATGGGGTGAAGCATCTTGAAACAAAGCCGTTTCAGTGTTCATTATGTGGAGGCCGCTTCAACCGCTCGGATTCACTACAACGCCATATGCGCAACTTCCACAAAAAGGTCTGAGCTCGCACCACTGTATCGTAGCTCGCCATTTGCAGCCTGCCACATCAGTGGGATCCGTCAAGGCTAAAACCTGCACCCACATTAAGCATCTCATACTCAACATACTTGGCCACCCAGCATTTCTACAGTGGTCCTAGCTCCTCATCAATCACGTAACTTCTAACATTCTACATATGAACCATCGTAATTCCTCTTCTAATTTGTTTCCTGGGTTCCATTAAGCCGCGCCGGCGGCTACAGCGCGCGGCTCATGACCGGAATTACCCGCCGCATGCTTGATTAGTCGGATGCTATGATGTCGTCAGATATGATGGATAAGATAACTAAACATCACGTGTGACGTAATATATTCGGCTCTTTGCGCGTGGCAACAAGGAAGGCTTCCTATGCTCGCCATGACCGTTCCTGCGGCGTCCGACGCTAACTGGGGTGACACCCCTGAGGGACGGCGCTTCAGGCGGTATGTAACCGACAAATGGGGCGTCTATGCGTTCATAATGGCGATTGCCCTGATGGCATTTGTCGTGATAGGCAACGCAGTCGTCAGCCCTGCATTCTTCACTATTGTTAACATCAAGCCTTCGCCTCTTCGTCAGAAAACGCTGAATCGCTCTTGGTCGAAAATTGCGCTTTGGGCGCTAACTGTGGGACTGCTAGTTGCAATCGTAGCGCAGACGAATGAGCTTGATCCGGTGTTCATTGTGAAGCGACTTGGCCGCGTTGTTCTGGCCTTGATGCCTCCGATGTATTTACTTACATTACGGCCATCTCCCTTGCCGCGAACATTCTACTTGCACCTTTTAGGCATGCATAAATTCATATCGCGAGTAGTTGTGCTATTTGCGGTCGCCCACGGCGTCCTCTATACATGGGTGTATTACAGAAATGGCACACTGGCAAAGCTGTACAAGTTTGCCAACATCCTTGGGTTCGCGGCTCTGGCCGTGTTTGTGGCAATGGCTCTTACTGCATTCCAGCGGATTCGCCGCTACACATACGAGTCATTTTACCAGATACATGTAATTGGAGCATGGATTTCGTTGCCCATGCTCCGCTGGCACTCGCGACCGCGCAGCGATGGCTATCTTGCAATGTGTCTTGCATTGCTGGCATACCAGGTATTCGCACGCATCAGACTCTCTACGACAACAAAGCTGCGTGTGCAATTCGTGAGCCCGACCTTGCTACTTGTGCAGATTCCGAAAACGAGTCTTCCCACGCGCTGGTGGAATTACTCGGTAGCAGCTCACGTTAGGCTCAGCGGATCGTTGGTCAATCCCTTGAATTGGGTCCGCTCTTCGCATCCGTACACTATCGCTTCCCTGCCGGATGATGATGCCCTTAAACTCGTCATTCGTAAGGGCGATTATAAGGTGCAAATGAGACGGAACTATGCCATGTTTGGTCCTCATCGATGTGTGCCAAACTACCTCATCCAGCAGATCCATTCAAACATGATGCGTCGCGTGCTGCTAGTCATTGGCGGTGCTGGCATCGCTTTCGGAGCCCCGATGATGCGCTACCTCCGGCTTTATGGAGCCGAAGTGCGCATGGTTTGGGTGATGCGAGACCCTTACGATGCACGGGTGCTTCCTCAAATTGGCCTTCATGAAGAGGTTCTTCGTGGTAATGTTGAAATACACTACACCGGTGAGTCGCTTGTGTCGTGCAATGATGACGAAATTGATGAAGACAGCTCTCTGACGATCGGATCCTCAGACCGGTGCTGTCAGACCGACAGCGATGGATTCCATACAGTGAGCTCGGCGACAAAGCACCCCGGTGTAGCTTCGCGCCGTGTACGTGGTGATCCCATGCTGTCCCAGTATGCACCATTCATGTACAACTCGCGGCCGCACCTGAATCTGCGGCTAAAGTCATGGATTTACGGATATTCCACCGACACAGATGACTGCTGCTGTGCCGATCGCGTGATAACTTCATGTGCTGAGGATAGGCTGGGCGCCTGGGTCATGGCTTGTGGAGGTGATCAACTCAGCAATACAGCCTCGCAGTGGGCTCAAGATGCCGGCATATGCTTCTTCAAGGATACGTTCTCTTTGTGAGTGGGTGCACTTTCAGCAAACGGAGAACTTTTTTTTGCAATGCGTTTGCATTTTGACCTATTCTATTCGTATGACCATACTAGGATTAATAGAGTTCAGCTCAGCTCATGAAAAAATTCTAGCAAACAAGACCGTCAGGATCGTCATCCGGTAGAAGCAATCCAGGAAACCAGGGAATAGATAAGAATGTGTGTTCCACAACGGGATAACGTATTATGAGAAAAATGTATTTATTGTACCATAATGAGCATGTTTTATTCAGTATAATGTATATCTTTCACGCAGGCACACCCTCGTAGTCTGTGTTTCTACGGTCCCTTCTGCGACTGTTACGCATCAGAGGGGACCGCCCGCGGTCCCACTCAAACATAAATATCGCTGCGAGGAGGCATGCAGCAACAGCTGCAGCAACAGCAATGTAGCCTATACCATTGCGGTCATTCTGGACGACATTGTACGGACACACTGCATTAGTACCCCCAGACACCCAGCAGTTTGGTAAGAAAAGAGAGTTGAAATCGACCCATGCTGCATCAGCAGAGTTGTCCATCCATATCTCTCGCACATAGCGGGCCTCCAAGGGGGAGGATGGTACACCGAAGTGATATCCTTTTGGGCACCGAGGGCTGAAATACGTATGCAAATCGCTGTTTAGATGCCAGTCAAAACTGTTTGTCTTGTTGCGGCAAAGTACGGGGAAGTGGCGGCCACAGTCAGCCACCATCATTCCGGCATCGGTGAACACTGCACAGGCAAAGAGCTCTTCCGAGTCCTTGTATCCGTTTTTTAGCATCTGTTTACGCTGGTCGATCGTGTATAGCGGAGGCTGGTCCCTCGCCCAGGCCCAATTTTCTTCCTGGTTGAGGATATTGATCATTTCCGTGCCGTAGACATCGATGCCACCAGCAAAAACGGGGGATACCCCAGCATTTCGAGCAGTCAGCCAAGACCCTGGGTCCTCTACGAAAGTGTCTGTGAAGTTGCGCTTGCTCAAATCAGTCACCGAGTAGTCTTGTGGGTTGCTTATTGTCGTATTCTGCTCGAATGCAACATTGCGAAGGTTATTGAGATCGCTTATTCCGTTTTGACCTTCGGTGGTAAAAAACACCAGCATGCGCTTCTTGTCAGTATATAAGAGGCTGCGCAGCGGGGGCCATTGCTCGGCACGCGGTGTCTCTGGCCATACACCGTCCGTGGTGCGGTCATTGCGTGTGAACTGATCTGTGTGGAGCACTGATGGGGTTATTAAACGGTCACCCACAAAGTGGTTCAGTGTGTCACTGAGCGACTTTTCACCTGGAACGTGAGGCTGCGTCTCGATTGAGGAATTGAAGAACTTATAGTCCCATACTTTCGGTCGCAATTGAAGATGGAGCAGGCTAACTGCAATGTTCGTGTCACTCAATGTGACGTAGTCTTCGATGGCCTCGATCAGAGTGCTGAAGTCGAGTTGGTAGTCACAGGTGATGTTGTTCATGCTAGCAGCGCTGTAGTCATGCATCGCATCGCTGGGAGGCCCCTTGCCGTAGGTGAAGGCTGACGCCGTGCTCAGCGGCTCTGAAGTGAGTGGTGTAGCACTGACATTGTTGGCTGTGGCTGTGCTTGGCAAAGTCACAGGATTTATTGTTGGCCCCGTACTATTTATTGGAGTGGAAGGAGGCCGGAATGGGCACAGGTGCCAGTCATTGTACAGCGGATCCCAGTACACATCAAGGTACAGGCGTCGGAGGCCTACATCGAGCATATCCTTTAGAATTGACGTGGAATTCAGGATGTATCCATATTTGTTGAACAGCACGGTGTTCAGATCGACACCAGGGTTGTAGGCCGCAGCCGCGCTGTTTTGCAAAGTGAGATCTCTTTGATTGAGCCGGTTCAGCCGTGTCCGCTCCGACAGTCGACTGCAAAGCCCATTTGTGTACACACAGCCCAAAGACATGAGCTGGTGCCCTCTCCTGTGGCCGTTTCTGGGTGCGGTTCCCGAACGCTGGAACACTCGGCTCGCAGTATATTCCCGCTTTGTCAGCAGCTGGTGATCGCCCGCGTGCTCGGACACAGACTGGTAAGTATCGAATAGGTGCGGCTAAGTCCTAGTAGAATACGCCAGGCGTCTGCTATTTGACACACTTAGGTACAGTTTTCTCTCTTGTTTATTTGGCACGTGTACACATCGTTGCATTTCTGGGGTTTGTAGCACTTTTGTACGCCGATCGCGCGCTAGACACTTTTGATGACCTACATAAGGCTTGCTTGGGCGGTGCTTTATGTAGTATTTGCATTTGCTGCATTCACTGCTGTTAATCGGGATGTAACGTTCCTTTGCATGGACGAGTTCTTCCATGTAGGGCAGACCTTGAGGTACGCGATACACCACGACTTCTGGACGTGGGATCAGAAGATCACCACCCCGCCAGGACTGTATATTCTTGGCTTTGTTATAGTGAAGCTATTCGGTCCACATATATGGGCTCTGCGCGGCGTTAATACCGCTGCCCTGTTGGGGCTGAGCTGGTTCGTGGCCCCAGACCCGTTGATAGTTCTGGGCTTCCCACTACTGTCGTTCTACAGCAATCTGTATTACACAGATATCTTGTCGACGTTGTTGGTACTTGGTGGTTTCCAAGCTTCGTCGCCGCTGATTTCCTCGGCGCTCTTGTTCTCAAGCCTGTGGTTCCGCCAAACCAACATTGTGTGGGCGGGACTCGTGGCAGTGTTTAGAATTGCTAGAAACACGCCCCTCGTGCGACTGTGGTCCGCTAGACGCACCCTGTTTCGGGACTTGTGCCGGGAAGCTCCTCCGTACCTGGCAATTGCGGGAGCATTCTGTGTGTTCTTGAAGTGGAACGGTGGTATAGCCCTTGGCGACAAATCGAACCATGAGGTATCGCTACATGGCGCACAGGTTCTATACTATCTATTGTTCAGCTGCTTTTTTGCAGCACCGCTTGTTTTGCGCTGGGTGCTGTCGGGGCGTGTGTTCCGAAAACTGAGCTGGGTGCCACTAGAAGTTGCTCTGATCTACTTGCTGATTCGTTACGGGACTGTGGTGCACCCATTCATCCTTGCGGACAACCGCCACTACACATTCTACCTGTGGCGCCGACTGATCACGCCGTGCCGCGGCCTGCTGCTCATTCCTGGGTACTGGGTCTCGTGGCGCTGGCTGCTCGCGTCGGTCGATCTGTCCCTCGTTGTGACATGGGCGTTCTTCGCAGCCACCCTGCTGGTGTTGGTGCCATCGCCGTTGATGGAGCCAAGATACTATATTGTGCCTTACCTCGTCTGGCGTCTGTTTCTGTACAAGAAGCGGGCAGGGTCTCTCGAGTACGGCTGGTACTTAGCTCTGAACGCGATCACAGTTTACATATTCTGCCGGTCGTCTACCCACTTCATGTGGTGAACCGCTTCATGTGTATTGAACACCGCTGCCCAGCAGGACCGTCAAGTATATACAGCAGCATATATTCAAAAACACATCTAATTCCTATCTATCCGCTTATTTCAATAAATACTGCAGCCTCACAGAACTGTTCCGTTGCCCCTTTCATCCCTTGGTCCTAGCTGGCGCCGCCCGCTTACTTACGCAGCGGACCCAGAACCTCCCCACGTCCACCTTACACATAACCACCACACAGTGTAGGCCGATATGTCTAGCCGGTACGATAGCAGGACAACCATCTTCTCGCCGGAGGGCCGGCTGTATCAGGTCGAATATGCGATGGAGGCAATCTCCCATGCCGGCACGGCCATCGGGATTCTGGGGCGTGACGGCGCCGTACTTGCTGCCGAGAAGAAGGTCACGTCGCGGCTGCTGGAGCAGGACACGAGCGCGGAGAAAATGTATGCTCTGAGCAAGCACATCGTGTGTGCGGTGGCAGGAATCGACTCTGACGCCTCCACGCTGGTATCTACCGCGCGCCGCATGGCGCAGAACTACCTCGCCACCTACGACGAGGAGATCCCGGTGAAGATTCTTGTCAAACAGATCTGCGACGTGATGCAGGGATACACACAGCACGGTGGTCTTCGTCCGTTTGGCGTGAGCTTCATATATGCTGGCTGGGACCGCCACCTCGGCTTCCAGCTGTACCAGTCGAACCCGAGTGGCAACTTCACGGGCTGGCTGGCAACATCGGTGGGAGCCAATAACGCGAGCGCTCAGACACTCCTGAAGCAGGAATTCAAGGAGGACAGCTCGCTCGACGAGGCGTGCTCCCAGGCGATCAAGGTTCTCTCAAAAACAATGGACTCGTCCACAATGACCAGCACCAAACTGGAATTCGCAACCGTACGCGGCGATGGAGATGAGGCGGCGTTCGAAATCTGGACTCCGCCCCAGATTCAGAAGCTCCTGGTCAAGGAAGAGATCGTAAAGGAGAACGAAGACGACGAGTAGAGCAGCACACACTTCCTGGACTTGAGATTTCATGACAAATTGTGTCAACTGTCTCAGAGAACACCTGGCTCTAATTGGGTTTTGTGTGTGAAGTAAAGTGCATTATCCTGTTTTTTCTTGTCCGTCCCCGTGCTGTTTCTCGGAACTCATTGTTAAATGATCCGACGAAGGGAATCACCTAGGGGGGTCTCCTCTCCGTCTTTTGAAGTAAGCGCAAAGATGCCAGCAGCCTGTTGCTTCGCATATCGTGCTTTGCACCCTCAACATCTGCTGCTGTCTTGGATCCCTGTCGCCATTTGAAGCGCTAATAGCGAGAAGTAAAAAATGTGAGTGTCACATACACACCACTTCACTTCATATATGGCTATTGATACGTCAAGTATACACAAAGATGAGTAGTGCAACTGTTTCAGTAACTATACTGGTATCGTCCTGTGCGCATCTCTATGATTTGGTGCGCATGTGTCCAAAGTCGTAGGGAAACCACTGAGCAGAAACGGGTGGTTCCAGGGTGAACAGGGGGCATGAGGGGAGTGCACTACAATGTGCTTGCGAGTCCATGACTCCCGCGCCGGCGTTACTTGTCCAGAAAGACCCTGGCCCTACGACCTGGCCCTGCATGGCGTTCATTTACCTCGACCTACCTGTTAGTTCCTGCGGTGACCCTTGCCGTAACCCTCTTTGGCGAGTCTGGGGTCGTTAGGGTGGCAGACGATGCTGTAGGGCAGACCGCCCGTACCCGCGATAGAACCCACGCAGACCGCCCGTACCCGCGATAGAACCGGCGCAGATACGGAACATGGCGTAGCCACTAGAAAGCAGGGGACGGAGAAGGATGCACGCCGCTGATGAGGACCAGTGTGTTAATTCATCTATGGCGACTGCTCGCTTCGGCTGGGTCAAGGATGATACAGGTAAATAATTTGATATAACTTAGCTAGCTTAAAAAAAGAGAGAAGTAGACAACGATTTAGAGCCTCGCGACACACACAGGCAATAAAAATAGAATGAGCTCCGGAGGGGACGTCCTGGCCAAAGAAACAAATATTAAACATCGCTGTCAGAGAGGTGAACAACAGCAAACACAACAACACTACCGATTGTCTTATTGCTGCTGGTTCGGCCACACGCCCATCTGGCCAATCCCCATCTGAGGCATCTGGCGCATCTGCGCGTTCATCTGCGGGTTCACTTGGCCAATGTGATTAAGCCCTGCCATCTGGATGGGCATCTGGTTCATGCCCATACCGTAGTACATGGGCTGTCCATACTGCTGTTGGGTCTGCTGGCCGTACTGCTGCGAGTACGGCTGCTGGCTCTGTCGCTGCTGTGCCTGCTGGCCGTACTGCTGCGCCTGCTGTGCCTGCTGCTGCTGGTACTGCTGGTACTGCATCTGCTGCATCATCTGCTGCGGGTTCGCAATGTAGCGGCCGCCGTTGGCCGCCATGACACCACCCTGCTGCTGCGACAGCTCATCCTCCAATGCGCCGGCGATCTGCATGTCCGACGCCGCGCCGCCAGACGAGGGTGCGCTGCCATTGCCGGCCTTGGTCGCCGTCTGGCTGCGACCCTTGTAGCCTGCTGCCGTGTAGCGCTCGGGGAACGCGTTCCGGAACCGGTCACGCAGGTCGGTGGAGCGGCGGTCGCCAAGACCAAGGGTCTGGTCGCGCTGGATCTTGCTCCAGGCGGGGCCGTGCTTCAGGAAGCCCTGGAGCAGGCGCTCGTCCTCATCGGGGCTGAAGGCCCGGCGCTCCTTGCGGCTCACCTTGATGAGCGACGGCATCGAATTGGCATTTCCGGGGCGCTTCACCTTGTGCGTCCGCGCATTAGGGTATAGTCGCGAGTACTCCTCGGGGAAGCTGGTGCGGAATCGGTCCTTCAGGTCGACGGCGGTGCGGCAGTTGAACTGGAACGCCGGGTCGGTAAGAATCTTCTTCCAGTTGCCGACGCCGTGGCGCTTGCAGCCCTCCATCAGGTTGCGCGTCTCTTCCTCGGTCCAGCCAAGCCGGACCCGGCGCTTGCCAACACGCGCGTGCGGTTCGCCACCGACAACCTGGCCTGTCGGCGCCGCACTTGTCGCGTTGAGAGTGGGTTGCACCGGCACGGGGGGGCCGTACGCCGCCGCGGCCGCGTACTGGTTCGCCTGGGCAAGCGCTGCCGCGGCGCCGGCCTGCGTCGACGGGTGGGGCACCGGTGTGCTGGCGCCAGAGCCCTGCACCGCTTGGCCACTCTGGCCGTTCGCGGCGTGGTCGCCGTTGGCATCAGCCTCGGACTTGGGCACGACGACCGACCCCTGAGAATGGGGGTGCTGGCCGCCGCCGGCTTGGCCGGGCTGCTGGGCGCCGGGGGCCTGCGAGTGGGGCTGGGGGGCAGTCTGCTGCCCGCCGACAATCTCTGGATCAATGCCTGCGGTCTCCATTGCAAGTTCGTAGTCAAGTCGAAGTCGTCAAAGCTATACAACCGTCTCTGACGCGGTTTGGGTAAAGGTAAGGATTGAGGGTAGGGTGCAGAGGGTAGGACAAGGGCGACAGGAGAGAGAGAAGGGAAAATTTTGTGATCAAGTTCGCCTTGTGGTGATCGTATTAGCTAATAAAAGGGCTGATGATGCTCAGCCCCACGCTCTTATTGGCTGCATTCCAGTGATTAAAACGCAGGATACGACTAAATCTTAGGTAATTCATCACCCTGATGCGGATGTTGATCCGGCTCGAGCGGGGAAGGGCGCTTGCGCGGTGGCGTACCCTCCGGGGCGGTGACTCTGATCTCGAGATTGTGTGACAGCTGTGTGTGCACTGCCCTGAGGTCCAAGGGTCGAGACACTGAACCGAACCCTCAGGCGACACGAGGTTTGTGGGAAGCTCAGACGTATCAGGCTATGTAGTTTTAAAACAGGCCGCGTTGCGCCGGCGCTGGCAGCAAGAAGTCCGATTTTGAATTATGCAAACGCGATGGTGTCGTGATTAAAGTACCGCAAAGGGAGCAGGTGGCATTCCACACGCTGCTTATGTGCTCTCCCCAGCAGGTGAGTTGGGTGGTTCCGGCCGCCCCGCGGGCGCTTCCTGCTGCCGGCGGTAAGGCTTAGGTGGCACTGCCCAAATATCTGATTAGATAAGGGATACAGAGTCGCACGGCCACCCAAATCAAGAGCGTTTGCACTCATGTGACATATGCGATGCGGCAGCACCACCGTCAAAGCATGCGTGGGTTATGTGTGTCAGAGATAACGGGCTTTGGGGTTTCGTACTAACCCCCGTCCCGGGTAGGGACATGGTGTCCCGCACATCAGTATTAGGTGCCGACAACTGGGTTGGCGATTCAGGGGAGGCGCGGGGGCGTGAATTGGGATGCTAAGCACTAAGCGGTAAGCCCGCCAGCCACGAGGTTCACGAACGCTGCCAGTCCCTGAGCTGAGTCATCTCCTCGAGCGTGGCTGCCTTCACGCCGCACAGGCCAAAATCCTACGAGATCCTCCCAGATCGGCTCTGCACTCATGGCAGGAAACGTTCCCGACTTGCCTGGGGTGCAGGCGCCACCCGAGGGAGCCCGCGAGATCATGATGGAGGTCATGCGGCTTTTGCACCGTCCTACATTTGGTTTTCCGGGCGCCCAGCCAATAAGTTTCTCTCGGCGACACATCCAAACTCTAATGCAGGAGGACTTTTTGGTGTGTGAAAAAAGCGATGGGCTGCGCTGTCTTATGTTTTTGTCCGAGATCCAGAACGAGGACGGCAGCTGCGAGGAGCGCATCTATCTTATTACGCGTAAGTCCGAAGTGACATGGGTTCAAAACCTTCATGTCCCCTCCGAGCGTGATGCACCCAAGCCGTTCCAGGTAGGAACCCTTATTGATGGCGAGCTGGTCCTTTCCAACGACGGCCGCATGCGGTTCTTCATGTTCGACCTGCTGGCTCAGCAAGGTAAGGTCATCACCGACCGCAATTTGGAAAAGCGGCTCGGCTACCTGGACCAGTTTGTGTTCCGGCCATTTGTACGGTTTGGCCAGCAAGAGCCGGCGGCCGTGAACTCGTTTGATTTCAAGATATACATGAAGACGATGTCGAAGTCGTACCGGCTCGACTCAGTGCTGCAGCAGCAGCGCAGTCACGCCAGCGACGGACTCATCTTCACAAGCGTGCCTGCGCCGTACGTATACGGGACAAACAAACACATTCTGAAATGGAAACCAGCAGAGGAAAACTCCGTCGACTTTGCTATTAGACTGGACTTCATTAACTCAGATGACCCCACAAAAGAAACCGACTATGACTCAAAGCCCACAGTGTCCCTGCTCGTTTGGTTGGGCTCCTCGGAGCGTGATTTCTCTGAATTGTATCTCAGTGACGACGAATGGGAGCAATGGAAGCAACTGAACGAGCCTCTGAACTACCGCATCGTAGAGGTGACTAAGGACTCAAAGAAGCGCTGGCGCTTCATGAGATTCAGAGACGACAAGGACCATGGCAATCATGTCGATGTAACCTATAAGGTCATAGAGAGTATCGAGGACAGCCTGACCTTGGAAGAGCTCTCATCATATATCCCGCAGATCAAGGAGGGCTGGAAGCACCGGGAAGACTCCCGCTCGGGTGCGGGCGCTCCGCAGATGAAGCGGCCCCGCCACGAATAATTCGCATCCGCAATGGCCTGTTTAACAATGCGACCGCTACGTCTCAGCAGTCGTCTGGTTAGTTGTATATTTTTCTGTTTACCTACCTGTTTTAAAGCATGCACATAGTCACAACTAGCTCTTGGATGCCGTTATTTGTAAACGACACATCCTTAGCACTTAAAATACACAATACAAGCTCAGCATTGAAACAAATCACTCCTCTACTTTGGACCCTCTTTCCAAGACTTGTCTTATACCCTCTCCGCACGGTGTCGTGGGTTCCCAGCATGGAACCCACATGGAACCCACATGGAACCCACATAGAACCCATGCTTGCATTTGACTCATTGTGTAAGGCCAAGAGGCGCACACGTGACATATTCCCGGGGTGCATGAAAGATGAAGAAACTATGCATTCGTCATCGGCCTCAAAACCTTTTTTTGTCAAGTCTGATTCAAAGCAGAACCAACGATGGCACCCTTGCATGATTTGAATAAAAACGTGGGCAACCGCTCTTTACCCGAAGACTGGCGCATTCGTGGCTACTCTCCACTTGTGGCCCCTGACTTGCTGCAAAGCGAGATTCCGCCGAGCGAGACTAGTAAACACAACATTATCCAGGGCCGTGACTCTGCCACGGCAATTCTCGAGGGCCGGGACGACCGCATCATTGTCATCGTGGGCCCTTGCTCAATTCACGACCCTAAGGCTGCTCTTGAGTACCGCGACCAGCTGGCTAAAATTAATGAAGAAGTGAAGGGCGAGCTGCTTATTGTCATGCGTGCCTACCTCGAGAAGCCCCGTACCACTGTGGGATGGAAGGGGCTCATCAACGATCCCGACATCGACGGGTCGTTCAAGATCAATAAGGGTCTTCGCATTGCCCGTGAGTTGTTCTGCAATCTCACGGAGAAACTTCCCATTGCCGGGGAGATGCTCGACACAATCTCGCCACAGTTCCTCAGCGATCTCTTCAGCGTTGGTGCCATTGGCGCACGCACAACGGAATGCCAACTGCACCGCGAGCTGGCGTCCGGCCTTTCGTTCCCGGTAGGCTTCAAAAACGGCACGGATGGTGGTCTCCAGGTTGCCTTTGATGCAATTGGTGCCGCCAGCCACCCTCATCATTTCCTCTCGGTAACAAAGCCGGGAAATGTGGCTATTGTTGGCACCGAGGGCAACAAGGACTGCTTCATCATTCTGCGCGGCGGTAAGAATGGCACTAACTACGACGCGCAGTCTGTCAACAACGCGCAGGATCTGCTCGAGAAGGCTAAGCTCGTTAGTGAGACGGATGCCCGAATCATGATTGACTGCTCCCACGGAAACTCCCAAAAGAATCACAACAACCAGCCCAAGGCGGCAGCGGTAATTGCTGAGCAATTAAGTAAGGGCAACCGCAAGATCTGCGGTGTTATGATCGAGTCCAACATCCACGAAGGGCGCCAGGACGTTCCCGCTGAAGGTAAGGACCACCTCAAATACGGTGTCTCGATCACCGATGCATGCATTGATCTGCCCACCACTGAGAAGGTTCTCAAGCAGCTTGCTAGTGCCGTACTGGAGCGCAGGAATGCCACTGCCGCAGCTACCTCAGCGAACTAAAAGCAAAGACAAAGACTACGCGCGCGCCACTTTGTTGTCGCGTGGTCTAGGGTTAGTCGGCCCGCCCACCCATAAGTAAACAAACCGCATTCTGTTCGGTAACTCATAGTACATAAACACAAGGGGAGCCGGCTCCTATGAAATCTAACTCTACCATTGACGTAAGTTCGAGCGGCTTAGTTGCCGCTCATAGTTCGGACGGCAATATCTCTGTGTTCCAATACATGGGGAATTCGCCTCTGGGTAGCTATCAGCTGCCTCCCGCACTGGGCGCCGTGCAACGCATAGCATGGGCACCTTCCAGCACATGTATGAAAGGCACGTTAACAACCCACTGCTTTGTTGTCGATTGCGATTCAGGGTTTGCTCTGTTTGACTTTGTCAAAGCTACTTTCGTTGAGCTACGCTTGCGACAGGCTGTTAGTTTGCCTTCGGCCCCCGAAAGCAAGTGGATTGAGCTGCCAGACACCCTGTTAGCCCTCGCAATTACTTTGATTATTCCTTCAGTAAGTTTCATCCGGTGCCTTGATGAAACAATAGCAGAATTTTGCTTGGTCCGTGCTAGCCCGCAAGCACTCGGCCCTCATGGCCAGCATTGCGTACACTGGAAGGAACATGAAGGAGATACGAAAGACAAAATAACGCTGTGGCCCTCCGAGATATCTACAAACTTCACGGTAGACGCTCCAACCCTGGTCACTTGTAGTCGTCACAGCCTGCTATTTGCCTACACTGATGCTATGGCGGGTGGGCTTTATTTGGGCTCCACACGTAACGCAGACCTACGGCATCTACCTGCTTTGAGTCCAGTCAAATTGGCTTGGGTAAAGAGCGGTCACATTGTTTGTCTCACGGGCCCAACAGTCGGGTGCTCTTCTTATCGACTGGTCATGTATAATACTGGCCTCGCTGAGGTGTTCTCATTCTCGGAAATGTCACTAGGGTCATTCTCTGACGTTGATGAACTTATTTTAGACGATGAAAACAAAGTGTACTACCGTTTGTCGTCTTTTTCAGATCGTGGATCACCAACGGCATTGTTTGACAACGGATCAACCTATTCTGTGAGTCCTTGTGGTATGTGGTTAGCGATGAGAGCCGCGAGCGTGGTGAGCGTTTGGGATGTGTCTCAGTTTGTACCCCGACTGGTGCGTGTATTTGATTACGCTCAAGTCCATGATTTCACTCTCCTCTGGACTACGTTTGATACTCGCCCCTGTCTAATTGCAATTTGTGATAACACTCTGTTAAGTGTATACACAACTGCGAGGGAGCCGCAAATTATCGACATGAGTTGTCAAAATCTCGAGCTTATTTTAGACGTTGCTATGACAAAAGAAGGCAATCTTGTCATCTGCTCTTCTGACTCTTATCACTACGTGTCAGCCGATGAGCTCTGGTTCACCGAGGATAGTCGAGCACTTGAGACTTCACTAGTGCATGCTCCTCGAGACTACTCAACGCCCGTGAGACGCATGCCATTGGTAAAGCCAGATGATATATATGACAACGACATGGGCTACATGACCGCAAGACAGATGGGCCTAAAGCGCTCATACACCAGCATGGCTGAATAGTTGTTAGTGCTGCAAAGTTGTATTTGATAAATTTATGTATCATATATATATATCTATGTCCTAATACGATTGAACATATAAATGTATGCAAATTGCTGCAAGCCGTCGATGTCAGCTCCTCTAGACACCTTCTCATCGTTGTAGACATAGCTTTCGTTTTCTCGCTTCACTGCAGCAATATAGTGCCCGACGTGCACACTAGCACCTTTATGAAGTACAACACCCTTGAGCTCGTAATTGGCCGGCAGAGTGGCATCACCAAGCGGCTGATCATCGCTCGCACCATTGGAACCCACTGCAGAGTTCGCTTGATACTCGTCAAACTTACCCTCAAAGAGCCACTCTAGAGCTACCTCGACGTTTGAGTTGTTCACTTGAAGAGCTGCGGTGGCTTGCTCTGCCGAGAATCCCATGGATTCCAGTATGCTCTGACTTTCAGGATTGATGGCACTGCTTGACTTCTGGGGTGGAGCTGCAACAGCTGCATCACCAGAAAGAATTACTTCCATAGCGGCCTCGATGTTGTTGGGCTGGCCCCTGTCAGCGACAATGCTAAGTGCGTTGATGCACTGCTCTTCGGGAAAGCCCATCGAGCTCAACATGGCTACTTGCTCCTGATCGGGCACAAATCCATCATCAGCTCCCTCGATATTATCGGAGATTAGATGTTCATGGGGCTGAGGCCCACTCGACAAATATTTGTCGAAGTTCACGTAGGTGTGAACAATCACGGGCACATCGACTTTTTGAGGAACCCAGTTTACAATGCGGAATCGGCGGAGGTTGAGAACCATAATCTGAGGGAACGACTTAAAGCCTACTCTCGATCTCGCTTGAGGACCCTTGCAGTTGGGACAAGTAGAGTCGATAACTTCCTCAGCAGTGAATTGATCAAGGAGAGCACCAAGTTCCACAGGTTTAAACTCGTCCTTCTCGATCTCTTCAATGGGTACGGCTATCGACAAATTCTCTTGTTTCTCAACCTTGTAACGCACGGCGTCGCACTGGGTGCATGCTATGCGCCGTTCGGTTTCGAACCCGAACAGCCTGGCAACTTTGCCTCCAGCAGGAATCTTAGAAATTACAGTCAACAAGTGAGTTAGGAATTCAAAAGCATCCTGCTGGCGCATCGTTGCAAACTCAGGGTGGCTTTTGCCAATGAGATATTTGAGCATGATCGGAGAGACGTGTTCGTAGCGGCCGCTTTCCAATCCATCTTTCATCTTACGGAGCTGCGTTGCTAAATCGGTGGGAGAGCCTTCTTGATCATCATTAGGATCATTGGGAGTAAAGAAGTCTGCAAACTCAGGGATGCCAAACAAGTTTTGGACGACAGAGTTCAAGTAGCAGGTATTGCCAAGATTCAACAGGCCCGTGAGACCTTGGCCGCTTACGCGTTCGGCATCTTCGGCTCCAGCAAAATCCCAGTTGATGTTCTGCTCCAATTGGAGTTCCGTCATAGACTTTTCTGTCTTGTTCTGCTTGGCAATGTCAATTCCCCAGTGAGAGAGGTGTTCCCGGATCTGAGGATCACTCACATCGTCATTGTGAGCATAACAGAACACGTCTACATGGCCATCAGGAGTGATGCTGCCCAATTTTACAGCAAGTGCGTGCTGAGTCTGATTGTAATGGTCCAGTGCGTGGCCATTACCACCGCTACCATCGAACTGACGGCGGCCGCAGCCAAGCGATCCGCATTCCAAGCACAGCCACAGGTTTTTGTCTAGGTCGCACTGCTTACAGTGTGCCAATTGCTCCTGCGACAGTCGCTGCGGGGGGGCATTGGCGAACACAGACTCATGGATAGCAACATGCTCACAGGGCTGAAGCTCGAGCTCCCAGGCCTCCGTCTCTTTGGCCTTAGAGTAAGACTCAGCCTTCAGCACATGGTTCTTCGCTCCCTCGAAGTCTGACTCGTTGTCGTTGGCAAGCGTCTTGAAAGTGGCAACGGTGTCAAACTTGTCGTCCACGGTCTCGCGGGCAATTGCCAGTTTCTTTGGCTGATGCTCATTGTCGTCGTCTGCCGTACTTTCCGCTTTCGTGGTCTTCGGCACCTTGTGCAGATTCAGAAACGCCGTGTGCCCGGTGAGCCGTGCGTGTTTCGCCGTGAAGTTGTGTTCCGGCGCAGGGCTTGTGCCTATGAAGCAGGTAAGGCAGACGTCGACGCCGTTGGGAGACTCCTGGTTGTCGAAAGTAAACGTGCACTCGTCTTTATACACCTCCATTTCGAAACAGGTTCTTTTAGCGGCAAGGCGGCTGCGTCTACTGGTCCCACCCCGCGTGCTTTCAAAACTGGGTAGCTTAATCAGGCAACACATGAGATAGGCCAAGGCGATGTGGCAGTGTGAGATCGGCGCCAATGTCCACAGGATAAAAAATTAGTGAAGTCAAGAAGAAGAAAATCCTGGGGGTTTCTTTTCATTGCTCAATTCTTATTTCGCCGTCAAGTCTAAGTTCTACGTACGCCTCATTATATACTTACACTGTGAGTACAAATCACTTACAGCGCTGTGTGGGCACTACTGCTAATAGTTCCAGTCTAAAAGAGAAGCGTCCTCCGGGTCTGGGGACGTACGGCGGTCCAGCAGCTCATTCAAATAGTCTTCAAGACCAAGCTTATAACCGTTTGCGTACTTCTTGCTAAAGAACTCCAGCGCGTCCTTGCGCGTCGCCTTGGTTTCCTGATCGGACGTCTCGCCAGTAACGAAGTCCATCACATCCTTCTCCGACGGGAGACCGAAACGGTGCGGGTACTCCGTGAACGTGTCCTCGTTCTCGAACTTCACGGGGCGGAACGAATGCGGCGGCTTGAAGAACGACTTCACGGTTTCCGCGGAGACCTCCGACAGCTCGGCCGGCTCCCACTTCGCTGCGCGCTTCTCCACAAGCAGGGCGAGCACACCCTCGCGGAAGTTGGGGTTCAGGCAGAAGTTGTGGCACACGGACATCTCCTCCTGCAGGGCGGATCGGATGTCCAGATCAGAAACGCGGCGGTATGTGGCAAGCGTCACCTTGAGACTCAACGGGCAGCGCTCGCCAAGCACCTTCACGGTGTTTTTAACAAAATCAGGACTCTCGCTCTCGTGGCTGCGCAGCGCATCGATAATCTCCTCGACGGTGTTGTGCTTGAATGCGTCGTCAATGATATCCAGCTCCTTCGGGCTGTAGGCAGGCACATACCCTGTGGGCGCCTCAGAGGCGAAGTCCTCTATGGACGAGTCGACAAGTCGGTAGTACTCGTCGAGCTCGATAGCACCGGCCTCAAGCTCGCTCAGCCTGTTCTCGAGCTGGCTCAGTCGTTCACTAGCTACGAAGTGGGTGGCCAGGCCCAGGCGGTAGGCGTCGTAGCCCTTGATGCGAGCCGACGTCAGCGCCATGAACAGGCCAAACTGGCCATTGAGCCTCGACAGGAAGAAAAGGCCGCCCACGTCTGGGTAGTAACCAATGGATGTCTCGGGCATGCTCACGAGCGCCTTCTCCGAAGCAACGCGGAAGCTGCCGTGGGCAGACAGGCCCACGCCGCCGCCCATGACAATGCCGTCCCAGAACGAGATGTACGGCTTGCGGTAGGTGGCGATCAGATGGTTCAGACCGAACTCGGTGCGGAAGTAGCTCGCGTTCTTGTCGGCCGCCTTCTCAATGCCAAGGTCGCGCGACCGGATCGCGAGCTCGGCGACGTCGCCGCCGGCGCTGAACGCCTTGCCCCCGGCTCCCTTGACAACAATGGAGCCCGTGAGATCGGACTTCGCATACTCGAGGAGCCGCGGCAGAATGAGCTCGCATACGTTGGCGTTGATGGCATTCAGCTTCCTCGGCCGGTTCAGCGTCACCGTCCGTATCGCGCCTTTTGTGCCAAACAGCACCTCGTCCTCGGCCGGGTTCACCGCCGTGGCCGTGGAATAATTCGCCAGCATCTTCGGGTCTATGCGCGCGCGGAGTGGCATCCTGGCTGTTCTCCGCAAAGCAGTTATCATTCTCCGGGCCGCGAAACGCTATGCTTATGAATACAGAACGTCGGCTCTGGGTATTAACCACCTAACCTACTGCTGCGGGGGCGGCTTGAAATTTCGGCCCGTGTGCGAGGGTTATGGTGCGATGCTATACTAATCCTTTGCCAGGCATATAGCTCCTCCCACTCTGCTGGGGGACTCAGCTGGGGATAGGACAATCACATGAGCACGTGGAACAAAGATTAGGTCACCGACGCGAGACCGTGATACGGTACTGTGCTCTGGTAACGGAGTCGAGGAAATACGAGCCGAGTTGTCAACAATCTTTATTCAGACCGCGTCTTGCCAACAAACGTCTGCATACAGCGAGCAGGACCTGGGTTTCCATCGAGAGTAATGTCCGCTCCTTCAGTACCAGAATCAGATGGGTCCAATGCCATCGACAATCGGTTTTTCCTCACTTATATGGAGGAGCCCCACCGGACAAGACGCATGAAAATAATTGAAAAGCATCCCGAAGTCACAAAACTTGTAGGGCCGGAGCCTCGAACAAAGTATATTGTGCTTGGTGTTTGCACCATCCAGTTCACTTGCGCGTACCTTATGCGCAATGTCTCCGCGAAAAACCCAATTTTCTGGCTGACAGCCTACTTCATCGGCGCTACGTGTATTTCAAACTTGTTCCTTGCCATCCACGAGTTCTGTCACAACCTCGGCTTCAAAAAGCCTCTATACAACCGACTTTTCAGTATAATTGCAAACCTCCCGGTAGGCATACCGTACTCGGCTTCATTTGGTCCTTACCATTTGTTGCACCACAAACACATGGGGGAGCCCGATTATGATACCGATCTTCCGACGAAACTGGAAGCTTTGGTGCTGTCCAATGTTGCAGGAAAGGCATTTTTCGCAACATTCCAGCTTTTCTTCTACGCATTGCGCCCCATGTTCTTGGTCAGGATCCCTTTCTCCTGGGTCCACTACCTGAACATCGTCATTCAAGTGCTTGCCGACTATATTCTTGTCAAAAACTGGGGCTGGAATTCCTATTTTTATCTTGTTGCTTCTGATTTTCTGAGTGGGTCCCTGCATCCTATTGCCGGCCACTTCATAGCCGAGCACTATCTTCTCAACCCTCCAGCTGTAAGGTCTACTACCGTCGAGTATCCGGAGACGTTTAGCTACTACGGCTGGCTCAATGTGTTTGTTTACAATGCGGGCTATCATAGTGAGCATCACGATTTCCCGTACATCGCGTGGTCGCGATTGCCGGAGCTCCACAAGATTGCTAACGAGTTCTATGCCCCTCTTCCTTATCACAGCTCATGGGCGAAGGTCATCATCGACTTCGTTTTTGATAAAAAGGTGACTCTTTGGAACCGAGTCAAGCGGCCCTCTTCTCTGAAGGAGCGACAAAAACTCATAGCCACAATTAAAAACTGATAGTCTTATGATCCTATTTCAAACTGTATGCTTGCTTGCTATATATTCTTTATAGGTCTTTGCCCGATTCAAAAAGAAAACAAAAACATACTGCCCACTGCAGGAGTCGAACCTGCGGCCACTACATTACAAGTGTAGCACTCTAACCACTGAGTTAAGCGGGCATCGAACCTAACATCCGATAAATACAAACTTATATAATACGCACAATTGACAAAATTGAACACTCACGCCGCGCTCTGGACGGCAACATCATTGACGGTCGAAAATTCACAAAAGCGAGTGTCATGATGACTATATTATACTGAGTTGCGTGAATGTCTAATGTGTGGCTAATTGAGCCGTTGAGATCGAACTATCGTCGTTTTCGCAACCCGACTGCTTGGCTTCCAGTAGATAGGCTTTACGATGTCATTGATGTGCAAAGTAAAGAGAGAGTACTAATTAAAATAAATTCACATGAAATAGAGGTTCACACATTAGTCCAAGCCTAATCACGCTTCCAAGGTAAACTTGGACCTGGCTGTTCGGCCAAGTAAATGCCTCCATATGCCCTCCAGGTGTTCCAGGCCTCGATATAGCAAATTAAGGCAGTGGCAATGGCCATTTCCGTGTTAACTATCTTTTCATTGATAACAAGATCAAATCCTTTTCGGTTCGGATAGACTTTGGCGTATCCGACGCGCTCACGCACTTCAGCCTCTTTCTGACCAATGTTTCGAACTCGCTCAAGGAAGTGGCCTTTGAACGTCCATTGATAAGTCTCCCCGTCAGCAAGCTGAAAGACGCGGTAGTCGTCTAACGCATCTACTAGATGGTCTACCACGTGCCAGCCCAGCTCGAGCTCGGCACCGCTGGCAGTTTTGATCAATAGAACATTGCTTCGGAGGCCCGCTCGAATTGCAGCTATCGGATGTTCATTATCCCCTCGTGCATACATTTTATATGCGCCCTTTACCGCTCGCGAACGAGTCATATGATATATCTTATCAGAATAGGCTTGGCCAGTACCATCACGAAACACTGAGAGAGTCTTTGCCCCAGTACCAAACTCCTTGCGCACCAAGTACGTTGAGGGTGAGTCCAACTTATCGACAATTGTTGGTGTATAGTGGCTACTGCCGCGATGGAATCCCATAATGTAGGATTGTGCTTTAACTATGGGCCGCATGAGCGGACTGAGGATTAGCTCGATGGGCATGGTAGTGCGGTAACGCGGTCGGTCCAGATACTTGTTTCTTACAATTAACAGTTTCTCGACTTTGTGGGCTTTTAATATACTAAGAAAGAGCAGCATTGCCATATAAAGTAACATCCACTGCATCCTCATGTTTGCAGATGGCCTTCCTCATCTGTGGAGAGTTTCCTTACATGACGACGCCTCAGCTATTCTGGCCACGTAATTTTGGATGCTGATTGCTGCGCACCCGCACGTCAACGCCCCAGGATCTGAAAATATGATAATGAATGGTTTCATAATTACGCACCCAAAATTCACACTGAGACGGAAAAACTGAATTTTTAGATACGTTACTGCTGGATTGTACTCCCTACTGATGGCCTATTAGCGTTGTGCGGTTATGCTGAGATTATGGGACGCATGTAATGGGCTAGGGGGACGTGCAGAGAAACCCTAGTGGGCCATTGTTACGTTTCACGGCCCATCTTAAACGCGCACGCTGTTGCATAGACAGCTGAAGCATATCTGAATAGTGAAGCATACGAATTTGGTAAGTAACAAGCGACATGCGGAAACCACAATCTCTGGCTGAACAGTTGCCTAATATAGCTATAACTGCTGTAGAGAGCGCCTCCCAACGCATACGGGAAGATGTGGCGTCAGGAGGAGGAGGGGTTCTAAGCCGGTTTCTAGTTTTAGCAATAACATGTGGCAGTATGCATCCGCAGTAGGGGTGGATACAGGAAAAGCTTGACAATGCGTCTAGGACTAAAAGGCACGGACGTAATTACATTATTTCTGATTCGCTGCAGAGGGTCTCCTCACTGTGTTCCTCTCTCCTTAAAAGTGAGGGTGTGATTTGAGACCTCAGAACCTAATCGTTGGATCTACAGCTCGGAGCGTTCGGGCAGAGAGTATACCTCTATATTGTGACACATACAAACTTGACGTTTGCCAGCCCGTTGTTTTAATGGCTTCTGTTAAGCTTGCGTACATGCCTCAACCGGAAAATAGCAGAGTCTTCGCCCAGTACTCACCAGTAGAGCCAGCGTCTCGTTCGAACTCCGCGGTGGGATCTGGTATTTGGTCTTCTGCCCCGCCTGCAACCCCCCAGTCGTCCTCTTCCTCCTTTATAGGCTCCGCCTGGGCTTCGCCCCTCGCGATGACTGCGCCTAGTAACGCGCCTTCTTACGGTGCTGCTGCGCCGAGCGGCGTCCCGAGCACCTTTCACACTGGTCCCAAGCTGCTTGCAGATTTAACTGCCAGCTCGGAGCCGGTTCCTGACACCAGTCCCGAGCCGGCGGCCATCGCCGCTTATCCTTCCACGCAGTCTCTGAGCTCTACTGGGTCGCGCCTGAGCTCGCGTCATAATTCGCAATCTGAGCCCAAGTCGACGCTGGCGCCGAGCCCTACTGCTGTGCCCAGCGTTCTGGCCACCTCATCTAATGCCAACTCGGCAGCCACCTCCGCGGGGGTCAGCAACTCGGACGAGATAATCAACACTGCAATTGTGGTAAAGAACATTCCCTTCGCCATCAAGAAGGAGCAGCTGATAGATTTCATGACGCAGCTGGGCTTGCCGCTTCCTTATGCGTTTAACTACCATTTCGACAATGGCGTGTTCCGCGGCCTCGCGTTCGCTAATTTCACCACGGCCGACGAGACGGCGGCCGTTATTTCCACGCTTAATGGCAGGGAACTGGGAGGCCGCAGACTGCGTGTTGAGTATAAGAAAATGCTGCCTTTCCAGGAGCGTGAGCGCATCGAGCGCGAGAAGCGCGAGCGCCGCGGCCAGCTCGAAGAGCAGCACCAGCAGGGCTCGGCGGTCAGTGCGGGCTCGGGAGCTGCCCCTTCTGGCGGCACGACGAGCGTGCCGGCCACTCCCCCCGTGGCCCACGCGAGCACGCACCACGCTTCTGTTGCTAGTGGCCTCCAAGGCACGGCGGCAACGCAGGTGCCGAAGGTGGACTTGAACGATGCTGAGACCCTGCAGATGTACTCGTCACTGCTCGTTTTCAAATTCGATCTGAGCAAGGCTGAGCTGATCATTCCCGCTGCCGTCGCCTCCACTATGAACATGACCCAGACGTATGTTCTCGGCATTTTGTGCCGGCACCTCGACCTGCAGTCATGCAACACTGATGAGCAAGACATCATTATCAGCAGGCGTGACGACGAGGCGCTGTACAAGGCCGAGAGCAGCGGTGACGTTCCGTACCTCTCTGGAGTATTTGGGGGCGCTGTGGCCACACCGGCAGCAGCGCCGCTGTCACGCGTCAACCCGGCAGCCATGGGAGCCACGCAGAACATTACGGCACTGTCTGCCATGAACCGATGGAACAGCGTGGGCAATCTCCCGGGTTTGACTGGCGTCGGTGGAGGTGTGGGTATTGTGCCCCAATCGTGGGCGGCGGCCGGCCCAGGCAACGCCCCTGCAGGCCCTGCTCTTGGTGGCAGCACTGACGCAGCAGGCCGCAACAAGTTTTACGAGACAGTGTTTCATCACGGAGCTTCCAGCGGAGTGGATCGAAGGCACTGATGATGATGTTCCATGACAATCATGATCCTGATGTTTTTTAACCTGATGTTTACGAATTAACGCGGATACGGTTTATTTAAGTTGAATACATAGAATGACAGATGATGCTAAGTGAGGCTCGGCCGGCTACGACGCAGCCTTGTCGGTGCTGATGATTGCCCGCCGTTGCGCGACCAGCCATCGCCAGTCAACAAAGCGCGTCCACAGGCTTCTGGCAAAGCGGCGACCAAGTATGCGGCCAATCACAGGACACAGCACAAAAAACAATGCTTGATCCAGTTGCCTCACGCTCTCGTCCCAATGCTTCTGCGCGTCGCTTCTCACCAGATCCACCTCAAACGAGGTGTCATCATCGCTATCGTAGTCGTCGTCAGCATCTTGGAACAGCGGGCTCATCTGTCGCGCGAGCTGGGCAGCTCTCGTATCCTCGTCGGGCTGACGCCATTCATGAATCGGTGTGACCATTTCGTCAACGCTGTTGGTGTGCACACACCACTGTGAATCAGTCCTTCTGGCAGCCTTTAGGTTTACGGAATATGTACCTTACGAGATCGCAGACGGACGCGCAGTGTGTGACACTTGTTCATCGATAGAATGTGACAAGTGACTGTAGTTGGTGGGGTGGAGGGGCCGCAGGTGGAGTGGGGCGCATAATGTTACAGATTGCTCTCAAGCATTTTGCAACCTTGGTTTGTCTGTTTGTGCAAGTACGACCAGCTCTATCGAGGTAGCAGGGGTTTAATTTCAGCCTTCTCATTATATAGCGCGTACCAATCGTCGTCGCTTTGAATGGAACGCCATTGTCATTGAAACCTTGAGGTCCTTATAATTATTCTCTTTATTTGCTTGAACGCTGGCTGTTAGTTTAATGTTCGGTTTATGCTCTGGCGCTGTCTACGCAAGCTCCAGTAAATATGGGCTGCTTGTATGCCTCCATGGCCTACGCGCCCAGTCAAGATGAGCTCATTTCTCCTAACATATACGATTGACTCGATGCTAACCTCTAGAAGTTCAAACTCTACAAGAAGTGGCCCGCGTCCTTGGCCTATTCATAAATATTGTACTACTACCATTGCAACGATGTGACACGATACCGGCATGCCTTCTCAAGCGTGCAACGTCTTTCTCTCTCTGTGGGGGTGAGGTCTCTTGTTAATCTAAGCTCGCACGCAAAAAGTAAGGCGAGGAAAAGACGCCGGCGCGAAAAATTTCTGTGAGGAGCAGTTTTTTCCTGCGCAGAGGAGTAAGTGTGGTTACGCGGCATATGCAGACGGTAAGCGAGGGAAAGGCTACTCTAGTAGGTGAAAAACCGGAAGATGTGTTCTATAATCCCATTCAGCAGTTTAACCGAGATATAAGTGCCATGGGTATTCGAGCATGGGCCAAGTCCTACAAACGGCGAAAAGACGAGCCTTACATCAAAGTTGTAGAAGGCCTGGCTGCGACTGGCCTCAGATCCTGCCGATATGCTCTCGAGATCCCTGAGATTAAAACCGTCGTAGCCAATGACTTGAGCCCGGCCGCTGTGGAGCAAATTCGGTTGAACGCGGAACACAACCAGGTGTCCAATATTATTGTTCCCCACAAGGGCGATGCTAATGAATGCCTTCGTGCCGAAAGGGGCCATGTCATTGACCTCGATCCCTACGGCAGTGCCGCGCCCTTTATTGATGCAGCCGTCCAGTCAGTGCATGATGGTGGCCTCCTGCTGGTGACGTGCACCGACCTTGCTGTTCTAGCAGGAAATGCTCATCCCGAAAAGTGCTTTTCCCAATACGGAGGCACGAACGTGCGCAATGATGCCACCCACGAGTCTGCCCTGCGGCTCCTGCTCAATACCGTGGCCTCATCAGCAGCTCGATACGGCAGAGCTGTCGAGCCGCTGTTGAGTTTGTCTATCGACTACTACATCCGTTGTTTCATTCGTGTAACAAATTCGAAACTCACAGTGAAACAGAACCTTGGAAAGACCATGGTCGTGTACTCCTGCCCAGGTTGCACCAGCACCTTTCCCCAGCCTCTCGGTATAGTCGAGCCGAAATATGGATACGCCAAGGGCCCAGTTGTGGGCTCTCACTGCTCCTTTTGCGGTAACCCGTTCCATATTGCTGGACCCATGTGGTCGGGTCCACTTCACTCAAAGGATTTTATCAAGGACATGCAGGAAGTTTGTAAGGAGGCAGACCCCGAGGTTTACGCCACGCGTCCACGAGCCGAGGGTATGCTTGCTGTTGTCGCTCAGGAATTAACGGATGTACCGTTCTACGTGAGCCCGGCTAATTTGGGGTCGATTGTGCGTAGTCCCATTACTCCTCCCCTACACACGTTTGCGAGTGCCTTGTTCAATGGCGGATACGAAGCAAGCCTTACCCATGCAAAGCCTGGTAACATCAAAACCAACGCCCCTTATAGCTACTTGTGGGATCTTTTGCGCCACTGGGTCATCAAAAATCGTACTTCTGAACACGAGATGAAGAACTCGCCGGGAGGTCGCATCATGGCACAGCCTCCCACTCAAGAGATCTCATTTGAGTACAACAAACAAGTGGATGCCATGGAGTCGCTGCGCAACTCCAAGGTAGTCAAGTTCCAGGAGAATCCTCGCGCAGATTGGGGTCCTCAATCGAAAGCTAAAAAGGCGCGCACTGAATAACTGTAGAAGAGCTTCCTAAAGCCATTTTTACTATCGACCACGCTTTCCTGAATGTAAGTATGGATGATATAGAAAGTATGTACATAACGAGTGTAGGTTATTACAAAAAACTGGTATGAAAACAAGAAGAAATACATGGCATGAAAAGAGGACCAAAGCTACCGCCAAAGAAACCAGATAAAAGCGAAACGCCATCAGCTTGGAAGTGTGTACAATTCAGATTAACTCTGCTTCCCCAACATTAAGCCTTCAGCTTAGACATAATTCTCCGGCCATATGGAGAGCGGGTTGTGGTCAAGGCTGTCTGGACGTTAGTGGCTAGTTGCTGCTTCATAGCTGGATCGGTTGCTCCAGTTGCCTCCAATGCCGTCTGAATCACGTAGTTGCCGTAGTTATCGAGCAAAAGCTCGTGCAAAGTGCGGGGAACCATGATCTCCATCACCAGCGCTCGCTGAAGCGGCGGCGACGCTGCTCGCAAACACTTCTCCACCACATTCGATGAGAACTTCTGTACGGACAACAAAGCAATCTTTCCCAGCAGCTGTTCGACCAGCGAGTTAGTGTACTCGGCAACGCCTAGGTCTATAACATACTGGCAGACGTAGTTGCCAAACGGATCGCACACAAGCGCCAACGACTGGGCCACAATGTGAGCGACCAGGCGGTGGCGGTTGTAGTCCTGTGCATGGTCCAGGCACCGCTGCAGAACACAGCAACCGTGGCGGTGACTACCCACTTCCACAACGGAATCACACATGGCGTCATAAATGAACTGGGTGCTGGACTCATCTAGGTTCAGCAACAATTTTTGCACAACATGGTTGCCATTCAAATCGCGTATGAGACGTACCACATTGCCATCAAGTGCTTGAACAATGATTTCAACTTGCTCCTGCGTAGTGACAGCGTCAATAAGCTTCTGCAACGCACGGGTGCCATGCTGATTCACGGCGATGGAAGGCAGTGAAGGAGCAGCCACGCGCAACAGTACGGTTATCTCATCGGCGTTGGAATGGTCGAACAATTTTTGGCAGAAATAATTACCGAACGGATCCATCATAAGCGTCACAATGTGGGGGTATGTGGAGTCGAACACCCGGCGGATAACTACTGTGTCGTGCTCGGATAGCTTCCGCTGGAGGTAACGGCAACCTCGCTGATCCTTGCATAGAGCGTATATCTGTGCGTCTGATGCAGAAGCGATATCAATGTTCGCGCCACCACCGGGCGGACTACCGGGAGCCGTGGCGCCTGCGCCAAGTCCGGTACCAATATGGGAAGTGGCAGCTGCTGTGGCAAGCTCGCCCGAAGAGGAGCTCGAGCTCGACCGCCTCGTGTGGTAATAGCGCCCATAGTGAGGGGGCGACCCTCGCCGAACGCCCGAGGAGGTTCCTCCGACCGGCCCACCGCCACCGCTTGTGATGACGCCCTCATCCAAGCTCTCGTTAATTCCAGCATTAGCTGACACGGTGCTCATTGAGCGTCGCAATGGAGCTGTGGGTTGCAAAGTCAACTGGTCCTCGCTCAATGTGCGCATGAATACCTGCGGGAAGGGCCGCTGCCCATACTGAGCAGTGGCTTGGTTACTGTTACCGGGGCTGATCGGGCTCGAGAGCGGCGCCGGGAATGGGTATGAAGTGAGTGTCTCCATCGATGGTGTCGAGTTGTGAGCCGAGAACGGCGTGCCAGTAATGCCAGACGACGAGTAAGCGCGAGGCCGCAAGTTTGTGTTATTGGATGAGGACGTCGAGCTTGCGGACAGCGACAAACGCTTGAGCGATGGCTGCACATCAGCTGGCGAGTATGATAGGCTGCGGCTGTGCCCCCCCGAGGAGGAAGCCCCCGCCGCAGCCGTCGAGGCTGCGGCACCTTGCGCGGGAGCGAAGCCATATCTTGACGCACCAAGATACATCGAGTTCATTGAGCCCGGAATCGTGGAGCCGGAGGCGGTTGCAGAGCTACTGCTGCCAGTGTGCGGTGTGTACGGCGACGCCATATAGACCTGTTTGGGGGTATAAGGAGTAGCAGTTGGAGTTTCCAAGGGAGAGGCTAGGGAGCCTGAACCGTAACAATAGGCAGAAAGCCCGGTTGCCGAAAGCGATTGAGTGGCAGCCAATGGTTTGAGGGGCTGCTGCTGGTATGATGCTGAAAACGTGGGTTTCGTGGAATAAATAGAGGCGGGGTTGGCTGTGGCTGGAGGGGTGACCGGCTCACTAGGAACCATATGCGTACCGGGGGATACTCCTGGCTGCGATTGCAAGTCACCAGAAGCTTCGTCGAACGAGTCTTGAACAACGAGGTTCACCGGGTCCCGCCCAATTCGGCCAAACCTGGACTGGTACGGGGACGACATAGCTTGCAAGTGCAAATATAAAAGGTACGCAGGGCGTTAGTCCACGAGTCGCAGAAAAGGACAGGCGTTGGAATACCGACAAGAAAGGAGGGGGACTTACAAGACAAACACAAGGCACAGAGTAGAGTCGAAGAACAAAATCGCGAACGTATCAAATCGCTATAGGTGTGTCCGAGCGTTGTCAGTAGGCGTTCAAAGTAGTCGCAAAACGGCCCAGAGTGTCCTTTGTTGCCTTGGTGTGTCCACAACAATTTATTTCCTACTGGAAACACACAAGGAGCAGGCAACCACACTCACTCAGCGAGGGGCAAGGGCAACTACGGGGTTAGGTGTCTAATGTCGCCTTGAAGGACAGGAGTGAATCCTATTCGTAGTAGGGTTTCTAGTACTTTACAGGTAACCTCTGATTCATCATCGCCGCGGGAGGGGGAACTGCGCGTTATTTTCGCAAGAAACTTAAAGTCAAGCACAGGGTGTTTGGAAAGCGGAGGACCCCATTCTGCTGAAGGAAAGTAGCCTCTTTGATAAAAGATTGCCCCCACTACACGCGATTCGTTCGTAACTCAGTACGTCTACGGAAATATTGTATTTAATAAGGGCTAAGAGATTATACGGGGCGACAATGCTTACGAAGTGGAACGGCATTTGTGCCACCTTTCTTTAATTGAGCCCACGCATATTAAGAATGTACATCCCGAGCGATCCGCCAAGCGCGCGCAATGGGTGTGGGTGGCACATGCAATCACACGCGCCCATGTAAGCGCAGTACCCTCCCTCAGGTCATCGCACCGTGCGCGCGCGGGCAGGGGCTCATTGTGCCCTCAGCCCGGCTTCCAAGCCAAGTAGTGTTTTTGGGTGGGTAACCAATTGGCACTTCATGCGCCACGCTATCACAATAAGATGGAGTGAAAGTTACACACGAGTTTAAAAGTGTTCTTGCACCTATAATTAAAATATCGAAAGAAGTTGCTAATTGAACACTTGTCAGAGCAAGAATGGGGGGTGGTTGAAGCCATTCGGACGCCCAACGAAAGGACCAGATGAGCCAGATGAGCCAGATGAGCCAGATGAGCCTAGTGACGCTTCCTGCTATGGGCTTAAAACGGTGCCTTTCCACAATTGTCTAGAATGCCTAGTTGACGGCGATCCTCGCTATTCTGGCTTTCGAATCGACTAACTACTGGAGGCTGAGGTAGGAACGGCAAAGTTGGCGGAGGCGGGCCCTCTACGATGGAATTCAAGCGCGCTTGAAGGGAGCTCTTCAGTAATTGGTCGAATCCAGGTAAGCTCGCAGCAATAACAGGATTAAAGGATGTCTGGGCGTCTGCAACTGCTCGGGCATCTCCCCCTGGAACGTGTACCTCAGGCGGCGCTCTAGTGACGCCCTCACTCTTGCTGTCAGCTATTGATGGCAAGCTGTAAGAGCCTCTGTTGTTCTCTGGAAGCGATATCGTTATAGCTATGTTGCCACTTTCGGGTTTCAGTCGCTCCGAAGAATGGTGGTCTAGGTGCGATGTTGTGGAAGGCGGCTGCAAAGCACTATTCATAGCTGATTTCTGATCCCGTTTCTTTCGCCGCTCACGATTAGGACTCGGGTTGCGCAACATAACACCGGTAGATGTCAAAGCCCCGTTCTGTCGCAGGCGATTGGGCCCATAACGTTTCTCAAGTCGCTCGACGATGTCCTTGAAATCTGGATTCTGACTCGGCAGAGGCAGCTTCCCATCAAGAGCGTCCCGCTTGCTGTAGTACGCAATGAGACGCAGCTTTGATTCGGCCGGATCATCGCTACTAACAAGATATAAAGTGCGCTTGCAAAGGCCGTAAGGCTTCACGGTAAACCTACACGGCCGCGAATCGGACTTGGACTCCGGTAAAAGCTCGCGATATTCGAGGAAATCCCCAACTACTCGAGAGTTGCTCCACGGAATTCCGTCCGTCCATCGCCTTATCGAGCTTCGTCGCTCATCCCATATGAATATAGCCCCACTAACGATGTTCTTGCGCTCATAGTCTGTCAGCCTATGAACAACTGTCGGGATTAGGCCTTCCTTGGCCGCTTCAAACAGTATGAGACTTTCCCACGGGCTGTTGCAGTTACCGAAGTAAGAAAACATCTGCAAATTCCTAAAAAAGGTTGCTAATTCCACACGTCACTCCTTAGTTTCTCTAACAGGCTGGGGAGGCAATCAACACGAGCCACCCGCAACAGTTTCAAAACTCAGACACCGGGGCATACAAAGTGTGTATGCCCCGCTCTTAAAGCGTTCACCTCGATGCGTCACAAGGATCACGTTTGCCGCCTAGTGAGGATTTGACGTGCATAAACCTTAGCCTCGACCTGTCAGCTTAAACAACGGCGTGTAATGGCAAAAGCAAACAGAAGGTTATGTCACAATCCTGATCACAGTTTGCGGTTACAAGAGGCCTACACAATTTTGAAAAGATTTCAATTGAAATTATTGATTCATTCTTCTGTTAGCAAGAAGTTCCTTCCCCCGCGTTTGGGCAATCACCACATGGGCTAGGGTACACGGCCACATACAGTTATCTATCGTTATGGCAACATGCTTGTAACCGGGCGGGCCTGTGCGCGTTTTTTGAGATTTTCTCAGGCGAGGTACTTCTCCAGAGGTATCCAAACAAGGCTCACTCTTGGTGTCTCGATCCACAATCGAGGACTTGCCTCTACAAATTGTATACAAATCACACTAGTGCGCTTGGTGGGCCCAACTATTTACTTCGTGCCATCCGGGCTGTTTGTGTCTCATATTATTTATAGGCTCATCTGCCGCTAGAAAGGTCAAGGTTAGGTTATGGAATTGCTGACTTATAGCTATGCATCTGACCATTGTTGCTAAATCATATGTTATCAGTGCGCAATATGCTTGGAAGTGCCATTTAATCCCAACCTTTTAGTCATGGACACGTGGTAATGGTAAAGCATGATGCCTGTCGCGACGCCCTGCGAATAGAAACTGGTAGAGAGGTGCGCGACAGGTACCTCGAGTACGGTCAGTCTCCTCTATGTCACGAGAAGAGGCTCTGGCGAACATGCGAGCCGGGCTGGTCCCGCTCAGCAGTCCCGATGGTAGCATCCAGATCCAGGGGGTCGATGTCCAGGGCCGGGCCGCCAACCAGCTTCTGCAGGCCTACATCCAACCGCTATTTAATGCCACGAATGTTTCCGAGCTCACCGACGCCATAAACCAGGTGCAAATATCGCTAATGTCACTGGGAATTTTCAAGGATGTAGCTGTATCAATTAACGCTGACAAGGTCGTTACTATTGTGCTTCCCGCCGCAAACAAGTTCGTGGCGCGCGTTGGCACGAACGTTGGACAGTCCGAGGGCTCGGGGTACATACGTGGCTCTGTGTGCAACGCGTCTGGATGGGGTGAAATTATCACTGCAGATACTAGCACCGGCACGCGCACAAAGTCCTCCCACTTTCTCAACGTGTCGGTGCCTGTTCCATCAGCAGCGATGGTCGGGTGGAAGACAGAGTGCTTGGCATACTCATCGCAAAAAATCCTTGAATGGGCCTCGAGCAGGGCGCATGTCAGTGGAATGACGCTGCGCGTAAACAAAGAAGCATCGTTCTCATTCGGTATAGATGCAGTCATGCGTGTCCTGAAATCCGAGCGCCCTTATATAAATCCGGCCATCCGGGCTGATGCTGGGACAAATTTGAAGCTGAGCGCTTTCTTGAACTGGAAGCGCGACACGCGTGTGCCGCACATCCTGATTCCCGGTAGCGGGTGCGGCTATCTCCTCGACGTGCGCAACGAGTTGGCGTTGCCTCAGAGCGACTATCCGTACCTCAAAACCTCCACTAGCTTTCACAGCAGTTTCCCCATTTGGCGATCGGTCGTAGGTTCACTGAATGCAAAAGGCGGCTTACTCTTCCCTCTGGCAGGGAAACATGGCCGCAAGAGTCATTTACTGGATCGATTTAATTTGGGCGGCCCATTGGATTTGAGAGGATTTCGCTTGAACCATGCGGGGCCTCACGATATGGGAAATGCCCTCGGAGGAGACTATCTTGCTGCCGTGGGTTTCAGCGTGTTTGCTCCGTTGCCTCGCGTCGAGAGCCCGAATCTTCGGTTCCACAGCTTCGTGAACAGTGGAGTTCTTGGCAGCTTCGAAACTGCAAGGGCCTTCCTGCCGTCAGTGACATCCGGCTTCGGAATAATATACACGCACCCGAGTGCGCGCTTCGAACTCAACATTGCCATGCCACTGGTGGCCCACCAGGACGAATTGGTGCACAAGGGCTTACAGTTCGGCGTTGGCCTAGAGTTCATGTAAATAAAAACTAGGCGCCACGGTTTTGATTAGATATACCTAGAAGCTATATAATCGTCGTGCATTTTGACCACTTCAGGAATGAATATGTCTTCAATCTCTGTGTGTCCCTCGGTTAGGACCACATGCTTTACAGTGGTATCCGTAACAAGCCATATCTCATCCTTACGCGTTTGTAGCAAATTTCCAATCACAAGCTGGTGTCTGTACTTTTCGAGCGCCTGGTGGCACTTTTTCAACAATATTGTGTGATCAGTCTCAAGTTTGAAGCTCACAATCATTGCCCCCGGCGTCCATGTTTCCACTAGCCGGCGTAAAAACTTCGGCACAGGGTCTAAATCTATGACGAGCTTGGCTGCCCCACTGCTCTGGATTTTGTGCTCGCTTAATTTGGTCATTGGAAGGAAGAAGTCCGATACTGCAGCAGCCAGCAGGAAAATGACATGGGACCCGTGGTCTTTTAGCACTGTAGCCACCATGCGCAGAGTGTAAAGGTACTGGGTCACGGTGGTGAAAGGGACTTGCAAAAGAAGGTTTTCTGCCATGGCGCGGTTGTAAGTTTCAATGTCGCGCCGCATTGACGCCTCGTACTGGGGCTTGGCTCTTACGTTTCCGTTCTCATCCAAATGTAAGAGATCCATGATACTCGATGTCGAGTAGTGTCGAGAGAATGGCAACAGCGAAAACTCGCGGTGGAGAAAGATGACTGCGTAGCCTTGAGCGAGCAAAATCTCCGTGCAAGCCGACCCGCGGGTTCCTGCGCTGAAGTTGTCAACAAATCGGACCGTGTTGTTCTCTAGAGGCACCGTTGTGCCCCCGGAAGTAACCACCGCTATTTTCCTGCCGTCCTGAGAATGGCTATCTATGAAGCTTTTCACTGTCTCGGTCAATTCAGGAAGATAGTTCGGTGCAGTAGTTGTTTCAAAATACTTGTTCTCATCCTCTCTATTTGCTGCATCAGCTGCCTCTAAATCCCGAGCAATCGCTGCACTTACCTCCGGCTGGCTTGTTCTCACCATTACGTCTGCCCCGACCGGCCCTGTGCGTGCTGAAAATTAAACCGGTGTTGAGCTGTCCGCAGGAGGCCTGGGCCGAGGGTTCCTAACTGCGAGACTGCAGCCGAGATTCATGCATCATTCAAAACAGCTAGTCAATTGGCCCCGGAGCCGAGCCTAATTGGCATTCTCCGTTGCCTTTTTCTCCTCCTCGTCTTCTGGATTGCGGTAGTTCCGCACCGTTTTATGTCGCGAGCGGGCCTGCTCAATCTTTTCATTTAGCATATCCTTCACCATCTCAGCTCGGTCCTGCTTCTTCCTGTTCCGCTTATTTTTCTTGGCGCTGGACTTCCCAACGCGTCCAGTCGGCTTATCACTGCTGGTCTTGTCGGCCTGCTCAGGGTGGAGTCCAAGGCTGAGGGCAGTAAGCTCATCCATGCCCTCGGGAACGGATGGAGCAGCGTCGGGCTGCTTGGGGCCCTGGCCCTTTTCCCGGAGCTGCTTCATGGCGATCTGCTCCATTACCTTGGTTTTGGCACTGCTGTGCTCGTCAGCGCTGTCCAAGTCGTCAATATCCACCTCAGGCTCGGCCTCGAGGGCATTACGCCGGGCTGCTCTGCTATGCTTACTTTGTTCTGTAGTTGAGGAGTTAGTGTCGTCCTTCTGCAGGGGCAGAATATCATCAATTGACTACCTACTTTTTGCCATTGGAATTGTACGCTCCCCACTATCTAGCTACACAAGGGGGGTTTGGTTGGTGGGAGGGTGTGAGCGTGCGTGCAATATTTGGGTTATGGCGGGTGGTGGGTGGTGCTACTGACGTCCCTCCATTTCCTTAGGCCTAAAAAAAAAAATGACATAAGCGGGACATACTGGAAACTTGCCCCTATTACTACCACCACCTACAACGGCTGTCCGTGCTCAAGGCGTCTAGCGAATCCAGTTTAAACCACACGCTAAGGCCGGTAACAACGTCAGGCCTTAGAACAGCGAAGACCCCGGCGCGAGCGGCATGGAAAGCCAAAGCAATTCCGGCGACTTTGTTTGGATTTCATTGCTGGCAGGTATCTTCACACTATACATGTTCAGAGACACAATCAGAGGCGGTGTAGATATGGCAAGCGCGAGCATGAGGTATATTTACAATGTGGCAAGCACGAATCTTGGCCTGAGCACGTTCAATGACGATGAACTGACCGAGACGGAGAAGGCCCGCAACATCAGGCGATTCCGAGACGCCCGAGTGGGCGGGCTCTACAATGAGGGCAACACATGCTTTGTGAACTCTGTGGTTCAAGCCCTTGCCTCTTGTGACCCCATTCTGGAGTACACGAGTGAGAACAAGCAGGATCTGAACTTCAGCGGTGGACTCAGCGATCTCATAACCAACCTCAATCAGATCCACACAAAGCAGCACGGGTACAGCACGCTGCGTTTGATGCAGAAGATCGGGGGTGATCAGCGCTGGAGTCGCTACAACCAAGAGGATGCTCAGGAGTTCTTCCAGGAGTTGCTCACAACTTTGGAGAAAGACCGCAAGGAAGTAGCTAAGACAGTTGCAGCTGCAGAAGCAGCGGATGCTGCTGCTGCCAGAGGCGAAGTTGACAACAAGCCTGAACAGAGCTCGGCCGATGAGAAGGACAAGGCACCAAAACGAATCACTCCGTTCGATGGTAGCTTTGCGGTTCGCGTCGGATGCCTGCGATGCGGCGACATGGAGGGTATTCGCAGTGGCGTATTGAGTTCCGTGGACCTGAGTTTGGGAACTGCCAGCAACGAAGTCACCCTTGACAGTCTTCTAGAAAACTACTGTGCCATGGAAACAATTTCCGGGGTAGAATGCTACCGGTGCAGTCTTCTGGACTTCAAGGACAAGGTGGAGCAGAAGCGGGCTGAGGCAGAGACAGCCAACAATTCGGCTCTGGCCAAAGCATTCTCCGCGCGGATAGACGAGGTGAACGCCGTGCTGAAGGAGAAAGTGATCGATGAGAAGAAGTACGGCCAGCTCAAGTGCACGTCTCACAAGATCCAGTCTGACAAAACCAAACAAACCATGTTTGCGCGCCCGAATCCTGACGTGCTGATGATCCACATAAACCGGAGTGTGTTCGACTTGCGTACAGGAATCATCCGGAAGAATTTTGCTACCGTGGACTTCCCAATCACACTGGATCTTGCGAAATATACTACGGATCCCGAGGACCCGGCAAACTTCGATCCGCATCACTCCATGAACCCATTAAAGAGCGGGCAGAAAGAAATATACCACCTGAAGGCTGCGGTGGTTCACTATGGCTCGGCCAATTTTGGCCACTATGTTAGCTTCCGCAAATACCACGGTTTCTGGTGGCGTATAAGCGATGACCAGGTGGATCTCACCACTGAGGCCCAGGTTGCCGGAGCTCAAGGCGTCTTCATGTTGTTCTATGAAAAGGAGTCGGCGTCAAAGAGTGAGCCATATCAGCCGGCTGATGTCGCCCTGGAGACGCCTTTGCCCAGCACTTCGGATCAAAGCGACCAGATTGAATTATCAGATGAAGACAACGACGATGATGATGAAAATGACGGTAGCGCTGAACAGCCGTACTCAAGCGACGATGAGGACGATGACAGCAGCGTCCAGCGAGAAGCAACTCCGAGCTGGAACGTTGTAACGTCTGAGAAGGGCGCGGCTGCTATCTAGCCGACTCAGTTTGCATTCACACCAGTCAGATGCTGAGGGTTCCGTAAACCTGCTAAGATAATGAAGTGAATAAATAAAGCTGTATAATGTCCTATTTTTGTAACTGTCTTATATCTGCGATATAGGAGGCACCCACATGAGTAGCTCGGGCTTCACGGTCAATGGATTCCGCTTCTCCCACCGGTCAATAATAGAATTCATAAGTCCGCTATCCACTCTCAGCTGCGCATTCGGCGCCTTTGACCACGACCGTCGCAACCAACCAAGAAGCTCTAGTGCAAATACAACGTCATTCAAGGTCATACCAGTGTCACGGCTTATGGTCGAGATACCCGTTTTTTTCCCCGTCTCCAACGCCTTGCGTACGGCATAGCACACTTGGCGCTTCCAATTGCTCTCAAAAGCCTTATATCCGAGCCCACTTAATGGCTTCTCCGGCGTTCCTGTTGCTTGTTGACATCTGGCTAGAAGATAGCTGAAATCAATGAGAAATTGACCAAAGCCCTTCTGCTGCGTGAAGGGCAATGCCATGATACAGGACACAGACTGGATCGGTTCGCTGGGACTCATGGTCGAGTGGTATTTTTGCTTACTGAAGTAGCCGACGAAACGGCAACCAGTCTCGTCCGCTTCAGTCATGACGTAGAACATAAACGGCTGCACATCATGGAACAAGGCCTTGGACGACAGAAATAGTTTAGCAAGTAAACAAAGATTTTGGCAGTAGAGGGTGTCGTGAGACCCGTCCACCTCCCACATGCTTATATTTTTGTCCCGATAGATCTCGCGGCCGGGCGGACACCTCCGACGGCATTTTAGGTCATGCCGCTCGGCCGTAAAGTCGGACGTTTTGTAGTCGAGACAGAAGCTGCAGATCGACAAAAACTCTTGGTTCGCATACTCGGCGGGATAAGAACTCCGATACCAAGTATCCATTGTCCATCTCAGCCCGAAATGGATACTTTTCTTATTATCATCAGGTGTGGCCAACGAAGTGTTACGGCTCCACCGTTCAAACAATGCCTTGTCTGCAGCTGTGGGGCGCGTCCGGTCATTATTACTGCTTTCTGTATCGTCGGCAAACAGCCCATAGTAGGGCTCCACAGGGTCGCCCAGCTTCTGGGCCAATTCGTTCGAGTAGTGCGGCACTTTGAGCTTCGCAATGACCTTGGGTGGATCATTCTCATACTCGTTGCCGTTCCGTGCCGATTCGTGCTGTCTTGGTCGTCCTCGCGGGCGCGTCGCTGGTCTGACTAGTGATCCTCTTGTCACCGACTCAAACGTGGCTGAGGGAAGAGTGCCGGCACTCATTCGCGTCGTCACCATTTCTACAAGCTCCGCACTTCCTCCTCACCCCCACGCAAAGCGTCTGCGATGAGCAGAGCCGTAGAGTCTGTTCCGGCACACTCTCTGCTGGTGCTACGCGTCTGCTGTCACTCACTACTCGTGTGCTGTGCGGCGGACTGGGCGTAAGGGCACGTGATCGTGATATTTCAATCTGCCGGACGGACCTTGGACCACGCAGTTAGCGCTCTGCTTGGAGGTCGACTGGGGTGCATAACCACCACCAGCTTTTTTGTGCTTTGAATTCTGCTTTAAATCGTAGATGCCAGTCACTCAAGGCATCTCGCAGCCTCTGAGCAAACTTCTAACCCCACTCGCTCGGACGCCCAAAAACCTGAGCAGCGCTGATCTCCTCACCTTCCATGGATTTGTGCGGCAAGTGGGGTCTGGCATATACGATGTCTTGCCACTTGGACTGCGGGTGCAGTCCAAGATTGAGAGTATAATCCGCAAGCATCTGAATAACGTGGACTGTACGGAATTGGTACTGTCCACGCTTGTGAATCCTAGCTTGTGGCAGGCCTCAGGCAGGCTTGGTGAAAATGCCTCCTCCCAGGAATTCACATTCGTTGAGGGTAAAAAGGCTTTGCTTGCTCCTACTGGAGAGGAGCAAATTACAACTCTGGTAGGGAGTGTGTCATATAGGCAGCTGCCCTTAAGCCTATACCAGATTTCTCGCAAATTTAGGAACGAGTTACGACCTCGGGGCGGCCTGCTACGCACCCGAGAATTCGTGATGAAAGACCTGTACACATTCGATAGCTCTGCTGAGCAGGCAGCGGAGAGCTATGAAAGGATCCGAGGTGCATACTTCAAGATCTTTGAAGAGCTGGGCGTACCTTTTACGATTGCCGATGCCGACTCAGGCGACATGGGGGGCGATTTATCCCACGAGTATCACTACTTGTGCCAGTCGGGTGAAGATACAGTTGTCACCTGCAGCAACTCAGCTTGCGACTACAGCGCGAATCTTGAAAAGGCAATGTCTAAAGGCCCGTCAGTCTCTTCGTCAGTTGTTGTTGACAATGCCACCATACCCGAAGGCCGGATATTATCCTTACCGTTGGTTCGGATGGCACTGAAATCAGGTGCGAAACTCGTCGACTGGAGACTCGACTCAGAGGGTGCACCTCTTGTAATACCTGAGCACGGCGAAAACTGTGCTAAATGCGGATCACACCTCGAATTGAAGAAGGGCATTGAGGTAGGCCATACCTTCTACTTAGGAGACCGCTATAGTGATCCGTTAAAGGCGAAGGTGTCGCTCGCATCCGGTGAAAACGTCTCAATCCAGATGGGGTGCTATGGGATAGGAGTCACTCGAATTGTTGCTGCCATTGCGGAAAAACTGAAAGATGAAAACGGGTTGGTATGGCCCCTCTCAATTGCTCCTTACACTGCATATGTCGTTTCCAAAGATATCGATATGTCCCGAGCGATTTCAGATGAGCTCGCCAGCCAAGGAATAGAGGCTGTTTACGAAGACCGCACGACTCAAGTTGGACATGGTATGCGGTACGCACGGGAAAGCGGCATACCGTATACTGTCGTCCTCAGCCGAAGCTGGGAAAGTGAACGTCTTGTCGAAATTTTACCACGACTAGGCAAGTCTCTCAAAGTTCCCATGTCAGAACTTGCTTCAACTATCAAAACTCTCACGCAGCAAGCGAATAATGCATAAAGCACCGGCGTAGTGAAGACAAACTTTGGCCTAGTAGTAGCACACTCGCATGTCTTCGTTTCGATTTTTCAGTTGGCTAAGACCAGAACTGGGGCTCTCAAGTAGCTTATCTTGTACATATTATAGACAAAAATGGACTGTAACTGAATTGAACATTGAGAGCTTTCAGCTCAGCTCCCTTTCTTTTGAGCTAATCCATGCTATTTACCATTTATACACAGTGCTGCAGGGTTTAGCGCATCATGTGACCGAATCGCGTAACATTTGACGCCTTTGTACTTCTTCTGGAAGACTGGTGTTCAGGAACGATCCCTTAATTGGCTAAGAAATATGGTGAACGTCGCGTTTGTCTGCCTTGGAAACATCTGCCGGTCCCCGATGGCAGAGGCAGTTTTCGCTGATCTTGTAAACAAGACGGGGTTGAGTGATGTGATAAAAGTTGATTCTTTCGGCACCAGTGCTTTCCACATTGGTGACACCCCTGACCGACGGAGTGCAGCAACATGCCGGAAGCACGGCGTTCCTGTGAATCATCACGCACAGCAGATAACTCCTAGGGACTTCTCGCACTTTGACTACATACTGGCCATGGACCGCAGTAACCTGCGCAATCTTGAGCACATGGCGCCTAAAAACAGTAAGGCGAAGGTCCAGTTGTTTGGCGACTATGGAAAAGGAACGAAATTTGACCGCATAGTTGATGACCCGTATTACGGAGGCGATGCAGGGTTCGAGACTAATTTCCAGCAAGTAAGTGCGTTCAGCAGGAACCTGCTAGAGCACATCCGAAAGGAGTATGACCTTAATGATTGAAATGAGTTCATTGTTGGCAGGAGCCAGCTGTATAGAAAGGTTTAAAATCAAAGCATGCGGTTGTTTTATTATACGTTAAATTATATTTCCTGTTCGAGATACTTGAACTCGAACTTGAAGTTCGTCTTCCGACGCTGAACCCAGGAGCCCTCGAAGTCAAAGAACCGGTATGTGCCCTCCTCATACTCGGGTGTGATAACCTCGGGATCCTCCTGTCTTTGGAACCATGTCAAAAACTGCTTGTGGAAGCGCCAGCTGCGACTCTTGAGTTCTTTCGCGGCAAGGTACTGCTGGTGAGTGTTCTGGCAGTAGTAGAAGATGTAGAACAGAGTATCCACATGCATTTCCTTAAACACAGCTGGCTCCTCGAGAGAAGCTAAGGACTCCTGCGGGTAATAGTCAGGGGTGGGATATGGATTTTGAGGGTGATAATACCGGGGCAGATCGGAGAGCGAAGCATCAGGCGTACTCATGTACGAGGATTCTATCAGTTTTGCAACGCTCGGTACGCTGAAAGTTGCTGCAGGGTTATTAAGTCGCTGCTTTGCAGCATCCATACAGTGAAGGAGGTCTTGGAGGCCAGGGGGAAGGTCACGGACATCGCCAATGGGACTAGAGACATTCAAAGCTGGCGTCGGCGTGCGAGACAGCACAGCGCTAGCTGCATTCGTCGCATTTGCGAGGTTAGCCTGCGCATTATGTGTTTGCTGAACCTGCTGGTGTGTGCTTGCGTTCACTAATGGAGGCGTATTATGCGCACTATGCAGCTGGGACTGAGTCGGAACTGGCGTCGATGCTGGTGATGCCTTGGCTGATGCAGGTGTTCCCAAAACCCTGGAGGTCGCCGGAAATGGTGGTGGTGCCGTAGAGCCACCCTGTGCAAGGTGAGCTCCTTTCCGCAGGGGCTCGCTCTTTGATGCCGGAACCGCGGGCGCCGGTAGGGGATTCAGTCCTGTCATGGGACTTTGACTGCGCCGGCTCGGTACCGGAGAAGGTGAGCTAGCAGTTGATGCGACCGATCCAGCCGAATGGCTTGGTACACTACTTTCCTTACTATCACTGTGATCACTGTCCTTCTCCTTCTCCCGTTCCTTATCCTTCTCAAGCTCCTGCTCTTTTTCAAGGCGCTGCTTCTCGCGCTCCTTCTCGCGCTCCTTCTCTACCTCGGCCTCCTTCTTGAGGTCTCGGGCAAGGTCTTCCAGCGTGTATGTGTCGTCACGAACGATAGTCTCAACAATCTCGCCCTCCTCGTCTTCAACCAGATTAAGCTCATCATAGATTGCCTCGTCCTCGGCAAAGTCCGCATCTTGATTGGAATCCACGTAGTAGTTAATGTCCTCCTCAAGATCCATGACCGACTCGGGTGCAAGCGTGTCGTTTTCAATCATATGGATCATGAGTTCCATCTTTTTAGTGTGCCACTTATGTCGCTCCAGATGATGCTCAATCTCTGCTATCCGTTCCTGTTTCGTTGTATCGCGCTTGCCCTTTTTCATTGTGCTTTGGATCTGGTCCTCCTCTTCAGACAAATCGTCAATCTGCTGTTCAAGCGCTTCAATCCGGTTCTGAATAAATTCGCAAGCAGCCCGCTTCTCCTTTTCATACGGGTCATTAACCTTGGCGCCATTGCTTAGCCCCTCCTTGGAGTATGCTTTTGTTTTTACTTCACGTTCTACTGCCTTGAATCGTTCCATATCGTTTTCAATGAGTCGCCGTTGCTCCATGAGTTGCTTCTTATCACGCACGTCATTGGACGCTATCCAGGTCTTGATCTGGTCCCGTAGTTTTTGGAGCTTCTTGATCTCGCGCTTCAGATCCTGCTCTAGTTTTTCCTTCTGGGACTGATTGGATGCGTTCTGAAGCTTGTTGTATATTGTGTCGAAGACGGCACAGCCCTCCCCGACACGTTTGAACACGCGGTCCATCTCCTGTTGTAGCTTACGCGCCGACATTGTCTTGCAACAGGGACCACTCTCTGTGAAAAAATGCGGTAGTGACGGCAGTAAGTGTCGGCCACCAAACGGTCGATCTTGGTTAATAATTTACCCTTACCCAGTGTTTAAAATCCTTGGAGGCTTCCTTCCCAGTGGGAGGAGGGGTAGTGCGTGGATGGTGTGTGGTGTGTGTGGTTCTTTCAACTTCTAGGGTTAGGCCCCACCTCATCAGGCAGGACCTGGAACTTTTGCAAGTATTAGTTAGTGTGAGTCACCACAACTTAACCAGTCAACACGATGGAGACTTGGAAATCCTACTTGGAGAGTAGCACTCTCAATGTTCTTCCAACAGACTTCGTGAGATCTTCCGAAGCGAAGGTCATTGAGTCCAGTGTTACCGTAGATTTTCCTGCTTCATCGACTCAGGCTCTTGACAAGCTTGCCCGAGAGCAAAACTCGTCGCAGTACGCTATCGGCCTGGCCCTAATCCTTGTCCTAGTTCACCGGCTCACTGGCGACGAAGATGTTGTTGTCGGATCGGCCCTGCCCGAGAGCCCCAGTAAGCACAACATTGCGCGTTTCCGCAGCTTCAACAAGGACACGCAACTCAGCCAAGTGGTGAGTGCGGTGAAAGAGACCGAGGAACTTGCTGCGGCCCACCCCGTTCTGCATGCCGATGTCCGCAACACTCTGAGCGGCGGTGCTGATCTCTTCCGAACCCTCTTTCTGGTGGGTGCGGTAGCCGACTTTGACAGCATTCCCTTCAAAGACTTGACTGTTATCTATGAAGCAGACAGTCGTAAGTTGGTGTGCTTCTATAACTCGCTGCTTTACAAGCGTCAGCGTATCCAGTTTCTTCTGGAGCAGTTTATAGCTCTTGTCGACGGTGCAGCCAAGGGCGAGCCTATTTCCGCAATCAACCTCGTTTCCTCAGGCCAAAAGGAACAGGCGGTTATCCCGGATCCGACGCTTGACCTTGACTGGAATAACTTCCGAGGTGCAATCCAGGATCTCTTTGCCAAGAATGCGGCGGCTTTCCCCGATCGTGAATGCATCGTGGAGACCTCAACGACACTAGATGCCAGCTCAAAGGGCCGTAGCTTTACCTACCGTCAGATTGATGAGGCGTCTAACATAGTGGCCCACCACCTTGTCCAGCATGGTGTAGTTGTTGATGATGTCGTGATGGTTTACGCTTACCGCGGTGTTGACTTGGTGATAGCAGTGATGGGTGTCTTGAAGGCTGGTGCTACGTTCTCAGTCATCGATCCCGCTTACCCCGCCGCGCGTCAAAACATTTACCTGAGTGTCGCTAAGCCTCGAGGTCTCATTGTTCTTGACAAAGCTGGCAAGCTTGCTCCAGCCGTCAAAGAGTACATCAGCGAGAACCTCGACCTTAAGGTACAGCTTAATGGTCTAGTTCTCGAGAGTGATGGTGATGTTGCTGCTCAGGAGGATCTCTCAGCAGCCAAGCACATCAAGCACAAGCAGACTGGTGTGCAAGTTGGCCCCGACAACCACCCTACGCTCAGTTTCACTAGCGGTAGCGAAGGTATTCCGAAGGGTGTGCGTGGTCGCCACTTCTCCTTGGCGTACTACTTCCCCTGGATGGCACAGACGTTCGGGCTTAGCGATAAAGACAAGTTCACGATGCTTTCTGGAATTGCGCACGACCCCATCCAGCGTGACATTTTTACGCCTCTGTTCCTTGGTGCCCGCTTGTATGTACCTACTGCAGATGATATTGGTACTCCCGGCAGACTCGCTGAGTGGATGGCAGAGAATGGCTGCACTGTCACACACCTCACACCGGCTATGGGCCAACTGTTGAGCGCGCAAGCCACATCGCAGATCCCCGAGCTGCGCAATGCTTTCTTCGTGGGTGATATCTTGACCAAACGCGATTGTCTTAAGCTACAAGCTTTGGCCCACAACGTGGCGATTATCAACATGTATGGTACCACCGAGACCCAGCGTGCGGTTTCTTACTTCCGCGTTCCATCGGTCAACGAGAATCCTCAATTCTTGAACACGGAAAAGGATACCATTCCGGCAGGCAAAGGCATGTTGAACGTGCAAATGCTGGTGGTGAATCGGAACTCACCAGAACAGATCTGTGGCGTTGGCGAAGTTGGTGAGATCTACGTCCGTGCCGGAGGACTCTCTGACGGGTACTTGGATCTGCCCGACATGACGGCTAAAAAGTTTTTGACGAGCTGGTTCGTTACGCCCGATCACTGGAAATCTAGTCCGGCCCCTTACGACGGTTGGCTTGGTGTGCGTGACCGCCTATACCGTACTGGTGATCTGGGTCGATATCTCCCAGACGGTAATACGGAAGTGAGTGGTCGTGCCGACGATCAAGTCAAAATCCGTGGTTTCCGAATCGAGCTTGGCGAGATTAATGCTCACTTGTCTAAGCACCCTCAAGTGCGAGAGAATGTTACGCTCGTTCGTCGTGACAAGGATGAAGAGCCTGTCCTTGTAGCATACATCGTGCCCGAATCTCAGGGTTCAGAGGATCTGATGTCGGCCCACGAAAGCTTGGATGAGGAAGGAGATGAGGTTAGTCTTGCAGTGAAAGGCCTGGTACAGTACCAACGCTTGATCAAGAGCATTCGAGCGTACTTGAAAACAAGGCTGCCTTCTTATGCAATCCCTAGTCTCATAGTGCCGCTTCCCAAACTCCCATTGAATCCGAACGGCAAGGTCGACAAGCCACGGTTGCCGTTCCCTGATACTGCTCAAATGGAGCTAGCCGGCAGGCATTTGCAGAATCGTAAACGTGTTGACGATGGTGATGAGGATAAGTGGACAAGAACTGAGATCAACGTCCGTGACTTATGGCTTAGCGTTTTGCCTACTCGCCCGCCGTCGATTGACGTTACTGACAGTTTCTTCGATCTGGGAGGACACTCTATCCTTGCGACAAAAATGATTTTTGAAGCGCGCTCCAAACTAGGCGTCCCAGAGCTTCCTCTCGGTGCAGTTTTTTCTTCACCCACCATCCAGGCCTTTGCCAAGACGATTGATGAGTTAAAGGAAGGTGAAAACGTGCTGGAATCCAACGACTCCAAGAAACCCGAGGCTGAGAAGGCTGTCAATTATGGTGATGACGCTGATAAACTAGCTCAGAATTTGCCAACCTACATCACTGCCTCTGGCCCTGTTGTCAACGGTTACACTGTCTTCTTAACGGGATCCACTGGCTTTTTGGGTGCTTACATTTTGAGGGATCTTTTGGAGCGTTCGGCGACGAAGAAGGTTATTGTCCAAGTTCGAGCTCGCGACGCTGTTCATGGCCTCGAGCGGGTCAAATCCACCGGTCAGGCTTACGGCATCTGGAAAGAGGACTACGCAGCGCGCATCGAAGTTGTAACTGGCTCATTGGAGAACGAGCATCTTGATCTGAGCGATGCTGAGTGGAAGTCCCTTGTCGATGAAGTGGATGTTGTTATACACAATGGTGCTCTCGTTCACTGGGTTTACCCTTATTCGGTTCTGAGGGGGCCTAACGTGGTTGGAACCCTTAACATCATGGAGCTGTGTACCTCCGGAAAACCGAAATACCTCACTTTCGTATCATCGACCTCGGTTCTCGACAGTGAGTACTACATCAACTTGAGCGACTCGTTGATTGAGCGTGGAGCAGATGGTATCCCTGAAGCTGATGATTTAAATGGCAGCCGAACGGGACTTGGAACTGGCTATGGTCAGTCCAAGTGGGTTAGTGAATACTTGCTGCGCCAGGCTGGAGGAAAACATGGGCTACGTGGAACCATCGTCCGGCCTGGTTATGTCGTTGGCGATTCAAAGACTGGCGTTTCCAATCCCGATGATTTCTTGCTGCGAATGCTCAAAGGTAGTCAGGAGCTTGGGCTGTATCCTGGAATCACGAACTCGGTAAATATGGTCCCTGTGGATCATGTTGCTCGCGTGACAGTTGCTGCGACATTAAATGCGTCCGCCTTAGAAGATGTCAGTGTTGTCCATGTCACGTCCCACCCGCGTATCACATTTGACCAATTCTTGGGTAGTCTGAACAAGTTTGGCTATACGGTTAAGCAGACAGAGTATGTCTATTGGCGGACCACTCTTGAAAAGTTCGTTGTGGAAAAGGGTGACAGCGCCTTGTTCCCCTTGCTTCACTTTGTCCTGGACAATTTGCCGCAAGACACCAAGGCGCCAGACCTTGACGATAAGAATGCTCGAGAGGTTTTGAAGGCAGATCAACGGTTCACTGGTGTTGACCTAAGCGCTGGTGCAGGAGTCGACTTAGAGACTCTAGGCACTTATGTTGCATTCTTGGTTGCTGTGGAATTCTTGGCGAAACCAGAGAACAGTAGCCTGCTGCCGACGACTAAGGCAAGCCCAGAAGTTCTTCGCAACTTCTCGAAAGCTGGTGGTCGCGCTCGTTAAAAAAAATACAATCTTATCCACTTTATAGTGAGGTGTTAAATGCTACAATCCGAAACGGCCATCTCTTCTTTCCAGAGCCTTCAGGAGTTTTGCATGCTTTGTACAGAGCATAACCACAAGCAATGCCGGCAAACACAAACCACAATACCAGTAAAGTTATTGAAGAAAGCCATATGGCAGAGTTGATAGAACTCAGTAAGCCACTGATATCGTTTCCAATGCAATTCTCTCTGCACGAATTATAATCTTTAGCCTTCGGTAGAGTCACGTATTCAATGGCGACGCCATTTCCTAACGGCGTCGATACATTGCCCATGTCTATGGCATCAGTATTTTTCAACTTTTGCACGAACTTGAGATGATTTGCTTCCAGAGCGACTACTGCAGCACTTATCAAGCCCTCGAGATTTTGATTCAGAGACCGCTGAAATTGACTGTATAAGCCGTTTGTTTGAGAAAGTGACGCACATTCTGAAGATTCGTAAACGAATGGCTTGGCGCTTGCAATCAAAGTGGAATTAGCAATACCCAATGTTCCCAGGAACAAGCATATTTGTAAAAGTCGGTTCAGATGGCTTGCGAAAGCGTAATTCAACGCCCACCGTATGTACAGCTCATGCGGATGATGGTCAAATCGAATTATGAGACGTGACAGTGAGTCTGCCATTGAAGACCCTACATAATGAAGCATGGAATGAGCCGTCTCTAAAAAGTCGAAAGGCCGACACTTGGTCAGGTCGCTCGCAACTGCCAGCTCGTAATGCCAAAAATAGAACTCTTTATAACCGGCAAGAATAATTGCTAGGACCGCAGCTATACTAAACGTTGCTTCCCATGCTTTAGTTGGTATTTCGATACCAAACTTATTCTTAGTTTTGAGTCCTGCAGTGACACATGCATTTGCTGTAGAGTTGGCGACGGGAACAGGTCTATCCATGATAAATTTCAATTGTGATTGAGTCACATTCATTATCGCATTCACCTGGCTTTTCGCACTCAATACAGCCAATCCTGAAATGTTTTGAGACATCTTAGCCGTTGGCCTTTTTTTTTCCGAACAATCCACAGCGTACTCAAACCCCTGGATAGCCGCGTCTATGCCGAACAAGCTAGCCTGTTGCATGTTCCATATAGTTGCGTTGATGCCACTATAGGCCTGGTCTCGAATCAGAGAGACAGCAGTCACGAAAGGCACATCGTACATTGCACAAGAATGTGAAGCGGAAGTGCCTGTTATCTCTAGGGCACCATTCAGGAGTGCCGAAAATACTGCCACACAGATAGCGAGGCCAATAAACTGCAGAGTCAACGTGTTCAGATGGAGCAAAGTGAATCGAGCGGTCAGGCATGGATACAGAGTGGGGAAATCAAAGCGGTCAACGAGAAAAGAAAAACATTTCTTCGGAACATTGACATTCCGTGCCATCTTATCCTGTTGACACTGAGATGTTGTAGATGTCGTACTATCAGTTTCAAGGTCGACCTTGAACATGCTAGTGACCAGTTGTCGGTTCACACCTGCTGCAGTGCTGGGTGGTGGTAAAAACTCCATCGTGCTTGAACTTCTCGAATAACTTAAATACTTTCAACACGTTTGAAAGGCTCGGTGCTAATATACGTAGGGTAAGACTGCCCATTTTATACGTATGCCAGGGTGGTTCGGGCGGTTCGAATGGTTCGCCGCATCTGAGCCTCGGTGGTTCGTTTCCAACGCCTCGTAATACTCCTGTGCACGTCGTCCAGACACAGCCAAGCTTGTTATAACCCACATTAAAGTATGCAAGGTCACTAGAAACCCGCTCCGTTGGTTAGGGTCAGCCAAGCACACGAAGGAAAGGTAGATAAGAATTTCGGCCCCATAGTGTGGACACGCAGTAACAAGGCTTGGACAAGAGCCAGTAAGTGGAAATTTGGGCAAGTTATACTTCTGAGTCTGTGCCAAGGCGCGGTGACATGCGATTTGATACAAAAACCCATAAGAGAATACTGCAATCGCAATCCATTGGTGTCGTGGACGCGACGGGACAACAGCTAAAGACTGAGAGACATAAAAGACGACGCCAGCAATGTAATGAGACAGATGCATGCGCGAATTAGAGGTCGGGAACAGGTACAGCTGTTCAAATAGTCTTCTTGCACCCTGAAGTGCAAGCAATGCGCCTCGTATGCTCACTCCTTCCCTATAGGACCGGACTAGTACCGAAAAGACCAGCACAAAGTAAAAGTGCCAAAACCAACTATGAGGAACGGACACCGTTCGCAAGAGCGCTACGAGTCCGCGCCCAGACTCCCGAGGCCTCCATGTCTTGCCGTAGTCAAGAAATGAACGCAATGCTGGGGAACATACGGCTAAAATCACGCTCAGCTCGAGCCCTGAAAGTGCCAGAACGATGCCTGCATTCGCGAGTATCATCAGTATCTGATGTCCGCCGCCATCACCGGACAGTAATCACGCACATCATCACATAAGTGGAGGGATGGAAACGGCATCTCGCCTTCAACGGCATTTCGTCTTCATCTTCCACGCGTTTCGTCAAAAAAAAATTTCATATCATACCAAGATATCCATCCACAATCAATCAGAACTTACAATGACAGTTAGCTAAAATAGAATATTGGCATTACATGCTTATTTAGTGTGGAAAGGACCCGGGCCGCGCTGGACAAGTCGCGGGAACGCGCAGTGGATGCGCGATTGCGGGTTCTTGCCCTGGTAGAACTCGATCGTCGCCTTAGCACGCTTAACGACACCCTCCGGGGTGAATTCGAAAGCGTTGTACAGGTCGGTGTACGGGCCAGATGCACCAAAGTGGTCAATGGCGAAGCTCTCGTGAGCATACTTGCTCCAGCCGAAGGCAGACATGACCTCGACGCTCAGCACAGGCACGCCGTCAGGGAAGACCTCAAGCTTGTACTCCTCGGACTGGCCATCGAAAGTGTAGAAGTCAGGCACGCTGACAATGCGAATGCGGCGGTTCTCCTTCTCAAGGAGCTTGGCGGCTTCAACAGCGATACCGACCTCAGAACCAGTGGAAGCAATGATCAGCTCAGGGTTCTTGACGTCGTTCAGAATGTAACCACCCTTAGAGGCCTTCTCAATCGAGGAACCCTCTAGCTGAGGCAGGTTCTGGCGAGAGAGCGCCATGATGGTGGGCGTCTCAAGGCTCTCAATGGCGACCTTGTACGCGGCACTGACCTCGTTACCGTCAGCCGGGCGCCAGACCATGACATTGGGGGTGGCACGGAAGTGAGCCAGAGTCTCGATAGGCTGGTGCGTCGGACCATCCTCACCAAGACCAATCGAGTCGTGCGTAGCAATGATGATCACGCGGTGGCCAGAGAGACCCGACAGGCGCACAGCACCTGCGGCGTAAGAAACAAAGTTCAGGAAAGTACCACCGACAGGGATCAGACCGCCAAAGGCGTCGATACCATTCATGATGGCAACCATACCGTGCTCACGCACGCCGTAGTGCAGGTAGCGACCACCGTAGTTACCGAGCTTCGTCTCAGGAGGCTCGAACGAGGTGGCGCCCTTCCAGATGGTCAGGTTGGAGCCAGTCAGATCAGCAGAGCCACTCACGAGCTCAGGCAGGACCGACTCGATCTTGGTAAGAACGGTCTCACTGAGCTTGCGCGACGCAATAGCGGGGTCGCTGGGCGAGTAAGTGGGCAGGGCCTTCTCCCAGCCCTCAGGAAGCTTCCTGCGAATACGGCGCATGAGCTCTTCAGCCTCCTTCTCGTACTTCTCGCGGTAGCTACGGACCTGCGAGTCCCAAGCGTTCTCGATATCAGCACCCTGAGCACCCTTCGTGAATGCCTGGCTGCTAACATCGGAGGGAATAACAAAGGACTGCTCGGGATCGAAGCCCCACTCCTTCTTGAGGTGAGCAATGTCATCTGGTTTAAGAGGCGAGCCGTGCACACCGTGAGTGCCGGCCTGCAGCGATCCGTAGCCAATAGTGGTGGTGATGCGGATGAACGACGGCTTGTCGGTGACCTTCTTCGCCTTCTCAATGGCGTCGAAAATACCCTGGAAGTCAGTGTTGCCGTTCTGAACGTGCTGCACGTGCCAGCCGTAGGCCTCGAGACGCTTCTCGGTGTCGTCGGTGAAGGCCAGGTTGGTGTCACCGTCAATCGAGATATGGTTGTCGTCGTAGAAGGCAATCAGCTTTCCGAGCTTGAGGTGACCAGCAACAGCAAGACCCTCGTGGCTAACGCCCTCCATCAAGCAACCGTCACCAGCGATCACGTAAGTGTAGGCGTCAATGACCTCGTGGCCGGGGCGGTTGAACGTGGTGGCCATCTGCTTCTCAGCAATGGCAAGACCAGTCGCGTTCACAATACCCTGGCCAAGAGGACCAGTGGTGACCTCGATACCGGGCAGCTCACGCTCCGGGTGGCCTGGAGTGCGCGAGTTGAACTTACGGAAGTGCTTGAGGTCCTCGAGCGTGACATCGTAGCCGTAAAGGTGGAGCATGATGTACTCAAGAACGCAAGCATGACCGTTGGACAGAACGAAGCGGTCCCGGTTGTACCACTGGGGGTTCTTGGGGTTGAACTTCATGACGTACTGCCACAGAATGTGGGCCAGCGGGGCCAGACCCATGGGAGCACCCGGGTGGCCGCTGTTAGCCTTGGCGACCACATCAGCAGCCAGCACACGGATGGTGTCGACAGCCTTCTTATCGACTTCGGTGAACTTAGGAGAGGTCATACTTGATTTGGGGATGCTGAGATTTCAGGCGGGGGGGATCGGGTCTTATATAGGTCCACAGCTCATCTGGCAGTTGACAGCTAATCACGAGCAAGAGCCACTTGCGTAGGGTGGTCGATGTTCACCTAGCCCAAGCAACCGTTGCGTTCGGCTTGCCTGCTCTAATTGGATGCAGGCGCCACATGATGATACGTCATGTGCCTCTAACCGTTCGAGCTCATGTCTAGACCGCATCACTGAAAAGAAGCGAAGATGTCCAGTATTCTCGTGCAAACCGTAGGGCCGCCTTTTCCGCATGCCCCTTTCCGGGCCGTCCTCGATTCGGAGCCGCAGACAGACAAGATGCCACTCTGCGCGTATATGCCCCTTTGCATGTTGCTGTCAGTTTCTTCCACCCTCATGCATTGCTCAGCTTCCCGCTACATGATGCGTATCGCGGCCCCATGCGCCTGAGTTCGAGGTAAGGGTGGAATGTCATCTGCGAGGCGAAGGCTTCCTCCCCCACCCCAAACGCTGGAGTCTGAATGAGGGCGGCCCACCGCCCGTAGGGTCATGCCCACCCACCTCAGGCTTGCCGCCCGCGGCAACAGATGATGGCAAATGCTATGCCTGTAAAATACATAAAAGCTCGATAAATAATTAAATAATATTGAAGCAGCCAATGTCGTTCAGCCCTCAAACAGACCCTGGTCCTGGTAGATGCGGACCTCGTCCGGGAGGTCAGCGACATACTGATTACTTGACGCCCGACTGAAGCGGTGCTGGGAGTCCTGCCCTGCATGACGCGTCAAGCGTCGGGAGTCCTGGGGCACGTTTGCGTCCTGGGGCACGTTTGCGTCCTGGGGCACGGTCGCATCCTGGGGCACGCTCGCATCCTGGGTCAACAAATCGGACTGCAGTGAGGAAATACGTCGCGTTGAGGCGACTCTTCCCACCTGTGAGTGCGTCGAAGTGGCGCGCGACTGCGGTCGTGGGGGTGGTGGCTGCGGCCGCAACGACGCTCGTGTGTCGCCCGCACCTGACTCCACAGGCAGTGAATCCCGCTCTGGCCGTCGATCGGCTGACGCGAGCAGCGTGCTTTCGTTGTGCTCCACAATGTCGTATAATTGCCCCTGCGCCAGCCGGCTCGGCGGCGGTTGCGGGCGGTGCATTTTTGATCTGTCTATCTTGACCAGATTCGCCCTGCCCTGCACTGCAACATCGTAATGACGTAGTCCTCCGTTGTTATCGGAGCCCTCCACATTGTCACTGCCAAACGAGTACTCGCTTTCTCTGATAGATTCTCTGATAATAGGGTGACCGTCGCCAATGTACGGATTTCCAAATGGAGACTCGTTGAAGTGGATCTCAATTGGAAGGATCTGGCTCTCGCCATGGGTATTGATGCTCGGGGCCTTCAGCTCTGGAAGCTCCCCATAGCTTGGTGAGTCCGGTGGTGTCGTCTCCAACACCTGTTGCTGCAGTCTTTGCAGGTGCCGTCGTCGCCGGTGCCGGTACTTGAACCATAGCACGCCTCCTATCAGGAAGCCCAGGCCAACAAGCCCGCCAACAACACCTCCTGCAATTGCGCCAGCATGGTTCGATGTCTGCTGGCTGTTCGAAACACACTTGGCTTCGGGGCAGCGCTGGCACGTCTGCACAGACAGCGTGCACACCTGGCCCGACGGGCACTCGTCGCAACTGGGCGGATCCGTGGGGCAATCGACGCACGCTCGGGCAAAGATGGGATTCCCAATCAGCATTTTGGGATTTTTGGGTTTTTCAGCTGCTCGAGGTGGTTTAGAGCGGAGTCACTCCGGCACCTCGGTCTTCACTTTAGAAAGGAGGCTCACACCCGTGAATAAGGCTGTGTGTCGCGTAAGCTAAATATTAATATGTTATTAAAGTTAAAATACGCGTAGCTGAAAATAGCACTGGTGTGATCACGTGTATGCCAAAATCGACTGCAAGAGGAGGAGAGCAGAACAGCGTAGGAGCAGCAGGGTGAAAGTTGTGAACTATCTGGGTCCTGGGCTCTCTGGCATGCCATAGTCGAGGCAGGCAGTTAGTCTAGTTGCGAGTATATAGCTAGTTGGCTAGCCTGAACCCATTGACTACAACCTTCGCATTATAATACCATACTTAAAAGAATGCTTGGCGGCATATAACCGCATACTTGCGAACGTCGCGCTTTTTGTCTCCTAGAGCCGGGACCAATTTATCCAAAACGTCCTCTTTGTATGGTTCTAGTTGCGGCCCCAGCGCTTTCTCTAGGGCAATAAGCGTTTGGATTGCCGTCACGCGCACGTCCGTGGTCCCAGTGTAAGTTGCTAGTTGTAGTAAATCCGGCACCAGCCTATCCAGGTACGGCTCGATAGTCGGCGATGATTCTGGTAAAGAATCACAGAGCGATTGAAGAGCTACGGCCTGCACGCGAGGTGACCTTATATCCAGACTCGCCAACAACAAGGGGAAGATCTCCGAAAAGCGGGTAGCAACCACAGATTGCGGTGAGTATTTCAATAAAACACTCAAGGCAACCAAAGAATCGGGGGAACCGCTTTTCGGGGATAGTATAGGAAAGTTTTCCACAAACACGCGCTGACGGAACAGAGCCCTAACGATACAACCGTTTTCCTTCGTTAAGAGCCTATCCGGAGCCATGAGCACTCCGTAGACCCTAGCTACAGCTGGATCACTTTCCACTCGTTGCGTGAGGAAACGAGCATTCTCGAATCCTTGCTTGTCAGCGCGGTATAATAGGCCCTTAGTGGCCCATGCAAAACTCTCGAGCGCGTTGAGGTCTCCTGCCTCAAGGCCCTGCTTGAACTGGTCAGTACTAATTTGTAAGTTTTCTGGCCACTTGTTCGCAGCGAGAGCAATGGTTCGCAGATAAGCGGAGCGCTCTAGCAGAGTATTCGACGCAGAAAGATGGGGCAATACGACTGTGGTAACGAAATTCGGGGAGAACGGGAACGCTTTCATGGCAACGAGCGCACTTAGTATCAGGTGGTAGTGGACTTTTCCAAGGAATGGCAATACTGTCTCCTTATGGCTCTCCTGATATTCCAAAGGCACACCACGAGCGGCTCGCTCAAGTAGCACGCACGCAGTATCAACTATATATTCTGGTGCGGCCTCCGTTGCTGTTGCAAAATGTTCAAGAAGTGGGTTGACCAGAACTCTATTATATCCAGTGAGTTCTGGGGTTGACTTCAGATGGCCAGATGATTCTACCAACGTATCAAGCAAGGCAGTGGCATTCTCATACTCCGCCAGATTGAGTCGGGATAACAGCCTCACGGTAAGAACATGCACGAGAGGACGCACACAACAGATCTCGCCTAGCGCCTCAAGCGATCCAGGAAGTTCCGAAAGCAGCTGTGGTAGGCAGTGCTCCTTTATAGCATCCGAATGTGTTTGAGCGAGCTCCGCAAGTGCGCTGTATGCCTTTTCTTGGGTGAGAGTTTGGACAATAAGAGGCGCATACTCACCATCGTGTCGAACCAAGAGTTTCAAACCCTCGGTGCTGTCCTTCTTCTGTCCGTTTGCCAGAGCCACAAGCAGTTCTTGTAGTACACGGTCCGCAAACGGGACTTGGTAAGGCGCTGCCAAGAATAGGTTGAGCAGTTCAGGCGAGGACATTGCCTTGTCCAGAGCTAATGGTGCCAACTTGTCCCAGACGCTCTCTGAGGTGGAAACACCAACAACGAGGTTGCAAAGCTGGGTAAGCTTACCCGCGGCTAGCTCTTCGACTTTGAATTCGTCACTTAGAGCTTCAATAAACTCAGGGATGTCTACGAGGCGCGACAAAAGGGTCACCGAGGGCTCGTAAGTCTCGCTCTGCGTGGTTCCATGAAGAATCTCGTATCTGGTGCCATCCCAGATGGCCTTCCAGTACGTGGTGAGCTCCCCCGACTTCTTCAGTTCCTGAGCCACAGCGTCGAGAGTGACGAGGGCGTCAACCTTAACACTGACACTCACTGCAGTCAACTTGCTGATCAGACCGGGCACGACCCATTCTGCGATGGCAGGTGAGACCAGTGCGGCGCGCAGCTGCTTCCTGATGTCATCAGCAGTGATTTTAATTGGCATGTCCTTGGGAGGATTGAATGTGATGGGGAAGTAGCAGAACGTAATGTCGTACAACTCGGCACACTGTTCGCGAGCCAGTTCCTTCCCATGCTGTTCAAGAATCAAGCGGCTGATCTTGAGGGATACCATTAAGTTCTGCGGGTCCTTTTCACCCGATGCTAGCATTACGAACGTAGGCACAAAGTCCGACGCCTTTTGAGATGACAGTCTGTCCAAGAGAACGTAGATTTTATAGCGCGCTGGTTGGTCGAGGTCAAGCATGTTTGTCTCACGCAGCTTCGCCCAGAACGACTCTTCGGGTATATAAAACCCCGGCCGCGCGGCTAGTTCTGCAAGACCATCGGCGGCCGGACCCACGGAGGCAAAATCCTCGAGCCGGTCGACGAGGAATGTGGCTAGAACTGCAAGCTCCTGAGGCAGTAGCGTTTTCTTGTGCTTGATCACGTCAGTCAGGCATTGCGTGGCCTTTGTCCGTACTGCAGCATCCTCCTGGGTGAGCGGGTCCTCCAGTCCTCTTACAATATCTAGTAGAGACGAAGTCTCAGAGATCTGGCCCGCAACCGAGAATGCTGTATTATCGTCATCCTCAACAATGTAGTTGTTAACCAGTGCTTCTAGGCCCATCTGAAAATAGGCGTCGCTCCGCGTTACGAACTAGTCGTTGTGGCAAACGCAATGTTTGATGCAGTTTTCTTAAGCTGGCTCGGGCGGCGGTGCGCGCCGGCTCGAGCCCAAATGTTCCAAAAGATCTGCGCATCACGTGCCCAAGCCCGATTATGGTACCGTGGGACGGCACGGTCTGGCAAATGGCCGCTACGCGAGATGTTATTTAATCTCCGGCAGCTATAGGGCAATGCTGGTGATTCCGTCTGTTTCGATAGGCAATGTGCCACAGCTGGCGATAGACCTGATAATCCACACGTATGACTTCGAACTAGTCAAAACACTGGATGACGAGAACCTCTCGCCGTTCGCTGGCCCCGTGGACTACGTACCGGGCGGTTCCCAGCCACAGGGCATCGCAACGGCGATGCAGCTGTTCAAGCTGAACGATGACTACTTCGTGCAGCTGCGTTCCCCACCGCTTCCGGGCCGCAAGCAGAAGTTTGTGGAGTCGCTTCGCGAGCAGCTGCCCGAGTTGGTCTCCAAGGGCACTATCATTGTCGGGTCTGCCAACGCTGGCGCCCGCCTCGGTGAGGCTGGCACGACCTCGGTGATCGATACTATCACATCACCTAAGCCCCTGCAAGATGCCGGCTTCGTGAATGAGGCGCTGGAAACCTTTCCCGGCAGCCATGCTCTCATCTCGTGGGTATACGAGGGCGATAACCACGCAGACGCCCTGCGCATGGCGCAAAAGTTAGTCTGCGAGCTTGACCTGCCTATCAAGGCCTTTAAGCAGCCCGAAAGCTGGAGCCGCTTGTATGGAAAAGAGCCACCACTTGGTCTAGAAGAGGGAATGTATACCTAAAACTTCATCTGTACGGAACAATTTCATACACTAGATTTCACTCGCTACACGAACGCGAGCTTGCTTAATAGTTGCCGTAATTAACTCACCATTCTTCTTGTCCATACGGCGTTGGTGCTCACATGGCCAGCATTAACTCATGTATACACGGGTTAGGTGAAGCGCGCGCTCATCCTACCCTCACGACTCTCGTATTTACGCGTCGATGCAATGAGCGTTCTTTTTGCCGGAAACGTCGCGAGCAGACAACTCGACGACTCTGAGAACGATGAGGACATTTTCGCCCAATTTAACGTCAGTGTTGCCCCCGAGTCGCGGGACGGCGCCGCCTCTCAACCACAACTGAAGGAGGATGAAAACGCGTCAACCACACACACAGGAAGCCTCAGGTACAGGCCCAAGCATAAACTTGTGGGGGCTTCCGATGTAACGGATTCAAGAGCGCCCTATGGCGTGCGCATCTATGACCTATTTGAGAGTATCAAGAAAAGAAAGGCCCCCGATGAAACTCCATCTTCCTCCGCGTCCGAGCCGCGTTCTCAGAAGAAGAAAGCGCGCACCATCGGCAAATGCCAAATGCTTTGTGAAAAATACCGCCCCCAACAGTTTTTTGATCTGGTAGGCAATGATGACGCCAACAGAGTGACCCTGCGCTGGCTCAGCCGCTGGCGATCGGTCGTATTCGGTACTGAACCAGAGTTGTCAGAGTATACGGATCGGTACGGCCGGCCGCTCAAAAAGGTACTTCTGCTCAATGGTCCGCCTGGTTCTGGCAAAACATCGGCGGCGCACGCAATTGCCAAGCAGGCCGGATATGACGTGCTCGAAATCAACGCCAGTGACGAGCGCAACGCTTCTGTAGTGAACGACCGAATCACATCCGCAGTCCAAAGTCATCAGGCCTACTCTAAGCGGCCTATCTGCATTGTGGCTGATGAGGTGGAAGGTGCTTCTGAGCACGGCTTTGTGCGCGCTCTCATCAACATTCTGAAGGAGGACGAGAAAGCACTTGCATCCGGTGGCCAACAAGGACAGCGCACGAATAAGAAAAAGAAACCTTCCCTTCTGAAGCGGCCCATCATTGCTGTATGTAATGATGTCTGGGCTCCTAATTTGTACGCTTTGCGTCAGCATGCAGAGATCGTGCACTTCCAGCGGCATTCCCCTGGAAGGTTGCTGAAAAGACTCGAAACAATATGCCGCGATGAGGGAATCTCCCTGACGGCCCGTACTCTCGCTAGCGTTGCTGATACCTGTGATTATGACATGAGGGCCTGCCTTAATGCTATTCAATTCGGTGTCCAGTACGGTGCAGATCAAACCCGTGAGAATTTCGAGCTTACGGACTGGTCGGCCCTCGCCAAAATGCAGTTCCAAGCGACAAAGCCGGCTTCCTTCCAGCAGCTGGAAAGCTGTACTGACCTTGACAAGCTTGTTTCTAGCTGCTTCACAGCGTACCCCGCGAGCAATTATATTGACGACATGATGAACAAGCCTGCTGCTCTAGGGGAATATCTCTGCATTGCTGATCACCGTGGAACAACTGATGAGATGAAGGCGATGGTGGTTCACTCATTTGGACACTTTTTCCGCTCGCCCCGCCTTAGTGCTTCCAAAGAGAAAGTTCCTCTTCTGGGTGGTCGGGCATTTGCGAAACCCCCATCGCATTATGAAACTATTAAACAAACAAAGAGCTTGATTGAGCAGGCTCTCAGAATGTCTGGCTCTCTTGTGCGCAAGAGTACGTCGCGCCGTACCGCCCTTACTGAACTGTTTCCCTACGCCGTCAAAATCGCGTGTCCAGAGAGCGCCAGTTCGACGAAGACCGATCATAAGCCTCGCGTGCTGGCACTGGCGGGAGCTCTCAAGGATATGGGCTTAGGCTTCCGCACTGAAAAGCTCGAAAATGGTGCATTGTCTCATAAGCTTGATCCGCCAATTGAGGCCGTCGTTGTATTCGATGAGGAGGCTCGAGAGATTGCATCGGCCTGGAAATTGATGCCGCGAAGTCAGCTGCTTGGTGGTCTGAGCGAGCTCCAGAGACAACATGCAATGTCCAATAATAATCCAGCTCTTCCTAATGGTGAGCCCACGTCAACCACAACGGTCTCTGTGGATCCCACTACCAAAAGCAAGCCAATCTCAACACGCAAGTGCGGGTTCTTTGGAAAAGAGCTCGAAGTATCGGCTACTCAAACTGAAAGAGCAGCGGATCAGAAAGCACGCAAGGTCTGGGTGCAATATTCCGAAGGTTTTTCAAACGCTGTACGCAAATCTATATCGTGGGATGAACTTTTTGATATATAGTTGTTTAAACTAATGCATTAACACTCCCGTGTTATTATCTACAATTAGCATTGGTTCGTGGTTATTTTTGGACGAGGGTCCTCAGTGACCGTGACATTTAATTAGAGGTCATAAGTATGTTACAAATCACGGCGGGCTATGCAAAGGCTATCCGAGAATACATCCAATTCAACATGACATTTTGTTCACCTTATTACTCTTCTATACTAACTGATATGTATCTTTTCATATTAGGCTTGCAAGCGTGTTTATAATGATGCGCCCCTGTTTTTCAGCGCCACTGGTACAAGACTCTACTTCAATAATATCATTTGTGCTGCTCAAGCAGTCTGATATTTATCCTACATAACGATTGCGAGCTCTACCAAAAATAAATGTACATATTTATAAACGAGTTCAGTTCAAGCATAGCCGGTGCGTTATGCCCCGCCACTGCCGATCACACCGGCGAAAACCTCCTCTCCTCTCCTGCTGAAGCGGCAGCTGCTGACACAGCGGAGCGTACTGCGTCTCGTTGGAACTGCGTCTCGTTGGCGGCAGTCTGAAACAACTAACGGGCGTCACGGAACGACAGGCTAGTTTGCAATTAGCACTGAATATGGGGGATAATGGGCTAGAACAGATTGAGATCCCGGATCTGGGAGAACTCAACATTTCCAGCGTCCCCGAAACGCCTACGGGCATTACTGGCGAGGGTGAGCGACTGAACTTGCCTGAGCCAGAACATACCGGTTCGAACACCGAAGATGATGAAAAACCCATTGCAGAGTATGCACTACACATTCTTTTCACTAGATTTGTTCGGTACACAGAAAAGAAGCTGTCAATGCTGCCACAGATCCCCGATGAGTCAATCGAGGACCTACTAGGCGAGGGAGTCGATGCTGAATTTGATCTGATCCTGGAGAGCATGGGGCATGTAGCGCGACGGCGACCAAAGCCTGTCATCGATAGCATTATGTACTGGCGAAAGACGAAACGCGGCCAACCAAGCATGAGCCTGGCAAGTCTCTACGTACTATGCCGCGCCCTCATGGAAGTCATACGGCAAACGCCACACGACGTACTGGGGGAAAGCCTGGGCGAGAAATTGGAAGACATCGTGTTTAAACAGATGATCTCGGCAGATCCGGAGGTTGTGGCGTCCAATGGTGTACGTGGTGCAAATTGGCGCTACCTTGCGAAGCTGCTAGGTGAAATGAGCTCCTTCCGTCTCGCTAGCGTCGATGACAAGTTTTTAGCGGAGCTCGAGAAGAAAGTGACATCCAAAAAACAAGAAGCTCGATCAGCACTACTTCTTGAGGCCATGCAGCATCTCAAGATTAAACTGTACCCTGAAGAATTTCTCGAGGAGAGCTCAGTGTTCCTTGAGTCTTTGTCTAAGTTCTACCTGCGCACTCCCCAGTCGAGCCCACTACGTGTGAAATACGCGACTGCAATAACCCAGATGTTGGAGCCCTTGGCAGAATCCGTGACTGTTGAGGTCAACCAGCCAGTATGGGCGCAAACAATGCAGACCCTATTTCAGGCATCTCAAGAAAAGCACTCAACCATCGGAATTGCATCGAGAGCTGCCTCATCAGTGGGATCTTCTGCTAGTGCTACATCACCTACATTTGCTTTGTCGGTGATGAGTCTTTGCTTGTCGCCGCAGACATTCTTTTCAGAGCATTGGCTCCAGCTGCTGGAATCTTACGCCCAGAGAAACAAGACAAAGCCCCAACGTATCATTCAGCTGATGCCCTTCGCTGCACGGCTTGCTTGGGTGTACATGTTCCGCTGCGGTGAAAGCTTAAATGTGACTACTAAGAAGATCGAAACCTTGCGGAAGTTGTTCCTCAACAATAACACAAGAAAGTATTGGCAAACTGTAAATGCCGATAAAGAGGCAAGAGCTGCTTGTATCTCTCTTCTCAGAAGCGCATTCCAGGGCTACCAGCAGTTCACTCTAGATGAGTTATTGTTCCCTATGCTTGTAGGTAGTGATTCAACTGCTGTTTCACAACAACAGAGCATGGCGTTCGATTCTGCAGTTCTACCTGAGCGAGCAGGTATTGCCGTTGATGCATTTACTGCAGTCATGAACGATTTGCGTACGGGAAACCGACCACCTTTTCCGGCAATGAGAAGCACATCGACACAACATATTTCACCCGCTGTGAATGAGCCGTTAGCAGGCGCTCGCGAAGCCAAGGATTCCGAGCTGCCGCACCGGCCTGTCATAACTGCAGCAATGCAGGCCAGTATTGATCTATTTGGATCCTGCATTGGCCAGATCGGTGCCTGGATTGAACAAGGCGGAATTATATCAGACCAGGCGTCTCGTCAAAACTCAGTGTCTCACTTAGTCTCACTCGCATCTGGTGGAATGTCATCCAATACTCAAACTGCTGATATGGCTGCTGAGAGGACTGTACTAGGTCTCAAGTCAGCCGAACAACATCTATTGCTCATATTCCTGCAGAGTTGGCCCAGTTGGTGGTCGCAAGAACAGCACTTACGACATTTAGATGTCCTCTGCCGCTGCGTGGGCCACCCGGTGAACACTCTCAGCCAGGCATCTGCGGAGTCATTGATCAAGATAGCCAACACATGTGATATGCGTGTACTCTTTACACCTTACACAAAAGCGATGATGGCTGTAGATGCGCGTAATGCTGAAGCACTCGAATTCATCACTGCCCAAAATGCCACTCCTCCCTTCGCGTCATCTGCGCAGATCAATGATAGTAGTTCGTCAGGAAATACGCACGGCCATTCTTCTAGCTTTAGTTTCGGCAGTGGCTTGAAGAGCAATGGTTTTGGTCTAGGTCTGCATATGGGAAGTAATAGCGGTGATTACGATGCTGCTGCGGCACCCGAAGATGTTAGTGTGACGCGAGCACCCAGCCACATTGTTGCCAAACACTTGGGGTTGTATGTACAGCTCGTGGAACTATGGATCAGCCGACTACAAAATGGCGACGCCGCAATTCCTGGACCGTCAGTAAACTCACAGCTTTTAGGATTATGGTCCGCGGTTGAGGAAATTGAGGGAAATGGCCTTTTTTTCCTATGCTCTCAAGATATGGCAGTGAGATCGTTGGGCCTCAGAATCTTGTGGCTAACGACCACTATGGATCAGGCGATCATCAACTATCAAGAGTCTGCTCAGTCAACATCGGGCGATTCAAAACCGTCACGCATTATCAACTTATTGCAGGTGACACCGATCGTCCAAATTGTCTCCCAAGCGTGGAAACGAATTGAGTTGAGCATGCCCGAAAGAAACAGGCTTGCAAAATTCCGTTCACGGCGTGCCTCGCTAGCGCGTCTAGCAGAGTCGAACTATGGTGTCGATAGCGCACTCTGGCTCAAACTTTTCCCTTCTATTATCTCTCTTTGTTTCGAAACACATCCTATCCCTGTGGCTCTTTGCCGTAATCTTGTCTGCGATCGACTAGTACAAATGCATGAATCGGTATCAGAAATTGCCTCTGGACAAGAAACGAATGTAAGCATGCCAACCGCGCTCGGTATAGTTGAACAGTGGAAAGTGTACCTCATTGTTGCATGCGCCACACTTACGTCAACAGAGGAACAGAAGCTGCATGTACCAGCTCAAGCCAACTCAATAACAGGGCTTAGTGCAATGCATACGCGCAAACGCAGTCATCAGAGAATTACTCTTCATCATCAGCGTATTACATCTGCCCGTTCAGTTTTCAGGATTGTGATACCAATGCTAGGGTCCGACAAAAATACTGTCAGAGACGCTATTGTATCGGGGCTGTCATGCACGAACGTGAATACATACAAGACTTTGCTGGAGTGCCTGCAACCGGTATTAGGCGATGCTCTTCCTCGCTTTGAGCAACTGCAAAAGCAGCAAATCAAAGCTAGCACGCTTAGTGATTCGCTATTGCGTGTAATTACTGGTATTGCACAAGTTTTGAAGCAAACCACAGTGTTCCTGGAGACTCGCGACATCCGTCAAGATGTATGGATCAGGACAGAAGTTGTGACAGTACTGCAGCAACTCAGAGAGATGCTAGGGCAAGTTCAGTCTAGCCAAGCAACCTCTTTGCGCATTGCTTTTAGTGAACTCTTGACAGACACATACACAGCATTAGGTCCATCACTCATGTTTACGGGGCGGAACCCTGCTGGGGAGTGGCTTCTCTTCTGGAAAACAGTGGATATGTGGTCTCCATATGGCAGTAATAGTGCGCTAGTGCTTGAAAATCGAGCGAGTTTCCGCCGTTCTGCTCAAAATGATGTTATGCTTGCTCAGTATGAAATTGTTAAACGTGATACAGACCGGGCAACATCACGAGCTATGGCTGCTTTGCTCAAAGAATCGCAAGGATTCATTGATGATCTACAACCGGTACTTCACTGGATATATGCACTATTGGCCTCGAATTCTGATCAGGTTGCGCAAGATACTGGCCGAATTGCCCTCGAAAACCTCTTGATTAGCCATGCATCGAGATCAGAGCTTCTCTTAGAAATTGTAACGCGTTGCTATCACAATTCATCTGAGCGTTCTAGAGGCGTTGCGAAGGTATATTTCGTAGCGCTTGTCAACATTCTTGAGTCGCACCCAGAACTCCTTCAGAGAAAAATGGAGAAACCGCAGCAATTCTTGGCATTGGCTCTATTCAAGATTGGTGATCCGGACTGCCAGACTCGTTTCCGCGCTGTAAAGCTTATCGAGATCGTTGAAGAGGGACTCTACGGTGAGTCGGTTATCGCGGGAGAGTTTCAGTTCCGATTAAGGTCGACCTCGCCTAGCGTGTACAAGCGTGAGATATTTGTTCTGAGTGGGAAGCTAGCTGCTCTTAGAAGTCACGAATCATTCTACCTCTTCAGCCAGATGACGCGAGCCTTCCAAGCTGTCAACGATAGTGATAGGCGCGACATCCTCAGTGTTGTCCTGCCATGGATTCAAAACATTGAGTTCAGCTCAGAAAACGACTCTGATTTACAGATGGTACTTGCTAACTTACTAGAAATCACCGCTGTATTTAGTGGTCGCATGCAACACGAAGTTGAGGCGCTTTGGGTGGCCCTATGTACGAGCAGGACGGGTGGCACGAACAATGCTATTAGGGTTCTGGACTTCCTACTTAATTTCTGCCTGCAACAAAGGACGGCAGGATCTGTCTCAGTATCCCGAACGGCTCTGATCTATCTTCTTACCTCTCCTGCGAGTGGCGCTATAACAGAGAAGCTACTCAGCTACTTGGAGCCGGCTCATATGATTACACAGAGCAATGATAATACTGAACTCGTGTCCCCTTCATGCGAGGAAGAATTTCCCTACGTGGCATCACTAACTAATGTTGTGGCTTTGGCTAACGAGAAAGAAAGTGGATCTAAGAATGCCGTACCGTTACCACCATTTTCACATGGTCAGTTAGCAGTTGTATTCCTGGTGGACACAATTAACACCTCAACGCCTATTGCACCCAAGCTTGCCTCTCTTTTACATGCTTGTATAGTGCTGGGCGATCATTTTGTGAGCCTCGTTCAGGACAAGACGCGTGAACTATTACTCAATCTCGCAGGTATGTTCAATCCCGAACCAGAAAGCATGCAAAGACTTACGTCGCTTCTCGGAAACCTGAGATGGCGTTATGGTGATGATAGCGGGGCTGTGCCAGACCAAATGGGTGAGCTCGTGTCAGCATTGTTGTTGCATCTAAAAGTACACGATGCTTTAGACCCTAGCGAGTGGTCTCGAGTTGCATTGAAGTGGGCTACGGCGAGTCCAGTCAGACATATCGCATGCCGAAGCTTACAGGTATATCGCTGCTTAGAGCTTCATCTTGATGTGAAGATATTAGGCGACTTACTCGCTCGTTTATCGAGCACAATTAGTGAACAGGCCACTGATATACAAGGGTTTGCAACTCAGATCCTCATGACAATTAATTCGATCGTTGATCAGCTCAGTTCCGAGCAGCTGCTAGTCTACCCTCAACTGTTCTGGGCGACCATAGCCTCACTCACTACTGCTAACGAGAGGGAGTACATTGAAGCATTATCCATTCTGGGAAAGCTGCTAAGCAAGTGGACTAGTGCTCATGCTGATGTTGTTACCAAAGCGTTTCCTCCTCGCTGGGAAGGCAGTATCGATCAGTTTCAAGGTGTATTGCCGCTTGTCTTGCATGGCTTAAGATCGCAGAACTCGATAGATCTCAGCTACGAAGTTTTGGACCAGTTGACGAAGCTCAAAACGGGTGAGCTTACTGACCAGGAGACTTTATTTCTCTTTGGTAACTCCCATGATCCCTCTGCGAAGTTACTTGCGGCTAACATACCGCGCTTCCTAAACGCTATGGATCAGCCACATCAAATAACGGCTCTCACGTCTCCTGCACAATACTTGCACCAATTGGCTGCTCCATTCAGTGGCGGCTTAGCAAGAACACTCGACTCCTTTATGAAACGTCGCTTTTGGTCTCGGGCGGATTTCCTAAGACAATATGTCCTAGCACTTCCGTCGGCATTCCCTGAGCACAACGTGGACCTTGTGATTCTTGTACTAGAGATGGTGAACAACAGCTTAGCAGCAATAAGACAAGCCGCACTTGATGTTCTAAAAACCCTCATACCCGAGGTTCAAATTCATGGTATTGACGCAGAGAAATGGCGTGGTGCGGACCTCGTTGCTCCTCTATTGCGACTATTGACTACACATGACGTGGAGGAGTCTCTTAGTGTGCTTGACCTTGTCGCCTCAGTGAAACCTGACCCGCTAGACAGGGATGTGCTGCGCATGACCCTCGGATCCAGACAATTATTCCGTGAATATGAGTACACAGAGACTCTGTTTGGAATACCCGATGATTTTGGATGGTCTGTACCCATGCCTGCCCAAGCGTCGATTGTTACCCGGCAAAATGTTCACGCTGTTTTCTACACTTGTTCGCCAAATCATTCTGCTGTAGGTGACGACGAGATACAGGGACCAGAGGTTGGGGTCCAATTGTTTGAGCGCGATGAATACACATTTGAACAGAACTTGTACAGACATATGAGCGTACATGGTTCTAGTCACAATGTGGGAACTGAGTCCATGGACAAGATTCTCACTGATCTAGACGAATTCGACACCTTTTTCACTAGGGTTGGTGTCCCCCGGCATAACCAGAGTCGCATTTCCGGAAGGAACGAGGTTGAACATAAGAGCCCGAGCAGTACGAGTAGCACCCGAAGGTCTAGTTTAAGCTCACCGAGAGCTCGATTTTATGGTAGTCCAGCGGAAGGGTCCAGCCAAAATGATATACGGTCAATTCACGCTTCGCCTAGAGCTCACATGGCCTCTGAATCAGAATCTATCCCACAGCTTTACGACAAGAAGGTAAGCCTGATCTTGAACCGATCTTTGGCAAGGTCTCCTTCTCAGGTGAGCTTCAAGACGTCGTTTGCGGATTCGTTCGGACGCTCTCAACAACAGTTACCCCAAAATCCGGCCACCTCTCAAAGCGGAACTCATTATGTCCAGGGTCAGACCACCCATGATCGCCAACCCAGCACTGCGCAAAGCTCCGGATTTTATAATTACAGTTTTGCCGACAATACGAGTGTCTCTAGCTTGGGTGGTTCTCGCCACCGCATGTCTACTGACTCTACTGCAACTGTTCCGGATGCGCAAGATCTGGACTTGTCGACATATCCTTCGATGAATTCTTACGGTTATGCGCCCTCTGGGACATCATCTACAGGACCTACGGTAGGCCGGTGGGCAGACTTGTCTTCAACTGAAGACCATTATGCTGCTGCAGTCTCTCAGACTGGTCTTGCGGAAACCCCAGATTTTGGAAGTACCGTTCATATTAGGCCAAGGCAATCTCCTGCCAGTATACCACATCAACAACAGCCGAGGACAGCTCCTGCGCCTCCTCCATCTAGTGAAACCCTCAGTTTCTCTGATGTTGGGAAAGAAACCAAGAGACAGCCAGACTCCTCGTTCAGACTCGAAAGTTTGCTCCGTGGCAAACGCCGAAGTAAAGGGAAAGAGAAAACGAGAAGTCGGTTCGTCAAGGAGTCAGCACCTAAGGACCGCACACCTGAGGCATTCAAGTTTCCTCCAAGACAGTGAATGTTCTGAAAAGCTATTTATAGGCTTGCGGATCTTAAACCTATTTATATAACATTCTTGTATTCATATAACTTATATGCGTGTAGCACAAGTACGCTAGCATTTCAACTAATTTATTTTATTTTATGAGCATGTGAATTCTCTATGACTTGAATCAGGTACATAAATCAGACTATTCTGAGAGCGCGAAGCTATCCTCGGGACCGTCATTATCACCTCCATCGTCAGAAGAGACATCATCAACCGTCAAAGTCTTAGCCGTCTTACGGGATGGCCTCTCTCGAGGAGAACGCGGCGGCTGGTCAACATCCATGGCGTCTGCGTCACTTTCATCGTCACTTACGGCCTCTTTTTTAGATTTTCGTTTAGAGGACGCTGTTGACGATGCTGTACTGCCGGACCTTGAAGCGGCTGCTCCTGTCGCTGCCGATGGACGTACACCAACGATCTTAGCGCCGCTCTCGGTAGTAATCGAGACTTGTGAATCAGCAGGAGTCTCCACTTCAGTCTTTATATTGCTGGAAGAAGCACTCGACTCTTTGCTACCCTTTGGCGCCCTCGGAGGAGGCTTTGGTTTTGGCGCAGAGTCCTGAATTGGGGGAAGTGGTACCACTACACCGGGTTCATACTCAATCACCTTTTTCGTCTGCCGAACACGTTTAGGCTTCTTGGCACCATAATCGTCGTCGTCATCATTCTTTCGCTTACGCGACTGCGTCTTATTCTTGGACGGTGCACGAGTCGTTATAGTCTCCCGTTTATCCTGCTCAAGAATTTCCTGCCAAGAAACCAAGAATTTATCGAGCTCATCTGACCACATGTCTTTGATGTCAGTATCGATGAGTTTACTGAGGGTCTCTTCGGCTTCTCCACGCTCTCTAAGAAGGCGACGATAACGTTCCACGGTAAGTGATGATATGGGCATGTTCAGAAGATAGTTGTATGTTGGGAACTTCTTTTTCTCCACAACAAGTGTATCAGACTCAACCTGATCATCGTCTTCGTCTGCAGCTTCGTCTTCATTTTCGACAGCCAGCTCTTCCTTGACGGAGTCGTCGAGTTCACCTGGCCAATACGGCTTGCCGGCTGTGGCAATGAACATTGGAAACCGAAGATTAGTGAGTTCTTTTTCGAGAATCTTTTTCTTTTTGTTAGAAATAGCCAGTTCCTTCTCGACGATCATCTTAATGAATCTAGCACGGGAACTCAGGAGTTCCAATACGTTCTTCATCTCGCCAATCATATTCTCACGTCGCTTCTTATAGAAGTCTAGACGCACATGATAGAACTCCTTGATGATGTCTTCTGGCGTCTCATAGCGCCGTAGGCGACCTTGAGGGTCGAACGCAACAAGGTTTGAGGTACTTATAGAGGCAATAAGCTTGAACTTCTTGTAAAGTCCTACTTCTTTAGCTTTCCTCATTTCATCAGGACTCAGTTTGATAACAAAGCGGACCAGATCAGTGTGCTCTTCGCTGAAATCCTCGATGAACTCGCTGGCTGCTAATTTCTCCTTCTCCTTATCCGAAGCACCAGAGTTCCTATAGCTGCCCTTGGTAGACTCGTTAAGGAACTTCTTCATAGTTCCAGTCCACATCTTTATCGGCAGCTCCGTAATGGCTAATGTGGTGTCGTCGATCTCCTCGATTCGACCACAGACTCTCCATTGATTATCGGTATTAGGAACTTTCTCAATCTCTCCGGTCCATCCGCGAAACCAAGGAACCATAGGTTTCAGTGCGTCTCCTCGCATCATCCGCTTCAAGTTTTCCACGAGATCCACTGGATTATAGCTGGGGACGTTAGTCGACCAGCCAGTTCCAATTCCCTCTGCACCATTCACAAGCAAAGTGGGAAGGATCGGGATATAGAATTCGGGCTCAATGGAGGCTGCATCTTCCTGTAAATAATTGAGCAATGGTGCGTCCTCTTTACGAAAGGTTTCAGCGGTGATTGGGTTAAGCTTCGTTGAAATATAACGAGCAGCACTAGCATCTTTACCACCAGCGTCGCGACTTCCGAAACCTCCGAGAGGAAGCAGCCAGTTCAGGTTGTTTGCACCAACAAAGTTCTGTGCTAATCCAATAATAGCTTGCGTGAGGGCTTCAGGGCCATGATGGTAACCGGCTTTCTCAGTGATACGACCAGACAGACTCTGTACTTTGATTTCGGTGCGAGCGATCGTTGACAAACTGACCCACATGATCTTCCGCTGACTTGGTTTCAGCCCGTCCACGACAGAAGGAATAGAGCGAATATTATCAGCCATTGAGAAAAGAATCAGCTCCTCGTCAATGAAGCTCTCAATCGGAATCACCTGCAAAGATGGATCCAAAAAGGTTCCTGGGCGGAACTCCTGCAGCCAGTGTTTCCGTTCTTCAGTTTTTACCTTAGAGAACACGAGTTCAATTCGCTCCTTATCCCTTCCCTGAAGTTCGCGGAAGGTGCGCTCATGAGTCTGGATATCAGCAAAGTATGCGCGCATATCCTCCTTGAGAGAGGTTCCGAGACCCTTGTAGTACTTGAATGACCATTTTGAGATCTGGCTGCCTTCGTTCTCACGCCAACTCTCGTACTCAGGCATGTTATAAAACGGAATCACCTCACCTTTACGACGACCAGCCTCAATGGTGACCTTTCCAACAGGCGTAATAAATTCCAATAGAAAACCCGGGATATCGAGCAATCCAGGGAAACTGGACTCAAAGAAGTTGATGATAAGGCCCTTGATATGAGATCCATCATGATCCTGGTCCGTCATCATCATAACATGGCCGTAACGCAAGCCTTGGACCGAATCGTAGCGCTTTTTGTGCTGTAGACCAATGATCTGCTTAAGGGCGTTGATCTCCTTGTTTTTCATGACTTGGTCATAGGGAGCATCGCGAACATTGAGCATTTTTCCTCGAAGAGGAAAGCAGCCATAGTACTGATACCCAACTTCCTTGAGCCCTTCTTTAGCCTGAGCGAGTGCGGACAGACCCTCCGTTAGTACGAGTGTGCACTTAGCGGATTCGCGAGTGCCGGCTTTCTGGGCATCGGTAAGGTTGTCGTATTGAGTCAAACGTGTCTTTTTACCTCCATCAAGGCGCTTCATTTCTTTAGCCACATTATTCTCACTGATAGTAACCAGCCGTTCGGTCAGGCCTGCCATCCCAAGAACATTCTTCAAAAACTTCTGAGGCAGCTCACAACGAGATCCAAATTGGGAAAGCTTGGATGTCAACTGCTCTTTTGTTTGCGAGGAGAAGCCAGGGTTCTGAATCTGGCAGTTCACAAAAACGAAGAGGTTGTTTTTGATTTGTGCCTTCGTGAGTTTGCCCGAGCTATTCTTTTTAGACATGTTTTCCATCACGTACTTTGCAATTTGGTCCGTAATATAATCGACGTGGGTACCGCCCGAAGTCGTTGCTATTGAATTGACAAAACTCATCTGCTGAAAGCCGTTACCATCACTTAGCGCGAAGGCCACCTCCCAACGAGGCAAAGCTGGCGACATGGTAATAATCTTGGCCGGCTCACTCTCACCATCGCTGAGGGCAGTAACAAACAAATTCGTATAGCCCTTGAAATCCTTAATAGGAACAACCTGGTCATCCAAATACACCGTGATTCCATGGACCGTGCCAGCCATATCATAAACGCGGCGCCGAACCACGCCAAGAAGGTCTGGCTCGAATTCGGTCATGCCAAATTGTGCCAGATCCGGCTTGAAGGTGATTTTAGTGTAGCCGCGGCGTGTCGCATTGCGTGAGAACACTGGCGGGTCGACGTGTCCCATGTTGTTTGTCCATGTCTGAGAGTACACCTGCTTCTCATCCGCTGTTTCTAAAATGAACTCAGTGCTGAAGATATTGCAAAGTTTGGCACCGTATCCGTTGCGTCCACCAGTAACTTTTTGCTCAGCATCATCATAGTTTGACGAGGTCAGAAGGCTGCCGAAAATGAGCTCGGGCACATACATATTCTCCTTCTCATGCATCTCTATTGGGATACCCTTACCATCGTTGTAAACGCTGATAGTCTTCGCTTCGGTGTCAATGTTCACCTTGATCATTTTCATGTGGGGATCACGGACCTTGTTATCAGCAGCGTTGACGAGGATCTCATCGAAAATCTTGTAGAGGCCAGGAACAATCTTCGCCTCCTTTAGCTTCAAGTTCGCTTCCTCATCAAGGATCCACATAGGACCCTCATGGTGCTCAACAGAGCCAATGTACATGTCTGGACGTTTCAGTACATGTTCCAGTTGCGTCAGCTTCTGGTAGGTCTCAGTCGCCGTCTTGGGACCGCCTTTCCTCGACGCTGCACCGGACATGAGTCGCACACCGTCCAAAACACGAGGTGATGAAAATCGTGGGGGGGACCCGGACCCGGAGAGTTGTTCTGTATATCCCGTCCCTCGCTGCTTAGTGAGACACGCGTCGACGACGGCTGCAGCGTGCAGGGGTCTCTTCTGAGCACGGGTAGAGAACTGCTTCGAGCGGTGGTACTGGAAGGCGAGTGGATGTGACGAATATGGTGCTATGTCGAAGCAGTGTCTCCATCCGCCCCTATGCTGCCGCAATAGCATCACAGAGTATATTCCACGACTGTAAAATGCGCTCAATGTTACTTGTGTTTGTTAGTCATCACACAGCGCAGGTTGCCGAGATTTCTTAGCTTCTTGTTGTTGTTCTGAGGTGCCGTTTGGTCGGGGGGAGGATAGCAGGGGGGAGCGAGAAACTTGACCAGGGCCTTTTAATCGCACTCATCCACCATACACACGAGCGAAGAACAACAACATTGTAAGATGGTTTGGGTACTTATTATTTTAACTAGAAAATTAATGTACTAAATGTTCTAGTGCGAGTCTCAGACCTTCCGGATCCAGTCCGGCATCAAGGAATAGCGACTCGGCCTCTCGAATGCTCAGCGCAGTCAGAAGAAGTAAGCCATCGACAACTGTTCCGTCCTTGCGGTCGAAAACTGGCGAGTCAATTGTCTCTATGCTGGATTGCAAGACGCGTTGAGCATCAAGTAGTTTGCTCAAGAATTCCTTGTCCGCAATCTCGGTCACGAAGTAGGCGCCACCACGACCTGTTCCCACCACAACGGTAGGCATCAACTTTCCAAGATACTTGTTATCAATCTCTGACCACATAAAGTTCCGCATCAGGTCTTTACTGACACATACAAGGCTCAAACTAGGGTCATGTATTTCTGCTTTGACCTTCAATGCAAGTCGCTCTGAGACCTCAAGGAGAGCTACCGTACTAATCCCATTCGTGCTTTTGCCTTTGCTTGTAGTTGCCAACGAGGTAGTACCCGTGTTGAACTCATTTATCCTCAAAGCTTCGAAAACAGAGTCATTGTTGCCATCGCTATCAACTATGCTTCCCAGGTTCTTGTCAACGTTGCGGAAACAGTTGACTGGCGGCTCCGTTTCTCGCAGCTTCTGTGGCGAGACACGGAAAACTTCTCCAGTAAAGGTCACAACGACCACACCGCCATCGCTCGATTGTAACCAGTAATCATCATAAAGATACTCAAAGCAGCTCGTAGATGTGCCTATTGTAAGCGCACCTGAATTTTCAAAGTCGACATGACCAGAAACAGCTGACGACGAGTGTGTGAATATCACGAAGTCATAAGGGCTATAAAACTTCACAACAACCTCCTCGTAAGGGTCGCCAGAGAGAGTGAATTCCTTCTGGTTAAGAACCACGGCTTTTCCAAATTCTGGCTGAAGTTCATAAAGTGTAACTACCAGTTCCGTGTTGAAGTCGTCGTCCTCGCCATCACTCTCGTCGCTGGCTTCAGACCCATTATTCCCGTCATCGGGGTCTTTCCTGGCAAGTTCAAGAAAATGTATGTCACTCAATATGAACATTTGAAAATCCGTAAGGTCTGTGCGTGTGCTGCGCGGAAGCTCAAAAGATTCAATGTGCCTCATATCTGAGAACAGAGCTCTCTGAATATTCCGTTGCTCCTGGGGAGAGACCCGAAATGAATAAACGTAGTCTCTCCAAAACTTCACGTCTTCTGGGCGCGAATGGAGAAGTTTCGTTGCGTCAATGAGGTTTGGCGTCATAGTGGGAGGTCCGTCAATAGACAAGAACCTCACAATGCCATTCACAATAGCTAATCCGCACGATGTCGAAGCTGTCGAAGAGTCATTCAATACTACATCACTGGCATCATCAATTGGAAGCCGTGAGAAGTTGCCCTCCCCGTCTATTAATACAGAGTCGCCATGTCCGGCGAGGGCGACAGTTCCGCTGTGCTGGGAACGAAGAGACTTGATAGGAGTCGAGCTCACTTTCACGTAGCCGTTATTCGGGTACACATAGATGCCGCCCTTTTTGTCACCAGCAAAAATTCGGCCATTGCCATCGCAGGAAACGCTTGTGCCTAAATCACGGAGACCTCTCGAAACGACTCCTTCAGATAGCAAATCCCAAACTTGCAAAGAGTCGGTTAACAAGACCGCCGCAGTCGTGGACCTGATATCCACATCCATCACAATATCATCGAAATTTCTTTCAGCGAAAATGCGACCATTCTTGATCACTATGACCTTGCCAGTGTCCGCGACAATAGCCTGATCATCATGAGCGGCAGCTACAGTCACTCCATCCAAAGGAAGATTGATGGTGTTACCACCAGAAAAATTCACTGTGTTGCGCGTAACTTGTATACCAGGGGCAGCAGCAACAGTTGCTTCATTTGCATCAAACTCCGAGGGGACACGCTTTAGGTGCAAATCGTCTAGAATATACATCGATGTCTGTGCAGCAGTTGAAACAAGTATATGCTGCGCTCCCATAGACCACATTCCTGTGATCGGAGCTTTGAAGGGATATCGGTATAAGCTTGACAATGTAGCTCCAACTGTGCGCTCACTTCTACAGAAGTACTGACTCAGTGTGCCCTTGAATGAGAACCAGAACTGGCTACCAAAGTATTTGTTGAATTCGTGTCTGACAAGTTTCGCGCCCTCGAACTCAAATGATACGGGTCTTAGCTGCTCAACAACGACTTTTGGGGCCGTTGAGAGCCCTGTTAAAGAAAGAAGGACCGTTAGCACGGGTTCACTTCTCTTTGTACGAAGTTTGAAGATATTCAAGCCCAAAGGAGACAAAGAGGCGTACTCAGGAACCCCGTCTGCTTTGAATAGACTGAACTCACCTGGGGCGCTGACTTTCAAAACTACACCATCAGTGGAGACAAAGCATAACTGTTGCGAGGACAGTGTAAACCAAGAACGTCCCGCGCGAGACTCCTTGAATCCTGACAAGTCGGAACGGGACAAGTTGTACTTCGGTAAATCCAACCGTTTTTCATCAGTCAGCTCCACCGAGTCGACCTTAATGCAATACGTATTCACGGAGGAATCACTGAGAACTGCGCACACGATAGAGGAGCCCTCAAAAGGAAGCAGCCCTACGCCTCTCAAGCTGAGGCCGGGCGGTAAGTTTTGGCGATCAATGGTAGTGGTTTTGTAGTCTGTTTTGGCGTTCTTCGCTCGTCGCTGGACCTTAACAAACTCTAACACATAACTCATTTGATCTGATCGCTTCCTGCTGATGACAACCAGATCGGCACCGACCCAGTAGGACTTGGCAGCGTCTGCCACAGTCAAGGATTCACCACGGATACAAGGTGAAGCGCCCTTTATGTTGAATGGATTCAGGAAAGTGGTCGGGCCCATACCGCCGCTGGCAAACGCAACGACACCCAAATTGGGGCCTTGAGTGTCGCACACACTTAATGACGACCACGTGGAAGACTGAGGATGAGAAGGACCACCATCGCAAGTATAATTTGAAATAGTAGCAAGCTCCTGCGAGTCTGGATTGTACAGCTTGAATGTCAGGTGGTGCACGACCTTTCCGGCGTTTTTGTCAATCGTTTGGGTGTGGATCAGAAGCATATCTAAACCGGTGGAATGTTCGACCTGCGAACCATAAGACTCTGGGTGTACGGGAACACGATGCAGACCAATTACTTGGCCACTAACAGCGATGGGAAGGCGCACCGAAGGGTGATTTGTTTCCGGCAGTAGCTGATCAAAAACAAGTTCGTACCCGTCGATAGAGACGAGATGAACGTGGTCCGTAGAAACAAAGTGGCCCACGCAGCCGCCTTTGGTGCCCTGAGGCTGTGTCATAGGGAATATGAGAGCCATTCGCTAGGCACCTTGGACTTCAGATACACTCTATGTTTAAACACCGGTAAGAAACGCTGTTGATCGAGGTTTGCAAATTCATACAAACCCTAGACCCCTCGCGGATCCCGGACTGTGTCGTTAAAAACACCAAACTACAATTGTGCAACTGTATACTCAATACTCACTGTCCCGTTTGAGTCTTGGCTCGCTTATTCCCGAACATCGAGTTACGGGAACTGCCACTGTATCACATGTTCCAATCAGGGCCAGACTTATGCTAGTGCACGGGTAAAACTTCTGATAACCCTAAACCGTGGAACTCTTCCTCGAATGGATGAGAGCATTATTCCACCAGCACGTGCATGTTCCGTCGCTAGCGGCGGCCTCGACCGCGGGGTGGGGCCACATGCTCTTACAAATGGGCAAGAGCATAAATGCCGATGCCGAGGATAACGGCACTCAATTGAGTGGCGTGAAGGCCGTTACTGAGTTCCAGAACATGTACCGATATGTGGGGTTACGCGCCTTGTCGTGACCGGCCGCCTCCCCTGCAAGTTGCCTTTAGCCTCCCCACCTCTCCTTCCCCCGCATTACTATAATTACCCAGCTAGCCAGAGGCTCTCAATGACCTGAGTCACACCTAGCCCTCACATAACCCTAATATTGCTCCGGCCTTCTTCCCCGAGGATCGAAAATTGTAACTGAAGAAGTTCTGTCAAAGGCCTCTTCCCACTGCTAGGTAAGGGGGCATTTAGATATAGCTGCAGCGAGCGCTGTCGAGCGTTGATTGAAAAGTGTGATGGCCGAGGCGCACCCTCTGATTCTGAGCCTGCGCAGCGCTGGACTAAAGGATGTCGATACTTGCAACCTCGACGAGGTGCACAACATGTGGGCTGCTTTTTCGAGAGCGAAGAACTGCATAGATGGTGGTGATCGGCTAGAGTACCTGAGCTGGCGAATATATTCCCGAGAAATATTGGCCCGTAAGCCTCTCGGTGTAGGTAGGGACTCTTGCATGGGAGACGGTGTCGAATCGCCACCGCAGGATAGCTATCCAAGCGAGGTCGAGTCAAGCGGTAGTGACAGCGAGTACGAGACGTATTCAGAAGACTCTGACGTCGAAACGGCGGAACAATCCAGTAGAAGGACGTCTATACAGCAACGTGACGCGAAGGACCCAAAGGGCGCACCGCGAGAGGTGCTTCCTTCTGCACCGCAACTCGTGCCAAGCAAGCGGACACCTGTATCTATTACCAACCACCCGCATCGCCGAATATCTTCGCTTGAGTTGCAGCACTTGTTCAAGGATACTCCCAGGTTGAACCCATCAGAGTTGAAAAAGTGTACGAAAGAGCAGCGACATCACGAATCTCCCGAGAAAAATGGCTCGCCTCGAGAAATCCGGAACGTGGATAGCTCTGTGGCGCTTAATGCATATCACACCCGGTTTGGATCCGCCGGCGCCGCAACGCAGACTCTCGCGTCGAAAGAATCAAAATCTACGCCAAAGAATTCAGTCGCAGGAGAAGCAAGTGACGGACCGGGCTCTACCGCTGTGCGTGGATTCTCTTCGTCGAGTGTCTCTGTGTCAGTGTCTATGAACCATGGGCTTGCGCAACGCCCCGAGTCGAAGGCATCAGATCTGCAGAATGATAACAATCTAATAACATGGAAGAAGGCCTCACTGCCTCGTGAGAAAATCTTCTTCATCGAGGCAGAGTCTGATAGTGATGCAAGCAGCACAGCCGGCTCACCGAATAACGACCAACCTACGCGTCCTCACAAAGACTCGGAAAAGCATGTGGAGATCACAGACGATGCCACAAATATTACTGAGACTAATGATAGCCTTGATGTGGGCCTCAGAGACAACGAAGATGACGCGTATAGCAGCTCTGGCTGGGACGACACCAGCGGGGAAGACGATGATGACGATAGTAATGACGATGAAGACGCACGGAACTTGTTCAAGGAGCGAGCAGTGCCCATGCAACCGCTTTTGAAGCGGTCTCTGTTGTCCAGCTTGTTCGTTAACAACATTAAGGAACAGGCGCCTGCTCAGAAGGACGAGACTGATTTTGACGATCGTGACACCCCTTCAACTCAAATGTCCGGCTCACCACAGTCAGATAAAAACAAAGTTACGGCCCCAGTAGATATTTTGTTGGGTGCGGCTGTTGCACCGCACATACCTCTACCGGCTGCGTCACCTCGTACGGTTCGTCGCGACATGGTGGATAGTGAGATGTCTCAATCACTGCGTGATCATATAAGACAGAGTCGACACTACGATGTGGATCTCATGTTCCGTACACGTCCGTCGAATAGTCGGTCGTTCAGCGACTCTGCAGCAGAAATGTCCGTACCAGAATCATCAGCATCGACGCCGGTGCAGAACTTGCTACACATAACGGCTCGCCCCGAGATGTATCGGGCCTCGACGGACAACGGTGTCTCCTACCGACGCCCGAGCGAAGAGAGAACTGGCTGGCAATCCCAGCATGAAGACATATATGATCCAATGAACTACCATTCGCGTGGTTGGTGAGCAAATTTGCGGTGTCTTCCGAAAATCAAAGCATCACTTGCACTTCAAGTTATCAAGAAGTGCGTATTAGTTTCAAATTTTTTATTTTATCTTTATTTATTTGTATGTTGAATGAAAAGCAAGCGTTTAATTCTACCAACGTCGTTACATGTTCGTAGGTGAAATCACCTACCTAGAGACCACAAGGTTCCAGAGCTCAACCTCGTGGCCTCCCAGTCGAAGCAGCTATTAATGTCAAGTACTTGCGTATTTGACGGAAGGCTTAGTGTGTTGCTTGTGCGAAGTCGGTGGCCTACTTCACCAGTCTGATACAGCTAGCATCCACAAATGGAAAATCTCGTGTCGGATATTTGGATAGGGGAAAATTGCTGTTCACGATTGATTTTCAAAAAATAAAAAAAAGCAGGATTTCCTTGAGGCCCTGCACGCCGCCTAATGGTCACTTGTTTACAGACCTCATAAGCTTTGTCACGGGCGCCATATGTCCTAGAGTATAATGTCCACGAGAATTAAGAGGCGGAATTGATCACATCCTCTACGCCTCTGGAGCTTCTGCACATCCTTTTTTTCCCGCTGTTACATTGTTATGGTAAAACGACGTTTGAACCGGCTCCGCTCAATAAAAAAGTTGCGGGTAAGGAAAATAGTGACCATTTCTCTCCCATTCAAAAAGAAACTTTTTTTTGAAACAACCTGAGTTTTATATCGCTTATAGCCGCACTGTTAAGAATTCGGGGAGCCCTTCTCGCACACTGAACAACGCTCTAGCGCCGCCGGTTCTCAACTGCGTTAGTCATCAGAGGGAAAGGGTGTCATAAAAAGTGAGATAGATGGACTGCTGGTTGTGGGTTCGCGGTAGACATTGCGAGAATGGTGACCCAAGCACGCCAGGTACAGCAGCAGACGCCGCAACAGACGTCCCAAAGTACAATATCCTCGGAGTCGCCATGGCGCGCCACCCAGGGGCCACCTCTAGACCTCCCTCTGCGGAAACAGACCCCAAGCACGGGGAAACCACTGAAGCTACCAAATCTGCCACGACTTGGCGCACAGAATCAGCAGTCTTCTCAGCAGCAGAATGGTCAGCTTCCGCCACTTGGCCAGTACAATTCCCAAACCAACCAGTCTCAACCGGCCCAGCAGCAGAAGTTTGTTGGCCATCATCACCAAGGCGAACCGCAGCCAACGTTTGCTCAAATCGTACAACAGGCACAGCAGGCTCAGCAGGCACAACACGCTCCAAATATGTCTCCTGCTCTCGGCAAGACAGCCACGGGCTCGCCGCGGCTTCCTAAGCTTAACGGCACGCCTGCCACTCCGTCGCCACACATGGGAAACAACGGCGACTCAGCAGCAAACATTTTAGGCTCGGTCAACTCGCAGATGATGCCCAAACTGAACGCGTCGTCTGGGATGTCCGGCTTGAACACGGTGCTTCCGGGCATAGCTAATCAAAACCATGCCTCGCCCTCGCGCGGCGTCAAACAAGCCGTACCGAACACTGCAATGCTCCAAAACTTGAGTCTTGGAGAAGGAAATGCGTCCGGCGTCAACGCTGCACCAGGCGCGCGACCGCAATCGGACTCGGAAAAGTACGGACTCAAGTCACTGCTTGGGGTAATGGACATGCGAGACAAGGAGCGGCAAAATGTAGTTTTGGGGTCTGATCTCGGCCAGACGGGACTCAATCTTGGACATAGTGACGAGAAGCTGAGTCGTACATTCGCTTCGCCCTGGCAAGAGACATCTACGCATACGCTCGTTCCAGACTTCCAGCTGCCTGCATGTTACAATATTCCCACTGTTGTCCCCCAACAGCAAAAGCTACAAAACTTCGACGAGGGGGCTCTTTTCTATATATTCTATACAATGCCGCGTGATGCCATGCAGGAGGCTGCTGCAGTTGAGCTCACCAACCGAAGCTGGCGGTATCATAAGGAGCTCAAGATGTGGCTAACAAAAGACCCCCTCAGCGAGCCCATCCAAACCAACAACCAGGAGGAGTCGGGAATCTACATCTTCTTCGACCCGACCTCCTGGAAGAAGGTCAAGCGGGACTATGTTCTTTATTACCCTGACATCGCGTGAATTATTTCTGTAATCAAAACAAGCTAATCTAGACTCTTTCCTGTCAGCGCCACAACTCTAGCTCTGCCTTAACGTTTCTCTATGAATCGTCCCTCATGTTTCTGCCTCTATGGGTCTTCCTTTATGAATTTCCCTTATCATTTTCGTGCCATCATTTTGTTATTTAATTATTACCCTACCTCACAGTCCCATTTGCATGGGGAAGGGGCTGCTGCGGCGGGCCTCGGGGCGCTGGCAATGCTGTGTGTAACAAGTAGCCAGACGGCAGGCCGGTCTGTTTACTGCGTACTGCATAGACACCTTATGCGATCGAAGACACTATCACGTTCTCTGCCGTCAACCCTACCCTTTTCATGCTGCTAATCGGAGTGCTAGGGTAAGAGTAAGGTACGCGTCGCACCACCAAACTGGCTGCTGTGCCGTCAATTTAGACAGCCCTATCGAATGAAACACGTACCGTAGTAAGGTGCTATGGAGTTCTGTACGTCGTTGCTTCTTACTAGCGGCACTGTAATGCAGCTTAAACGCGTAGTCGTGCGGGTTTTGACGCGCGCCACAACACGAATAGAAGGCCGGGCGTTTAATTAATGTCACGTGAGTGTCATCTCCACCAAAAATAGGAATCATGCAGGTTCGCCGAAAAGCCAGCCCCCCTGTCTCAGCGACCACCCATCCTGGGATTACTCGCCGAAAAGTTCTACATACCAGAGCACTTTAAACGTCCTAGCACTTTTTGTTTGCCATGGACAGAAGTGGCTCGTTCAAGCGGGTGCTAAACCACGACGATCCTGAGCGCCTGTTCGGCTCCGACGGTGACCTCAGTCGCAAGCGGTCGCTTATCCGGCCCGAGCGGCAGCGACTATCCAGGGATGACCCGCACTACTACTATGCTCTTGCTTCGGAGGCCAGCAATGTCAGTGTGCGGCCCAGCACAACGGGCAATGACCCGCTGTTGGCCGGCAGCCAGACATACCACAGCGGCCTCAGCGCTGAGGCCGACCGGTTTAGTGGCGACGAGCAGCCCATCTTGGACCGACAAGGTAGTCTTCTGCGGTCGTCCTCGCTGCTCTCGCGCACTCGCCAGCATTCGTTCCGACGCTCCGGCAGCGTCAAACGCACAGGAAGTGTGAGCCGCTCCGGATCTAGGAGTGACCACCAAGACTCTCGCACATCATATGGGTCGCAAACAAACGAACCGCTTTCTGCTTCGAGCTACATCCACGATGAAAGTGAAGCAGCGCCAGTCGAGGCCGACACCGCCCCCGTCCCGGAGACTCCACAGGAGACCATTGAAGATCACTCTCCTCATATGCCCACCAACGGTGAAGATATTGGAGAAGAGGAGAGGCCAGCGGTCGACCAGACACACTCGCTGGCTGCGTACGAGCCGGAACTGCCTCCGCAGAACGGCAGCCCGGAAAGCAATCTCGATTGGGACGACGACTTGGACGAGAAGCTGCCCGCTCGACGCCCCATCATGCCTAAGGAAAACAAGTTCGATCTGTGGGCGACATACTGCAAAGTACTGACCTTCCCCGTTGTGCCGGCCATGATGCGTCCATTTGGCATGACCACACCGGACCGGCAAATGGCCTGGCGTGAGAAGATCGGATTGATCTCAGTCATTCTGATGTGTGGTGCCTTTGTTGGCTACCTCACATTCGGTTTCACCGAATCCGTATGCAAGAATAAGGGAGTTCGCATTCATGTTGGAAATATGCCCTCCGACGACTTGCTTATTTCGGGCTCTGTGTACGACTTCGGGTCTTATGAACATCCTGGGGTCGATGGCATTGAGGACAACTCTCCCATCCTTTATCCGCCCGTGAATGCAGGTGGCAAGGACGCATCTTTCATGTTTCAAAATGTTAATGGCAACTGCAAGGGTTTAATCAAGCCTAAGAGCAACACATCCATCCCCCACAACGACGACGGCGAAATGGGGTGGTACTTCCCTTGCCAGCTTATCAATTTGAGCAACAATACCCTTGTCGATAACGAAGACCTTGTGAAAAATGGCACAAAACTTTACGACGGCTGGGGTTGCCACACTCATAACAGTGCCCGTGATGACCTTTACAAGCGAAAGCGCACTGCATTGATTTACTATACATGGGAGGACCTGAGCCATACAAATGGTAGCCAGCTGATAAACTTCAATGGTGATATCCTCAACCTCGACTACCTCGATCACTTACTACGTGATGATCTTGACTATCCCGAGATTTTCGATGTCCTTCGTCACGACACGTCGCTACGTGGTCGTGATATCTCCCAGGAGATGAGTTATGGCCAGCACCGTACCGCGATGAAGTGTCTGCGTGAGATCACGAAGGTTGGGGAGGTAGACACCGAGGCAATCGGCTGCATTGCATCAAAGGTCGTGCTCTATGTCTCGTTGGTTTTCATCATGGGTCTCGTGGTAATTAAGTTCCTCCTTGCATGCTACTTCCGCTTTTTTGTGGCTCGTGCTCAGGGTGCCTTCACTATATCTGAGCGAGAATTCGCGCAGCGTGATCGCCAGATCGAGAACTGGGGTGACAATATTTACTCGTCAGCCAATGGCTATCGTGATGGAATTGTGCCCACCTCGCCTGCAGTTGGTGATGAGCTTGCTAACTCCCCGGGAACGCTGGGTACGCCCAACTCTCGCCGCTTCTTACCGCTCAGTTCATCACCGCACATCGGGGCACAGAAACCAGACTCGGCAGCAATGTCGATCGCTGATCCAAACCAAAATAAGCGTCGCTCTGTGTTCATTGAGAAGCTCACGAACCCTCATCATGAGTCGCAGCGTATCAAGGGCGTCACAATGACAACCCAAAACCCCGAAGTGAGCTCATCGAAGGTCGTAAGTGGTCAGAGTTTGCAGCGCCAACCTCTTTACCGTCAATCTGTGTTCAGTCGCCCAGGAACCATCTATGAGCAATATGGAAACTCACAGCTGGAGGACATTTCTTACCGTGGAGCTGAACCTGAGGCTATCTCAATGGACGATCTTGCCCCGCCATCATCGATGTACACTGCGGCTAGCGAAATCGGTCGCTCAGAGTCACCCTACTCGGTTATCTCTGATAACGCTTCCTCAGCGCCTGTTCCAAGTGGGCCAGTCGGGGGTGTCACTGAATACAATGTGCCGCAGCCGCCGGTTGACTTCCAGCCATTCGGGTATCCGTTGGCTCATGTAATGTGCATGGTCACTGCGTACTCTGAAAGCGTGGAAGGCTTGCGAACTACTTTGGACTCTGTATGCACTACTGAGTATCCCAATTCCCATAAGCTCATTGCGATTGTCTGTGATGGTTTGATTAAGGGCTCTGGAAATGATATGACCACGCCGGAAATCTGTTTGTCAATGATGAAGGACTTCAGCGAGCCCATAGAGGACGCAAAGGCATACTCTTACGTGTCAGTCGTGAGTGGCAAAAAGCGTCACAATATGGCTAAAGTTTATGCTGGCTTTTACAACTATGATGACAGTACTGTGCCTCCTGAACAACAGCAGCGTGTGCCGATTCTCTGTGTCGTTAAGTGCGGGACTCCCGCAGAGGCCGGTGCTGCTAAGCCGGGAAATCGTGGCAAGCGTGATTCCCAGATCATTCTAATGAGCTTTTTGCAACATGTGATGTTCGATGAGCGCATGACTGAGCTTGAATATGAAATGTTCAACGGAATCCGGAGCGTCTCCGGTATAGCACCAGACTACTACGAGATGATGCTAATGGTGGATGCTGACACTAAGGTATTCCCTGACTGCCTAACGCATATGTGTGCTGAAATGGTTTCGGATCCGGAAATCATGGGATTGTGCGGTGAAACGAAGATTGCCAACAAACGCGACACCTGGGTCACTATGATCCAAGTGTTTGAGTACTTCATTTCGCACCATCAAGCTAAAGCCTTCGAATCTGTGTTTGGTGGTGTAACTTGTTTACCAGGATGCTTCTCCATGTACAGAATCAAGTCCCCCAAGGGTGCTGAAGGCTACTGGGTACCTATCCTTTGCAATCCAGACATTGTTGAGCGTTATTCTGATAACAATACGAGCACTCTTCACCGCAAGAACCTGTTGCTTCTGGGTGAGGATCGTTTCCTCAGTACGCTAATGTTGCGGACCTTCCCGAAACGTAAAATGATGTTCGTGCCGAAAGCAGCTTGTAAGACTATGGTTCCTGATGAATTTAAGGTCTTGCTATCACAACGTCGTCGTTGGATCAACTCCACAATTCACAATCTCTTTGAGCTAGTGCTGGTACGAGATCTCTGCGGAGTCTTCATTATCTCAATGCAGTTTGTTGTTTTCGTAGATTTGATTTCGACGCTTGTACTTCCCGCTGCCATCTCGTTCACTCTTTACGTTGTTGTTATTGCATGCTATAAAAAGCCAACGCCCACCTTGTCACTTATTCTCCTGGCCATGATTCTGGGATTACCCGGTGTTCTCATTGTTGTCACCGCAACTCGTGCATCTTATGTGCTATGGATGTTGGTGTACTTGGGTGCGCTACCCATTTGGAATTTTGTGTTACCGATGTATGCTTACTGGCACTTCGACGACTTCTCATGGGGCGACACGAGAGCCATCGTTGGCGGTGATAAGGGGCATGAGGAAGACCAGGGTGAGTTTGATTCTTCTCAAATTGTAATGAAACGCTGGAGAGAGTTCCAACGCGATCGCGCTCGTGAGGCGTACACTATGAGCAACCAAGCAAGCAGTAGTGTCAACGACCTAGGGTACGCTTCGCAGCAACAAATGTAGAGAGATCTGTTTCTTCTTACTTATGTATGTTTATTCTTAAGGATCTGCTGTAATAATGGGAGCACTTCTTTGTCCGCTCTAGAGAGCATGTCTAGCACCAGCAAGTTAATACTTTCCAAGCGAAGTTTGGCTGGATAGCTCTCCTCCAGTTGATGTAAAATGAAGAGTAGCTCGTCGCGCACAACTTTCCGGATGGGCTCCGCCCCTAGCATTCGACAGTCACCAACATACTGCAGCAAAACAGCCCTAATGCGGAATTCGTACAGTTTGCGCGCTAGGTAAGCATATTCGATCTCTGCTGCGGCCAAACGTTTCATCAAATCCAAACAATAATACGCAATTTTTTGGCGCGGTAATGGTTTAGGAGGCTCCACAGTTCCATAATCAAATCCCATGTCTAGCGTTGAGTCCTGACTCTGATAATATTTCAGAGTTAATAGAGAACGCTCATATATTACTGAATGTGTGAGCACCGAGCTCAAAAAGTCATTCCACCCATTGAGCGAAACAGACTTTTCTTTAATGATGGAAACAAACTTCTCCATAAAATCAATAGTCTGTTCCTCTTCCTTTGCGCCAGTGCGTCCCCCTCCTGACAAAATCAGTTGCCCACCTTCAATCAAGTCGCGCTCGTTGTCATTATTCTTGCCAGGGGTCAAATCTAACAACAAAAGGAAGAGGTCAGTGGGCTCCGGCTCACTGCCGCCGAGCCTCAAAATCTTATTCATGGTCTTCAACAGCCCAGGAACAACTGAAGATATGTTATCATCGACGTTGTCCAAAGACCTGATGATATTTGCAAGCGTATTTTGAGCCCATGTAGATAGCCCTATGAAATTGGGATTCCCCACAGTTGGTTCCTCGAAGGGAGAAAGCGCCATGGTGCTCAGAGTATTCATGTATTGCGCCAACAAAACCGTATCAGTTCCGAATTGAATCTCTTGAAGGTGCGAAGTACATGTTTGTTGCAGAGGTGACATGCTGAAATTGCGCGACCCGCCGAAGCGGTAGTACGGGAACAGTGCGCAAGCCGAAATCAATTCAATCGCTTCAGTTGCAGGCCCAGAAGTCTTTATGAGAGGGAACAATTTTACCAATGCAGTCAATGCATCAGTAGTTGGCTTAGGTGCATGTTTGCCATTGGGTGGCGATGTGTTCTGACGAGCCCAGAATGTCCAAATATAGTCCTTTGGAAGATTCTCAGCTGCGGGGTTTGACAAAATGGCAGATAAAGATTCATAGCAAGAGACGGCCACCTGGGGCGATTCTTGCACACAAGTGTCCAGAAAGTCTATCCAATTTTTGACAAAAGACTGAAACTCTTGCAATTTTACGAAAATCGACATGAAAGTCACGTAAATGGTCGTGACGCCATCGATAAGGAGGCATAATGTTTCTTGTCGCTCGGTTAACTCATCAACCGCACTGAGCGACTCGGCTGATCTCATAAGAGCCGGAAAGGCAAGTTTGTGGGCCGTAGACCACACAGACAAAGGCAGCTTGTGTCCGTGAGTGCTGAATAGCCGTAGAAATATCTGTATAGCGCCAGTGCGAACTTGATGTTGAGCCACCGTTCCAGCAATTCCAGCAAGCTTGAGAACTGCCAACAGCCATAAAGCAAACCTTTTTGAGGGGCAAGACTCATCACGAGCAAGCTCGACTAGCTTCTCTTCCGTTATAGCAAGCGATGGGTCTAAGTCGGCTCCGAGCTTGTCCCCGCTCATTAGATGATCACAGACGCTCCAGAAAAGGGAGGTTGACGTGAACGAGGTATTCAGATCTATAGTTTGACGCGAGAACTCGTCAAGGCACAATGTCAGATTAAACACACACGAGTAGGGGATGTTTTGCAGAAAATCTGAACAGACGAGCTCTAAGGTGCGGAAAGCCGGTCGCATAAGTTCCATCTGGCCTGTAGAAGGTACAGGGGAAACCACAGCAAATATTTCCTCCCACCCAGATAATAATTTGGCACCAAACTTATCGAGAAGACCATTTAAATTCTCAATAGTGTGAACCCGAACGTCCAGATAGTCGCAATCCATTTGTTGGCACAGCGAATGAATTATCATACTATGCGCTGCCTTCGTCTTTTTCGTTGCCTCATTATCGTCTTGGTCGAGATGATCTACGTCAACGCCAGCCGTTGCTTCGTTCATAACAGTGAGTCCTGTGCGATTGATCACAGTGGCCGCTTGTTTTTGTTTGCTAACGAGTAAACTTTTCAACAGGATGGTGGCTAATGTCGCCCAGCACTGCGTGTCAGGGTCAGCAAACCGCTCAACATTGACGTCAGCGAGTTCCTCTAGCAGAGCAAAATGGATTGACTCACCGCCGGTACCCAGCGCGTTCATGAAGTGTACAATGGCTTCGCTGGACAGGTTTGGTGAGCCATCCATGAGTTTGCGAAGGGCTGCTGAGATGACCTTGTATTCCGGATCATTCGAACCAAATAAGTTCTGATCGGAAGGAGCATAACCCCCCACTTGATAGTAGAGGTGGGTGATGGCATCAGCAATTAACGACCAGGACGAACCCAATTGATTTCCTAGAGCATAGCCAAGGTTAAACAGAGCACGCACGCAAAGCGTGATACGTCCCAACAAGCGTTGGCGCAGTTCAGCATCCTCAGGAAGATAACTGTACTGGTTCAACAAGAGTATGAATTCATCACGCGGCTCCTTGAGGGCAAGGATACCGGCAGAATGTGCTAGCCGCTGTACGGACCGCACAACGGCTCTATAAAGCTCGAGATCCATGGCAGCACCCAGGGCTATGGAGAAGCAATTAAGCAGCGGAGTAGTGAGTTTGCGCGATAAGCCCTGCACCTTGCCCTGTAAAGGAGCCAGCTTGTGAATGTCATCCGCTAGCGAATTCAGGGATTTAATAATGAGCAAGTAGGTATACTCGTTGTTGATACGAGGCTGCTCGACACGGTCGAGCATATCAATGACCGGTTGCTTGAGTGACATGTGGCGGTTGAGAATGATGCCTTTGCGTGGAAAAGGCAGCGTAGTAGCCGACGCTTGTGTTACTCCGCTTGAGACCGAGGCTTGTTCCGAGTTGGTCGAATTTGTGTCGTTTCCAATATAATGGTCGTACTCCTCTAGACTGAGCTCTGAAGCGAGTCTGAGTCCATCCTTACTACTGAGGATTTGGGAGAACTCAGTGACTATTGTTTTTATCACGTCGGTTCTACTCTTTTCACCGTCATAACGAGTGTACAGGTCGAGCACAAGGTTTACCTCGAGGAAAATTCCTTGCAGCACCTCAAGGCAGAGTGCGCGTTTCCATGCGTACCCATTGGAAGCTGTTTGCGTGATGGTAGACAGAATAACTTCGGACTCGGTGGTGACAATGTCCAGGTGTTGTCGCAGCAGCAGGTAAAATATCCGGGTCACGCGAAGGACAATGGGGAAGTCCGAGGTCTCGGAAAACAAGCGCAGCAGCAGAGGAGTGACACGCGAACGCAGAATGGTTGCCAGCTCGGTGTATTTGTGGATGAGCCCTGCCTGGTTCGTCAAAGTGAGCTCAAGAAGCTCGAGTGTGAAAGTCAGGGGCAGTTCTTTGATGGCTATGAATCGCGGCGGCTGCTTCTCGGCTATGTCACAGAGGTCGAGCAAAACCATGGCGGAGTCATGGAGGTGCGGCGGCACCGTAAAGGTGACCGTGTCACTAGTGTCGATGGTGATGACCTGGTCCGGGTGGTTGTTTTCCTTTATTTCTGTGCGATCGAATATACCCGTGACGAGCTGTTGCAGTGTGGCGTAAGCAGCGTTGTGGACCATGGCAACCTTGTTGTTACTGAGCAGCTGCGCGCAGACCTGCAGAAGCTCGACAATTAGCTCTCCAGAGAGGTCAGCCGAGAATTCGTAGAGCAGGACAGGAAGCACCTGGAGGATTTTCAATTGGATTCCCAGGCCGAGCTGCGTAGCCTCCATTAGGGCACGCAGAAGCTCGTGCAGCCGGCTCGGCGCAATGCCGCGGTAGACCGCCAGGTTCTGGATGCACTGCAGGGCCGACGCGCAAGACTTTGCGCTAGCCTCGGAGCATGCCAATATGAACGGAGTGACGAAGTCTGGGTACTTGCGGAGCGAGCTGATCGCATCAGGATCCGAGTCAAACGACTGGCTCACCGCATCCAGCACGGTCAGCGCCTTGTCGCTCGAGGTAGTTAGCTCGGTGTTGCGGCGTCGGGAATGCGCGCTCAGGTTTTTGAGCTCCGATTGTAGCGACGCAATGGTCGACATCGCCTCCGCTTCTGCCTAGCTCCTGCGCGCTGTAGATCTAGATGGCACGAGCTCTCACTCACAGCCCGATCCACTGGATGTGTGTACGCTTGGGTGAGGGTAGGACAACTCGGGGGAGAGGAAGAAGGAGCCCAGGCCAGGACGGCCCAGCTAAGTAAGCGGGGATAAAGTGGGTGAGTGCCACCACCTAACAGAACTTTCTATTGCATCCATAAGCACGCCCGCAGCTGGACCATATTCGAGGGATGTTTTCCGGCGTGCGTGTGGGAGCAAGGGTGCGGCCAGGGGCTGTTCCTGGCGCCATGCAGCGGCTGCAGGCGCGCCCGCCCAGGACGCCGCAGCAGCGGTTCAAGAGCGAGAGCGCGATGCAGGTGGACAAGTTTCCGTACAAGCATCTCACGGTCACGGACATGAAGCACATGAGCGCCGACATGGAGTACTCGACGTCGATCCCGCTGCGCAGCTTCTTCGCGCAGCACAAGCTGCTGATGCCCGTGCCTAAGCCCGAGGTGCAGCCGCAGGAGGACAGCATAGCCGAGGAGCCAGTGTGGGTGAACGTGGCGACGCACGGCGGCAAGCGGCCGGCGTTCATTGGCGACGGGCGGCCGGTACTGAACCCCGTGCCTGAGCCCGTTGCGCACCGCCTGGGCCCGTTTCTGCGCGGCCAGGCAGGGCCGCGCCGGGCCGAGGGCGTCGCTGGCCGCGTGGGCAGCGGCTCTGTCATGGGCCCGGGCTCGGGCATTGCGAATCCGCAGGAGATCAACGCGGCGCTGTCCCGCCTGAGGGTGATGATGAACCAGATCACCGAGGAGAACCTTCCGGGCGGGATCGGGTTCATCCACCTCCCGCTGCGGGTCGACAACCAGGGCCAGGTCCCCATCATGGAGGACGCCGTCGACCACAGCGAGGTTGATGCCACCAGTGTTCGCCGCAAGCGAAAGCTGAAGATGAACAGGCATAAATACCGGAAGCGCTTGAAGGAGCAGCGCACGCTGCGCCGCCGCCTTGGTAAATAAGTTATTTTCCTGCTTGTATATAACCCCATTTTTCTCATTAGATTTTTTTTTTGTTTCATATAAGCTCTACTTCCGAGGACAAACGCGGTAATACTGGGCCGGTCGATGCGACACGGCCCGCGCTCTACCTGCCTGGCTCGAGCTGCGGCTGCACGCACAGCTAATGGTATTTTTTTCCTTGCCGCGACAGGAGTGACTCTTCTTCAGGTCGTCCCCCGTTATCCAAATCCCCACCGCCCGCGACGCGGGCGCGACTCAAGTAGCGCTATTAAACCAAGTATTCTAGGTAGAACCCGTACGGTTGCTGCGCGTTCGGGGCGGCCGACCCGTGGACCTGGCGGCCCTAAGTCAGCCGCGCCGAGTCCGTTTGTCCTAAGGTTTGGTAACCCTTACGCCACGCAGCCTTTAACCGCATAGGTAAGTAAGACGCAGGACTCTTCTCTGTCAAGCCTCCGTATCCAATCCCCCCCTTGGAACCCATTGGGCACCTATTGCGTGCCGGCTGAGAGCTTTGGAGATATGGGCCACGATCTCCGCATGCCGGCAGCCTTTGTTGCGCTGCAGCGGAGCCAAATCTTCGACTCTGCGGCCACGGAGGTGGGAACGGACCGCACCATAGACGTATCGGTTGAGGTGAAGCCCGGCGAGCTCGACCGCGGCTCAGACTCCCAGGACGCCGACACTTCGACCGAAACGCCGATCACCGAGGCCAACGGGGACGAGGACGACCTGTTTTTCGAGAACGAGCCGAGTGTGCCGCAAAGCAGGGCCTCCTCGATTAACAACGACTCGTCCAAATACTCCGATGGGCCCGCGCCTGCGTCCGCGCCTGCGTCCGTGCCTGTGTACGAGGCAGACAAGGTCTACCAAATACCCACGGGCTCCGCGCCGCTGTCGAGCCGGTCGTTTGCCGCGCAGAACTACTACCGCGACCAGCGCGTCCCGGCCGCGACGAAGTTTGCCGCCAGCACGCCAGCGCTCAGTCGTAGCGACTCGCAGCTTGGCCACCGCTCCGCGCCCAGTCAGGACTCGCAGGCTGCCATGCAAGCCCGCCTTGCGTCCACGGCGTCGTTCAGCTCCGGCGTCGACCGCTACGGCTTCAAAAACCAGAGCAACTACATTAGCAACAACGAGTTTCTCGCGTGGTCGGCCGATTATACAAAGTACTGCGACCGCCGCAAGGAGAAGTGGCGGATCCTGCTCAGGGAACACGGGCTGGATCCGGGCTCGGACGTCGAGGCGCCAGTGCGGTTCCCGCCAGAGAGCCAGCGGCTGAAGCGGTACGTGCGCAAGGGCATCCCACCAGAATGGAGAGGCAACGCGTGGTTTTGGTACGCGCGCGGCCATGAGAAAATGAACGCGCACCCGGGACTGTACGCAAAGCTGGTAGTGGACACAGAAACGCTGAAGAATGGCGACACCGAGCATATCGAGCGCGACCTGCACCGGACATTTCCTGATAACATTAATTTCCGTAACGATCCCCTCACGAATCAGGAGAGCGAGCTGCTGAGGGCTCTGCGCCGCGTGCTGCGCAGCTTCTCCATCTACCAACCCAAAATCGGCTACTGCCAGAGCCTGAACTTCATTGCTGGCAACTTACTTCTATTTATTGACGAGGAACGAGCATTCTGGCTGCTTGTCATCGTGACGCAAAACTACCTGGCTGGGCTCCACGACGTAAATCTTGAGCAGGTGAACATATCTCAGGGCATCCTCATGATCAGTGTGCGGGACCGGCTACCCAAAATATGGACGGCGCTGAACCTCGAGCAGTCTTTCGAGGATAATTTCATCTCTAATCTGCCGCCGATAAGCCTGTGTACGGCGCCCTGGTTCATGAGCGTGATGGTGAACGTGCTTCCAACCGAAACTATGATGCGGGTCTGGGACTGCTTCTTCCTGGAGGGCCCTAAGACTCTCTATCGCATAGCGCTGACGATTTTCAAGCTGGTCGAGCCCCAGCTCTGCCAGGCCAGCGACGAGCTCGAGGTGTTCCAAATAGTGCAGGCGGCGCCGCGCCGGCTCTACAACCCAGAGATTCTCATGAAGTCGTGTTTCAAAAGGTCCAATGGGTTTGGACACATTTCCAACGAGGATATCGCCATGCTGCGGGCATTTGTGCAGACCCGCCGCAAACTAGCATTAGAGGGCTCGCCGCCAATCACTAGCGACCGCCACGAGTATGCGCGGCTGCACCGCGGCCGCCGCATCAAAGCCAAACTCAGTCTGTATCGATGACTACACACAGCTTATTTATAATTTATCGTCTTAATCTGTGATATATGGCATTCGTTGTTGTCGTCTTCCACACTCTCTTTCTCTCTCTCTCTGTTTGTGTAAATTAATGTGTGTCGCTCCGCTGTTGTGTGTGGATCTGCTGCCGTTGGTAATTAATTGCCCGACGTCTCTCCGCCATATGGCTAGTAACCATCAGGTGACTATGCGTACCCTGGAGCGTCTGGGCGCACCCACCCACCACCGCTCGGCATTGAAAAATCAGATTGTAGACCATCGAACGCAAAGCGGCTATGCGTCGGACCAGGCTGCACCTCTTTCATTGTGGTGCGCTGTTTCCGGGGCCACTGCGGTGCCCCAGCATCCCGTGGGCGCCAGTTTATACGCGTCTCAACTCATCGTACGTACAAAAGCACACGGTCGTGAAGGGCCAGCCCATAAACGCAGAGGCCGCAGCGAACGCACCAGGAATACAGGCACTGGCAGCCCGTCTGAATTTGCAGGACATTCCGGCAAGCTCGCTTGCCCGGACCCTCATTGACTCCACGAGCTCGCTCAATTATGTGACCAACAGCGGCCTCTCCAAGTTCGGCAAAACCTTACTGTCGTACCAAGTGTTCGAGCATTTCATGAGAAAGTACCCGCGACTGCCTCCGCAAGTACTGCGCCACGTCGTCGACACCTACACAGGCCTCCCCGCACTGGCAGAGCTCGCGACCCTATGGGGCGTGCAGCCAGACAACCGATCGTCGTTCGCACGATACCTTAGCGACAGCAGCGACGAGCAGGCGCTGGGCCGGCTCAGTTACAGTGACGACTCGCGCGTGGTAGAGGACGGCATTGTGCAAGTTGGCGTCGAGGGCTCGACAACAAACCTAAAGAACGCCATGGGCGCCTTCGTGCGCGCCCTTGTCGGAGCCGTGTACGCGCACCGCGGACTCGATGCTGCGGGCGTGTTTATCACAAACTATATCATAGCGCCGCGCAAGATCGACATCTCGAAGCTGATGGCGTTCTCCCGCCCGACGCGCGAGCTCGCTGTTCTGTGCGCGCGCGAGAACCTTGAGCCGCCTCTGTCGCGGCTCATTGCCGAGAGCGGCCGCTACTCGAGCCACGCCGTGTTTGTGGTCGGCGTGTTCTCCGGCTCCCAGAAGCTGGGGGAGGGACAGGGCTCCTCCCTGCGTGAGGCGCGCACGCGCGCTGCCGTCAACGCTCTGCAGGGGTGGTACCTGTACTCGCAGAGCACGGACAGTGCCGCGGGCGAAAAGAGAGCAGCATATATTGACGCAGGACAAATCGTCATTTAATGTGTGCAAGGTGTATATAACAAAACTCTTTTGTCATTCTCATTTTTTTTTCTTTTGCTATCCCTGAATACATGTATCGTTTATTTAAATGGATCCCGTCCGAACAGCACCACCACCTAACAGCACCACCACCGCTCTCATCGCTGCTCCCACGCGTATCGCCGGCGTCGAGGCTGGGGTTGTTTTGGTGGCCCTGTGGTGGGACAACAACGCGTGTGCTCTCTCTTCTGCCACCCCCTTCTACTGCCGCTGACCTAAACGGCGGATCCAGAGAGCTCGCACTACCATCGCACGAGAATGCCGGTACTTGAGCCCTTGACACTCCTGGCGGCAGTGCCTGTGCTCGGCCTCGCTGCGCTGGCATTTCTGTACGCCGTGGCTGTGTACCTTAGCCACCAGCCGCGGCGCGCGCTGCCCAGCGAGCTCGACTACCGCACGGTCTCCACGTCGGGGAAACTCCCGAACATAGAAACAGACCCGGCCGAGCTCGAGATCACCGTCGTGGTCCCCTGCTATAACGAGGAGGCGCGCCTGCACTCGCTGCTCGAGTCTGCCGTGCCGTACCTGCAGACCGCGTTTCCCAGGGCCTGGGAGCTGCTCATTGTGGACGACGGGTCGAAGGACCGGACAATGGAGGCAGGGCTCGAGTGGGCCGCGGCGCACGGCATTGAGGAGCAGCTGCGGTACTGCCGGTTCGTCTCGAACCGCGGCAAGGGCGGCGCCGTCACGCACGGCATGAAATGCGCTCGCGGACGGCTCATTCTGTTCGCCGACGCCGACAACGCGTCGGACTTTGCATGTTTGTCGGATCTGCTCAAGGCGGTGAAGGCAGACCTCGACATTGACAAGCCGTCGGTGGCCATTGGCAGCCGCGCCCATCTTGTGAACACGCAGGCCGTCATCAAGCGCAGCAAGCTGCGCAACTTCCTCATGCATGGCTTTCACACCCTTGTATACTGGTTCGGCATCCGCACGATCAAGGATACGCAGTGCGGGTTTAAGTTGTTCACTCGGAGCGCCGCCCGCAAAGTATTTCCATACATGCACACCGAGGGATGGATTTTCGACGTCGAGGCGCTGCTCATTGCAATGCGGAAAAACATTCCTGTTTATGAGATCGCGATTTCGTGGCACGAGGTCACTGGTTCAAAGATCGATCTTGCCCGCGACAGTATCAAAATGGCAGTTGACCTGGTCTCCATGCGGCTCTCCTATTGGTTTGGCATCTATAAAGATGGCTCCACCGCGGAGCAAGCTGCCCAAAAGAACCGCTAAGTGAGTGACCGTCCTTGATTGCAAGGGAAATCATAAAAGAGGCAATTAGAAACCAAAATAAACAGGAGTTGTCAAGCTTCATTATTATAATAGTAATCACCCTGTTAACAGAGATACGAGAGAAGACAAGAGAGAAGAGGAGAAATAATACAAGTAAATAAATTAAAGTGTAGTACTAGGCTTAGGCTCGGCGCTGCGGCGAGCCAAAGCTGGCAGGACGGTACGGGCTGAACACATGTGACTGGTCCCGGATCGGCGTGTCGAAGGGCCGCCGAATTGGCGTGATCATGACGCCAGGCGAGAGGTCAAAATCGAAAATGCTCGCGCCCAAATGCAACGACTGGCTAGAATTCGCATTGCCTCCTTCGCCAGCACTTATCGGGCCCGCGTTAGGTCCACTGGGCTCTCCACTGCCGCCAAACCCAACCGACTGTGTTCGTCTATGGTCAGCCTTTGCGTCATCAAAGTCTATCATCTCTGAAATGGCGCTCAGACTCGACTTTCTGCGATGGTGACCCCGAGGCTGGCCGTCTATAGGCGCCGATCCAGGACGCACGGGACTGATGTCAAACGGATTAAGGTGGGCGTTCCGCGTCGAGCCCGGATGTAATAGCGGTGGCGGCGCAAGCATCGGCTTGCTGCTGCTCAACTTACGGTCCGGAGTTTCAGGTACTTTCAAGAACGAGTCGGACTGCTTCTGACTCTGCTGCGAGAGTTCTACCGGCAGTGTTTGCGAGTGGCCATCCTGAGACGCAATGAAGCTTGAGTCACTGTTGAAGCTTGGATAATTGCTTCCGCGTAATACTCGGTTGGGAGAAATGGTTTGTGTTGCGTTGTCGCCATAGTCTCGCTTTGATTGATCAAAGCTAAAGAAGCTAGTGCCGTCACTGTCTGTTTTCTTGTGCCCAGTGTCAGCTTGCGCCTCGTCTGTACTACTCGGTCTATGCTGCTGGTTGGCGGCACTGGACTCATGATCATAAATTGGTTCCGAAGGTGCTGTCTGATACTTTCGCCGCACTATTCGCTGTGGTACATTGCTTGGACGAGACAAAGTCAGTTGCTTCGGTGCTAGTGAAGCATCCGTAACAGGGACCTTGAACACATTCTGGTCTGGTTCCTCGTCCGCCGAGCCACCATCGAACGAGGGATGAACCATTACCTGCGGCACAGCTTTCTGGGGTATGGGAGCACTTTCTCTACGAGCGGATGGATTAGCCTGGTGACCTGGCTCGAATCGGAATTCGAACTGGCCTTGGCCGTGCCACTGAGAAGTCTTTGACGACGCTGGGCCTGTTCCTGCTAGTGGAGATGCAATGGCCCCTGATGATTGAGCGAAGTCGCTGCTTCCCGATGACGATGATGGAGCAGCCATGTTGTGCAATTGCGGCAAGACCACATCAGGCCTTCGCTTGCGTTTTCTGCTTTCAGGCGCTTGATCCGTAGCCCTAGCAGTCTCGTTGAAGGATTTCGAAAGCAACTCCTGTTCGAGGCGATCATCTGGTTCAGTCCCATCCGAAGGAATGGTCGACTCAGGCGGCTGGGAAGGCGCTGGTCCGGCCATTGCACCTGGGCCTGGACCCGGACCTGGGCCTGGGCCTAGGACTGGTGGTCCTAGTGATGCTGGCTGGGGCGCCAGCACACCGAATGCATGAGGCACAGTAATATTTGACGGGTCCTGTGGAATTATGATCGCTTCAGATCCTCGTTTAGGAGGACGGGGCCTGGCAAACTGATATTCCTGGCCAGCAGCTATTGTCCAGTAGTTACCCTTTCCAGGGTCGTCTTTGGGGCGCTCCTTTTTAACAAAAGCTTTATTAAGGCTCAGGTTGTGTCGAATCGAGTTGTGCCAACTTGGCTTCGTCTCGCGATAAAACGTGAACGTATCCATAATCCATGCGTAGATTTGCGACAAGGTCAGCTTGCGTTCTGGGGCCCGGAGAATCGCCATTCCAATTAGTGTGGCGTAGGAATAAGTAGGCTTCTCTCCAGTATCCTCAATTTTGGGCATACTTCGCGGCGACGGAATCTCCATCGTCTCCGGATTGGACTCGGCTGTATACTGCGGAGTCTGGCTACGTCCTATAAGATCCCGGTCGGGATACCGTGTCTGTGGTGGGATCGTTGAAGGCACGCTTGCACGATGAACCTCGAATGCAGGCGTACTCATGGGTCTCTCATACCCAAGGCGCGTGGGGGTTTGCGAGCTGGTGCTAGTAACAAAATCGCTGCCGCGGCGCTCATGGGGTGACGCTGTTGGGGAGAGGAGAGCATGAGTGTAGGCCATTCGGGGCTGAGTGCTATGTCTTCTTGGTTCTGCGAAATTTTGAGAAGGAAGTAAAGGCATCTGGGTTTCATTGCCTTCTCCTGGCACTGCTGCTGCTGCTGCTCCTCCTTTTTCTCCATAATACTGAGCATACTGGGCGTACTGGTTCATAAAGCTGGATACTTCTGAGTAGGAGCCGTGGAGTGCCGGATCCAGCTCCCCGTTTGACGACGCCGGAGATTGACGAGAAGTTGCAGCACGCGCCTCCTTCGCCAACGCAGATTTGGGCGCCCTGGGTTTCACGACGCTGGGCTTCGAGGAATCCTGGCTGTGGCCCGTTCCTGTGGCGCCGGGCCTGTGCGTACTCTGCGGCGTTCGCAGCATGCTGGGCTGTTCTGTTGCCCCTGTGGACTTCGGATCGAACTCTGCTTTCCAAGTGTAGCGGCTGCTGGAAGGCGGCGGCGGCAAGTGGACGGAGCCCAGAGGATGGGGCAGCTCCAATGAATTGGCCACTTGCTGCCGCTGTATGATCTTTGCGTCATTGCGCGGTACGTATGGTGCGGGGTTGTCGCCCATTAAAAGCCAAGTACCCGTTCAGAGGACACGCTGGTCGGAGTGCGGCAGGAACTGCCAGCAATTTTTCAACAGACGATGCCGCGGCTTCGTATTTCCGATGCAGCAGGACGCGGCTCTTTCTGGTGAGAGCCTCCTTTTATCCCTTGCCTATCTTCGCTGTCTAGAGGCTGATTCCTTCTTTCGGACTGGCCTGCGTTGACGCTAATAGAACTGACTTCGTTGACAGCAAATTGTAGCCGCACGTTCTCTGTCTCACACAGAATGCACCTAAATTGATAGAAGAAGGGTGCTCTCCGCAGATCTAGAGGGTAACTGCTATAGCTAGGCTTCGCAGATTAAAACTAGATTCGGGCAGTCCTGATGCATGCTATCACGCTGCGGAATTCTACCCTTGCCCATTATGGGCGGGTAGGGCACGTACCCGACGCGTCTTCTTAGCAGCTGGCTGCACTATGTGGAGCCACCATTCCATAATTGCGCGGTTCTTTTCGCGGATGTTAGCATCTGGGTCTCAGAAACAAGAATGAGATTAAGATTCAGGTCGCATACGCGCGGTTTTTTTAAAAATATTCTAAGGAAGCACAAGAGCTTTTGTCTGCATTAAGGGTCGCTTTCTCCAACGCGAACGATCGATGGCTGCTCCACCTGCGTGCCATAGTCCTGTGGCTTTTGCTCTGATGCATACCGCTCGCTGCAATAAGCAGCCGGAGGCGACGGGAAGAGTATGTGGTTGAATGTGGTAACCCGTATGTAGTATCTGGTGTGGGTGCTGTGTAAAAAAAGGTCGTCGTCGACCGCACGGCCAAGGGCATATATCTAGGGTACTTCTACTGCCGCTGCTGCCTGCTAAAATAAGGGTTTGCTTTATCAGGATCTCGACGGGAACCCTCGGAAAAAAGAAATGTACCGTGTCACGAGCAGCAGCAGCAGCAGCGGCAGCAGCAGCGGCAGCAGCACCACCAGCACCACCACCGTATTCTCTCTTTCATATATTACTGATCAAGGTACTTGTCTGAATCATATTATTATATACTCAGTCGATAGCAAGTGGATTAAGTCTACAAATATTAAAATTAAGCCCATTTTCCAAGAAGGGCCATTAGACCAGCACCCCATAGGAAAACGAACAATTGATAGTTCAACATCCAAATGTTTTTAGTGCGGTGAGGATTGAATATAAAGTCTCGAGCAAGAAGCTCCACAAAGCCCGTGTAAAGAAGCACGCCCGCCGACATGGCGTCAAGAACGCCAGACACGATTTGCGCATTATAACCGCTGTCACGATAGCTTGTACGCACACCGAGCCCAATCGCAATCGCAATAGGCGTTGTTAGAGAATAAGCCAAGGCAAGAACATAGGGAACCCATCTGCGGTTGCGCGGGAAAGGGATGACGGACATACGTGCACCAATACCGAGACCTTCAAACGCTTGGTGGAACACCAGTACTGGATACAGAGTGCCGTATTCCTCTGAAGAGCCAAGCGTAAGACCAATCATCACTGAGTGGAACAGGATACCAAATTCCAGTACCAGGAACCCAGCAAACTGCGAGTAGTAGTCAACATCGTCAGTAGAGACCGAGCTAACGTCGACCTCACCATCCTTCTCCTTCACCATGGAAGCAGAGTGCAAGCTCCCGTTCTCATCCCTCTCCGTGAAGTTGACGGCCGCAGTGGCACCGGCAGGCACGTTTTGTGCATCCCATCGTTCCACAAAGTGCTCCGGATCCGGCTGCACATGGGCATGCTCATGCGCGTGGGCCCCGTCACCGCCATTAATGTGGGAAAATGTCGTAGCATGGCTGTGAGTTCCATACCAAATGTCAGCGAAATAATCACAGTAGGTGTCAACCAGGAAAACAAATGTGGCCATTGCAAGCATAATTGCCGGGCACCACGAATAGATGGACCAGTTACCGGTCATACCTACACAAGAAGTACCACCAATCTCTTCATATGCTGGGTCCATGAGGTGGATGAAAGCTGTCGCAATAATAACGCCTGAACCAAACATTTTCGCCGTGGTATACACAATTTCCGGAATACGGAGCCATTTGATACGACGTGCAACAACCGGAAAAAGTGTAACAATCAGAGAGGTCGCGAAAATAACAAAGATAGCCGAGATACGACCGCCAAGATTTCCATTGTAATCATTGTCCCCGAAGTAAACACCTTGGATGACGCAAGTTTTCCATGCATCGTCAGGCGTTTCCGCTGTCAACGTAACGTTGTCCGGATCCCAGGCCTCCCACCAGTGTGCCATTTTTCTACTTTTGATGTATCAATGTTATTGACCTCGGCTTTATCAATGTTGAGGCTCGTTCTGGTTAAATACCTGTTCGTCAATTGGACGAGACACCGTCCGGTACTCAAATAATTAGCTAATTTTTTCAAGATACCTAGATTGAACCACTGCTGTACTCATTTTGTGCATGTGAAAAAAGACAACGTGAGAAAACTTTTGATTTTTGGTGCCTGAAAAAGAGCTGAATTAGCTTAAAGTAATTCATAAAGGTACGTGTATGATGTTAGAGCAGTCTGTATAGTTGTTTTAGTTGTTTTGCCGCAACTCCGCGAGGCTGTGTACGGCAAATCATAAGGCCTTGTAGCATAGGGTAAGGTTATTATGCATGTACTCGCACGCTTATGCGGTTCCAGATCCGTACATTATGACAGGTGAGGCTACTTGTGGTAACCTGTCGCGAGCATGATGTGGAGACAGCGTAGCTGGTCAAAAGAGATCGCGGTTATGACTTCACTTAAATAGTGATACAAGTGCTACAGTTTTTCTAAGTGGCCTTAAGCAGGATACCTGGAATACAGCCGTGCGGCAACGACGAATAACCCCTATGAGGCGGCGCCACTTGCAACACCAGCCTTCTATGATCTGAAAAACGGGTACCGCCTTGGCGTCACGGATGCAATTGCGTTGCATGGTGGTGAGTACCGCGTTGGTATGGGTAAGGGTATATCTTAACTCTTATGCGATCAGAGCCGCCGTACATTATTGTAATTAGCGCACTCGGCGTTTGATACTGTCAGTCAGTGTGCGTAGAACGTTCCAGCCCATCGATTATCTGTTTTAGTGGTGTATGGCTTGATCGGGACATTCGCGTCGTCTCGTACAGCGCTGCTCGGTAAGCTTACGGGACAGCCAGAGCGTTTATGTCGTAACGAACGGCGCCATCTGGCTCACAAATGACATGCGGCCTCTCTGGTGATGTCCTACGTGGCGTATTTGGGCTACTTGAGCTTCCGGATCTGCTCAATGTTCATTTAGCTAGTCGGCAGTTCCATGAATTGAGTGATGCGCTTGTTTATAGCGCAGCAAATCTCCGGTGGGAAGACATTGACTACATATCCAAGCAAGCCGCAGCGGCCGAGTCTGATTACCGCGTTCGCTACTTCCGCAAAGTGTCGATTGCCCCCAGTGGGCGTGGCGAGTGGAATTCGAGTCCGAACTTGTCGCTGCTGGCCTCAGAAAGTAACTTCAACTTGGTTCAGCTTCGGATATCGTGCGCCCTGCGGTCTTCGGGCTGGTTGAAATACGTAGAGCATCCGCTGATCAGCATTCAACGGCTTGACCTTGTTACTGCGGGCCCGTACGTGAACTACGCGTTTGATTTTGACCATATTGCATACAACTTTCCCAATCTCGAGTTCATAAGCCTGGGAGACTCCGTGGCCGGGTTTGTGATCGACGCATCGCCAGAGACCTGTTTACCAAAATTGCGTCATATCCGCGTTCAGAATTGTGAGTGGCAATACCCTGCCAGGTTGGCGCAGGTCGCTGCCCCAGGGGTGCTGCAGGATCTAGAGATATATGTTACGCAGCACATGCATCCGTTTGCATTTTCAGAGCGATTGCAAAATGAAATCGCGACGCTACCTCCTTCGTTACAGTCACTCACGGTTTGGCTTGATGTCGGGAAACGAATCAGCTGGAACCCCCTACAGAAGGCTGGTGGGCTTCCTCTGCTCACTACTGCAAAATTGCATGGATTTGACTACAAGTACCGGGCTGGACTCGAAAACTTGAAGTTTCCATCTTTGAGAACACTTATAGAAAACTAGAATAGCTTTAACGTGATCACATTTGTATATATGTCTGTGTGCCTGTGTGCCAGTGTGTCACTACGCTAGCAAATGGTACATTCAAAAACGCCGTACAATACTCTTTCCACTTTTCCTCGCACGAGCGGCCAATCTTGGCGTCTCTTAACGAATTCCACTAGCTCCTCAGTCGTAATGGCGCCATTGTATCGGCCAACGTCACTCATGGCCAATCCCAGCTGCTTGGCATTCGCCGTATCAATAAGGTATAGTTGAGCGACTTGTTTCAGAGCCTCGTAGTATGGATAAAGCGATTTCTGCTTGAGAGACAGCATGAAGTCATAGTACGCATTGACGTCGGATATAAGCGTCACAGCGCCGTCAACGCTAATTTTTTGGGCCTTGATATGCTTTGAGATCGCCGTGAAGAGGCGCATTCCCACTTCCTGCTGGAATACGTCAAACAAGGTCTTCTCAGTAGAGTCCTTCAAAAGACTAAGGTGCGATTTTACAAGGTCAATGACCTTCAAGGCAGCCGCCGTAGGCCCGAGATTCACTTCCTGCATGGGAACGGGCAGATAATCAGAGCCAAGCTGTTCAGTGACTAACGTGAATTCAACCTGGTCCATAAGAACGTCAATGCCTCGGCTGAGGCCTTCAGCAAGCATGTCGTCGAGCATCTGCTCAAATTTGCGTTTGGTTGTGACACTCGGTGCTGCAAAATTACTCTTACGAACAACCCTGGTTGATACCAGCTCTTCTTCGAAAAAGACATGGAGCATTTGCTGGACCAAATCGCCCAGATTCACCAGCTCGGTGAAAATCACTAGCGGTTCGACAACAGCGCTCTTATCATTCTCGTTATCAGAATCATCATCGGATCTTTCCATAGAGATAACCAAGCGGCCAAATCGCTTCGGGTCATATGCATTTAGAACCTTGATTGCTTTCTTAAACGCATGCTTGATGTGTTTGCCGCCTACGGTATCGACAAGTGTCGTGAACATGGGCTCAAACAGCTCAGGAAGCTCCTTGTTCACGGCCTTAAATCGATGGAGAGCAGCACGGCAAGTCTCCACAATGTTGATGACCAGTTCTAAGCTCACCAGAGCTTCCATGCCGCGGAACTTTGATACAAGCACCGCGGTTTGAGCTTCAAACTCGGTTTGAGGAGTAGACAGGGCTTCAGTGGCGCTCAATTCGGGGCCAGAATCCTGGGTACTCTGGTCCTCCTGCAAGTTGAGGGATGAAACCGCCCATTTGAACGCAGTCACAAAATTCTTCCGGTCTCGTCTACGCGGCACGCTGCTCCAAATAAACCGCTCGGTCTCCGTCTCACGCTCTGATATCGAATCTGTCCATTTCTGTACACGGTCGCTGCTATATTGCTTGAAGTAGCGGAGCTGCCGCGTACAAAATTCTTCGACCATGCTGTCGATAAAATGGGTAGTTAGTAGCTCCTTAAGATCGCTTTCGTTCCAGTCGCCGGTGGGATCCAAGGCCTTGCTCTCCATGAGTGACTTGCTTGCGGCGTAGACCTTAGGGACGGTGTTCAGGTATTCTTGCTCCGAAATGAGTTCTGTCAGGTGCAGAACAGAGTTGGCGTAGTCGGTGACAAGCCGCGTGAACCGGTCGAAGAACACGGACTTCATAAAGCCTCTCCAAGCAACGGGTATCCCAGAGCCGTCATCCCCTAGCGTTCTTCGAGAGCCGCTGAAGTAGGATGCCAACGCTTGAAAAGCGATCGACAATTTACGCGTGCTGACCGTCTTTGTGTCCGACTCGCTGTCAAATGAGAAGGCGTCGTTTGCATCCAGGTCCGGGGCGTGTTTGTCGTAGTATATGTCCACGGCCTGTTGGCGCATGTCATCGCAGCCGAGTCTCTGCCACCAGACGTCGTACGCTGTTAGCAGCGGTCCTACCGGTATTTCCTTTTCCATTGCGCGGCTGAGCTCGTCCTGGAGCTCGTTCTTCTCCTCGGCCACCACTGACTCAAGCGAAGAGATCTCCTGCGCCGAGCACTCCTCGTCCTGCCGCAGTATATTGCTCAGTTTGGTAGCACTGGTGAGCAGCAATGCCTTATCAGTGTGGCTCAATGGGACCTGCTGGCCCGGGGGTGCCACCGCTTGCTTGGGATTGGCGACTAGAGGCCGCAGGAGACAGTAGGCGCGGCAGAACGTAGTATAAGAGGCATTAGGGCCAGCTACGTAGCCAATATCCAGGACGTTGTACGCTGAGGCGAGGCTGAGGAGATCATTTGAGTCTGACTCCTTGTCGCTGACCCCTAGCTCGCGGCACAGCGGTCGCCAGACGCTTTCCACGGTGACGGCGCGGTTCACGTCGCGCGAGACAAGGGCCAGGCTGAACAGCGTGTTAATGTTACAGTACGGGGCCACCAGCGAGAACGCGTGTGGCTGATCGTCTGTTCGAGGAGGCAGAGCCGCAGGCGCCTCTGGAGAAGCGTATTCCGACTCCTTGGCCGGCACGCTCTGAGGGCCGCTGGCAATCACACTGGCAGGCTCCTCCGCTTCCTGGACTTCCGGTGCGGCAGCACCATTCTCCTTGGCCGCCTCTTGTGTTTGGGTGGCCACCAAGGGGGGGTCATCGCTGCGGACAGGCGCCAGCGGCGGAGGGTCTGTTTTCACGGCGACCAGCGGCGGGGCATCGAGGTCGAGCAGGTCGTCAACCGAAAGCAAATCCGGAGCGGGGTCCCGATGCGCCGGCTGAAGCACGTCGAACGTCAAATCATCCATTCATGTAGCACTCGACTTCCCTCTCCGCCTGCACGACGCGCCTGGTGGTACAACTTGGGCGCAGCCCTAACCGCGGGTGAGCCGGCGAGAGGACGCCGGCGGCGCGCACACGGGCCGTGTCACGCGTCGCAGCTGGCTGGTTGGGCCCGGGCAGAGAGAAGATGCAGATGGAGTGGGGAAATGCTATGGTGATAGGAACGAAGCCAGGTTAAGAAGGTTAATTAAACAGAGCGTTGATATGATGTGCGGCTGGACCGACAACCCACAGGCAGCTCGCGCGCCTGCGCGCACGCGCTTAGATAACAGGACTCGCCCGCCTGGTAACAGCGTGGGCGTATTCTTTCCACCACATACATCAGGGAGTCCATGGCAGGGCCGTTGGCAGCAAAGTATCTGCGCATTTACAATGCGGGCAGCGGCGCGCTCTGGGGCCTCGTTCTCGTGCGCTGGCTCGTGCTTTTCCCGCTGGTCGGCTCGGAGTACGTGAGCGAGGGCGTTGCGCCGTTCCTGTCGTGGGTGCAGACGCTGGCGGTGCTGGAGGTCGTGCACTCGCTGGTCGGGCTGGTGCGGTCGAGCCCCGTGACGGTGGCCATGCAGATCGCCTCGCGGCTGTTCCTTGTGTGGGGCGTGGTGCGGCTGTTTCCGCAGACCGCCGCGCACCCTGCGTTTAGCACCATGGTTGTTGCGTGGTGCATCACCGAGATGATCCGGTACCCGTACTACTGGGCCCAGGTGCGCGGCTCGACCCCGAAATGGCTGGAGTGGCTGCGCTATAACCTGTTCATCGTCCTGTACCCGGTGGGCGCCTCGTCCGAGGCGTACCTCGCGTGGCGCGCCCTGCCCGCTGCGAACTTCTACCACCCCTACTGGGCGCTCATCATGAAGATTGTGCTCCTCATCTACCCGCCGTCTTTCTACGTGCTGTACTCGCATATGTTCCGCATGCGCAGCAAGGTGCTCTATCCGCAAGCCCGCAAGCCGGTCCGCCGCTGAAAAGAATGAGAGGAAATTGAAAAAATAGTGCCATTTTTTGTAATGCAAGTAGTTGTTTAAACAAGCTCAGCAGCCAGGCGTTCGGCGAGCGCCATCTTGTCGTCCTTCGTCATCGTTGTCGAGTCGCGCGCCGCCTGCAGCTCCTGCATGATCTCGTCGAGGTCCCGCGGCGGTGCGCGCGCCGCCTCCACCGGCAGCGCCTCTTCGACCTCGCCGTCCTCGTCCAGGGCGTCGAACAGCGCCGTGTGCACAAGGCGCTCGATCTCGTCGAGCTGCACCACCTCGAAGCCCATCTCCTCGTACCTGTCGAGTGTCTCGGCGCTCACGTCTGCGCCGCGCTTCGGAACCGCCACGCACACTCCCGGGCGGTCCAACGCGTCCACGAAGTCGGCAAGACGAGGGTCCGCCGCCCGCTCGAACGTGTGGATGTACAGAACAAGCGCGTCGCGCACCTCTTTCGCCTCGCTCGACGAGAACTCGCGGCTCCAGTCCGCAGCGTCCTCATACTCGTCCGCCCATAGGCTGCAGTCGGCGCTAAAGTACTTTGTTGTGAACTGGTGGCTCTGCACGTAGCCCACAAGTGGCTCCTTCTGGTTCGGCTCCTTCCCGGTGAGCTTCTCAATGACCTGGCGCTGGCCCGACTCAGGCTCGCCGGCTATTAGTATCTTCATTTTCGGCAGGCAGCGGGTAGTGGTTGCGCGAGACGGGAACCTTAGGGGCAGTTGTCGGAGGCCGTTGCAGGCGCGCGCGATCGGCCCGCCGACCTAGCCCAGAGCAGTTTGCCACAGGCGGGGGAGCTGTCGCCACGAACACCCCGAAACAATTAGCGGGCCGGTTTAACCAACGATAAGAATGCTGGATTTAAATAAATAATGGTAGTGGCTACTTAGGGGACTTCCCACGCATCTCATGAACGTTTGTTGGCGCCTTACCATTTCTCGAGGCGCGGCATTCTGTGTATTCACAACATAACCGAGCAGTGCTTCAGAAATTGGGCGTATGCCTCATGAAAGGTTTTTCTGCGTAGCCTGAAGCCGCTCTGCTCAGGTTCCTCACTTTCCTCACTTTAACGCCGGAGCGGTTTAGACGGGTGGGAACCCTTACCTAGAACTGTTCTTTCAGTGATGTCGAAACGGCCGGCCAACGACGAGGATGCCGTGAAGTTCGTGGCCCTGGGCGGCGGCTCCGAGGTGGGGCGCTCGTGTCACATCCTCAAGTACAGGGGCAAGACGGTGATGCTCGATGCGGGCGTGCATCCAGCCTACACCGGCATTGCCTCGCTGCCGTTCTACGACGACTACGACCTCAGCGAGGTCGACGTCCTGCTCATCAGCCACTTCCACCTCGACCACGCCGCAAGCCTCCCCTACGTCATGCAGCGCACCGGGTTCAAGGGCCGTGTGTTCATGACCCATCCGACAAAGGCGATCTACCGCTGGCTGCTCAGCGACTTCGTCAAGGTCAGCTCCGGCCCCAGCGAGGACGACAACAGCGAGCTGTACTCGGACGAGGATCTGAACGAGTCCTTCAACAAGATTGAGGCCATCGACTTCTACAGCACTGTGGACGTGGGCGGGATCCGCTTCACGGCCTACCATGCTGGCCACGTCCTGGGTGCCGCCATGTATCTCATAGAGATCAGCGGCCTCAAGGTCCTGTTCACGGGCGATTACTCCCGCGAGGAGGACCGCCACCTCCATGTTGCCGAGGTGCCGCCCGAGCGGCCTGACGTCCTCATTTGCGAGTCCACGTACGGCACAGGCATGCACCAGCCGCGCGACGAGAAGGAAACTCGGCTGCTGTCACTCATCCACTCCACGGTGCGCCGCGGCGGCCGCTGCCTGCTACCAGTGTTTGCTCTCGGTGGCACGCAAGAGCTGCTGCTCATTCTCGAGGAATATTGGGACCAGCACCCGGACCTCGAGGGTGTCAACATCTACTACGCGTCCTCGCTGGCCCGTAAATGCATGGCAGTGTACCAAACATTCATAAACATGATGAACGACCATATCCGGCAGCGATTTGCCGAGACAAAGGTGAACCCGTTCAACTTCAAGCACATAACGTCGCTCAGGTCCCTGGATCGGTTTGACGACATTGGGCCCTGCGTCATGCTGGCCAGTCCCGGAATGCTGCAGAACGGTGTGTCGCGCCAGCTGTTGGAACGGTGGGCTCCTGACCAGCGTAACTCCCTCATCATCACTGGCTACTCCGTCGAGGGCACTATGGCTAAACATATCATTACCGAGCCAGCCGATATTTCGTCCGTGTCAAATCCGGATGTCCGGATTCCGCGCCGCATAAGTGTAGACGAGATCTCGTTTGCTGCCCATGTCGACTTCCGCCAGAACTCCGAGTTCATTGACCAGGTGGCTCCGCAACACATCATTCTTGTGCACGGAGAGACAACAAACATGGGCCGTCTCAAGTCGGCGCTGTTGTCAAAATACGCAAAGCAAAAGGGCACGCACGAGGAAATTAAAGTGTACAACCCGCGCAACTGCGTAGATGTTTACATCCCGTTCCAAACCCAGAAGATCGCGAGGACGGCCGGAACCTTGGCCAGCAGAGACCCTAAACCTGGCGAGTTCGTCAGCGGCCTGCTTGTGCAGAACCAGCGCGATTTCAAGCTCAGTCTCGTGGCCGAGGCAGACGTGCGCGAGTATACGGGCCTCGGGACATCTACCATAATGGAGAAGCAATCGGTGGTCGTCGACGCCGTGCCCGACCTCGTACGCTACCATCTTCTAAACATGTTTGGTGACGACCTCACCGACGTGTCGCCCACGCAATGGACCGTCATGGATAGCATCGCCGTGCAGTTCGAGGGCAAAAATATTTATTCGGTGCAATGGGAAGGCGGCCAAATGGGAGACATGTTCGCCGACAGCATTCTGGGCGTGCTTCTGGGCGTAGACTCGTCCAAGGGCTCGGTGAAGCTGTCCACCAGTGAGGCGCACAGCCACGGTGAAACCCACAGCCACAGTAACGGCCCTGAGGACAGCGTTGTTGGAGACGAAAGAGGGCTGACTCGCATTGCCCAGCTGTGCTCGCTTCTGCGGCCTCATTTCGGCGACTCGTTCACCTACGACAAGGGCTCCGAGCCGCCAACCGCCACTGTCGCCATTGACGGCAACGTTGCCAAAATCAATCTCTCCGACATGACGGTGGAGTCCAGCAACAGCACGATGAGGCAGCGGGTATTGCATATATTGGGCCTGTGTGCCAGTATTGTGGACCCATTGAGCGGTAAGCGCCGCGAGGACCACGGAGTAAAGCGCGAGCGCCCAGACGAGGCCGATAACGGGATGAATACCGAGCCCCACCCGCAAAGTGAACTTAAAACTGAGCCAAAGGCAGAGCCTTTAAGCTGATACCATAGATTGCAGTAAGGCCACCAAGTCTTGGTGGGGGTAACAGTGGGCAACTGTGACGCTCGCTGCTTTTGTATATTATTTCATGCTGGTGTTAAAGTACTAATGAAGGGCCTCCGCCAGCTGTTGGCACTGCTACTACTATTATTATCTTGTAACATGATATTAACTGCTCCATATATATGTATATACATTTCTACACGTTCTCGATGATAATGCGCTTGATCTCGCCAGTAGATGCCTCCTTCGCGAAGATCTTTTTCGTCTCGGACTCCATCATGACTTTGAACTCTCTGGGCAGCACCTCCTTGTCGAAGTCGAAGTCCGGCTCTTCCTTGAGCGCCTCGGAAACAGCCTCCGCAAACTTGGCAGGGTGCGCCGTCGACAGCACGACGTGCGATTCCTCGGTGCCGTGGGCCTCGAGCTCTACGAGGGCAGCGTGTAGCCCGACAGAAGTGTGCGGGTCCGCAATGTATTTGGGCGAGAGCTCCTCGTACGTCAGGCGCATGGCCTTGATCGTGTCCTCGTCGGACGCATGCTGCGAACTGAACGTCTCTTGGGCCTTCTTCAGCACCTCGCGAGGCACCTCGAAGGTGCCCTCCGACTTGAGCTGCTGCATCCACTTGTTAACAATGGCGCCCGCCTCCTCGTTGTTTCCTTTGGCAACGGTTTCACGCACGGCGTGCCATAGGAAACGCTCGAAGTTGCTAGACACTAGAATATCCATGGCAGGGGACAGCGTGGCGTGGACCTCAGCGTCCTTTTGATACGCACCAGACTGGAGGAAGCGGTGCAGAATGTCGTTCGAGTTCGTGGCGATGACAAGGTCGATGGGCAGGCCCATCTGCTTGGCGTAGTATCCGGCCAAAATGTCGCCGAAGTTCCCGCTGGGCACCACAAAGCGCGCCTTCTCACCGGCAAGGCCCAGGGTGAGGTAGGCCCGGAAGTAGTAGGTCATCTGGGCGAGGATGCGCGCCCAGTTGATCGAGTTTACAGCGCCGACGTGGAACTTGTCATTGAACTCGCGGTCGCCAAACAGTGCCTTCACAATGTCCTGACAGTCGTCAAACGTGCCCGGAACCGAGATGGTGTGCACGTTCTTGTCCAGCACGGTTGTCATCTGCTGCTCCTGGATGGGAGAGACGCGGCCAGTCGGATACAGAATAAAGACGTCGACATCCTTCTTGTTGCGAAGGCCGTAGATGGCCGCGGATCCGGTGTCTCCGGACGTCGCGCCAACCACCGTGATCGTCTCGCGTGACGGGTCGTCGGCCGCCTTGCTCGCGTTCCGCCTCACCAAGAAGTACTCGAAAAGGTTACCAAGAAATTGCAGTGCCACGTCCTTGAACGCGTACGTCGGCCCGTGGAAGAGCTCAAGCACGTACAGGTTCTTCGACTTACTGAGTTCACGCACTGGCGTGACCTGGCTGTGCCGGAACGTCGCATACGACTTGGCAATGATCTCCTTCAAGTCCTTGTGGGGGATCTCGCTCTCAGAAATGTACAGTTTCATGATTTCGAACGCCAAGTCCTGGAAGCTGAGATTGGCCCACTTCGCGAAGAAGTCCTCCGGCAGTTTACTGGCAGTTTCCGGGAGGTAGAGGCCGCCGTCCGGCGCAAGACCCTCGATGATGGCATGCTCGAACGAGACTGGCTCCTTTGAGGAGCGCGTCGAATAGTACTCAAACGGCATTGTGTGGTTGCTTCCGCCTGCCGAAAGATCGATCTTGAGATGACTCTACTTTAGTAGGGTGGAATTATACGACAGTCACGTGTGTGACGAGTTGGCTTTTTGACCCACACACTCCGCACATAAGAAGCGTGTAGTGTGTGGGTGTGTTGTATGTAATGTGTGTGTGGTGCTGGGTAAGTGGGATAGATTTTCAGCGTTGATAATTCATATTAGGTTATTGTATCAGGCTCCTAATTCTCTTCCCGCTTTTGTTTTAAATAATATTACACAGCCTGAGGCCTATGAGAATAACATAAAAGTAGCATTATATACCGTGGCCGAGACCCTCCCATTACGAGTGCCGGCTCAGGAAGAGGTGTAGACTCTGGTTCAGCATATCATCAGTGTAGAAGGACGAGTGTCTGGCAGCTTCTTCGCTGAAACGGTGGTCGCAATAAATAGTCTTGAGGTCGCGCGCCTGCGAGGCAACCCACTTGTCCAGGAACGTGATAGGGTCCTTGCTAAGCTCCTCGTAAAACTCATGCTGGTGTGCGAGCAAGTTAAGTGACTGCACGTCCTGCAGCAGCAGGTCCTCAAGCTTGCTGATGGGGCCCGTGTCGTGTTGCCACGAATTAAGCATGACCAGAAGCTCGCTACGCAGGGGGTGGTCCACCTGGATGGGCACGTCGAACGCAATGTCCCGGTTCCCGACATCCTCCCCAGGGTTTATCGTGTAGTCAATGGTGATGGGCTGCCGTGGGGATAGGTGCGGTGCCAATAAGTCCACCAGTTGCGGGAATGGGATCTTCTCCCGCTTGAAAAGATTGAAAAGCGGCGCGTTGCACTTGATCATGCGCTTCTCGTCAACGTCCTGAAGCTTATGGTAGCGAATATACTGCCACAGCGAGACAACGGCCCCCGGTTTTGACTCCTCCGTCACGCCGAGAATGTTCGCCAGCTGGGGCGACAGTTTGAACTTGTCCGGGTATTCCTTCAGCTGGATCTGTATGCGCGCCTGCACTGGCTCGTCGCCGGGACGCTTCACGTCAAGGCCGTCGAAGTCCACGCGCTGCTCGGGCGGCACGCAGGACTCGTGCCACTCCACGATCTCCTCATCGGGGTTCTCCTCCGGGCGCTTGGCCTGGTCGTCCTCGGCGTTGGACTCGGGCTTCGCTTCGCCGGCGCCCTCAGGCTCGGCACTTTCCACACCTTCCATCGCATTCTCGTTTGAGTTACCGGCAGAGGACTTCTTCAGCTCAACGATGACCGATGTAATCATCGAGCTGAAGGCGCGGCTCTTCAGCGGATCGTCGTCGTCATTCACTAAACGGCCCTCCACGCGCAGGGCCCAGTGCGGCTTTCCACCCTCAAAGTAGAGCGGCGTACCCTTCTGCCACTCTTGGTTGAACACGCTGCTCGACACAAAAATGCGCAGCGTCTCGTTCTTACGCATGCTCCGGCCGATCATGTCCTGCAGGTCGAGCCGCTTCCGCTGCACGAGCGCATCGAGGTTCGACTCGACGTCCTGCATGCGCTGGAACAGCTCTGCATCGGGAATCTTCTCAAGGATCTTCGGATCCAGGGTCCGGTCCGTCGGCTTGCGCTTATTCTGCCACTCCATAGCCACTGCCCGTCGATCTGGTGATGATGGCGGGTAATGGTCGACGACGAGCTAGGTAATATGGATTACAAATCATATCACGCGGTACTGTCACAGCCCGTCCTCTCCTAAAAACTGTGTGTAGGACGAGGAGAGGAAGAGGCGACGAGCGGAGGAGGAGAGGACGAGGTGGACCTCTGTGAAAAAAATAAGACATGAAGAGAATAAGAAATAAGAACATTAAACAGAATAAGTTAAATAAAATCAGGGCGTTGCGCGGAACACGACCTGGCGCTGCTGACGGAACTGCAGAATATCGCGGCGCTCCATAACGTGAAGAGCCATGTCCAGCGCGAACTTGCTGAACTCGTAGCGGCCACTGACAAATTCGCGCACAAGCGTGTTGTATGGGGTATGCCATCCCACGGGCAGGCGCTGCTTTAGCTTCTCCTCGACCCTCGCAACCTCGTCGGACACCTCGCGGCTGTGCACGTCCTGGCCAATGGCATTCACAGTCGACGCATCAAACAGCCGAATTGCTTCACGCACATGCTCTTCAGTGGCAACCGGTTGGAGGTGCAGCTTCGCAATGCTCTCGGCAATGCGCACCATGGCCTCCAGCTGGCGCACCGTGATGGGCACCGACGAACGCACGTTGGTATGAAGCTCCTGCTCGTGATTAGTCTTGCGAATTGATACAAAGTGGGAAACCAGGAGCTCGGCTGCTGCTGGAGACAGCCGTGGGGCGCACTTAATACGGCAGTACTCGATATAGCGCTTCATCTTCTCGAGAGGAATCTCACCTTCCTCATCCATTTGCACATCGTTGCCTGGTTGAGCGCCATGGAGCTGCGTGTTGAGCACATGGCGAGCAATGCTTCGGTCCCGCTCCCTGTTGTGCTCGTCCTTGATGATGAAGATCATGTCGAATCGGGACAGAATCGTTGTCTGAAAGTCGATGTTTTCACCAGGGCTCTTGAGATCGTCGTAGCGACCAAACAGAGGGTTCGCTGCTGCAAGCACGCTTGTTCGAGAGTTGAGCACCGTGGTGATGCCGGCCTTGGCAATGGAGATTGTTTGCTGCTCCATGGCCTCATGGATAGCCACTCGGTCTTCTTCGCGCATCTTGTCAAACTCATCGATACACACAACGCCGCCGTCAGCAAGCACCATGGCACCGCCCTCAAGGTAGAAATCACGAGTTGTCGGATCACGCTGCACAGACGCGGTCAAACCAGCAGCAGAGGAGCCTTTGCCCGATGTATAAATGGCAGTCGGAGCCACCTTTTGAACAAACTTGAGCAGTTGTGACTTTGCAGTACCGGGGTCACCAAGAAGTAGAACATTAATATCACCACGGAGACGAATGTTGTCTGGCAAAAGTCTTCGAGATCCACCAACCAAGAGACACGCCAAGGCCTTCTTGATATCCTCGTGGCCATAGATGCTGGGGGCAATACTGTTAGCAAAGACGTCCAGTAAGTTGGGAGTGCGTGACATGCTCAGAAATTCTTCCTCTTCCTCCTCAGTAAACCGCACGTTGTCTCGGTCTTCTGACCCCTTGATCTCCATGCCCACGACGCGAACATAGGGGTTGCGGATGGCTACGGCGCCTGGTGCCTTCACGCGGTTTTGGTAGATAGAGTAGATGCCAAGCACGCTTGCCCGCTTGCCGGGGGTTGCCTGGTTCGTTAGAGTGCGGTCCACTGTGAGCAAGATATTCCGGGGTAACTCACCGACAGGCACATCCTCGGGAGCCTCCTGCAGCTTCAGGACCTGTTGGTCAACAAACCGGGACTTATCGTGAACAACAACATACGGGTTTGGCGGGCACTCGTTTGCCCGGCCAGTAACGGTTTGCGACTGGCACTTGCTGGGGATCTGAAGCCCGCCAAAGCCAGTTCCCACATCGATTCGCATCATGTGTCGGCAGTTGCGGCACATAATCTGCAGACTGGTAGCCTTCGACGATAGGGGTGATGCACTGATAACGATTCCGGGGATACGCACGAGCTTGGTTATGTGACCAGCGTTCAACTGTCGGATCGAGATAGGGTTGCGCGATGACCTCAGGATGACTTGAATGCCGTTAGGAATGGTGCGCGGCATGTTGTCGCTTGCCGCATTGTCGGGCTGTGCTGTCGAAACGCCAGCTGCAGCGACGCGGGCACTTTCCTCGCTTGGCACTGCCGCTCCACTCGTTTCATCATTGAAATTGAACACGGTGCGCTTCGCGACGTCCAGAGCCGCGTGTTCAAACAGGGGCAGCATCTCTGCTGGCTCCTCGGCAATACGGTTGCCTAGATCCTCGTTGAAGGCGATGACGTGCGCTGCGTCAACGTTGAGAGCATACTTGTGGACAAGAATGTTTTCACGCAACTGCTCTCGGTAGATGTACGTATTATCGATGCGGAATCTGAGAATGAAGTCGCGGAATTGCTTCTCGACCTCGGAGAAGGGCGCCCCCTCGGCGCCGTCTGACTCGGTGTTCTGACGGAGGTCAAGACTGGTGGTGAAGACACGGGCTTGGTCGAACGACATGGGTCCGAGAAGTTCTATCCGATGGCGTCAAGACGACGAGTCGAAGCGGGTTGGGCCGGGAGAAGTGTTATCTCGGATGGCCGTGTGTGGGTGGTTTCCTCCTCGCTTGTAATTAAGGGCGAGGTAGGGGTTTTTTCTCATTTATGAGCGTCGCCTAAACTGGTAACGACGCGTTCCGTCAAAAGTCACATCGGCCCCGGCCCTTCCTTAGCTCAGGCGTATGCTGTAGCCGGAACGCGAAAAGGCAAGCCCAGGGCAGGCGTGTGCCCATACCCTGGGTAAATAGGAACCTCGATCATCACGCGCCTCACCGCCCCAAACATCAAAGCTTGCCTCATAAGCGGGAGTGTTTGTTTTTCTTTTTGCCACCGAGTGAATTGCAAGGCACCCATGGCGCTGCAGTCTCCCGAGAGTTTCGAGCACATTGCCGAGGACGAGGCGGGCGTGTTCCCGCGCCAGGCCCTCGTGGACGAGCTGGAGGGCAACGGCATCAGCACCGGCGACATCCGGAAGCTGAAGGAGGCAAACTTCCACACGGTGGCCTCTGTTGCGTTTGCCACGCAGCGGAGCATTACTGCCGTGAAGGGAATCTCGGAGGCGAAGGCGCTGAAGCTGCAGGAGGCGGCGTACTCCCTGATCCCCATGGGCTTCACGACGGCGGCCGAGACGTTCACGCGGCAGGAGCAGTTGCTGACGATCACGACGGGGTCCAAGTCGCTGGACGCCATTTTGCACGGAGGCATCGAGACGGGCTCGCTCACAGAGATCTACGGCGAGTTCCGCACGGGCAAGTCCCAGCTGTGCCACCAGCTCGCGGTGACATGCCAGCTCCCCATGGACATGGGTGGCGGTGAGGGCCGCTGCCTGTACATTGACACAGAGGCGACCTTCCGGGCCGACCGCATCCGCTCGATTGCGCTGCGGTACGGGCTTGACCCTGAAGACGCGATGAAGCAGATTGCATACGCGCACTCCTATAACAGCGACCATCTCCTGAAGCTCATTGATATGGCGCCGCAGATGATGGCGCAGACGCGGTTTGCGGTGGTGATTGTGGACTCGATCATGGCGCAGCTCCGCACTGACTACAGCGGGCGCGGTGAGCTTAGCGCGCGCCAGACCCACCTGGCCACGCTGCTGCGCAAGCTGCGCAACCTGGCCGACGAATTCGGTGTGGCCGTGGTCTACACGAACCAGGTTGTTGCCCAGGTCGACGGCATGAGTTTTGCACCCGACCCGAAGAAGCCCATTGGTGGCAACATCATGGCCCACTCGTCCACCACGCGGCTGCAGTTCCGCAAGGGGCGCGCCGAGCAGCGCATTTGCAAGATCTGCGACTCCCCGTGCCTGCCTGAGAGCGAGTGTCAGTTCGGCATCTACGAAGAGGGCATAGACGACCCCCGTGAGAAAGAGGCTGTGGATCTAGATAATTAGGCGCTCTTTCTCTGCATCTCAATTCCCAACGCCTCTCCTAAAATTGTTCTGCATCTACTGCTTAATTATGATATAAATAATGTTATTGGTCTCGATACCCGCCCACATCAGACTTGTGTCTGCTAATTTGCAATCATAAGACTCAAAGAAGTAACATCCTGCCTGGCATGATCTGGGGTAAGTTCATTCATGTCGACATCCACAGTCTATCTACAAATGCACGGCTCTTTAACAATGAAATTTATATGAAAACAAAGCACGGCCTATCTCCTAGGAGCAGGAAGGGCCTTGACCGCGTCGTTGAACTCACGAACCTCAATGGCACAAGTCACCTCGCGACACAGCTCGCGGCGCTCCTTTGTAGGAAGCTTCGGCAGAAATTCCACGCCTACGGCTCTCTCAATGGCATCTACAGGCACCTTAAATGACTCAAGCGGCACCGCGTTGTTGATGGGCTCGTTGGGGAGTACAAATGCCCCGACCGCAACGCCATTGCGTGGCAGACTGGGGCTAATGGGGCTCTCGCCAATCAGGATCTTGAAGAAGTGGGTTGGCACAGCAACGTTGGGAGGGTTGCCAATCACTTCGTACTTCACCACCCACTTGTTCGTGGCGGGGTCCTTGCGCGGCAAGTACAGTGGGCCCGTAACAACGCGCACCGAGCTGTACTTGTCCGTAAGGTTCCTAACAAACCGTTCGAAGTGCGCCCAGTAGTCGCGGTTGAAGCCCTCTCCAACCTGCGGCGCCATGTTTGTGAGGTAAAACGTCTCGTCCATGGCCTGCTGCGAGAACTTCGCATCCGCCGCCGGCGCCTGGTGCCCGCGATCGTAGCCGCTGCGGAAATAGTCGGCCAACCGCGCCCGGAACGGCACAGGAATTTGTGTATCTTCCATGAAATGCGAGTTGCCGCGGTCACCTCCGCTGATGTTGCGCGTTTGAGATGTGAGGTGTTCGATGACCCACGAGGGCGTGCGCAGAGCACGGTTGTAGCAGCTCACAAACTCTTGACGCGTCTCTATGTCGTGGATGGGAATTGGGTAGCCGTACCGCCCGAAGTAGCCCGCAGGGTTCACCCCAGATAGCACTGGCGGAGCAGCACCCTGAGGCGAGATCGCGCCAGGCACCGACGGCATTTGCAGCGGCGCAGCTTCTGTTGCTGTGTTCTTTTTACCCGAGCCGCCGAACCACATTTGGCTGAGAATTTGTTTATTTGGAAGTTCGTGTGGAGGAGGAGGGTAAGGTGACCTCCTCTCTAGAAAACCACGCTACGCCAACCTTTATGAAGAACTGATTGGCGGAGCGACTTTCAATCATATCCAAGAAACTGTGGCACGAACTTTTATGAATTGCTAAATTTTGCTTATAATACATACCGACGCATGCCATTTGTGCTCCTTCGTTGACTGTCTCATTGACTTTCACTGAGGCTTTAATTTTTCGATCTTTTATCTCCCTTTCTTTGGGGATCAAACAAATGACTTGAGAGTAATTTCCCCTTCGTCGTCGTCATACTCGTCGTCACTGAGCTCATCGTCATTATCAAGCTCCGGCTGGACCAGGAGGGCCTGGAGCACCACCCGCTCCTGCTCATCCATGCTCAAAACAATCTGCTTGAATGCTAGCGGCTGCCGTGCCACCAACTGCAGAAGTTTTTGCCGCGTGTACATCTTCCTTTGATCAACGCTGAGCCAGCTATCATCGTGCACCAAATGCAACAACGTCGGTATCACAAAGGCAAGCGTCTCTGGCGTACCTAGCTCTGCGGCATACGTAACTAAAGCCTCGCAAGCAGCTTTCGGTAGCGCCGAGCCCGCCTTGTCTGCTGCGGTGCTGAGCACCACCATAGTGGGCAAAGATGCATATGCAAAAGATTGACCCGCCGCAGACGCTGAGCATACGTTAAGCACAGCATTAATGCAGTGAACTGCCGTAGCCGATTGCTTTAAAATCTGTTCATCACGTTCATCAGAAGACAGTAGAGCATCAACAGCATTAGCAGCACGAGTGCCAAACCTTACCACTTCCTGTAGTGCCTCAGGCCCGCCGAGACTCTTGTAGTTTGTACAGACAATGGCCGTGCTGATCAGTAACGATTCCGGCGTCGATTCAACATCAACGGCCCGTCTCAGTGAAAAAGTAAGGGCTTCAACAATAAATGCTACTCCCCGTTGTTCAACTTGGACGGCCAGAATCTCCAACAATCGCTTGAAGGTTGGGGCAGCAACTGCTGGCTGGTAGTGATTAACCTCCTCAAAGATCTTGAGCAGACAGATCCACAGATCCGTCTGGATAACTTCTCGGAACACCTGAGCAATGTCAATGAGAGCATCAAGGGTGTGCTTGAGCAGGTCCAGCTGCTCATCAGCCAGCTTCGGAACCGGACGTTGAACAGCATTGGGATCAAATAGACGAGGGAACAGATGCCGCAGAGGGAGCATCGCAACCTTCAGAATTTCTATAAGATAATCCACGCTCTCGTCAGTCTCAATTTGTCCGGTGGCAAGATTTTTAGCGATGCTCACAACGGAAGTCTGTTCCTCAGGCGAACCAATCAACATTGCTCGATACAAGGTAGCCATGGTTTCGTCAAAAATGCCCTCCGTCCCATGAAGTACCGACAAACTCAATGATGGGATCAGAATCTTCTCCAAAATTTGCAGAATATGAAGCCTGTCATTTGCTTGGTTCTGACCAGAGAAAAGTGAACTCGAACCATAGTTCTGCATGGTGGACGAAACAATTGAGTCCACCGGAGTGGTGTAAAAAGCTCCTTGTTTTCTGGAGGACCTCTTGGCTGCATGCAGCGACTCCATCAGTGCTTCGAGGCAAAGACCACACAGGATTACATTGAGATGTGAATCTTCAGGATCAGGCACATCTTTTCCATCACTGGATACCAATAGTGTTGCTAGTGCGCAGATAATATCCAAACGACTTGATTTGAATATGGGCATCAGAAGCAGTCTCAATTGGTTCGTCTTCATTTGGTCCACCGACAACGCAAGTGAGGTCAGGCTCCATTCGTTAGTTTCTGTGGAAGTGTAAGCACCATAGTCGCGTAGCAGCTGGGTCCATAACGGCACTAATTGAGCAGTGAATGGCTCAATTATTTCTTTGAGATGCGGCTTTTCAGCTGCATGAATCTCAATCTGCGCCCAAACCCGCAGAACAGCGACACTCAATACAGCTGCGGCGTCAGGACTCAATTCCAAAGATCCCAGTCTGAACTCCGTTCCACTCTCAAGACAACGCAGCGAGTCGGTGAGAATTTTGACTGGTCGAGCTAGTTTCTCCTTCGAGTTAACAACACTTGAACTTAAAAAAGTACCGCTGGTCTGCAGTGCTGCCAATGCAAGCCCTGGAGAGCTGTCCCTTCCAAACGCTGGCGACATAGCACTAATAATCTGAACTTGAAATTGCTCAAGTAACGAGATTTTTGGAAAATCAGGGTCTTTTTGATCACCAAGCAGGTATATCAGTTCGTTCATGAGCGCCAAACCTGCATACTGCATAGGCAGCGCTTGTGATGTTGCAGCAGAGAATGAGATCTTGACAATATCCGCAACGGAGCGGGTAGTGCTGGCGTGCGCCCGTTCCTCAGGTTCTTTGGAAACAAGGTCAATGCGAAGCAATGACAGCAGAAGCTCCAGAGCAAAGACGCGTGCTTCCCAAACAAATTGTTCAGTGCTTGCTTCGTCGACTTGGGCACCAAGAGATTCATCTTCATCCGCAGCAATGGCTGTTGGCCCTGTCGGCGTGTCGGGGTTATTCTCCTGAGCCTGGTCCTCAGGCTTCTGTCCATCCTGAGGTTTTAATGCATTTTCAAGTCTGTTGGTGAAGAAGTAGCGAGGTTTCATGACCACGGCCTGAAGTCGCTGGATCCACAGAGCTGTCTCGTGCGAGTCCTTGCTTGTTTGCTCCATCCACGTTGCGAATAGTAGACGCAATGAGTGGTTTTGTGGCTGGCGGTCTAAAAGTAGCCATAAAGCCTCTTCCAGACCACTACCTGCAATTGTGAAGATCGAGCGCGCTGAAAGCCGCATTAACATTAGTAGCCCATTTATCATGGCATTCACCTCAACACTGGCAGCGTTTTGGTCGACTGCGATGTCACGCCACTTGCGAATAATTAGCATCCAGTTCACTCCATGACGCGCGTAATAGTAGAGCTCTATGAAACTCTTCCAGGCAAGAGCCCTTACTTCGGGGCGGGGACTCCTTTCGACCTGGTCGGCTAATCGCACCAAAGTATGAAGACTCGATTCTGGCGCAGCTGTGGACAAGTCGGGGCCGAAACTCGAAACCAGTACTGTCAGTGTCTTAGCCACTTCTGTTTCGAAGGCCACGCTATTACCATGACTTTCCAGCATAAAGGTCAGATTGATACACTTCAGGGCGTATTTCACGAAACGTTGGTCAACAAGCTCACTTGTAAGAAGGGTGTGACGTAAACTTTTGAGAACGGCGAGATGTACTTCAGCCGTAGGGTCTGCCGCCAGCGGCATTAGAAGCTTGTATACAGCCTCAAGAAGAGAATATTGAGGCTTGACACCCGCTACGTACCCGAGAGCCAAAATTGCACCACTGCGAGATGCGGCGTTGTTATTGTTCCTCACTACTGAGTCGATCAGCTCCTTGATGAATGATGTGAGCAGCTGAGCTGAGAACGACTCTACATTTTTAGCCAGCAGTCCGGCAGTTTCCGCGGCCATAGAGCGGACGACGTGGTCCTCACTCACGAGCAGCTGTTTGATGATGGATACAATAACATTGACTTCGCGCTCTTCGGCATTGATCGGGCCACAAAGGGTCTGCTTGATAAGCTTTGCAACATTGTAACCCACAGCGAATCTGCGCGGAGACTTCACATTAACTGCATTCTCAGTATTAGCGAGTATAGCGTCAAGAACACTTTCCTGGATTCTGTGAGGCTGCAACGGGAGCAAACGAGAAGACACGGTTATAGCCGAATCAACCACGGTCGTGTAAACGTCCAGCGGCAAGCGCTGCTCGGGATCGGTCCGCAATAGGAAAAAGTCCAGGTCGTTCGACATCGAGCCGCTGCTTTGACCGGCATCGGCTAAACCGTACTCGACTGCCATATGAGGTTCGTATATCACGGTGTATCCTAGTGATGCCGATGCGGCCGCACTAGAACTCGACGATGTTCCAGAGTTGGACGTGCCCGACGTCATCGCGGACAAGATCTCGACACCCTGTTCTTTAGAGTAAGCGGACGGGCTCGAGAGATGGGCCACATATTTCATCAGCAAGCTTGATGGATAGATGTCTGAGCGCTCGACCTGAAGCAAAAGCTCGTAACCTTGCAGGAGTCGCCTACGCATAGTCAGGTCAGACGGAGCTCCCTCAGTGGCACTCCAGACCCCATGGAGGATTCTTCCGATTCGCTTTGCGACATCGGCAGTAAGAAGTGACCGGTTATGGGCCATGAATGCAACAAGAGCCGTCAAAGCACGCTCGATGAAGGGCTGCCAGCGGGCTGCTTCTGCGGATAAGTGGGACTCCCACATGAGCAGGAATTGCGGGAGGTGGGGGCGCACAACGTTGGGCCCCAACGCCATGATGCCAGAGAAGAGAGTCCACGCAACCGAGTAACTGGCAAAATCCTCCCTGCGCCTGACGAGGTCGGCTGCAACGAGAAGAACTCTTGCGTTTAAGTCAACGGCGCCGTAAAGAGGGAAGTGGCGGCTTTCAGCCACCATTATGCTAAGCACGTATGCCAAGGCCTGGCGTTGTCGCGATGGAGCGCCCTCAGCCTCGAGCTGTTTCAGGCAGATCTCGATCGTAGGCACCAGAAGGGAAGGCGCGTTGCGCACCACCACAATCAGGCATTGCACCATCTCCGCCAGGGCCGATGGCCCCGTGATGCTAGAGCCCATGTTGTTCAGCACCAGACCCAAAGTTGCTTGATGCACGGGGTCGGCCACAGGAAGAATGGCACCACCGAGCTCGGAGACTACGCCGCTGAGGCACGACAGAGTGGACGCGATTTGAGGCTTTTGAGAGATGAGATGCTTGGACTTTACTTTGTGGCGCGGGGCCGCGGGGGCCTGGGCGGCGCTGCCGAGCAGCCGCAGCAGCACGCCAAGGGCGTCCAGGCGTGCACGCTCGCTGACGAGCTTGCGGCGGATAATGATGTCGACAACAAGTTTATGCGCCAGTTTTGTGTCGAGCTGCAGAAGCAGGGCCGCCATCCACTCGTTGAACTCACTGGCCAGGGCCTGGCCGGCGGGCTGCTGCGAGAGAAGGAAGTCCAGCAGAGAGACGAGGCCGTGTCGTCGGGCGAGCTGCACGCGCTCGTCGCCACTCTCACGCGGGCTGCTGACCTTGAGCGTTAGGGCGACGACAGATTCGAGCTCGTGGCGGAACCCGTGCTGCGAGTGGTTTAGCAGCGCGGATCCGTAGCAGTGGGCCGCGGCCTCGCAGACACCAGGGTACGAGGACGTGATGCCGTACTTGTTGAACAGCGTGTAGAGAAAGTCTGTCTTTTTTCCCAGCGCGCGGCCGGCCGGGATCTGGAGCAGCGCCGTTAGCAGGTCGAACGAGCGGGTGACGCCCTCCGCATCGACCTCGGAGCCGTCGGCGGACTCGACGAACGCGCGCACGAGTTTGACGACCTGCTTGACCGTGGCCTCGTCAACGCTGGTGGCGGCTGACTGCGTAAGCGCCCAGATCAGCGTGTTGCGATACCGCGCGGTGGCCGGGTCGCTGGGAATGACCTTGAACGACTCGGTGCAGATGACGAACACGTTGGCCGTCATCTGGCGCATGTGGGTGCGCATGTGCTGTGACAGGTACCCAAGGCCTGCGATGGCGAGGTGCTTCATTGGGTTGTACCGGAACGACTGCTTTGCATCCACAACGCGGATCAGCAGGCCGAGCAGGTCCAGGCACACATTCTCGCTATTGGGCTGCACATAGATGGCCTCGATGAGCGAGCCCAGGGCCCGGCGCGTCGCGTGCGACTGCGACTCCGGGTTCCGCACCGCCAGCAGGCGCAGCACGAGCTTCAGCACGTCGTAGGCTTCGGCAGCACTGTCTGGGGTCGAGCGCACGTACATCGCGGCGTCGCAGAGCCACCGGAACACCTCGCCCGGCAGCTTTTCTGCCCGAGTGCTCTCGTCGAATTTGGGTGCCCCCATCTGGCCGGCAAACTGTGAAACCTTGGTAGTGTTTACGTTTAGCCTGCCTGGCGCTGATGATCCTCGCCCCCTTTCCCCTACGCGGACTGGGCTGGTGCTGCTGCCCGGCGGGCTGGGGAGGCTACGCGGTGCGGCCATTGCCAGCGGTTCACAAGTGTGGCAGCGCGATCACGCGCCTTCCGCTACCCCACCTAACTTTACGTACGCGAGCCCAGCGCACAAGCCCGCACAACCCAAAAAGTGCAGACCGTGCAGTGGGACGTGACTACCCTGAAGCTATAGCCGACTCTGGGGAATTAATCCTGGACTCGTGGCATACACTCTGGGCTCTCACACATCCACCTGGCAAACCGGTGCATAGAGAAAGGGTGCCTGTTCTTGTAGTTTAGCGGAAACCCGGGCACAACCTCTGCCCGCGGCTTACTTGACCAAACGCGCACTCGAAGCAGAGCCGAGAAGCTCCCCTTCCTGCCATGAGCATGCAGCGCCAGATCAAGGCGTGCACACACTGCCGCCAGCACAAGGTGCGGTGCGACGCATCGGTGACGTTCCCAAAGCCGTGCTCGCGGTGTGTCAAATTCGATCTCCAGTGCAGCGTCGACCAGAACTTCAAGCCACGGAAGGGCGGACAGGTGGAGCTGCTGCGTGAGCACCTCACAAAAATGCAGGAAGAGCTCGACCATCTCAAAAAGAACCCGGCCGCGCCCGCCTCCTCCGTACCCCATCACCGTGACCCGGCAGACGAGCCGGCCCTCAAGAAGTTCAAGCCTGAGGTCCCTGATGTGAGCAAGTCTTCCGAACAGCCGGAGGACGAGCACGAGCCCGATGTCCAGCAGATCAAGGCCAATGTCGCCGAGAGAATGGCCGCAGGCGGCCGTCTGCCGCCGGCCCAGGGCCCTTTCAATCTCGAGTCCGTCACCGTCGACTCCCAGAAAGCTGAACAGCTGCATACCCTATTCATGCGGGACTACTGGTCGTACATCCCCATTTTCGAGAGCAACAGCGCGGGCGAGCTCTACGCACGCAGCGAGCTCCTGTTCTGGGCGGTCATGACGACTGCCGCACTTTCAGAGCCAACGTCCGAGTTCTACTTGTCCTGCGTTGGTCCTCTGAAACGCTTGGTGGCTCGCAAGTGCCTGCTGGAAACAACGCGGTCAAGTAGCGTTGTACAGGCCCTTCTAGTTCTGTCTACTTGGCAGCTGCCATCAGAGAAAATGCTTGAGGACGTGAGCCCCCGCTACTTGTCGCTGGCGCATAGCATGGCTCTGCAATTAGGTATGCACCGCGGTAAGTTCATCTACGAGTTTTCTAGAAACCAACAGCTGATGCCGAACGCCGTGAAGTGGCGCTCGCGGACCTGGGTCCAGCTGTTCATCACCCACCAGCTCATCTCGGCATCTTCGGGGCTTCCGCCAAGCATACCTGTGGACTACATCATCGATCATGTCCAACGCAACGAACTGGAGCACCAGCTGCCGTCCCGTACAGTAGCAATGGTCAAGCTCACCGTGTTTTACTCAAAGTTCATGGCCATAATGGGCAGCAACCTCAAATCCGAGGACGGCCTTGCCGAGCCAAACTCAAGATGCCCGCTTCTTCTCATCTTGCGCACCGACCTGGAAGCACTATTCAAGCCGTCAGTCGATTTCAATGACCCCGTAGTGCACATCGGCTACCTGTATCTCAGATGCACTCTGGACAGCTTCGCCTTTTTACCAGAGACCCCTATGAATCAACAAGCCGAGTTCACCGCCGATGCCCACCAAACGTGTACGCGCATTGTCACTCTAGTGCGTCAGCTCGTTGGCGATCGCCGTATACTAGAGTTTCCGTCTTTGATCAGGCAAGCAAGTTCATTCAGCGCATTACTCTTGTTCCGTCTGCAACTCCTACCCCAACTGCCAGAGTCCTACGTTGCCAGTGCCAGAGAGTCAGTTGTGACCATACACCGTCTTTATAGAAACATCTCGCCAACCTGGCTGGAGCCGTATGTGACGAACGATATCTCGCGCATCGCGAAGATACTAGAAAGCCTCAACCACGTTGTCATCACCCGTCCGGAAATGCTGAGCTCACGGCGCATCATGAAGCATATGCGGTCACACCTGACCTTCTCGCTATTTTATGAGTTGGTATATATTGTTCATGAAGCACGCCGCCGAAACACTCTCAAGGCGAACAACATCGAAGATGCTGAGCCCAGTCCAGCGTTCATGTCAAATGTCTCCGATACGTCACGAAGCCGTGAGAACTCACAAAGTCCTGTGAATGCCGAGGATGCAAAACAGGATTCAATAAGCCCGTTGAACAGTGGAATGCATACCATGATCCAGGGCCATGAAAATGCACGCTTGCGGAGCATGCACCCGCTTCCTCTCTTCAACAAAATAAGCTCAGATTCATACTTCTCCAGCACTGTTGTGTCTCCTAATGGGACAACTTTGACAACACTTGTGCCAGCAGAAGGCTCAGAATCGCGCATGCCTCCCGTCCCTGTAGCAAATACTGCCGAGCCGGCCGGTGTCAATCTAACGAATGGTGCTAATGCTCCCCATATGCCAGCCGCGAGTGGGAGCGACGGCATGACGCTTCATAACGGGTCTCAGTCCAACGTTACCCATTCCTTTATCCCGGGAAATGACGGCCAGGCTCCGGCACCGTCCGTCAACTACCTGGGATTCAACGGGTCTAATGGGACAGGTCCTCTCGATGAAACACCCGACTCTAATATCAATCACATTTTGGAAGGACTAGATTGGATGAACACAGAAGGTGACGATTTTCTGGGCTGGATGATCCCCCGTAACGAATGATTTAAACGTTAAGTGCATCGTGTGTATAAATATATACATTAATTAGCTAGCTCTTTCTTTTGTCTAGGCATTATCATCATCAACTTCATTACCGTGCTTGGAAGGATTGCTTCCCGACGACACCTCGTGCTCAGCACCAGAGTCGTCATGAGTAGGAGAACCATCGTTTTCACCCGAATGAGCGCCAGATATACTAGCATCTAGTGAATCGCTTATGTCCCGAGGGCCATGAGGAACCAGATCAGCAATCTGAACTATAGAATGGCCCGGCTGCTCGGGCTCATCAGCAATAGACGGACTCAAAATAGGAACCGCGACCGTGGGGCTCTCCTTAAGGGCTGAGGTCTGTCGCTGGCGAACCTGGTTCTTTGCTGACTTGGTTGTGGTATTTCTCTGGGTGAGCCAGATGATGGAGGCGGCAATGACGCCGATGGCAGCTAAACTGCGACGCGTGATCTGCCACCGGAGATTCTCAATTTCGGTCTTTAGTTCAGAATTGAGACGCGTTGCGATCTTGTTGTTGAGATCCTGGATTTTCAGCTGAATAACATTCTCCTCGACCCGTGCTGAGTTCTTCCGCTCGTGCACCTCGATATCGAGATCTGACTTCAGCAGACTGGTTATTTCTGTGGCCTCATGCTCCAGAATCTCGACATCGCGCTGCAAACGCGCCAGACCTGACCGATACGCCGTGGATTGGACCTGTCGTGAGTTCTGAATCTCGTTTCTCACCTCGGACGATGCGGCATCGAAAAGGTACGCCTCGTTTGCTCCGGCAGCTATGGGGACAGACCGCTTTTTCGTTGTTTGCACAACTTCGTTAATGAGCTCAAGCATGGTGCGCATGATAACCTCTGCTTGTCCAGGAGTGAGTCCGGCCGATCGCAGCTCTGTGTACACCTCTTGGGTATCAAAGAAATGGGACGCTTGACGCTTGGTTTCCGACCGCGAGCTGACATCAACAGCGGCAACAAGTGGCACTGCTGTAACAGGAGACTGACGTGACGGTTCCTTGGAATCCTCGACGCCATTTTCCTTTTGCAACGACTTCAAATCAAACCCCAGGGTTTTCAGCAGCGCATTCGTGCGGTCATTCATCATTTCCTCGAACCCGTCCTGGTCGGGCTGCTGAGGCAGAATTGGATCTATAAGTTTGCCATTCTCGGTAGTCTGCGACATGTGCACCTTTCGACTTTGGATGCTGCCGCAAATTGCAGGCCTTGTTCGAATTGAAGACCCCGCGAACCTTGCATTAGCGATGTTGCGGACCCATGGCAGCAGCGCCCTTAACATGAGCAACAATAGTTACCGCTAACAACTGACAAAGTGCTGGGTAGCGTGTCTGCTCAAGGCTGGGAGTAGCCAGTAACCGTATCCTGAGATACGTCACGCGATACCAATTATATTCCCTGACCTTTATTATTAAACGTGCTGAGCGCCGCGTAGTACAAGTGTGCAGTGAGAATATCCATGAAGTGACGCCTGCTAGGATTACATAAGGCTTAACAGGAGACTGGTAACACACTGGATTTACTGCCTGGCCGCATGACAGCATAATTGAACCATATTCATTAATCACTTCAAGTAGATGCCTAGTTTCCGGATATCCGGTGACATGTGACGTTGGCTCAGCGTCACATCACCGGCTTCATGACAAATACGTTACTAATAATCATTCCGGCCGATGAACCTTCACCTGCTTGTTAGCTGATGGGTGTGACAGTGTCTCCTTTCATTGATCGTGATAATCATTAGCAGGGGCGGAAAAGCTGACCCTGAAGAAAGGAGTGAATCAGAGAATACCTCACATCTGGAAATGTAGCTATAAAATCTTAATCATAAAGAACAAAAGAGGATCAGCTTAAGTCTGAGGCGGCAAACAGCAAAAAGCTGCGGCCACTTCACTGCCTGCATGCTATCTTCCAAGAAGGTAATAATATATTGGTGGCTGTGTGCAAGCCTTATATGCGATCGCAGGGTTAATCACGTTGACGTCATCTTGGCTGCGGTACCCTAGCCATGAGCCACTTCCCTCTTCTGAAGATGGCGGTTCACATTCTTAGTCACCCTACATTCCGCAGATTACGATGAGGCTGAGATGGCTAGATCCTCAAAAGATTGCTTCGCAGCGCGATGTTAAAGCAATCATCGTTCATTCAATTTATCCTTCTCTTATTGCCACTGTTGGAACTCAGCACTCCGAGGTCGTCATTTAGGAATTTACCATGCAACGCAATGCAAGATATTATTAAGGCCTAACCTCCAAAAAGGTTCTTAAAGCAGTAAAACAAGGCCAGATTATGCGCAACCCTATACCCAACATGCAGAAAAGATGCCATGTATATTAATCTTTTATCGTGTGTGATCGGCGAATTTAAAGCTCCTTACGCGTTTTTTATAATCACCGAACGTACCAGGTCTATCCCCGCCATGTCGTCCTCCTCGGATAGTAACAGTGGTAGTGTTCAGACCGTTGTGACGTCGCTGGTTGCTAATGGTGCCATTTTCCTCGTGTTTATTGCGGCATTTATCGTTCTGCGACCACGACACGAACCTTTTTATGACAAGCGTGTATATGCTGACTTGGTAGCCCCCGGTGACAGGCCTCGGCCGTTGGCAAAAGGCTATTTCAATTGGTTTCTTGACCTAGCATCGCGCTCTGATAGCGAAATAATCAGGGACACCGGCCTAGATGGCTACTTTTTTCTCCGCTATCTGCGCTTCCTTTTCTATATCGCAGTGCTCGGAATGGTAGTGCTCATGCCGATCCTGCTTCCTGTTAACGCGACAAATGGCCACAACTACTCTGGTTTCGATCTCCTCGGCTTTGGTAACATTACGAACAAGAATCGTTATTACGCGCATGTTTTCTTGAGCTGGATATTCTTTGGTCTGTCCCTGTTCTTTATTTATCGAGAGTCACTCTTTTACGTGGCTACCCGACAAGCTGTTCTTACAAGTGAGTCCCAGAAGTACTTGCTGTCCAGTCGTACTGTTCTCATCAACGACGTTCCTCCGCAGTATCTTAATGAGGAATATCTTCGCAGTATCTTTACTGGCGTCAAGCATGTATTTCTCAGTCGCAAGGCTGATGACTTACAAGAGGCCGTAGAAAAGCGTGCTAAACTCGCCTCCAAGATCGAGGGGACCGAAAACTCCATGCTGAAGAAAGCACTTAAGAAGCGCCTTAAGGCTGAGAAGAAAGGTAATGCTCCCCTTGACAGTGAGGTGCCTCTGAGTACCTATGTGAAGAAACCTCCAACCCACAGATTAGGATTGTTTGGCGGCAAGATTCCATTCTTCGGCAAGAAGGTAGAGACGATTCCCTATATCAAAGAGCAATTCCCTGATCTGAATAAAGAGATCGAAGAATTGCAATCGATGTATAACGAAAATGATAAGCGCGCGGCCGCATTTGTGGTTTTCGGTACTCAGTGCCAAGCCGAGGTTGCTTTGCAGATGCTTGCTTTCCACCGCCCGTTGCAAATGGCTCCTCGCACTATCGGTGTCAGACCTGATGAAGTGGTCTGGAGTAATCTTTCGCTGAGATGGTGGCAGCGCCTTGTAAAATCCTTGGGTGCTAGTTCATTTTGCGTTGCACTCGTCATTTTCTGGGCTATTCCAGTGGCATTCGTCGGTTTTATTTCTCAGATTAAGACGCTAATGCGCTTGTTCCCCTGGCTGAGCTTCCTGAATAACTTGCCCAACGTGCTTTTTGGTTTGATCTCTTCACTGCTGCCCCAGATCCTCCTGGCTGTTCTGATGATGCTTCTGCCAATTGTAATCCGCAAGGCTGCAAAGATTGCCGGTGCCCCTACTGCTACTCATATTGAGTATTATACACAGCAGGTCTACTTCGCATTCCAAGTTGTCCAAGTGTTCCTCGTAACATCCCTGTCGAGTTCTATTATCGCAGCGCTGCACGAAATTCTGGAGGACCCCAAGAGTATCATGACTCTACTAAAAGACAATCTTCCCCGTGCTAGTAACTTTTTCATGGGATACTTACTACTGCAGTCTCTGACAATTCCTAGTGGCGCGCTTCTGCAGATTGTCGCATTACTGCTGTTCTACGCCTTGGGGTTCCTGCTTGATAACACGCCACGAAAGTTGTGGAGCCGTCGCAATGCTGTTGGAGGATCTCAGTGGGGCACAGTGTTCCCCATTTATTCGAACTTGGCAGTGATCATGTTCTGCTATTCAATCATTTCCCCACTAATTATGCCATTTGCTGCCGCGCTTTTCCTATTTGTCTACTACGCGAACCTGAACAATCTCATTTTCACGACTGCGAAGACCAATGGACGCGGAATCTATTACGCTCGTGCACTGCAGCATTTGTTCGTGGGCATTTACCTCGCTGAAATCGTCTTGATTATTTTGTTTGTTTTCGCCAAGACTTGGGGACCACTTGTTCTTGAAGTTGTCATGACGCTTTTCACAGTGTGGTTCCATGTGCATCTCGGGGACGCATTCGACCCTTTGCTGTTCGCCCTTCCGCGATCGCTTCTCGACAATACCGACTCCCTGTCGGACACGGGCTCGGAATCGCTGAAACAAACCTCTACATTTTCATCTGAACGGTCGCCTAGACGCGTTGCTTCGGGAAACAGTTATACACCACACGAGAAGAACACGTTGCAAACTAACATGTCCACGCGTGATGTTCCCAGCCATGGTGATCTTGTAGGTGACGCAGAGCTTCCACTTTTTGATAAGGACGCTGAACCTCAGTTGGGGTCTAATAAGGGCACGGCAGAGAAGCCTGAAGGTGGTTTCTTTAAGCGGTTGTTCAAGCCTCATCTGTTCTATACTCCAGAACTTATATCTCAGGATTTGCTGAGTGCTAATCTGTGGCACCAGGCCCCCGAAATTAACGAGGAGGCCGAGGCCGAGGCCTTCCATGACCCAGCGATGCAGGAAGACAATCCTGTTGTTTGGTTCCCCGAGGACCCACATGGCTGGGCTGATGAGGAACGAACGTCTCTGCGCGACAGCGGAATCAATGCGTACACATCAGGAGCGTGGTTTGAAATCGACGAGGAAAAGAAGAAATCTAAACTTCTCTGCTCTGACGACAAGCGTCGTATTCCTATTTATGAAACCCCAGACTACGTCTGAGTGCATCCACTCTTTATAGACATCATCATTAATTTAAGCAGTGCTACTTTGTATCAATCATCAGTTGTGTGTATTTTTCCTATTTGTCCTACCCTGACTGCTGTAGCTGCTTCGTGCAGACCCTAACGACCCAGAAAAAATATTTGTCATCTTGAAATTTTGTGGAGCTAAAGTCGAAACTGAGAGTTAACGCATTGTGGATTTCTCATGAGCATCGATTATAAGCTGGCCAATATTTTTGGCACAGTTTACTCACAGGGAAACCTTCTGTTCACACCCGATGGTAAGTCGGTATTGAGCCCGGTAGGGAATCGCGTGAGCTGTTTCGATGTCGTCAACAACAAGAGCTTCACATTCAACTATGAGCATCGTATGAACATTTTCCGCATTGCTATTAACAAGCAAAGCACACTTATGCTAAGTGTTGACGAGAGCGGCCGAGGAATCCTTGTCAATTTCCACATGAGGACGGTGCTGCATCATATGAACTTTAAGGATAAGGTGGGTGCCGTTTCCTTCAGCCCCAATGGCGAATATATCGCAGTGGCAACCGGACGACATGTACAGGTCTGGGTGACTCCCAAGGCTTCAGAGGAGCGTCAATTTGCCCCCTTTGTAAAGCACAGGGTGTACACTGGCCATTTTGCTGCTGTCACTAGCATTGAATGGTCGAAAGACTCACGATTTTTTTTGACTGCATCAAAAGATACGACAGCACATATTTATTCGGTCCACTCAGAAGACGTGGCTGCGGCAAGTACTCTTGCTGGGCACCGAGACGCTGTTGTTGGTGCCTACTTTAGCGACGACCAGGAAACAATTTACACCATCTCGAGTGACGGTTCCCAGTTCGAGTGGAAGTGGCTAGATGATGAAGATAACTGGGGCATTGTGGATCGTCATTATCTGAATCACATTGGAAGAGTGGGATGCGCCGCATTTCATGCGAAGACAAGCATGCTCGTAGTTGGGTTTACATCGGGCGTTTTCGGGCTGTTTGAAATGCCTACATGCAACCAGATACAAACTTTGACCATTTCACAGAACAGTGTGGACTTTGTGACCATCAATGAGACCGGCGAGTGGCTGCTCTTTGGCGCAGCCGAGTTGGGGCAATTGCTTGTTTGGGAATGGCAAAGTGAGTCCTACGTGCTCAAACAGCAGAGCCACTATGATTCACTTAACACTGTTGTTTACTCTCCAGATGGTACTAAGGTCATTACTGGCTCTGACGATGGCAAGATCAAGGTATGGGACGCGACATCAGGATTTGCGATTGTCACATTTTCCCAGCACATGGCTGCAGTTACGGCTCTCAAATTCTCGCAACGCGGGAATGTGTTGTTCAGCGCTTCACTTGACGGCTCTGTGCGCGCTTGGGATCTATTGAGATATCGTAATTTCCGCACATTGACAGCACCGAGCCGGGTCCAGTTCACGTCACTTGCAGTTGACCCAAGTGGCGAACTTGTCTGCGCGGGAAGTTTGGACGACTTTGATATTCATGTATGGAATGTGCAATCTTCTCAACTAGTGGACCGACTGAGTGGACACGAAGGCCCCGTCGTGACCCTGGATTTCTCTCCTGATGGATCGCTCCTGGCCAGTGGGAGCTGGGATCACACTGCTAGATTGTGGAACTTCTTCGGACGGTCATCACTTTCTGAGCCCATGCTAATGCAAAGCGAAGTGCTGGATGTCACTTTCCGACCAGATGGCAAAACGCTTGCAGCGAGCTCTCTAGATGGCTTTATAACGATTTGGGATGCCAAAGATTGTCAGCAACTGATGGAAATTGACGGCAGAAACGATATAGGTGGCGGACGACATACATCTGATCGTTTCTCAGCCAAAAACTCTGCTCGGGGTAAGCACTTCACAACAATTTCTTACAGCCTAGATGGCTCAATGGTGTTGGCGGGTGGTAACTCACGCTTCTTGTGTCTTTATGATGTTTCGAATGGAGTTCTGTTGCGAAGATTCACGATTTCCAAGAACATGGCGATTGAAGGCACATTGGATTACCTGAGTACAAGAAATATGACAGAAGCGGGATCTCGAGCCCTTATTGACCATGATAGTATCGAGGATGACATTGCTGAAGGATTGAGGGTCAATGATGAGGCTATGCGCAAGTGGAAGCAGAATAATTCAAGTCTTCCGGGAGCTCAACGTGGAGACGCATCTTATCGTAAGGTGCAACCCATGATCAAGTCGGCAGGAATTCAGTTTTCGCCAACTAGTTCTAGCTTCAGCGTGGCCTCCACGGAGGGGCTTCTTGTGTATGCTGTGGATGCGCAAGTTCAGTTCGATCCATTTGAGCTGGATGTCGACGTAACGGTTGAGACATGTATCGAAATGCTTGCCAAGCATGAATACCTGCCGGCTGTGATCATGGCATTCCGCCTTGGTGATAAGCAGGTGCTAAAGCGTGCTTTCCACGCTGTTCCCTCGCAGGACGTACCGTTGCTAGTCCAAAATGTACCTCACGTTTATATTGGCCGCCTTTTAGCGTTCTTAGCGTCCCAAGGCCAAAATACTCCCCATATCGAGTTCACTCTGCTATGGGTACGCAGTACTCTCGAGTATCATGGTAGATACATTGCAGCCGAGCGCCAGGAGCTGAGCGTTGCTATTCGGGCAGTGCAACGCTTCCTTCTGGAGTCGAAGAAGATTCTTCAAACTGCGCAAGAAAACGTGCATAAGACTGAGGTATTGTCCTTTCAAATGTCATCGCAAACATCTCAGTCGACCAGTGAGGCGTGATTCCAAGGCGAGATACGGAAAACATATATATATAATGCGAGCCATCAACTTGCTATTATACCTAAGGATATAAGCTCTTGAATACAAGAACGTATGTACACTACTACCCTGAATCTTTCGGCGCCACATCTGATACTTCGTCACCAGCGAGCTGCTGATCCCGTTCTCGCTGGCGCTTTCTGGCCCTCTGTTTCTTCTTTTTAGCCTTCTGGGCATAGTATTCAGCCACTATCGCAGACCGGCTCTGCTGTCCATTATTTAACTCATCCACCTTGAGGGCCAGTAACTCTCGCGCTCTTTTCCTGTTATCCTCTCGAGACCTTGAGAACTGGGACTCGACGACGATACCCGTTGGAATATGCTTCAGCTGCACTTTGCTGTTCGTTTTGTTGATTTTCTGGCCACCTTTGCCCCCTCCCTTCAAAAACACCTCCGTTATCTCTTCTTCGTTAATCTTCGGCCGTGAAGGTAATCTATTTCTTTTTAGCAATATAGATGGCGTAGTTGAGAACAATCGCCCCAAGATCCTCATCTCTCTTCCGCCGCTACTGCTTGGGTGGTTTCCGTGGGTGAGCTGTGGGTGATCTAAGGTTAGGTTCCCCACCGAGCGCTGCCGTCCTTGTCGGTGCGCGGGGGATCTGGTACTAGGACCGAGCGGACTAGGAGCAAAGCACTCATGGGCTGGCACAAAGTAGGCGCCTTTCGTCTACTTTGTAGCAGTGTCATCTGCGTGCTAATTGGGCTACCGCTTGGCGGATATGGTGCCCTGCAGTCGTTCATGCTACAGAGGCATATATACGAGAACCGCTGTACAGTGTCGTTTGGTGCCAGTCCCGTAGCGGGAGTCAATGACGGACTCGTCTGCGCCGAGTCGCGTGCTGCATACGTGAACCTCTTTACTAGTTCTAGTATCGCCTACGCAATAGCCATGGTGCCAGCATATTTCGCCCTCAAGTATGTCGGGTACCTATTTTCAAGCATATGCTGCGCACTTCTGCTTGCTGCCGGCTCAGTGGTTCTTACCGAGCCAAACAATGATCGCTGGGGCCACGACAAGTACGCTCTTGGGCTGTCGCTCTTGGCGTCGGCGGCTCCATTTGCGCTTCTGAACAATTTGGGTGCCATCACCACCACCACTACCTCGCCACGCCTTGTTTTAGCGTGGGCAGTGTTTTCTATGGTGGGAATCCAGCTGAGCCCCCTGCTGTGGCGAATATTAGAATGGTACACTGCTGCTGAGGGTAAAACTACTGACGCCTTCCAGGAATATTTATGGATACCCTGCTGTGCGCTCGTGATGGTCCTATTGCTCATGCCGTTTCCCGACATCCACCCCCACGCTTCTCATTTTCGCGAGTTACTGACTGCGTCTGAGAAAAGCATCATCCCCGCGACAGCTGACTCCACGAGCAATCTCGAGCTGGTGCCATTGCTGAACCAATGCGAGGCCACCGAAGGCCCAATTACCAACACGAGTTTCCTTGATCATGTACCCTTCCAGCTCTTCGTGATTGAGCTGTTGAGCTACTTGGCCCACGCGCTTCCACTGGACCTCATGCTAATTTCTGGCCAAATAAGAGCAACCGATCAGGTCGACATTTCGTATTTGTTGTCAGTAGTATCACCAGCTCTGGCGGCCGGTGTTGTACCATTACTATTGGGATTATCAGCGGTGTCCACGCTGACAACTGTGCACCTTTTGACTGCTATTCTTTGCGTAGCAAACTTCGCTCTACAATTGGCACACACACCATTGACTTTGCAAATAGCAGCAACATCAGTGGGTTCCTGCAGGTTATTCTTGTCTTGGTTTCTCATCAGCTGTTCTCTTCGCTGCCTTGGTGTCCAAGCATACTTCCTGCTTACAATTGTTTTTCTCTGTGGGGCTATCATAGAATGGGCAATTTTGCCGTCAATAGATCATTCTTTTGTGTTCGGTGTTCCGCTGCTCGGTCACAACCCATTCTTACTAGGAGTTGGCTTCCAGATTGTAGCGACATTGCTCACGATACGATTTCTCCGAAACAAGTCGCACATGGCAAGGCGTTGTGCGCTTGACCAGGAGGCTCGTCTAGCATTCGAACAGAGTTAAATAATCATCTTTTCTGCGCTTTCACTGCTACTTAATCATTCGCAGAAAATCAGGAGCTTTCAATTATTTGCTGTGTTTCCTATGTACCGCAGGTATAAACCTACGCCGACTTCAGCACGAGCTTGCCGTCCTTTATTGTAGCCTCATAGCCGGCTTGTGCTAATGCATCTGGATCAGCGACTTGTCGAGCCTCCAGGGACGCAACAAAGTTCTGATTCTCAGCGTTATTGTAGAGAAGGTAACGCAAACAAACGATAGCACGCTCTTTCATAAATGGATTGTTCATATCGATGACACAACACTCAAGAATCGCGGCCAATCCGCCAATTTTGCGGATTTGCTCTTGAATCTGCCAGTTGTTTTCCGCTAAAACAGCAAGGAGCATCAATATATGTGTCCTTAGATGAGGGAACGCACGATCGTCGGGCGAAACGTCTTCGAAAGAGCGGGAATCACCTAATTTGGAGATCGGAGGTATTTTCTTCGACACAATTAATAACTGCACCAGTTTGGGAACTAAAATGTCGAGTGTTCTGCGTTTCTGCGGGGGAGCTCGAGTAAGTATGGTGACCATGATATCCAACAACTTCAGTAAGCACTGTCCACTGACGAAAGACTCTTCTTCAGTGCGCTCTTCTGTATTGATAAGTTTTTCGACGTGCTCCATGCTTTTCTCGAGCAGTTGAACCAGAGCTGTTAAAGTACTCTCACCAGTCTCAGTATCCAGAAAGCCGCGCTCACCCGTTGGAGAAGTTATCACTGCATCAAACATAGACAGAAGCATCAGTAGTCGCGACGGGTTGTGCTGAAAATCACGTAACAACCTCAAAAAGGGACCATTGGTGATCAACATTGAGAAAATATCTCTGGAAAGACCAATTTGCCGGTCCTTCTCTTCACCGGCCTCGAGCCAAGCAGGTAACACATCCAGTAGTGCATCGATAAAATGGGTACGGACGTTAAGCGCCCATTTCACCGACTCTGTCCTAAGCTTGCCATTTGTGACCATCATGAATATCAAGCACGGATAAGTTATGTCGTCAACATCGTTGGTGATTGTTTGGCTGAGCGGCAACTTAGACGATATTTGCTCAATTGCATTTTCTAGCACCTCTGTTTGCTCATTGGTGAAACTCGATACGAAATTCGCCAGAATCTGCCAATAAAGTCTTCTTTCAGCGCCCACTCCATTCTCTATATTGACTCGAGAAAATGTTAAGGGGAACTCGGCAGCACAGGCATACTGGCCCGTACCAGGGGATGCAGTGATGTTATTCAAAAATCGGAGGAGGTTTAGTGGAGTTGTCCCCGTTGAATCCACATCTTTCAGTACCTGCACGATGCCTTTCCACAGATCAGCATCATGTCCCCAGCGGGATCGGAGATCAGGAGTGCTGCGCGACTCAGCGATGTAGTTCTTCAACGCTGCCTCATCTTTAAGTTCTGAAAGTGTTGGAGGTGCATACATCAAGGCGATTAGTGTCAATTCCTTTACTCAATAGGCCTGCCGACGATCCCGTCACCCATCAAAAGAATTATATAATAAAATTTCATCACTCCCGAGCAGCAGGCGGTGGTGATTGTACGACACCTGCACATAATTCACACCAATAAAAGAAAGCCGACACGATTCTGCAATGGCTAAAGCGGTCAATGGACTTGCGGGCCACAAAGGTGATGGCCCACCAAAGGCATCGGCTAAGCTGAGTTCAGGGATTCTTGGTATGAAGTTCATGCAGGCTGGGCCTGACTCGGAACCATCGCCGGCTGAAGACGCGCCCGAGACGCCTGAGCCGAGCGAGACGGCACGCTCGCGACACGGATATTATACGGATGAGGACCCCGGCAGATGGTCGGTTCCTGGGCTCCGACGTGGTTCCCAAGAAGCACTGTCCAGAACGAGCACGCCCTCCGTAGGCTATGCAGACATATACGGAAAAAATTCTAGCATGGGCGGCCGGCGGACGTACGGGAACAAGCCGAAGGGAGTTGATCCTGAAGAGATGGTTAAGCACTACGAAGACGGCGAGAAGCCGAAAGCTAAAAAGACGAAGAAGCCTGCCGGCAAGAAGCGGCTGAGCAGCGAGCACGCCGAGAACTCCGCGCACCCCAAACAAAGACGAAAACTGTGAACGCAATGCGTCAGCGCCAGCGTTGTTCTCTGACCAAGCACAGACCTGACTAGCTATACTATTATTTATTTATGAATGAACCCTTTTCGAGTGCATCCCGGGTACAGGTTTTGATGTGTTTAAAGCGGTCCGGGCCGATATGGACGCCGCCAAAATACCGCGAAACGAGAACAACAACATTTTCGGCGTGGGTCATTTGCAGGATGTGCAGCATGCACATGCCGGCCCCGCCCTCGCCATCTTCATCGAAGTCCTGGGCGAATTGGGTTCCCTGCTGGTCAAGCTTTATGCGCCAGGCGAACATGTTATGTGACGCCTTAGCGATTTTCTTGTCGTAGAGCAGGTCGGCAATGAGATCGGCGACCTCTGACTCGGACGACGCTGCAATTGCGCGGCCCACAAACGTGGACTTGCGATCGTGGATTTCGTTTGTAACCACCCACTGGCCCACCTTTGCTGAGAACTGGGTCGCCTGCGGCTGGGCTGGCTGGGGAGCGTCGGCAGCTTCAGACGGCGCCAATGGGTCAAGGACCGGTTTCATTTCGTCCAAAAAAGCGAAAAGGTACACCTCACCGGGACTGAAGGTATACTTGATCACATTATTTAGCTCCCCAGCTGCCCGCTCATCGTTGGTAGTGCCACTCACGCCGGATACGCGCGGCGGTTCATCAGGATACTGGACCGGAAACCACATTCGTACCCTTGCCCTCGAATCAGGTACCTGCAGCGTCATGCTCGCCGTAGCAGGCTCGTAGCTCGCACAGTCTTCATATATAGAGTTGATGATCTCCACCTCCTCGCTCAGAGCCGAGGACATCGCGCCCGCACCGGATGTAGGGGGGGATGACAGCAGGTTGTTTCCACCGCATGTTGTCGGAGCATAGTGGGTACCAATCACATGATGCCTAAAGCAGTGCTTGACCAAGGAGGAGCTCGGAGGAGAGGTACGACGTGAGGTGGACAGGGAGAGGGAGGTGGGAGGAAGAGGATTGAGAGCTGGCGCCTGACGCGTCTGGTTTGAACACAGAATGTAAATAATAATTTGTACCTCACGGTGAACTCATAGTATGTAGTTATAAGAATTTAGACTGCGTTAAGCGCTTCCTTTCGCAGCACAGGGGCCCGGATCATGCTCTTCGTTGCGAGCTCGCATTACGCGTCACCTAAACGTCTTCGATTGCTGGCTTCAATTGCGAGCTTCAGTTACTTTATGTCCACCGGCAGAAATTGCCTCGGTGGGCACCGATGGGCGGCGGAGGCCCTCGACGTCTGCCGAGAAATGATACGCGGGGTTAGGGCACTTGCTTCTCCAGGGCCTGCTGTACACACAACTCAGCTACACACAAACACCCACACACCACCCATTTACCCCTCCACCCGTTTCCCCCCACAACCGTCGGCCGGGTGTAGAAAGCAGTTCAAATGAGCTCCAGCAGTGGCCCGGGTGTTGCCAGCCTTGAGGACCTGATTCCCGTGGTGAACCGGATTCAGGACATTGTGTTCACAAGCACGAGCTGCGGGTCGTTAGAGCTCCCGCAGGTGGTGGTTGTTGGCGCGCAATCGAGCGGGAAGTCGTCGGTAATCGAGCTGCTGGTGCGCCAGGACTTCCTGCCCCGCGGAACCGGGATTGTGACGCGCCGCCCGCTATGCATCTCGCTGATCAACGACAAGTCCGAGTACTGCGAGTTTCTCCACGTACCGGACCGCAGGTTCCACGACTTCAACGAGGTACGCCTCGAGATCGAGCGCGAGACGCTGCGCATTGCAGGCTCCAACAAGGGCATCTCGCGCGTGCCCATCAGCCTCAAGGTCCACTCGCCACATGTGCTCGACCTCACGATGGTCGACCTGCCAGGCGTCACAAAGGTGCCGATCGGCGACCAGCCCGCCGACATCGAGCGGCAGACCAAGGACCTTGTGCTCGAGTACATCTCGAACCCGAACTCCATCATTCTTGCGGTGACGCCGGCGAACCAGGACCTGGTGAACTCGGAGAGCCTGAAGATGGCGCGGTCGGTCGACCCACAGGGCAAGCGCACGCTCGGCGTCCTCACGAAACTCGATCTCATGGACAAGGGCACAAACGCGCTGGATGTGCTCAACGGCACGACGTACCCTCTGAAGCTCGGCTTCATCGGCATCGTGAACCGGTCGCAACAGGACATCCAGGATAAAAAGAGCCTTGAAGACTCGCTGGGTGCCGAGCGCGAGTTTTTCCAGACGCACCCGGCCTACCGCAGCATCGCGCACAAGTGCGGCACCGCGTACCTGGCCAAGACGCTGAACCAGATCCTCATGAACCACATCCGCGACAGACTGCCGGACATAAAGGCCCGTCTCAACACGCTCATTGGCCAGACCGAGCAGGAGCTGTCGAACTTCGGCCAGAGCCAGGTTCCAGAAGAGCGCGAGCAGCAGGGCCCGCTCATTCTGACCATGATGATGAAGTTCGCCACGTCATTCGTGGCGTCCATCGACGGCACGTCGACGTCGCTCGACCTGAACTCAATCAAGGAGCTCGGTGGCGGCGCGCACATATACCAGATTTTTAGCGATGTCTTCAACAAGAAGCTCGAGGAAATCAACCCCATCAACGAGCTCACCTACTCAGATGTGCGCATAGCCATCCGCAACAGCGCGGGCCCGCGTGCCTCGCTGTTTGTTCCCGAGCTGGCGTTCGATTTACTCGTGAAGCCGCTGATCAAGCTGCTCGAGGCGCCGTCCCAGCTATGTGTCGAGCTCGTGTACGAGGAGCTTATGAAGATCTGCCACAGCTGTGGAAACAACGAGCTTGAGCGGTTTCCTCGCCTCCAGTCCCGGCTCATTGATACCGTGTCAAAGCTGCTGAACGAGCGGCTCGGCCCCACCTCATCGTATGTGTCGAGCCTCATCGAGATTCAGCGGGCTTATATTAACACGAACCATGCAAAATTCATCTCGCCAACCGAGGCGATGTCCAGCGTTGTCGAGAGCAATCGCCTGCACCAGGCCAATAATGCGAAAAATATCAGTGATGCTGTGAAGGCACTCAATATCCACGGCGGGCGCCAGGGTGCCAAGACCGGCGATACCGGGGTCGACGACGACGAGGGCGAGTCGTCGTCCTCCTCGAGCGATGAAAGGGAGGTAGCTGTGCCTTCTGGTTACGGCGATGGCCACAGCCCTCTTAATGGCACTGATTCGGCTACCCAAGCCCAAAAGGATATCTTCCTCAGCTACTTCTTTGGCAAGGCGAACGGCCACGGCCCGACTACGGGCCAGAATGGCGGCTTGAACCCTAGTGCAAGCATTTCAACACTGCCCTCGTCCATTTCTACCGGGTCGTTCTCACCGCTAGGAGCGCTCAGTAACCACGCCTCTTTGGGACACCCTATGAACAACAGTGCTGCGACAGCTGACTCTACTGCGGAACCAGAGCTCTCGGAGGCCGAGCAGCTGCGCAACGTGCGACTGCAGGCAGAGGCAGCCAGTCTGGATCCGCGCGAGCGACTCGAATGCGACCTCATGTTCAAGCTGATCAGCTCCTACTTCGATATTGTTCGTGAAACTGTGAGCGACCAGGTCCCGAAAGCGATCATGCATCTGCTGGTCAACTACACCAAGTCGGCGGCTCAGAACCGACTTGTTATGGATCTCTACAAGGAGTCTATGTTTGACGACCTGTTGTTTGAGGACGAGACGGTTGTGCAGGAGCGTAAGAAGCTGGCGGAGACACTGGCCACTTACCGTGAGGCTGCCAAGATCATTACAGAGGTCATTTGAATCCACGTCGCCACTTTTTTTTACATTTCCGTACATAACACACAACACCCATATACACGCCTTATGCCTGCTCCTGCCCTTTTATTCTGTACGAATTCTCGCGGCTCAGTCGTTATATTCTTAAGGTAGTAGCTGCGGGGCTTTTTGTGCATCCGTTGCAATATATCTGTTGACGTGCAGTCGTCACTCATGTAGAGCTGTGCCGAGATGCACGACGTGGATGTGGCAACGATAACCCTAACATCATGGCCCACCCACGCGGCGTCGAACCACAAATGTCTTGCAGCGCGCAGACAACCACAAACCTGAATAAATCATAAAACAATTGAACAGAAACGCTTCAGTATGTGCAAGAAATGTGTCAGTGCTCACTTACAGCATATTATGGGCGACGTGAAGGCTCAACTGGAAGACGGCGAGGCCACGCATCTCAAACTACGGTTCGAGATATGCAGCCCATGCCGCCCCTTCAACATCAATCCACGCGTTTTAGGGAACCGGAAGCGGGAATTTTGCTTTCCAGGGGAGGACGACAAAGAAGCGTTCGCGTTCGCCCAGCTGCTGCGGCTGTGCAGTCTACTCTCCGGGAACCTAGCCGCTAACAAGGTTGTGACCGTCCGCGACCTGTACTACCAGGACGTGGCACTATTCCGGACCCAGAACTATGTGATTCGAGCTCTGGACCGGATCACAAAGATGCTTCTTGTGCCGCGCGACAAGCTGAACGTGCTGCCCTCGCCGAACGGGCTCGTCGCCGGCAACCTTACAATCGCAATGGCAAGTGGTGACGTGCTTGAGGTGCTACGCAGCAACGGGCCTAGCCTTATACCGGCGGCGGCAGTAATGCACGCGTGTGCGCCGCGGCCACCATTGTTTCTCCTCGTGGTCGAAAAAGAAGCCGTGTTCACGCACCTCCAGCACGAGCTGCAGGAGGGTATCATCATTACTGGTAAGGGGTTTCCAGACCATGCGACCCGGCAGCTTGTCAAGCTGCTCAGCGTCACCTATCCTGACATGCTGGTCTTCGGCTTAGTTGACTCTGATCCGCATGGAGTGCTCATCCTACGCAATTATGAGAACGGGTCCCAGCACTGTGTTGAAAAGCAGGAGCCTCTAGATATCATCCACTTAGGAGTCAGCCTGCTCGAGTATTCCGATGGACTAGTGCCGCTGACGTCTAACGACATTCGCGTGTCGATGAGCACGCTGAGGAAGCAATGGATATACGAGGACAAGTATGCGTCTTGTAAGGTCGAGCTTCAGCGCGGCCTGTTCATGCATCAGAAGGGTGAGATGAACCTTCTTGACAAGGACCAAACGCAGCGGCTCAGCGGTTATGTGCGTAGGAAGATTTATCGTTACTTAGCTGCGAGCACCGACTCAGATGAAGGCGGCGAGTCTCCAGAGCTGTTTATGAGCCCCTCGTCGTCATATATTGATACAGAACCGAACAACACGGCTGAAGAAGACGGAGGACGCCCATATCTTGTTGTGATGCGATTGCCAAAGAACGACGGCAGTAAATGGATGGAATCACATCAGGACGACGCTAATACCACACTTATCGATGAGGACTAGCCAAAACGCTAGGCCGACGCATCAGTATCTTTCGTTTTTTGCTTTTTGCGCACCATTCCCATTCCCAGTGTGTTGATGCGCTTTTCTGGAACCACTTGCGGCCTTGAAGACTGAACAGTGGGGACGGCACTGCCCGTGACAGAAATCAGCGAGGAATCTGGAACAGCATTAAGGAGTCTATCGGTGCTGTCTGCTGCCAGGTCTCTGGTCGTGAAGTCGAGACTAATAAGAAGCTCCTTGAACCGGTTACACTGTTTATTGGTGACCGGGGGTGTGCGCAGCTCCGCGCGGAGCGGCTTTTCGAGGCAGCCCTCGAGGCCGAGAATGCCGACGGACTTACCGAGCCTGAACTCCTGGCGAGACTGCATTTCGAGCCAGAACAGCTTGCGCGAGACCTGCTTGGCACGCTGCTCGGCGACAAGGGCGTCAAGGAATCGCGATTTCGGGTCGTCTGGAAACCGAGGGATCCGCTTGACGGCCAGCACTGCGTCGTCTTCGTCGGGCCGGGCGGTGGTCCAGAAAATATCGCCCGCAGACCACGGGAGCTTGGCCTCAGAGGGGAAGTATCGGGCCACGCCGGCAGGATCGTCGATACCAGGAATTGCCAGAGTGCATTTGCCGTCGCGCACAGCTGTGAAGCTGCTGTGCAGGCCATCAATGCAGCGGACCCACCACTTCACAAGCGCTGCGTCGGAGAGGATATGCTTCTGCGGATTGTTCACGGACCCGAGAAGCAGGTACTGGCCCTCGGCCTTGGCAAACACGCATATGCGAGCCGTTTTGTGCGGCGCAAAGTAGGCGAGCAGCGTCTCGCGGATCAGTGTCTGGGTCACGGCCATGACGTTCAGCCGGCCGCTGCCGGTGTAGTGGCCGGAGGTGTCTGCCTTGGAAACAAACAGGGTGCACGCGTCTTTTGCTTCATAAGAAAGCAGCTCCAGGGCGAACACGGCCACGCCGTCGTGCACGAGGATGAAGTAGTGGGTCACCACTGTGTCGAGGGTCTTGTCTTCTCTCGACGTGAAGATGAGCTTGCGCACCTTTTTGGGGTAGCTGACAACATGGATGAGCGTGAACGCCTCGGCATTGGGCAGGACGGGCTCCAGCGCGTCGCGGAACCGACTCGGCGGCACCGGCGCCGGCCGCTTGTCCGCGCTCATAGAGGGTAAGGTCACGACCGCGCGCGACCCTGTCTCTCTCTGCATCGCTCGCTCGCTGCGCACCCGTTATTTCTAGCTGCAGCTGGGTTCTGCGGATTCGCGCTCATTTCTACAGAATCAGTATGAAATTAGTTTAATTGGTACTCGTCGGGCATGAACAACTCGCGCTGGACGCCGTCCTTGGTCAGGATCACCATGCGGATGCAGCCGCCGCTAGAGCCGTCCCAGCGGATGGCCTGCGTGAGAGAGGTCTTGACGAAGTTGATGGCCTCGTCCTTGTCCATGTTCTCCTTCCAGTTCGTGTTGCACAGGCCGTATATGTAGGTGGAGCCGCTGCCGGCAATGGCGTAGTCCTGCTTGTGCATGCTGCCGCCCACCGGCACCGAGTAGATCTCCCCGCCGGTCTCCTCGTCGTAGCCCGCTACAATGATGCCTGCCGTCAGGAAGTTCTTGTTTTCGTAGATCAGCTTGCGGAACAGCGACGCAGCCGTCTTCGCCGTCGGCTGGCGGCCGAAGCTGATCTGGTAGTGCTCGAGGTAGTACCGCACGTACTCGGCAACGGCCTGTGTGTCTGCGGCCGACCCCGAGCGGCAGCACCAGATGTTGTCGTGCACCTTCGTCAGCTTATCCGTGACGCGGTTCGCCACAAACGAGCCCATCGACGTGCGGCTATCCGCGCCGAGAATGAGGCCGTCCTTGAACTTGATCGCCATGATTGACGTCCCCAAATTCACCTCGCCCTTCTTCAAGGGCCTCATGTCGAAGTATGGGCTCTCCACCTGCAACGACATTATGGCCAAGCTAGCTATGTGGGATGCGTGGCGATGGTTCTTGTGTCGGGTGGTGGGTTGGAGAGGGAATCCAATGCTGCTGCTGACTGTGTGCCACATACACCCCCAGCACCCATCTAACCTCCCAAGGGTGGCAGCACTCTGGGGGAGCCGTGGGATCAGCCGGTGCTGTCATCTGACTGTGTCCGCGGCGGACCGGGGCAGGGGTCGGGGCTGCTGGCGGTGGAAACTGAAAATTTCGGGGTTTGAGACCACCGAAATTAGCACATTATGGTGAGCCTTTGGGGACCCGGGAACGAAGTTCCGCCAGCACTCACGTTCGACGGCGCGCCGTACGCGCCTTTCTCGAAGGGCGACAAGCTCGGCAAGGTCGCCGACTGGGCCGCTGACCCGTCGAAGGAGGCCAAGGACTACAAGCGCGCGCAGGGCCGCGGCTTCCGCGACCCGTACCACGCGTACGGCGCCACGTCGAGCAGCTTCTTCACCAACGACGAGCCCGACTCGTCGTGGTCGTTCTCTGTGGTGGACTCGTCGCTGAAGAGCGGCTCGTCCTCGTCTTCATTCTTCAACTCGAAGGCCGTTGGCTCGAACAGCGGTGCCGGCGGCAAGGCCGTGCTGCGCGCGCGCGGCGGCCGCGCCGGCGGACCCAATGCGGGCATGGGCCGCGCCGGTGGATTTGGCTCGGCCGCTCCGCACGGCCAGTCCACTGCAGCCGCCCCCGTGTCGCGCGGCCCGGCCCTGCCGCGCGGCGCCCGCACCATGACCATTGGCTCGGCCACGCAGCACAACCGCCGCGGTGGTGGCCGCATGCAGTCGTGGCAGGCCGATAAGATGAAGGCGCGCAAGCCCAGCGTGCCCATCGGCGCCGACTGGAACCTCGTGCAGACAAACAGCTTCTCGGACCTGCAGAAGCTGAACTTCGCGCTGCCCGCCGAGGAAGTCATTGGCCGCTACGGGTTTGTCCAGATGTTTAACCGCAGCCTCGACAAGATTATTGGCTCCGAGCGCCTGAAGGGCGTCGAGGTCACGGAGTACAACGTCACGACGAGCGAGGACCCGGTCATTGGCGAGATTGCCGGCCGCGCCACGCCATCAAAGGAAAAGCCGCATGTCTACGCAACCGACGCCATTGTCGCCCTGCTCATGTGTGCCACCAAGAGCAACAACCCGTGGGACATCATCATCACAAAGAAGGACAACAAGATCTACTTGGACAAGCGCGACAACAGCGCCATCGACCTGCCGGCTGTCGATGAGAACTCGATGAACCCACCCGCCGACGTCGCCGACAACAAGATCGACTCGGCCGCCGCACTGGCGCTGGAGGCCAGCTACATCAACCTGAACTTCGCGGCAAACGCCATCGAGGCGGGCGACAAGAAGCGCGTCAGCTTCGAGAAGCCCCATCCGTTCTCGGCGGGCGACGAGCCCGCGTCCGCTCCTTTGCTGCCTAAGGGTTACATCTACAAGACTTTCAACCTCGAGATGGACCCCGAGGCGGAGCCGCAACCGTTGCTTGTGCGCGTCGAGGTCGACGCCGCCTTCGAGAAGAACGGTGACAAGCAGTTGGCCAAGGTGCATGCTCTCAACGAGTACGGCGGGTCCAAGCCTCTCGAGTGGAGGAAGCAGTTCGCTAACCACCGCGGCGCAATCGTCGCGGCCGAGATGAAGAAGAACTTGAACAAGCTGTCGCAGTGGACGACGCGCTCTCTGCTTGGCCGTACGAACGCTCTCAAGATCGGCTTTGTCTCGCGCTTGAATTCCAAGGACAACCAAGCTCACGAGATCATCGCTGTGCTCACCCAGAACCCGGTCGTCTTCGCCAACCAACTCGGCGTCAACATGGCTAATGGCTGGGGCATCATCAAGTCTCTTGTGGACATCTTTGCAGATCTTGATGACGGCAAGTACGTGGTTATGCGCGATCCCAATGCGCCGAATGTCATGATCTATAACGTGCCCATCGAGACGACCTTCGAGGAGAAGGCCTAGAAAGAAAAACGAATTTATTTGTTCATAGTCGTTTAACTAATTACAAAAAGGAGAAAAAAACAAAATTACAACTCGCTCTTTGAGTCCAAACTTAGGTCTCGTATTCTTCTTAGCGGCTTGGTGGGGGTTGACAGGAATCGAGCAGGCGGCGAAACATGTGATGCCGTTGCGCGCGATAGAGGCGTGGCACCCCACTCGTCGGTTTTAGCTCTGTTGTTATTCCTTGGGAGTGAACTTCGTACTGTTAACATTTCTAGCGCCCTCGGACTAATCGCGTGGCGCCTCGAGGGGGTGTGCTGAGGCGAAAACTCAGAGTCCCAATCGCCGCTTTGACCGGTTCTTTGCGCTCTGCGCGATGTCAGCTTGCTCTGTAGTGTTCGGAAATAAATCACCGCAAGCTGTCGGTCTGAGTCCGCCCGCCACTCGTCTACCTTCGCGTAAATATGGCTATGCTGCCGTCTCCAGACCCGGAGTAATCTCTTTGCCAACAACCCCTTCTTCAACGTGGCTTGTGCCTCAGCCTCGATCTCAGCAGCTATTTGGACGCTCATTCTGAGCCGCCATAATGATAAAGCATGCGACGCCACGATGACGGCGAATTGCACCAGAGCCACCTGCTCCATCTCTTTGACAGACTCCATCGCCTGCGTCCATTTCCTGAATGTTGCATGACAGTCTGCGTACTGCGAAGCAGTCTCAATTCTCTCGAGCTCTAGAGCATGTGCGCGCGATCGCGCAAGCCAGGTAGAGAGCACTCTGGAACACAGTCTGCACCCGACTCCAAATAGCGCCTCATCGAGCAGCCGCTCTAATCTGGCCTGTTTGCGGGATTCACTTGCCGCGACGATTCGATGAAACGTTCTTCGCAGAAGGCACAACTTACTGGCCTCCGCAAGACCCTCATGTTTCTTTATGTTGCAGCGTAGGCGCCTTAATACAGTCCGGCTCGCTACCAACTTGCTCGCTTGCTCTGTTTTGGCTTCGAACTTAGCCCGATCAGCTTTAAGGTTGGCGCGTAAAAACGTCATAAGTACATGCCGCCTCTCATCATTTTCGGCCACTGATATTTGCTTGCTTTTCTCGCAGATGAGGTGCACGCCATTGAGGGCTAGTGTCCAATGGTGCTTATACCTGTACAGAATGTCCTGACAATGGAGATGCATGTAACAGACGAGCCTGGTTTCTGCTCGCCATCGACGTATGAACACCTTGTTACAAGCAGCTTGACAAGTAGCCGTGGCCAAACAAGTTTTGTGGTCCAACCACCGTTCATGCAATACATTCCACGCTCTTCTTTGCCCGAAAGTCATCTTAAGAGCGGATACTTCCTCCTCTACTGCTCGATTTTGGCGGAATCTATGACTCCACAACTTAACCTCCATCTGTTTGTAGCTCGATTCCGCCTGGTCTTCAAGCCTCCTAGCAGAATATAAAGAACTTTTCCATTTATTGAGCATTGTAGCCGCCAACTTGCGGTTACGATATTGCGCCGCCCGGAACTTGAGCAGTTCACAGCGCCAGTGGATAAACCACTCTCTAGAGAGCCTGTACGCGCACTCTTCCACTGCCGAACGGTCACGGATTGGTACAATACGCGCAGCATTCACCCATTGAGACCAATATTTTTGCACGGCGTAGTTCCTTGCATGTTCAATAGCCTGTGTATCAGCGCGACGCAACCTTGTAATCTCATTTCTGCTTGTCTTGAGAAAAACTCGCGCAGCTCTGTGCTGACCCAAAGTAATCGACAGCTGATACTGGTCGCGAGCAGACATAGCACAGGTATCCCATGCACTAAAATATGGCGGCAACAGAGTTTGCTCGTCAAATAACTGGAGCTTGTACTTCGTTCTTCGCACGACCCCCAGTCTTTCCCGCCAAATAAGTAGAGAGGTAGACGCCGCAGCGACATTGCAGAACTGAACGGCTTGCGCCAGCTGATTGAGCAAGCGCTTTTTGACGAATTGGCGCTGCTCGTGCTCGCGTCGAGCCTGCAACTGCATTTCGTACTCGACGGCGCCCAGTGCATCCCGCCATGGGCTCCCGCTAGACGCGTAATGATGCACAATTAGTCCGGCACGCATCAGAATGATCATTTGCTCGTCATCCAGTCCAGGCAGCCCTAACGCCCGCGTAGCCTCGCGCCCCAGAACTGCATTGAACCCGGTGTGGGAATCCATTGGCGGCTTCTGGTGCTGGTCTAAATATCCCGCAATCCGGTCGAGATAGTACCAGTTGTCGTCCTCACTGTTCCTCAGCGTCTCGGCGCTCGCCGCGTCATCGCGATCAAACACTGCTGCCGGCAGTGGTGGTGATGGGGCGGCCAGGTCCTGACGGGTCCGGCTCGGCCAAGTGTCCGCAGCACCAGCGTTGGGTCTGTCGCTGTATGGCGAGTCGATATCAGGATACCGGTCCATACCACTAAGCACCGAGTCGGTAGCCAGCGGCCGCTCGGCCAATTCGTCGCGCCATAATGGCGGGGGAACTTCCGGGAGGGCCTCCTCGGTGATTGAGGCGAAGACATCGGCTAGACCGCGCGAGATCTTTTGCTCGATCCTCTCGGGTTGCTCGCCTCTGTTCATGTACGACTCATATCGCTGCACGGCGGAATGGCTAGCGGTGGTGTTCTGGATCTCGCTTTCCAGACGTGCGTCAGTGCATGCGCGTGCGCGCTTTCGCTCGGCTGTCGCGTCAGCAGTATCGTGCGGCGCACATCGGCTGCCTCCTCCCCAAGCTCGCACAGCCCGCTTACCCATCATTAGACCAGGATACACGTAACGCTGGAGCTACTCTGGAAACAACGTGTGCGCGTCCTAGTGTTGTTGGTCGAGAATGCCCCGAATCTCCCGCATCTTCGCGAGTCTGCTTGGGGCTCTAGCTAGTGTCCGCGGGTCTAGCGATGCGTTCAACTTGGGCACGTTTGAGAACCTGAACCTTGTCCAGAGCGTCGACCTCACGCACTCGTACGTGAAGCAGAGCATCGACCTCGAGGTTGTGAACACAGGGCCGGAGCCGCAGTCGTTCTATACCGTGGCCGTTCCCGACAACTGGGCGTCTTCTCTGGCCGGTCTAGAGGCCCGCGACACGAAAAACACGTATTTGTCCACGCAGCAGCTGGACCCCGACTCAGTGTCTGGCTACAGACTGTACAAAATCGCATTGGAGCACGCGCTGCAGCCGAACGAGAGGCTGAATCTGTCGTATGTGCTTGCATTTGTCGACGGTGTGTCGCCTCTGCCGGTGTCGGCAAAGCAATCGGACAGCCAGTGGCTGCTCTACAACGCGACGCGCAACGCGATCAGCCTGTACCGCACGCACAAGCAGTTGACAAACATCAAGATCATGATTGGTTCGTACGAGGAGCTGAACCAGACCGAGGACGATAAGCCGAACTTCAACGACAGCGGCGTGCTCACGTACGGGCCTTACGAGAAGGTGAAGCCCCTCGAGGCCATCCCTCTCGAGCTGCGCTTCGAGAACCCGCTTCCCATCCTTCGTGTCGAGCATTCCGAGCGCAAGATCTGGGTCTCGCACTGGGGCGGCTCGGTCTCGTTTGATGAGAGCTACGATTTCCACAACGCCGGAACCGAGCTCGAGAGGTTCTCGCGCGCAGACTTCGCGAAGCCCCAGGCGACCTTCAACCTGAACAATGCGGCAATCCGCTACCTCGGCTTGAAGCTGACCCCAGGCCACCGTGAGGAGTACTACGTGGACCTGGTCGGCAACGTCTCCACAAGCAGGGTCAGTCCAGGCGTTCTTGAGATTCTTCCCCGATACCCTGTCATGGGCGGTTGGTTCTATAACTTCACCGTCGGATGGGCGTCTGACATCCACAACTTTGTCCGCTCCCCCATCCCGAGCACATTCATCCTGAATGTCCCCCTGCTGGGCGGACCCGACTCAACAAGCTACCGCTCTCAGACGACGAAGATTATTTTGCCTGAAGGTGCCACCGGCGTTGAGGTTTACAGTGAGGTGCCATATAAATCGGCGCGCAACTCCGTGACTTACAGCTACCTTGACATTTATGGCCGCCCCACGGTGGAACTGGAGTTCGAGAATCTCGTGAGTGACTACAGCACCGCCAACCTATATGTCAGTTACAACTACTCGACCCTGGTTGCTCTGCGGAAACCGGCCTCGTATGCTGCCGCACTGTTTATTGGGCTCACGACGATACATTATCTGTTCAAATTGTTCTAAAACAAGAAAAAAGGTTGCGCATTTGTGATGTCCATGCAACTTATTCAGGTGGACAAATGAATGAAGGATAAAACAAAATTTCGTAGCAAAAAAGTAAACTCAAACTACATTTTATACGCCTTTCCACGCGACCTTCTCAACGCACTCGAATTTACGCTTACAGTCTCGCAGTATACCGATCATCTTCAGCGCTGTAATGGTTTCCAAAAATATGGCCATACTCTGAGTATCCCAATTTTCGCAATTGGGGATACCTCGCAGCATGGTCTTGAATGCAGAATAGAAGTCGTAAATGTTGATGTAGATGCTCGACTCCCGTGACAGTTGGTACAGCACACATAGCGGTATAGACATGCGGTCAATGTCGTCTCTCTCGTCTGTCAAGAACTGTATAGACATGCGGTCAACCTGGCCTTTATTCATTCCCAAGAACACCCGAGGGTCTGTGAGCGCTGTCTCGATAACCGGCCGGTAGTTGGGGTTGAATGCAATATCTAAAACATTGCCTCCCACCTGCGCTTCAGGTAACTCGTCCACTATCGATAAGCCCGAGCTATCAAAAAGTTTCGACAAATAATCAGGGTCTTTCTTCAACTGCTCATCAACCGATGGCAGTCTTCTGACTAGATCTTTTGTCGAAGTGAGGCTTGAGCATTCATCAAGGCTTGCTAGTGGGTTACCAGCAAAGTGGCCGAGTATAGCATATTCAATCTGTTTGATAGCATCAACTGCTTCGAGGGAAGTCACTCTTTCGACCAGCGTAGCACCGAGCTTCAGTTTTAGGGATCGCTCATTGTAAAGAGCTTGAGAGCAATGCTCCACTAGCTCAACTGTGTTGGGAGCACCCAGTAGTACTTGCGTCTCCATGCATACCTCATTATCGTGCGTAATGGTTTGCTCAAAAAGCTGGAGCGGGGTAGACAAGTTGAGCACAAGATGCAGGGGAAGCTTCTGGCTTTCCACATAACTGTGCATGTGCGAAATCAGTGAACATATGATCTCAGCATCAAAGCTGTTGGCATCCTCGATCACAACCAGTAGTCGCGAAGGGGGTGTGGCGCTCTGTTGCAACCACGCAAGCAGCACGTAGAAATCGTACGTCAGTCTCCGATCGGTCAACACTTGAGGGTCATTCTCCGTAAATCGGTTAACGATCAGTTTCAAAGTGCTTTTGAAATTAGGACACTCCTTGGAGTGTATGGAGATAGTCTTCCAATCCGTGTGCTGCTCGCGGACAGCATCAAGATACTCATTCACATCAGCCTTCAGAAGTAGGGTCGTTGGTAGTTTACCATGTGCTTCAGCACCTACAAAGTCCGACAAGCATTGCAGGGTGAAGCCTAAATGCTGCTGCTTGAATTCCTTGACAGCTTTTGCCAATGTTTCTTGTGACTTTAGGAACTTGCTCAATCTCCGCTCTTGTAAATGTTTGTCCTCTGTTGGCTGTGAATCCTTCAATCTCCTCCGGATATTACTATCCTTGAGAGAGACTTTGGGGTCGCCTCTTTTGTACAGGTACACAGTTTCTTGTGTACGGTTTCCCCTCTGCATTCGGGTCGGTATGTCACACACCCTACGGGTCTCGATATCTGTCTAAATTCCACTATCGTTTATTTCGGAACACCTTAGGACGCCATACCCTGCCCTGCGAATATGCGTAGTACAAGTCAGTACTCCACAAACTTGATTAGGCAGAGTATCGCCCTCATGTGGCCTAGCGGGTAGGTGAGTTGGCAGAGTGGTTATTGCGGTGGACTTAAGCGCTGAGGTCAGCATTAGGACATCCACTGATCTCAGGATCGCAAGGGTTCGAATCCCTTACTCACCACTTCTCTTTTTGGATTTACCTTGACGGAGGGGTAGACGACGCCATGAGCGGGTATGATGATGATAATGGCGGTTAAGAGGTGATCATTGTCACGATAGCAGATTAGAGTGGGACCTAGGAGATAATTTATGTATTTTGTTCCACGAACCTCAATCTCTGAGAGAATTGCTAGGTTAGGTAACCCCGTCTAGAGTTATATCCAGCCGTGCCGTCGCTTTTTCTTTCTGTTATTGCTGTCTGTGAAGAGGCCCCGCTACGATACCACCGTTCCGCCACTGAGATAATGAACTGCATGAAGTATTCAAGAGATGGTCGATAGCTTCACCACGTAAAAGAGTCTTCAAAGTAGTCTACACGCGAACTCGAATCCATAATCCCAGTAACAATTCCATCGCGAATTGCATCGACAAACATTGGTGGCCCGCAGGAGCATATAGCCTTACTACCTTGAGCCGTCTTGATAAAATTGGCAACATCAGCAGAAATGCTGGGTCGCCCAAATTCAGGTTTGACCACGACATCATCGATCACAATATGACAGGAGTCTCCTTGATTGCTAGGTATCTCATGTAAGTCGCAATCGCTCCGATCGCGAGTGTCAGAAATGGTGATTCCGCTATCTTTGGACTCACTGCTAGGCTTGGGCTCACTTGCGGTTTCAACAATGCGCAGTGTCGCCCCAGATTCATACTCATTGGACGTCCCTTCGATTGTGGTCGTCTCTATTTCAGTTTGATCCTGGTTCACTTCCATCTTTTTGTCTTCAGGATCTCGACAGCTCGACATCTCCACAGTGCCCAGGTTTATTTGCCCAGGATGTGTGACGTAAATCTGGAAGTTGCAGGCTTTATCCTTTTGGCTGCTAATCAGATGGGCAACCTCATTTGCAAACGCGCGGATAGTAGAGCAGTCTTTAACAACCCATATCATGCACAGGTACTGGCCTTCCTTCATGTGCTCAAGTATTTTTGTGGCAAAGGAGTACACGCAAGTAAATCCTACGCCCCCAGCAAAGAGCATGACAGACTCATAGTCACACATGTAGTTTTCATTACCGTATGGGCCCTCAATGATGACTTTCCTAGTCTGTCTCTTACCAGGTGAGTTGGCCACCTTTTGCAGCATGGTACGTGTGGCACCTAGCTGAGCTTTACAGCATAGATCCAATGAGTCGTCTTTCGTGCTTTTAGGGCCCTGAAAGATGGAAAATGGGTGCTCCTGCCAGAAAAGGTTCTTGTCAAGGATGCGAATATAGACATAGCCGCCGGGGCGAATACGCCATTTGCGACGACCTCCTTTTATCTTAACACGGTACATTCCAGCCTCTGTCATCTCAAACTCAGCTTCCTGGATTCCGCCAGAAAGGATTTGGCGACTGATTCGACAAATGTACTCAATCCCATAAAATGCAAGTGAAGCCCAAAGCCACCCTAGCCAGCCATAGTCGCTGCAATGAACAATTAAGCAGACGATAAAAATAATGAACATGCCAACATGGGTCACTTTGAATGTCTCGTAGATGCGGGAGCGCACAGACTTCAATGCCATGATAAGCATGATTATGGCCATGTATACAGCCAAATTTCCACCGCGCCAGTTATGAACATGATTCCATTTGTACATCACGACTTTTTCGTTGATTGAGCTCCAGTACATCATCACCGCATGGATAATGGCATTGACGCTCATGAGTCGTGCAGCCCAACGATGATAGGTCATAAAGGTATCATAGGGCCAGCCAGTTAAGATGATAAACGGATTGTTGCGGGACGCAAAGAGGACAATTAGGGGAATATGGGCAAACGCTATGATGCCAGTACGATTGGCCATGTAATGAAGAATTCTGTCCTGTTTGCTGGAGAAAGCTAGTGGTGTTTCTCCAACAACCTCCAAGAATGAAACGATGGAAGCAATATTGATGATCAGAAATCCTAGAATGATAAATGACTGACCACGAGTTGGTGCATTTATAGTCACAAACTTGGTGAATGTCCAGGGGTTATGATGCTTTGTGCCTATTAGTGCCGGTAAGGTGAACGTTTTGCGGAGCCAGGTTACTCTTCCCTTGCCAAAGACGTCGTAAATGTCAGGGTTGATGATGCGTATTGCGTTGAATATCATGGCAACAACCACGACAAGACCCCAATACCCGATGATTCCCCAGCCAAAACAGTTACCAACATGGTAATGGTATTTAGTGTCGCTAGCCGCCGTCAGTTGTTTCTTAAAGAGGACGCTCGGAACTGCTACAGGGCCCGGGGCAGTTGTTGTTGAGGCATTGAAACTATCAGGTGAGACAAGTCTGCCGATATTTTCGTTGTAAATCTGGTCCATTTCCTCGATAGTCATTGTTCTGCTTCCCCAGTAGTGGCACTGAGCTCGGATATAGTCGTATCCAGCAACAACCTGGTCAATTCCCGTGGCATGGACTTGTACGCAGTTCATTGCAGTTGTAAGGAAGTCATCTCTTGAACACCGGCAGTCGAACGGAAGGTATTCCATGGGGCAGTCGAAGTTCCATTTCAGTGCGCAGTTGAAGCAACCAAACCCGAGCTTGCTTCGTAGCCCCACCTTCTGAGCTTCAGTAAACGAAGCTATTAGCAGTAAGGTAGTAGCAATAAAGCTCGACGCTGTTGCCATAGGAAAGTTTTGCGACTGGAAGGACAACTGCTCAGCTAGTTGAGCAAGCCAATATAAAGGGTAGTTCACCGACTAATGATCGGCAGAGTCAATTAGCTTAGTCCTATTTATTTTTGCATTAGTGGCTGCAGACGCCTGCGCCTTCCCCAGCTCTCGATCGATACGAAGCCGACTTTGCCTCAATATGCCGGCGTGCTCATAGGTCATGTTTGACAACAATTCTGAATCAGGAAGTGGCCTCATCGGTCAACAGCACATCTCAGCTGAGCACAAATCTGAATAGAGCAGGAAGCCGACAATGGCTCGTAAACGAATCCTGGACCTGTCCCTAGTGATTTCTGGTCAAGGGGTTTATAAGACTTAAGTTAAATCACAACTTTCTTGATAAACTCTGTATGTATACAACGCGAATCTGGGGCGGAGCTGATCAATCACGTAAGATTCTTATCCCGAAAGGGCAGTGGGCGTGTGGTGGTCAACCGTAGGCGCAGCTTTGGCTCGTACGACCGATAAGATCTCCGAGAGGGTAACGTTGCGTGCTCCAACTCAGTGCATTCTTTGGCGTTGAATTTTTTGATTGTTAGGCGTATCTTTCATGGATCCTAGCAATTGAATTGTAATTAAACCGCGTGAAAACATCTATGTTACTTGTCAACACTACCAACACATGTGTCAATACCACACACATGGTTGTTAATTATCACTCGTAGCTTCGTGCCTCATCCTCAGCTAGGCCCTGGAGGGATGGGTATGGGCACAAGTAGGAGTAATCACTGTTTAGCCAGAATGACGGTACAAGAAAGTTTTTAATTGTGTTTAACATTTAAGCAAAGGTCCATGGAGAAAACTAGCGCAAGGCAGTAGTGTTTTTTTTATTCAGTCTATACTTGAGGTTGAGGGGGTGTAGGGCATAGTGGTAGTGCTCGTGGATGATTTGTACTTTTGGCCCACCGCGTTTGAGATATGTTAGCTAAGAAGCAGCGTTCAGACGATGAGGGCTGTTTTCTTTTTTCACCCACTGATTGATGGTTACCAAGAATCGTACTTGGTGATCCACAGCAGCTAACAAGTACGTCGCTAATCAGGCTGTGTTGAAGTATACGAGAGAGCAGACATACGCACGCGCATCCAAACAGCCAACACCTTCTTGCTGACCGACGCCATGCCAGTATGGGGAAAAAGAACAGGCAAGCTGTGAATAGTGAGTTTCCGCTACTAGACGAAGTCAATCTGTATGCATCCTCGACCAAAGGCGATGGGAACTGCCTTTTTCGAGCGCTGAGCGACCAGGTGTATGGTGACGAAAGTCACCACGCCGAAATCAGACGGAAGGTGGTATCGTACGTCGAGCAGCATGGCGAGCACTTTGCTGCGTTTGTGGGCGAGTTTGGCGAGTCCTTCGAGCAGTATGTTCGACGATTGTATCAGGATGGGGTTTACGGTGGCCACATCGAGCTGGTGGGCTTTGCCGAAGTGTATAGTCGGCAAGTAGCGATCTACCAAGCCGAGAATATGTATGTTCTTGACCCGCAGAGCGTGAAACCATCAGATTGGGGCTGCGTTGCCCACATTGCGTATCACACATGGGAGCACTACTCCAGCGTGCGGCCCAAAGCGGGGCCGCACTCGGGGCCCGTTGCGTTTCCAGTACCAGCGGTAGCAGAAGGAGGGGACTCGAGTGAGACGAAGAGCCGGGACTCAAGCATTCCTCCATGGAAGGTGGAGATTGTACTGCGTAGTGTTCCAGATGCGCCGGAGGCGCGGATCAAAGAGATGCTACAAACGAAAGAGTTAGACACAGTTATTGAAGAGCTACTTATGCAGGAGTTCGAGGACGAGCCAGAGAGTGGAGAGCAGCAGGATCAGAACCAGCAGCAGGATCAGCATGAGCCGCAGCACGATAGGCCAGAACCTGATACAGAGAGTACAACTGCCGAGGCCGCACCAAAGAGTGAAGTGGCAGAAAGCGGCCGGTCTAAGATTGAAGATAAGGAAGCTGGTACGAAGAAAGGAAGCGGCCGCCCAAAGACCACCGAGGGATCGGAAGCCGCGGCGGCCACAATGCTCAGTAAAAAGCAGCTCGCAAAAGAGCGGAGACAAGAAAAGAAGGACCGAGCCCGACGCCGAAAGACCGGCGCGGTTGAGAAAACGTCAGGCCAAACCGAGGATTCAAACAGCAACGCTACTGGCGGTTCCAAAAAAGTGATACATATATAAAAAATTCACTAGTTTAGTGCATTGTTCGATCAGATGTCAATATCGACTGATCATTTTTTTCATATTGTTCGTAAAGCGTGTCGTGTCTAGTTCTTGAGAATGTCAAGGGCCTCCTTGATCTTAGCCGGGGCGGCACCCTTAACGGTATTGACGATCTCGCCGTTCTTGAAGAAGAGGAAGGTAGGGACGGTGGAGACCTGGAACTCGGAGGCTATCTCGGGGACCTCCTCGATATCCAGCTTGATGAACTTGATGTCCGAGTACTGGGGCTCGAGCTTGTCGAGGAGCGGCGCAACCATCTTGCAGGGGCCGCACCACGTCGCGAAGAAGTCGACGACGACGGCACCCTTCGAGGTAACCTCCTTGAACTCACTGGCAGATGTAACTTGGTGGACCATTATGACTTGATTCGGGAGAGGGGGAACTCAGACCTTGTTTGGAAAGTAGACTGGTGCTGGGGAATGTGGAGAAGCGGCGGTTTATATATTTGGGCGCCGGCTCCCGTATAGGTAATCAGGTCTCGTCCTCAGCGGCGGCGGCGAGCACAGCAGCGGTTTGGTCTGGCCCCGGGCTAGGGCTGCCTATCCCGGATTGCTCAGCAGCTAACGGTCATGCCATGGCGTGCCATGTCATGCTGGGTCAGCGCGGGACGGGGCCAGCGTTCTAGATAGTTCGGCGTGAGTCAGCAGACGGTGGGCAGCGCGTCGCTCGCCGCAACTGCTGCATCCGTGCGTATCTGGTGTGTGCGTATCGAGTGTATGCGTGTGGGGTGTGGTGTGCTTCCCCCGGGGTCGCATGCTCAACACGGATGCAAAGCATCACAAGCGCCAGGCACAGCAGACGGGTTAAAGTGCGGCATAGGCAGACCGTGACTAGGAAAAAATAATAGACTTACATAGGTGTAAACAATTAAAAATATTGGCGGCGGACCTGCTCAAACGTCTCGACGGCGCGGTTCTGCGCGTGGTCAATGAGCACGAAGATGTGCTTGCGCGCAATGTTCTCGTACAGCGAGAGCGTGGAGGACAGCGTCGCCACCTCAGGCAGCCGCTCCTGCACCCACTTGTGCACGTACGAGGAGACGTCTCTGGCCACGACGTCGGCGCCGCGCTGGTACACGTTGATGGCGACAATGAAGCAGATGGTGATGAGGACGAGCTGGATCGTCTTGCGCACGAGCCACCAGATGAGGCGCCACGACCGCAGCAGCAGGACAAACGAGACCCACACCGCCAGCAGCGACACAATCACGCGGATGATCTCCTCCCGATCTCCCGAGGCAATGCCCATTGCCAGCGAGAGCACAAACTGGTACACGTAGCCGCTGATGAGGCCCACGGCACCGCCAATAAATGAGACCGCGTCAGCCATGATATGTAGAACGCACCGAAAAAAAACCGGGTGGGGTGGCTTTGCTGGAGAGAAGAGGTGGTTGCTGCTCGCTTGGTGCCCTTACTGACTGGCCTTGGGACCAGTTCCAACCCGCCGATAAGTGCTTTTCCCGTTCCCAATGTCCCACCCGCTTACCTAACGCCCCGCTAGTTGGCTGGGTGGTTTCTCGGGTTGAAAAGGGTTACGAGACGGTTGGCCCTCCAGACTTCACCCGGTGTTTTTCGACAACCACCAGCGACCGTCATCCACGCGGCCAGCCCCCCTTTTTTCCCGCAGTCTTGGACCCCTTGGAGCGCAGCTGCACACACACCAGCATGGTCAAGGACACAAGCTACTATGAGGTGCTGAACGTCGAAGTCGACGCGACGCCGGCGCAGATCAAGCGCGCGTACCGCGCAATGGCGATCAAGACGCATCCTGACAAGAACCCGGGCGACGAGTCGGCCAAGCAGAAGTTCCAGGAAGTGTCGGAGGCGTACCAGGTGCTGAGCGACGCGGAGCTGCGCAAGCGCTACGACATGTACGGCAAGGAGGAGTCGCGCCCCGCCGGCGGCTTTGACGACCCCGTCGAGCTGGCCACAAGCATTTTCGGCGGCGAGGCGTTCCAGCCGTGGATCGGCGAGCTCACGCTGATCAAGGAGATGACGCAGCTCGGCCAGCTCGAGGAGGAAGATGCCGAGAAGGAGGAGCAGGCTGCGGGCGCTGCGGGCGCGGGCACTGCGGGTGCCGGTGCCGGCGCCAGCGCCGCCGCTGGGGCGCGTACGGGGCCCGAGACCGCTGCGCCGACCCCCGAGGCGCCCGAGGCCAAGGTATCGCCGGCCACGTCCCAGAGCAAGCACGAGCGGCGGCACATTCCCCGCCTGCTGCACCACCACAGCCACAGCGGCTCAGTGGATTCGGCGCACGCCGGTGCCGGTGCGTCGCCGGCCGCCGCAGCCGGGGCCGCGACCGCGGCGACGACCATCAACGAGCGCGAGGCGAGGCTCGCCGCGAAGCAGCGCCGCAAGCAGAAGATGGAGCAGCTCGAGCGCGAGAACCGCGAGGCGCGCGAGAAGCGCGTCGCAGAGCTCACAAAAACCCTGGTCGAGAAGCTGAGCGTGTTCACGGAGGGCCCCAAGGACAAGCAGGGCACCGACGCCTTCATCCACAAGATCGAGATGGAGGCGAACGAGCTGAAGATGGAGTCGTTCGGCCTGCAGCTGCTACACTCCATCGGCAGCATCTACTACACCAAGGCGTCGCTGTTTTTGAAGTCGCAGAAGCTGTTTGGGTTCGGCGCCATGTTCGGCAAGATCAAGGACGCCGGCAGCCAGATGCGCGACGTTTACGACACGGTCGCCGCCACCATGGACGCCAAGAGCTTCATCGAGACCGCGGCCGACATGGAGAACGCGAATATTCCACCGGAGAAGCAGGCCGAGCTTGACCAGGCCATTCTCGGCAAGGTGCTCGAGGCGATGTGGGTCGGCTCGCGCTTCGAGATCCAGGGCGTGCTGCGCGAGGTGTGCGACCGCATCCTGCATGACCGAACTGTGCCGCTGTCCAAGCGCGTCGAGCGCGCCCAGGGCCTGCGCGTCATCGGCCACATCTTCAAGACGACCGAGCGCACGAAGGAGGAGAACGAAGAGATGCAGCTGTTCGAGTCCATTGTGGCTCAGTCACACGCCAAGAAGGCCAAGAAGCTGCGCAAGGAGTTCGCGGCAGGCACGGCCGCCATGGCCGCTGCCCAGTCCGAGTCGGGCGCAGCCCAGAGGGCCGCATAGTCTTCTGGACAGCGGGTGCTGGAGCTTGTATTTCTTTTCTTTGATTATTTTCTATCTGGCTTCGCCTCCCGCTCCCGTCTCTTTCACCCTCTAATATCTACTTGCATCTTGTCTCAATTATTTATATTCAAGCAACTATACGTATTGCTTTCGCCGCGCTGCCTGGGCCTCCTTCGCGGGCCGGCCCGCGCGGATGTCCTCGGCCGTGTGGTTGTTCGCCTGTACGCGTAGGTCCGCCTTCGCCACAACGTCGTCGTGGATTGCAGCGGGCACAACCACCACCCCATTCTCGTCGGCGTACACTATATCCCCCGGATTCACCACGCTGCCGCTCGGCGTGGCGACGGGCTGGTTCGTGGCCACAACTTTCGTGGTCTTGTTGGCCGCACAGCTGCCCAGCCCGTACGAAAACACCGGGTAGTTCAGCGCGCGGTGCTCTTCAACGTCGCGCACTAGTCCGAGTACCACCGTGCCGTGTGCGCCCAGGTACTGGGCGCGCGTCGACATGAGCCCTCCATACAGCGATTGCGTGATGGTCGTGTAGGGGGCGTACGGAAGATGCGAGTCGGGTGATGTGGCAATGACCACAATAGCACCGGCGGGAACGGTGTCGATGTAGTGCTGGACCACGGCCGGCCTCGGGTCCGACTTGGGCGCGAACTCGACGGTGTACGCGGGTCCCGAAACGGTTGTGCGCGACGCGCCGGACTGCTGTACAACGAAGGGCAGCTCGCCGCCACTGTCGAAGCCGGCGATCAACATTCCGTCGGCAATGTCACAGGTTGCCAGCTGCGACAAAGCAGGCGCGGGAGCCTCGGCGGAATTAGGTGGTGCGCTTGCCGACATCAGCTACTAAAGGCTCTCAATTGCGTTGCTTGTGAATTTCAGGATGTCTGCTCGGGCACCAACGAGTACCAAGGGGTCCGAGACTGAAATAATGTGGGGTAAATTCGCTACTCGGGGGTGGACCTTACCTGCTTATACGCACGCGCGACGGTGTCGCCGTGCTTATTTATTCGGGGCCGTTGAGACCCTGTGACTCCTGCCGAAGATCGGATAAACTAGCTAGAGTGCAAAGTGTAGATATGTGTCTTAAACCAGGTCATCACCACGTCATGGGTAGTCAGCCGAAGCGACAGCCTGAGCGGCGATGGTTTTAAGCAAGAGGGTTGATCTGCGGCACAGCGACGCGCGGAGAACGTGGGTGACTGACGAGCTCCATGTCATATAACTCGCTGTGTCTATCTAACATACTCGCGGGGCCGCTAGGGACCCCGTCCAGTACATATAGTTAAGAAGAAAAAGAAAAGAAAAGGGTAACTGCGGGCTAGCCGCCGAGCCTTTGGGAGGCTGCAGCCCCAGTCGCCGCGCGATAAGGCTAAGGCGTGCTCGTGAGACACACGCAGGCCAACCGCCGCCGGGAAGCAGCAGAGTTTTTGTAGCGACAGCCAGGGTGCCGGGCAGTAGCTGAGGAGGCTGTGACCACGCAATGCCCACACTGAACGACCAGCTCAACAGTTTCAAGGCGCGCATGCGCAATGCTCCTGTGCTGGGCAAGCGCACTGTGAGCACAGCCCTCTCGGGCACAAGCGGCGGGCCGTCTCGGGAGAAAGACGGCGGCGGGCCCGAGCGCGTGCCCGAGAGCGACGCCAAGCGAGTCAAGCCTGCAATGCCGCCGACGCCGGCCATGGCGTCCGGCGCTGGCGCCCATCGCAACACGCAGTTCGTGCACGCCCTCGAATTCCTGAAGAAGGCGGAGCGGGCGGTGTCGTTCGAGGATCTCCAGGGCTATCTGTCCTCGCCGGTAGAGCCGCTCATCCCGATGTTCGAGACGAACCCGCACTTCAGGGTCGAGAACGACATGGTGACCTATGTGTCGAAGCTGGGCATCTACTCGGGGGACGACCTGCTGCGGTACCTGCACGGCATGCGCACGTTCCAGGGGCTGCCGGTCAGGGAGCTGAAGGACGGGTGGAGCGGCGCGCTGCCCACGATTGCGAACCTCGAGGCCGAGCAGAAGATCATTGTTGTGCGCAACCGCAAGGACAACTCGCCGCGCCTGATCTGGCCCAACAAGGGCGGGGCCATTGGAAAGATCGACCAGAAGTTTGTGAGCCTGTGGCAGTCGGCGCGCGTGCCGTCCGAGAACGATCTACCGGGGAACCTCGAGAAGGTCGGGCTCAAGCCATCGAGCGTGGACCCACGCAAGATGAAGCGCGACGCCAAGCAGTCCCAGGAGAAGCAGCCGAAGCGGCGCGCCCCAAGAAGAAGCAAGATTACGAACACACACATGAAGGGACTTCTCAAGGACTTCTCCTAAACTATTTGCATCCTCTTACACGACGCAAGAGCAGAAAAGAAAAAAAACGAAGAAAACAAAACCAATGCATTTCCTATTTACTTCCTACTCTCATTACTGTCCTTTATTGGCGGTGCTATTGATTGGCAGTGCCCTTCATTGGTGGTGGCCTTTGTTGCCGCTGCACCTCGCATTCTGAATCTGAGCGCGCGCTGGAAAGGTCTAGGGTTGGAGCCAACCGACATGCTCGGATCCAGGCTCGACTTCCTTACCTCCGAAGTCCCGCTACTCCGCAGTAAACCGCCACCTCTACAGCGGACACCCTCGACGGCGCCCGGTATTTTCGGGTACAATGTGTTTGCTTGTGGCCAGCACGGAGCATCCGGACTAGTAAGTGAAGAACACAATCCATTTTATCACCTCTCTAGGCTTGGCGATACTAACCATCCAGTGCATTAGTAGTTTTGGACAACAGGGACGAGTACATGAGCAGGCCGACGGCCGAAGCACACTGGTGGCCGGGCCATGACATATATGCTCCGCAGGACCTGGCCCGCAAGGAGAAGGGCACCTGGATCGGCGTGTCGAGCACGGGCCGCGTCGCAGTGCTACTCAACTTCCACGAGGCCAAGAACGTCGTCAGCGTTGTATCTCGAGGCGTCCTGCCTAAAATGTATCTGGAGTCGGGCCTGTCGCCCAAGGAGTGGAAGGCCGCGTTTGTCGCTGGCGAGTGCGGCGACTTCTCGCAGTGCGGCGGGTTCACACTCATGGTCGGTGCCGTGGCTCCCGACTCGGGCCAGACGGAGGTCGCGTTTGTGTCGAACCGCGAAAGCCGGTTTGACTCCCTGGGATCGCACGACTCGATCTCAGTGTCGAATGGGGCGGTCGACGACCTGAGTTGGCTGAAAACACAGAAGTCGCTGCAGCTGCTGAGCCCCCTGCTACGCGAAAGGGACCACGCGCGCTTTGTTCAGGGCTCCATTGCCCTCCTCTCGACCGAGACCCCGCCGCCGCCTTCCGAGATTGTGCATCTGCGCAGACACATTTTCGTGCCGCGCGTGGAGCTCGAGAACGACGCTTACGGGACTCGGACCCAAACGGTTCTGACCATAGACAGACACGGCCAGCTGGAGTACACCAGCGTGGACGTCATGACGCAGCAGGTGCGCACCGAAAAGATTTCTATCCATAAATCTGGCAGTTAACGACATAAATAAATTACCGGTTTTTATTGTGGAGCCCGTGCTCCTACTTCTCAGAGTCTGTCTTTTTCTCCTTCTTGGACTTCTTGTCCTTAGACTTCTTGTCCTTATGCTTCTTTTCATGAGACGACGACTCCTTCGAAGAGGACTTGCGCTTCTTGGGCTCCAGGGCGGCGGCGGGCTCGCTGCCGTCTTCGTGGTCGAGGCCGCTGCGCTTGCGGGCCGCGCCAGCCTCGTCTATGCCAAATGATGAGGGTCCGTAGCCGGTTGGGTAATGCCGCATGCGTAGGTTCTCCTTCTGCGGCACCGCCGGCTTCGGCTCGCGCACTTTGTCGTAGTCAACCTTCGGCAGCGAGACTTTTTTGGTGAGGGTCAGGACGCCGCGCGGCTTGGCCGGCGTCAGCTTCAGCGTGCTGCCATTATCCGGCGCAGCCAAAATGTTGCACTCGGGCAATTGCGCGCCATTTGTGAGCAGCGAGTAGCTCGCTCCCTCGTAAACAACCTCCTGGTCAGACTTTACCACCGCTCTTGATGCATCGAAATCAGGCGGTACCTGCACAAGCCAGACCTCCTTGTCCTTGAAATCGAGTCCCTTGTCTTGAAAAAGAACCGGCTCGCTGCTTTTTGGAGCCATTGTTCTTAGGTACAGCCGAGCCCAACAGACTCCGAATTTTTTTTGGTTTGGCAGGCTGGGTTGATTTTACCCAGCGCTCGGGGGTTCGTTGTTACTCAGCATTTTGGGCCCCTGCCCGGCCGAAATTTCACAATAACCACTTCAGGGAAGCTAGGGTGGACCAGAGATACTACATGGTGTCGCTTCGGCTAGCGGTTGGATCCGGCCTGAGAACGGCTGTGAGCAGGCCCGTGTGGTCGCTCCGCAGGACCCCGCTGCTGGTGTGTGGCGCGCGCTGGTACAGCGCCGGTGGGTCCGCGGCTGACAATGTTGACATGAACGCGGCCCGCAAGGAACATATCGAGCAGCTGTCCAAGTATTACCCGCCGCACCTGATCCAGTCGATTCTTGCCGCAGAGTCGGTGGTGACGCCGGAGATGCGCAGCAGCCTGAAGCAGTCGCGCACCGAGTTCGCGCCGATGTACGCAGACGACTACGCGGAGTACGACGCACTGTACGACCACGCGCAGGGCGAGTGGGTGGACAAGTCGAAGCCGCGGCAGCCGATTCCGCAGCGGATCCCCAAGTCGCTGAACCCCGAGCCTGACGTGATGTCGTCGAAGTCGCGGTCGGCCATCAACCTGACGCGCCTCGAGCAGGCCACGGGGCTGCGCACAGACTACCTCAAGAAGCTCAAGAGCAAGCCACTCATCCGCAAGCGCGTCGTGAACATGACGCGCCTCGGCAAGCGCCGCAGCATCTACGCACTGGCCGTTGTTGGCGATGGCAACGGCCACGTCGGAATCGGTGAGGGTCGTCATCTCTCCTCGCCGTCGCTAGCCGTTGCTAGCGCCCACTGGGAGGCGGCAAAGAACCTCGTGTACATCCCGCGCTTCAAGGACCGCACAATCTACGGTAATGTCGAGATCAAGAAGGGCGCTGTGAACCTGCACCTGCGCGCGGCGCGGCCCGGCTCCGGCCTGCGTGTGAACCACATCATCTACGAGATCTGTAAGATCGCCGGTATCAAAGACCTTGTTGGCAACGTCTACGGGTCCCGCAACCCGATGAACGTCGCCAAGACAGCCATCGAGGCGCTGAGCACAAAGCAGGTGCTCATCGACGAAATCGCGGCAAACCGCGGCAAGCGGGAGGTCGATGTGACTAGTACGTACCTGAACTTTTAAAGGGAGCAGACTCTATCGGCATCACCCCATCTCTGTATATACATTCATCATACTTATATGCTCTGGTTCTAATCATTTCCTGGCGGCGGTTCTCCGCACCCGTTATCTTTCTTTTCCACGCTCGTGTGTGCTGTGAGCGGCGCGAGAGCACCTCTCGCTCCCAGCTTCACGCTACCAGCTTCAAGCTGCGAGCTTCAAAAGCTTCATTTCTCAACAACAAGGTCGGGGACAGCATACATCTGGCTGATGAGCCCCTGTCTGCTCAGTAGCGCAAGCATTTTATCGCTCTCGTCCAGCAACTTCTGCACCTGCGCCGGGTCAGACACCGCCCTGTTCTGGACGAACCCGTCCCGAATGCGACGGAACGCGTAATTCCGGAAGTTGTAGCCACTGAACTTCGCTGCCTGGCGCAGCATATGCCGGTACAGGGTGATTGATCTCTGCGATTGAGACATCTCGATGGCAAACTCCGCTTTGCAGTGGTGTTGGCTTACCCTCATACCGTCTCCCTCCCTGCTTATACCTCGTGGGTGTTGTCAGGTGACCCACTTGTCGAGTGGCACGGGCAGTTCATGTGACGGCGCCACCGCATGGGCCTCCTGACCGAGATCCATCAAATAATTACGGTCTGGATCAGTTACAGGCAGACATACTTATCTAGATCTTTTTAGCGCTCTTGATCCCGTGTGTTGCGCGAGCAAATTTGCTCGATGGTACATAGCTTATCGCAGGCAATAATCAATCAACTTGATCCCACCAATTTGCTTGAGCACTGATGCCAGGTAATTCCCATGCTTGCCTCGGGTAGCATTTGTGTCCAAATGGTACCAGTGGTGGCCCTGATTCCTTAATCATCCGGGTGAGAGGCGCTACGAGTTTGTGTAGCGGCAGCACACGCACGACTTGTCCAACCCTGGATACCATGTTGGTGCCGGTCGTGTAAATAACCCTCAAGCTGGCGCCGAGAACTAAGCCTATTGTAGCCACCTGCCTAACACCTATCACACTCAGATCATAACTCCAAGGGCTCTTCTCAATGTCGCAACTTTTACGCCTTCGATAGTCTGAACTTAGCATATTTCCACATTGTGGACAAGTTGTTTTGCCGCTGGATTGTTTCCACTCCAGCAAACAACTCTCATGTACAAAGAAGCTGCACTGGCACGGGTAGACGCAGAGGTCTTCTGGATCGTCATCATCATTCAACCAGCAAATCCAACATGTATCTTTCTCTTCTCTCTTCGGGCCTAGCATTGACCTGATGAGTGCGAAAACCATTCTGCACTACTGAAGCTTCTCTGCTTTCAAAACGCACTTATTTATTCATAAGTGATTTGACCTGTAACCTGGTCTGCAAGCTATTATCATTTATCAAGACCTAACCTGTAAAGTCGCATAAAGCTGTTTCACGTCTGGGTTGTGAAACACAATCTATACAAGATGAGCGTCCTCAGGTCCAGTTGGGGTGACAATTGTGGCCTGCAGTCGCTCAGTGGACTGTCAGTATGTGTCAAACCCGCAGGTTGCTATCGTGCGTAATCCGTGCTCGAATGACCACTATTGTGTGCATGGCCAGCCAAGCTCGAATACATTTTACTTTCTGCTACAGAAAAGATGTGGATCCGGTGATACATTGGGGACTAGCAAATCCTGCCAGTCAGCTAGAAGTGTTTGTATTGTCGAATCTTCTTTCAGTCTGTGTTCTTCGTTCACGACGACTAACGCGGACTTAGCACCTGTGTCCGTAACCGACGCATCGAGCACTTCTAGCAATTTCTCAAGTATAATTGTATATTGGATAATAATAGCATGCGTGCACTGAAACATCTTGATTTTCAATTTTTATCAATGCCATGTTGAACGAACCGGCCGTCGATTCTTGCGGGTGCAGAAGAGCAATCATTGCGGCTGTTCTAGTCCTGTTAGCTTCACCAACCGGATTGACTTGTCGATAAGTTTGATGAAGAATTCGGTTATCTGTTTGTGTACAACGGTCAACTCGGGAGACATGCAATCTACTGCGAGTTCGGTGCAATAAACGATCGCGCTTTCTCAATCTCTCCCTTGGAGCCCAGCCAGATTCCTGACCTCTCGTGGATTTGCGTAGGTACAAGGTCAAGAATCCGCTCGCCGTCATCATTGATTGCAATTCCGCCTGCCTTTTCAATGATCATCGCCATGGGGAAGCCCTCGTAGAGAAGCCGCAGTTTACCCTTCTTTGACTTCTCATCTGAGGGGTATGCGAAAATACCACCATATAGAATGGTGCGGTGCATATCAGCTACCATTGATCCAATGTATCGAGCGGAGTAAGGCTTCCCATCCTTCGGATACTTCAAAGAGTGGAAATACTCGCGAGCCCGCTCATTCCAGTACATGGTGTTGCCCTCATTGACAGAGTAGATAGCGCGATATTCGGGAATACGAAGGTTCGGGTGCGTAAGGATGAACTCGCCGAGAGAGTCGTCTAAAGTGAACCCGTTCACCTCCTCGCCGCACGTCAGGACAAGGTTTGCAGAAGCGCCGTACATCGTGTACCCAGCAGCAACCAGCTCCTTTCCTGGACGCAGCACGTCCTTGATCGAGCCCTGCGAGTCCTCAAAGAGTCGGTAGATGCCGAAAATGGTTCCCACAGACACACCCGCGTCGAGGTTAGACGAGCCGTCAATGGGGTCGCAAACAACGGCGTATCTGCCCTGACCGCTGAGAATAATCAGGTCCTCCTGCTCCTCAGAGACAAGCACCTTAACTTTGTTCGATGCTTTCATCGCATTGATAAAGATATCGTCGCCAATGACATCCAGTTTCTTCTGATCGTCGCCAGTGGAGTTCGAGGTGCCCGACAGCCCGATAAGGTTCACCAGCGTCGACCGACGAATGTTGTGGGCGATGTGCTTGAAAGCAAACTGCAGAGAGTTCAGCAGGAGCGTGAAATCACCGGTCGCACTGGATTTCTGGCTCTGGATGATGAACCGTGTGAGCGTAGTGATATCTGTTTCGACTTCGTAGTTGGCCGCCATGTTTGGACAACTATGTGAGTTTGAGTTGACCAGGGTATCTGGAGGTGTGACCGCTTATATACTAGTCAACGTCACCTCAGTAGGTGTACGGTCGATAGCGCCCCACAAGGAACCCCTGCCTCAAAATACGTGGGGAAGAGTGGACAGCGGGTTAGGAGGGGGCCGGCCCGGTCCGTTTTCGTCTCCGGATTACGTGGCCCCAGCCCTTACGAACGGTGTGCCGACGCCGTGCACGCGCCATGCATACGCGCCCCCTCTAATGCTATAGTAACATGAACGAGGAATGCCGATAAACTAAAAACATTAGCCTTGGCCCGATATCAATTTAGTGGTGAGTTAATCGCGGCGCAGTGACAACATGCGGCTGCGCCGTGTAAAGTCTGCAAAAGACTTGCTCAATTGAGGCTCAACCCACGCCTCACTCTTGTAGAGAGGGATTGCTGCTCTTGGGCAAGTTAACTAATTATGATTCACTAGAACGGTAATATGTAGCAAAAGCATCGAATATAATTAATTTTCGTTATTTAAGAACGGTTATGATCATTCGAGAGAGGAATGTTTGATGCATTTAGAGTAAGAGCGGATGCTGCTGAGGGAGTTTGCTGCTTCGGGTGAGCCCCGCATTCAAAAGATCTCAACGTTCTTTTTGCTCGTTTCGTCTTCAATTGAAGTGCCTTCATGGCTTTCGGTGTTGTTGGGCTCGGTGTAAGCCTTCTCATCCTCTTGACCTGAACTGGACGGCTCGTCCTCGTACGTGATGGCACGCTTGGACATCTTGCGAATCTGAGGACCAAACTTGAACAGAACGTACGGCAGAGCCGTAAGAACAGTGGCAATGAGGGACAGAATCAGACCAGCGTACTGGCTGTGGACGTTATGGAAGAACTGTGCGCCGAACAAAGGCGAGACAGCACCAAGGGTATTACGCATAAAGCCCTGTCCAGCAATGGCTGATGATGCACTGGGGCCGTAGCAGTCAGACGTGAACGAGTAGCACGACTCAAAAATAAAGAAGATGCCAAATGAAATACAGCCAAGACCAATGCAAGGACCAATCCAGTGCACAAACGAGTACTGAGTGAAGCTGTAAATGAAAAGTCCGATAGGCAGGAACACGGCACCGAACATAGCTCCGTAGAGTCGATGCTCGGGCTGAATAGGATGGTCAGCTGCCCTGCGCAACTTGTTGTATTTGTTGATTTGCAAAAAGTTAGCCGCGAAAGCCAGTGAGACGCCAATAACAAGGGCAATGTATGGCAATCCGGCCACGCCCTCACCCCAGTGCTTCTTCTCAGAAAATGTGATACCAATAACCGACAGGAACAAGAAGGTGATGAACCAAGCGAACGCAATCCAGAGACCAAAGAAAAAAACGACCGGTTCAGTGACCAACATAATGACAGACTTGACCGAAGAGTTATACAGCATCTCCTTCAAGCCGGGAGCCTCTAATTCTTCTTTGGCAACCCAGCGCTCATCACCAGTGTCCTTGCGAAGGGCCTTGGCGCGCTTATGCAGATACACACTACCACGAGTTTCACGAAGGCCGAACAAGCAAATAACGAGTAGAGGAATGTTTGACAAGCCTTGAATACCTTCGAGCCACCTCCAGCCAATTGCCTGATCAACAAAGCCAGCATAGATTGGCGCGCCGACAGTACCCAGAATAGCGACATATGAGAAAAGCGCCATAGGAACGGCACGCTCCTCGGGGCGATACATATCGTCGAACGTACCACCGACCAAAATGGTACCGATGCAACCAAAAAGACCAAGCAAAGCACGCATGACGTCGATGGTGGCAATGTTCTTACCAAGGGCCAGGCCAACAAAACAGACGCTAAACAGGACATAGCCACCGACATAAATAATTCGTCGGCCAACAAGTTCACAAAAGGGAGCCAAGAACAGTGGCGCGATCGCACAGGTCATGTTGAAGGAGAAAAGACCTATCTGACCCAACTCTTCACTAGTGTGTAGGTCCTTCACCATTCGAGAAATGCCAGAGCTGTAGGCAGTCGTGGCAAGTCCAATGAAAAGTGTCATACCACAAAGAATTGCCGTGAGGAATGCCTTGAGATAGACGTTCCAGTTGAACGGGTCCGCAGGGTCGTTAGAGGCAAATTCCAAAACGACCCACTCCTTACCATCTTTCATGACCGAGTCAGTAAGCGTCATGGGTAAATCGCATTCCACCTTCTGAAGAGGCCTTTCATCTTCCTCAGTGGTGCCGGCCTCATCAACGTTCTCAAGATATTTGCCGCCGGCGACTCTTCCCTGCGGCCTGTCCAAATGAGACCAGTCCAGGTCGGCGGATGCACCCAATTTCACCATGTTATTTTTACAATTCCAACGAAATGAGCGCTGAGAGAGTTTGTTGATGCGGTCAATATGGTTTAAAAACGATGTCTCCGGAAAAATGCATCAGGGCAAACCCTTACATCTGTGTAAGCTTTTTCATAGCCATCATCTTTGCTTGTCTGACGTAACTGTGGTTTTTATATAGGCCATTATGCAGCCCCAGGCAGCCCTAGGCGGTCTTAGGTGGCCCTGGGTGGACGCAGGCAGCATGTCACTGAGACATAACCCGCCTTAATTCGTATATTCTGCGGTTTCATAGAGATTGCAGTTTGTGGTCATGATCTTCTCAGGTGGCACACTGATCGTTTTCTTCGGAGAGCAATCATGAGGATCGCTCGTAGTGTCTCCATGGAGGTGCGAGGCTTCAACAAGGATCTTAGACGCATGATATGCCACGTGATATGCATTATTATGCACAAGAGACACGCCACGAACCGCTTAACCTCGTAGAAAGAGAGCGGCGGGTAATTCTAAAGTTAAGCGCTCGGACAATAAGCGAAAGTTTTTGAATGCCGTGGGACCCGTAAAGCTCAACTTTCGGGATATGATACGGAATATTAGGCATTCAGGAGTGCACCAGGGCTGTGCGTAGCAACTGTAGACTATCCTCGGATTAACTCAAACAAACATTGAAAATCAACACGTGACATCAAAGTTTTTACAACATCGATACACGATGAGCAGGCAAATTGTTGCCACGCCATATCTCGATAAATAAGCGATCGGTAAATAATCGGACTGACTCAAGTGGCATAGTGTACTTATTACGAGCACTGATTCGGCTAACATTCACATCAGCTTGCTTAGAATTTATAAGGGTTAGGTCGTGAGTCTGGCAATCCAGTCATAGTGCCATTGTGATCGGTAAAGCAGCATTCGTAGGATCGTGTTACGTCGTGTATGACGCAAATGATCCGATATAGGTCGTAGCGGTTTGTTTGTCATATGTTATCTCAGCCTGCAGTTAACTCTGCATAACCCGGCTTGCATGGGGCGTGGGGCGGACCTAGCACTGCATTGTCTAAGAAGCATGACAAAAAAAAAAGCGTGTTAGATAAGCATCTAGCTCATTTGGGCGGTACGCCCGACGTTTCACGAGTGAACGTAGCGGGCCTATCACGACCAAGCCAAAAAATTTTGAAAATACCAAAATAATTATTATACGCTTCAGGCATGCTACGATAGTTTAATGGACGAGTTTCGTCTTTGAATCTTTTCTCGAGGATTTGAGAGCTGCTGGTGCACTCGCGAGGCTTGTTTCTGAATATTCTCTGGCACGTTTGGTGAAACAGCCCGGTTTCCTTGTTGGAGGTGAGAATCTCCCCAGCCTTGCTGCCATATTTTGTTTAGTGTGTAGGTTGAGACACTTTCGATTGCTCCGTGGCTCTGTGGAGCAGCGTATGTAAATCCCTTTGTTCTATCAGGGAATTCTGACATCTGATTTGCGGTTGTGGCAACTAATGAGTTAACCTTTTTAACAGCAGGCAATTGTAGATTGTGCGAGCTTTGATTACCTGCCGCTGCTAATGCATCCATCGAAGAGGATATTGATGAGGATGACGAGCCGGCCTCAAGGCGACGGCTCGATGAGGGTTCCTGGGCGGCAGAGATTCGGCACAGTGAGCTTATCACTGGATTGCTGATTGCACGGGTATTAGTGTATTCACGGAATACTTTCTCGAACTCGCGTGGGTCCTCGTTTCCGGGCAGCAAGTCTCGTTCAGAGCCGGTGCGACCGCTGCTTTCCGCCAAATTGAGCGCTGAGGAGGACCTTTGTTGAGACGTTTGGCGGTTGGTGTTCCAACCATGGACAATCTGCGCCATGTCACCAAGATCCTTCGACCGGTTCACAGCAGTGGAGATAAGGTCCTTGTCATCCACAAAACCGGACTTGTCTCGAGCTCCCTTTAGGGCCGAGGCCATCTCTGCAAGGCTGCTTACGGATATTACTGTTTCTTCAGATATTTTGGCCGGTGTGGGCTCGACCTTCTGGATCCCAACGTTCAATTGAGAGTCCATCCGCTGTGGCGGCTGGGTGGTCTCTTCATCGCCATCCTCTGTATCTGTATCTTCGAAGTCCGTCGTATCTGAACCATTATGTTCGTCATCGTCGTCGTCGTCGTCTTCCCTCTCCAATTGGATGACCGGTTTGCGGTGAGATTGGGCTAGGTTGCCAAGGCCGCTACTTAGGCCCCGGTAGCGGTGCGAGAAGCCGTGAGTGCTCAAATTGTGGGCCACGCGGCCCTTGTTCAGCCGTGTTGACGATTGGTTGTGGGGAAGGGGCTGCGATTCGTGGTCTCTCTCCGCACCGCTCTCTGGCACTCCGGGCTGGTGCTTTGTAGCCTGATTCAGTGACCAGCCGCTCTGAGACCTCGGCACACTACTGCTGAGATTTCTTTTGTTGGTTGTTGCTGATGGTTTCGTGAGTCGCGTCGATGAGCCCTTCGCACCTTTCCCATGTCGTACTAGGTGAGGCCTCGCGACCGTCTGCTTACTGGGGTTCCGGCGCAGCTGGACGACACCATCATCTGGCATCATCTAGTCTACCTACCGTTGTGTAAAGCTAGTGGTAAGTGGCAAGACGTGCAACCCGTGGCGCCACGCTTTCGCTTTTTAAGTCGCCGGTAACCAGTTCAGCTAGATAACTGATCCGTACATATTACATTTAGGGTGTGTAAGCGCATGACTTTTGTTCTCCCCGCTTCAGTGCGTTGACCGGACGATCATCCTCGTGTTGTCAGTCACGGTAAACTGTGCCTTTGCAGCTAGATTAATAAAACGATGGCTCGTTACCGGCAAATGCACTAACTTCGTTTGCCGCTCTACAATTATTTGTATAGGCACCAGCAGAACACGCTTTTCAATCAGTCGCGACGCAAAACCCCACAAAGGAGAGGAGCACTAGGCCTAACCCTTAGGTGGGGTCGCGGCGGGCCCAGGAAAAATGAAGGAAAAAGTATAATGACGAGGGAGGGATTCGAACCCTCGCCCCCGAAGAGACAGGAGCCTTAATCCTGCGCCTTAGACCACTCGGCCACCTCGCCGCAGTTATTGTTTTGCTTCAAAGGTAATGGTATACATTCACGTATAGTTGATCTATATTACTCTCTTGTCGTGTGAGATTGTGAATCATGATAAGTTGACCAGACGAAACTCCGCCCAGGCCGTACAAGTATTGGCGTCATTCAATACAGAATTACTTTTAGGGAGAGGTGAGATCATATTCGTCCTTGTTTCATATGCAAGCTATCTGGCATACGCAGGACGTCACGCTTATCTAAAGAGTTGCAGGGGAGGGTAGGAGTGAAGCTGAGTATCGCCACCTTTCATAGCTTGGCGCGTGTTCAAGGTTTTTTAATGAACGTGATAATTCTAGGAGCGACGGGATTCACTGCGACGGCTTTCATGAAGAAGGCGCTAGAAAGCGATGAGGTGAAGAAAGTTTGGTCGTTTTCCCGCTCGGAGCTGTCCAGCTCGGTTCCGCGGTCCGAGAAGCTGGAGACAGTTGTGCTTCCGGCCGAACAGTGGGGTCCGCGGTTGCCCAAGAACGCGGACGTGGCGTTTTCTGGAATAGCCACAACACGGGCCAACGCGGGCGGCCTGGAAAAACAGCGCCTGATCGACCATGATCTGCAGGTGAAGCTTGCCAAAGAGGCCAAGGAAAGTGGATGCTCCACTTTCGTCCTTGTAAGCTCAATGGGCGCGAGCGCCGGGTCGTACATGGGCTACCTGCGCATGAAGGGCGAGACGGAGAACGAGATTGCGAAGCTCGGGTTCCAAAGACTGATCATTCTGCAGCCGGGGGCTCTGCTCGGCACGCGCGAGAAGGCTCACGGCGGGTTCGGCGAGTCGCTCATAACATCTGTGATGCCTTGCCTACACCGGTCATGGGCACAGAGGCTGGCCGGGTACCCCATAGAGACTGACGAGATCGCAACGGCAACGTTGAAACTGCTGAAGACGCTTCCCGACGGGGTGCATCGCGTTTCGTCTAGTGAGCTGCTCGATATTTCGGGCAAGGCATCGTAGTCACGTATCGTAAACCAAGACGTTCTTAACTTGTGCTTTCAGCACGCGGATATAAACGAGTGTCATAGCAGCGGGGAGGCCCAAGTCGCCCTCATCACCTCATATGGACTGGTAGTATACGAATAATCTATTAACCAATTAGCCTTTAGCTACGGGCGCTTTTGCCACGATCACACTTTATATGCGCCAGTGGTGTCTCGGGTTAGGCGCGGGCGCTAAATCATACGCCCGGCCGGCCTCCGTGCGTAATGTCTCGAGGCGGGGGAAGGAATCCACAACCCTGTACGGCGTGTCGAGCATAAACCGACCATTGCGGCACCCTAGAAAATGCGGAGAACACCCGTTTAAATGGGGACAGTGTGACGGCCGGTGCCAACTGGACGCCGTGTCTGCAGAGGCGCTGTGTCACGAGCATCGGAAAAATATTTAGGCGCGCGCCCTAGCGCGCGTGGGTGGGGGCGGGGGGCCGTTGGCTAGTAGCGCCGGGGTGTGCACAACCCTGGCGCTCTCTCCACTTCATGTCGCTTCCCCCACGCCCCAGCTTAGAGCCCGCAGCTGTAGCCGCCCAAGCGTACCTGCTGGGAGTTCTCAACTCGTAACACACATCATGATCATCATAGTTGGCGGACCGGCCGGGAGCGGCAAGTCCACAGTGGGTAGCGAGGTCGCCACCCAACTTGAGTCGCCGTTCTTGGAGGGCGATGCCCTCCACCCTGTCGAGAACGTGGAGAAGATGTCCCACGGCATTCCTCTCAGCGACGAGGACCGCTGGGGCTGGCTCGAGAAGATTGCGGTCGAGGCCAAGAAGGAGGTGCTGCGGTCCAAGACCGACACGGTTGTTGTGGCGTGCTCGAGCCTGAAGAAGAAGTACCGCGACTTCTTGCGCGCGAAGATTGCCGACGTGAAGGAGCTCGTCGCGTTTGTGTTCATTGCCGTCGAGGAGGCGGAGCTTGTGCGGCGAGTCTCGCACCGCTCGGGCCACTTCATGAAGGCGAACATGGTCCACAGCCAGCTCGAGATCATGGAGGTTCCCAAGCCAGACGAGCCCCATTGCATAGTATACTGGAACATAGCCAAGGTCGATGAGATTGTAGAGAGAGTGCGCAAGATCCAGCAGCAGGAGAAGGTGGACCTGGAGACCTCCAAATGAGCATACTTAGCATAACCAGCAGTAACGGAACAACTGAACCAAAAAAGCCAACAAAACAAGATTCGTCTATCCTTTTTCTTCCAAACAAGATATGTACAATAATATGGACTTTAAGATCTGCGAGGCAGCATCATTTCTCCATGAAAGCGCCCTTGCGTCGCTCCCCTTGTCGCCGCTTCTTGGCAGCACGGCGCCGGAACGGCAGCGCGGCCTCAATAGCCGTCTCGCCGCGGTCAATCGCACGGCGCTGGATTGTCTGCGCGCGGCCGGGCGACGACAGCGACTTGCGCGAGCTCAGCATCTTGTTAAAGCGGTACTCACACAACCGTTTCAGGTCCAGGGCGCCGGTCCGGTCAACGAAGTTACACGGAAACCGGTAGCTCATCCACAAAAACAGGGTGATTGTTTTGTGGATCTTTTCTAGGGTCTCGGCCACGGGGCTCGGCGATTTGAGCCAGTTCATTAGTACCGGAAACAGCTGCACAACGTTTACCGATTTGCCCCGGCCAATGGCGGTGCACATCTGCGTGAATGCGGCGCATACAACCGGATTCGATGTGGGCACCGGTGCATTGGCCAGGGCCAGCCGGTCCTCGAATGTCAGGTTCCTGACATTGTCGAACAGTTCTGCCACGTCGGCAGCACCGCCCTGGCGCGGCATGCAATACTTGTCGCTAGTCAAGCTGCTTTGCAGCACGGCACGCAACAGATGACTGAACTTGACCCCATGGTCGAAGCTACCGCTGCCGATGATTGCAGACTTTATAATCTGGTTCGGGGGCATGAGCACGGCCTGCGTGATCTTTGGCGAGACAGTGGCAAGCGCCTTACGCACAACGGGGACGTCGGAGTTCTTCACGCAATTCACATACCCCTCGCTGCCCTCGGCGCCGTCCACGGTACGGTAGCGGCCAGCGCGGCCCGCAATCTGCTTGATCTGCGGAATAGACAGCGGCCGCATCTGCTCGCCATCGAACTTCTGGACGCTCTTAAAAATGATGCGCTTGATTCCCAAGTTCAGGCCCATCCCAATGGCGTCGCTGGCAACAAGATAGTCGACGCCGTTGCCAGGTGTGTTGAAGAGCCGTGCCTGCTCGGCGCGAATCTCCGGCGGCAGCGATCCGTACACCAGTGCACAGCACAGCTGGTTGCCGTGGGCCTGAATGATTTTGTCTCTGACTTCCTGCACCTGCTTCTTGGAAAACAGCACAATGCAGTCGCCAGGCTGCACCTGCTTGAACAGCGACGCCTGAGAGTCCTTACGCTTTTTGTTGGGGGCGGTGGCCGCGTTCATCCCCTTTTCGAGAATGAGAGGAGACAGCCGCTCGTACCGGTGAACTTGCAGCGTGTCGCCAGTCTGCCGCACGAGCTCGCGGATGATGGCCTCGCTGTTCGGATCGCCGCACAGGTGGATGACCTGAGCGCGCACACCCAGAAAGGCTCGCGTCCAGGCCCAGCCTCGGTCGCTGTCTTCGATCATCTGGATCTCATCAATGACGGCCATCTCCATCTCGCGGCTCAGGTCCATCATTTCGACTGTCCCACTGTTGAGCCGCGCGTCAGGCTTCTCCAACACCTCATCGCCAGTGATGAGGTTGCAGGGAATGCCCTCGTTTTCCATGCGGTCGTAAATCTCGCGCGCCAGCATACGCAGGGGGCCAGCATAGAACCCCGAGCCCGCTGCCTTGAAGGCCTGCAACGCAGCGTAGCTCTTGCCCGAGTTAGTAGGACCTATATGCAGATGGACCTCTCTGCGAAGCCTGCGAGCGGCAGGAAAGTGGCGCGCCGGGTGCTGCATGCTCAATGGCTTTAGAAAGTGGTCGGAGACACGTCGAAGCTGGTGCCTGCCTTCTGCCAGTGATTGCTGTTCTGATTCGGGCTTTGGGCCGGATGATGATGGTGGTGATTGTGATGGCTGTGACGAGGCCGCTGATGCTGATGAGGATAATGTTGGTTGCCGCGGCGGCTGTGGCGGTTTTCTATGCTTCCGCCGCGGGCGCGGGGCGCCAGCCATTGGGCGGCGCTTACCCGCGGCCGACGACACTGGTGCAGAATTCCTCGGGGCTAGCCAATTGGAAACAGAGCCATGTTGCGGACATATAATCCAGCGACATTGGCCGGCCTTCACCCTCAGCATGGCTCTACCCGGAGTTAGAGAATCAACGCTGGAAAATATGAGCAGTCCACAAATTTCAGAAGCGGCATCACGTGGGCAGGCGATTTTCCATAAGAAGCCCAAGCGGCCAGCAGCACGAGGGCGGCGGCCCGAGCAGGCCCGCGACGAGGCAAATGAAAATATGAAATGCTGCTTGGTCGTCGAGGTAAAAGCCCGCATTTATATGATGCTGCCGGCTGCAATTGCTTGCGGGAAGGGCTGCTTGGCTGACTGCCCCACGAGACTGCCCCCACACAAATAATGCACGTAATCAAACACGTATTTACGTTGATCACCCAAGCTCAGCACACGAAGTTGCAGCCCACCCCGGTTCGGCCAACGATGACCTACTTCGACACCATTGAGTACAACTTCACGGACGTCAAAGTCTCTGCCGACAAGGAGATCGACGCGTCGGAGTTTCTTGCCGCGACGCGGGGCGTAGTGAAGCTGTTCGATCTGTTTGGCAGCACCGCGTTCTCGGTGGTGCAGAACGACATGAACGGCAACATTGAGAAGATCAAGGCGCGGCGGGAGGCGCTTGGCGATGCCGGGCGCTCGCTGCAGCAGATTGTGCTGAGCGAGGCAGCGCAGAAAAAGAAGGACGCGACACAGGGGCTGCTGTGGCTGACGCGCGGCCTGCAATTCACGTACGAGGCAATGAAGCGCAACGTCGAGAACCCGAGCGAGGAGCTGGCGACGTCGTTCACAAAGTCGTACGGCGAGACGCTGTCGAAGCACCACAACATGCTCGTGCGGCCCATATTCAAGCTGGCCATGAATGCGTGCCCGTACCGCAAGGACTTCTACGAGAAGCTGGGCTCGCCGACCGAGACGGTGGAGAAGCAGCTGCGTGCGTGGCTTGAGGCGCTCGGCCGCATTGTCGAGATCATCCAGACGTTCCTGGCCAGCGGGAATTACGCCAAGGGTCTGTAGAAGAGAGCCCGGGACAATGTAGCTATGTGGCCGGACAAAATTAATTCTTTTTAACTGTTCATGTGCGATTTGCCCAACGTAGACGTAAAAATAACTAGATCTGTGTACGCAACGACCTGCGAGAGGACGGCTGCGTGCGTGCGCGTGCGGCCTCGTCGCGTCCGTCGCCGCCGCCGCCGCCGAACCCACCCGTGCTTCGTCAGCAGAGCCCACGGCCGAGAGGCGTCCTCTTAGTAGCACTCTCCTACTAGTACCCACACGAAGCTCTGGGAAGCCACGGACCCACCATGTGCAGATTCATGATCTACAAGGGCCAGGACACCATTCGGCTCGAGCACTTGCTCACGCGGCCGGCGCACTCAATCATAAACCAGTCGTTCGACAGCAGGCTGCGCGTCGATATGCGGCGGCCCATCAACGGCGACGGGTTCGGGCTTGGATACTACCCGGACGACATGGAGCCCGACGAGGAGCGCGGCCCCTGCGTGTACTGCGCCACGACGCCGGCGTGGAACAACATGAACCTGGAGCGCCTCGCGTCGAAGACGCGCAGCAAGATGGTGTTCGCGCATGTGCGCGCATCCACGTCCGGCGTGCTGTCCGAGACAAATTGCCACCCATTTGCGTACCACACGCTCATGTTCATGCACAATGGCAGCGTCTCGATGTTCAATCGCATCAAGCGCCGCCTGTGCGAGTACATTGACGACAAGTACTTCATGTACATCCAGGGCTCCACCGACTCAGAGGCCAGTTTTGCCCTGTTCCTGGACTCGCTCGAGAAGCTTGGCGTGGACCCGGCCGACCCGGACGGCCAGTTTCCGTACGAGCTGCTCGAACAGGCACTGCTCAAGACAATCGAGATTTTGGTGAAGTGGTCGCTCGAGGCGGCCCAGGAGGAGGGCATTACGGACCCGGAGCCGTCGCTGCTGAACTTTGCAGTGACCGACGGCGAGTCGGTCGTTGTCAGCCGCTACGTGAGCTCAAAGAAGGAGGAGGCCGCGTCACTCTACTACAGCACTGGCACCCGCTTCTTCGAGTACGAGCCGGGCCAGTACAAGATGGAGCGCTGCCACCGCCTGAACAGTATCGTCATGGTCGCGTCGGAGCCGCTCACGTTCGAGCGCTCGGACTGGATTGCGATCCCCACAAACACGCTGCTCGTCATCCGCAAGAACCCGAGCGTGCTCCTCAAGCCCATCAAGGACCAGTTCTTCGTCGACGACCCGACGAAGATGCGCAGCAGCGAGTTCATGGTCATGAAGGGCCTGGCCAGCCCGCTTGTCGAGCCGTCTGTGCGCAGGCAGCTCGGCTCTCAGCGCGGCGTGCCGCCCCTTGGCAGAGAGGGCCGCAAGCTCGAGACCGCCGTGTGATCCCGATGACGTTTTGAACCATTTGTCTATATTTGGAAGGGTCAAGCACCTATATGAGCATGTGAATAAAAAATCACAATTCTTTAATACTTTAGCATTATATAGCGCACTCAGCACTAGCATTCTATGTACGTCGCGGCTCCAAAGCCCGTAAGAATACTGCCATTACGCAGCGGCCCTCCTCGGTGGTCCCCAGCGAACTGATCACATGCATGTGCACATGGGCTCCGGGCCTGTAAGAGGTCATGTGATTACCCAACGGGCAAGGCCAGGGCAGCAGAAAATGGGGGAGGTGAGCAGCAGCACGTTCTGCACAGCACGCCTCGTCGACAGAGGCGTAGTCACATGCGCCTTGTTGAGCTAAGTAAGTAAACAGTGCACATGGTGAAGACGCTGGCCCCTCCTCAATTGAGAGCATGTCCACTAACCTGACGTACAATGCGTCGCTGGGACTGTCAGTTCTGGAGCGGGAAGCCATAAGACGCGTCCTCGAGCCGCCCGAAGCAGACCACCCGTCCTTCTCATATAGCGACACTCTGTTCCCCGTGTTCGCGTTCCTCACAGGCTTCCGGCCGCTCACCCCTAAGCAGTCGCTGTACACCATGGGGCTGGGCGTCGCCCACAACCTGCTGCTGAGACGGCCCGCCACCGCCATAGGCAGCCTGCAGAGCATCGGCATTGCTGCTCTGCTCCTTCATACCCTGCAGGCGTCCGAGGTCGGCCCGCTCGTTAGCGTTGCATCGTCCTACGTCGTTCTGAAACTGCTGGCCGCCAGCAACAACACATACCCACAACTGTCCCAGGAAGAGCCCTCCCTCAAGCAGCCTGCGAGGGGCCACAGCATTCAGGAGCCGATGGGCATCGCAACTACCGCAGCAACCATGTGGATGGGCCACTGTGTTACAAAGGGGTACCTCACGTCGAACGAGCTATTTATCACTGGCGTCTCCCTCATATCGTTTGGTCACCTTTCGAGCTACGCGCTGGCAAATAAGAGCGCTGCCAGCGCCGCCCGCTGGAGTCCCAGCTCGGCGCTCGTTGCCACGGGCATCAGCTTGTTGAACTACACGGCCACGAATCTCGGCAGCCGCCTGCTGCTACACTACAACGTTGCGATACCGGCTGTCCGCGTGCTGAGCACCGTCGGTTCGCGCGCCGTGGAGCTCTACATGATCAGCTCCGTTCTCGAGGCCTGCCAGGTGCCCCAATGGCTGCAAAAACGCTTGCCGGGTCTCACTGGCCGGCTCGCGTCCGCCCTAGTCACAAGTACAGTCCTTGTTGGCTCGGCCCTGATCCTCGACTGCTTCGACCTATCCTTCAATAGAGTCATTCAAATGTACCCATAGAGAATTATTATTATTGTTTTTATTTTTGCAATTGGTCGCATCATCTTACATCAATTTCGACTTCCTGTACAGGTGCATCACTTGGTGTTTGGCTCTTGGCCGTTCGCAGAGGAGGAAGAATGGCAAATGTAAGATACGAAGTGTGACTCCTCCACTCTGTCTCCGCAAAAGAGACGGGCTTCCACTTGAACTCCGCGTCGCCCTCCTTCACGTGGCGGCTGCGGCCCCACGGGTCATAGGCGCTAGGTACAGGCAGGTCTCCACGCAGCGCGGCTTTCTGCTCCTCGGTTCTGTCTTCTTCAGGCACCTCGCTAGCCGAGCGCTTGCGCTTCTTTCTATCAATGCCATCACTGCGTCGCTTGCGTACATCGCGCAGCACATCCAGCGCCTCGTCCACCTTGCGAACCATGCCATGATGACCCTCCCAGCGGCGGGCCTGGTTTTCCACCATCTCAATGTTGGTGAACCCATACTGATGCAGTACCTCGACCGTCTTCTCAACCTGCTCTATACAGGGACTGAAGCAGCAGATGCGTACGGGTTCCTCGCGGTCGAGTATCCCGTCGTCGAGCAGAAACGGTATGGCAGCCCACGGCGCAGGCAGGTCCAAGAAGATGGCATTCGCTTCTGTTCGGTGGTCCTGGATAGCAAACCCATCCTCACAAACATTTCTATGCGTTGCAAAGACAACGTTGTCCAGTTTGTGGTCTTTAAACTCCACTAATGCTTTGTTGTAGCGGTCGAGGTGATACTCATAAGTCCAGACCTTGCCGTTAAACCCGTAAACAGTGCGCGCCAGTGCGTGGGTCAGTGCACCCGAGCCAGTACCAGCCTCTATCACCTTACACCCTGGTAGGATCTGCAGTCGTTGCACAATATAGCTGGCATCAGGGCTGTACACGATCTGAGTCCGGTGCGGCAAAGACAGGGCCCACAGCTCGGGGGTCGGCGCAATGATGTGCACAAAACCTTTACCAGACAATGACGGTAATTGGGAGCCAAACGGTTTGCCAACAATGTCATCGTGCCGAAACGGACCAAACTTGGTCTGTAATGTTTCTCCAGATTTCACGACTAGGGGCTTGACCGTGCCTCGCGAAACCCAGACTAGTACAAGGTCTCCATCCTCTATAATTTTTTTGGACTCTAAAAACATGCGCCTTTTGCTACGGTCCCACGAATAGCCAGTAATGCGCACGCAATTGTCTGCAGCCCCGAATATATTACGGATGTGCGCGGATCCCAGAGCAGGTTCTTCCCTAAAAAAAATTAAGTAATCTGAAAATTCAGGGTGGGCCGCCGCCAATTTCGAAAGTTAATATTATAACCAAAAGAAGCTCTTTTCAATGGCCCGAAAAAGAGGGAATTCGAGCAAGAGCAGCCGCGACAAGATACTGAATGCCTTCGACACGGCTGTCGACGACGACTATTACATTAGGGGCCTTCGTCACCAGCAGGATATCGACCTCGACCACATTTCCGACGACCGCATTCGCCAACTGTTGAGCAACCAGGTCGATTCAGAGAACGATGAGGAAATTGACAGCGATGAGGCGATGGGATCGGCATCCGACATATCCCTTGGTGAGCCTGAATCCGAGAATGAGGACGAGTGGGGAGACAGCTACGATGAGTCCGAACTGCTTCCATTGTCTGAGATCTGGGATTTGGATGACAAGGAGAAGGCAGAGGAAGCGAACGAGGCCAAGAAGCAGACCCCGAAGAACAAAGAACTCGAGGCTGATCGCATACAAAAGCCCAAGGCCGCTACAGCTGGTGCCCCCGTAGAGTCCCACACGGAATTAGAATCCCAGTCCGATGCAGAGTCAGAATCCGAATCAGGATCAGGATCGGAGTCAGATTCTGATGAAGGCTCGGATGCAGGCTCGGAGTCTGAATCCGAGGAATTGGAGCTCAGTGAAGTTAGTGATAGTTCAGACGACGACGGCAACGACGAGGCTCTAGTGAACGCTATCAAGAATGTAAGCGGAGGAGACGATATAGGACCGTCGAGTCGCCGACTAGCTGATGCTGACGAGGAGAATCCGTTCGCGCTGCCGGGAACGTCAAGCAACAAGGAAATTTCGGTGCAAGAACTGATCCCTGGCGCAAGGGAGGGCAAGACATTGTCAGTGCCAGCTCCTAAACGGGTGCAGGAGCGGGCGGACCGCAGTGCTGCTCTGGGACTCACAAAAAAGGAGCTCGGAAAGTGGAGTGATGTTGTTATGGCCAACCGGCAAGCCGAGCATCTGCAGTTTCCCATCAATGCACCGCCTGAACTAGAGGGCGCGTCCGCGTTTGTGGCTCCGCCGCAAGAGGAGCAAACCTCACTGGAGAACAATGTCTCCAAGATCCTGAAAGAGAGTGCCCTCGCTGACGAGAATGCCATCTCGACTTTTGAAGAGCTGGCCCCTTCAAAGCTGTCCATCGAGGAGGTTCGTCGACGACGGAATGAATTGCGGTATATGCGTGAACTTATGTATCGAGAGGAACAGCGTGCCAAGCGTATCAAGAAAATCAAGTCAAAGTCATATCACAAGGTTCACAAGAAGGAGCGCGAGCGGATGAACGAGCTGGAGAACGATGAAGACGATGAGGAAACCGTCGCGAAAGCTGAGCGGGCACGGGCTCTTGAACGCGCCACATTGCGGCACCGCGCATCGTCCAAATGGGCGAAGCGCATGGCTGATCAGGGGCTCACTCGTGATGCCGGCACTCGGTCTGAGATCGAGGAAATGCTGAGGCAAGGTGAGGCTCTGAAGCAAAAGATTCGAGACGGATTCGAGTCCGAGCAAGAGAGCGAGGACGACTCTGAGACAGAAAGGCAGCGGTTTGAGCAGGACAATGCTACCAAACTTCCTGAGAAGGGCGTGCTTGGCATGAAATTCATGCGTGAGGCCGAGGACCGCGAGCGCAAGGCAAATGCGCGACGGCTCCGAGACGACTACAGCGACGACGACAGCGGAGAGGAGAATGTTGGCCGTAAATCATTTACGCCAGCAGGCCAACAGCTCAAACGCGACCTTGCTGCACGCGAGGAAGCCGAGGGTGGACACAGCAGCGAGGACGACGAGCAGCGAGACATCTCAGTCAAAAAGAATTCACGGAAGCGAAGAAGCAAGAGCGATAAGAACGAAGTGGGCTCTGAGGTTGTTGAACTGCGGCGACGTGATGACAGCGAGAGCGAAGAAGCTGAAAGTGAGCCCGAAAAGGGTGGCTTTGACCGCAGCAGCCGAAAAGAGGGTGGTAGAGAGCCCAGCAGCGAAGCTAGATCACAGAAGGGCCGGCATTCAGCAGGTCGTGAATCGGATTTATCTGCCTCTACATCCACTATTGAGGCCAATCCGTGGCTCGCCGCTGCTAGTGCGAATACGTCGACGCCAGGCACTGTGAAGCTCACTAAGTCTTCAAAGTCAGAGACAGGGAGCGGTAAACCGACGGGTCGCAACAACACTAAAACTATTAGCGTGGAGAACACGCTTGGTGACACTATGGTGCGTGCGAAGGATATGACGCTGCAGCAGCAGGATCTTGTTCGTGAGGCCTTTGCTGGCGACGACGTTGTTGCTGAGTTCGAGGCGGAGAAGAGCCGCGAGGCAGAAGAGGACGGCGATAAGGAGATCGATGAGACGCTTCCTGGATGGGGTACTTGGAGCAGTGAGAAGCCGCGTGTGCAGAAGGTGCGCAAGATCACGGGCATCAAGAAGACCGACCGCAAGGACTACAACAAGAAGAACGTGATTTTGAACGAGAAGTTGAACAAGAAGACGGCGAAGTACAGCGCGAGCGCAGTGCCGTTCCCGTTCGAGAACCGCCAGCAGTACGAGCGATCACTGCGGATGCCCATTGGACAGGAGTGGGTGACGAGCGACACGTTCCAGCGACAGACGAAGCCTCGCGTGCTGGTGAAGCCGGGTAGCGTCATTGACCCTATCAGAAAGCCCCACTCTAACTAAATAAAAGATGGATCCATGTCTATACATATTTCCTTGTTGTTAAAGTAGGTTCATTTTGCTATCTCCCCCCCTGTACGAACTATACATTAATAGGGTACTGAGACAGCCACTGCGGATGCGGCTCTGCCCAGCCATGAGGGAAAGAGCCACGGGCCCGCAAGCAGGGCACAAGCTCACAGCGAGTCGAGGCGGTCCTGGATCTCCTGAGGGCGGAGGGAGCGGAAGCGCGGTCCGCTGACGCCGTCGACGCCCTCGAAGCCGAGCATGTCGTCATTAGGTACGCCCACCACACAGATCTCGACGTTGTCGCCCGTCATCTCGCCCTCAATGCTCTCCTTCAGGGTGAGCAGCGTGATGTGAATGGCATCCTCGAGCTCGAGCTCCTCGTTCCAGCGCTTCTCGAGGAACGTTTTTGCAGAGGTGGAGCCCTTGCCAATGGCGGTGGCCTTCCATGGGTAGTAGGAGCCGCTGGGGTCGATCTGGTACAGGCCGTAGCCGTGGTCCTCGTCGTAGCCCGCGACGAGCAGAGACACGCCGTAGGGGCGGACGCCGCCCATCTGCGTGGCCTCCTGGACCGTACGCGCGATGTCCTGCACCACGATACGAGTCGGCGGGTATTCTTGGTAGATCTGCTTGTAGTTCGTGTGGGCGAGCTTGCGGGCCTTGTCGACGAGCACGCGGAAGTCCGGGCCCATGCCGGAGTACACCATGCCGATATCCGGCGTGAGCTGCGACACCTTCGACAGCGAGTCGTTGTCGACGAGCGACGACGCGGGCTTCTTCTCGGTGGCGAGGACAATGCCGTTCTGGGCCTTGATGCCGACCGAGGTGACGCCCGAGTTCACCGCCTGCAGAGCATACTCAATCTGGATGAGCTTTCCATTCGGGCTGAACGTTGTCAGCGAAAACGAGTACCTGTCCGCCATGGCTTGCGCTAACTACGTCGGTCGACGGCGGGAGAGGCGAGTGGTGGTGTGTGGTGTGACAACAACGCCTTCTCCAGGCCCGTCGTAGTAAGCAGACACGGAGCAGGAGGGAGCATGAGAGTAGATAGGTAGAGAGAAGAGTAGTGCGCGAAAGAAACTGTCTAATAATATAGAAGACGGGCGGTAGCACCAATTATTAAATCCCGTCTCTTTTTACAGTATAGAGAACGCTAGTCATATCCCCCACTATGTACACTAGTAATAAACCCAAAGCTATACAACAATGGAATGATTATGGCTGCTGCTCCCGTCAGCATCCTGGGCAGCTAGCTCGTTGTGTTGCGCCGCAAACAGGCGGTCCCAGAATGCTGAGTCGAACTGCTGCGGGTGCGCGTAGTTGCAGTCCAATTGGCGCTTGCACTGGGCGCCCTCGCGACACACCGCAGCCGACACGGCCCGCGCCGGCAGGTAATGGGCAAACACGGGCCGCCCAGCAAACCATCTGGAGTTTATGTTAGTCAATACGCGCGCCGCGTCCTCCTCGGACTCGAACGATATGTAGACGTTGCCCTTGAGGTGCTGTGACTCGTTTGCGGCCACAAACATCTCGTTGATCCGGCACAACGACGCAATCTCAACGAAGATGTCTTCGACCGCTTCCTCGAGCGCGGCGGCGCCGCTGCCGCCGCTGCCGCCGCTAGGCAGCTGCATACTCACCAAAACGATGGCCAGAGACCGCTCGGGTAGGACGTGTCGGCGCACACACTTGTCGCCATGGCGGCACGCACCAACCTTGAGAAAGAACTGGCACTCTTCTGTGTGGTTCGCTGCGCCCCGACCTGCCATTGCCCCTGCTCCAACAGCCCGATGCCTCAAAAATCAACTGCCACAAATTAGTAACAGCGACCCAAACCAGTAGTGACCTAAACCGGTGACCACGGGGCATCGAGGAATGGGGCCTTCGGCTACTAAGTCCGGAAAAAAAGGGCAAACGCGATGCTGAATAGGTCCGCCCGAGGACCAGCCACAAGAACCAGCTGCGACTAGGATACACCGCAGTTCGCCTCCTTCACCCGCTGGATGGCATCACGTGTAGGCGTTCTCTCTGTGACCAGCCCACCGTGTGGTGCGTCAGCAGACCAGCTCTGTGTGTGCGTGAGTGCTTGCGCGGACGAGTGCATGTATGTGTGTTGGTGGTCTCCACACTAACCTTTTGCTGTAGATACCGAGCGCGGAGCCTCAATTTTGTAAATAGGACCGGGAATGGGTGCGGACGGCGGCTCGCTAGCTAAGCGCTCCGACATCGTATCACGGCCCAGCCCCAGGCCGGCAGCAGACGCCAAAGCGAGCAGCGACATCTGGACGCACTGCGCCCTGAGCGGCGAGCGGCTGGACGACCCCGTGGTCAGCGACTGGGGCGGGTACCTCTATAATAAGAAGGCGGTGCTCGAATTTCTTCTCGGGGCAGCCACGTTCAGCACCTTGCCGAAAACGAACATCAGGCAGATCCGGGACATTGCCGAGATTGCGCGCGAGAAGAGCGGCGACCGGTGGATCGACCCCATTAGCCGCAAGGATATCGCGCTGGAGGGCTTGTCGCAGCCGCTGGCGTACATTGTGGAATGCGGGCACGTTGGCCCGTACCGGATGCTGGTGGACTCGCGCAGCCAGTGCTGCCAGGTGTGCGAGCAGCACTACAGCGACGTAGTCATCTTGAACCCGCAGTCTGCTGACGCAAAGGCGAGGAACAAGCAGCGCATTGAGAAGCTCGACCAGTGCGGCTTGTCCCACAGCCTGCGCCCGCACAAAAAGCGGACCCAGAAGCGGCAAGCCAGCAGCGTCGACGACCACCACGACGACCACCACGACGCAAAGATCCTGCGAACACGTTAATATGAGTATCTATGTACAGATGAGCGCTACTGCTCTTTAATTGAGGAGGGAGACATTCCGGACGCTGGGCGCGCCGGATGACGGGCGCGCCGTACGCCGTGTGCGCACCAACATGATTAATTCACTCCCTGAACTCGCCCTCGGGCTGCGGCTGCTGCTGCTCGGTCTGCTCGCGTGCCAGCAGCGCCTTGCGTTGCTTGAGGTCGTTGTTGTGCTTGATGGCAGTGCCGATGCCATAGGCAAGGTAGCCCGAGTACCCGAGAATGCCCAGCACGGCCAATCGGTGCACGAGGTCGGCTCCTTGCACATACCAGGGTCGTCCCGCCGCCATGATCAGAGAAAAAGGCTGCTGCGAAAGGTAACTGAATCTGCTGGTTCACGCAGGGGCTCGGTTTGTCATAAAGCCTAGTCCATGCGTAAGCATGTCAAGCCCATTTCCACGAGCGCTCACAGGTGGTTTCAGGCAGGCAAGGCCAGTTAGGTAGGTAGGTAGAGCCTCAATTCGCTGGATCTTATACTCAATGTAATTTTACCCGATATCATATAAATTTCGTAGCATTCAGAGGCACTGGTACATTTATACAAAGTGGTTCGCGCTTGCAAAAGAAATTAACGCGGTAGCTGTCTCTGGGGCTCTACAGATCTGTGCGCAGGAACGCGTTCGTTCCTAACAGACGGCCGAAGTAGTCGCGGATGCCGAGGGTAACGCCGTGCAGGTGCTCCTTCACCTTCTCGAATGCGGTCTGCGGAGGGCGCCCGCCGTGGATGAAGTACTCGTAGTTCTCGCGAGCAGCCTTCACAAGGTGGTCCTTGTGGTCCTTCAGCTCCACGCCGAAGTCGCTCACATACTCCTTCAGGTCGTCCACACTCCACTTGCTGAACGTGTCGTGTGTGGCGGCGCGGAAGTCGCCAAACGTGCTCTTCACCTTCTCGGCAGACTCCTCGCCGTGCGCCTTGCCGTCCTCATACGACTTTGTGTACGCGTTGTGCAGCTTCTTCACAAGATCCTTACGGGAGCCCTCAACGCTCTCGCCCAGGCTGCTCAACTTGTTCGCCAGCTCCTCGCGGCTCCAGCCGTCGAACCAATACTCGCCCGTGGGGCCATTGCCGCCAATGCTCAGCTTGTGCTTCGCGCGCGCAACCAGCGCCAGCAGCTCGTCGCGCTTCGAATTCTGCGGCACGTTGTAGCCGCGCGCGTCAAGGAACTCCTTCAGGCGCGAATCCGACCACTTCTGCGCAACGCTGTCACTGATGGCCGCCGTCTGCGTCGCGTAGAACTCTTTGCCCTTGTTCAGAAAGTCCGCCGCCTTCCCGTGGCCCGATTCCGCGTACTCCTTCACGTCGGCCAGGAACAGGTCCTTGTGCTTCTTTGCCGCCTCGGCAAGCTGCTCACCCTCCACCTTGATTCCGTGGAAGTCGAGCCATTCCGTCAGGCTCTGCGGATCCAGGGACTCCAAAACACTGTCCTTGAACTTGCCGGCCGAGTCCACAACCTCGTAGCCAATGCCGTCGAGGTGCTTACGGATGCGGTCAGACTTCGAGTCCTGGAAGAACAGCGCGGCGGCTGCCAGCTGCACGCCCAGCACAGCACTCACAATTGCGCTCAATTTCATCTTGTGCAAAACGCTACACGAATCCTGCCGAGCGTCCCGTGCCTCCTGCTCATTATAAGGTACACCCACTGTGCACTACCCTAGCCCTCGCTTCATGTTGCTGCATTAATGATCCTACCCCACGTTGCTCGCGTACCGTTGGTCTATATTTGCCCATGCTTGCAAATCACGCGATGATGCAAGGGCCTACGACAAATGAAGCCCGGCTATAGAGCAGACGCCGCGCTGGACATGCACACCGTGTTTTTCTACGCTCTTGCAGGCGGTTCTGCATGGCGTAGCGCAGCGCCACTCATGCACGCACCTTAAGGGCTCATGCTTAGAATAAGCACCCAACGCAGCCCGGGGATCGCGTGATATTCCCACAGGCACAATTGAAACACACTATCCGCTCATAGTTTCCATATGCCCGCACGTCCCCCTAATTACTTGTAAACGTCCTCCTCCATCATATGCAGCATCGTGCACGTGAGCTAACTCTGGGCTTCGGCCAATGCAGGTGCCGCCTTCGGAGTGGAGTCTCGGCTTTGTTGGGGAAGCACGCGGGCAGACCGCCCACATTAGCATAGTCTTATGTACATTGAATTCGGGCCTGCGGCACCAACTTGCCGTGCGCATTAAGTGTCATGGACGTCGCATCCGACAATTAACATAATACTCACTTTACAGACGGAGGAACGGTGCGCGCGAAGAATGCTGTGGGCCAGATGATTAGCACGACGGTTCCATCGACCACAGTGGACTAAAACAGTTCCAGTCGGAACAAGTCTAGTTCTCTTAGAGCCGAAAGCCCTAGCCTTTTGCGCACGTTACAGCCGGGCCACACATGATGCCGACCATCGCTACTCTCCGCGCAGAGGAAGGACTGTCGTGAATGGAGTCACAACATACGCGTAACTTTTGATCGCTGAAACTATTCATGACCTACAACTCTGTACTGAACAATTATAGAGAACCGGCGGTGATAGAAAATGTCTTTGGGCGGCTTTAACCCCAATGCTCAGCCCAAGTCGTACGCCGAAATGACAGTCGAGGAGCAGGCCGAGGCTGGTGCTAAGGCGATGGTCAACTTCCTGCAGAGCTGTCCCGGGAAAACCGTGACTGCGGGCGTGATGGGGTTCGGCCTTGGTGGCCTCTTTGGGTTCTTCATGTCCAGCATGTCTTACGACACGGCCATGGGGTACTCCGAGGCGGCGAAGATCGCCCACCTGCCTTTCAAGCAGCAGATGAAACTCCAGTTCTCCGACATGGGAAAACGGTCATGGTCGTCCGCCAAGGGGTTTGGCAAGATCGGCGGCATCTACTCCGGTGTGGAGTGCGTCATAGAGTCGTTGCGCGCTAAGGACGACATGTACAACAGTCTGTGGGGTGGCTGCTTCACCGGCGCAGGACTCGCTGTCAAAAGCGGTCCCCAGGGCGCGCTGGTCGGATGCGCCGGCTTTGCGCTGTTCTCGCTCGCCATCGAGACCTACATGCGCTCCGACCAGAAGTTCCCCCCCAAAACGGATGAGGATTGGTGATTTATTTATTTTCATTCAGTGTACATAGCTATGCGGGTTTCATCATCGTATCATAAATTAATAAGTCTAATGCGGTGGTGTGTGTGAGTGTGTGAGTGTGTGAGTGTGTTGACGCTTTGCAGCTCATTGTTTGCATGCCTGAGGCCTTGTGTTCCTGGGGCCCACCTAAATTCGAGGTGTGTGGTTTATCATGTGCAGTCGTACCCATCGCGACTATGACGAGGAGGATCTTGCGAGCTCAGCAATGTCTTTGTCAACTGAAACATGATACCTCTTCATTTCGTCAAGGACCAAGGCGGTTTCGGACTGCCGCCCGTTCGAAATGTACGACTCCAGCAAGGCCTTAAAGATGTTCTGGTCAGGAAGAACGCGACTGTTCTTGATAAGGCCGCGGTAGAAATTGCGCGCCCCATCAAAGTCCTTGAACAAGACGCCGCGCGCTCTTAGCAGCGTCGCAAAACACATCGTCGTAATCGGAGCGCCGTCGTAGCGCATGAGGGCCAACACATTGTCCGCCTTGGCCAAACTTGCCTTCTCGCTTTGGTTCAGCAAAAGGTATGCTTCCATCAGCAGACGGTACGTGAACGGCGTAGCCAGCGTACCAGTCGCACGAAGCTCCATAAACACGTCGAGTGCCGCCTGACGGTCTGCCTTCTTGTGCACGAAGTAGTGCATTAGATGGTTGAATGTTTTCACCTCCAGTAGACTCTTCACTGTCACGGGCAAGTCCTTCAACTTTCGAAGAGCAACGTCTCCTTCGCCCAGTCGGGCATGCATGCTAATTATGGAGCCCCAGGTAGGCGCCGACACTGCGAAGCCACGGTCCTCCATCTGCTGGAGTAGGTCCTCAACGGAAGACTTCCGCAGATTCCGCGCCATCATACACGCCGTGTCGTTGTAGAGCTGCGGGCACAACGGCAGTTTGGCGTCATCCTTGGCCTCGTGGAACAAAGCACTGATTTCAGCAATGTCTTTCGACGTGGTGATCAACGCGTTGTATACAGGAAGGTCGGCAAAATAGCCCATTTCTTTCAGATCACCAAGGGCTTGGATGGCCAGCTCGCGCTTCTTCGCAGCTGATGCAAGAATTAGGGAGTTTAGCATGGTGCGCGTCTTTGGCAACAAATGGTACAGCTCGCTCATAAGATCAAGAGCATCATCGCGGACACAGGCTTGAAAAACGGAATCTATTGCAGCCGGTGCAACAGCCTTCTTCAGCCTAACCTGGTCTTTCAATAACTTAACAGCACTGTCAACGCCATTGGGTAGCAAAGCATACCGCTGGATGGCCGCAGATTCCCTAGCTGTGGCAAATTGGTGACTGGACATTGGGCTTGGATGCCTACGGTGCCACAAGCTCAGCAGGGCTTCGCAATTCTCGATGCCGAGAAGTGCCTCCGCCACAACGGCTCCCTCTGCTTCAGAGAAATCGCACTTCGCTGTCAATGCGTCTTCAACAAACAGTGGCAGCATTCGCCGTACGATAGTGGCCTCACTGTCGGCGACACTAGTTGCCCGCGTTGTGAATGTTGACAGCGTGTTGACAATCGAGGCCAACGTTTCACTGTTAGCAATCTCCGCGAGCTCATGCGGTGCACCAAGTCTTGCGGCCATGAGAACCTCAAATACGGCTTCGCGGGCACGAGGGCTCGACATGACGAAGGGAAGCATCCTCACAGCAACGGGTAGGGATAGCTGCTCGCGTTTCTGGAACGCCAAAATTGCTTCCGAGGCCAGTTCTTGACTGATGTAGCTGGTTATGTCCTGCTCTTCCCATGCCTTCATGAGCTTTGGGAGCTGCCAGGCAAAGACGTCGGCCGCCAGCATCGGTTGGTCATTGAGGCTGAGAAAACTCACTGTTTCAATAACGGTGACAGGGTCTAGCAGCGAGTCACTGAGATGGGACTCTCGCAGTGCCATATAGAGCGGCTCTAGACTCTCAGCCGCTATACATAGCCTGATGAAGGCATTGCGCCCATCAGCCTCGTTGCCACTACCGCTCTCACTTCCACTGCCGTCAGAAAGGGACGCCGTGTACTGATAGAACAGTTGTGTAGCTGAAGGCAGAACGTCCTTGGCAGCGTCACGCGGGACGGCGGCAAGAACTGCGCCAATGACCGAGCTGCTAGGCAGCAGCTGCTCCACCCAGCGTCGCGCAGTAGCGACCATACCTCGCGACGCGAGTCCCGTGAGCAGAGGCTTCACAAGGTAGCCCGGCGCGCCACACCCATTGAAAAAGGCAATTGCACCTCTTGGCTCATTTAATCGCATGTATGACTGAAGCATTGCACTTTGGGCCGGCTCGGACAGCTGGGACTCCGGATCTAATGCGCCAAAGGCCTCGGCTGCTTCGGCAACAGATTGCTGAGCAGTTATGCGCGCCATAGAGGTTTGGGATGTTTCAAAAAGTACGGCCGGAGGAACATCCACGCCGTGCTCAGTACATGCATCCACGGCAGCGTCCAGCGACTTGCGCAGTTTAGGATCAAGTGTTCCTGCGTGCGTCGAGACGACAGCCTGCAGAAGGCCCATGGCCAGGGTCAAATGCTCCTCGACGGCGAGCGCCTCGCGCACCTCATCCACAGACTCGAGCACTCCGTTCTCGGAGCCTGTGAACGGCAGAAGTCGAGTCCGTTTAAGCGAGAGCTCTGATGCAACAGACACAAGAGCGTCGACAACGATTGAGTAGGTGGTGGCATTGGGCCTAACGTTCTCCAGAAGGAGGCGCTCGTACGCCTCCAGGACCACACTCACATCACAGGCTGAGGACGCGAGCGACTGGAGCGCAATGTTATACGCCTCAATAGGCAGCGGCTCCTGCAGGGCCACGAGCGTTTCGAAGGTGGCCAGAACGTGACGGTGTGAGCCAATGGCCTGCAGGCGGAGCATCTTAGACATGACGCCGTCAATGACATTAATGTCGCCGGACGCATCTATGAGTTCGGCTATCGAATCGCGCAGAAGCGGCTCCTGCAGGGGGTATTCAAACGACGAGTCGTGCTTCACTTCGGCAACAAGATGAAGCGGCTTGGCCGGCGACCGCCGCAGCGGAATGGGCTCCTCCTTGTACTCGTCGTCCAACGCAGATGGGGCTGGTGCGGCAGGCACCATGTTGGCACCCCCAGTCAGCGCCAGATACGGGTTTCCGATGTTGCCCGACTCGGTGTGCGGGCCCGAGCTGCCTGCTCCGCGCGTGTCATCCTGGTATGTCGCGACTTGGGTCTGCTGATGTCGCGTAAATTGTGGGGTCGACACAAAGAACCCCGGGACGGGTTGCGACTGCTGGGACGACGAGGTGCCCCAGAAGTTCTGCGCCCTGGTCTTGGCGGCCAGTGTAGAGCGTGAGAGCGTCGAGGCCGACTTTTGGAAAATCATTGTCCCATTCTTAGCACTCCAACGCCACTCGATCTGTCTCCCCCAGGTTTTTGCCGTTAAGATTTTTTTATATAGTCACCAGCACCTGATAGACACCCTTAACCTGGAGTCGACGTGTTGCAGATCCCGCTGCACGGAACGTCGCGTAGGCATTGTTTTTCTTGCTGATCGCCTATCATTGCTACTCATTGAAAAATTCCCACTGGTCCTTTGGGCCGGTGGTTGCTCATAAGTAGTGCTAGCCTTATCCTACATACGATATAATTCCGTGCAGGTAGGTGTGTGATACAGTTTAGTGAGCATGCCGATCACATGAGTTTACACGCACGGTGATTGGCTTAGATCTCGCTTAAGCCATATGAACCGCATCTATTGGACTATAGGGGTGGGTGTGGGGAGAAGGATCCTTTGTGCTCGAGTAATTGGTGAAATGCTAATTAGGAAGTATCTGTACAATAAATAAGGGGTTTTATGTGGCTCGCGTGGATCCACTCAGACTAGTTTTAGCCTTTCCAAGTCGCGGACTATATGGCGGTTATACGTCTTCATCCACGGTTTCATATCACCGCTGGCATCAAAGGCATTAGAGGCCATGTAGTTTCTAATCTGCCAATCCGTCAGAGCGCGTATGCTCAACATGACAATGCACCCTGCTATCGTGACAATTAGCACTGTCACCATGCCGGACTGCCTAGGCCAGTGGAGGCTGCAGAAACACTTTTTGGCAGGCACGTCAGCCGTCGCTTTTTGTCGATCCTCGGTCTGTAAAAGTGTTGTCGTTCGGGCTTGTGGAGGGTCCCTGACTTGCTTGTCTGGGGACTCCGATGCTGAGGCTGTAAGTTGCGACTTCACTGGCCCTGACACTCTGGCACTGTTAACATTAGGCCGTACACCTACGTTACCTGATGGTGCGCTAGTGGGAGCCAGCAGTGGCTCAAATGATCCACTCGCCGATTCGACCTTAATCGCTGCTTCGCGGATCTGTGAACTATCGGGCGCAGCAGCCGAATCACTCGATTGCCTCATCACCAAACGTTCCCGTGGCACTTTTGAGGGTCGGATAGGTATTCCGCTAATATCCGGGCGCAGGCCCGTCACCTTCCTGCGAGCTACAGGTGCCGGGCGCGACTCAAAAACGCTCTCAGATTTCACATGGTGCGGTAATGAGTGTGATTCGGTGCTAGGACCCACCGTATGTGTAGTGCCTAGAGGTTTGTCCGGTCTTTGCATTCTGATACTCTTCATGCCTGCCAAGGCCGGATCATCATCGTGCGTTCTAGTAAGCGTACGGATACTTGAAAGTCTCGAAGCAGCGAAACTACTCGACAGTTTCTGCAATCGTTCTTTGTCCTTCTCCTTCAACGCCGACATCCTGTTCCTGGTGTTGACCGGTGCCAACGCTCCATCACCATCGCGAGCGACGCGTGCAGATTCATCGCATGTGGCTCGTGTCACGTGGAGCACGCCCAGGCACATGGTTGTTGAGTCTGGAGGAAGAGGTGGGCCAACCACCATAGATGGAGAAAAAGACCAATTTTAAGTATTTAGATATCGAAACATCTGATATATCTGCATTTCAGATATCCGCTGCTTTGTTGAGAAAGTCTGCGGTGGGGACGAAAAACAGGTTGCCAGTCTTAGCCACGCTGTAATCCAGAATACGGTCGTAGTTCCCCTCAGGTTTACCAAGAAACATGTTCTTCAGCATAGTCTCGGTGCGTGTTGGCGTGCATGAGTAGCCAATGAAATAGGTGCCGTACTCGTCGTTCAGCAAAGAGCCGAATGGCATATTGTCACGCAGGATCTGCAGCTGGTTGCCGTCCTCATCCTCAATGTTGGTGAGAACGTTGTGAGAGTACGACTCCTTCTCGTCATCGTCTAGCTCGATATCTGAGAGCTTCTGGCGGCCAATGATATGCTCTTGGCGCTCAACCGGCAGAGCGTCCCATTCCTTCTTCTTGTGCAAGTACTTCTGCGTGATAACATAGCTCCCGCCAGCATATTCAGGGTCTTGGTCCGTGATCAATGTCGCTTCGTAGGCAGCATGGCCTGTGGGGTTTTCTGTGCCGTCAACAAACCCAAGTAAGTCTCGCATCTCGAAGTACTTGAACCCGTGGACCTCGTCCTCGATTTTGGCAATACCGTCCAAACGCTTCACGATCTGGGATCCCAATTCAAAACACATGTCTATTTGTGGCGCCCGAATATGGAAGAGAAGGTCACCCGGCGTCGATGGCGCATGCTGTGCACCCTTCAACTCCTGGAAAGGATGCAGCTCCCTCGGCCGCGCGATCTTATTCTTGAAGATAAGGTCCCATGCATTCGAGCCAATGCCAGTGACGCACGACAACTCTGCAGCAGGGTTCCTAAAACTGACTGCCCGCACCAGGGACGACATGTCACCAAAGAGGTCCTTGATCTCGTCGGTGTTATCTTTGTTGGTGATGGTCAATGTCAAAAACATCGCCGCTGAGGTGAGCTCGCCAGTAACATTCTGCGGCTGGACCTTGGCAGTGAAGCGAGGGTCGAGGAAATAGTCCATATTTAATTTTCTCGATTTCGCTGCGCCAGCACGAGCCAGACTCTTAAAAACCATGAGTATGATTACAAGATGATCGGCGCGCCAATCGGATCGCCTTTAATTGCCTAGATCTAGCCCTTTTTGCCGCAATGCATTGCAGATGCTAGGGCACACGCTGCCCGAGCTAGCCGCCTCGCAATTGTGGGCGGAGTCATTAGAATAGGGTTCGAAGCCGCCTGACGCCGTGTAACACTAATACCAAGATTTCACCCCTACACGTAATATTTTGGACCGAGTGAAGCACCACGGCCTACATGGAGGCCAGCAAAGCAGGGAATTAAACTATGGACGGCGATAATACGCCATTTTTCTAAGTGAAGACAATTGAGCTATGTGGCGATTACTCTTTGATTTTGTACTCGCGCTGGAACTTATCGTTCACACCGACAAGATAGTATGAACCCTTGCGAATGTGCTCAATTGAGCCCTGGGGCACGAAGTCCTTCTGCAGGTGCGCCTTCTCGCGAAGAGCCAGAGCGGCCTCGTAGTCCTCGGGAGAGATCTTCTCGCGCTCGTCAAGGAGCTGCTTGAGGCCTGCCTTCTCGATAATCTGCGCGTAGTCGCCTGCGACCTTCACGCTGAAGAACGAGGCAGCGAGACCGCTTCCGTACGAGAACATGGACACACGCTGGCCAACAAGGCTGTGGTCAGTGAAAGTGAGTGTCGAGGCCAGCGACAGGTAGACGCTTCCGGTGTATATGTTGCCCACGTTTGTGGCCGCCTCGAGGCCTGGCGCCAGCTTCGCCTTGGCGCTGTCCTTGGTAAGGCCCATGAACGTCTTTTCCACGTTGCGGTCCGTAAGCGAGTCCTCGTAGGACACGTTCGCGACATCGGCGGTCACAGCGCCCTCGGCGGGCTTGAACGCACCGTTGCGGTAGTCGTCATAAGCCAGGCGGCCAAACGACTTCGAGACAAGCTTGCAGGTGGGGACGTGGAACGAGGACGCACCGAACTGCTCCATGCCCTCCTCCGTCGTGCGCGACTTGCGCAGGTACGCACCGTACGCCTCGTCGAGAGCCCGCGTGTAGCAGGTCAGCGAGTAGTGGCCGTCCACGATCGGGTACTCGGACGTGAAGTCGGGCTTGTAGAAGTCGTAGGCGTGGTCCATGTAACTGCCATGGATGGGTTCGACCACAAGAGGCGCATCAGGGCCAATGAGCATGGCGACGGTGCCGCTGCCACCAGTCGGGCGCGCCGCGCCCTTCGCGTAGATGGCAATGTCGCCACACACGACCACCGCGTACCGGCCGTCCCACGAGCTGGAGTCGACCCAGTTGATCGCGTTAAACAGCGCGTTCGTGCCGCCATAGCACGCGTTGTACGTGTCGACACCATCGATGTCCTTGTTGTCCTTGAACAGCTGCATGAGCACGCTCTTCACGCTCTTCGACTTGTCGAGCAGCGTCTCGGTGCCCACCTCCAGACGCCCCACATCCTTCGGGTCGATGTTGTGCTTCTTCAGAAGCTTGTCAAGGACTGTGAGCGACATCGAGTAGATATCTTCGCGGTCGTTCACGAAGCCCATGCGCGTCTGGCCGAGACCGATTGTGAACTTTCCTGCAGGAACGCCGCTCGCCTGCTCGAACTCAGCCTGGTCAACATACTGAGAAGGAATATAGAGCTCCAGCGCCTTGATGCCTATATTTTGGGGTCGGCTCATTTCTTTGTTTTTTTGGTACGGTCACTTAAAAAGAGAGTGGGTGGATACAACAAATACGGCACGCGCCTCGAACCGATTAAAAAATCACACGTCACGCCCACGCGCTTACTGATCACTTAGATGACGTGCCGAAAAGTGCGTTCCAAGGCCAGCATGGGTTGGGGGCGTCGCCTGATAACGCAAGCCGGATGAGTTTAGGTCCAAGAATAGAAATCAGCGAACAGGGCAATTTTTAGCCACCTTCCTAAGGCGACTAGGTCACAGAAAACACTATGTAAGTATAAGTATCACATGAACTAATTGCAAGAAAAAACGTGGACTGTCGCCTCAGCACCGCAGATCAATGCCTCGTCTCAGCTCAGACTCACGGTGCTCGAACATGACCTGCGCGCCCACAAACAAAAGCATCGAGCACATCACAGTAAACCACAGTCCAGCTGCGGTACTTGTCATGTCTTTGAGTAAGGCCGCAATGCCATCAACGCCAACCGCGAAGCCAACTAGATTAGCGATTAGCATCATCCAGATGTTACCAACAGCACCCACCCCGGCAACATAGCGATACCACCAGGCCGATCCATACTTCTTATACGGTACAAAGGCTCGGCAAGTGATTTCTGGGATCACAAATAATACAATGAGGAAGCCCCACACAAACAGCCTGAGCTGGATATCGTGCCATAGCGCAACAAAGGCAAACACAATAATAGAATTTTTGACTTGGTGTCGAGACCCACCCAACGGGATGTAGAGGTAGCGCGTCACCCACCGGTGGAAGCTACGGTGCCAGGACCGCCAGAAGCTGAGCGCCGAGTAGTTGTTCGCAACACAGCGGATCATGTTCTCTGGGGGGTCAATACCGTCACAAAGGGCCCACATCCGGAAAAATCGCCATGGAATCAGAAGCTTCAGCCAGATCACCACAAGGTTGAAAAATCCCACCATGGAGATCTGTGCTGGTGTCAGGCCGGCCCAGGCACGAGTCTCCGCGATAGAAACCACAGGAATATAATGCAGAATGAACTCCATGCACATCAGGCAGATGAAAAACCGCACTCCATACGCTACCCTGCGCTTCGTAGAAACTGAGGGCAGGGTGCTGTGCTTTTGGACCTGAAAGTCGTTGAATGTCAAGATGGGTCCAGCAAGATACAATGGTGCGTAGAGACAGTAGCCGATGTAGTTAACAAAATTGTACTCTGACGCTGGCCGCGGGGTTGCGATTCGATCGTACTCCTCACCCTTTGAAGTCTTTGGCTCAGGCTTGCGCACACTGAGCAAGGTATCCAAGTAGTCTAAGTTGAAGCTCAGCATGCGCATCATGGTGCATTTGAAAAACACTTGCCATTGGCCCAAAATGCTACCAAAATCAAGGCCACCCGGCAGAGGATATCCGTCTAACAGCTCATTGCTGAACAAGATCCCAACACCAAAGACCCATGACACCAATCGGCTCTGACAGCGCTTGCCAATGACGTAGTTTATGCTCAAAATAGTCAAAATCTTCAGCGCACCCGTGCCATGTAATATGAAAATGAGAATGATCGAAAAATAATAGTCATACACGCTGCGCCGCTGGTACCCCATGGCGTCAAAAGCATGTCGAATAAAGATATGCGCGGCAGCCAACCCGAACAGGATCGGGAAGTTGGACCGGAATCCGCTGTACTGTGCATCACTGTTATCCACTGGGCGGCCCATCCAGCCAGGACTCAGTCGTTCAGCAAATAAGTGGTATCCGGGATTTCGAAAACTTCCGGCTGAAGCCGCAGTCGAAATCATCAGCGGTACGAAAATGAGAAAGTTCAGTGCATAGAACCCGAACTCCCATGTCCGCCATAATGGCTTCCTGGCGGACTCTTTATTTTTTACTTGGACAACCGCAGCCGGAACAATCCGAGCGTCAAGCGTTTCCGCCCGGAACAACTCGGTAAATTGTCTCACGGCCTCCATATGCCTCTATCAGAAATGACACGACGCGTCTTCAACACTACGTCTTAATGCGGAGAAAGACCCCCCTCCTCGATGACAAATATCTGTCATCGTAGAGGTCCACTACTCTGCAGGTGAATGAGAGGGGAGTACCATTTCAGGGTGCTGCGCTCGGATCTTGTAACATGTTTCGCTAATGGATAACCAGCGATGGTGGCTTTTTAGTAGCGCTGATTAAATTGCTGAGCAGCGGTATGGAATCTGTGACAACAAGGCCACGTTTAGCCAAGAATATAGTAGCTCCAGCAAAGAATAAATAGATCACGAAACACTAATCTTTATACCTTCGCAGACATCAAGTGTAATGGCCTTATGAACCATATCTGTCTATTGCGCTACTGGTCATCCGCAATACGGCACTGTAGTTTAAGCGAATATTTTCCACCCTAGCCCCGATCTCAATATGCGTGTCATTGCTAAGAAGAAAAACAGCAGGATATAGAGTCCATTTTTCGAGATGCTCATTCATGAATGTCAACATTAATGCCTACTTTTTAGAACAGAAGTGCTCACTTGCACCTTGTAGCTAATTGGCTCTCATCAACGTCGATTTACCGCAAAGAGTTTACCTGCTATGGCATGACGGTTGTACGAAAAATTAAAGTCCGCATGCATGATCTAGGGTAAGTTGTTTATAATCCGTTGTTCTTTTTCGTAGTTCAGCATGTGTAACAGAAAAAATATAATTAAACCTGTAGGGTAGCAATAAGAGGCTTCGTGGAGTCTATGAGCACTGGATACGTGCTGAAGACTATTGTCCGCGACAGTTTCGCGGGGCAGGTTGTCTATTATATATCGGGAAGAAAATGGTGTAAACCAGAGTACGAGAAGGATTCCTATGTGATTCCTGAGAAGTACCTTTCTGTGGGGGCTTCCGTACATCCTAGCCTCTCCACAGCTTCGGACGAAAAGAGCGATGTTAATGATAACGCAAGTCAGACTAGCGTACCAGAAGGATGTATTATGGTAGACTGGGACGGACCCGACGACCCCTGCAATCCTCAAAAGTGGCCGTTTATCAAGAAACTGGTGGTTGCCATTGTCATGGCTATTTGCACGGCATCTTTATACATGGGCTCTGCACTGTATACACCTGCAGAGGAACAATTGCTCGAGCACTTTCACACGAGTGAGGTCAAAGTAACACTAGGACTTTCCATGTTCGTGTGGGGCTACGGTATTGCATCTCTCTGGTTCAGCCCAATGTCGGAGAATCCTGTGTTCGGCGGCAGGCTCTACATTTACTTGTTCAATCAGTTTGTGTTCGCCTGCCTCCAAATCCCCACTGCTCTCACAAATCACATTGCTCCCTTCGCAGTGTTGCGGCTGCTCGCAGGGGTAATGGCTGCTCCCCCTTTGAGCACTGGCGGAGCAACCTACGGCGATATGTTTGGATTCCCCACGGTCGTGTATGCCATCATTATATGGAGTATCGGTGCCATCATGGGCCCCTATGTTGGCCCACTTATTGGTGGCGCTTTGGTTCAACATAATAGTTGGCGTTGGGCATTCTGGTTTTTGCTGATCCTTTCTGGAGCCGTGCTGGGGCTCATGGTATTTTTTTTCCCTGAGACCTCTGAGCAGGCAATCCTAATGAAGAAGGCGCGCAGCTTGCGCCGAGCAACAGGGAACCCAAATATTCTGGCCCCCGGAGACCTTGTGCTACGGTCTCAAAAAACCTCGCAGGTTCTAAAGCATATCTTCTGGCAGCCGGCGAAGCTAACAATTCAGGAACCGGCATTGTTACTGATGGATATTCATCTGGGACTCATGTATTCGGTTGTATACCTATATTTTGAGGCAGTTCCAATCGCATACAGCACACAGTACCACTTCAACCTAGTCAAACAAGGTCTTTCTTATCTGCCGCTTCTCATTGGATGCTTCTGCACCGCTGTGTTGTTTGTACCATACATACATGTTCGGCTAGTGAAGCCGTTGATGAGTGAGAAACATCCAGATGTGTTTGCCGTGTTTGGCGATGCCGCAATTGTGGCCTCAATCTTGGCTCCGGCCGGTATGCTGATATTTGGCTGGACTGCGCACCATCATATTCACTGGGTGGTATCTATGGTGGGCAATTTATTATTTGGCAGCTCTGTGTGGCTCATGTTCCAGGCATACCTAGGATTTATCTCAAACCTGTACCCTACGTCGCATGTTGCATCCGCATTTGCCAGCAATGGAGTAGCCCGAGCGGTGCTCGCTGCAGCGTTCCCGCTTTTTGCTCGGCCCATGTACAATACACTGGCAATCGACGGCTTTCCTGTGGGCTGGGGGTGCTCGCTCCTTGCCTTCATTTGCATGATCCTGATTTTGTTGCCTATATACCTACGCATTCGCGGTCGTGCCTTGCATGAGCGCGCGATCGAGAAGTATGGCAGCCACTAGGCTAGTATTGCACAAAAAGACGCTTCTCTATTTTGTGAAAGCAGCATGTTTGCTTGAGTTTGGCTTCTTTATGCAGTAAAACGGTGAGACTAATATAAGTTGGATTCTTGCTCATTTAAATGCAAGAACATCGAAATTAAAAAATAGTTTTAAAAATTGCGCAGCTATCGAACCACAAAACGAATTGTGGCTCTATACGCACAGCGAAATAGAGCTTGGGAGAGAGCGGCTGAAATTTTATTTACTTAATCGCGCGACCCACCCACTGAACTCAGTCGTCAGCTTTAACGAGTGTTGACCACTGCGATGGAGCGGAGACCAAATCCTCCAGGATGGAAGCCGCCCAAGGCGCCGTATAACCCCTATGATCCCAGCGATATGAGGCCGGCTGAGGGGTACCCCAGCGAGTTTAACACACCAGGGCGGCCGCGAAACTGGACGCAAATTCCGAAGGAAGCGACGCACGCGCGCCAGATGAAGGAGACGCTGCGGCGGCTAAACTACACGCCGCGTCCTGCCAGCGAGCTGTACCCCGGTCAGTACAAGGTGCTTAAACGGAAGCCAGGGTCGTACTTTAACCAGGGCGTGCGACTCATTGGCAAAACGATGACATTTGTCGTCATTATTGGAAGCGTATTCTTCTACCGGTGGAATGACGGTTACGATAATATTTTCAGCGAGCCGTACCGGTGGCAGCTGCGCGTGCGCCAGGCATTATTTGGCAACCTGTCCCAACAGCAGCTCGAGGACATGGAGGGCAAGCAGAGGGGAATGACGAAGAAAATCCCTATGCAGTCGCAGCGAACGTCGCCGGCGAACGAGATTGACACGTCGCGCGCTCTGGAGAGGCCGCAGAGAAGTCACGTCATTGAGGCCGAGCGGCGGCTACAGCAGCAGCAGGAGGCCCTTCTACGGGCCGTCAAGATCGCGGAAGACAAGTTGTCAGCGACCCCGCAGGCGAATTCCGATAAAAAGAGCTGGTTTAAGTGGTGGTGAGCGCTGGATTCGCCTCCCAACCTCCACGGGCCCGCCCACCTATTTATATTGGCACCCCCACACTCATCTACGCTGAGTGCCTCGTATATATTACATAGACAGCAGCATTGCCACTTGACACAAAGACGGAACTAGTCGCCGAAAATAATTTTATCCGCCATCAGCCAAACTTGCGCATCCCTCCACCACGCTTTCCCTTCCTTCCCGTACCACCAACCACCCATCGCACCCAGCGCTCTGTTCACATGCTCGGATCCCTACCCCAACCCCGTTTCCCCATTGAGTGGATACTGTCGGGAGAGGCTGCGCTTCTTGGCCCGCTCCCAATTACCCACGGGCGTGGCTACCATGGGGTCTCTCATTAGCAGTCTTTATGACTATGTGTTGCTGTGCTTGTCGCTGCTGCTGCTGGTGTTAGAGGCAGTGGCCACGGCCTTCACGATGCTGCTCCCGCGCGGGGCAATTGGGGCCATTAGTGGCATCCTGAAGCGCGTTTTGCCCCGCACCCGTGACGAAACGCTGTTGGAGGAGGACGAGGACCTAGCACGCAAGGTCGACGAGATAACCGCCGCTTCGTCGTTCGTGGAAATATGCGAATTGCACGGATACAGGGCGAGCGAGCACATCGTACCCACGGCAGACGGATACATGCTCGGCCTGCACCGCATCACGCCGAAGCGACGAAATCGTGGCGCCATATATCTCCATCACGGTTTGCTGATGAACTCGGAGATCTGGGTGGCCACGCCGCACGCCAGGGACAGCGTTGCCCTGCAACTTGTGGACGCCGGCTACGATGTCTGGCTGGGGAACAACCGAGGCAACAAGTACTCCAAGAAGCACCAGCGGCTGAGCTCCATGTCTCGTGAATTCTGGAATTTCAGCCTTGACGAGTTTGCCCTGTTCGACATCCCCGCTCTTGTAGACTATGTTCTGCGCTACACAGGACAGGAGTCGCTCACGTATGTGGGGTTTTCTCAGGGGTCCGCGCAGGCGTTTGCCGCCCTTGCCATCCATCCTGAGCTGAACAAGAAGATCAGCTTGTTCATTGCGCTAGGCCCGGCCATGGCGCCGCCCAGTGTGGGTCCGCGCATTCTGCACAGCCTCATGACAGCTAGCCCATCGCTTCTGTACATCCTGTTCGGTCAGCGCGTGATTCTACGCTCCACTGTGTTCTGGCAGAGCATCATGCTGCCCAAAATATTCATCAAATGCATTGACCTGTCCAACCGGCTGCTATTTAAATGGCGCAGCACGAACATTTCCTGGGCCCAGAAGCACACAGGGTATTCGCATCTGTATTCTTACACTTCCGTGAAATGTGTTGTACACTGGTTCCAGATCATTGCCCATCGCAACGGGATCCATATGTATGATGATGACACGTTCGGTATACTGGGATCGCGTATTGGCGTGCCGGTTGCTAGATTCTACCAGGTCCCGCCGTACCCTACTGAAAACATTACAACACCCATCGAGATCATATACGGCACCAATGATACCCTTGTGGACATCGACACGCTGCTGGCGAAGCTCCCGAAGCCAGCCGGCGTATTTTCCGTGGAAGGCTATGAGCATCTCGAGATGATCTGGGGCCACAATGTCAACTCGGTCATCGTCCCGCATATCCTAAGTGTGCTCAAGCGCCACAGTGTAGAATTGACTCCCCAGAGCGTCCTGCGAACCCCGCCCACGCTGGGCATCTCGAAGACACATGCCGACAACGAGAAACTCGCCGAGGTAGACCTAGTAGCGCGTCCTGCCTTGCCAATAACCCCTGATACTGAGCCCATTTTTTTCAACCGCGTTTGAGTCTCGGTGTGATGTGGTATATTCGGGTGAATGATCTCGGTGGATTCTCGGTGGATTCCGAAATAAGAGCACAAGCTCGGACTTTAGTGTATTTAATTCTTTTATCGTATATTATTAGCTATTTAAATCTCCATTTTAGTCGCACGCGACCAGCATGAACACTTAGCGATACCGCCTCCCTCCCTCTTCTCACCACTTTGACAACATATACCACTACCTCTCACGTGGCACCCATCCTGGACTGGTACCGTTCTGGATGGTGTCGTACCAGCCGCTCGGAGACCTAGGTTCTCGAGCGTTTCAGACGCTCTTGAGCCTGGATCTGAATGGCGTCAATGTTCTTGTAGACGTTGGGTGGGATGAGCTCCTTGCCGAGCGGGAGTTCGGGCCGTTGGTCGATGCCATGCCCAGCATCGACCTCATCCTCCTCACGCATGCAACTGTGAGCCATGTTGGCGCATTCTGTTATTTGCGCAAAAAGTATCCGGTTTTCCGGAATATTCCTACGTATGCCACACTTCCGGTCGTACGCATGGGCCAGATGATGACAGTTGATCTCTACCGCAGTGCTGGTCTTTGTGGGCCGTTCGACGACCCAGATGCTCTTGACGAGGCACTGGTCGAGGAGCTTTGGTCGGAAGTGCATGTCGTGAAGTACTCGCAGCCACTGACGCTGCACGGCCACCCGCGGCTAGAGGGCGTCATCATCACTGCATACAACGCCGGCCATTCGCTGGGTGGCACCCTGTGGAAGGTGTTCGATGGGGTTGACGCGGTCGTTGTTGCCTTAGACTGGAACCATGCGCGCGACGCACATCTGAGTGGTGCGTTTCTCGAGCCTAAGACTGGCACGGTGGTGCGCGACCTGCAGAAGCCCAGTCTGTTAATCACCAGCACCGAGGTCAGTACGGGTCAGACGTTGACGAAATGTAGGCAGCAACTGCTGGAAAGCGTAGAGAAAGCACTCAAAATGGGAGGCACGGTTCTCATTCCGACATCTAGCGGCTCGCGAGCACTAGAACTCATTCTTATCCTGGATCAATTCGTGGGCTCGAACCATAAGGGCGTTCCTCTCATATACTGCAGTCATTTAGGAAAGCAGGCTCTGACTCAGGCCTCGTCCATGCTTGAGTGGATGGTTCCCTCTATCATCAGCGACTGGCAAGTCCAAAATGAGTCGCCGTTTGATACCCGCCATGTGCGGCACGTATCGAGCTTGAAAACGTTGCAGCAGAAGTGGCCCTCGGGTCCCCGCATAGTGCTAGCTACAGGCGAATGTCTGGAATCTGGTCTGTCTAAGGAAGTTTTTTTACAGACGGTTGCGGAGGATCCTCAATCGGCAGTTCTACTCACTGAATTATGTCCACCACGTACGCTCGGCGCACACTTGCATAAACTTACGAGCGGTCCAAACCTGACCCAATTGACCATGCATCTGAATGAAGTGCCGTTGAGCGTCGAACAGCCCCTTGAGGGTGCGGCACTGGCGTCGTTCATTCAACGCAAACAGGCCGAACTCGACAAGGCCGAGGCGGCTGCCGCACTGGAAAAGCGAAACCAGGAGCTTATTGATACTTCTGCAGCCGCTCAGGAGGTTTCCAGCGATTCGGAGGATGAGTTTGCCGACTTCAATGCCGATAACATTGGTAGTGGCGTGCTACTTTATGGCGAGGGTGTGTTCGACTATACTTGTACGAGCGATGACGTCCAGTCCTTCCCGTTTAATTCAAAACGCCGCAAGGCCGATGAATATGGCGAGTTCCTCCCGCCCGATATGTTCAAACCAAAAAAAACAGCCGTCGAAGCGAACAAGGCTGCTCAAGATGCTACCCAAATGTTGAATGACAATACCAGCGAGCGCAATGAACATGCAACGGAGCCATCCAAGGCAGAACTGAAAACTAATGCGTCTATTGCCGCAACGTCTAAGCCTGTAAAGCTTGTACAGTTCCTCAAAAATGTGCGGGCGCTATGCTGGATTGCTCACGTAGACATGAACGGTATAACGAATGCACGATCGTTGCAAATGGTTGTCAAGCAATTACAGCCGTCAAGGGTTATTGCTCTTCCTGGCGCGCTCCCTGCATCCACAGAAGTGAGTGAGCAGCTGCAAAACAGTTGCCCGACTTTTGCTTTAGGAGACAAGCCGGTCACGTTTGAGCGCACGAACTTTGCCGTGGATGTGCGAATGGGCCCTTCGGTTCCTCTTGAGTGGCACCAGCTATGGGGTGGTTATTCGATCGCCAGAGTTGCTGGTAGATTTGAGTTTGACGGTCAAGACCGAAACAAAAGGCTGGGTTCATTGATTCAGTCCCCCGATGATACTGTAGAGTCGAAGTCTGTAACCATTGGTGACCTCAGACTCACGGCCTTGAGAAAGGTCCTCAGTGAAGCTGGATATCGTGCCGAATTCAAGAGTCAAGGCGTCCTGGCTTGCAATGACAAGGTCTATATTTGCAAAACCGGCGAGGGCAAGTATCTCGTGGAAGGTAGTATTGACCCCGAATTCTATGCTGTGCGTGAAGCGATTAGAAAATTTATTGCTACTATTTGAAGCTGTAAGTGGCCAACAGATGCCCGCCAAAGGTAGTAATGGAGGATATTGCGTTCTCCCTATGTGTTATATATAACTAAGTGCAATGACCGTAATAGATTCAAGAAAGTCAGGCAGCCAAGCAACGTGCGAGCGTTCCGTGAGCCCAGGAGCCAGGTGGGTTGGATACCTTTTAAAGAGCGAAAATCTCCGCCCAGAAGTCGTGCTTTGATCCCTCGGTCAACCGCTCCACATCGTCCACGAGCGACTTGGGACCACAAGCAACAACACAAGTCGACCCTGCTTCCTCCTCGGTGAAGAACTCGGCTGCCAACTTGCCAAGATGCGGTCGTCCACTAAACTGTCTCACGTCTTTACCGTCGCTCGTACTGAGGCGTGTTTCCAAAAGTGCCTCTTCGTCGCCATGCTCCTCATCATAGTCCTCCTCATCGATCGTGAACTCTTGTAGTTCGTAATCATCATGATCGGGGGCGCCATCCAAAGCAGATTCGGTCACGTATACGTCGCACTGGCTCAACTGCAAGGGTTTCAGTATTCCAATCTCAGCGACATTGCGAGTTACCCAAACAAGTTTGGTCTTGACGCCTGTCGCAGCAGCAAACGAGGGCAGCACAGAGACTCCTGACCCACCGACTATGACTAGGACCTGGCTGTAATTACTAGGGTTGATCGGCGCCGCGAACGGTCCACTGAGCGAGTAGTAGTCGTCATTAACGATGCGGAATCGAGTCTCACGAACAGCTAGCTGGTTGCGCCCGACCAGCGTGTACGGATGCGAAGGCCGGAACCACGTTAAGGGATTCAAGAGCGGTGTGGACAGTCTAACATGGCTCGAGGCGCCCTTGAGTTTTGTCTGCGGCACAGGCGGCTCGAACGTGACGAGCTTCAGGGACGGGCCGAACGACTCGATTTTGGTGATCTTGACCGGGCCACTAAAAGCGAGGCGCAAAGCTACTTGGAGAACAAGGAGCAGTAGTGCCAGTGTAACCATCAACCATGCACTGGGGCGCGCATGCCAGATCATAAGCACATATATGATAGTGACGAGCGGCCAGTGGAGGGCAAAAAAGACGTAGTACGCTTTTCTACGGATTGGCGCCAGCGACACAATGAATATCACAAGAAAAAGAACCAGCGAGATCATCCCGTACACGTTGAAAAGACTGAACAGGTGGTGGTGATGGCCTTCATGCCGCTTCTCGTGCTGCTCCTTATCGTGAGAGGCCTTTGCGGTGTAAGACACGATGTAAACAATACCGTGGAACAGAGCGAACACAATCGCTGTGCGTCCGATCCATTTATGAACAAGTGTGAGCGGCACTTGGTAAGTTCGCGGTAGCAGGGCCGGCTTCAGGGCCAAGAATACCGTGATGGTAGAGCTGGCGATAGCCAGTTGGCCGCAGCGACGCGCGAGTTGGATCGGCTGCGAGTTAAAGTGCGATAGCAGCCCCCACAAGCATAGTGCTGTCCATACAATTAGAAGAACGACGGTCGAACGCAGCGCGCGCACAACGGGCTGCAGTCGTATTATTCTAGAGGACACTAGAGCAAGCAGGGAGTACAAAGCGAGAAGGGCGAGAAATATGGCAGCAAAAGCATTGGCCTTTTGAAAATGTACGTGCGTGCCGTGGCGCTTAGCCAGATGCACTACTATCGCATCCTCATCGCCCATGGAGTAGCCTTAGTAACCCAGATGCACAAGATAAACAGTACGAAATGCAGCGCCTCTTATACGCGCGAATCGTGAACTGAGCTTGATATATATCTTAGCCGTTGTGCGTCGAAAATAGGCAGTGTTTGGAAAATCAGGAGTTGCGAGGGTATGTACCCAAGGATCTGTAAGACTTTATGATGAGTTGCGCGAGCCGCTCTGGTGATTAACCTGCTCATTAACGATGTTTGAGTCATTTGATTATAGTGGCTCAGCAGCGTAGTGCACACCAGCATGTTTACTTTCTTTCTTAGCTATAGATCTGCGAACACTCTAAATATTCACGCTGACCCAATGTGGGGCCCCTTCGGGCGACTTCCCCACAGCAGCGCCGACAAAAGACCTTAGCCTTTTTTTAAACAAAAAAATCATGAAGATCATTAAACTTGTCTTCCTCTAGTGCCACACAGCCAGCGTCATGCTCTTTTAGACTCTCCGCAAGGCAGAGAAGCGCAGCACCCCTTATTTGATCAGCTCAAGATCCGTGAGCGATCTCTTAACATTGCGGTGGAGCTCAACCTTGGGCAAGTCCTCGTCTCCGCTCGCCTGTCTTCGCTCGTACTCGGCTGCGATCTTCTGCGCGCGCTCAATCTCCTTTGTGTGGAACAGGCACTCGTGGTAGTCCTCAGCAAAGATTTTGCAAGCCTGTCGGGGATCCTCAGTGTCCTTAGCAGTGTAGCAGTCGATAAACTTCTGCCAGTTGTACCAGCACCGGCTGGCACCGCCGTTATAGCTCACTCCCGACATGGTTGTCTGCAGCTGCTCGGAGATGATTTCAGCTCACGGTGATTGGCAACTCTGGCTGACTCAGCGCGCTCTTGGGGCATGGTGGGTCACACGACTTGTTTCGCGACATTGGACGAGCTCTGGGCCATATTCGGAACTGCCGTGGTCGGCCACGGTTACAATTTGACAGCATTCTGTTGTTGGAAACAGAATACATTGAATTAAACGAATTTGTACTAATTCAAATAATAACTACCTGGTAAGCACACACGCAGTGATTTCTCGACAGATGACCGGCTCCTGGCTTTTAGTCGCCGTGAAGAAATAGCCGCCGCGCCCAGAACCCGAGCGAGCGCACGAGTATGTTTCTTGAGCAGCCGCTCACCCCAGAGGGGTTAGAGGCAATTGCTCTGGTCAAGTACATAGAAGAGCTGGGTCGGCTACTGAACGCGCCCAGTCTCGAAAGCATGCATGACGACCCATTCATTCCGCGGTCTCCCTCGCCCCCGCCTGAGTATGACAAGCGCGGCAAGCGAACTAATACACGAGAGAGCAGGCTGCGCAACGAGCTCGAGGTAGAGCGCACGCTGGCCGTGCGTAAGGCGCTAGAGCTCATCCCGGACTACGTCCCGCCCAGCGATTTCACGAAACTCGCGCGCATCGTTGAAAAGTACCCAATTCCGGTCCGCGACTTCCCCCAAATCAACTTCGTGGGCCTTCTGCTCGGCCCGCGTGGAAACGCATTGCGCCGCATGGAGGCAGACTCAGGAGCGCGTATCAGTATCCGTGGCCGCGGTAGCGTCAAAGAGGGCTCCAGATCAGCATCAACTCAGCAGGGCCAGGAGGAGGACTTACACTGTCTTGTTAGTGCTACTTCGTTCGACAGTATCCAGAAGGCGTTTTCTCTCATCAAGCATGTGGTGGACATGGCAACGCAGACTCCCGAGCACCAAAACGACTTCAAGCGCCTGCAGCTGCGGGAGCTGGCCGAGCTTAACGGCACTCTACGCGACTATGAGAACCAGCTTTGTACATACTGCGGCGAGCCAGGTCACCGCAAGTTTGCCTGCCCGCAGCGCGAGGCGGCTCTCAAGTCAGCTTCCTGCAGAGCGTGCGGTCAGCAAGGTCATCTAATGCGTGACTGCGATCAGGTCTCAGACGCTGCGCAGCCGGAAGGCTTGCAGCAGTTTTTGGACGATCTCGAGGATGAGCCTGCTAACGAGGATGTCGTGCATAGACCGCGACCCATTCACATCAACGGAAACGAGACAGACCAAACAGATGCGGAGCGCACCAGTACTTCTTCGATTGAGCCGCCCAATGGCTCATATCATAAGTCGATAGGGCCGAGTGCCGCAGACTCACAGCAAACTACATCAATTGAAACTCCCGGAAACGAGCATGTACGGGACCTTACATCGTCCGGAGCAGCAGGCATTGCATCTCCTGTAACTCGTTCGGTAGGAAATACTCCCCCCGGAGTTGCGTCTGCTGGACTTGCTGCCCCTGGACTTGCTCCTCCTGGACTTTCTCCCTCTGGACTTGCTCCCCCTGGACTTGCACCTCCTGGACTTGGTCCCCCTGGACTCGCTACTTCAGTGGCTGCTCCACCGAGAGTAGCCCCACCAGGAGTAGTTCCACCAGGAGCGGGCCCACCAGGAGGGACCCCGCCAGGGGTTCCAGACTCTGCATCTCCAGCACCGCCACCAGAATTCGTACTTCCTCGCGTGGAGCCACAAGGAAACTCAACACTCTCGGCCGAATCACAAAAAACCAATCTCCCACCACCGGTGGCCTGGAAACCGCCAACGGCGCCTCAGTAAGTCTTTCATTGTGAACTTTTGCGTTAAAGAAGAAAAAGAAAGCTAACCCATTACAATCTAATCAACGACAGAAGGGCGGCTCTGTCTAGTCTTATTTGTCACTCATCATCGACGAGGTGGCTAAATTACTATGTATAATTACTGGCTTGCATTATTGACAGCCCATTTTCTAGCATTTGCAAGCAGCCGTGAAATGGGGCTGGGCTCAATCTCAGGGAACTCGTAGTCGAGATATTCTGCACCATGGTCGTCGGTCTTGACCACAGTCCGAGGTGCCTTACTCTGCAGCTCCTGCAATGTGGTCTCACTGCCGTATGTTTCCTCAAATTGAATAAAAAGCTCGTAAAGGCGCAGCCTTTCCGAGTTCTGGCTCAACTCCTTCAAAGCCCGCAAAAACACCTCCCGAGCCCGAACAACTGCATTCTCTTCTACTTCGTCGTCTTCTTCTCCCAGTCCAGTGGATATCTCGAACATGGCAAACTGGGCCCACAGCTCCACCGCGTCCCCTGTCTTCTGACGACTCAATGTTTGGTTCCAAACATCTCGAGCTCTGTCAAACTCACCAGCATCCGCTTCCATTTCGGCCCATGCAACCCAGACACGGTAACTGTTTTCCAGAGCTAGATCCTGAAGTGCGTATTCATAGATCTTTCGCGCTCTCTCCAACTCCTCTACAGATACTTCAAAGCTAGCATACTCTAGCCATGGACTTGCCATATGTGGGTGGTCTTCACAGTATTTGCTATGCAGCATACGCACTTTGTCTGTGGAAAGGAGCCTTCTTTCGAGATCAATGTAATTCGAATAGATTCGCGGGTGTCCACGGGTCTTGCCCAGAGCAGATCCATAAATCTTGCGAGCCCGCGCAAGATTATTTTGCCGAAGTTCAAACTCACTGTACGCTTTCCAGAGAGTAACAGAGCTGAATCTATCATGAGGCCAATTGGAGAGAGCTTTTTCATAGATTGGAGCAGCTGGGAGTCCTCGTTTCTCCGTATATATAGCGTATCGCAGCCAGAGCAGCGCATACTTCCTCCATTCGGTGGTTTTGTGTTCGTTGTTTGATGGTTTGCACCGCTCTACTGCACTCTCGAACATCTGCATTAACGTTGTTGGATCTTCTTGCTCGGACTGAGCATTGATTTCAATCCACCAGGATTCGGGGTCGCCCGGAATGTTGGCGAAAGCGCGCGTCCCAGGAGCGACACCAGCTATCTCGAGGAGCTTTTTGGCCCGCGCCTCTTCCCCCCGCGAATGCTCATAATCAGCCCAGATTCTCAGCAGTTCTTTCCGGTCAGCTGGACTCAGCGTATCGGTGTCAATGGCCTGGCTATATGCGCTTCGAGGATCAGTCTCCTTTCCGAGCAGAAGCCACGCCTGGAGGTCGCTGGGACTCTGGGAAACCCAAAGCCACAGTATCCTCACTGCATCACCTTGGTTGTTTTTTTCGAACGTGAACCATGTCTTCCAAGCCACAGAGTCCTCGCTGTGTGACCATCTCTCCAATATGTGTCTGCACGCATCTATATTGTCCTGCAATTCCTCCATTTCAAGAAAAGAGAGCCACACTTTTTGCTCGCGGGGAAGGAGGGTAGTGGCTCGCTCATATATCGCTCGAGCACGATCGAATTGCCGCATGAGGATCTCCATCTGGGTGTATCTTAGCCATAGGGGGATGTAGGTGTAGTCTACGGCGAGAGCGCGTTCGAAGATTGAGCGAGCTCGATCCACATTATGACTATCGTACTCGAGCTGGGCGTAGCGCATCCACTGCCGCAAGTCGCGTCGATTCAGCTGCAGCGCCTGCTCGTAGCGCGCGCGCAGCCTTGCCAGAACCGCGTCCTGCTCTGCGCGGTCCCGCACAGGGCCCAGGGTGGCCATGCGGCCTAACGCCGGGGAGCGCCGGTCCTGTTGTTGTTTCGCAAAAATCTGAGGGCTAGCCGTTCTTCCTGTCGTGGCCGGCTCGATCACTGTTTGTCCAAGGCCACTGATGCGGCCCACGTGATGGTGGGAAGTCTAACGGCGCGATGCAACCAAGCCCGAACGCAGGGACCAACGGGCCAGCGGAACACACCTGTAACTGTGAAAAACACTGCAGAACTGCTCTCAGAAACCCTGTGAGTTTCCACATGGTTAACGGTACATTATTCGCTAGTATAAGAGTGATATTGCCTCAAGCACAGAGTCGCCCAAACGGGTATATTTAATTTCCTTAGGAAAACCCTAACTTACGTTAGGTAGAGATGATGGCATGCTTGTTCTACTCGCGTATCGACGCGTTAACAAAGTGGAACCAAAGTCTGCCGACTATTATGGTACGTATCTATGTGCGCAGGGCGCTTGTTTACCCCCGGGGCGTAAGGTGGGCTGGTGCTAGCGGCAGTGCGGGCGCTGGGTATCACGAGACAGCGGTGCCGTTGGAGACAGCCCGCCGCGGACTAAGAGTCGCGCGGGACCCAACACCCAACCCCATCCACTCAGATCCAGTTTTCTCTTCATCCAACCGTAGGTATTCAGATAGCCGAAATGAGCAGCCTTCTTCGAAGTGTGCGGATCGCAAGGCACGCCAAGAGCCCGCTTCGCTTTGTGCGTACGCAGCCCGCGCTCCAGTCTGCGTTCTCCACGGTTTCGGCCCGGTTCTACGCGCAGTACCCGGACCACGTAGTAATCGACATGCCGGCGCTGTCGCCCACAATGGAGCAGGGCAGCGTTGGCCCCTGGCAGAAGAAGGTGGGCGACAAGCTGAGCCCTGGTGATGTGCTGGTCGAGATCGAGACCGACAAGGCCACGATGGACTTCGAGTTCCAGGAGGAGGGCTACCTGGCCAAGATCCTGCTGCCCGAGGGCTCGAAGGACGTGCCCGTGGGCCAGCCTCTCGGTGTGTACGTCGAGGAGGAGGGCGACGTTGCTGCATTCGAGGGTTTCAGTGTTGAGGACGCCGGCGGTGCCAAGGCCCCGGCCAAGCAGGAGGCTGCCCCCGCCGCCCCCGAGGCAGAGCAGCCCAAGGAGGCGCCCGCTGAGTCCAAGCCTGCTCCGCAGGCTTCTTCCGCTCCGAAGACTGCCCCGTCCGGTAAGATCTTCGCGTCGCCGCTCGCCAAGACGCTTGCTCTGGAGAAGGGCATCAAGCTGACCGACGTGAAGGGCTCTGGCCCGAACGGCCGGATCATTGCTCGCGACGTCGAGTCCTTCAAGCCTGCTGCCGCCCCGGCCGCGGCGACCTCCCCTGCATCGGCGGCTGCGGCGTACGAGGATATTCCGGTGTCGGGTATGCGTGCCACCATCGCGAAGCGCCTGCGCCAGTCCAAGAACGAGTCGCCCGACTTCATTGTTTCTAGCACTGTGTCTGTCTCTAAGCTGATGCAGCTGCGGTCCAGCCTTAATGCCGCCAGCGACGGCAGCTATAAGATCAGTGTTAATGATATTCTGATCAAGGCCATTGCCCTGGCCTGCCGCAAGGTCCCCGCCCCGAACACCCACTGGCTCGAGGAGCAGAAGGTTCTCCGCGAGTTCCGTAATGTAGACGTGTCCGTGGCAGTGTCCACGCCCAAGGGCCTAATCACCCCGGTCGTTACCGGCGTCGAGGGCAAGGGCCTGTCCGAGATCAGCTCGTCCGTTAAGGACCTGGCCAAGCGCGCTCGCGACAACAAGCTCAAGCCCGAGGAGTACCAGGGCGGCACTATCACCATCTCGAACATGGGCATGAACCCTGCCGTGTCGCTGTTCACGGCTATCATCAACCCTCCTCAGAGCACGATCCTCGCCGTCGGCACGGTCGAGCGCCGCGCCGTGGAGGACCCGCTTGCCGAGAACGGCATTGCGTTCGATGATGTCATGACCCTCACCGGCACCTTCGACCACCGCGTCGTTGATGGTGCTGTCGGCGCTGAGTGGATGAAGGAGCTTAAGACCATCCTTGAGAACCCGCTTCAGCTCCTACTCTAGACGTTACATCCAATGTAACTGCGTATATACATCCAAAAAATCTCATCCTCTAGATTAACACAGCAATAGTTTTAGAACGCTCAACTCTTATTGTCTAGATCTGGTTCTTTTATGCTCTCTGTACTCCATATAACAATTCGACTTTGCTGCGCAAACTCTGGTGTAAACTCTGGTGCACACTAGCAACACAACACTCACCCCCTTCCGAAAGCACTATTTAACGAAACGAGGGAATGCTCACGGTCACTGATTTAAAGCGTCTACGAGATCTTGCGACACTGTGCTTGAAATAGACATAGCGCGTGCCGTGTGTGCATGAACTCGGACCAAGATGTTGCCTCTTCGGGCTCTCGCATTATTTGAGTATATATGAGCATTCTGAGCCGCGTGTATCATTTGTTATGGGCTTTTTACGTCGTCTCTTCGCTCGCAAAAAACGCACTGCTGTAGAAGATGACCCCCTGCGTCTCGGAGAAAACGAGCTTGAGAGGATTTGGGTGGCTGGCTGGAAACACAAAAAGCGGGCACGCCTAAGTCATCCCTTCACTCGCCGCAACGACAATGACTGGAGCCCACCCGAGTCTCTGAAGGTTTACGACGATCTCTGCTTCGACGATGCGCCAGCTAAAATCACAAGCCCATTGATAGCTGCCGCTAATGCTGCGGCTGATGCGGTAGATAGCAATACGGATCAAGCGGCAATAACGCCTGTGCAGTTATCCCATGATCGTGCGAACATCACTTGTGCCGCACCACCATTGAAAAAGATACCCGGGGCTCTGCTAAGCTTTCCTCGGTTCCAAGAATACATTTGCGCGTTCATGAAGGATGCTCCCATACACAGCACTGAAACAGAAGAAGATTCAGCGCTAGAAAATGGTCGTAGTGGCACCAGTACATATGAGGAGAATCAAATTGTCCAGCCTATTTCACCAAGCGGTGTAAAGCTGCGCGACGGTCCTAAGCATAATGCCGGCTCATGCTTGTCACTTACAGCATCTCTAGCAGAGTCCGTTGTTCCATCCCTAGTCTACTCAGAAGTGTCCATCTCGACATCCACAAACTCCGCAAATTCGTCGACCGATACATCGTGTACAAGTCCATCGCTAGTTTCAAAGGACTCCTTCTTCAACTCCACATCAATTCCATCATATTTTAGAAAAAGGCGAGTGAGGACTCAATTGCGGAGGGCTGAACGATCAAGACATCGCCCTAGAGATCGACGAGAGGCCAACGACACTGTGCAAGAAAGTGCTTTGCCAACTGTTCAACACGCCAACACTTACGCTGGTCTTCGCTCGATGGCAGGTCCTTACCCATGTATCACCAGCCGAAGTCGCGCCTCATCCCACTATTGTAATACTATCGGCCCTGGTTCGCTTTCAAACTGCGGATACTATCCCTAGGAACCAGTCGTCTGTCACTCAAATGCACAGGCCAATTGGTGGACTGGTCGTCCATCGATCTTGCAAAGCGTTACAATTCATTCTCTTATTACATTAATGAAGACAGAAAAAAGTGATACTGGCTTACAGATAGTCCTTGCGATTTGCTGTGCGCACAAATCCGCGATACTTCCATTCAGTATCAGCATCCTTTTGATCTAGTGTGCCAAGCATGAGATTAAACAGACGCATCTCGAAGCGCGGTCCGATCTCGGCCAGCTCCACTCCTTCACGAGTTCGCACATAAACATGCTGGCGTACGCTGATGTAGTCGTGATTATTCGCGAATGTGATAACTCGCGGCGAGTCCTTCTTTGCACCAGGCGGGAACAGATGCTTGAGCACAGTCTCCACACGTTTTCCCAACGTAGTGGTGAAATTCTCAAATATGAGATGTGGGAACGCCTCTGATTGATGTCCAGCATTGGGAATATCGTGCCGCATCACCACGTTATGCAAGGAAAATTGTGCCGTTGGCCCGTGGGGAAAATGTGATATAGTCAGTGCGGAGGGAACACCACGGTGCTCGTGGACTAGAACCATATCTGAGCAAGCCGATCTTTGACATGCTCCAACCAAAGCCGGCAAAACGGAATTGCCTCGGTTCACTCTAACGGACGTAGGAAACAGAAGCCTGACTTCTTTGGCAAATTGGCTAAGGCGCGAAGACGGGTTCCGACTTGTCGTCACAATGACCTTCGGGTCCTGGATACCGCTGAGTTCGCTGTACTCATCGTCAACGTCGGGCTGTAAGGATTGGTCGTACTTGAAGTCCTTCTGCAGGTCCTCGTCTTCTGCAATTTCCTTAGGCAGGGGTTTTCCTGCTTCAATTGCAGCACGCAGCTGTTGTCTTTTTTTAGCAATAACGCTGTCTTGAAGCTTTTGGGACCTTTGGTAAAGATATTCGCGCCTCTCACGAGCTCTGCGTCTTAGCATTGGTTTATTCTTCCTTCACTTAGGTTCAGACAAATAATTTAGAAGCTGCTTTTTCAAAAAAATTAGGTAACGTGTAGGGTTAGGTAAATACTGCATCGGCATAAAGTGTCTAACCAAGCTGCGTATATGGGGCACGCGTGTTCTTACGTTTCTGGTACAGCTGAAATTACGCTATTATAGGTATCAAAACGGTAACACTAGTCTGAATTAATGAATAAATTAGTTTGGATGAAATTCCTCGTGGCCATATATTCTGTTAGTCGGTCTGCAGCGTGACACTGCTTGTCATGTTGTTCACTTTATAAACACCGACGAGTCTTGACGCAAGCTCAAACATATTGTTGCGTAAAGAAATAACAATGAACTGGCCATTACGAGTTCTCTCTTTGATATAGTTGGCAATGATTGAGACATTCCGGTAATCGAGAGCGGCATCAATCTCATCCATAACGTAAAGCGGTGTAGGCTTGTAGTGATGTAGAGCAAAAACAAGGGCAAGAGAGCTCAGAGTTTTTTCTCCACCACTCAGGTTGGCAATATTACGCCATGACTTCTTAGGTGGCATGACACTGAATAGAATACCCTCAGCAAATGGGTCCATTGTATCCACAAGCTCCAGCTCCGCATTTCCGCCCATAGTCAGGAGCTGATACATCTCCTTTAGTTTGGCAGAAATTTGAAGGAAGCCGTCCATAAACTCTGTGTAGCGGCGTTGTCGAAGGCGCTGAACTTCAGCCTTGATTCTCTCATATGAGGAAACAGCATCATCAGATGTTTTCTTACGTTCAACAAACTCCTTGTAGCGGGCCCTGTATTGCTCAAGCAGCTCATAGTCAGCGCTTCCATTCTCACATGCACGTTCACATCGCATCAAATCGGCCTTGAGGTCTGCTTCATTAAGGTCGTCTAGTTCATCGGGTGAAAGCTCTGGCAAGTTAGGAACGCCGGTATCAACTTCTCCAGATTCGTTCATGGAAGCGTCCTCCTCCAGCTCAGCTTTGACGATATGGTCCAGAGAGGGGTCTGCCGCTCGCGGTGACGGTGCTGGATCATCCGAGTCAAGTCTACGAGCAATTGAGATGTCATAAAGGCGTAGCTCGCTTCGCTTGTGCATTGCCTCCTCAAGCTGGCGGCTCATCCTGCGCGTGGACTCGAGGAGTCCATCGAGAATGTTTTGAGCCTCAACTTGCACTGCGCGGCTCTTGTCTATTTCAGCTCTGTGATCCGTGATCTTCTGTTTGACTTCTTCAATCTCGACACCACAAGACATTACGTTGGCTCCTATAGACTGGACCTGGGCTTCTAGGTCAGCAATTGGCTCAAGCTTCTCCTCTTCCTCGAAGGTGCTCTTGAACTCGGCCAGCTCGCACTCTGCAGTCTCCACCTGTGCGTCGTACTTACGGACGCGGCTCTGATGCTGGGCAACCTGCTCTTGTTTGTCTTCAATTCTCTTTCGAATGGACTCATTCTCCATTTCACAGGTTCTGACCAGTGAGCTCAGCTCTCGAAGCTCCAGACCACCCGCATCCAGGATGCGCTTCTGAAGCTCCTGAATCTCATCTTCAGTGGACTTGCTTTGAGCTTCTAACTCGCCAATTTCTGCTTGTAAAGCCGACACTTTCTCATCAGCAATCGTCTTCACACCGTTCAGCACTTCGTGGCGACGCTGCACCTCTTCACGAAGCTCTCTTCGCTGCTCACGAACGCGACCGAACTGGTCCTTTACTTGTTTGAGGGACATGTGTTCCTTATTGAGCATGGTTTCAGCTCTGGGGAGTTCAGCGCGGAGCTCGTCGGCACGAGCTCGGAGAGTGTTGAGTTGTTCAGTTAGTTCCGCCACCTCAAGCTCTTTTGACATGACTTGCTTTTCGATCTGTTCCAAGTCCTCAGCAGATATGCTGCTGGCCACTTTAGCCATAAGACCTCTCGAAGGTTTGCCACCACCACTCATCTGGCCACTAACATTGACCACCACGCCGTCCAGCGTGACCACTCTATGCCTCTGGCGCCCGCTGTTGAAAGCAACGTGATTTGCTTCCTCAATATTTGGCACAACAAGGGTATCACTTAAGGCTGCGTAGAAGGCCTTGCCAAATTGGGGGTCAACAGGCTTCACAAGATCAATAAGTCTTGGCGCAGGGAATTGACCGGACCGCGACTGCGGCGGGTTGGCCAGTTTGTTCAACACCATGAACTTACCACGCCCAATAGAGTGTTTGCGCAGAGCGGCGATGCACTTCTTCGCCGTGTCGACGGTATCAACCACGAAATTGTTCAGCTCAGGTGCCGCCGTACTCACAGCAACATCATATCGCTGATCGATAGTGCCGAGAGACCCCAGTCGGCCATATAAACCTGGAATCTTGAGTGCGAGAAGCTCTCGCTCGACTCTGTTCTGAGACTGGCTGTTCGCGCGAGCTTCACGAGCCTGAGCGACTTCAGGCCGAAGTTGGGCGAGAACCGACCTCGCCGTCTCTAGTGCTTGCTCTACAGCTGGAGTCCTTTTAGCGACATCTTCCGATTCAACAATCAATTTCTTGAATGCGTTCTCCAGTTCTTTGACTCGAGAGTCAGTGAGCCGGCCCTCTTCCTGCAAGGCCTTAGCTTGATCATTGCACTTCTTCGCGCGAGCTTCCGCATCCTCTTGAGCATTCTTTGCCGAGGTGGTCTCAGCCCGGGCAGCCGTGATCTCTTGCTCCTTAGCGGCGATTTTCACGCGCCACGGGTCAACCTTGGCTTGCAATTGGCTGAGCTCGGCTTGAATATCCACGGTTTTCTCGGAAACCTTTGCTCTAACTTCTGCCAAAGCAGTGCGCGCCTTCTTGTCGCGCTCGTCAAGATCGACGAGTTTGCTCTGGAGCAGGTTGAGGTCTTCTTGGGCATCGCGGATTGATTGCTCGGAATTAGACCGGCCATATTGAGCGTCGAGGAGGTCGCGCTCCAGTTTCTTTCTGCGAGCCTCTAACTGGCCCTTTCGCTGCTCAGCCTTTACAAGAGCCACATGAGCGGCCTTGAGGCGCTTCTGGACTGCCGACTGTTCGGTCTTAAGCTCTGCGAGCTGGTTAGTAAATTCAGTATGCTTCTTCTCCAGCTCACCAAGCTCTTCCCGCTTCTCTGTGATTTCTTGTTCTGCTAATTGCTTTCGCTCAGTTTGGCTGGAAATATCGCCTTCTGCGAGGCCAACAGAGTTACGGAGTCGAGATTCAAGCAGCTGAAGTAGTTTGGACCGGGCCGCAATCGCATGGTTTGCATTTACCATCCACTTCTCAACTTCGGCTCGTTGAGCGTCAAGCTTCTCCAGGTCTTTGTGAACGATGTCCACACGACGTTGCTTTTCACCACAGTCTTGCCGTTGGATCTCAGTCTCGCCGTCGAGCTCTTCGATGCGTGTTTTATAGTTCGACGTGCCAATGATATCCTCAAGGTACTCAAGCAGGCCGTCTCCGCCCTCTCCCTCTGCCTTTGCAGGCATGAGCGCGATGCTCTCGACTTCTCCTTGTAAGATCAAGAAACGCTTGTGGCGCAGATCAATGCCTCGCTGTTCTAGGAGCTCCTGGACCTGGCTATAGGGGGCGCGCTTGTCATTCAGCGCGTAGAAGTTGCTCCCGTCGCGTCGCACCTCGCGGGCTAACACGAGTTCGGAATCCGGCACGCCGGTTATCTCAAAGTGCACCTCTACACGACAAAACGGCAGGTCCGGGTGTGCTTCCGACTTATGAATGAGACCAGTGAGCTTGTCCTGACGCATCTTCTTGGCACGAAACCCGAACACAAACAGCAGCGAGTCAATTACGTTCGACTTTCCCGAGCCATTGGGTCCCACCACGGCGGTAAAGCTCTCGTTGAAGGGCCCCACCTCCTGTCGACCCGCATAGGACTTGTAGTTGATGAGCACAAGCTTGCGGATGACCAGGCGGTTCTCAATCTCCGGCGGCTCGCGCTGCGTCGGAGATGATCGGATGCGGTGGGAGCGCGGCGACTTCAAATCTGGCGACCGCTGCAGCGGGGACCGCAGTGACGACGCTGGCGACGCCAAGCGCGGCTGCGACCGCATTGCTGACGGAGAGAGCGGTGGAGTCGTACTTGGCAAAGTCGGCGTCAGAGGCTCCATGACGCGTCAGTATAATATCGCCCAACTTTTGGTGTCCGAGTATGTAAACAAACAGCGTGGGCTAGGGCTTACTATGCGTGGGATATGTTAGAAAGCTTCGTTGATTGTCACCAGATCACGAACTGATCACGCGGTGGTCAGCACCGTGATGAGACAATTGCGTTGCAAGGCGTGCCAACCATTTCAATCGACGGTGGGGTTTTTTGGGGTGGATGAAATGGTAACAATATTAGATGCATTTAATAATAGAGATGAGTAGCTATGCTAATGGGATTGGTTGGCGTCGAACGCGGGGTCCAATGGGTCCTCGACGTCGAAAGACTCACTTGGATGGCCGATGATTTCCTCATCGTCCATGATTTCCAGCTCCTCGTCTATCATACTATCCACCGCAGCGGCGCGCTCGCCCACGAACTCTGTGCCGAGAAGATCGCCAACCTTCTCGCGAAGCTGACGAGACGTCATAGTGTCCAAGTCGGTACTGTTAAGCACTTGTTTGATAGTTGACCGGATCTGCGCCTCGGTACCAGCATCAAACGGGCCATTGGGCCCCGCTATTACGCCGCCGAACGTGTTGATAGATGCCGGTCGGGGCATTGATGAGTACGCAGACACAGGTCTTGGCATTGGCTCGGACTCAAAGTCCGGCTGTAGGCTTTGCTGTGGCCGCTCCGCGCGATGGGCCATCCATGCCTCATAGATAGCAGGATCCTCATAGAGCGTCCGCTCAATGCGGCCCTTGCGGTTATCGAAAATGATCGACCGCTCGGCTCCGGGAATTCCATTGCGAACAGCGTAGCTCTCCCAAGTTTCAAAAGGCACAGATTTGGGGTCGAACTTGTCTTGATCATCCTGTACAACGATCTTCTTGCCCTTAGCCTCATCTACAACCACACGCGTGTTTCCCCAGCCAAAGTTGTCCATATTCCAGAACGAGTAGATGGGCAAAATGAACGAATGGAACGGATACGCGGCGATGTAAACAATCATCCAGAAGATGTGCTGCCAGCGTCTGTGCAGAATGAACACAAGGGCTTGTAGTCCATAAACAGCGCAGATAAGTACAATGGAGATCAGTGGGAGAGGTGAAGAGTGGGATGCCAAAACATAGATAAGATAGACCAAGTAGACAACAACGGAAGGAAGCATCAGTGTACCCACAAGATCAGTAAACACAATACCACGCATGCTGAACAGACAGAACCCGCACATAGTATCCAGACGGAGCAGCTCAGCCAGATTGTGCACTGTGGAATTGATCCACCGTCGCCGCTGAGATAGAAGCACGGAGAACTCGTTCGGAACTCGCGTCTCACACTTCGCGTCTGCAACAAACGTCATTTTCATACTTGGGAAAAATTTCGACATCAACGTTGTCAAGTAGCGATCCTCACCAAGGGAGAACAGGTTCTTTTTGTGCAGCGTGTCTACATGGCGAAGCGAATACTCCCGAATGATGTCCGATGAAATGAACAGCGGACGACTGCGTTGCACAGTACGGAGTCTGTAAAGTGAGAAGCATCCTGGCAAACAAGTAATCGAGCCAAAAAGGGACTCGAAAGCCTTAGTTAGATGGTGGCTGATGAAATACTCGTACACCTGCACCATAGTGGACAAGCTCTGCTTCTCATTTTGAATGCCAGTCTCTCCACATACAGCGCTGATATTATTATCAGCAGTGCATGCAGCTATTAAACGGGTGAGTGAGTCTGGTTTCACCATGGTATCCGCATCCACTGTGAATAAAAACTCGTATCGCTCAGGGTCTACACCAATGATATTGTTGATGTGGTAGAACAGCTCCAAGTCTAGTGGGCACATGGGGTCGCGGTGATGCACACGGTTAAAGAAGCTCATCAAGATAAGCTGTGAGTCTCGCTTACCTCGGTTACCAGGGCGGTTCTCCCCTGGGGCACCAACCTTTACAATCACAATAAATGGAACGGAATTTCCGTCGTACTGATGCAATCCGGAGTACACCTTTGCGTAGTTCAGCTCACGGGAGCCCTCAGCGATCGCATGATACGCCTTTGGTTGTGCTTCGTTGCGCGACTCGTCAACACCAAGAATATCCAAGACGATTTCTGAGGTTGGTCTGTCATTTCCAGCACCCATCATGGTACCATCACAGAGCAGAACCATAAGCTTCCGCCTATTGTCATATTTGAGCGTTGACAAGGAGTCAATTGCAAGGCGCACCTCGTCTTCACCTTCGGTGTAAACTGGTACCTGACATATAACAAATTTGTCTTGTGGAGAGGGCATTGGCTTGGCTCCGAAGCGAATAGATGCCAGGAATTTGATGAGAGTGATCGAAGTCAGTAAACCGGCGATGACGAGGAGAATAACATTCGCTGCCTGGCATTTTGCAGTATGCCTAAAGTCCAGGTCTGAGTACCTAAACGCATTGTTGAGACATTCAAGAGAGTTCGCCTGAGTCTTTTCATCCAATGACTTCCATTTATCGGTGATATCCATGCCTTGATAGTTATCGAACAGGTTTGAAACCGACGATGGGAAGAAGTTATACTTCTTGTAGTATGGGCTTTCGCTTGCCGGGTATTGATTGATGGTGGCCATGTAGCTCGAGACGTCATAAACGGTTTTGTTCAGAATTATGAGGTACATGTTCGAGTCCTCATTCACCTTTTTCTGGATGTCCTTGGGGGTCTCGACAAGGCGTCCCTTATAATACTTCTGGATCCCTGGCTTAAACACCTTGTCAAACCACGAGTACTTGTGAAGCGCTGTATTGTTCTGTGGTACAAAATGAGAGCCGCTGGTATGCATTGCCTCCGACATGGGATACCGAGTTTGGTTTACATTCAACCCCACCGAAACATCGCTGACGAGCGACGGGCACGCGACTGTCAGTGGCGGCGGAAAATAGCCGGACAAGTCCTCGCCAGCAAATTCCATCATCAATGAGGATGTAGTCTTGATGCCGTTGTCGCTGTGCTGTATTTTGTAAAACTTGGACACGTCATAAACCTTGCCAAAGATCCCGACATAGAAATCATTAGTGCCTTGGTGGTAGGAGAGCTCCTTATGATTCCAGACTTTGTCATAGTCGGGGCAAATAAGGCGTCCAAGAACTATCATATAAAAGATGATGCCAAGATTGAGCAGGACAATTAACGCAAAGATGACAATTTTCTCGCGCCAGGCTAGACGGACATCGCGCCGTTTCATGCGGCCAATCCATTGCATCATGGGTGACGGGATCCACCAAGTTATAATCCATACAAACGCAACCCATATTTTGCGCTCAGTCGTTTGGGTGTGCACTTCGAGATGCTGACCCGCCTCGACGCCTTTGAAGTCCTTCATTAGCTCCTCGGTAGCCTCTTCATCGGTGGGCTCATCTTGAGCATCGCCATCCAGATACGAGGGTTCACCATAGCCCTGAAGAGCGGTTTGAACTTGTTGGGGAACTTCTGCAGCATTTGTCGGAGGCTCCAGCTGTGGCTCCTCCGGCTGCATGGCGTAGGGCATGATCGGCATTTGAGACATATTATGCGGGTTCTGATAGCCCTGGAGCTCAATTTCCAATTGGTTCCAGGCTGTCTCGCTGAGATACACTCGTGTGTGGCCCTGGAAGAAGTCTACTGGCTCGAAGCGTGACCGCGCCCATTCAGCAACGTGCTGGGGCTCCAAATTGGGGGGCAAGATGCTCTGGAAGCAGACGACAAACTCATCGGTCGCGTAATCTGCCGTGTAGTCGACGAGACGCGCGCGTTGAGCCCACTCAGTAATGAACATGTCGCGGATCTGCGAGCTCACCACCGAGCTGGTCCAAAGATCCTGAGCAGAGACGGCTTCTGCAGTTGCTGAGGGAGCAATTCCTAGCGCAGACCATACGCGGTTCACCTCAATTCGCTGCTCGAGATTGAAAGGGTCGCCGAACTCTTGTGGGGTGTACCAGCGAGCTGAGGGGTCCAGTAGATCTTCGAAGTCACTAACAATAGCAAGCTGCGGCGGCGGCGGCTCGCGTGCTAGCTTTGATAGCGTTTTGACGACATTATTCGGTGGTTTCGGTAGAGACAGGCCGTCGCTGGAGATCTCGGCGTTCAGGGCGAACTCGTTGTCGAAGCGCGACCTCAACACCTGGCGGCGACCTTCGGGGCTCGTTACAAGCTCGGCGATGGTAACTGAGGAGCCCGTTGTATCCGCTTCGATGCCCTGGTCTTGGAGATCCATGGTTGCTAAGTAACGGTTAAGCTGGGCAACCACGGACTGCACAAGAGCAACGTAAGTGGCGCTGATCAGCTCGCGGGTCGGAAGCCGGGACGCTGCCTTGAAGTCAAGGCCAATGAGGGAGGCGCCGTCGGCCAGGTCGTCGCGGCTCTGCTCGCCGTTGCCGAGAAGGAGAATGCCGCTCAGCGTCATGAGCACGGCACGCCTGAACGACTTGGAAAACACCTGCTCGAGAGAGTCGGCCCAGTCCTTGGCCAAAGTGTAATCATCAGCGAACGACACCCACTTTGGAAGCCGGTATGTGTCAGAGTTGCGCAGCAGCGCATACAGATACGGGGACGATTTGAGGCAGAGCAGCTCAGCCTGGTCGGCGTCGTCCTGCTGCGAGTAGAGCATATGGTAGAACACGTCGAAAGAGCGGTAGTCGGCCTCGGACGGCAGGGCCAGCAGCGGGTCGAGGTTCACAAGTGCCTGCTCTGCGAGCTCTATACGCACGCTAACAATGGCGCCGTCGCTGTTTAGGTTGAGCTTGAAGCTGATGCCATTGTGGAAGCGCTGGTTAAGGTTCGCCGGCGTCATTGCGGTTAGAAATGGCTGCAGCACCGTCCACGCCAGCAGCATGCGCGAGTCGATGCCCGGGAACGAGCCCAGGGCGCTGAGAAGCAGGGAGTGCGAGGCTTCATTCACCGGATAGAGCAGGACCAGTTCGTCCTCCTCCTGGATCACGGAGTGGCGCCATATCGAGTGCAGCAGCTGCTCGGGAACATGCTTCTCGACGAGCATCACGCTCGTGCTGTCGACAGCGAGGCACCTCTGCGCGCCGGGGCCGCGCACGAAGATATCGTGCAGTGCCGCCAGCAGCAGCGAGGCCCCCACCTGTCCCTGGCTCTTCGACAACGGGTTGTCCATGGATGGTGAATCGGATGCGACTAAAGTTGCACGCGCGCGTCAGTATAGGCGTCTGGTTTTGAGACGGGGCAAAGAAGGGCGCAGCACCGGCCGTTGGAGAGCGATAAGGCCAGATTCGGGCTACTTCTGGAAGCGGGGCAGCTTAGTGAATCGCCTGTGAAGGAGGGCAGCGCGCTAGTCTTAATCGGTGTGCAACGATCGATAGCCAGGGACTGCGACGCAGCTAACTGTTCTCGGCCCTGCCCTAACCCCATGGCTACTCCGCCCTAAACAAAACATCAGCACCTCTCAAGAGTTTTTGCCGAGTCGCGAGGCCGAAACACGCGTTGGCACGAGGCTTTGGTACAGTGTACAACAGGCCCAGAGCCTAGCACTAGGTGATGCGCTGGCGCGACAACTCACGGCGCGCGCCTCCACGCCAGGAGAAATGACCGCGGCCAAGAATAGCCGACTCAACCCTAGCGGTGGCCGTATGGCGCCGCCCTCCGTGATTAACCTGTGGCGTGCCGTTTATTTACCTGACTTCTCCCCCTTCCCCTCCCCTCCCCCCGCTGTTCTAAATATAGCTTTATTTACCCCCATCAGCCGCGAACTGCAGATGCCGGTATTTCTGGTAACCGGTGCGGAATCTCCATTATCTGCTTTAATAATACCGCAGTCACCCTCTAGACTAAACGCACTAGCATTGCCCGTTTTCTCTCCCCTGGTTTGTTTTCAGTGTGGCTTTTCCCGAGGCCGCGTGTTCCCTCATGATCCGCTCTAGTAATCGCCCACCTGAGCGATGGCATCTACCGCAGGACTCGGCATGGCCGCACGCCAATCAGCCTGCAACCGACCGCGTGCACGTACTCGCTGAACAAACCAAACTTACCGCATTCGGCGGGCTCGTCTAGAAGAGCCGCTGCTAGTGGCGATCCCGTCGTGCCTGACGAACCGCGTCGTCCCAGCCCTGGCCCTAGCCCTGGACACTGTTATTCAGACGAGCACCCGGCTTCTCCACCCCCTACCGCAGGGCCTGACGGCGACTCCAGACAAAGAGAGACACACACAGTTCAGCGAACGGCGGGACGGATGGCAGACCTGTCGCAGCTGCCGTCGGGCTCGCTTGAAGAGCGGGCCATCACGGCCCACATCGCCTCGCGGTTCCATCAGGGCATGCCGTTCTCAACGCTGTCCACGCGCTCGCTGGTGGCGGTCAACACGTTCACGAACGAGCTCGACGTGAACCAGGAGCAGGTGTTCAAGGACATGGCCGCACGGGTGCAGAATCGCATGTCGGCGCGCACAGAGTCGCAGTGCGTCGTGTTTCTCGGCGAGAACGGCAGCGGCAAGTCCGAGTACGCCGCCTGCCTCATGCGCAACCTGCTTACACTCGCAGGCAATCCGCTGAGCACGCGCGTCCGCTCGCTGCAGCCGCTTCTCGACGCCTTCGGAACGGCGAAAACGTCCACATCCCTCGCGTCGTCGAAGGTCGGCTTGATCCGCGAGCTGCAGTACGACGTCGAGGGCAACCTCATTGGCTGCGCCGTCTATGACTACCGCCTCGAGCGGCAGCGCGTGACGCGCATCCTCACAAACGAGCGTAACTACCAGATCTTCTACTACATGGTAAATGGTCTCAGCGACGCCGAGCGCCGCCACTTGCGACTCGAGAACCAGGAGTTCCGGTACCTCGGGCATCCGTCGCAGCTGCATCTCAGCGGCGTTGACGACCGTATGAAGTTCAAGCAGCTGAAACTGGCCCTCTACTCGCTGGGATTTTCGCGCTCCGACGTGGCCAACATCTTCCAGGTCCTCGCAGCCATTCTGCATCTTGGCCAGCTTCGGTTCAAGGGCGCACTGCACGACGCTTCGGTGTCGGCGACCGTGGCCGTCGAAATCGTCAATACCGATGTTGTCGAAGTCATTTCGCAGTTTCTGGGTGTGCTGCCGGAGGTGTTGACAACATCTTTGATTGCCAAGACCCAGTTCGTTGGCCAGGATCGCGTCACGGTGGTCCTGGACCAGCGCGGTGCGCATGAGCAGGCAGACACGCTCGCCCGCACACTCTACACCATGCTCTTCAGCTACATCATGGACCGGGCAAACTCTGTGCTGGCCCTGGACTCCGAGTCGCCGGACATTGCGGCCACCATCTCTCTGTGCGACTTTCCTGGTTTCCAGCCGTCGCAGGGAGCTACTAGCAACCGTCATACCCCTCAGATTGACCGCTTGCTCCACAACTGCGCTAATGAAATGCTCTACAACTATTTGGTGCATGTGTACTTCCGGGCTCCCGAAGACGTCTTCGAAAGCGAAGAAGTAGACGTACCGGCCAGCTCGTTCTTTGACAACGCCGAAACTGTGAAGACGTTGGCGAAGCCGCATACGGGTGTGCTTGCCGTTATCAACGAGTATGCGCGCCGCGATCGAGATGAGACAAGCCTGCGCGACTCGCTGCAACGCAGATTCCCTAATTCCACATCCATCAACATCAACGGACCGGACTTTACGGTGAGTCACTACGCTGGCGAGGCAAGCTACTCGATCCAGGGTCTTCTAGACGGCGCGCGGGAAGCGCTGAGCTCGGATATCATAAGCTTGTTCATTCAGTCAAGTTCAAACGAGTTCCTGAAGGCCGTGTTCCAGTGTGCTGCCGTCGTTGACGAAACGGTCGACAACACAGTGGTTCAGGCCCATCTCACTAGCGAGCCGCGCAGACAACCTTCAGTGAGACGTGATCCCCAGGCTAATTCCGAGTTGGGACCGTCAGCATTGGGTCACTTCGGTAGCATTCGCCGCTCGGGCAGTGTGCGCGCAGAGCAGAGACACAGACGCCGGCCGTCAAACCCGATGCAGCGGCGTGGACGTGAGCTGGAACCAAAGAAGCAGCTTTCCGGTGTTCTCAGCTATATCCAGTCGCTGGATGCAGCTATAGACACTATGGAAAGTGCTCATGCGTACTTTGTGCTCTGTCTCAAACCCAACGATAACCGCCTAGTTTCTTCACTGGATGCACGTTGCGTTCGCCAGCAAGTGTCAGCCTTGGGCATCCCGGAACTCGCTAAGCGCACGGCCAACACAGACCTGTCTGTCTTCATGCCATTCGCAGAGTTCTTGAGTCACACCACCGGCGATCGAGACGAGCAGTGGGGTGGTGAGGATGATACTGAGCGCGAAAAGGCACTGCGCATTATCACAACCCAAAAATGGAATGCTCGTGACGCTCGCGTGGGTCTTACTGGTATGTTCCTTAGTGAAATTGCTTGGATCCACCTTGTAGACCCGGAACTGAACTTCGCGACTGAGGCGGCTGCCAAATTTGCACATGAAACTGGCGATATGAAGGACGTTCACGCGTACACGGACTTGGAAACTCGCAGTCTGGCCGGAGGGTTTGGAAATATGTTTTCCTATGCGTCGAATAATCGCGACCAGCCCTTGGCGCTTGGTGGCCCAGAAATCGATCCCGATGCCGTGGACTTTACGGCGCCACCCAAAGAGTCGCGACAGCGCAAAACGTGGCTCACGATAGTGTGGCTGTACACCTGGTGGTATCCAACGCTATTTATTCGCGGCACTTTTGCTAGCGTGAAGCTTGCTTGGCGTGAAAAGCTGGCAATTAATTTGATAATCTGGGGAATTTGCGCATCCTCAATGATCATTCTAATTGGATTGCCGTACTTTATCTGTCCCTTGCAAGACGTTATGAGTGTAGGCGAGTTGGCCGGATACTCATACGACAATAACCCCGACAAGGTTTACACATCGGTCCGTGGAACTGTCTATGATATTACCAAGTTTGCTTCAGCGCATTATCCGTCGATCATTCCGCGGCAAAATATCTTGAAGTACGGAGGCAAGGACTCCTCCGACCTATTTCCCATGCAACTGTCTGCTGTCTGCTCTCTCGTGGATAGTGAATATGTCGTTATGGGAGATCCTCACAACTATACGGACTCCAATGCCGTATATCACGATTTCCGAGCTATTAAGGATGATTACCGTCCGGACTGGTACTTGCACCATATGCAGTTCTTCAATACCCACTACCTCAAGAAATTCATTGGGTACACGCCCAAAGACATCAAGCATATGGTCAACTCTAAGTCTAAGACTGTGGTCAGTTTGAATGGTTACGTTTACGACCTAACGGACTACATTAATGGCAATGTGTTTGACCTGTCGAATGCAACCACGGATCATTCAAATTTCATGGATGGTAATGTTACAAATCTTGTCCAACAGTACGTGGGTCAAGATATCTCGAAGCAGTTCAAGAAACTGAACCTGGCTCCAAATTACCAGTTTGACGTCGAGCGCTGTTTGCGTAATGTCTTTATGATTGGCAAACTTGATACTCAGAACTCGACCAGATGCTTGTTTGCTCGATATCTACTGCTGGGAATAACGGCATTCGTTGTTATCATTCTACTTGCTAAGTTCGTTGCCGCGCTCCAGTTTGGAGGCTATGAATACCCTGACGATCTGGAGAAATTCGTCATTTGTCAAGTTCCCGTTTACACGGAAGATGAAACATCTCTAAGACGAGCTATTGATTCACTCACGCGCACAAAGTACGATAGCAAGCGGAAACTCTTGGTGGTGATCTGCGACGGTATGATTGTAGGAGCCGGTAACGAAAAGTCGACGCCGCGCATTGTACTGGATATTCTCGACGATAAGACGGAAGTGGATCCACCAGCACTGTCATATGAAGCACTTGGAGATGGTGACGAGCAGCACAATTATGCGAAAGTATATAGTGGGCTCTATGAAAGCGGAGACCACATGGTGCCGTACTTGGTCATTGTCAAGGTAGGTAAGCCGACTGAGGTTTTCCGTCCTGGTAATCGTGGTAAGCGCGACTCCCAGCTTCTCTTGATGAGGTTCTTGAACCGTGTTCACTACGATGCACCTATGAGTCCCTTGGAGCTCGAGATTTACCGTCAAATGCAGAGTGTTGTTGGTGTTAGTCCCGCGAGCTATGAGTTCTTGATGCAAGTAGACGCTGACACGGTGGTTAGTCCGGAGTCGCTTTCGCAACTAATGGGGAAGATGGTGCGGGATACACGTATCCAGGCTGTTTGCGGTGAGACGGAACTATCGAATGCGCGTCACTCGCTGGTCACTATGATTCAAGTTTACGAGTACTATATCAGCCACAATCTTGCCAAGGCGTTCGAGTCGCTCTTCGGATCTGTTACGTGTTTGCCGGGTTGTTTCACTCTTTATCGGTTGTATGAAGAAGACTCGCATCGTCCGCTACTGATCAGCCACCCCGTTATTGAGGGCTACTCTGAGAACACGGTACGCACGCTTCACATGAAGAATCTGCTGCAGCTTGGTGAAGATCGCTATCTTACTACCTTGCTTCTGAAGCACAACGCCCGTTTCAGCACTCGATTTTTGCGCCATGCTCAGGCGTGGACGGTTGCGCCCGATTCTTGGTCGGTTTTCGTTTCGCAGCGACGACGATGGATCAACTCGACCGTCCATAACCTGTTTGAGCTGGTTCCGCTTGGCCAAATGTGTGGGTTCTGCTGCTTCAGCATGAGGTTCATGGTAATGATTGATCTGTTCTCTACTTTCACGCAGCCGGTCACAATCGGCTTCATTGTTTACCTGATTTATCTGGTTATCTCGCGACATGACACAGTGCCCTGGGCGTCGATCATCCTAATTTGTGCCGTCTATGGTCTTCAAGCTCTGATCTTTATTCTGCGGTTCAAGTGGGAGATGATTGGATGGATGTTTGTTTATCTCTTGGCACTGCCGGTGTTCAGTCTGGCCCTGCCACTCTATTCCTTCTGGTACATGGACGACTTCTCTTGGGGTAATACTCGTATGGTTGTCGGCGAGAAGGGTAAGAAGATGTTGGTTAATGATGAGGGCCACTTTGATCCGGCCGACATTCCGCTTAAGCGCTGGAGGGACTATGAGTCCGAGATGTGGGATGAGGGGTTCATGGAAGAAGCGAAGGCACAACACCGCCGGTCGTCGTCAGATGTCTTCAGCCTGGCTCCTACAGCTGTGATGGCAGCTGAGGATCCTTTCACTGATTCCCCACCTTCCCCGAGAGCCGATATGGCTGAGTCGCAGCCTAAGCCGGCTGGTCCATCGGATGAGGAGATCACAGAAGCGTTGCGGGACATTCTGTCGAAGGCTGATCTTACAAAGATCACTAAACGGTCGGTCAGGACCGATCTTGAAGAGAGATTTGGCTGTAGCATGAAGAACCGCAAGGAGTATATTTCCTGGACCATTGAAGCGCTTCTTTCTGGGGAGCTTTGAACAACGCATAAGCGCATTTATTATTCACATATCATTTCTATTTATATAAAAATCAGAAAGCACTAAATCAGATGTGACTTCACGACGACGGGTCGAGCTAGGTCACTTTATTAGGAGGCACATGTACTTACACACATCATTTCCACCCCATTCATGTACGCGTCCCACGCATACAAAGTGTGCATTGCTAAATACCAGCTGACAACTCTAAAACAATTCAGGTAGGAATTACTTTTAAAACTGATTTTGACTCAATTATATGGATTCACTCGTCCTCCTCGCGCTTGCGCAAGATGACAACGCCCTCCAACGCGGAGCTAAGAGGGACGTAGTCGTCGTCTTCTAGTTCTGCTCGCTCACCAGTGGACAGCAAGACCGGCGTATCTTGGGTGACCCAGCCCGTGATCGTCTTTGGTTTGCCTGCTTGTCCAACAGTGTCGACGGCCTGGCCGACGCGAACCGTGACCTTCAAAGGCTTAAGGTCCTCGTCGACGGTCATCAGCATACGAGGTTGGATGGCCAGAGTGAGGGCGTACAGCAGTCCTGGGTGCTCTGATAGGAGGAAGAGCTTAGATGGCGGCGTGAGCAGCGCCAGAGACACCACAAGGAGGCCAGCTAGTGATACTGGGCTCATGAGCTCCTTCTCTGCGTTAAATGGCGACAGTGTGAGGGTGCCCTTGCCAAGGTTCACGAGGCCAAGGGCGATACGGACCATGAAGAGCAGGTCGCTTTGGCGAGCGTAGTACTCGTCGAGCTGACGCAGAAGCTGGGCAACGCGAGCGTTGAGCGTACCAGCGCCAACAAGACCCATGGCGAAAATGGCGTTCAGGGCCACGCCGAAGTCTGGCTCGTGTGTGTACCTGCTCAGCGTCTCATAGACCTTCATTTCCGGGTTTGATGCGGAGATGAGGCCCATGGCGAGGGGCACGGCCTGGCGGATGTAGGAGTCGCCGTAGTGCATGAGGTGCTCGAAGTGGCGCTGGACCATTTCCTCGCCAATGTTCTCGCCCATGGCAATTACGGCGATACCAAGCGTGCAAAGGCCCTTGACCTTAGCGGACTCGTGGCGTGTAGCGGGGTCCTCGTCCTCCGGGGCGGCCGCGGCGCCGTTTGCCGAAGTGTCGGCGGCATCGCTGCTGTCGGCGGCACCCGACTCACCACCAGCGGTATGGCTACCGGATCTGCCCTCATTAGTGCGGGCTGCGTGGTCTGAGGAGTCGCCACCCTCTAGTGGGGCGTCGGACATGTCGACGTCCTGCGAGGGGCCGCCGGACGAAGAGACATGCGGCTCGTGGGACGGCGAGCTGCCGTTCGCCTGCTCTGCGGCCGCGGCGCCGCCGGCGGCCTTGGCCAGGGCAGTGGCCAGCGAGACGGCGTCATCACCGCCGTCGTCTTCGTCCTCGTCTTCGTCCTCATAGTGGCGAGTTGCGGCCTCGCGCAGAAGGCGCTGGATCTGGAGGACGTTGCCTGTGCCTGCGTATGCGCAGATGACGAGCAGGACCTCGAGGGTCTGCGATACGGGATGGTCAATGGCCTTAATGGTCTCGACGGCGGCCTCGATCTTATCGGCCTTGCCGACATAGAGGAGCGCGAGGCCAAGGCCCATGAACACGCTCCAGCTGTGGGTGAGGTCTGTGTGCTCGCGCTCTATAAACGCCTCCATAATGGAGGTTGTGAGGTTTCCGTTAGCGCTGCCGACAAAGATGATGCCGAGGGCGAGCGCCGCGATAGCGGAGACCTCGATGGGCAGCGACGCGTCGACGACGAGCGGCTCGAGCAGCTCTGCCATGTCCTCGCGAGCGGTGCCAGCGTAGGCGAAGCCGAGGCCGAGGATGGCGGAGGTCTTGACGCTGTTGTTGTCTTCGGCCGTAGCGTAGTCGCTGAGCAGGGCCTTAGCGCCTTCGCTCTCGTCGTGGACGCCGGTGGTGGCGACGCCGATGCCGAGCAGAGCGCCGGCCTGGACGTTCTCGGCGGGGGTGTCCTGCTCAGAGCCGATATACTGCTGCAGCTCCTGCAGGGCGGTGTCGTAGTCCCAGAGGTAGCCGAGGCCAAGCGAGGTGTACGCGGCGGCGCTGTTTGCCTTTGTGCGGGCGGCGGAGCCGGCGATCTCGGGGAAGCCCTCGCTGTAGTTTGAGTAACCGGCGTTGACGAACGCGCGGGTGAAGAGCATGGCGAGGTTCATTTTCGTGCGCTCGCCGTAGACTTTTGTGGAGCTAAGGTCGCCGGAGGTGCGGAAGACCTCGTGGGGCGACTTCAGCTTCTCGAGGTTGAGCTCCTTGGCGAGGTAGTGGAAGTACTCGGAGAGCTTTGAGTTCTGGAGGACGGGGGCGATGTCCTCAGGCAGCTCGTCCGTGGACAGGTCTGTGAGGTCGTAGAAGCGGCGCTGGCGCGCGACAATGAAGGCGAGCTGCTTGCGGAGGGCGGAGTCGTTTGTGTCGGCGAAGACAGAGCGCACGAGCTCCTCATCGTCGAGGCGGATGGCCAGCAGCAGGGCCTGCGGCAGCTCGTTGTTCTGCTTGTAGAGCGTGAACGCGGTGTGCAGGCATGCGTCGGCGGTGTCGGTGTCGAGGTAGGAGACGCATGCCGTGAGGTACTGGCAGACGCGCTGGTAGGTTTCTGCGTCGACGAAGCCCGGATCGACGAGGCGCTCGACGGCCTCGACCTCGAGGATGAGGTCGACGGCGTCGGTCTCGGCGTTGTGCTTGAGGAAGAAGGGCACAATGCGCAGGGCGAGGTCGAGGAGGTCGCCCGTGGCGGCCTGCTCGTCCTCATCGACGCGCTTGTGGAACTCGTCGCCGATCTCGAGGGCGAGGTGGCGCAGGTACTCGTGGCCCCACGCCTCGAGCTCGCTCTCGTCGCTGCTCTCGCTGTCGACAAGCAGGCGGTAGTGGAGGGCGGAGCCCTGGGTCATGCCGAGCACGGACAGGATGCCGGCGAGCTGCGACTTCGGCGGCCCCGGCGGCCAGCTCTGCCAGATCTCGTCGAGCTTCGGGATGTGCGGCTTCAGGAACTTGAGCGGCTTGGGCACGGCCGTCATGCTCGACGTGGACGTGCGGATGAGCGTGGTCAGCGAGTGCAGCGCCGGCGCGTACAGCGACGCGTCCGGCTCCGCGAGCCGCTCGACCAGCATCTCGAGCTCTTCCTTCAGTTTCAGGTCCTCCTCGCTCAGCTCCTCCTCCTCGGGCTCGGGCTTCGGCTTGCCGCTGGCGGGCTTCGCGGGCTTCGCGTCGCCCGCGGCGTCGGGGGCCGCGTCCTTGGCCGCATTCGCGTCCGTCGGCGGCGCAGCCTTCTCGTCCGGAACCGTCATTCAGATGCTAGGGACCAGGTGGTGGGTCGTCGGGGTATAGAGTGGTGGGGTGGTTTTGCCTCTCGAGTTCCGGCCAGCAGGCTGTCCTGAGTAAGCGCCGCCGCCACAAAGCACGCAAGGCACAGGCAGGCCGGCCGGGTGCTGCGCAGCGGAGGCGAGACTGGGGTGCATTAGGGGTGCGTAGTTTAGGCTAGTAAATGCGTAGTTAGGACGGGGAGTAGCGTTGCGGCGGGCAGGTCGGCGGCCAATCCAGCCGAGCCCTGGGCGCAGGGCAGGCACGCAGCGCTGGCCGGACGAGCCAATGCGGCTGCGCGGTGCAGCTTGGCCGGGCACCTTGGCCGCGGACCCCGGCCGTGCACCCTGGCCGTGCTTCGCGGTGCCACTCCGCGTCGGGCGCCCCCCAAGCGCCTGACTGGTCTGCGGCCTCCCACCCTTGCCTTGATCCCCGGCTCGAGGCGCACCTTCCAAGCCCACACCCACCGCCAGCCAAACCAGACCCACCACCAGCCAGAGCCGGGGAATGTCAATTGAGCTCGACGCCACGTACCCGCCGCAGCCGAGCACGGCGCGCGCGCGACGGACCCCGCTGAGCTACGACTCGAAGCACAACCTCGTTGCGTATGGCAGCGGCAGGGTCGTCGTCGTGCGCTCTGTGGAGCAGCCCGAGCACGCGCACCTCGTCTACGGCGAGCACCTGCAGCCGGTGACGACGGTCGCGTTCAGCCCGTCGGGGTTCTACGTGGCCAGCGGCGACGCCGGCGGACAGGTGCGCGTGTGGAACACGACGGGCGACGAGGTCGTCACGAAGGGCCCGTACCAGGCGACGTCGGCGGCCCTGAACGGCATTGCCTGGTGCGGCGAGAGCAGCCGCGTGATTGCGGTGGGCGACGGCCGCGAGCGCTACGGCCATGCGTTCACGGCCGACTCGGGCAACACCGTCGGCGAGATCAGCGGCCACTCCGCCGCCGTGAACGCCGTGGCCATCCGCCCGGCGCGGCCCATGCGCGCCGTGTCGGTCGGCGAGGACGGCACCACCGTCTTCTACGAGGGCCCGCCGTTCCGCTTCGCGCGCACGATCTCGAAGCATGTGAACGCCGTGTCCGACGTCGCGTACGCGCCCGACGGCGCCCACTTCGTCACCGGCGGCACCGACCGCAAGGTCGGCGTCTACGACGGCAAGACCGGCGACTTCCTCGACTGGCTCGAGACCGGGCATGAGGGCATGGTGCTCAGCGTCGCCTTCGCAGGCCCGACCCGCGTCCTGACCGCGTCCGCCGACTGCAGCGTGCGCCTCACCGACATCACGACGAAGCAGCTTGTGCGGACGTGGCGGCTCGACAAGAAGGTCGAGCACCAGCAGACCGGCGTCATTGCTGCCGACGGCGGCCTCTTCCTCTCCGTCGCCCTCAGCGGCGACATCTTCTACTGGAAGGAGGACAGCGACGCGCCCGTGCGCGTCGTGCAGGGCCACCAGAAGAGCGTTAGCGCCCTGGGCCTCTCCTCTGAGCGCTCGCTCTACACTGGCTCCATCGACGGCGACATTGTCGAGTGGACTGCTGCTGCCGGCGGCAAGCGCCTCGACCAGTTCGCGCACGAGGGCCCCGTCAGCAGCCTGTTCGGCGACTTGTGGAGCGCTGGCTGGGACCACAAGCTGCAGCGCATCAGTGGCGGGGACTCCGCCGCGGTCGAAAAGACGGTCGAGCAACCGCTGGCCGTGGCCGAGGCCGACGGCCACATTGTCGCCGTGTCCGAACAGTACCTCGAGCTTGTCAAGGGCGTGGCCGTGCCGCTGCCCGAGGCCAAGGGCACCTCCGTCGACATTGTCGGCAAGCTTGTGGCCGTCGGCTTCGGGCCTTACGCAGCGCTGTACTCGCTCGCGGACCTGAAGCTGCAGCACAAGTTCGATGCACGCCAGGCCGAGGTCTCCTGCGTGCGTCTCAGCCCGGACGGCAAGTACCTGGCCGTCGGCGACGCCGGCGGCAAGATTCTGCTCTACTCCACGGCCGACCACTCGCTCGTGACGTCGCGCTGGACGTTCCACACGTCGCGCATCACGTCCATCGCGTGGAGTGCCGACAGCCTGCGCGTCGTGTCCGGCGCAACCGACACAAACATCTTCATCTACAGCGTGGAGCGCCCGAGCCGCAACATCAAGGTCCTTGGCGCCCACAAGGACGGCGTGACCCAGGTCGCGTGGGCCGGCGACGACCGAATCGTGTCGGGCGGCGCCGAGGGAAGCGTCAAGCGCTGGGTTGTTAAATAGAGTCTGTGTATAAAAAGGAAAAGTTACTGTTAATTCGAGCGTGTTTAAAGTCTGTGCTAATTGGCCGTGCTAATTGGCCGCGCTGTTAGAGTGCTGCTGGCCGCGCTGTTAGTCGTGCTGTTGGCCGCGAGAAAAGAGCCGTCCTGTGGGCCCTATTAGTGTCCATTCAATTCGTCGCCTGGCCGCGGCACCTCGCGCCGTTCATAGCAGCCCGCCGCCGCGCCTGCTGCAGGAGGACTGGCAGCACCTCCATCGTCTCCCGTGCCATGTAGGGCGATCCGGCCGCTTTGGGCCGCCCGCTGCTCGGCTCAACGTGCTTCATGGACGTACTGTTGAAATCGGGTGCCTCCATTGAGTTGTCTGAGAGTTCTTGTTTGTAGGTGGGGTGTGGCCCAACCCCGTAGCTCCAAGTCCCCCGGAATTGCCCCTCTGCGGCCTGGCAACGCTCCGCGTTAGGCAGGTCGTGAAGGCGGCCAGCCCTCGCCCTAGGATCCGGGAACTGATATCAACAATGCATACGCAGCGTGGTGGCGTGACTACACGCGCCACCGCCAGAATCGGTATACGACGCCCCGGTGTGCACAATGGTCAGTGCTGGCTACTATACGGCGTAATGTGTTCCTGGAACCCGCCAGGTCCGGAGACCACAGCGGCTAGTCGATCTAGCGACGATATACGGCTATCAGCAGGGGACCGTCGCGGCCCCCGCGGATCCACCTAATTTTTCAAAGCTCGTGAGCGACAAGCCCGATCGTCCGCACTCATGTTCCCGTCGCTCCAGAGGCTGGGCGGATACCTGTGGAAGATCCCGTACAAGATGTCGCGCCTCCAGAAGGCGCGGCAACGGAAGCGGCTGCGGGCCGTCGACAGCACAATTGCTACCGTTGCGGCAGGGCTGCGCGCCCAGGGCCAGACGGTGAAGAAGCTCGAGATCCTCGAGCAGACTCTACCCAAGGAGAGTGAGATGCCCGCACGCGATAAATACTGGGTGTTTGCCCGCTACGCGCGCGGTTACCGCAAGGGCGCGCACCGACAGCCCAAGTTCACGAAGCTGTCGAACCGCACAAACCCGCCCGGGTTCTAAGACCCGAAATGTACATAGCCGAAAAAAATGCAAGCAAAATAGTGTTATTAAATATGGATTAAATACCGGCGCACAGCAGGCGCCACTGTCGCTTGTGCTTCTATCGCTTGCGCACATTCTCCCACTGGTAGCTGACCTGGTGGTTCGGACCCACGATCTTCTTCTTGTCCCCCTTCTTCATGAGCTCGCGCTGCATCTCTGCCTCGTGGCGCAGCGCCGTCAGCTCCTTCTGCCGTTCAATGCGCTTGCGCAGCTGCCGCAGCAGCTCCAGCTTCTCCTCGTTCTGCTGCGCCACGCTGCTCAGGTCTGCCGCGGTCAGGAAGCGCGGATCCTCGAGTTGCTCCGCTCTTATGCGGTTCTCCCTGCTGTGCACGAGTTGTGGCAGAGTCTTAAAGTGCTTTGCCGCATCGAAGTCGCGCAGCTCCTGCTCGCTGTCCACAAACACCGTGTGCTGCCCGCGGCTCGGCAGCGCCAGCGTCTTCTTCAACCGCTCGATCTTCTTGCGCTCCTGGCTCTCCAGCGTGCGGATGTAGCCGACGTCCTGCGTGCGCAGCAGCTTCAGTGCCTCCTCGCTCAGCGGCTTCGCCGTGTGCTGCTCCTTCACAAGAATGCCGTCCTCTGTGCGCGCGCGGATCATGCCGTAGGCGAATTCGTCCTCGTTGGCCTGCGCCGCCTTCTCGCGCAGCAGCTTGAGGTGCGCCTGCTTGCGGTGGAAGTCCTGCGCGCGCTCCCGGTAGTCCTTCTTCTTCTCGAGCAGGCCGAGCTTGCGGCGGTCCGCCGGCTGCGCGCGCTCCCGGTGCTGCTTCTTGGCAATGTCGTGTGCTTTGAACATGGTGCGCCGCCTCGTCGATCCGGAATGGCCCGCGCGGTATCAGCCCGTTCGGTGAAATATATCCAGCGCTGGTGAAATAAAATAATTCAGGGTTAGGCCCACCCGCCGCCGGCTCACCCACGTCGACTCCCACCGCATCAAGCCGTCGCCACCCAACAGCCGCCGAGTAACGGCCGCCGTCTCCAGGATAGCGTACTCAACTACGTTAACCGCTCTAATCCAATTGAACACCTCCCGCCTGTCTAACCATATACGTCCTGGACGTGGGAGGGCGGCCGGGCCGCGAGCACATGGCGAATCGCATACGGCATACCGCTACTGGCGGCCGGGCCATCTCTCTGCGCGCAGACCATCATCTGCACAGCGGTCGGAAGTGGAGTGCTTAGCCCCGGGGGCCCCTCATGAATGAGGAATTAGTGCCCCAGGATGTCGTGACCGCGCTCATGATCGCCATCGCGCACCAGCGGTCCATCCTCCTCACGTTCCGGTTCCACTCGCGCGACGTCATCAACAAGGTCGAGGCGGTTGTCGAGCTGCTCACGGGCCGCGACTCGCCCAACAACGTGGTGGCGTGCACGCCGGACATCACCTGGCCCGTGCTGGCGGCGAAGCTCGCGGGCTGCGCCGGGTCGGCCGTCGTGCTGCGCAAGATCGAGCGCCTGAACCGCGACGTGCAGATGCACCTCGGCTACACGCTCATGCAGCGCCCGGACAAGGAGCCGGCCGCCGTCGTCGTGGGCACGACCGTGCACCCGCCCGAGCGGATGCACCCGACGCTGCGCAAGCTGCTGCTGCTGAAGCAGGATGTCGATCTCAGCAACGAGCAGCTCGTCATGGTCGAGATGCCGGCCGTGACCACGGATGCCATGCGCGAGAAGATGCTAGCGCGAGTCCGGGACGGTGTTGGCCGCGTCACCATTGTGCCCGAGCTGCAGCGGTACATGGAGGACATTGTGCTGTTTGTGCGCGCGCACCGGCTCGTGCGCGGCGGCCTGGCGCCCCAGGCCGTGCGCGACTTCCACCTCGTAGTGCGTACGCTGTGCGTGCTGCACGAGCAGCGCTTCGCGACGCCGATCATCATCAAGCGCGCTGCGCGCCTCGTGCTGCCCCTGAAGCTGCGGTTCGTGAGCCCCGAGGACGAGCCCAGCCTGCAGTACGGCGGCGACCTCGACACCGTCAAGGTCTGGATGCGCCAGTGGGACGGCGACGTGCTCGTCGAGTCCGTGCTCGGCGAGGTCCCTGTGCCCTCCTGAGCCCTGGGGCTGCTTCGCACCTTCAATGCCAGAACAACCTTCGATGCCAGAACAAGTTCACGACTCCTAACGGTAAAAGTGACTGGAGGGCCAGTGCGATAACAGTGCGTTTACGACTGGCCAGTGCGAGCCTTAATCAAAATCCTCAAACATTAAAAATTAAACCTGAATTACACTAGGCCTACGACGATATCTCCTTCTCGGTTGCCGGTCCCGCGTCGAAATAGCCCTCGATGGCGGGAAACTGCGCAACAAGCGGCACAAACGGCTCCTCGGGAATCGCGCAGCACAGCAGGCCTATGGAGCGCCACGCCCGCGCCGGCGTCCGGCACCGCACGCGCGCCTTCTCAACCTCCAGCGGCAGGTGCTGGGCAAACCGCAGCGCCGCCTGCTGCCGCCGCTCCTCCTCGGAGACGCCGCCCGTACGGGCCGCGTCAAGGAGCTGCGCAGACCGGCGGCTGTTCTCGGCACGCAGCGCAAGCACCTCGGCCTCGACGCGCGCCCGCTCCTCGGTCTGCTCCACCATCGCGTCCAGCTTCAGCAGCTCCGCTTGGTACTGCTGGACGCGCCGCTCGCGGTCGCTCTTGATGCCGGCCTCGCGCTTCAGCTCAATGGCAAGCTCCTCCTCGACCTTGGCCAGTTGCGCCTCCCACTGCGACGGCAGCGCGTCCGCGCCGTCCAGCAGCGCGTCGGCCGCGTATGCCGCGCGCGCCTGCGGCTCGTACATGTCCTCGTATATTTTGCGCAGCGTGCTGAACCGGCCGCCCTCGAGGGTGGCCTCAATCTCGTCGGCCAGCTGCCGCGGCCTCAGCGCCATCTCCTCCCCAAAGCAGCCCGCCGGAAGCGAGCGGCGCGCGCGTGACGTAATAAGGCCAGCCGGCGGTGTGGTCCGAAAGACAGAGAGAGGATTTGGCGCTTGCTGAATTTTTTTCACACAGGACAAAAGGCAGGCAGAAGGCAATGATCAAAGACGCCCAGGGAAACACGGTCGAGACGCCGGTCCCGGTCTGGATTCTCGCGCCGCACGAGGACAAGCAGATCCGCGCCGACTGCCAGGAGCAGGCGAACAAGCAGTGCGCGCAGCAGTTCTGGAAAATGGGCGAATGTACGGCCCAGCACCAGCTGCTATTCTCGTGGTACTGCTCCGACCTCAAGAAGGAGCTTCTTGATTGCGTCGCCTACTGGGGCTCCAAGGACCAGTACATGAACATGCGCGAGCGCTACATCGAGACGAAGCGCAGCGAGCTGAAGAAGGAAGGGAAGATATAGGCCGAATTCCCGCTGTACATAACAAGGCTGTAAAAGGAAATTAATTGTAACGCACACCGCTCGGGCACCAAGATGCGAGGCCGGACCGTTAGTTAAGCAGGCTGTTGCGGCGTTTGTGGGGGAGTCTGTAATTTACGAGGCGGCAGTGGCGTGTGTGCGCATTCACCGAAGTGCCAACTCGCCGGTCTCGTGGAGCTTATAGTTTCCACTGGGCAACCAGCCGGCGGACGAAGAGGAAATACAGGTTATAAGTGATGTTGTAGGACTGCATTATGTAGTAGTGGTGATGAAGCTCTCACGGGCACGCCCACGAACGCCCACAACCTTGTTCGAATATTAATGCCACTGTTCCTGTACTGAAAGTCTCATGAGTATGCAACGTTATGCAGGGCGGCGGCACCGGGACTCGGTGGGTTTCGGCTGGGGTTTGCAGCGGTGCGAATGGCACCCCGCGGATTCGAACGACCGTTGGACCCTAAGCCTGGACGTTGGGCCGGCCGACCTCGATGAATTTGCGCACTGCGGCGCCCGCCTCCGCACACATTCCTGCTGCAACCGTGCGCTTGCACGCCATCCGGAATTGCTACGCTCGCTTCTGTCCGCCCATTTGCGAGCGAGGATTCGCCACCTCTATTAGCACGCTGAGCAGTAACAGCAGCAGCAGCACGGCAGCCGCCCACGGCGGCACCCACCCTCGGACCGTACCCTAGTGCGCACGAACCCGCCATTCACAGCACTACATTGCAGCACCAGCGCTACCGTCCAACCCCGTCTGTCGGCTCGATGCAAACTGGGAGTCTGGGGGCCCGCCGCACTCGGGTACTGCCCCACACTGTTTGCGGGCGGGCCAGCTCCCTACGGCACGAGCCGGCGTCTCTCGGTGGGAGACCGAGCCGGTCTGGAGCAACCCTACGTCCAGATCGAATCACCTCAGCCACCCGCTCGTCGAAACCTCACTAACCTCTTCCACCCACCACACCCACCACAGCACGGACCAAGCGTTTTCCGCACAATGGGTATCACGAAGCGTCCTGGCCGCCGCACAGGGGCCGCGGCACGGCCCGCGGGGGGCGCTGTGCAGAAGGCCACGTTCGAGACGAACCGCAAGAAGAAGGCCGGCGTCGACGACCTGACGCTGCTGTCGCAGATCACAAACGAGAGCATTGAGAACAACCTGCGGGAGCGATTCTTCAACCAGGAGATCTACACCTACATTGGGCATGTGCTGATCTCGGTGAACCCGTTCCGCGACCTCGGTATCTACACCGAGGAGGTGCGCGACTCGTACAAGGGCAAGACGCGGCTCGACATGCCGCCGCACGTCTACGCCATTGCCGAGTCGATGTACTACAGCATGAAGTCCTACGACGAGAACCAGTGCGTCATCATCAGCGGCGAGTCGGGCGCGGGCAAGACCGAGGCCGCGAAGCAGATCATGCAGTACATCGCCTCGGCGTCCGGCCAGTCCACGTCGGCCATCTCGAAAATCAAGGACATGGTGCTCGCCACAAACCCGCTGCTCGAGGCGTTCGGGTGCGCCAAGACCCTGCGCAACGACAACTCCTCGCGCCACGGCAAGTACCTCGAGATCCTCTTCAACTCCATCAGCGAGCCCGTCGGCGCCCACATCACAAACTACCTTCTCGAGAAGAACCGTGTCGTGAGCCAGGTCCGCGGCGAGCGCAATTTCCACATCTTCTACCAGTTCACAAAGGGCGCTCCGCAGAAGTACCGCGAGCTCTTCGGCATCCAGACGCCGGAGTCCTACACCTACACGTCGCGCTCTCAAACAACGTCAGTGCCCGGCGTCGATGATACTAAGGAGTTCGCCGAAACGCTGCATGTCATGGACGTCATCGGCCTCAGCGACGAGGAGAAGGACAACATCTTCCGTATTCTGGCCGCTATTTTGTGGATTGGTAACGTCGACTTCATCGAAGACGACAACTCGGTCACCACCGTTGCCGACCCAAGCGTGCCGGCGTACGCCGCCTACCTGCTCCACGTCAGCGCCGAGGACCTGGAGCGCGCGCTTACGTCGAAGGTCATCGAGTCGCGCTTCGGCTCCAGCGGTGGCGAGTCGTTCGAGTCGCCGCTCAATCGCGTGCAAGCGCTGGCAACCAGAGACACGCTGGCAAAGGCAATCTACAACAACTTGTTCGAGTGGATCGTCGAGCGTGTCAACCAGTCACTGAAGTCGCAGGGCGAATCTCAGAAGACTATCGGTATCCTCGATATCTACGGCTTCGAGATCTTCGAACACAACTCGTTCGAGCAGCTCTGTATCAACTATGTGAACGAGAAGTTGCAGCAGATCTTCATCCAGCTTACGCTGAAGGCCGAGCAGGATGAGTACGTCGCGGAGCGCATCCAGTGGACGCCCATCGACTACTTCAACAATGAGATCGTATGCGAGCTAATTGAGGGAATGCGTCCTCCGGGACTGTTCGCGGTCTTGAACGATTCGTGTGCCATGGCCCACGCCGATTCGGCCGCCGCCGACCAGAGCTTCGCCATGAAGCTGGGCATGCTCGACTCCAACCCCCACCTTCAGAACCGCGCCGGCAAGTTCGTTATCAAGCACTACGCTGGTGATGTGACCTACGATATTGAGGGCATCACCGACAAGAACAAGGATACGCTGAGCAAGAGCATCACGCGCCTTATCGCCAGCTCGCAGGACCCTTTCTTCGTCCAGACCTTGTTCCCTGATGCGTTCGAGCCTGAGGACAGTGGTGCTGGACGCCGGAAGCGGCGGGCAACTGCCTCGGACAAGATCAAGACCAGTGCTAACGACCTTATGGAGACCTTGCATCGATCGCGGCCCTCATACATCCGTACGATCAAGCCAAACCAGAACCGCTCGCCCACTGAGTTCGACTCCCAGGCCGTCCTACACCAAGTGAAGTACCTTGGTTTGCAGGAGAACGTCCGCATTCGTCGCGCTGGCTTTGCATACCGTGCTCCGTTCGAGAAGTTTGTGGAGCGCTTCTATTTGCTCAGTCCCAAGACTGGGTATGCCGGTGACTATGTCTGGCAGGGCGATATCAGGGAGGCAGCTCTGGAAATTATGGCTTCCACCGGCATTGAAGCACGCAACTGGCAGATGGGTGTCACAAAGATCTTCATCAAGGAGCCTGAGACTGTCTTCGAGCTCGAGAAGATGCGCGATATGTACTGGCATCGCATGGCCGCCAGAATTCAGAAGGCGTGGCGCAATTACTATGCCAGAATTATAGATTCTGCTGAGATTCTGCAGCGTGCAACGAGGCGGTACCTGGGTGTCGAGGTGACGCCAGATCTGCCGCCGCCGGAAGATAGCTTCTTGGGAGGCCGCAAGGAGCGCCGGCGTTACTCGCTTCTGGGCCAGCGTTCGGCCTATGGTGACTATCTTGACGCCAATAATCGCCAGGGTTCTGCTGGTGGCTACCTTGTCTCTTCAGTAGGTATCAACGAACAGATTGTGTTCTCTTGCCGCGGCGAGCAGCTGTTTTCGAAACTGGGCCGCTCGTCTCAGCGACTGACGAGAACCTTCATTCTGACCCCTTCGAAGTTTTACACTGTTCGTGGTGACCTTTTGCAGGGGCGCCTGGTCTATACAATAGAACGGACGGTTTCTCTGGGTGCAATCGCCGGTATTTCCATGTCGCCATATCGTGATGATTGGATGTTCATCCACACGGTTTCGCGCGATACGTCCGATCTTATGATCGCGACCATTTTCAAGACCGAGTTGGTGGCTGCTCTTAACAAGCCAGTGAACATTGCTCCCACGATTCAGTACATGAAGAAGCCCGGTAAGAACGCTTCCGTCAAGTTTGTGAAGGAGGCTCACAGCACTGCCCTGTACGACACGTACAAGAGTTCCACTGTGCACGTTGCGCCGGGACTTCCTGGCAACACGCAACGAGAAGAGGTTCCACGGAACAAGCTCGGGGGTGGCGGCGCGGCCCCTGCTGCAAAACCGCGGCCACATCCATCGTCGGGCCGTCCTGCTGCAACCTCGCGCAGTGTGCCGCAAGTGTCCGACTCGTACCTTAGCACGCACGGCAAGCCACCTTCAATTCCAGCCCGTGTGGGACCGGTCGAAGCGAAGAGATATTCCAGCGGCAATGGCCAAGCGCAACAGTCGCCACCACAGCAGCAGCAGCAGCAGCAGCAGCAGCCGTTCCAACAGTCCGCCCCTAGCCAGCCTCAGTATGCGCAACCGGTGCAACAAAGGCCGATGGCTGCACCGGCGGCTCCACCTCCGCCCCCGCCTCCGCCGCCGGCGTCGGATCCTATAGCAAAGGCTCTGTATGCCTTTGCTGGAAGCAACCCCAATGAAATGCCGTTGAGTGTTGGTGAGATCATTTACATTGACCAAGACTCAGGTAACGGCTGGACTTTGGCGCGTTCGCAGGATGGTTCGCAGACAGGTTGGGTGCCTACCAACTATCTTGAAAAGCAAGCTCCAGGTGGTCCGGATCTTGCACAAGGACTTGCGCAGGCACTTAACCAGCAACAGGTTCAGGGGCAGGCCATGGCTTCGGATTTGGCAGCTGCTCTGAAGCGTTTGTAGTTTTACTATTTCATACAGCAAGTTTTCAGGGTTTACCAGTAGCCGTTGTTTCTGGTTTTTATTTGAAATTAGGTTTTTTTCTAAGTGTGAATAAAAGAGAAAAGTATTATCCTGATAGCCGTGGCGCATTTACTTGCTTGAATTCTAGAGGTGTGGTATAAAAATATATAGGTATGGATGATGTATATGTACAAGATTAGGACGCGTCTACGCTGCCACCCTTGAAGCCTCCGAACGCTGCTTCAACTCGGAATCAACGACAACGGTACTGAATCTGTTGTCACGGCTATCAATATCCTCATCCAGCAGATTGGCATCGTTCAGAGCCCTCTTCGCAATCGGAGAAGAATTAAGGCGCTGTGACAGGCCCTTGATGGCATTCTTGTTCAATTTATGGCTCTTGAAACTCTCCACGAGGTAGGGTACGCGCTCGGCGTTGTCGCAAGCCTTGGCAAGCGACAGCCAGTCAAACAGTACAGGAGCCTTGAGCTTAAGAAGATGCTTCCACAACTCATCTACACGGGGAATGTCGCATTGCTCAATAGAAAGTTGCTGAGACGAGTTCAAAAGAATGCGCACAGCATCAAACTCCATATCTGGTACTGCGGGGAACAGTTGCTGCAGCTCGACGATATACTCCGGAGCCGTCCAAGTCTTAGATACCATACTCAGAACGGTGTTGAGTACAAGTTGGTCCTGGTCCTTATAGATACGTTCAATAAGTGCCTTCGCCTCCTTGGTAGGTCCCGTAAGGGCAAATTCCTGCTGCACCACGCACTTAAGGCACTCAGCCACGAGGTTAATGCAATTTGGCACCCCGTAGTCATGCTTTTGAGTTTTCAGGGAGTACATAGCCCGCTCGTATGCACTGACGACCCGATTGACATCACCAGTGCCGCTGTAAAGGTGCTTTAAATAGCTGGCGGCCGCACTGGGATGGAGGTTGATAAACGACTCCTCGGACACAGCCGCCTCAAAGAACACATCAGCAATGGTGATGTCAGTGCACTCGGTGAGAATGATATTGTGTAGGCGAATCAAGCTTGTCTCCCACCGCGTGACGTCATAATGATCGCACATCGAAGCGTACATCTTCACAGCATTAGAGTACTCCTTGAATCTCAGGTAGCCAATTGCCAGCGCCTCGTCGGCCAGCAAGTAGCGGCCATTGCGTTCTGTGGTTTCCTTGTAGGTGTTCTCAAAGTCCTGCAAGGAAACAACGCTGGGATCACTGGTTCGCAGGGCAGCACTCACCACACGAGGGTCCTGTAGCTTTTCGACAAGCGTATTGTTGCTGTTGCTCGAGTCAGTGGGCGGCGTGCTCTTCAGCTTCTTCCACACCTCCGATGCCTGCGCATGCTTCTCCATTGTGCTAAATGCGGTCAGAAGATAGGTGAGGGCGAAATGGGACGCGTAGCTGCGTCCTGCAACAAGGTCATCAGCAATTTCGTTCAGGTACTTCGACAGAACCTCGTTCTGACTGCCCATGATCTGTTGTCGTACCTTAGAGATGACGGGCTTCAGCACCTGCGACCGAAGTCGCAGGATCTGCAATATGGCGTGGATCGGCTCGCTTGCGCATACGTTACCTTCAGTGTCGCGGTACCGCCGGTAAATTTCCATCATGGCATGAACGTGCACAAGATTCTGAACGTCCTTCAGGTTCAGTTTCGAGTCGATGTGGGACTTCACGCGCATTAGCTCGCTCTTCATCGTCTCGTTTATCGTCTTGTTTGACTGTTTTTTGAGTTCGGCGTTCTGCTGCGGCTGGCTTGCGGCGTCGCCGTTACTATTAATGGCCCGGTTCGCGGCAGCTACGGGGTGGCCGCTGTTGTTGTTGGTGTTACTTTGGCTAGTGGTGGCACTAGAGAATCTTGCCCGCGCAGCACCCTGCAGTGCAGGCAGTATGGGCACCCTGAAAGCCCTGTTCATGTACAGTGCTACGGCTGATCAGAGCTTGTCGTATTAAGCGAAACACGATCTTCAATTCAGGAATGGAAAGAGTTCTTTCAGACGACCTGAGCGACTGAGTAAGGGAGCCGGGGTTATGACTAATGCAAAGCAGTGGCGGCCCGATCGATGGTCCGCCGAAGAAGACCATCATCAGGTTGATAACCACTACCAACACAATAGCGAACAAATAAGAAGCTTGGCAAAGAATAAATAGGCATGACAAGTCAAAGTTCCACAGAACAGTATAACAAGAAAAAAAAGATACGCGCAAAAAAATAAAAACTATGTGAAGAGAAAATTCAGGGTAATAAAAAAGCAGTAGATACGGATTGGTGACTCGCTACAACTCTACGACTTCTTGATCCGGACGATAAGCTCTCGAGGCCTCGCGAGTCTCACCTCATCCCAAGCCAGTCGCTGCTAGTGCGCGCCACATGCTATGGGTGTCGGGTCAATTCGTCAGAGGCATCATTGAAAGGGAATCGTGGGGATCGTTGAACATGGTAAAGTCACCGGTTATACCAAATGTCGTAGACGGCGTAAAGAAGGCGTCGGGGCCATCAATCGCCGCACGGGCATCGGCCAATTCCCAAAGCTCATCTATTGACGCTGCAGGTCAATAAAAGGGGGGTAGGAGGTGAGCGCAAGGAGGATGCAGTGGGCGTAACGCACTCTAGTCAGGCTTCTGTGGTCCAGCCAACAGAAACTCGCCAACTAGGTTGTCTAGCACACAACAAACTCCTCACGAGGTGGCGTCACAGCTGCTGGATGACGCGACTTCGATGAGCTTTCGGGGTTGGCCAATACATCCGTGGATGCAAATAGTTGCGACTCCATCGCGAGATTGGAGTCTATCGTATCCTCGTTCAACGTGGACAGGAAATCAGGGGAATGGGGAATTTCGGGAGAGTCGTCGCTGCGCTGGAGAAACAGCGCATCAGGACTGGCGCAGTCATCCTCGAGCGATGGCGCGGGAGAGCTTGCCAGGTCCTTTGAATCAACAGAGGGTAGCGGACTCAACGAGTCATTCTTTTTCGGAGTGCCGTCCCACGCAGGTGAGACAGACAAGCCGCCCCTGCCAGATATAGACCCGAGAACACTGTTGTCTCCCGACGAGCGGGCGAGCATTAGAACTGATTCTAGCTCGGCGACCTTTGCCTCGAGTTCCTGGCAGCGCTGGGCAGCGCTTCGCAGCTGGGTGTTTTCTGTCTCCAGTTGCGTGCACTTGACTTCCAGCTCCTCTAGGTGCTTGCGCTTTTTCTCGCGCGAAGCATGCGCTGCCTGTCGGTTGCGCATGACGCGCTCGATGCGGCGCTGCTCCTTCTCTTCCTGGGTCTTAGCGCGCTTGCGCGGTGGCAACCCAGCCCCATTCGCCGACGAGGCCTCCGAGTCCAGCTCGTCGGCATCTCGCTTCATTCCGTTAAGCGGGGAACTGCTGGTACTTTCATCGTCGGTATGATCACAAAGGGTCAATGCCGCGTCACTCACCTCCTCCTTGACAGCGGCGGGCTGTGTCAACGTCTGATTGAAAGTTTCCATTCTCTCGTTCCTCGCTGCTTTAGATGCTGTTTACTGCTTGTAGCTTCAGTTGCTTCTACGCCGTACCCCGAGAGAAGGGGCATGCTATATATATATGCTGCGTCGGGATGTATATTATATAAGCTGCAGCGATTAAGAGCACATATACGGGCGGGGGATACGTTCTCCTGAGATTAATTTCTGCAAGTGCCCCAATCTCGAGGGGCTTTTCCGTGTAGTGGCTGCAGGCTTGGCGTCCCCAAGGGTGGCGCCGTAAATTTCACACCAGCCCCGCTTGCGAAATTTCACGAAATCTTCTAGTCCAGTTTATGCTAGGATGCAGTGCTAAATTTCTATATTAGGTTGTCGAGCGTCGACCAAACTTTCTATCCGCATGTGTCGCCGCTGGTGGTCCCTCGAGCCTTCTCATGAGGCATCTTTGCCGTCACCCCTGTGCAGCGATTAAAGTCATCGGAGGCAGCACATGCAACGACGTGCTCGTAACGTTAATTGGGAATTGTGCTATTTTTACTAACGAGGACACTAGACGTATGGTGCGGCAGCCGGCTGCAATCAAGCGGCCCAGCCGCGCCTCCTATGCACGTGACGTGCGGGCTGAGCGAGGCAACGATGGCAGGACGACGTGCTTTGCGACATATGGCCAAGCGAGGCGCTCCACGCGCGTTATTCTGCCGGCTGCAGCCACCAAGGGTTTTTGTCCAGGTACAGCCTGCGGCTGGGTGTTGAGGCGTGATTGTGTCGCTGGTCACACAGCGAGTTTTGCAAGCTCCCTGGATGAGTTTTCGACATGCGGGAAGCGCGTAATTGGCCCTCCGTGAGCCTAAATGCGACGCGACGTCAGGATTCTCATGCCGCGGGACAGCAGCGTGCTCACGTGAGTTTGTTTACATTTCGAGCGTACGGTGCCAAAGACTTTACTGTGCGCCGGCGACAGGAAGTGAAACAGGATCGGATCTATCAAAGTCGATGGTGAAAGCGCTGTTCATTGGCACAATCTGAGTCCTATGAGCACCCGGGCTGCATCCATATCTGAGCCGGTTTCCGAAGTGTCTTCAATAGCGTCGGATCCCTCGTCGCATGACGGCCTGATTCAGATCCAGCAGTTTGGAGGCGTGCACAACGGCTTTGACCTGCTGCAGGGCAGCAGCGACTCGAGCCATGACGGCGACCCTGGGCAGTCGCAGGCGAGCGGGCTGTCGCGCTACTACGATGCGCTCAGCGAGGCAGAAGACGCTGCGGAGATCGACTCCGACGAGCTGTCCATAGAGCAGTTTCGTGAGCACCTGAGATCGCCTTCGCCGGCAACGGGCTCGGGCCTTGTTGCCGTGACGCCAATTGCGCTGCCGCACGCGCGGCGGCACTCGGCCCTGCAGTCGACTCTGCAGTCGCCATTAACGCCGACCCCGGCAAGAACCGCGGCAGGAACCGCGGCCACGTCCTCATACATGTTTTCGCCCCAGACGCCGCGGCAGCGCCGGGGCCCGCGTGCAGTGGCGCCGCCCCCGGGGCAGCCACCACCAGAGCGGCCTGAGCGGCCATTGGCGGATTCTGAGATCGAGGAGGTGGCTGCAGCATACGACGCGCCGCTGCGCGGCCCTGTACCGCCGCCTCCGCCGCCGTCATTGCGCGCACCGTCCCTGCACGCGCAGCGAGTGCGCACCCACAGAGCGCGCGCGTCGGTGCAGTCGTCGGTGTCGTCCGGCGGGGGGCTCCTGCCGCTGCAGCTCGGCCAGCCGCGGCAGCCGTCGGAGAGCCGAAGCCTGCAGTCGCAGGGCAGCCGCGTCAGCGACGAGGGCCACATCGAGCCCGAGCGGCGGGTGCAGCAGCAGCCGCTGAGCTACCTGAAGCGCTCGGGGCGCGCGGCGCACAGCCGCGGGCAGTACCTGGCAGGGCTACCGCGGCTGCCGTCGCTGCCCACGGCGACGTGCTCGGGCGACTTCGAGCTGGCCAAGCGCGACGTGTGGGGCCGCAGGCAGGCATCGCCGCGCACGGCGTGGCTGGTCCTCGCACTGTGTGCGGCGTTTCCGCCGCTGTGGCTGCTCATCAGCGCGGGCTATTTTGACGGCGTGTGCGGCGTGTTTCCGCGGCCGGCCAAGCTGGCTGCCCTGGCGCTAGCCCTCGTCGTGTTTGCCGCCGTCATTGCCCTTGTCATTGTTTTTGCAATTGTTCGAACATGAAAGCTACTCTATTTATTACTATTCCCGCACCGCGTCGCGGGTCCTGTGCCTCGCTGCTTCGTTCCATAGCCGTTGCCAGCCTCTGGCTGGTCTGGCTGTCTGGCTGTCTGGCTGTCTGGCTTTAATTCCACCTTTTTTTATTTAATTAAAGAAGCCTGACCAACAAAAAAACCTAACATTTAAAGAGACCGGATTCCAGAACGTCTAATGCTAACCTTCGTGCGTACTAACCAAGGGTGGCGCGGTAGGCAATGCGGGCGGAGCAGATCCAGAACCGCCCCGTTAATCATCAGTAAGGCGGGGCACACAAAGCGAGGAGGAGGGGCAAGCTAGCGCACCCGGGGGAGAGGAAGACACAGGAGGTGCTACAATATCGCGCATCCCACGCCCAGGTCCGTGCGCGATGTTGCACCTCGGCGCGTCTGTTCTCTGTGGCTGCGTTTTCCCCGCGCGGCTAGGCCCCGAGCCCGGGGCATGTGCTAATCCCACCGGTCGAGAGCGGTGGCCGATGTCGCATCGTAGCAACCCCGTACCCTGGGCTCCTTACCCCCGGCAGTCGACGGACGTCAACCACACTTGTATCCGTCGGAGCCGGCCTAGTGAGGTACCTGTGAATCCGGGGATGGGGAATACGACGACCAAGGAGAGTCGGCAGAATTCGCCGGGCCTGGCTGCATCCGACCTATTTCCTCCCGCTCTGCGGCCGCGGGGCGACCGCGGCAATGGCGTGGCCGCGGAGCAGCGGGCGCCGGCCGGCAGCAGCGCGCACGGATCGCCGTCGCACCACCGCCGCCACTCGGGCCACCACACGGGCAGCCACGGGGGCCACCACACGAGCCATAGCCGGGCAAAGCATAGCGGTTACAAGATGATAGTCGATCCAAACGAGACGGTGGACGGCGGGTACCTGTTTCCGCAGGGCGTGTACCAGGGCACACAGGACTTCAAAGTGTCCGTCGTGCGCGAGATGATCATCAGGCGGCGCATGGCGCCGTTCTACAAGGGATTGGACTCGATAGACCCGGGCTGCAGTGACGAGGATCTGCTGGCGCTGCTAGGCCAGCCGCCGGCGCCTGAGCACCCGGAGTCTGCCGCGGTCGGGGCGCCGGCGTCTCCGCCAACACGAAACGCGGACGCGCCGGGGCCACCGACGAAGACGCAGCAGATCTGGCTCTACCGGAACGTACACGAATGCCCGATCTGCTTCCTCGTATACCCGCGGCTGAACGCCACGAGGTGTTGCGGCCAGGATATCTGCACGGAGTGCTTTGTGCAGATCAAAAGAAACCCCCCGCATCCGCCGTACACGTCCATTGAAAGCAGCGAGGCCACGGACGTGCTCGAGCTTGTGTCGGAGCCGTCGTGCTGCCCGTACTGCGCGCAGCCCGACCTCGGCATCATCTTCGAGGCGCCGCCGTTCGAGTGGGGGCTGCCGTCCAGCGCGGCGCAGTCCGGGTCGAGCGCGAGCGGCAGCGCGCGCTCGAGCCCGGCCATCGCGAGCCAGAATTTTGGCGACCCAGAGCATGCGGGCAAGACTGCAACGCCGACGAGCCAGCGGCGGAGGCGCACGTCCGTGCCTGCTTCGCATCCCTCCGTGGTCACGGTGGACATGATCCGCCCCGACTGGGAGGACAAACTAGCATCTGCGCGCCGGCGCCTTGCCCGCAAGTCCGCCGCCGCCCGCGTCCTGCACCGCTCGGCGCTCATACCCAACGACGACGGCCAGGAGTCCTCGGCGTCGGGAGGCGATTCCACAGCGCACGCGGAGAGCCAGCCCCGCACGGCGACCCGGCACCGCCGCGACTCGTCGCTGGCCGACATTGTCGAGGCCTCGCGCAGCATGAGCTACGCGCAGACCCGCGCCCTCGAGCGGAAGATGATCGAGGAGGCCATCCAGGCCAGCTTGCAGCAGAATTAGTCCTACTGATCGTTATATTTATTGTGTATTTTAGATCTGCGTCGTTGGGCACGCGAGTCGACACGCGGCAAGGGGCTTGGGGACGGAGGTCTATATGAGTTTACGGAATATGTTTCTCGACAGCTTTAGCCGCGTAGATCGGTGACTAGAACAAGCCCTGCGCGATGTGCATATTATCCAAGGATGCCCTAGTGCTCAGCAGTTTCGGGCTCAGCAGTTTCGGGCGTGCGCGGCGTCCTGGAGTGCTCGTCAACCGCCTGGTGGGCCGGGGAGGTGGCGCCGGCGGCGGCGCCCATCCCCAATGGTGCATGCGCACGTGACCCCGAGTCGCCAGTGAGATCGCCTTTATTTACCCGACCGTCCTCTTCTCCGGCTCGGCCAGGACCAGCGCGAGGGCACATCCATACCGGGCTAGCGAGCGGCCGCGAGCGGGCATCAGATGAAGGCGTACGTGCACGATGGAATTCCCGGCGACCAGCGCGCGCCCCACAACAGCGGCACCACGGTGTCCGCGAACGAGCTCGAGGACGCGGGTGTCCTGGCGTACCACTTCCCGTCGGAGGCGGACGTCGACGCCCTGGCCGAGGCGCGCCACTACCGCAACCGCGACACGGTGTGTGTGACCGAGGAGGGTCTTGGCGGCAAGGAGGCGTACGAGCAGAAGCTCAAGATTTTCTATGCAGAGCACCTGCACGAGGACGAGGAGATCCGCTACGTGCTGGACGGCGAGGGGTTTTTCGACATCCGCGACCGCAACGACCGGTGGGTCCGCATCCTCGTCGAGAAGCACGACCTGCTCATTGTGCCGGCCGGCATCTACCACCGGTTCACGCCGACGGAGCAGGACTACATCAAGGCGCTGCGCCTGTTCCAGGACGAGCCGAAGTGGGAGGCCAAGCCGCGCCCCGACGGCGATCAGCTGCCGATCAGGCGCCAGTACCTCCAGGCCGCTTGAATCACTGTTGCCCTGGAACCCCTGCCTGCGCGCACGCCTCGATTCTACACACCGGGCCTACCCCTGCTAAGCCTGCGAGACCTGCTAGCCTGTTCCTAACCCGGGCCTGCTGCCCACCGCCGCCACAGACAAGCCCTGGGCTGGCGGTGGGTGCGTAGCCGGGTAGCTCCCGTTCCGTTGCGTGGCGTCACATGCTCACCAATGAACCCTATCGAGACTATGAAACGTAATGCACTCGTAAACTAGTTTGGAATGGGGCGGAGACGGCTCCACTTGCGCCATGTGCGGTAGTAGGGGTGCACGGCGAGAGCAAACAGGCCCGCTCGATCTACAAAGCAAATGCGGTGTGGGGAGAGGCGCTGTTGGTGGCGACAGGACACCAACCAGTCGTTTGCGGCAATAGAGACGCCGCACTCAGCCGGCGTTCGTGCGGCGCCTTGCTGCGGCTTTCTTTACTTGCTGCGGCGTTCGCGCTTGCTACGGCTGCCTCGCAGTTACGGCTGCATAAGAATAGTTTGAAATCTCATGGTTTATGCATACACCTGCAGATGTGCGGCTTTTTCCCCTAATATGGCCCCACCGGTAAATAAAGGAAACATAGTAACGACCTGGGCAGAGTGCTCGGCACGGTGACGCCAAATACTACTTCGTTTGTCGCCCCATTGGTGTTGAGCCGGTCGTCGCACGATCATTTAATGCCTGCCGCTGCCCTGCCGGCAGCTGTTGCTTTTGATCGCGGTGGCAATGCAGGAGGAGGAAGCCACCCTTGTTGTTTTTTTTTTAATTAAGCAGGGAACGGTATATTGCCGCGTGCTACCGATGATCGCCACCGTCAGGGTTCGCAAAACGGGAGCCCTGCGTCAAAGCAGAGAACAAGCTTCGGTGGGCAAGGAGCTACAGCGGTTTTCTGCCGCCAAATATAGCGTAAACAGTTCATTATAGAAGCGATTCAGTTACACAGCAAATCTGGTGCCTCTATTATTTCCGGGAAGCTATACTAGCTAGGCTTCACAGTCTTTGTGGCTGTACGTACCCTCCCGAAATTGCCGCAACTACCTAACCCTTGCTCCCTGCATAAGCCCTCGGGATGTTTTATGCTTTGTCAGCTGAGACGTATCGGCTCTCGCGGTGTGTAGGGCCGACAAGAAACCTGTGCACTGACCCGCATTCGTCATGCACGCATGTCGTGGTGCAAACCCTTCCTGCTCGAAGACTAGTTGCCGGATTGGTGTCTGCGTTTCCCCCACTTTTGCGCCTCTTAGGACCTGCATCGCTGACGAGAAAGCTCCCCCGGGCGAGACTACGTATCTCTCGGAGACAGTGCCGGTGGCGCGCAGCCAATGTGGAGAACCGCTTGCTGGTTCAAGCACCCCAGGATCATGACGGCTTCTGCATGCCGCAACAGGGTTTGTTCATTGTAGGGTCGGGGTTTCTCTACATCTCTGTCTGCGCGCATACGCGTGGTCAGGTTTCTGCGCTGAACAGGGAGGGGTGTGGGTTGGAAAAGGGAGGAGCGTCAGCCGCCGACGCGGGTGGGACCTTCTGGTGGTAAAAACGCACTGAACCTGGACTCATCCGCATCGCTCTAGAAACGACGCCCCACTGCATGTAGCTTAGGCCCGAAAACATACGGAACTTGAGAACACGCGGGCGCTGGAGTTGATCGCAGAGAACGAGAAAGTAAATTGGTTGATGTCGACGCTACCGTCACTAGCCGCAGCTCTGAACCAGAGCCAGTCGAACTTGTCGGGACGCACTGAGGCCTCTCTGGAAATCCACGGCGGTCCCGCGCGTGTGCCTGATGAGCGCGCGCGTGGCCCCGCCGCCGACTTGGAACATACGCCCCCTGAGGGATCCGCGGCAGGATCCGCGGCAAGCTCGCCGGAAAAATTCCCAGGCGTGGCAGATGATGCTCCTCCGGGGAGTGCTGCTGTCGAGGCGACCAATAGCCATGCTGGCAGGCCAGCAGCGGCAGTTCCCGAGTCGCCTAATGCAAGCAGCCTTGTGCAAGCAGCTCCACCCCCCAGCGCGGGCTCTGGGGCTCCGACGGGTCCGCCGGCGGGCCTGTCGACGACGGATTCCCCTGCGCACGCTCCGCCACAAGCACCATCAGAGGCCCGATCCAACGCCCGATCAGAAGACTCAGTCGAGGCCCCAGCCCAGGCCCCAGCGGCCGAGCAAACAAACCAGCAAATACACACACAAGCACAACGAGGCCCACAAATAGGCCTACAAGCAGGCCCACGAACAGACCCACAAGCAGGCCCACAAGCAGGCTCACGAACAGACCCACAAGCAGGCCCACAGGCAGGTCCACAGGCAGGTCCACAGGCAGGTCCACAGGTGCAAACAGCCGCGCGGGAAAACCCCCCGGCAACAGCCCCAGTGCATTCCCCAGTAGGGCCCTCAGAGGGGCCCTCAGAGGGGCCCTCAGAAGGGCCCTCCGTAGGCCCCTCCATAGGTCCCCCCACACAGCCCACGGTGGGCGCGGCGCTGGTGGAGTCTCTCGGTATGCCCTCCGTCGAGGACCCCATGCGGCAGTGTCCGCCAGCAAGCAAGCGGCCTCGAAATAGCGAAGAGCCGTTTGGGCTCCCGAAAAGCATCATCGACGCCGATCAGAAGGACAGATCCATGGACGACGCCGGCAGAGGCAGCACGAGCAGCACCGGCAGTGTCAGCACCACGAGCACAGCGGACTCCGACAAGGACCATGACGGCCCGCTCATTGCGTCGGTGAACGCAGAGGGTGATCCACAGGACTCACACGACTCCCAGGATGAGAGTGCCTCTACCGAGGAGGCGCTCATTGGGCGCCAGACCGACATGCTGGCGCCCAAGGCCACGGTCCCTGATCTGCGCCAGCCCTCCGTCACCAAAGACTCGAGCACGCTGCCGCCGATCAGCGCGCGGTCCCCCTCGGGCCGCACCACAAGTGGGCCGCTTCCGCCCACCAGCAGCATCAGCGGCGACAGCAGCAGCAACAGCAGCCGCGACCCTGCCGCAGGAGGAGCCGGCACCGGCGCCACCAGCACCACGACCAACAGCGGCAGCGGAAATGGTACGAACGGTGCTCCTGCGGCGAGCAGCAATGAGACCTTGCAGAATAGCAACGAGCGCAAAAGTGCCAGCGAGCAGCCGGCGGGCACGATGGCCCCGCTCGCGCCGATGGAGCCCATGGAGCTGAACAGCGGGTTTGGCGAGCGCAAGAAGCTGCCGCCGCTGAACGCAGGGTTCCCCACCGTGCCGGGTTTCCCTGCCGGCGATCCTGGCGCCACAACAATCATGCCGAATGCCCACGACTCGAACGGGAAGCCTATTCATAATCTACCGTCGCTAATAGAGAGCGCGCGCAACATGGTGGCCGACTCGCGGCGCCACGGTGGGAACCAGTTCAGCCCTGCGGGCACAAATATCATGGCCGAGATGTACACGCATCCTGGCAGCGGCGCCCCGTACCTGCATGGCGTGACGTCGCGGCGCGAGCGCACAGGCACCACAACCACGGCGTCACGCGCGTCCGGTTGGACCTACGAGGACCTGCCGAACAGCGTGGCCTCGCACTCCACGGCGGCAATCTACACGCCGCCCGGTAATGCCGGCCGCCACCGCGACCCACGGTTCAGCTATACTTATCCGCACGGCATGCTGTCGGGCCCGGCGGGCATTGTGCCCGACGGAGCGGAAGGCCTGTCCGGGCTGCCGTCGCGGTATGGCCAAGCGGCGCCGCCGCAGCCGCAGCCGCCACCACCGCTAGTGGCCATGACGGCTGGGGTCGCGTATCCGCCCGGCCATGGAGGCGCGCCGATGCACGTCATGTCGGCGCCGCCTGCGCCGCAGCCGCATCCGCCGCCTCAGGCACAACCGCAGCCACACGCACCGCAGCACAGCGGCGGCGGTGTCCCACAGCAACCGTATTCGGCCATTCCAATGATGTTCAGTCCGCAGGCGTACCCGCAGATAGCAGTGCCCGGCCATTATCAGTCCGAGACTGGCGGTGCGGTGGCAGCAGGGCCGTCGTCGTCGGGTCACCATTTACTGCACCCTGTGGGTGCAATGATTCCGCCGAGCCATGCTGGCCATGGCGGCGAGGGCGGCCCGTCGGCGCGGCAGCCATCGGTGCCGCCGAACGCGTCCGAGACGCGGACATACCGGTGCACGTACCCCGGATGTGACTGGTCGTTTGTGCGCTCGAGCGACCAGAAGCGGCACATCCGGTCGCACGAGAAGCCGTCGCTGCAGTGCCCGTACTGGGAGATCCATACGAACTGCAACCGCAAGGGCGGGCTGTTCTACCGCCTCGACGTGCTGAAGCGGCACCTGCGGCTCGTACACCTGGTGCGGCCGACCGACGGCACGGATGATGGTGGCAGCTGCCGCGTGTGCGGAAAGGTATTTGAGCACACGCGCGACTTCATCAACCACTGCGAGGCGTGCGCCGAGGCCGCGAAAGAGAAGATGCTGAGCGAGAGCCGGCAGATCGACGGCTCGTAGGCGGGAGCCGTCTTTCCTTGATATTGGTGCTTCCATTCCTCCCTTTATTTATTTCTGAACCAAGTGCCCACCGTGCCGAAGCTAGTCGAGATGCAGCTTGGTCCTCCATCGCAATCGATCGAGCGGGCAGGTTTTCGGCTTGCGGGTTCGAACTGGCTCTTGCAAGCACGGGTGAGGTCTCCTGGGGACGTTACATTTTTTTAGCTTTTTTTTATTTAAACAATTTATTGCCCTTAAGCATTCTTGTGTTTGGCCTTTTTCTTTCCTCGTTAGTTGAATCGCATGTGAGGGCTGGGCGGATAATCTGGGTGGGTCTCGTAATTGCCTTGCATATCTGCTGCAGTGTTAGGTAACCCCGGGCGCTTGTGGTTGCCCAGGGGTCTTCCGCTAAGACTTCGGTGACTACATAATAAGTCGTGGTAGGCCTGGCATCCTATGAACGAAATAGAATAAGATAAGCGGCGACGCGGCGACATAATTATTGCTCACCCGGAAGCGAGAAACGAGGAGCAGCGAATGGTGGGTGGGGCTGCGAGAGGGCCATCGTCCATGTGGCGGGGTTTGACGCGCTCCCCCCCCTCCCCCACTCGTATTTGGTCCGCCAGTAATCTGCACGCAGGATGCCGGCGATGCCCAGGGCCGTGTAAAAGCGCTAGTCCCGACCTCCCAGGGACACACCCCAGGCAGCCTCACTAGCCATGGCGCGTAGCTGGCACGTGCTGATTGTCGTCCGGCTAGTCAGGACGCGCGGGAGTAACACATAACCCGTGCCCTGACACAACAAACAATCCGAAACAAACAGTCTTTGTCGTCGCTGCGTGCCTCCTCACCACCAGGACGTCGAGCCGCGAGGATGAGGGACTACCATGTGGTCTTGTTTGGCACGAGCCGGACGGGGAAGTCCTCGCTGACCACGCGGTACGTGCACGGCTCGTTCCCCAGCACGTACGACCCAACAATTGAGGACATCTACACGAAGGAAGTCAGCGTCGACGGCGGCCGCGCGTCGCTGGAGATTCTGGACACGGAAGGCCTCGAGCAATACCAGAGCATGCGCGAGCTGTACATCCGCAACGCGGACGCCTTCATTCTATTGTACGACGTGACGAGCCGGCAGAGCCTCGAGGAGGTGCTGCCGCTCGAGGAGCAGGTGCGGCGCATCAAGGGCGCGGCGGCGCCGCTGCTGCTGGTGGCGAACAAGAGCGACCTGCTTGCGCACGACCGTGACGCGCAGGACCTGGCGCGGCTCGGCGCGAAGCTGGCGTCGAAGATGGACGCTGTGCACATCGTGGCCAGCGCGAAGCAGGACGTGCGCGTGCGCGAGGTGTTTGAGACGGCGGTCAAGCTGCTGCGCAAGCAGGATCCCGGCTACGGCCACGCGCGCGAGAACCAGAGCGTGTCGAGCGCGTCGATCGACGGCCTGCTGTTCACGCCGGCCGAGCGCGAGGCCCAGCTGCGGCGCCGGCCCACGCTGAAGGCGTCGATGCTGCGCATCAAAAAGTCGGTGGCCGGCCTCAAGGAGGCCAAGAGCATCCGCGGCATCCGCCGCGTTGTCTCGCGCGCGTCCTTCTACCACCACAACGATAGCAGCTCGCGCGAGCGCCATGCCCGGCCGGCGGCGTCTACGACCGAGCTGCGCAGCCCCATCGGCGAAGCCCCGAATACCACGACGACTGTGAGCAACAACAACAACAACAATCGCTCGAGCCAAGCCCCGAATGCCGCAGCGATCGTAAACAACAGCAGCTCCGTAAACAATGAGCCCCACGACGATCTCGCAGGGCCTGCCGACGGGCTCAACCACTCACCGTCGGTCAAACCAGTGCTGCAGGACAGCCTAACCCAGCTGCCCGAGATGCTGGACGTGTCGGGCAGCGGCGACGCTCAGCCCAGGAACAAGGGAGGTGTATGCGCGATCATGTAGAAACCCCAGCCCGCGACTCCCGCCGCCTTGCCCTGAGCATCTAGGGGAACGCACGATCTTTTTATTTTTTTGCGATGGCCGCTTCAGCCATCATTCCATCCTTTTCTAATGATTTCAGCAACCCGCCTCCTAATATCCGGTCATGACGCCTGCAACACATATTCCGGCCATCCCTTTAATAATTGCATATCCATAGCCGCGCGCTTTTTCGGTAATTTTATTCCCTCCCACCACCGCAATCAGACCTCCGCCTCTCCTCCTCCCCCAATCGCTAGTGCGTACCCCCTCGCCGTCCCCTGCCACCACCGGATTACTCACCAAACACTAAGCGCGCTGCCAATCTTGCTCTACGGCTTGGCCATCCACGCGGGGAGCGAACCCGAACCCGTTACAATGCGCGGTATGCATCGTGATATGACAGGGCAAACAAAAATGAAATAATTAGGTAGGCAAAGCATCGGGGGACCATGTGGGCCCAGGGTTGGTTGGGAGGCCCGAGCAATTATATAGTCGTGAATCCGCTCAGTTCAGCTTGCTCTCTCCATATTAGATCCGCAACGATGCTGCAAATAACACTAGCCCTTCTGGCGCTCGTGAGCGCGGTCGTCCAGTTCGACTTCGAGGTGGCAAACAGCCACCAGGTCCAGAAGCTGGCCGCCGCAAAGCACGCCGGACTCGGCAAGCTGAACCACAAGGTGCTGCGCCGCGGCGTCGCCGAGCTGGGCAGCAGCCACAGCGGCAACCACACGAACGGCACGAGCGTGAACGGCACGAGCTCGAACAGCACGAGCTCGAACAGCTCGGCCATCGAGCCGCTCATCAACGCATCCCTCACAACAAGTTACAACTTCTACCACGGCAAGCTGCTTGTCGGCAAGCCCGCGCAGCAGATCGACGTGCTGCTCGACACGGGCTCGCCCGTCTCGTGGGTGTACGGCCCGCAGGGCTCGTTCAAGAACGCCTCGCGCTTCTTCCCGAACCGCTCGTCGACGTTCCACAACGGCAACACGTCGTTCAGCGCCGAGTACGGCAGCGGCGAGTACCTCGGCCACTGGGGCACTGACCTCGTGTCGGCCGCCCAGTTTGTCGCGGGCAACTCCACCCACAACACCACGAATGCCACCTACGCCGTCCCCTTCGAGTTCGGCGTCGTCTCGTCCTTCGCCACGTCCGCCGGCGCGCCAGGCCTCCTCGGCCTGGGGCCCCACATCAAGGGCGCTGGCCCGCCCTCCTACCTCAGCCTGCCGGAGGCCTACGCGAAGAACAACGTCACGTCGTCTTCGGCATTCAGCATCTTCCTCGAGGAATCGGCGGGCCGATTCCTGTTCGGCGGCGTCGACCTGCAGTATGCCCAGCTCCCGTTCTACCGCTTCGAGCGCCCGAAGCCCAGCTACGGCTCCGTCGACGCCGGCACCCCCACGTCGTGGACCGTGTTCCTTGATACCCTGAAGCTGAACAACAACAGCGACTACATCGTGCGCGGCCACACAACCCTCGACACGGGCTCGCCGGTCAGCCTGCTGCCGCCCGGCTTCGTCGACCAGGTCGGCAAGCAGCTGAACATGACGAGCTACGGCCGCTACGAGACGTACTACGTGAACGGCACCGCCTCCAAGGCCCTCAAGAACAGCTCCGTCACGTTCAACATCGGCCGCTTCCACATCGACATCCCCGTCGCAGAGCTTCTCGTCCCCGGCGAGCTTATCTGGCTCGACGACGGCCCCCAAAACGTCACCGCCCTTAGCTTCATGGGCTCCCAGAACTATCTGCTCGGCGACTCGTTCTTCCGCCACGTCTACGCCGTCCTGGACCCGGCCAAGGGCGACGTCTTGCTGTCCCGCCGCACGCGCGCACGCACAAACGTCACCGTCGGTGGCCGCAACGCCACAAACGCCTCTAGCGTTATTCCCTTCACGAACCTGCTCAAAAACAGCTCGGCTATCCGCAACGGCACCGCCGCGGGCGCGGCAAACTCCACGGCTCTGCGCGTCACGTCGTCCGAGGCCTCGCAGCGCACCGGCAACGCTAACCTTCTCCAGAACAGGTACTTAGGTACTGTGCCGGCCGAGAAGGCGGCGTCGCTGACCGCGTCCTCCACGCAGTCCGGTGCCTCGAGCACTGGCTCCTCCTCTGCCTCTTCTACCTCCTCTGCTTCCAAGTCCAAGTCGTCTAACGCGGCATACAAGACGGCGCTGCCTCTTGGCGCCGGTCTGGCCGCTGTTGCCGCAGCTTGGGCTTGATCTCATTTGTTCTTTTTACCCCCCGCTCCCCTTTTTTTCAAAAGCAGCTTAATTGCATGCGCACATAAGTGCGGATCTCTTCGAGGACAAGTCCTTGACTTGTAAAATTCATACCCGGATCCGTTATCTCACCAAAATTTGGTGAACCACGTCACATCATCATACAGCAGACACAGCAGGTACGCTAAGCCTACAGGGTCATCACTCATTGGATCTATGAATTGTACATTCAATCAATTATTAAACCATTCATCTACCCCTATAATCATGAACCTTTTCTTTACCTATCTTCTCATTACTCGCTGCTCATTATAGTCTGTCTTGAGCTTAACCTGCTTCGTCTCTTATTCTCTCTGTCTACCCCCCTTGCCCCCACCCTTCTCGAGCTCCGCGTCCGTGCGTTCTTCACTCCCACTATACCGTCTGTTGAATAAACCGTCCCACGCGCGCGAGTTGGTGATCATGACGCAGTTCGACAGTGAGTTCCGTTCACAAATGTCCGCCATTGAGACCTCGTTGAAAGCGGCGAATCCAGATACCAACGAGCTGCTAAAACAGGTCGACGAGATCCAGCAGTCGGTAAAGCTCCAAATTGGCTCACTTTCAACCCATGATATCGAGAAGTACGACACAGCACTGCAAGAAACACGCGAAAAGATCTGGCGGTCCAAGAAAGCAAAACGGTTTCAATTCAAGTCTGGTCCCAAGGTAGCACCAAAATCGACAGACCCAATCAATACAGCAGCTGCGACCACCTCAGAGCGCTCACCGTCCGAAGCTGAAAAGAGGCGAGTTGTGTCTCTGAAAAGCGAGACGTTCGCAAACTTGAGCTTGGCAAACTTGGACAGATCCGTGATAATAGCGCCAGATATTACGGGCGCGCTGCACATCTTGAACGCTACAAACTCTATGCTTGTCATCCGGTGCGCGCAGTGCCGCATCCACGACTGTCGCAATCTCAGTATCCAGCTCGAGGGATGCACGAACCCGGTGATAGAGAACTCGAGTGCCATAAGGTTCTACGTTCCACACCCTGACATTGTAAATGTGTCGGACTTCAGCTGGATGCGCTCAGATACAAATCCTAATTACACTCTCGCGGAACTAGCTCCCCTCGCATCGTCAGTGCCCAATAAAGTTGCGGCATCATATACGCAGGACGACGCTAAAAGCCTCATGGAGTCCCTTTGACATTTGTACAAAAAAATAAATAGATTTTAAATTATTTCGTTTCGTTTTCGTCATCACGCGGGGGCGGAACGAACCAGGGAATGCGGCCACGGTTGAAGTCGTTAAGAACCGACTTCGCGACCGTTGGCTCATCGGGCTCGCCGCCCTTCAGCAGCTTACCCGTTTTGCGAGCAATCATCTCCAGAAAGTCGGCACTGTTCTCCCATCCCTTGATCTCATATGTTCGCTCCAGGTACTTGCGCTCACAGCGCTCCAGCAACGCCGGGATGAACTGCTCTGGGTTTGTGACGTGCTCAACACGCACCACTCCCTTGAACAGAATATCCGCTTCCGTATCCTTTGCGCTGGGAGGCACAATACCGGGGCAGTCAATGAGAAAGATCCTCTTCATCAGCGTGATGTACTGCCAGACCTTGGTTTCTCCGGGGATTGGGGCAACATTGCACACCTTCTTGCTCCGCAAAGTGTTAATGATCGACGACTTACCTGCATTCGGATAGCCGATCAAGCCAACGCTTATTTGCTTGCGGTCCTTGTGCAAGCTGGCAAATTGGCGAAGAACATTGATCAAACTTCCCTTGCCAAACGAGTTTGTGATGGACGAATGGAATGCTAAAGTCGGGTAGTCCTTCGATAGATGCTTGACCCATGCAGCCTGTTTGAGGGGTGTTAGTATTCTGTCGCGAGAAAAATGAAATGTCTGGCTTCTACTAAGAGAAAGGCTATAAAGTTCTCTTGAGAGAAACCTTTCTCTACTCTAAAAGAAGCCGTTGCCGCCACCCCAGAGGAGTCCAGAACGGACCCTAAGGCCCAGGATGCCGGTTTTGCTTTCCCAAAGCTGTAACAGGTGCATACTCATGGAGGAATATGTCCTTGACTTAACTTTGGAAACTTGAAAAAAGAATGGTTACTTACCGATACCCATGTGGGAACAAGATCGCACTTGTTCATCACAAAGATGAGGTGCTTATGAGGCGCCTCCTTCTTGATATACTGCTCAACACTGCGACACCGCGTGCCCATTGGATCCCGCGCATCCAGCACGTGGATAACAACGTCACTCGAGTCAATAACTTTGTACAGTTCATTCCAAATACGCTTCGATTGGCCTTTTGAGAAGATAGAGTCCTTTGCTGCCATAGAGAACTCCTCCTCTTCTTCCTGCTCTTCCATCTTCGTTTCATACAGATCATGATCCTTGTTGACCTCAGCAGCAAGGCCCTCGAGGCTAGACACGGCTACCCGCGGCTTCTTGCGCTGCTGTTTCGGTCCAAACGTGCTGGAGAAACTCTCCGTCTCCGTAATGTCTAATGTGGGGACCTTGGTATTCTCTTCAACCAAAGACATGGGAAGCTTGTTGCGGCGTAGAAGAACCTGGTAGCTGTCTTGCTGGGTCGCCTTCACGGCCTCACGGAAATGCTCAAGCGCGTCCTGCGAAATTACGCGTGTGTTACCGAACCAGCGTCGGTTTGGGTCCACTCGGGCATTGGGGACATCTGTGCTTTGTAGCGATGCCGACCTGGTGATGTCTCCGTGGGCATTGCGCTGGGCGCGTCCGCCTTTGAGCATGTTCAGCTTCTTCACCTTGGCCGCATCGCGGTAGAAGTTTTCTCCCTTGACGTGCAGATTTCCGTCCCGCAGAGCAGCGCTGCTGCCACCAGCCGAAGCCTCTCGGGTCTTCCGAGTCTTTTCCTTCTTCCCGATACTCATCTATTAGAACCGGTTGCGGACGCTAAGCCTGGCCACACACAAACTACAGCTGGCAGTTGGTTGGAATTTTCCAAAAAAAATTAAATAATCTTTTCTTGGCCAGCCGGATCAATCACACGTGACTACACCCGCACCGGTGCGACCGTTTGGACCGCCGTTGGCTCGACATAACACGCAGGAAGCACCGAGCGCCTAAAGAACAAGCAAAGAAAATGAGCCTAGTCCTCCCAATCCCTCTGCAGGAGGCTGTCGAATACTCCGCGACACCCTTAGTAGCCTAATAGTGTTATTGCTCCAGACGCGAGGACGTGGGCCAACGTTCCTTATTTATACGTGTTTGCGATTCAACCAATATTGTAGGTCTGACAGAACTGGTGGTACTAACTAATTGGTTGTATTTAACGGTGTGTTGCCGCACGAGCTGGGACGCGTCATCTCCATAGGTAATCCTCTGATCACAACCATGGGCATCATGTGCAACTCTTGATCGTCATGTCGTCGTCGGTGGTGCCTCTATTGGAGGCCACGCGTGCCTCAGATAGCGCGGTAAGGAGCCAGGCTGAAACGCAGATTAAGGCGCTGGTTCACGAGCACGTCGATGACTTCTTTGATGCGTTGATGCGCACTGCGGGGGACCCGCAGACCAGCGTTGCTGATGGGCAGAGCGCGCTGCTTGTTCTGAAGAACTGTATCGTGACATATTGGAGTCCCGGCTTTGAGCAATTCCAGGGGCCGCCATTGAAGCACGAGACGCGCGTGGCCGTGCGCCAGGGCCTACTTGCGCTACTGGTCGCAGCGCCCAATCAGAAAATACGCAACGCATGTGCGCTGGTAATTGCCCGCATTGGCAGTTTGGAGTACCCGGACCAGTGGCCGGACCTGGTGGACCGGACGGTGGCTATGCTCAGCGTAGACCCTGCTTCTGCTGAGGCATATGCCGGAGTCGCGCTGTTTAAGGAGCTACTTTACGAGACGCTACGCGAGGAAGACTTCATGAATATTGGCGAGTTCGTACTGCTGAAGCTGCTGGGAATTGCTCAAATATCGTCCAATGATGGGCGCAGACTGCTGGCCATCCAAAGCTTCCACGAGTGCATCACATTCCTGCTCATGGGTGACGACGACCAGTTGCCCGAGCTGGAGAGCGTTGCCATGCGGTTTATCCCGCAATGGATTGAAGTTTTCTGCCAACTATTCGCACAGGGTACTGCAGTACAGCCCGTTGACACGGAGCTGTTCAGCGAAATCGTGCTAACAATCAAGGAAATAGACTCTGCATTTCCGCAAATCCTGAGCCCCCTTTTGCCCCATCTTCTTGAGGTGGTGTGGAAATTCCTCGAGGAGAGCATCGGTAATGACGATGAGTTGAAATCGAACCTGGCGTTCTTGCTGGAGATCTGCTTGCAGAGCACGGACGCGCGCAAACACTGCCTCTCTAGCGGGCCGCAGATCGAACGATTTGCGAGGCTTCTCCTGCAGCTAGCCCTCATTTCGGAGGAAATGGCTGAGTGGTGGTTTGACGATTATAACGAGTTCCTCACGGTCGAGCTGGAGCTTGACGCTGGTGAACTGTCGCCGCGGCAGAATGCAGCCCAACTTGTGCCTCTGACTGGCCAACCAGCCATTCTGCCCTGTTTGCTGGATATGCTTCATTCAGCCGATAACCCCCAGACCGTTGAAGCGGTTCTCTTTTTATTGTCGAACCTGCTGTCTCAGGTTGATATCGACAGGCATCTTGTCGTGATGGATTTCTCTCTGTTCCAGCGGTTCTTGTCAGCACTACAGCTCGGATCAGAAGGTGAGTCGCCGTACCGCGAATTGCTTATTGCACGAAAGATTGTCACAGCTAGCGTTGTTGCCAAGTATAGCGGATCATATTTACCGGCTGATATCAAGTTCCAACTGGCGACCCACGCTTTCCGCGATGCTCAACTATCTCATCCGCTTGTGCAAGCCAGCAAACTGAAGGCCACGCAGGTTGCAATTGCAGCATACCCTAACGATGTCCGCGAGTTCCAGGCCCCGATGCTTGAAAACGTCACCAGTCTCATCGACTCGGCGGAGGGCGACACAGCCGTGTTTCTGACAGAATGCTACGGGTCTATTTTGAGCCTCGACTATGAGATAGTCACGCGCGAGAGCGGCATTATCGATATTTTGTTTGCTTTGGCTGCCAAGAACACGGCTGATGTTGACCTGAATGCGCAAATTCTGGATGTTGTGGGAGAGATTATCAATGCAGTTCCGTCCAAAGTCGTTGTCAAGCATCTCTTGCAACCCGTGCTTTCCACGATCGAAGCTGGAATGGCTACTGGCTTCGATTACTCGAGCGATCTCTACTTCTCGTTGGACTTGGCCACTGCTGTTTTCGAACATGAAAAGGTGAAAATGTCTGAAGCTGAGCGCGAGCAGATGCTGCAGAGTTTCTACAGTGTAGTGACCATTACGCAGGACCCCCAGATTCTGCAAGTTGCCTCTTTCGCTTACGCGGCACTAGTTCAGAACATTGACACGTCTGTCAGCTCTGAAGCGGCGACTAATGTTCTAAAGGTGGCGGCCCGGCTTCTGGATCCCGCACTTGATGACAGCGCTGCGCTTGCTAGTGGTAAGCTAGTCAATGCTATCATTGACCAGTTTGGCAACGACTTGGGCGATGTTCTGACTGAGCTCATTGATGCCAGTGCGCGACGGCTGGCTGTAGCTGAAAACGCGCTGTTAGTAGAGACGCTTGTTCTCGTGTTCTGCGAGCTTACGCTGCGAAACGCACAGGCGGTTGTGGATATCCTCTCGGCATCCAATCTACTAGAGTCTGTAATCAAACAGTGGGTCCCGACGTTTGAGGTAGTGCGCGGGGCTGAAGAGATTCGCAAGAATGTGAAGGCGCTTCAGCTTTTATTTGAGCTCGATGACCCGCGACTTAACAATCTCCAAATGCCTGATGAGCCCATCGTTGAGCCGAACGTGATCATTACGCGCCGCAAGGCCAAGAATTTGAAGTTCACGCAAGTGCCTGTGCCGCTCAAAATCATCAAATTGCTGATCCGGGAGCTCGGCCAGGCTCCAAAGCCCCCGAGCAAGGAGAATGTGGGCGGCAGCGATGATGAGTGGGACGATGAGCTTGCGTTGAACGATGAGGGTGAGGTGTTAGACTACCGCACATTCAGCCTGATCATTGACTGGTTCAAGAAAATCGGCCAGCAGGGTATGCAGTGGTTCTCACAGCTCAACGGCTACGAGCGCAAAATTCTTGTTGAGGCGTCGCGTGAAGAATGAAGAAGTAGAAGAGTACAAGGAGCTAAAAAAAAATTAAAATACGCATGCCAGATGGACATCATCTGCCACATCAAATAATAAATCGTTCTTTTATTTAGGTGTCTTGGAGCCCAATCTATGTTTTGGTTCCGCACCATCCGCGTCTGCGCCATTACCTGCCTTCGGCCTGTCTACACCAGTGCTAGCAGCCGCGTCGTTTTCGTCGTCGTCACCATCACTTTCAGAATCGCCGCTGCTCGACTCGGCTTTCAGTTTCTTCACCTCTTTGATGAACCAAGTTATTGCTATCCAGAGACCGGAGGCCAGCGCGAACATCACAACAAAATGAATGCTACGCGTGGAGTACAGCATCCACAGCGTAGTGAGCAGTAGAAACGCAAAGGAGATGTGGGTGGCCGTCTCCAGAGCTGGAGTTGTACCGGGCTGGAAAATACTATTCCATAAGTCCGATGCGAACCGTAGCATATGTTGCACTTGGTGCTTTTGGACGCCGTGCGGTTTCAACTCGAGGCCTGTGTGTGCTTAATCTAGAGAAGGCGAGAGAGACAGAGAGAGGCGCGACGCAGCACATGATCTTGTGGCCGAGCAGGGTGCGTTTGGCAGTGGATCAGCAGCTTCCATGTGAAACTGGATCCACCGCAAGACAGCCATATATAAGGGGGAGTGCTAATTGAGGTCATTCTCGAACAATTGTAATCTTATCTTCTCTCGTAGATCCTTGTCCTTGAACAGATACCGTCCCTGGTTGATGGCTTCAACCGCACGCTTCCGGCCCTCGGCCACCCACTGCGCCCGCGCCTCTAGCTGGTCCTCGCGCGCATCAAGTGAGTCAGGAAACTCTGTTCTCCAGAAACCAGCTGGCGTTTCCTGCTGCGAAAAGTCGCCTCGATGGCGCGAGCTTTTGGCAATCGCGTCCTGGCCCACAATATTATAGAACGCTTCACAGCTTTTGCAATTGGTGCCGTGCATGCAGCGGCGCCGGCTCTTATTGCGGACGACCTCTATATATGCATGGCTGACCCTGGGGCCGCCCGTGGATGGCTTCGGGTTCGGAATGAACTCGCTCGGATGCCATACGTGACTCAGAACGTCGGAGATTTTGAGCTGCTTCGACGTACTTCTTATAGGGAATGACTCGCTTCTTTGTGAGGATGGCAGCGAGCGTTTGAACTCTTGGGAGGCAGCGCTGCGCTCAGTCGCGGAGCGTTTGGCCGGCACCGAGCGAGCGTCGGCGTCTGCCTCGGACTGAGAGCTTGTTATTCGTTCCTCGTCAGCGATTTCAGGCTCGGAGGTTGGGCTGGCAGCGCGGCTGCTTTTCTCAGCCTTCGTCTGATCCTCGTAAAGCTCGTCGACGTCAATGCTGAGGGGCAGAACTCGCTGTGACAGACCCAGACTGTTTGGATGCTGGTCTTGGTACTGCGATGAGTGCGGCAGTCCTGTCAGAGCCGCGAGCGGCGGGCTTGACGGGGGTGCTGCGGCCGCAGTGGCGCCTTCCTGCGTGAGGGCGTCTGTTGTGGGGGGCTCGCTGGGCGGGGCGCCCTGTGAGCTGTACTCGCGCCACATTTCTATGGCTTTCCGGTCGTTTGCGCGCACCTCCTTTATTTTGCGTAGGGCCAAGTGCAAGGCGTGGTTCTCGTGCTCAAGCTGGGCAATTCGCCTCGCCTGCGAGGCCCACTGCTGCCGTACCTGCCGCACCTCGTCAACAAGAGCCACTGCCTTGAACTCTAATGCCTGTAGTGTCTGAGCCAGCTCGTGCTCTTGCGACGACGCCATCGTCGCGACGCGTCCAAAGGTTATGGGTAGTGTGTATATATTTACATATGCGCGGGTAGGGTAGGTGGAAGTGGTTATGGTGGAGGTATGGCTGAGGAGAAGGAAGTGTTGGAGAGGTCCTGGACTCCGTCTTCATACCGCATGACTGCTTGACTAGGCTCCATTACAGCGGCAATTAGGCCATTAGACCCTTAGTAGCGACCATCGTAACTATCTATAAGCACATAACATCCGGCGCAGTCGTAGATTCCTCTCCAAACGCTCTCAACTGATTGATTATACATGAAGACGGGGAACGGGAGTGGAGATGAGGCGAATGCGCAAGGAATTCAATCTACTCTCAGGTCGGCAACAAAATCCGCGGTACGCAACGGTCGCATTACGGGCTTCTCTCCCGGGTTTACTGCCTTGCCGTCCTTGTAGTGCGTCCTATACAGTTCGCGCATCGCCTGCATGGCGGCGTCTCGACACACCTCCTTCAGATCGGAGCCCGACAGGCCGGCTGTTGTGGAGACAATGAGGCTCCAGTCCAGGTCAGGCTCGACGCGGGTATCCTTGAGCAAAATTTTGAGAATGTTGAGCCGCTCCTTTGGTCCTGGTTTCGGCACCTCGAAGCGCTTGGGCATGCGGCGCAGGATTGCCTGGTCGATGTCGTTCGGCCTGTTTGTGGCGCCGAGTACCAGCACGCCGGCGTTGCTGGCGGTGGCCAGCCCGTCCCACCACGTCATAAACTCGGCCTTCATTGTCGCCGACGCTTCGTGGTCGGTGGACGAGCGCTCGCGCAGAAACGAGTCGATCTCGTCGATGAAGATGATGCAGGGCCGCAGTTTCTGGGCCAGCGAGAACAGGCCCGCCACGAGCTTGTTGCTCTCGCCGTACCACTTGTCCATGAGCGTGCTCATCTGGATGTTGATGAAGTTCGCCTTCGACTCGCGGGCCAGCGACTTAGCCAGCATCGTCTTCCCGCACCCGGGCGGGCCGTAAAGCAGCACGCCCTTCGGCGCCGCCAGCAGCGGCGTGCCGCCCAGCTCGTCCATGTGCGTCAGAGGAAAGATAACCGACTCTGTCAGCTCGTCCACAATGTGGTCGAGTCCGCCCACGCTGTCGAAGCCCGACGAGATCTCCTCCGGGTGTATGACGTTCGCAAGCAGCCCCATCTCGTACTCGTCCAGCTCCAGCGTTTTTGCCGGGTCGAGCCGACTGGCCGCCGCCTCGACACGCTTCTTCTGCTCGGCCGACAGCGGCCTCGACGCCTCGCTCGACGAGAACAGCAGCTTCAGCAGATAGTACATGGTTGTCCCCGTGCCTATTAGGACGGCTATGTCGGTGGCGACCTTGAGGTCAAATCGTTTGGCGCTCATTGTAACAATTGTGAGTTACACGCAACACCGTTGCTCGTTGCAAACACTAACGTTCTCCCCACACTTATTCGGCACCGGCTTAAGAAGGGCGTCGTCAGCAGCCCTCCTGCTGCTGCTAATCCCGTGGGGGCCACCCTGGGAGAACGGAGGTATCACGGGACCGCGCGCCCGGCGGCTGCTACTTTATCCACGGCTCACCGACCTAGCACAAAATGTGAGAAGCAGCACGCAAAAGCGGTCCCTCAAATAGTCAACCACTGAACTGATTCAACTCTGCGCCGGCGGTTCTCGCCCTCTCCCAGGACCTGGCATTGCCACCGACACCTGGCCTTCCCACGGGCTTCCGGGCTTACACACGTGACTGCGGCGTCGCTGTGGACGTGCCCTGTTTATTTATTGTTATTCACCCGTCTATCTTCGATAAGCTGTGTAAAGTGGTGGGACAGGCCTGGCTGTCATTTGGTATCGCGGGAGACTGCGGTGCATTCAAGCACTTCGACGTGACTCGAGGGTGGCTGCTGCCTCATGACGAACGCAGAGTTCAAGGCCGGGCCGGAAGGAGGCGGTGGAGGCGCCGGCGCCTCCAAGAAAAGCGCCCGGGTCCGGGCCCGCACCGTGGCAGAGCGGTGCGCCATGGTCATACCGTTCGGTTTGAACGGGTATATTCTCTACGCGTTCTGCTACGTTGTCGTGTGGCGCAGAGTTCGCTTCCACAACAGGAAGGCGGCAATTGCCCTGCTGGTCATATTCTGCTGGGTGAACCTGCACCTGCTTGTGTCGTGGGTGGCCATCTACGCATGGGGCCCGGGCCGCGTCACTGACGACTACGTGAATAACAACGACGACGACGCCCCTTTCATATGCAATGAGCAGGGGTACTCCCTCTACTGCTCATACTGCCAGCGCGTGAAGCCCAACCGCGCACACCACTCCCGCTTTACTAACGGCTGCGTGCCCATAATGGACCACTTCTGCCCCTGGGTGGGCACTGTAATTGGCCAGGGCAACGTGAAGTTTTTTCTCCAGTACTGCTTCAGCGCCTTGGCAGGCACAATCATTATTCTCGTCACGCTTTTCGTGTACCAGCACAGACAGGTCCCGCACATCAATGGAAATTCGATCGCCCTGTATGTCATTGCTGGATTCGTGTTCCTGTTCACGGGAATAATGGCTCTGTCGCACTCCATGTACGTCATGCTGGCTCAGACTACGCTGGAAAGCATCGGTACGCGCAAGGGCACGGTGCCGTACATTAATTTCTTGTGGCGCGACGGCCAGCGCCGTGTAATACAACCAGAAAGATCCGACATCAGAATTCCCCGGCCCAGCCAGTTCTCACAGGGCCCTTGGCGAAATGTAAGGGATATCATGGGACCCGTGTACACATGGACTCTGCCGATCCGCGGACCGATCCGGGAGCCCCAGTTTAATGCCGATTTCATCGAGTTGATGAGACGTCGAGTAGACGAGAAAGAAGCTAGCGTGAGTGTCAAAGACTCACAGTGATCTCGTCTCCTCGTTTTATTCTGTGTTCTATTTTTCTTCTTAATTCTTTTGCATTCCACGCCCGTTTGTGTGGCTGATAGACACTTAATGCTAATTTGCCTCTAAAAAATAATACATTTATATACCAATTAATGTCTTGATGGCTTCTTTTTGGGTGCCTTGCCCGTCTGGCCAATCGTGATGTTGACCTTTGGAGGAATCGAGAAGCCAAACGACTTCGCCACCTTAGCAAGATCAAGCTTGTCGATCTGGTAAACCTGCTTCAGGTGATGCGACGCATACGCTTGCAGGTATGAACGGTAGCCATCGCGCGCGCTGTTGTTCAGCCAGTAATTGCTGCTCACGAGCTTCTGCAGCTGCGGCTGCACATTCAAAATCTTGGACGCCGGAAACTCGAATTCGTTCAAAGGAACTCGCGCCTCCTTCAGGTAGCGCAGGAACCCCAGCTCATTCGGGAGCAGGAACATCAGACTCTTGCCTTTCCCTTGAGACCCGCGCGCAGTACGGCCAACACGGTGAATGTAGTCGCGCGGATCATCAGGAGGATCGAACTGGACAATCCAATCAACGGCTGGAATGTCAAGACCTCTGGCCGCAACGTCTGTGCAAAGAAGAGTACCCTGCTTCGCGTTGCAGAACTCAAAGAAGGTGTTCGTGCGCTTCTGCTGCTTCTGCTTGCCGTGAAGGTCCAGGACAGGCAAATCAATGTAATTCAAAAGCTCGCCGTAATATTTCACACTGTTACACGAGCTGAAGAACACAATGACCTTCTTATTCCGGTTACGCTTCAGGAAGGTGAACAGAAGCAGGAACCTTTTGTCGCTGTCGCACACAACATAGCCCTGCTCAAGACCATCGGCCGTGGCCGTGTCCCGCTTCTCATCAACATTAATATAAAGCGGGCCCTTCCGCAAAGAGATTCGGGCAAGATCATCGACCTTGGTTGTTTGAGTTGCCGAAAACAGCATTGTTTGTCGGCCCTCCGATGGCAAGATCTTGATGATCTGGCGCATCTCCTCCTCGAAACCAATCTCCAGAATCCGGTCCGCCTCATCAATAATAAGAGCCTTGAGATTCTTAAACACAAATGCCGGTGTGTTCTGCAGGTGATCGAGCAGTCGTCCTGGAGTGGCAATAATCAAATTCACGCCCTTAGACAGCTTCTCAGCCTCCTGGCGGCGGTTCGCCCCTCCGATCACAATGCCCACCGTTTGAGAATGGAACTGCAGAAGCTCCTGAGCAACGCCAAAAATCTGCAGAGCCAGCTCACGCGTGGGAGACACAACGATGACACCCGTACCGTTGCGAGGCTTGAACTTTAAAGAGTAGAGAAGCTCGATGGCAGGGATAAGAAATGCAAGTGTCTTACCACTTCCTGTTTTAGCCGCTCCAAGAACGTCACGGCCCGCTAGAAGAGGAGGAATCGTGTGCTCCTGCACCGACGTCATGGTCGTGAACCCCATGGCTTCAATCGCCCGCTTCGTGGGATCACTCAGAGTCAGAGACGTGAAGGGCTTGCTGGAGGTGCCTGACTCAATTGTGAATGATTCAGGCTCCTGGCCATGCTTCTTTTGTAATTTTGTGTCTTGGATTGATTTTTGAACGCTCTTCTTCACGCCCTCTGGGGCCACCTTTTCTTTAGAAGGGCCCTTGGGCTCTTGTCGTGAAGCTTCCTCATCACTGCTCAAAGAGCCCGACGACTCGGCCACATTGTCAGAGCTAGCATCCTCTGAGTCCTCTTCTTCCTGCTCTTCCTCTCCTTCGTCGCTGCTATCGAGATTCTCGAAACTGTCACTGTCATCGTTAGACTCAGCCTCATCTTCCTCTGACAGACCAAGGTCTTCGGGATCAATGATTCCCTCTTCAGCAAGTCTCTTTTCAAGTTCCTCAACCGAAAGATCCTCCGCATCAACATCGTCCTCGACATTCTGAGCAGTGCGTTTCAACGCCGGCGGCTCCTCGTTGACCTTGGCTTTTTTCGAAAGCCTCACTGAGTCGTCACGCTTGCCATTCTCCTTTCGTGTAATGCTTCCCGACCTTTTCTTGCCCATTCGCGATGTAATGGATCCCAGTATTGGCAAAAAGTCCCTTTCAAAAAAGTCTAGCTCAACCACACTGAGGACATTAGTCAGGATATTTTTTTCCACGAAAAGTTTTGAGGTAGGGGTACGCACACGCACACATGCGGTGCCTGTCTAGCAGCGAGTTGATACAAAATAGGGGGTAATTAAAGTCTCCCTTTCTACTTTGGAGGACCAATAGATATGCAGGCCATGGCGGATGGTACGTTTTCCTTAAAAGAAAAAGGATTAGTTGAGTTAGTCATTAAGGTGTCGGGTATGTTATTTATTTTGGTTCAAGCGGATATGCCTCTCCGAAATAGAAGTGCTGTACCACAGGATACTTGCCCAGAACTTCAGCTTTGTACATTTTGATCATCCCAGTTCTGATCTTGGACCACGAGTGCACGCCTGATATATCGAAGAGCATTGGCGAGTGCTCGTGAAAGGGCCCCTTTTTAACGGTATTAATGAAATCAATTGCCCCGAAGTAAAGGTTTGTTGACTTGTACTCCGCAATGGCAGATGCGTTCAAAATATCTTTCGGCCGGGGAGGTTCGTCCGGAGCATTAGCAGCCAGTTGAGATGCTCCCAAAATATACGGCACATGAAAATGATCGTCGAGACCCCATACACCTTGGCTACCAGCCGGCTCCAAATTGTAACTTATAATGACCTTCCGGCATAGGTCTGCATAGGTTTTGAAAATAAGTAGGATATCGCCGCCCTTCAGTTGGACCTGTCTCTGTGATGCCAGACCACCGACAAATGCAACGAAATTCAGCTCGTGGCCCGTTCCAAAATCAATGCGCTGCCATGAACCAAACGATTCATACAGATAGTGCTGCATTTCTTCGTCCGGCTCTGATCCCGCAGTGGTCGCTCGAACTTTAGCTAGCCAATCGCGATAGCTGGGATTGCCAAACCTTTGTGGTGTAGAAACCGGCGGCGTGTCGTCAATTAATTGCGAGAAGCGGCCCAGATCGCCAATAATGAGTCGCGCTAAGTCGCTTTTGGGCTGCTCGGGAACGGTAAAACCTATGACGCTCTGCGAGAAAGCCTCTATCACGCTCACTAAGCGCGCATAGGCCACTGAGTTCGTGAAAGCTTTCACATCGGCGACCGTGTTGATACGCTTCACAGGCTTCATATTCTCCTACTTTATGAACCTGTCGCCCGCTAATAGAACTCGCGAGTCTCGTGTGCAATCGACGCACACGCCGGCGTGGAAGGAGGGTACGTGTGTGGATGCTGGCCGTAACCTGTGGCCCGAGCGTGACGGGACCGTGACTCTTAGTGCATGTGAAGGGTGAACACAGAACGCGGACCAAACCAAAACAACCCAGAGAGGGAGACCGGACGGGATGGACCTCCACAAGATGCACTGGAGCACAGAGCCGTTCTGTGTAGCGTACTCTGTATTGGTGACAAATTCCGATACTCTCAGTGCCGAAACGATCGAAGCAACGCTCCGACCCATCAGTGACGATCTGCGCGCACTGCTAGCCGCACCGCCAAAGTCGGAGACGAGCCGCCAGACACTGGGGAAGCGGGTCGTGTCAATAGATAGCCGGGAAGTTGAGCTCAACGAGGCGTTTGTGAATGCCGCCGTACGAGTCGCAGATGAGCTGAACCTTGACGAGATTGTTGCTGCTCACCTCGTTTTTTACGCTGCAGAGGATTCGAAATGCCTCGGTGTTGATGTTGTAGAGTCTGCGATCTCACTTTTCTATGTGCGACGGCAGTATATCATAGACATGGTCCGGTTTGGATTAGAGTCGTTGCCCATGGAGCAGTTTTCATTGGTTCTGGGAGGGACTCAACGCGTAGAACACATATTCTCAGCCCTAAAGGCCGTGGAGCAAACGATGGAGGATCTTAACGAGAAGTCCAAGTCCAGTCAGTTCATGGGATTCGATCAGAATCCTCAGTTCAGACAACTCCTTGAACTGCAGCGCGAGTTCCTCATAAAGGAACATGATGGATTGGGTGGTACCTTAAACGCCTATTTGCAAGTTGCTGGCCCTCGAGAAAATGATAGCGGCGTGGCCACTCAAGTTCTAAAGCACCTTGCAGCGTTCAACACGTTCGACTCAAGAATGCTCTCCTACTTCCCGGCTCTGGTAAGCTGGTTCTCAGCCCGCCACACAAAGTCGTTCATTGTCGATCTGCACACTTACTTCTCAGCATCCAACTCGCAGAAATGGAGCCTGAGCTATTGGCAGTCAGCGCTGGCGCTCGTCTTGTACACATTTCTGTCCGATGAAGAGCTCTATCCAGAGCAGGCAGTCGACGATGAGACTATTTTGTCTTCGGTCCGGCACTCCATTGATGAAGGCGCCATCGAATTTTTCTTGGCATTGGCCCAGGACATTCGTTCTCAGGAAGGTAGCGCACATTTTGATAAGTACCGACCTCTGGTTCGATCTCGCGTGCCGACGATACGCGCGTGGCTACCTGAACCATCAGCTCTAACGCTTCAGAATACACACAATTCGTTAGAAACGGTGATTACTGCCTTCATTACCAACTTGGCTGATATTTTGAAGGAAATGCGCCTCAGTGAGGAGGACATGTACCTTGCTATGAATGAGCTTGACGAGGACCCTCAAGCCGTCTCACCGGGTGAAGATCTTGAGCGATTTTTTCTTCTAGTGGCTGCCACGTATAGGGACAGCGAGGACTCCATAGAGGAATTCTTTACTGATCCCGGAAACGCTCTTTACGGATTCTTAATGTGGGGTTCAGAATGCCAGGCCAGCTTCATGTCGGCCACATTCACCGAGCTTCTGTCTTCTCTGGCCTCAGGTGAACAAAACAGCCTATACGTGCACAAGTTTTTGGTCGATGCAGAGAAGCGTCAGTCACTGGCTGACGATGTATTCTTGCTGAGTTGGAGGTCGATGTACGATGTCATCGACTACTACATCAGAGAGCTCACAGCGCCTCAAAGTGGCTCCGCAAACACTGTGGCTGTTACTGCAGCGGCTCAAACCGGCGCTCAGGTCGTTCTGCCTAGCGTAATGGCTCTGCCACCGACGCAAAGCTTACCTACCACGCAAGCACGTTCCATGTCACATCCCACTGATTTAACTAACACTGCGACCTCTACAGATCCGCCACCTAAGGATCAACTGGTTCCAGTAACTTACGGACCTCCGAACCTTGGCCAGCCTTGGGGAGTTTCGGATAGCTCGACCCTTCCGATCCCGGCCGCAACATCATATAACAGATTGAGTGATGACACTCTTCTCGTATTATCAGCATACCTGGGTCTGGTTGCCCGTGTTGCCGGACAGTGTACGGAGGCGAAAGAGTATTCGCGTGAGAAGGCTGACAGCTCTGAGGGAAACCGCGACTTTCCAGCCCTTCTCTTCCGACTACTAAGAGTACAGCAACCGCTTGTAGCTGCGATTTTTGCTGCTCTGGGTCCATTCGCCCGCCAGGACATGTGGCCTCAATTAGACACGTACGTTGTGAATCATCTAGAAGAGGTTCTCACGGCCCTTCCAGAGGTCCTTTCGTTTGTCCAACTTTTGGAGGCGTTGGTTCGTAAGGGGGGAGCTGAATCTCCTCGTTTGCCAGATTATATTGATTTTGTCGCTCATAGTGTTCTAGTGTGGACAGCAAGTGTCAAGGAACGTACGAATTTCCTCAATCACCTGCAACTACATTGTATTGGGTTCCTTCAAGAATTGCTGGACGTGCCGTCATGCCAAGCTGTAGTCAAGGCGTGCTTCAGCACAAAAGTTTATGAGGCGATTTTCTCTGTGGTGACTATCGGCGTTGATGAAATTATCAACTTAAACCCAGACCACCCAGAGGTCAGTAATATCACGCGTGCCGTGAAACTGATCGGAAACCTTCTGAAGCGTGGTAACTCTCCATTGTGGAATTTCAACAAGCCGGTGCTGTACAATCTGCATATAATTCCTCATCTTGCCTTATATTCTGGCACAGGATTTGAGAATTTGTCTCTTGCGTGCATCGAAGTGCTACGAATTCTAGAACAAAGCGCTGAGTTCCGTCCAACAATTACTCGCCAGAGTAGAATCCTGAGCATCCTCAGCTCCACCTCGGAAGCTACAAGAATCCGGGTGGGTATTATGACACGAATCCAGGATCCGTTCACCTCTGTTGCTGTAAAGGCTGCTTTGTTGACTCTTGTGGTAGATGAGCTGGAACAAAGGGAATCACCGAAGCCGGTGATGACAGCTGCACACTACATACTGGGCTTCCGGCAATCAGACTTGGGACTCGAGCTCAAGCTAGAATTGGACAAAGGTGTAGGTGGGATTGCATCAGGAAACTCTATGTTCGGTGTTATCTGTGACCTCTTGTTGGGTTGTCTAGCTGGTAAGGTGCAGAGCACACTTCTTCTCAAGCTCTCCAGCCAAATTATAGGACACTTAACGATTGACTCGCTCACATCTGAAATGGTTCTTGACTACCTCAGACCGTTGCAATTTGTGCTAACCACCATCAGCCTAGAGTCGGTGAATCCTCGCTTCGAAGAGTATGAATGCTTTTATGAGCATCGCGCCATTATGCTTGACATTTGGACGTCCGAAGTTCAGAAGTGCCAGGAAAAAGTTTATCTCACGTTGGAGAACCACTACCTTGAAAGGCTTGAGCCCATTATTTTCACCCTTCTTGATTTCATGAGGTACCCACGAGGTCCGGTCACCCTGCGATGCTTGAAGGCTTGGTCCAAGTTGATTCCTGTATTAATCGCCAGCGGAAACTCTCTGACAGGTCCGTATTTCGTGCTTCGTGCAATCCAAACGCTCATACCACTATTAGAAGCGTTTGCACGGGAAAGTCCCATCTTTGCGCAGCCTATTGCCTCTTTGTTAGCCTCACTGCTGATTGAATATGAAAGCCGCGGTGTTGACGCTGTGATTGTTAACCGCATGCAGCCACTGCTGGAAGCAGCGCTTCTTGCTGTCCACCCGTCGAAACTGAATATTGAGCTTAGGACAGATGTTTACACAATCTGTTTCAATATTCTTCGTATGGCCATTCATACAAAATCGGAGTCCTGTTCTGGTAAAGTTCTGGGGGCTATTACTTCATGTGGTCCACACTTGTTGCAAACTATCTGTGATGATGCGCTTGGTTCTGCAAATGAGAACCTACGCGTGTCAGCTTTGAGTTTTCTGCAGGTCACTGCCTTCCTGGCGCGCAGCCTGAACTCTGACTACATTGTCGAGATGTTTGTTCAGTATAATTTTATCACCTTGCTTGTTGCTCAAGCTCTAGGACCACTGAAGAATGGCACCAATAATGAGCAGACACTAAGATATTCAAAGATCGCGCTGTCACTGCTGCTCCAGCTTGGGCAGACAAGAAGCGGTGCTTTTGATATTCTGCACACTCCAATTTTTGAGTATTTGGATTCTGTCCTTTATAACATCAAGGAGAGCATTCTTATCATTGTCGTTCAGCTTCTATGCGCCCTTATCATTTCTGTTGGGGCCGATAGTGACGTGATCACACAACAGACTCGAAAACTTTTGGAGAAGCATCGCCACGTAGTAGAAGGCGTTATGAAGCGAGACTCCGCTGTGGCTCATACATTACAAGGCCAAAATCAGGAAGAGTCCACAGTCTCACAATTGGCTAGAGCTGTCACTGTGCTCACCAATTTAATAGGTGCGTCTTTTTAACCTGACTGCTTCTGCGGTCAATATAAAGCGGAACGACTAATTGGAACGGTACATCGTACAAGCATATATATATATATATATATATGTATATATATATATGTATAATTAAATCAAATGGCTGATCTGAACTTTAGAGTCTCATCCGCCAAGTCTCGCTGCGAGCGTTGGTCAGTTTCTTTTGCAGTTTGGATGTGCTGTCGTCAATGAACTGCAGGCTTGCCAGGTGAGCATTCAAAATCTTGACGATTTGTGCAACAGGATCTGTGTCTTTAATGTTGTGCTCATCGCGCGTTAGCTGGTTAATTTCCCCAATGACCGACTCGAGGTTGCCTTCTAGCGCGTCAAGCTTTTCGTTGAGTTGCTCGGCAAGACTATAAGCATCGTACCTCTCTTTGTCCACTGGCTGCAAGTTCTCGAGGACAGCTGCTCCGGGAGCGCTTGAATCGGATGTCTGACGTTCCAGTTGAGTTAGCATTGAGTCGATGTCGTCCTGCTGGCGGCCAACGTAGCTGAGGACGTCGTCTATACGAGACTGTGCAACCTCGGCAACCATGACTTCCTTGTAGATATCAGCAATCTTGGACCCATTCTCAACGAGGATCTGGTCCCACTTGGCGGTCTCGCTTGCCTGCTCCTTGAATCGGTCTACTGATTTTGTCAGAGCAGACATCCATTTCGAAATGATGTCCTCGAAGCTCTTATTTTTCAAGTAGTCACCAGGTTGGATAGGAACAGCTGCGGAAGCATTGTTATTCTTGTCTGCTTCGGGCCTGGACTCATTTTTCTTATCTGCAGTGCTAGTAGTAGTCGAGGTGCCGAACGAAAATCCACCAGCCGGCTTTGACTCTTCCTTTTTCTGTTCACCACCAGATGGTGCAGAACTACCAGGGGCAGCAGCAGCATCGGTCTTAGCAGCTCCAAACGAAAAAGATGAAGTTCCTGGTTGCTTGCTGTCTGATGCCTTAGACTCATCCTTCTTCTCAGTTGTAGTGGCGCCACCGAAGAGACCTCCACTGGTTGGTTTTGAGCCCGTGTCATTGCTGGTTGAACCAAGCGAGAATGCCGGCTTCGTTGCTTCACCCGTTGTCTTCTTCTCGGACTGAGCACCACTGCCAAACGAAAATGCAGGCTTCGCAGCGTCTTCAGGCTTTTTCTCGGATTGAGTAGTGGAACTGCCAAGCGAGAAAGCAGGCTTTGTCGCAGCTTCAGGCTTTTTCTCGGACTGAAGAGAAGTGCCGAACGCAGGCTTCGAAGCCTCGTCAGTTTTCTTCTCAGATGGTGCGCTGCCGAAAAGCCCACCCGTAGTGCTCTTCTCTTTGTCTTCTGGTTTCGACGCTTGGCCGAATGAAAATCCACCAGATGCAGGCTTCGCATCAGTGGTTGCCGGTGCTGTTGCAGTAGACGAGCCGTTGCTTCCAAACAGTCCTCCGCCGGTAGACGGCTTAGATGCGCCAAACGAGAAAGTGGAGCCAGCAGGCTTGTCATCCTTCTTTTCGTTTGAGGACGTGTTGTTCGATGCTTGGATTGAGGAGCCAAAGAGCGAGTTGCCGGAACTTGCACCTAGACCGCCGGCCGGCTTCTCATTGCCGGTTGTAGTTGCTGGCTTCGAGCCGAAGAGGCCTCCTCCCGTGGAGGTGCCGGTGCCGAAGCCAGTTGTACCGCCCGCGGTGGTGGCGCCAAATGTGGGCTTTGTGCTAGCGTCCGCACCAGGCGTGGTTGCAGGAGCTGTAGTTGAGCCGAACAGAGAGCCACTACCGGCGCCTGCACCTGAGTTGCTCGTGCTATTCGCGTTGGACCCAAACAACGACGAACCAGTGCCAGTAGCTGATCCAGAAGCAGTTGATGCCGGCGCGTTGTTCGTTCCAGCGCCAAACTTGAAGCCACCGCCGGAGTTCTGGGAGCTTGCTCCGAAAAGTCCGCCGCCAGTGGCAGGCTTGTTTGCATCATTGGAGCCTGAGTTCGCGCCAAAAAGACTGCCACCTTGAGGTTGGGCACTGCTACTGTTGCTAGTGGCGGTATTCGAGCTGCTGTTGCCGAAAAGGCCGCTACCCTGAGTGTTGCTATTTAAGCCGCCTGTACCAGACCCACCGAAGAGCCCGCTGCCGCCCTGGCTCTGCTGCGTGCTCGAATTGGCTTTGTTGCCAAACAAGCCGCCGCTCTGGCCCTGTGTGTTGCTATTATTACCGAACAGGCCGCTGCTCTGGCCCTGGTTGCTATTAGAGGAGCCGCTGGTAGCACCACCAAACAGGCTGCCACCCTGCTGCTGAGTGCCGGCGCTGTTGCTGGCAGCATTAGTGCCCGCAGCGCCAGCGTTGTTCGCCCCGCTCGCGTTGCCAAACAGTCCACCCCCGCTCGAGGACGAACCGCCGAACAGCCCTGATCCAGCAGGCTGCGAGGAAGCGGGCGCGGCACCGAATGAGAAGCCACCGCTGGGGTTGGTGCCTGTGTTCGTAGAGGTCGAGCCGAAGCCGCCAGAGCCTGATGTCGAGCTGCCAAACTGGAATCCGCCGCCCGCCGCGTTGCCGTTAGCATTGGATCCCCCAGTGCCGGTGCTAGCACCAAATTTGAACGGTTGGTTAGCGCCTCCTGAGCCCTCGTTTGCACCGCTGTTGAACATGGCCCCCGCTAGCGATTGATCGTTCGTGGAGAGACACGCGCAGTGTTTCTGTTTTGGTTGTGCTGCCTGCTGCTGACTGTGCAGCTGCGCTCCTGTGTAGTCAGCAGGCAGCTTGTGGTGCTGTACGCGTGTTCAGGCCGGCGAGGGAGTGAATTACGCGTTTTGGATTGCACTGAACGCACTGGCTCGAGGTCTGCTCTAAATGGCTAGTCGGCCACTGACCGCCGCGGGCGCGCCACTGTCGGGCCGCCGCCGCATTACTGCGATCATGCGGCCCCGGGCGATAGCCCGTATCTAGGCGCTTCACGTGCCCAGGGCCCACTCACGCGAGACGCAACACCTTAACCACCGAGTTTTTCATCCTTTTGGCACTCACACCGTTCAATAATGTCTGGCACTCCGGAGACTGTTGCATCCTACGCCGCTCTGATCCTTGCGGACGCGGACATCGAGATCACTGCTGACAAGATCCTTGCGCTCGCGAAGTCCGCGAACGCCGAGCTTCCCCCTGTCTGGGCTGAGGTCTTCGCCAAGGCGACCGAAGGCCGTGACCTGAAGGAGATCCTGGCCGCTTTCAGCGCTGCCGGCCCGGCTGCTCCCGCTGCCGCTGCTGCTGGCGGTGACGCTTCTGCCCCCGCTGCCGAGGAGGCTGCTCCGGCCAAGGAGGAGTCTGAGTCCGACGGTGACATGGGCATGGGTCTGTTCGACTAAACATAGGTTTCTATCCTTAATTTATATGCACAAAACGCTTCAGCAACCAGCCATGTTTAATTAGCGTCTCTATCGCCGAGGCAATTGGTTAAAAGGTGTCTGCCTGCTGCGAATCTACGTGTGGGACCACCGCCATCATCACCACCACACGGGGGTTTCGACCCCAGTGCCTTCCCCTGTAATTAGGGCTTCGTGTTAGGGCTTACAAACCGGTCACTGCGGGCCCAGCCAAGGCAGGGATGAGCAGCTCCGCTAGAGCAAGCAAAACCCCAACCACGCCGCAGCTCGGCCCTCGTCTTTGGTAACGTGACTGCGGTGGTCCCAGCTGGGAGGAGCCTCGAGTGGAAAAAACGTAGCGGAATTTTCAATCCACCCACGCACAAAGATGTCGGAGAAGATCACAGTCCCCAGCGTGCAGACGTTCGGCAAGAAGAAGACGGCCACCGCCGTTGCTCACGTTAAGAAGGGAAAGGGCCTTATCAAGGTCAACGGTGTCCCCATCACCCTTGTTGAGCCCGAGATCCTCCGCATGAAGGTCTATGAGCCCATCCTGATTGCTGGCCCTGAGCGCTTCGCCGACCTTGACGTGCGCATCCGCGTCTCTGGTGGTGGCCACGTCTCGCAGCTCTACGCCATCCGCCAGGCTCTTGCCAAGGGTCTCATTGCCTACTATCAGAAGTTCGTTGACGAGCAGTCCAAGAACGAGCTGAAGCGCCGCCTTGTCAGCCACGACCGCACGCTGCTCATCGCCGACCCTCGCCGCATGGAGCCCAAGAAGTTCGGCGGTCCCGGTGCCCGTGCTCGTTACCAGAAGTCTTATCGTTAAGCATGGACGGTTACGGCAGCAGCTGCTGGGCTGGCTGTTTATATATATTGGTTATTTTTTCAAACGGTAAAAAAAGTAATAACTCACGCCTAATATGAGTGGTTAGCCATTGCAGTACATGCTGTGTGTCGAAGGTCCAACACGCGGTGGGGTGTGTGTCCTTGGCTCGACAAACGCGCGCTGAGCGCCATCATAGGTCCTCCCCTCCACCAAGGTTCGGTCAGAGACTCACTCACTGGGCAGGGTGCTTATCAGCTTATTATCTAAAGACAGACAAGGTGCCTCTGAAGTAATACCAGCAGCGGCACTATGTTTGTGTACCCTTGCCCGTGTTTACCCTCCGTCGTACACGCCACACACGTATGGATTACCAGGGGCTAGAGGAGGCGTATTCTGCGCTGCAAAAGGAGGTCTTCAAGCTCCGCTTGGAGAATGATCAGCTGCGACATGGCCAGCACTGGTGCGATATTATCGGGAGCAGCTGGGACTTGCAGCAGCAAAAACTACAGCAATATCCAGACACCGGTGCTCTTACTACACAAAGAGTCGACGTCGCACGCACACGAAGTGCACAGGCGGGATCTGCAGCTCATGCAGATGCAGAGGGTGTCAATGAGCTCGTGTCTAGACTACGCCACTATGAAGCGAACGAGAAATTGGTGGCCGGTGCATTTCGCCAGATTAAGTACGAGCTTTACTGTGCGACTGTAGACCTGCTCGGATTCAGCCTTCACGTCAAGGAGGGACGCAACTGCCTGGTTACTATGGCCTACGGTCTTAACATTGGTACAGCGCACTTCGACTTCGAGTTTATTTACGACGCGCGGCAGCACCGCTACGTGGATTTAATATGGTCGCCGCAGGTCGAGAAATATACCTCTATCTACCAATACTGGATCCAGGAAAACCACTACCTCCCGGGATTTCTGGCGTCGGTAATGCTTGAAGAGTACAGCAAACGCGGGCCGCCCCGCCCGGGAAGGGTAAAGCAGTTGCTTGACCCGATCGGCCCATGTGATCAAGCGACCCGCAGCTCTATTTGGGATGATATATCGGCACCGAAAGATAAGTAATTTATTTTATGGAGAGGTGCGCATGACGATGATTTACGGCGCCTGATCACTCACTGAGAGTCATGACACCCCGCCCATGTCCTCTTTCTTTTAGGTGGACCTGCGCATGCGTGTAATATTGCTTCGCTTATTCAGCCTGTACAGGACTCACTGCATCCGCGGCCCCCCTGCCCTCTTCCCTACCCTCTTCCTAAAGTGCAGCATGAGAAGGGAAGTGGCACTGCCGCAGAGTGGAAAGCTAAGGCTTGTGGCGGGGTCAGGTTTTTGCCGCGGTACTTCTGGAAGCCGTGGTGCACGATCACCTCATGTAGATATATTCTCGTATAGTGAAGTGCTAATCACCCTTGGTTGGTGCGGCTCGCCCGAACGTCCAAATTCCACACATTTGGGGCCGACGCCGTTGGTCCACGCCCGCCCGAAAAGTGCCAAAGACATGCTTGTGGGCTAGGGTGTCACAAGAGCAACCAAATTACGTATGTCAGAACTGCCCAGCGGTTAATTTATATTTGATTTAGCGGTCAAGAATTGATTTTGTGTTGCTAATATGTTTGGCCGCCATCACTCGAACAAGCAAGGACAACACCACCACACCGGGGTGTTCGGGTTCCTGGCTGCCGGCATCCACAATGAGCACAACAAGAGCGACGACCAGGTCGACACTGCCGAGACGAGCCCCGTTGTGCATACGCAGACCACGCACGACTCGACCGAGGTAGACGAAAACGATTATTCGGTGTATGCGAAGCAGGACGACGTTGGCGACGATCTGCAAGCGGACCGTGAGACCATTTTGCAGCTGCTGGGTGTCGAAGACGACGCAGGCCTTGCCATCCACCACTACCAGGGCTGGCTGGCCAAGGACGTGCTTCTGCAGGGCAAGTTACATATCACTCACAAGTATCTGCTGTTTGCTGCTCCACTGCCGCCGCCGACGCTCGAAGTGCTGCGCGCGTCGCCTCTCAGCAAGAAGTCGTCAAGCAGCATTAGCCGTATTGGCCGCTCGTCGTACCAGCGCCGGTGGTTTGTGCTGCACATGGGCGCATTGGCCTGGTATTCCAATGCCAATGAGACGTACTTCCCGCTGGGCGTGCTCCCTCTGCGCCATGTCGTGTCGGTCGAATTTGACCGCAAGCACCCGCGCAAGTTCATTTTGCGCACGAACAACAACCGTTCGTACACGTTCAGGGCCGATAACAGCAACGCTGCCTACGATTGGGCCAAAGCAATTGAAAAGGAAGTGTTCCGCGCCCGCAACAACGGCGAGAGGGCTGCTTTTGTGCGCATCCCGCTGGAGAATATCATCAAGGCCGAGATCAAAAACGCCCTTGAGGCTTCGTGGCTGCTTAAGTTGCAGGTAGTGGCGTCGCACTCGGATCCCGCGGACCCTCACAGTCAGCCGCAGGTTGGCGAGTACATGTTCGCCTTCTTCGGCAACAAGAACGGCGCCGAGGCCGTGAGGGCGCGTATTGCCAGCTACACCTCAGACTTCCAGAATCACGCTGGCGTGCACTTGAAAGAACACCATGGCCATGAGGAGGTCGTTCATCATAAGAGCCAGTTCGGCGCAATCAATGAGGATGTGTTCGACACGACGCCACCAGCCGAGTTCCACACTCTGAATAGCAACGATGACGTCACTCGTGGCCCGGGCTGGCTCAAGGACACTCTATCCCCAGTACCAAGCTCCTCCACTGTGACGTCGGGCCCCACGTCTCCTCGCGTGCTCTCTCGTACTCCTTCGGGAGCTTCGACGCCCACCTTGCGCTCTGCCAAGAACAAACTGAATATCTTGCCGTCGCTGAACCACCATCTTCAGAAGCTTAAGATGGACGACCTTTCCCATTTCAAGTCCAGCCGTTCTTCTGAGTACAGCGAGTCAGAGTCGGGCACTCCTGACGTCAGTGACAATGAAGACAACGCTGATTCTGACTACGAATCCTCGGATGGTCATAATGGCGAGAAGAGTTTCTTCGACGATGGCTTCCTGCCATTCAGCACGACCAAGGCGACGTGCAAGCTCACGGTTAGCAGGACGGCGAGTGTACCAGAAGACTCCGAGATCGAGCATAAAGTTATAACTGATCCGCACGTTATCGATGTCATCAACGCTGATTTCCGCGAACAGTTTGGCCTGGAGTCTGGTGTTCGTCTTGAGGCAGAGTATATTGCCCATCTCCGCAAGCCTGGAAACACGGTTTCATGGCAGGGCAAGTTGTTCCTCTCGAACCTGTTCTTTTGTTTCCGTCGTAAGGGTCTTTTCGGTGGTGCCGAGTGGCGCACAGTCATTCCGTTGCATGACATTATCCAGCTTGGGGAACTAGATGATGATGAAACGGGCGTCGAGTTCGAGGTCTCCGAGCCAGCATATGGTCCTTTCAGGGTCTACTTTGGCGAGAAGGTGGGTAGAGATGACTTTTTGCAGGTAATTAGAAAGCTTATCGAGAACGTGCCCGCAAACGACCCAGACCAGAGGGAGAATCGCCAGCTTAAGGCGCAGCATAGTGATGCTGATGTGGAAACGCGCTTCCTTGAGTACAGCTTGCGCTCTGCTAGGTTGGCAACTTATGAACCTGAGTACACAGCTAAGCTACGACGGAGGATTCCTCCTCTCATGTTCGATCCAACCAGCACTGAATACTGCGAGGCTTTCCTGCAGCGCCCAATGAAGTCACTCAAGTTTGTGATGATGATGATCGGTAGCCGAGGTGACGTCCAGCCCTACATCGCGCTCTCGCAGGGCCTGATGGCTGAGGGTCACAAGTGCTGCATCGTCACGCATGCCGAGTTCAAGAACTGGGTCGAGAGCTTCGGTATCGAGTTCCGAGAGCTGGCTGGAGACCCAGGTAAGCTCATGGAGATCATGATCGAACATGGGTCTTTTAGCTACAGCTTCCTAAAGGATGCGCTCTCAAACTTCCGGCAGTGGGTCGATGACCTCATGCACAGTTCCTGGAATGCTATCAAGGACTCGGGAGCTGATGTGTTCATAGAATCGCCATCCTCCATGATTGGTATCCATATCGCCGAGGCGTTGAATGTCCCCTACTTCCGAGCATTCACCATGCCTTGGACACGTACTCGCACGTACCCTCAGGCCCTCATCCAGCCCGATCAGAAGATGGGTAATGGCTACAACTACTTCACGTACGTGATGTTCGAGCGCTTGATTTGGTTGGGTATCTCCAAGCAGTGCAACCAATGGCGTAAGAAGGAGCTCAAGTTGCCGCCCTCGAGTCTTGATGTGCAGCGGCAGCATGACGTGCCTTTCCTGTACTGCGTAAGTCCCACCGTGCTGGTTCCCCCGCTTGACCAGCCCAACTGGGTGCATACAACTGGTTACTGGAACGTTCATGAGCAGACCAAGGACCGGAAGGAGCCTGATATCGATCCGAAGCTCATTGAGTTCATCAAGAGTGCCAAGGATCAGAAAATCCCTCTTGTCTATATCGGCTTCGGTTCGATCATTGTGACCGACCCCGAGGCAATGACGCGTTGCGTTATTGATGGAACAAAGGAGGCCGGCGTGTACTGCATTCTCGCTCGTGGCTGGTCTAGCCGTGAGGAGGCGAAGAGTGACGACAAGGGGAAGAAGAAGCCAATTGAGGAGAAGAACATCTTCGAAGTTGAGTCCATTTCTCATCAGTGGCTGTTCCCGCAGGTTGACGCTTGCGTGCACCACGGTGGATCGGGCACTACGGGTGCCAGTCTCACGAATGGTAAGCCGACAATCATCAAGCCATTCTTCGGCGACCAATTCTTCTATGGCCGCCGTGTCGAAGAACTTGGTGTTGGTGTGAACTTAAAGAAACTTACCAAGACTGGTCTGGCACGCGCGCTGCACCGATGCGTGACTGATGGACCGATGATTCGCCAAGCTGCTGTTCTCGGTGAGCAGATTCGACATGAGCACGGTGTCGAGGAGGCGGTTCTTTGCATCTATCGCGAGCTGAATTACGCACAGCAAGTGACAGAGAGGCGCCGGAAGGAGACGGCAGAGAATGCGGAGAGGACCATTTTCGACCCCATCTCGTTGCTCAGCCCTTCGGACAGCAAGTCGCTCAGTAGCAGTATCATCACGAAACCGAGGAACTACATGGATAATGTGCTACCAACATTCGGCAAGCGTAAGGAGCAGGCCGGCTCGCGTGACGATACGGACGAGAGTGGAGAGGTCGATGTATCAGTGTGAGGCTTGTAGATAATAATAATAACCACTTAATCGTATTCCAGTTTCAAAGAACGATATTTTCAGTGAATAGCGAGTTATATTAATGCACACCTTTAATTTTGTTTTTCCCCTCTCGCTAGTACGGGCTGTGAGGTGAGGATGTGAAATAAATAGAAAGCGTTTGCTTCAGGACCTGAGACAGCTGTTATTATGATAGAATTCCTAGGCGAAATGAATCCCAACTTGGTGAAATGCGTACAGCAATCGAAGGAAATCGACCTGGTCGCATTTCTGTGATCGCATGGAAGACATTCCAGTCTGTTCCAGGACATAATCAACCTTGCGGCGGACTACCTCTGACCAGTTATCATCAGCAGTCATATTTGGGTCGTAACCCTCGCGGTTGGGCTGACCATTGTTCTGGCTCACGTATGCACGGTAGTTCTGTTCCAAAATTGACAGAACGGAGGTAGACTTGAAGCCAGCGGCAATGGTTCTATTTTTGCGCACAAAACACACGCGCAGGATGCCGTCCCACTCATTGAAGTCGAGCTGAGGCCGCGGGTTCTTTATTTCTATACGAACGACACTGCTCTCGACCTGCGGAGGCGGACGGAAATTGCCACGGCCCACCTTCATGACATGCGTCACATTCGCCCACATTTGGACGTTGGCCGAGAGACGGCAGTAAAGGGGATCGCCAGGCTTTGCCAGCAAGCGCAGCGCGAACTCGCGCTGAAACATGAGAACCGAGACCCGTGGCGGGCGCGGCATATTCAGAAGCTTGAAAACAAGCGGAGACGAGATCTGGTACGGCGTGTTTGAGATGCAAATATCGTGGTACGGCAAGTCGGTCTTGATCACATCGCCAAGCATAATGTCCAGCTTGCGCTCTGTGGGCTTGCCCTGAACGCGCTTCGTGAGCTCGGCTGCCATTCGAGGATCCATCTCGGCAGCAATAGTTTTTCGCGCCTGTTCCAGAATTCGCACCGTCAAGTTACCGGTACCAGGACCCACTTCCAAAACAATGTCGCTGGGCTTGATCTCTGCTTTGTCTACAATTGCCTCCGCGATCTTTGGATTCTTCAAAATGTGCTGGCCAAGGTCAGTGTTCATCTTGAAGACCGAGGTTTTCACATCAGACTGTTTCGTGCTTTTCCCCATTTTGCAAATTGATAAATAGAACCGCTTTGTCTGGTGGCCAGTTCTGGGTGCCTGTCTGAATTTTTTTTATGCACCGGTCAATGGTGGCGGGCTAGGGTGTGTGGGCGTTTGGAGGCTACCTTCCTAGTCAAGCATTGAGGCACTATCAAGGACCTCTGTTCCAAGATGGCGCGCCATGCTCGGCCGGTCAGACCAGTGAACCCACCAGCACCACTTAACGAAGAGCCCAAAAAGGTTCCGAAAGTTTCGGCGCAATCGCGGCGCAGCATTTTTCTAGTGCTGCTCGGTCTACCATTGTTTCTCATCTCATCTACAGTGCTCTACCGTAGAGTGATTGAGGGCCGGCCGAAGCGCGTGCAGCTCGGGGAGTACACACCAGATGGTGGACTGCGAATCTTCAGCAACGAGGAGAAGGAGCGGCGTGACAGCCAAACATGGCTCACGACAATCTTTGGCAAGGACAAATGAACTCAAAATTGGATAGTTTTAGAGTACTAAATTTACACGTTGCGAATATTTTGCCACACTTCTTTTACAACGTCTAGCCTTGGACGCAAGGTCGGGAAGACAAGGCTCATTTCGTTAGCGTCGCTGACGACCATCTGCAGCACGTAGTTTATTTCGAACCCTTCAAAGACCTCGTTGATTAGAACAGCGAGGACGGAGTGCTTCGGGTAGAAGCGGCTGTCGTCAGACCAAAATCTAATGCGGCCCTTATGCTCGAGTTGCCAGCCGAGGTCGGCTATGGCAAGGACACTTTCGCTAGTTTGCCAGCGCAGCAGCAGTGCTAACACTACGAGCCCATTGGTTACCCATAGTGAAACTCGAGCATTAAGCGCAACTGCTGCCGCCGCTACTATCAGTCCGCATTCAATCAGCACGATTAGCCAGTTGGTACCGCTTGATATTGTATATGAAACCACGTCCTGACTTTTGGTGCTGGCCACCTTCATGCCGTGTGGACCTTTTCCTTCGCTGTGACAGTCCTGAAAGCACACGACGTCTCAGCTCTCGGCGACCCCTTCGTATTATTCTGTTCAATGTGGCACGGTTCTCAAGTGGTGACGGCAGTTCATGACGAGGCCCAGTGTTTGACCTCGCCCAAGGCCATATCTTGGGTAAGCGACAGGGGGAAGAGAGAGGAGGTTCATACCTACGGATCCGTTACGGAAATGTGTCTTCTTAACTGAAGGCATCAATCGGACTCAGCACGCATTCTTTTTTTTTGGTTCTCGCATACAATTCGGTCATTTTGCAAATAGTGCACGGAGGGGGATGAGAAAAGTGTAGCATAGAAAGGCGACAATTTTAAGATCTAACATCGGAGAGTGTGAATTTACAGTTGACAGGAGATTTTGCGAATGCTCTCTATAAAAACAATAAAGCGAAAAAACTAAAATCAATCGCGAGGAAAAAAATGGGGCCAACCGGGAATTGAACCCGGGACCTCTCGCATACTTGACGCCGTGAACATCACGGGTCAACCCTAAGCGAGAATCATACCTCTAGACCATCGGCCCGTTGTATCCCGTAGCGACTAAGCCACGAGGCAACTCCTTTGAGGACTTGGGGGTAAAGCTATATATATCCTTAAGAACTTAGGAGCAAATCTATGTATAAGGAGTTTATAGTTTGAATTGCCTTCAGTTTCGGCTAATGGGATATTTCATGTCACTCTATCCATACGTTGAGAAATTATATTTGCTTTTTTAACAAAAAGAAACGTTAGAATAGTGGTTCATAATTGCCCCTACCATCTCGTTGCCGTCTTGCGGTGTGTTCGGGTTGCGCACCGTAATTAGATGTCATGCATGGTATGTTTTGTGGTACTTACCGCGCATCAGCAAGTTACATCACACTTGAACAATTGAATTTGCTGTATATTGTAAATAGTATGCAGCGTTATTTTTGAAATTACAGCTGTAAGCAATCATAATCTAGTTTAATATACAGATGGTCTTTTCATGACACAACAATCTCTTCACCCGATGCTCGCCAAGAACCGCACCAGTGCCACCTGTGTCCTCCAAAACCGTCTGCTTTTAATGCATTTATACAGCATCATCAACAAACTTACTTGAGAACAAAGTTAGCCTTGCGTAGCTTCAAGTACTTCTGCTCAACTTCGGGGCCCATCTTCTTAACGATTCCGTAGACTTCCTGGTTGTGGAAGCGGAGGCCACTGGCTGTTTTGTATGGAGCTTCGAGGCCAGTTATGTCGCACCAATGCTTGGCTGGAATCAGGCTTGGTGCGGCGTCGATGCTGAAGTAGGTGGGCCTGTTAGGCGGGTAGGCTGCCACCCGCTTCTGCTCCTCGGTGAGAACAGCCTTGCTGTTGCGTGTTCTCTTCGGAAGCCGCCAACCGGTCAGGGTCATCCCTAACGTTTGGATGTCGGTTCAGAGGCTCGGTTCTGGCTGGTCCAACTGAGGAGGTTGATGGATCGGGAAAGGGTAACGAGGCGCGAAGGGGAGCAGTGCCAGCGCGCCGCGCTTTGTAGAATAGTCGGAAGGGAAGGCGAGAGGAAAGACGAGAGGAAAGACGAGAGAGAAGGCGAAAGGAAAGGCCGAAGAGGAGACCACTTTTTAGTACTATACTGCAGTAATTGAAAGCAAAGTTCCGCGTGAAACGGGTGGCGGGTAGTGCAAGTTCAAGCAGAACTTCTCGTCGCGCCTGGTTACGAGAAGAGTCCACGGCAATAAAGCCCCGCGCCTATACAGGGCACACACGTCGAGCATAACCTCCGAGTCGTCTTGCTCGCTGTACGGCCGCGTCGATCAGGGATTACGTCTCAGTGCTCATCATATTTTAACTATTTAAATTAACAAGCTTTACGCCCGGGCAGCGGCAGCGGCCGGGTTGATGCGCTTGTTGTCACGGTTGAACCGCGCGCGCACGGGAGGCGTACGGATGCGGCGGGCCTCACGCGAGCGGACACGCACAACGCGGTTGTGGATGGCGCACGACACGCAGTAGGCGACCTTGACGTAGAGCTTAGGGAGAACGTACTCCTGGTAGACGCTGGCCTCGCTGATATCACGGACAGCAGCGGCCTCCACCATGTTGCGGATGGTGAAGCGCTTAATGGCCTTGTCCTTGGCGACCATACGGTTGCAGTTAATGCAGCGGACGGGCTTGACGTGGCCACGTCCACACTTGTTACGACCGTTGGAAGCTCTCTTCTTAGGCATTTTGTCGACTCTGCTAAGGTGCTTGGATGAAATTCAACAAGGCCCGCCTAAGCGGCAGGGTGCGGCCGGGCACCCACCGCGCCAGGGTGAGAATTGGGTGAGTCGTCCATGTGACCTATGCTCGACCCCGGGGCCCTAAGCCCCTCATAAAAATACTGACTAATAGGAAAGCGGCGCGGATGTGCCTCCTAAGTGACCCCGGATATTGGGCTAGGGCTCGTGGGCCGCCGCGACGGGACGAGACACGCAGGAAGTGGTAGGGGGTCAGTAGTGCCCGCTCACGCGATCTAATCAGGCGGCTGTGGACGTCGCAAATTTAGCATCGAGGCCGCGTAATCTCGACCGACCAAGCCCTCAATGCCTGCTTCTGGGTACATCCTATTTGTGTCGGATACTCCAACGTTGTTCCCGCACGTATACGGCCGCATTGTGGATCTGCTGCTTTCGGGAACCAAACATCTCGCAGTGGGTCTGGCCTTCGCCCATAGCCAAAAGGGAATATTAGTTGTAGGCAATGTTCCGCAGCCATCGGTACAAGCATTGAAACAATTGCAGCAAGCAGCAGCGCTTTTCGAGGATGGGGACGCTATGTCTTACGAGAGCTTTGCCGCAGTTGCCGATGACGCCGTACGATTTGCTCTGCAGCTGCCTGCATTCACTAGTGCAGCCCACAGAGAGCTGGTTGTTATGTCCAATGTTGAATACCTGGACACTCAGCGCGCGTCGCACGCCGTCTTTAAGATGCATCAGAATGACATTCGTGGCTATGCCGTAGGTCCTCGGGGCACAGCCATTGAAGGCCTTGAACCACCGCCGTGGCTGGACTCTGACGGACTGAGACCACCGCCACCCAAAGTGGTGAGTCCAGTGAAAACTTACGAAGGCCCTTTCACCGTTGGTGACCCCGCGAACCCCTTGATCTCAATCTCCGTAGTGTGCTATCCCGCGACAAGGCGAGCAGCAGCCATGACGCCCTCGAATTTCCATGGTGAGCATGTCGCTGTTTCGAGCTACCAAATGCAGACCAGCGAAGGACCCCCTAACCGCCCCGAAGACATCCAGAGAGGCTTCACTTATTTATCTGAGGTGGTCACAGCAAATATCGAGGTGCAGAAGCTCATGGACGGCGAGTTTAATGGCGCAGAATACTGGCCTAAAGCATTCGAGCTGCTGGCCACGGTGCCAGAAGTGCCTCCTTGGATCCCATTAGGCAGCTCCGATGTGGTAGTAGGAAAGGATGATGCAGCTGCTGCGTTAATTGCTGCCCTGCACAATGTTTTGAAGGACAATGGGATGCATGCTATGGCCCGTCTGTCAAAGGGTGCTCGCGGAAGCCACCTAAAGGGCGCGGTAGAGCTTTCGCTGCTTCAACCTTTTGGCGACAACCTTCTGCTGCGCACACCTCTGCCTTACAAAGAGGATTTCAAGTCTTATTATCGGTTTGTAGACATTCCCAGCCAACCGAGGGAGGGGGAGGAGTCTCTTGATGCTCTGATGGATGAATTGGTGGGAGGAATGCGGGTTGATATGCCTGACCCGCTGCCTAGGAATCCGACGATAAGCCGAATTGGAGAGTTCATCAAGGATTATTTTGTTAGTGGGCACTCAAGGGTGCCCCCAAGAAAGCCGCTCCTCGAGTTCCCTGACCGACCGCAGTGCAGGGAACAATCGTCTGAGCTAGCATCGCAATTCGGCATTACAGAGCAGGCTCCAGCTCCGAACGCAGCTGCCGAACCTAGCCAAGAGGTGTCCTATCAAGCCACACAGACTGAAATAAATATTGATGACCTGCTATGAGCTAACGGCCGCTCCAGGTTCCGCGGATTTGTTGGACTACAAAAACAAGACAGCACATTGCTTGCCCGCAAGTATTTTGAAAAGGCAGCAGGCTGATTTCCCATAAGTAGTTTATCATCAATAGCATTAAAGCAGTCAAGTAAATTGACGGTTATGTCCGATTATGATTTTATCTTTCTTTCTTTCTCCTTCATCACGAAAAACAAACCAACAATCACGTTTACAGATTGGAGGTGGCCTTAGTACTCAACCAGTGCTTGATGTCAGTGAGATCGTTGTCAAGGAAAGTGATAGCAGCACGAATGCCATCCTTGCTCTGATCCAAAGACATGTTGATACCCTTCACGTCTTTATCAGCGAAGAAGGACTCGATGTCAGCCAGCTGCTCTTTCGTGGTGAAGCCCGAAGTTCCAATCTTGACAATGTTGCCCAACATGGAGCCAGAGACAGGGAACAGCTCGCGAATCTTGTCCCAGTTGGCCTTGACCCAGTTCCAAGTGAGTTCTGCTCCCTCCTTGTTGCTTTGAGAGACACCGCGCAGAGCATAGAACACATCTTGGCTTCGGAAGGTACCGTCAAGCACCTTGGAAAGAACCTCCTCCTTGCGCTTGATGTCTTGCGTAAAGCCGAGCGCCGTCAGTGCGTTATTGGCCGATGCACCATTCGTACCCGCGGTATAGTGCTCAAGAAGAGCGTTCCACTGCTCGGGCGTACCGTACTCAGCAACGGCACGGAAGATGGAACCACGTAGGTTCGGCTCGACACCCTTGAAGCCCTTGGCAGCGAAGTCCTTCAGGGCAATATCGATAAACTTCTTATTCTTGACGCTGATCGCGACGCCGAAGAGGGTCGCTTTGAGCATTGTGCGACGGATGTCGGCCTCGTTGTCGAACGAGACGCCGATCCGCTCAGCAAGCGGGATGGCGACACTTTCGTAGAACTGACGGTATTGCTCTACAACGGCCTCGTCCTCGAACCGGAGCAGACCACGTACCGAGGCCAGGCTCTGCAGCAGAGCGTTAACCACGTTGGGCTCGGTACTGTTCTTCCACTCGTTCACCACCGTGAGCAGCTGCGATGTGCGCGTGTAGCTTCCCGCCAGCGCAGTCAAGTCGCTGAGGAGACCAATGCGGTCCTCGACCGAAAGCTTCGAGTTGTCGCCCTTCGCGCCCTCGGCGGCCAGCACCGCGAGGTCCGAGTCTGGGTAACGCACGCGGAAAATGCCGCTTTGGTCGGCGTTGATCTTGTAGAAGGGCCCGCTACCAATATTGACCTTGGCGGAGCGTTCCTTCAAGACGGTAGTCCTGTCGACACTGCCGTCGTTCTTCCGGATGCCGAGCCAAACCGGGTAGATAGTCTCGTCCTCCTCGGGCTTCACGTCACCGGTGACCAGATATCGGTTCTGGCTGACCTCGACCTCGGAGCCGCCTTGGTGGTCGGCGACGGTGAGGATGGGGTAGCCGACGTCGCGCGTCCACGAGTTCATGAAGGCCTTGACGTCCTTGCCGCTGACGTCGGAGAGGGCGTTCCAGAGATCGTCGGTGGTAGTGTTGCCGTAGCGGTGGCGCTCCAGGTACTTGGAGATGCCCTTGATGAACACGTCCTCGCCGAGGAACTGTGAGACCATGCGAATGACACAGGAGCCCTTAAGGTAGGAGATGGCGTCGAAGATCTGGGCGACCTCGTCTGCGCGGGCGACACCGACCTGGACGGGATGGGAGCTGCGGAGCCCGTCAAGGCCCAGACAGCCCTGGTAGCTCTCGACGACGTAGGTCTCCCACACCTTCCAGTCTGGGAAGAAGTGGTTGCAGGAGTACCAGGACATCCAGGTAGCAAAGCCCTCGTTCAGCCACAGGCCGTCCCACCACTCCATGGTTACGAGGTTGCCGAACCACTGGTGGGCGAGCTCGTGCTGCACGACCTCGGCCACGCGTGTCTTTGTGGCCGCCGAGTCCTTGCCCTCCTCGAAGAAGATGTCGACAATGCGGTATGTGATGAGACCCCAGTTCTCCATTGCGCCGGCGGAGAAGTCGTGGATGCCGACCATGTCGCACTTCGGCATCGGGTACTCGATGCCGAACGTCTTCTCGAAGAACGCGAGCGTGCGCGCGGCGAGGTCGGCCGAGAACTGGCAGCGGTTCTCCATGCCGGGCGTGGCGTACACGCGGACCGGCACGCGGAAGTGCTTCGACTCGACGTAGCGCAGGTCGCCAACAATGAACGCGACCAAGTACGTGCTCATCTTGGGGGTTGTGTTGAAGTGCGTGATCTGCCGAGCGCCGTCGCCCACGGCCTCCGTCGACTTCACGTCGCTGTTGGACAGCACGGTCAGGCGCTTGTCGGCCGCAATGGAGATGTCGAACGTGGCCTTCAGCCCCGGCTCGTCGAAGCAGGGGAACGCGCGGCGGCAGTCCGTGGCCTCCATCTGCGTCGTTGCCACGACCTGCTCGGTGCCGCTCTCGTCCTTGTGCACGCTGCGGTAGAATCCGCACAGCTTGTCGTTCAGCTCGCCGTCGAACTCCACGCGCAGCGTGGCCGTCGAGCCCTTCTCGACCGCGTCGGCGAACTCCCAGGTCGTGGCCTGGGAGTCCGTGTCGTGCGCGGACGCTGTGGCCGGCTTGCCGTTCAGGCTAGCACTCTTGATCACGAGGTCGAGCACGTTTACGCTGACCTTGTTTGTTGTCTTGGCGACGTCCACGTCGATCTCCACGTGGCCCGTGTACTTGTACGTGGACAGGTTCGGGTCCAGGAACAGGCGGTAGTGCCGGGGCACGACATCCTGGGGCAGGATCTGCCGCGCCGCCTTGGCCACATTGCCCGAGGCTACGCCAGCATGGGTGGAGCACATCTTCTTTGTTCTTAAGCTGAGGCCTCCTAGCGTTCGCGCTGCCGACCTTATATAGGGCAGCATTTAGGCACGGCGGTGGAGGAATCAGGTCAGCATGTTAACGGCAGTCCAGGGATAGGGTCGCGCGCTGCATGGTCGGCGCTGCAGACGCGCGGTAATGACAACAATGGGAGCTCCCCCTCGCAGCCGTCCTGGCTTCAAATGAAAGTTCAGCTTGAGCTAGACGTTAATTGTGAATTGTACAGGTCCGTGGCACTAGCAGTGCTCTTTCAACATGTTTTGTTTTCTGTTACTTGTTTTCATTAGACACGGTTCACCAAGTGGGGGTTAAAGTATAGTAAGACACAGCTAATTAACGATTGACAGCTAGCTGTTCTGATATGTCCGATATGGCCATGTATGTACTGGCGCCTCAGCGCACGAATGCTGGGGATGAGATGAAGCCGCCAGCCCGCCTGCGTGGACGGCTACCCTGGAGTGCCGTTTCGGCCACCGGGTGGTCGGAGCCGAGCTACCGCCACTTTTTGTGCGGCAATGAACACGAGCCTCAAGTCTTCACGTCCGGCTCGTCGCGGCCAATGAACTGCTTGAAATTGAGGAAATGCGTGATCTCCTTAATGCTCGAGTCCAGGTACTCCGCTGCGCTCAGGCCGTACTTGAGCTTGTCCTCCTCGTGCTTCTCGAGGTACAGGCGGATGGTCGCGCCGGACGAGCCCGTGCCACTGAGACGCACGACCGTGCGCGCGCCGCCCTCGAACTTGACATACAGGCCCTGGTGGGCGCTGACCGAGCCGTCGAGGTCGGTGTAGCTGAAGTCGCCGGCCTCGGCGACCTTCAGACTGCCGCCGTCGACCAGCGTTGAGCCCGTGAACTGGGGGTCGGCAATGGCCTTGGCCAGCTTGTCGATCACCTTCGCCGCGCCGTCGCTGCTGACCTGCTCGTAGTCGTAGCGCGTGAAGAACGTGCGCCCGTACAGGTTCCAGTGGTCGTCCTGGACCGACTTGATGCTGGCCTGCTGGCCGGTCTCCAAGGACAGACCGGCAATGATGTTCAGCCACGCACAGATGGCCCATAGGCCGTCCTTCTCGCGCACATGGTCCGAGCCCGTGCCGAAGCTCTCCTCACCGCAGATTGAGAGCTTCTTGGCGTCAAACAGCGCGCAGAAGAACTTCCATCCTGTGGGCACCTCGTAGCACTGCAGGCCCTTGGCCTTGGCGACGCGGTCAATAGCGCCGGACGTTGGCATGGAGCGGGCCAGGCCGTAGATGCCGTTCTTCTTGAAGTAGGGGATGTACTTCGCGGCATGGTGGGCAATGATGGCCACCGAGTCACCGGGGCTCACAAACGTGTTTGCGCCGTAGATCATGTTGCGGTCGCCGTCGCCGTCGCTGGCCGCGCCAAACTTGATGTTCTCGCGGTCTACGCGGTCCACAAGCGTATGTGCGTACGTCAGGTTCGGGTCCGGATGCAGGCCGCCGAAGTCGGGCTTGGGCACGCAGTTCTGAATGGCCGACTCGGGCAGGCCCAGCTCGTCCACAAAGATGGCGCGGCCGTAGGGCCCCGTGACGCCATTCAGGGCGTCGAAAAGAAGGGTGAAGTCGCTGCCCTTGGTGGCCAGGAACTTGCGGATGAGCTCGAAATCGAAGATCTCCTTCATGAACTCGACGTACGCGTCTGTGGTCGGCACCACCTCGACCTCGAGCAGGCCGCCGTAGTAAGTGCGCGTGCTGGGCCGCGTGAGGTCGATGTGCTCGATTGTCTCGCTGCCCACCTTATACTCGGTGAGCTTCGTGGACTCGTCGTAGATGTGGTTCGTGACAGACTCCGGGGCGGGGCCGCCATTGTCCATGTTGTACTTGATGCCGAAGTCGTTTTCAGGGCCGCCCGGGTTGTGGCTGGCGGTGAGAATGATGCCGCCCGTGACGTTTGTCTTGCGGATGAGCAGGCTGGCCGCCGGCGTCGACAGCAGCGTGTTCTCGCCCACCAGCAGCTTCTTCACGCCGTTTCCGGCCGCCACCTGGGCAATGATGTCGACGGCCTGCGCGCAGAAGTAGCGTCCGTCGCCGCCCACAACCAGCGTGGCGCCCTGCTTACCGTTGTTGGGAATTGCGTTGAGGATTGCTTGCACGAAGTTCTCCGTGTAGCCGGGCTGCTCGAACACCTTTGTCTTCTTGCGGAGACCCGAGGTGCCGGGCTTCTGGCCCTCGAAGGGCTGCGTCTTAACCGAGATGGGGGCCATGGTCGCTTGAGATGCCGGCGCGTGTAAGTTCTGATGTCGCGAACAAGCCGGCTCGACGGTGAGTGGGGTGCCATGTGATTCAACGACTGGCGTTTATTTTTGGGGGCTAGGGCATGCCCGCATGCCTGGACGCGTGTGGTGCGGCGGTTTGCCCGTGTCGACGCGGTCACGGCGGTCGCACAGCGTCTATGGACGGGTGACTTCACGCTCGAAACCTGGAGGGGCAGTGCGAGAGCGGGTCATAAAACTCTGGCAGAGTACTCAAATCAGGCTAACATCAAGACCCGAGTGTAAAGCAGTGTAACAGCAATGTAACAGCAGTGTAACAGCAGTGTAACAGCAGTATATCAGCAGTATATCAGCAGTATACCAGCAGTATAACGCTTCAACCACATTCTAGTAGCCTAACACAGAGCCCAAAACACAGCTTCACATATAACACAGTCCGTACTCAGTCTAACACAATCTAATTACGGTCTAACAGCCGAGTGCATTGTCTAAGACACGGCCTAGATCATACTCTAGTCACAAATCAACTAGAGTCTAGCCAGAGTCAAATAGCTCAGCCACGACCTAACTCACAGTGACCCCCCGTCCTGGGCGCCTCGTAGGCGGGTCCTACATCGGTAGGTTCAACGCGATCTACACTGCTTGGACTGCATTTTGCTATCTACTATACACAATGGGCAATGCCTCTGTACCGCCGACCTTGGTGCTTCTATATACATTCGTCAGCGTTGCTGGAGCTTGTTCTATCGGGCAGCCACTCCTACAAAGGGCATGTACCGTATGTTACTACCGGGCGTGTGCCGACTCAAAAACCCACTTTTCTGCACGTCTAGACGGTTATTTCTTGGGCGCCGCCGTGCGCAATTGCAGGCCATGCCACTTCGAGATCTCGCCGGCAAGAACCTCGTTCACGAGCCGGTGTTGCTTGACGACAGGGATCCCGCTGAACTCGGGCGACACTACCTTGATGGCAAACATCGATCCGCAGCCGCCGCTGATGTCCTGGACAACCAGCTCCGTCGGGTTCAGCTTCGACCGAATGAGGTCGAAAATCTGCGCCTCGTACTCCCCCGTCGGAGGCGTCAGAGAGTAGAACCGCACCGCCCGCGCCTGCTGCATCACGAGCGGCCGCCGCGCCGCCTTCGCAAGCGAAAGAAACATGGTGTCACCGGCTGCTCAAATGTGGAGCTATGTAGTGCGCTTACTTAAAAAACGGAGCACCAGTTCTCGCGGTGCCGATAAAGATGAACGCTAATTGGCGATTACAAACGCCGCGAGTGGCGCTCTCGTTATGAAAAATCAGCAGCAGTATAGCTAACACACTGTAGCCTACAAAATGTGGCTCGTTGCGTGAGGAGTGCACCACGGCAGAGCGCTTGCAGTGTGCGAGGGTTCGGTGGGGCTGTTTGTCCAGGCATGCGTTGCTTGCGTTAAATTAGAAGTACGGATATATAACTTACTCCGCGAGAAGCGACTCGCGCTTCTCGAGAATGCGCTGCTGGCGGCGTTCGCGAGCAGCCTTGTTGCGGGTGCGGCGGGCCTCGGCCTCGTCCTGCAGGCTCTTCTCGCGCTGGGCCTGGGCCTTGGCCTTGATGATGTGCTCGATCACAGCACGCTTGTGCTTGAAGGTGTTACCCTTCGCCTCCTGGTAGAGGCCGTGGTACAGGTGCTTGTCGATCTTGCCCTGCTCCCGGTACTTCCTGAGAACGCGGCGGAGAACACGCTGGCGGCGCATCCAAAGGACCTGCTGAGGCATACGCGCGTCGGCAGTACCCTTGCGCTTACCGTAGCCAGTGTGACGGCCGTTGCGGCGGGCCTCGTGGAACGCCCGAGTGCGCCCCCGCGAGTGGCCCATCACAGGCTTGGCAATGATGAGGCCGTTCTTGGCCAGCTTGCGGATCTCCACGCGCGAGTTCGCAAGACCAACCTGCGACGACTCGTTGGGATCAAGCCAAATCTTGTTCTTGCCTACGCCGAGAACATCGGCCGCAAGGCGCTTTTGCAGTCTAAGGTTCGGCATTTCGGTGGATGTGAAAAGTTGATAAAAGGAGAGGTTTTCTTATAGGGCCTTGAGTCAGTAAGCACGACCCGTTCCCAACTGCAGTCACCCAGCAGGGCGGGCGCGCATCTCCCAGCCAGACCTAACCGCACGCAGCCCCAGCACCGCCTTTCACGTGCCTCGGACTGCCAATTCGCCCCCTACTGGGCGTATCTTGGGTATTCCGCCCCGACCGGTCTGTGAAAAGCCCTAAGCCCCTGGGCGGCAGGTGGCCTTCGCCTGCTCCAGCGTGCTCCAGCGTGCTCCAGCGTAGGGGTCCGCGATCACCTGGGCGACGGGCACCCTTTGGAGTCCAGCGGACTGCCTGGCGCGCGTGCACGAATTGACTACATACATTACCTCAATTAGCTTCAGCTCTCTATATCACGTCGTTTCACAAGAATTCGCCGGCTCCGGCGGTATGCGGCCCCATCACCGGACCCACCTGCCACAGTGACCCTCACCGCCTTCTTAATCCTTAGCTTTTTTTCACCGCCATGGCGAAATCGCTCAGATCCAAGAAGGTTCAAAAGAACAAGGCCATCAAGCGCGAGACGTCGTTTGGCGACGTGGCCGCCTCCCGCGAGCGCCGCATTGCCGAGCGCCTGCACAATGCCGCGTACGAAAACATCGTTGAGCAGATGCGCAAGCCCGCCGCAGCGGACAGCCCGGCAGCGGCCCAGGACGCGGACGCAATGGACGTCGAGACGCCGCCGGCGCCCGAGCAGAAGCCCCGCTTGACGGGGCTGGGCACAAACCTGAACAAAAAGCGCCGCGAGATGCGCAAAGCAAAGAGCAAGCGCGGCTCGAAGCGCAGCCGGAAATAACGCCTCTGCCTTGCGCCGCGGCCAACCCAATTGAGTTGTAGATATTTATTGTAACTATTTATTTGCGATCCTATGGCGTTCGCGTAGTGCCTGTGTCCCACCCGCCAGTTCTGGGGCTACCTTCCGGCTCGGCCCTCTAAAGGACTCGCTGTCCACAGCCGGACCGGATGCTTGGGCCTGGCGCTCGCTTCCATGGCCCAGTTTCACGCCGAAACCGTTTCAGAACTGTCTGACCGCATATAGTGTTTACGAATTTCACCCGCTGCCCTGCAGACGCGCAGCGCAGGCAGGGGCAAAGGATGGAGGGGTTTACGCAGTCACCGCGGAGCACGGGGTGGCTCGGCGCCACGGCAGGCTTCGCCCCCAATTAAAGTTCATTGAAAGTAATTAAGCAAGCCCTGTCCACGGCCAGCCGTATTCCCCGCGGACGAGCGCTGGGTCCCCGCAGTGGGGTAAGCGATGCGCGCCGCCGCCGCCAGCTCTGATTAAGGGAGGAGGAGATGACAGAGCCGCGGTTGGCACCACCTTCCGGCAGCTGTCCAGACCGAGCCGACAGATGCGGAAACGGACGCCCTCGTTGGCGTCGGGGTACGCAGAAATAAATGATCTGTCGGACCTGGACGACAGCCGGTTCGAACTTGAGAGCCTGCACGTCCATTCGCGGCACGCGAGCGTGAACGGCGACAGCGCGGTGGAAGCCGGCGCCGAGGGGAACAAGCACCTGGACGACGCGGACAACGAGGGCCCGAAGCCCCGCCTATTTCTGGGCGTCCAGGTCCGCGCGCTAGTGTTCGTGCACCTCTGGTACGCGTTCAGCATCTGCCTGTCCGTCTACAACAAGTACATGTTCTCCGACGTCGGCTTCAACTTCAAGTTTCCCATCATCACCACCTCTCTGCACCAGCTCGTCCAGGTGCTGCTCAGCCTTCTCGTGCTCCTGCTGTTCAAGATCCCCATTGCCTCGTCGTCGTTCACAGACCGCGTGCGCGTGCTGCCGGCCGCTTGCGCCAGCGCCGCCGACATCGGCCTGGGAAACACAAGCCTTCTGTTCGTCACGCTCAGCTTCTACACCATGATCAAGTCCAGCGCCCTCGGCTTCGTGCTCCTGTTCAGCATCCTGTTTCGTCTCGAGTCGCCAAGCTGGCAGCTCGCGCTTAACATCTCCATAATGACTGTGGGCGTGTTCATGATGGTCGCAGGCGAGACCGAGTTCGATTTGCTCGGGTTTCTTCTCGTCCTCGGCGCGTCGTGCTCGTCTGGGCTGCGGTGGGCCCTAGTCAAAATCCTGCTCAATGGCAGTCCCGCTGCCAGTGCCAGTGCGGCAAATAGCGCGCCTGGCACTGTTGCCCCGTCGACGCCTCCTAAGGGCAAGCCGCATCCTTTGCAGACCATCCTGGCCATCTCACCAGGCATGTTTCTCATTCTCATCATACTCGGTGGAATTGTCGAGGGCTTCAAGTCGTTCTGCACGGCCGAGCTGTGGACAAACAACCCCATCCCGCTGGCAATTTTGTACCTAATGCTTCCTGGGCTTCTTGCCTTCTGCATGACGTGGAGCGAGTTCGAGCTGCTGAACGTTACGGGACCATTGTCGCTCGCCATTGCCGGGATCTGCAAAGAGGTGGCCACGATCTTCGTCTCCATTATTGCATTCCACGACCACTTGTCCTTGATCAATTGGATCGGGCTGCTAATTACAACCGCGGCCATTGGCTTGTACCACTTCCACCGGCTTCGCGCCTAACGCTGCCGCACGCAAGTCGAGAACAAAAATTAAAAGGGGAGATATAAAAATAAACACATTATTTATCATTCTTAGGCAGTTTTCTGACTCTAGACTGGATACGACCCTCTGCTCTATGGTGGCCACACCCAAACCGTCAAGTTCCTGTTAGCCCTGCTTCCCTGCGGTGGGTCTCGCCCTGATCTATTTATAACTCAACCTCTAATGCTTAAGCCCGCTTAGTGATTCCAGTCTACGCTCCGCCGTCTCACCTCATCGTATACATACTTTGCCACCATGAATGTGCCCAATTGAACACTATCATCAAGCACTAATTGTTATCTTTGTCGCTTCTGCGCGACCACCAACTGACATCTTACCTACCCCCTCGAGCTCGCTTAACCTTACCCATCGGCATTATTCACCTGCGTCTCGAAGCGCGGACCCAGTACCACCGCCCTCCCCGAGTAAGTATACCAAGTCGATGACAAACCTCGACCTTATCTGTAGCGCATAGGGTAGCCCTTCACGAGGTTATTTCCGATGACGTTATGTCATAATGAGACGCACCGACCGAGTCAGCAGCCCCGCCCGCATACAGCAAAGACCGACTACGCTTGTCTCAGGCCCCAGTGGCGCATGGCGCTCCCTGTCGCATTAATTGGGGCATTGGCCCCTCAGAATGCCTCTACTCAGCCACACATCTTGCCTATATAATCTCGCTTTCTTATCTATTCTTACTCCAAGACGTGATAAGCGTCGGCAACTAATGTTCAGAAGTTATTCTCAGCGAGACAGGGCAGGGGTTCGCCGACTATCAATCAGCCTCCAGTTTTTCGATCCCGACAACACTCCCTCGTGAAAGCCCCACAGCGCGTGGATTTGAGACGCTGGAGACGTGCTTTCCCATGACTACAATGCTCACCCAGCATTGGACAACCCGCGGATTGCTCTCCGTAGTGATTCTGGCCGCGCTGTGCGCGGCCGTCAGTGTCTCCTACGGCCTCAAGCTGCGTCGCTCCAGGCGCGCCGAGAAGCAGCGCCAAGACCCTGTCAGAACGCTGTTTCCCAAGAAAAGTGTGTTTCTCATCGAGAAGCACTCGGCTCCTGGCTGCGCACGGCCCTGTGCCACGGGCCCGCTGTTTCAGTTCGACAGCTCGGAAAAGCACGCGAGCCTCGACATTGCCGAGGGCTACAAGACGTACGACATCATGAATGGTCACGAAGGCGTGCCGCTTTTTGCCCCAGGCTGGGACTACGGCGCCGAGCCGCAGCCGGACCTCGCCGCGCGCTACGACGGCTACCTGCCCCCTGCTGATCCCACAATGACGACTTGGAAACGAGACCAAATGTATGATAACGCGGCCCAGCTGCATCATCAATTCGGGTCGCAGCACGCGAGTGGCATGTACAGCCAGCCGCAGCAGCAGCAGACGTACTATGACACGGGTCAGAGAGATCGCGATTTCGGGCACCTTTATGGCCGAACCGAGTCGGGTGAAGACGATTCTGACTCGGGGCTGTCGCTTCCGTTGCAAAAGGTCGAGCCTCTAGAACTTGTCGACCCGATCAACATGGGTCCCATGGTCGAAGACGGCAGCGACATTACTGGGCTGCACCATATGCCGTCTTTCGTGCCACCGCCTGTGAGTAGCAATGACTACATAGGCTCGATAGCCGAAGATCCAGGCATCGAAGGCCTAGTAATGCCTTACGAGAAGCCGCTGGAACCGCTGGACCCAGACTTCGAGATCGAGCAGCCGCGTAGCCTTCTTTCTGAGCGGCTGCGCAACAGCTACACCAACGGCGCCGCGCAGCCGCCTCAAGGCATGAACCAGCGGCGCCAACCCCCACTGCAGCTGCAGCTTGATAAGAATACTTTCATGCTCGACCCGAACCACATGCCGTATAACGAGACGCTGCCATTGTCGAACCCGGCCTACAGTGTCGGCGACTTCCAGCTTTCTGCTGATGTGGACTCGGAACAGCAGGATGGTAGCGACTCGGCAAGTTACAGCATGGCGTTCAGCCATCTGAGCTCGCCGGAGTCCGAGCACTTCTCACCCGACCAAATAGCAAACGACAGCCGCGTGCCTGTGCCGAAGAGCTACGACTCGGTGTCGATGGGTGCATCCACGGGCGCTCGACGAAAAATGTCGACTTTCGCGACTGCCGTGATGAAGAAGGACCGCAGCACCGTGCGCCGCAAGCCATTCCAGCTTTCTGAAAACATGAACACAGAGTTCCCGCTGGGCCTCTCAGTGCCACTCACGAACAGCTCACTTCCGGGGTCTTTCGTTCCGGCCACGACGAGCGACGTTGAGGTCGCGTCGTCTGTGGGCTCGAATGGGCTGTCGCCCAGCTCTCCGAAGTCGCCTAAGGACACAGAGTTCATCTCGAGCGATGACGGTGCGCCGCGGTACCGGTGCCCACACTGTGACACAACGTTCCGCATCAGGGGCTATTTGACCCGGCATATCAAGAAGCATGCGGACGTGATGATGTACAACTGCCCATTTTTCAATCCGGACGACGAACATAGGTGCCATGCAACAGGCGGATTCTCGCGACGAGATACATATAAGACACACCTCAAGGCGCGGCACTTCCTGTACCCGCGCGGCACAAACCGCAAAGAGCGATTCCGCATGCCTGGCAACTGCTCGGGCTGCGGCGAAAGTTTCAGCAACAACGAAGAATGGATCGAGACGCACATCCAGCCCGGTCTGTGCTCAGGCAAGGTCTCAAACAAGGCATCAGGCAAGATCATGGATACACCGCCGGATAGCAGCCATGAGCGTTTTTCTGAAGAAGAAACGGAGCAGAACCTAGACAAGTCGAAAGCGCTCTCGATCTCGCTGGGGCCAGAGATCGGACCTGCACGACATGGGGGAATAGAGCACTCGCTCCGGGACTACGAGCGCAACAACGTATTGGTCACCCACGTACAATAGGGCCAGGACGTAGCCATCCGTCCCCTGATGCTAGTTTACCGAATTGGCAGACTACGTATACAGGAAAAGTATGCTTACGCTTATATTTATATTTCTTTCTATTATAGTGATTTTATGTATACCACATTTTTTTATGACAACGTCATGATGATGAACCGCTCTATTTACTTACTTGCTTGCCTATTTCCTCTGGCTTTTATTGATCATAATAGGAAGCATTTGTTTTACCTCTGGCGGGTACACCCTAACCCACATCAGGAGAGTACTTTTAAGCTCCCAAATTTCAGCTTAGTTTTTTCCTCGGCGAGATCAGAAGGACTGCATTCAAAGCTACGGACGGAAGTCATCTTTTGACTTCCGAGGCACGCTTTGGGGAAAGTCTCCGGTTGAGGTTCAAGCAGAAATGCATCTCTGGGTGCCAGAGATAGTCCAGCGCGCTGCATGGCGACGCTCCTTGTCTTTGTCTCCCGTCGCTTCTCGGAGCGGCGCGGCGGCTTAAAAGGCCTGCTTCGGCAGTTTTCGTGTGAAATGGGGGTATGCGTATTCTTTGAATCGCTGGGCTTTGGCCTCTTGACGATGACAGCCTGGCCTGTTAAACGATAGACATGCAACTCTCCTCACTGCCGCTGTTTGGCGGGGGTGCGGGAAACTCGATGGAGCTTACTTTTTGATCTCGCCCACCAACACCTTTTTTTTCACTTTTTCCCACCTGTCTGAATGTGGCTCCCGTTAGGGGGGTCGGCTGAGCGTGGTCGAACACGCCAGACAGAATTTAACAAAAAAAGGCTGATATGATGATATCCTTTAATAGAGTCAAGCTCAGAGGCGGAGAGAAACTGCCGTTGCTGATACTTAGGACATATCTGATCAACCAGTAATGGAAGCAGTTTAGTTAACAATCGCGGCTTACAGAAGGCATAAATAGATGATGCTATGATAATACGTAGGATAGAGGCTGACGTTATAGAGGAGTGATAGGGCGTAGCTGGGTTTGCAGGGCATTACAGAGGCCCCTGCGGGGTGTGGAAATCATTTGTACCGTTGAGGCTGTGGTTGCGGTGGCTGAGGCTGCGGGCCCGGCTGGGAAGTATGCTGCTGCGGAGTCCCGCCGCCGGCGCCCTGCTGTTGCTGGTGCTGTGGCAGCTGCGGCTGCGGCAGCTGCTGGTACTGCTGTAATAGCTGCGCGTAGTCTCCCTGCGACATCATGTTTTCCTGCTGCTGCTTCAGCGCGAGCAGAGTGGCCGTGTCGAGCTGGCCGACCTGGCCGAGCTGGGCCAGCTGCGCATTCAAATGCCCGTTCATTCCTGTGGGCAGCGGGCTGAAGCCCTGGAAACCTGCGTACTGCGGCGGCAGCACCTTGTAGCCGGGGCTGGCGAGCTGCTGTAGGTGCGGCGGCAGGCCCGAGACTGCCATAGCGGCCTGCGTTGCGTGGGCCGATTGGAGGGCCTGCGCAGCTTGGGCCTGTGCGGCGGCGGCCTGCGCATTGGACGGGGACTGGGTTCCGTTCTGGCGCTGCGCAGATGCCTGCGCGGCCTGCACCTCGGCCGCCTGGGCCTGGGCCTGGACGTGGACTGCTTGCGCCTGGGCAGCCTGCGCCTGCGCTTGGGCTGCGGCCTGGACCTGGGCCTGGCGGGCCGCAAGGGTCGGGTCCGGCGTGGGCCCCGACGAGGGCGGCGTGGACTCGGCAGGCTCCTGCGGCTCCTGTCCTATTGAGCCGTCATCCACGTCGGCCGGGGTGTCCTGGGCGTTCAGGCACGCCTGGATGAGGTTCTTGCCCTCGCTCTGGGTGACCAACGGCTGCAGCTTCGGGGTTGTGAACGTGTACACAAGGCCAGTTTCCGAGACAACGAGCAGCAAGATTTGCGTGCCCGTGAGCACGGACAGCTCCCAGGCCTTCTTCATGATGCCATGCTTGCGCTTGGAGAAGGTGATGTGGCGGCGCGCCTTGTTCTGGATGAACTTGATTTCGATTTTGCGGCGCTCGCGCGGGATCTTCCCGGCGCCATTGGTAGCATTGCGCTTGTCATCGTCGTCCTCATCGTAGCCGTCGCCGTCGCCGTACACCTCCTCGCCGTCGTGGTCGTCCTCGGCATACTGGTCGGGGCTGTCGCGCTCCAGCTCCTGCTCGGCATCGGAGTCGGCTTCGCGCTCGGCCTGGCTCCTGTCAAAGCCGCCCATTGACCTGCTTCCCTGTCCTTTTGCCTTCACACCTGGCATTGCTGAGTGCCGAAAAAAGCTTAATGGGTGGTTGCCGGATTGTAGATTAGAGACACAAACAACGAAAACACTCTGCTGAGTAACGGGATGCTGGGCTGGGGTATAACTGGGGCTAGGGTGTACCCATACTGAATACGGCTGGGGGCTGCCGGAAAGCGGAACTTTCGTTGGCGGACATGCCTTTTATGGTGAAGTTCCTTCTTGAAGTTCAGATGGAGTCCGTTTAGGAAACATCCGAATAGAGTCTCAGATATAATTAAACAGGCATAAGGTAGTATTTCTTGGGTTGCTATTCAGGTGGGTATGGAGGAGGGAAAAGGGGATGCGACGGAGGAGTGGAGGAGGGGAGGAGGGGGGCAGGTTGTGATGGGCCGACCGACCGACCCCACCGCAGGAGTGTCGGGACTAATGACGTAGCCCATGAAGAAAGGGTGTACCTCCCTATGAGCTATTTTTATTAATTGGAAAAAAAAATTTTTTTTTTAATCTAATTGCTTAACATACCTTCATCCTACGTCCGGCACGCTCCAGATCCCGCCCGTCAGGTCCAAGTGCCGCTAACAAGGGAGTGCGCCCTTTTGGTAATCGGGTGGTTGCTTAAACAGGGATTCAGGGAGCACGATGATTTAATGGGGTAGGTTAGGCGGTGAATGACTAATACAGATAAAGCTTCCATGCTTGCCGATGGTTCAAATCAACAGCTCCCATTGCCCTGAGCCTACTACGCGGCGACTCGCGTACCGCTTCCTTTCCAGGTAGCACTAGTGAGTGGGCGATAGCCGTGCCCAGCAGCTGGGTGGCAGCGAGATTAACACGGCGTCGCCACCACCAGGGCCCATTCGCCGCCATGTCCGGCGCGGACAACGCCACTGCAGGCGGAGGTCTAATTGTTGCCCAATGCGGAGGGGGGGGCAATCGATGCAGTGTTTTTTTCAGGGTACGGGCACAGACCGTGCAGCGGGCGCGCTGATGATCAGCGCGTTGGGAAGAGCAGGCTCGCAGGGTTTTGTCCGTAAACGACCCTGGTTCGCGCTTCGGGCCGCGCAGTCAGAAACAGCTGGCCGGCCTGCCGCTGCCACGACACAGCACTCCAATTCTGTATGCGGCGCCGCGCCGTGCCGCAATGGCCTCGCTGTCGTGGTGCCGGCCCGGCAGCGCGGTTTGTTTACATGGTGTTCCTTATGTAATAGGCCTTCGCTAGTGATGAAGCTAAGTCTAAATGCAATATCCCACGTATTGCCCCTCCCTCCCCCGACCTTCACCTCTTACAACGCAGGCATTGATAGGCACCCGATTTGACGCATTTGACGCATTGAGATATGAGTCCTGCCAGTTTGAAGAAGGCGGACCTTGTGGAAATGGCCCGTGAGCTGGGCCTGGACTTCGCGGCCAGCGCGCGCAAGGACAAGATCGAGTCAGTGATCCGGGACCATTTGCTGAGCCATCGCGAGGACGTGAGTCGTGACAAGCGGTTCCAATTGTTTTCAATTCCGTCGCGCGGTGCGGCGGCAAGGACGTCGGGCAGCAGCAGCGCCGGCGGCAGCGCTGGCGCGCGGCGCGGCAGCGGCGGCTCTGACGACGGCACGCCGACGGAGAGCGACGACGCGGCCGAGAAGTCCGAGGCGGAGTCGGCCGATGCCGAGGAGGAGCCTGTGCTGCGCGGCGTGCGAGGCCGCGCGAGCGCCGGCGTCGCGCATGTGAAAAGGACGCTACGCTTGTACCAGCAGCGCACGCACAACGCCGTTACGTCGACGTTCTCGACGTTCCAGTACCAGGTGTCCACGGTGTTCGCGGCGAACGTGACGCTGCTTGCTGTGGAGTACGTGTACCTGGTCTACAGCAGCCTGCCGCACTCGTTCTTCGGCACTTGGCAGTACGGCGTGTACGACGCGGTCGACAACGTGAAGCACGACTTCATCTATTTCACGGCAGTTCTGGTTGCGCTGCCGCTGCTTGTGACGTTTGCCATCAACTTCACAAAGATGGACTCTATACGACGGAAGAAGCACGTGTACCTCGTGGACCCTGTACTATTTGGCGTGGCGCGGCTGTACATTTCTGCGCTGCTGTTTGTGACGAACTACGAGTCGCTGCGGCGGTATGCGGTGCTGGCCGGCAGCTCGGGAATCTCCTCGGCGCTGATTGGCGTGTACGCGTCGCTGCTGCAGACGTCCTAGGCTGGCTCTGCGGCTTCTTTGATTGTTGACTGTTTCTTTTATTTTGTCTCTTGATATGTGCTATATAATAACGTTCTAATTCTGGTTGTGCCAAGGGTTGTGGCGGCACCGCTGCAGTCGCTGCGGGCCGGTGCTGTAAGCTCAAGCTGTCGCTGTAAGCTGTCACTGCACGCCCCTGCAGGTCGCCGCATGTCCCCGCTGCAGATCGCTACTGCATGCTTCGGCCACCCTGTGAAGTCCGACGCTGTTTCTGCTAACTTTTCGGTATCTGTGGCGTACATGTCGACACAGCCTCGCCGTGCAGAACCGCAAGCCGCCACTGCGGACGGACGGCATCACCGAGGGTAGCAGCCCCGGCCAGGCGCCCGCCGTGCTGGTTTTTTTTCACTGTTTAGGTTCCTTAGAAATATTATTGGCAACACAATGCCACAACGTTTTTACGCAAGAGTCTGCCTTCAAACGTAGTTGCTATTTACTTATTTAGGGGCCTCCTTGTACGAGACGGCAGCCTCCTCGTCCATGGCGGTGATGATGGTCACCAGCAGGTCCTTGCCCTCGTCGAAGTCGGCCTGGATCTTCTCGCCCAGCTCGCCATCAGGCACCTTGACGTCGTCCTTGGTGTTGCCGTCGCTGGTCATCAGAGACAGGAACCCGTCGTCGATGTCGATGAGCTGGTACTCCGTGCGCGAGACGTTGGGGACGTCCATGTTGTGGGTCGACGGCGACAGGTCCTCCAGCTTCTTGCCGGTGAAAATGTCAATGGCGACCAGGTGAACCTTGGCGTGACCGTGCTTACCCGTCTTCGACGTCGACATCTCGACAATCTTGCACGGGCGGCCCTTGATCACGACGTGTCCGTTCTTGCGCAGAGCAGAGCACTGCATCGGGAACGTCGTGGAAGCGCCGGCATTGGCGGTCTCGAATGTGTGGTCCTCGTCAGCCATGGTGTCTACGGGTCGGTGTGTTGAGAAAGAAAGGGTTGGCCCCGCGGGTCTAATTAGGGTGGTTGTGAGAAATTTTTCGTGAGTGGTGCATGCCCTATTACGTAACAGCATCCATTTAGCAACCTGGCGGTTTGGCAAATTCGCGATGACGGGATTTGTCGACGATTAGTTGGTCGGCCCCCCTCGATTAGTCGCCGCGGGCGTACCGTGCGATGGTCACGCCGGCCTCGCCGTTGCAGCGGTCGCCGCCGCCGTTGCACACACAATACGCGTCACGTTACAGCTCCTAGCACAACAGAGTAAAACTGGGGGGAAATAACTTCTGTTTAATGTAGACAATGCCGCTTTTAATTTAGCTCTTAGCCTACGCGGACCAGTGATATTGTATCCGCGCCCTCCTGGATGGACAGTGTGCTTGCCGGTGCTTATCACCGTTGCCATAAGCTAACCCGCCAAGGTCCCCGCCGGGATCCCCGCCGTAGGCCCTGCTGTGATCTGTCGACGGCACTCACATGCCAGTTTGGTGAAACCATTGCTGCAAGCTAAAAATGCAGCTACAACACCTATAACCTACATTGCACACCGTTAGATGTTTTAATGCGGGGCCTAGAGAAGACCCCGCCCCCGCACAAGGCGTGCTCTTTACTACCCACTACTATTAAGAATCTACACCACCCGATCGGGGGACCTTTCGCAGTACTCTAAATACTGGCCGATCCGCAATCCAGGACCCGGACTCCGCCGCACCGGCAGCCTGGGATCTGGCCGTCCACCCTAAGCCGCCATCACCATTGTCACTCCGGAGGGGATATGCGTATAAATAAGCATACACAGCACCCAAACACGCCGGAAACCGTCGCGGGCGCATGGACTTGAGCGAGCGATTAGCGTCGGTGTACTTCACGCCGGAGGGCCAGAGCAGCCACAACCAGCCACAGCGGGTCGATCGCATTGCCGAGTTCCGCAAAAACATGCCCACGAGCGGTATCACGCTGTTCTCGCACCGATCCGCTCCGAACGGGTTCAAGGTAGCGGTTGTGCTCAGCGAGCTGGGCATAGAATACCGCACCGTGTACATAGATTTGAGCAAGCACGAGGAGCGATCACCCGGGTACGTGGAGCTGAACCCCAACGCGCGCGTGCCGACGATCGTCGACCACGATAACGGGCACTTTGCCCTCTGGGAGAGCGGCGCCATTCTCCAGTACCTGTGCAACCGGCCGCAGACCAAGGAGCAGGCTCCCGACGTCGCCAAGCGCCTGCTTGGCGGCGACAGCATCCAGCAGCAGGCCCTTGTCTCAACATGGCTCTACTTCCAGGCCAGCGGCCACGCCCCCATCATCGGCCATGCGCTGCAATTCCGCTTTGTCGAGACAAACATGCCCAGCAACGGCATCTCCGTCGTGGCCGAGCGCTTCGTGGCCGAGGCGCGCCGCGTGTGCGGCGTGCTCGAGGTCACCCTTGCCGAGCGCAGGGAGCAGCTCACCGAGGAGATGTCCGACGACGTGGAGGAGTTTTTGCAGAGGCCTGTGTGGCTTGTGGGCGACGATATGACGCTGGCCGATCTGTCGTTTGTACCATGGAACCAGGTGCTTGACAAGCTCGGCATCGACCTCAAAAGCGACTTCCCCGAGGTCTACAACTGGACCCAGACGCTCTTGCGACGACCGCAAATCCAGGCAGCTCTTGGCTCACGGCGGTAGAATGCAGCTAGCTTCTTCTTCCTCTTCTTTTTTGTTTTTATGATCTTCACTCTAACTTACCTTGCCTAGATCCAGGCTCTTTTTATCGAGTGCTGCAAAGCGAGGCGAGACCAAATAATGGGAAATTCCGCTTTTGAGAGAGAGCGAGAAAAAATTAAAATTCGGCAGCTATTGCTGTGCCGGATACTGTGTTTACGAATAAAAAGAAATGGATTGCCCAGCTATATCTCGGTAACCTACAACTTTCATAATTACCTTCATCGTTTACACATGGCGGCGACTCCGCTTTGAAATTCTTTGAAATTTTTTTTTGTCAGTTTCATTCTCTTCGGGGACCTTGGGAGGCTTGCACTATGGTTTATCACCATTGCGCAATGGATCCATCCTGCCGCTCAGCACAAAACTTCGCGCAGTTACTCGATCCCGTATTTTAAGCATATTCCTTTTGGCTTGGGGCGGGGCGCTGCCGGAAAAGGGCCTTCCCCAAACCCCCCCTAGACCCGACGCACACGTCAAAGCCATAGGGCCAGGATGCCCCGCAACAGCTGTGTGATACACTGTGAGACGGCGTGTTGGCAACGCTGCTGTAGAGAGACCCGGGCCCGCTAGGCCGCCGCTGGCGGAGGCGTATGCCGGCTAAACCACGGGTCTGTGCCGCCGGCGACGGGCCCACGTTTCCCGCCGGTGTGCCTGCTTAACTGTCATCAGTCAGCGCAGCATGCACGACGCGTATGTCCCGTAATCTGGCAATCCCCTAATCCCGGTGGCTCTGCTTCCGAGCGTCTATCTAATCTACATTCTGATAAGAGGCGCTGGCTGGCTGCTCAGAATGACACCCAACCACCCTGGCAAACCGCGTCTGTTCGAGGTGCCGAAGACCCAGGCCTGGCGCGTCACATTGTGCCGCCTCGAAAGCGACATCTGGCACGAGCACGGGTTCGGCCGAGCCTGGTGTGAGCGCAACGAAAAGGACGACGAGACATGGCTGCTCGTCGAGAGCGAGCGCGGCGCCGGCGAGATGCTCATGCGCTGCCGGATCCAGGCCCCGCTGTCCTTTCGCAAGCAGGACACCCTCCTGTTCTGCGCCGCGCCGAGAGACCGCATCACGATCTTCTCGGACAGCAACAAGGCCGCGGCCAGTGACGGCCCGGGCCCCTCCCTGGTCCGCATGGCCATCGGGTTCCAGGATCTTGCCGCTTGCGTGTCCGTGTGTGACTTCCTCATCTATGCTGCCTCCACGTGGGCCCCGGGGGTCACTGTGGCCGTGCAGTATGCGACTGAGAACGACAGCGAGATCGACCTCGACGTCATCACCGAGCCGCTGGACTTGCCCCCGCTGCCCCGCAGCGACAATGCGGTGGCTGCGGTGCGATCCATTTCTCGGCTGCTGAGAACCCCAATTGGCCGCGAGTTTCTGGCTATCTATCTTGACAAGGTGCGATACCTGGACCATATGTACGACCTGTTTACACAAACAGAGATGGCCGCGTCCTCGCCCGTCGAGCCCGCCAGCCGCATCCGCATCCTATGGGCGCTGTCGGACATAATGAAGCAGTACTTTCTGGTAGGCGACGGCATGCTCATCGACAACATGGTGTCCTCGGACCAATTCACTAAGGTGATCAGCATCCTCGAGTACGACCGCACGTTCGGCACCCGCAAGGCGAACTTCCGTGACTATTACTGCAACCACACCGAGCTCAAGCAGGTCGTCAAGATCGACGACATGCCCGTGCTCGAAAAGATCCGCCGCACTTTCCGCCTACAGCTTCTGCGGGATATTCTTGTGCGCAGTGCTGATGATTTCCCCTTTCAGATCCTCAAAACACTGATCTATATTAACCAGGTCGAGATCATCGACAGCTTGCAAAACTCGACCACATTTTGCGACGACTTGTTCGGCTTGTTTGATGAAGAAGATGAGACTGCGGGGTCGCCAGCCCGTGAAGACTCCCAGGTGCAGGCCATCAAGTTTCTGAACGAGGTCATCAAGATCTCGCGCACCTTCACCATGAATCAGATGCGCATTCTTTACGAGACTTTGACCGAGTACGGCTTGTTCGAGACTCTGAACCAAGCCATGGCCGCCGACAACCCGCTCGAGCTGAAAATCTTGGTGCTAGAGTCCCTGGGCGTCCTCCTCGACTTCGACTCTGGCTTAGCTGCCGGCAATCTTAAAGTGACTATCGAGACTCTCACGCAAATCATTTGCAAGCCTCGCGATCCCTCGGGCAAAACCGCAGCCGACGTTGCCTGCACTCTGCAGGTCCAGGCCAGCGAGCTACTCAAGCGGCTTTTGGCCGAAGAGCCCAAGCTCACAGCAACGACCTTCTTCAGCAATGCTGCACGCTTCTTGGCAAAGGAGAAGGAGCAAGTGTCTGGTGAGAGCATTGAGTTCATTCTCGACATTGTGTCGTACTCGTATGCAAGAGCACCGGCCCACACCATAGAACTCAGCATCGGGCACAGCTTGTGGCCAGAACTGGCCTCTACTCGACTTATTAGAACCGGTGTGGATCGCCGCACCGATGCCGGCGTGCTCGTGGCGCTTGTCAGGGCCATGCAGGATGCCATCCAGCCCGTGTATGCTGACGACATCGACAAGGTCATTGTTCAAGCCAGGGAGCTCATTGATACCGGGCTCATCGGCAAAACCGTGGAGATTCTCGTGTCGTTGCAGAATGTGAACAACATGGTCTATTCCAGCTGTTTAAACTTGGTCCAAATGGTGGTGGCCGGACTCATGAGAGGCGAGCCCCAGTTCTGCGTCGTGGCAAACTGGATGGCTACCCAAAAACGAGCAGATGTTGAGAAGTTGAGCAAAAAGTTTGCTGCATTCAAAGAGATCCTCGTGTCGGCTAGTCATGAGCGCCTGCTCTTTGATGACGCCGGAAGTAACGAAACCGAGACTGAGGCTCCTGCCACACCCGACTTCCGAGAACGACCGGCCACGCGCAAACGGTCCACGAGCTCTGAGTATTTCGCTGGACGAGTAAATTCAATGAGCAAGTCGCCGCGGCCGCGCGCAAGTCAAATATCCCACGCGCACCACCCAGTGGTGGACGAAGTAGACACTCAAAGAGAGGCAGACGGCTGGCCCTCGACCTTTGCGGGGGCCGCGTCGCCGACATTGGTAGATGAGCACTCTTCCAGAAATAGTTTCTCCAACGCTTCGGAGTTTTTCGGCACTGGCGGCGGCGAGCTGGAGGCTTCACACTTTGACGACGAGCCGGATTCGAATGGCCACCATTATTGGAATTACCCCTCGGTTCAGCAAGGCATAACCAGTGGTGGCCAATTCTCGACCAACGTTGTTCTGCTGCACAGAAGCGTGTCCGGTGGACCAACGGAACCGCGTGATCCAGACTTTCCATGATTATTTCCAGGCAGCGGCTTGAAAGACCGGGCCCTAATATTTATTATTTGTTTCTTATTTATTCGACTCTTGTATACTCTATTTTCTTTTGTTCCGTCTGTACATTAGAGATTCTATCTATCTATCTATCTATCTCTTCCCTGCACACCTTTTAACCCCCAATTACACTGCCCTACTGCTGCCGAACACGCCAACTAGCCTGCCCTCCCTAACCTGGAACCAGAGGAACCGTGGTGAGTAGCACTACGGCATACGCGCAAAGGGTGACGCGCCAAAATACATACAGACAACAAGCACCCACCACCACCACACTGGTCGCAGCAGGCGGAAAGAGCTCCGAACCGAAGGCCGTAGAGACCGCTTAAGATGAGCTTGTCGATCGCTCAGTCGCAAAAAAAGCTTCTAGCTCTGCAGCGCGAGGGTGAGAACCGGCTCTGCTTTGAGTGCAAGGCCGTGAACCCGCAGTGGGCGAGCCCGAAGTATGGGATCTTCATCTGTCTGGAGTGCGCCGGCACCCACCGCAGCTTGGGCGTGCACATCTCGTTTGTCCGCAGCGTGACAATGGACCAGTTTAAGCCGGAGGAGCTGAAGCTGATGGAGATTGGCGGCAACGAGAAGGCGCGCCTGTTCTTTGAGGACAACGGCATTGACAGCACCGTGTCGATCAAGGATAAGTACAACTCCACCGTAGCCGAGGACTACCGGGAGAAGCTGGCCGCTGAGGCCAAGGGTGAGACGTGGACGCGCCGCGACCGGCCCGTGCATATTCCGAAAACGGCCGAGCCAGAGACGTCGGCCGATGAGTCCACTGCAGCAACGCTGCAGTTCCAGAAGAGCAGCGCAGCAGCTCAGGCCCCGGAGCCAAGCCTGAATGATCTCGCGACAGACGCCCTGGGCGCTATCACCAGCGGATGGGGCTGGTTCTCGCAGACGGTCAGCCAGTCCGTGTCCGAGACAACCGAGAACTACATCCGTCCCGGCATGCGCCAGTTTGCAGACAGCGATCTGGGGGGCAATGCTCGCAAAGCCATGGCCCAGTTTGGAAAACGGGCCAAGGAGGCAGGTGTGTACGGGGCCGAGCAGCTGAACCTTGCCATTGAGAACTTTGGGCTTGAGGAGGAGCAGCAACGCCCGGATTCGGAGTTTGCCGATTTGTTTGACGGCTGGAAGCCGCGGGATCGATCCGGTACCGATAACGCTGCTACTGGTGCTGCCGAAGCAGCCGGGAATGGTGCCGACACTGCGGACAGCTCGGTAACACACGAGGGAGCACCGGAGTCGGTTGAAAAGCCCACCACGAAGGCGACATCGGAAACCGCAGCTAGTTCAGCAGATCCGCCAGGCAATAAATCAGAAGAGCCATCGGGCGAGGTGCCCCCAGCTCCGTCTAAGGCCGCAAAGCGGTCGGACAGCACTAAGTCCAGCCCCGAGCCCAAACCTAGCTCGAGCAAGAAGAACGATTAGAGACCAGGGAGGCTCGATGAACAGAAACCAGCTCATTGTTGAATTCTGTGCTTTCTCTCGAGGCTTCTTCATCTGCTAGATCACCCACCCCATGGCTGAGCATATTTAAACGGTCACAGCGGTATCATGAGTGACTTTACAAGCTGCTACGTCTCATATGTGAGGCCTTGCTCTGGACCACTGGAGTCGTAGCTGTTGATATCTATTGGGCTGATTTCTGTTGGGCAGACATCAGCTAGGTCCGTGTTACAGATCCTAGACACTCACCATTATGAGCAAATAATGTAGGTCTCGGCTTCGGAATTGGACGCCTTTATGTGCGTTCGAGCTAGGTCGGAGACACACGAGATATTATCGAACAACTTTGCATCATTAAGTACTGAGATACATCTTTAAACCAACTGTCTTTACTTGAACAATCTGACAGAGGGGCTTGTCAACGTTTCAAGAAATGATGAGCGCGCTCGACTTTTCAGAATGCCGAGCGAACGACTGCGCCAATTGACAACGGCCCATTATTTTTATAATTTGAAAAACAAATGTTATCCATGAACTACCTAACCGGCTCAGCTCCACGTTCGTGAAGTTCATGGACGGTGGCGCACGTGACAACCGACACGCCCATCCGCGCAGTCTGGGCAGACGCGTCGTCCAGGTTGCCAAAGATCCTTGCACCAACGCTAAAGCTAAGGAGCGCCCCACCCCTCCCTTCTAAGGCGGTGGTTCCGGTACATGGTATTCAGTGACCGCAAATTCATTGTTGTGCGGAGCCTCGACGAAGTGGCAGCCAAGTACGATGCTCTCGAAGCCCTCATAGCTGCCCACGGCGGCGAGATCGTGCACTGGGATGAGCGCACCGACCTGAGCGTCTCCCCAAAGCTCATTATTGTGTCCAGGACCATTGATTACGACCGCGCCGAAGAGATGAGACGGCTTATGGTGCCCACGGTGGCTGGCGCCTGGGTGCATGCCTGCATTAAAGAAGGCAAACTGGTGCCAATGCGGCCGTACTCACCGGATCCACGCAACTTCATGCGGGACGTGATGGCGTGCTTTTCAAAATTGAGTGCTGGGGACACCGATGTATTCAAAGCCGGGATCAGAGCCAGCGGCGGAGACTTCAGCGAGCAGGTGACGCGCTATACGTCGCACGTTGTGGCCACGAGCCTGGACACAGAGGAGTGCCAGCTGGTTCTCGAGAGCCGCGCAAACAACCCACAGTTGCGGATCAATCTAGTGAGACCAGAATGGATTGATGACTGCATGAAGCTTGGCTGCAAGGTGGACGACACCGCATATCTGCTCGACCGCAGGGACTCTTCTGGCGACGACGACCTACTTGTTCAGCAACAGAGTCTGTCGACTCAGGACCTAACAGGCACTTTTCCTGTGTCAGATACTCCGCGGCTGGCCGTGCAGCATTCTGTTCGGGAATCACTGGGTTCGAACATTTTGGATGGCCGCAGTGTGTTTCTTGGTGATGACCTGGAACTTAGTGACAAGGTCGAGAAGACAGTGCGGTTCCTCATAGAGACCAATGGCGGCTCGGTGGAGCCGGACCTGGCCCGGGCGCAGATCTATCTTGGCAAATGGCGCGAGGGCGAGCAGTACTTGCAGGTGTGTAAACAGAAGGGGGTGATCATTGGAAACATCACCTGGCTCTACTGGGTTATCATCCACAAGAAGTTCGAGCTTCCCACGCGGCACCTGCTGCATTACCCTGAGGTAAAGGGCGGCATGCCGAGCATGCGCGGGTTGGTCATTGGAGTGTCGAATTACACCGGCGACGCACGAGCTTATCTGCAGTCACTCATACTGTCTCTTGGCGCAAAATACACGGGAAAGTTGGCGGAGCGACATACCACGCACCTAATCACGGCCTATGAATCAGGAGCTAAATACAGTGCAGCCAAAAAGTGGGGTATTCCTGTTGTAAACCATCTATGGCTTGAGGAAACGTACGCTAATTGGAGCAAGCAGGATGAAAGCCAGCGGAGATTCACGTATTTTCCCAAGAAGATCGCCATGTCCACTCTCATTGGCAACAAGCAGCTCATTCCAAGCGTGCTTAAGTTATTTGCCAAACCAGAAGAACTGAGGACAGAGAGAGAGCCTCGACTGAAACGACAGGCGAAGCAGAAGGCTGATGACTGGCTACATGACGCAATGATTGTTGAGAGTGAGTACCTTAAGAAGCTGCGCGACCGACACGGAAAGCTGCCGCCCCTTGAGGAAGAAGAAAGGCAGAGGGACGAGGAAAGACGACGCAGGACGTTGTCAAAAGAAAAAGAGTCCCGAACTTCTCCGTCTCCCTCCGATAAACAACCACATAGAAACGGCTCCTCGGAATCGGGACCAGCGGAGCCTGCTGCAACTGAGTCCGCGGTGCGACCTAAATCAAGAAGTCCGGCTGCGAGAGAATCGCCGCAAGGATCAGAGCCAACCACCAAAAAGCCTCGATTAGGGTCGCCGTCAGTCGAGAACCAGGACCGGCGACAACAGTCTCCGTCGAAGGAAAAAGCATACACAAGAGTCATGTTTAGTGGAGTGGAGGACCTCCCCAGCGCAAAAGAATGTCACAGAATTGGTATCAGCGTAGTCAAAACATACCCGGCACGCGTTCTCGTCGCCCCGCGTATGCTCAAGACTCCAAAATTTCTGCAGTGTTTAGCTGATACAGAGGCCTTCGTGAATCCGTCGTGGGTAAGCGCTTCACTCAAAATTGGCTCGTTAGTTCCAGTCGATGAATACCGGATTCAAGATGCGCAGCTCGAGGAGACGCTTGCTAATCGATCTAAGCTCGATGGTAAAGGTCTCTTTGAAGGCAGATTATTCCGACTAGAGCCAGCACTGAAAGATAAACTCGCGGTGGCCCGAGACCTGGTGAAGGCGCACAAGGGCCAGCTTGCTGCTCGCGGGCGGAATGCGAATGATTCGGATTTAGTCACTGTTGGGGGCGCGGGAATCTCTTTTGATAAGTTTGTTTCCGCTATTTACAAAATGGACATTCGCGAGCTGACAGTGCATGAATAGAGTACGCGCGCGCCGGTAATATGTAATGTAAATAAGAACGAGTTACGACACGCTGTATTTCTAAAGCTAATTAACTGTTAAACATGGTACAAAAGCATTGCTAAACGATAATGCCGATTATGCTGAACAGTTCACAGAGCTACTGTTCTAGCTTTATTTGTGCATTTCTTTGTTTCTTTCTACTTTTGTTTCTTTCGTTCGATCAAACAACATTCCTATTTATTCAGCGACGGAACTCATATATAACTAAAGCTTAGATCGACCCGATCGTGGTTAAGCCTGGTAAGTCGACGAAGAGACGTCACCGCCGCGGCCAGTCCAGTTGACGTGGATGTCCTTGCCAGCCGGGTACTCGCTGTCGGCAGCAGAGGGCAGAACGCGGAAGGTGTGAGCGCCGAAGTAGTCACGCTGGGCCTGGATGAGGTTGGCAGGGCCCTGCTCGGTGCGCAGACCGTCGTAGAAGGTGAGCGCAGTGGAGAAGCATGGCGTGGCAATGCCGTGGACGGCGCTGAGAGCAATGACCTTACGCCACGAGGGCTGGGCCTTCTTGATAGCGTCGTTGAAGAAGGGGTAGAACAGCAGGTTCTCGAGATGAGGGTCCTTGCGGTAGGCCGCGGTGATGTCGGCGAGGAACACCGAGCGGATGATGCAACCGCCGCGCCACATGAGACCGATGCCAGCGTTGTTCAGGTCCCAGCCGTACTCCTGGCCGGCGGCACGGATGAGCTGGAAGCCCTGGGCGTAGGAGATGATCTTGGAAGCGTAGAGAGCCTGCTCGACCTGGTCGATGAACTCCTCCTTGTTGCCCTTGTACTCCTCGGGAGCGGGGCCCTCGAGGATCTTCGAGGCGCGAACACGCTCCTCCTTAAGCGAGGACAGGCAGCGCGCAAGGACGGCCTCGGACACGAGGGTCAGGGGCATGCCAATGTCGAGGGCAGTGATGGCGGTCCACTTGCCCGTGCCCTTCTGTCCAGCCTCGTCGAGGATCTTGTCGACAAGCGACTCGCCCTTCTTCGTCTTGTAGGCAAGCACGTCGCGCGTGATCTCGACGAGGAACGAGTCGAGCACGCCCTTGTTCCACTTGGCGAAGATGCCGGAGATCTCGGTGTTGCTGAGCTTCAGCACCTTGCGCAGCAGCGTGTAGGCCTCGCAGATGACCTGCATGTCACCGTACTCGATACCGTTGTGGACCATCTTCACGAAGTGGCCAGAGCCGGCAGGTCCGATCCAGTCGCAGCACGGCTCGTTGTCGGACTTGGCGGCAACATCCTGCAGAATCGACTTCAGGTGCGGCCAAGCGCGCTCGTCACCACCAGGCATGAGCGAGGGGCCGTAACGGGCACCCTCCTCACCGCCGGAGACACCCATGCCAACGTAGAGGAAGCCCTTAGCCTTGAGCTCATCGTAGCGGCGGTTAGTGTCGTTGAAGTTCGAGTTACCACCGTCGATGATGATGTCGCCCGGCTCGAAGTGCTCGAGGAGCTGGTTGATGAAGTCGTCAACGGCCGAGCCGGCCTTGACGAGCATAATGACTCGCCGGGGACGCTTCAGCTTCTTGGCCAGCTCAGCAATCGAGTGGGCACCGTGAATGTTCTTGAAGGGCTTCGCCTCGTTCTCCAGGAAGCGGTCCACCTTCGACGTAGTGCGGTTAAACGCAACAACATCGTAGCCGTGGTCGGCGATGTTCAGAACAAGGTTCTGACCCATGACGGCCAGGCCAATCAGACCAATGTCTCCAACAGCTTCAGACATGCTTGCAATAAAAAGTTCGGGATGAAGCTCAAACTGAGTTGCTTGGGAAAGCACCCATATATATACTGGGATCTCGCTGACGTGGTTGCTCCACGCTGCACACCCTGCAGCTTACAGATGCATTCGTCAGGCGCGACGTACCTATTGGGGGCCTAGCTGGGCGGGCTAGGGTTGCATCGTGGTAGCGGTCGTGGGCTTGCCGGTGGGAAATGAACCGCGCTTGGGGCGGGTCTAGCGCAGAGCGCCTTGAGGCAAACGGGTGTGCTAACCACGAGCAAGTGATGCCAATATCAAATATACGCGAAGCTGAGCTCTGGATTACAAATGTCCCGGGGATTTTAGGCGTAGAAAGAGCTACTACTCAACGGTCTAGACACGTTCATCGTGACTGGTTCCACGGCACTGGCGCGCCTATCTTGACAGCAACGCCTTTGCCGCGTTTCCACTATACTTACACATACCAGGGCCAGGTTTATGCGCCTGAGATTCGGAGGGGGGCATAGCGGCGTCATACGCAACCCCCCACATAACGTCTAAAACCCTAAGCCTTCCTGTCAAGTAGAGGCAGCTGACGACGGTTGCTCTTCCACTGGTGCGTACGTAGATGGCGCTGTGATTAATATACGGGATTGCGCGGCGTAGGGCAGAAGGGGAGAGCAAGAGAAAAAACGCGATGCCTGACAAGCAGCTACAAAGGGGCAACGTGAGAGCCCACAACGGTAGTGGGCTATTGCGCTAGCAATGTAATTTACGGTAGGCGCTCGCTGATGACACGAGCGGCTAGCTTCGCGTGGCGCGCGTCGCCCGCCCGCTGTGTGTGCCACTGGGAACTTCACACTCCTCAGGGCGGCGGCTATTCTCGTCGTATATATGACTGTACTAGTATTTTTGAGTGCATTACATGTGTGCCATTCTGCGTCCTGAACATGACAAGGGCGCAAGGCATCTAAGTTACTCCAATTTCGTGGGGCGTTTAGATCGCTTTATTACCGCGGAAAGCCGCCTTTGCCTCTCTGTTAATCGCTCGGACGTTTCTCATGTAGGATCTTATTTATCCGGCATAAGCTGACGTAGTCAACGCAAGTTCGTAATGGGAGAGGGAGAGGGAGAAAAAGTGGCATAAACACAGCCAACGGTAAACATAACCAACGCCACAAAATAACTAGAACTAAAAGTACGACAATTTACTTATACTCAAGGCCTCAATTTTTATATCACTTAGAAAATTGACTATTATTGACAAAAATGGACCCAGTCTCCGAGCACTCGTCGTGCCTGCCGTTTCAGCCTCTCAATAACGCAGTATCCAAGTAACATATGGCCACCCCAAGCAAGCCTTTCTAATATTCATTTTTGACTGAAAGCGACAGAACTTGATTGCCCTTAACTATATCTACAAATTTCAATTTTTGCTCTGCTTCCGCTCCAACCGCTGTTTCGCGTGCTCAAGAGCAATCGCCATATCGGCTGATCCTCGTGAGAACGACTTCACATCGTAATATGCAGGTGCAAGCTCTAGCAGCCATTCAGGCTTCACACATGTCACTGTTCGGATATAGTTTGTTGTCGTCAGCACAAACTCGTGGTACAAGACGAAATCATAGGCTCGAGGTGATAGAACCGTAGAGGGATGGATCATCACTTCCTGGTTATCCTTCACTGTGACCAGGCCCTTCTTGGTTCCCTGGCGTTTGGCCACCTGCATAAAGAAGCCCTTGACAAGCGCCTTTTTGATACGCGACTCGAAATGGTTGTGGGTAGGCGGCGTGCTCACCAGTGCATGTCCTTGCCTTTGCAAGATGCTGCGTAGCTGATTCCGCACCGAGCGGGCACTTGTTAAAGACCGGTTATTCAGGTAGTACTCCCAGCACCACTTCGAAGCCTGCTGCTTGTCCGCCTCGTACTCTGCAATGAAATCGTTGTACACCTTCAGCAGCGTTAGGTGGTCACTAGTCTCGTTAGCGAACGTCATCTTGGCATCATCAGCCTCGCGTCGCGCATTGTGAGGACGTACAAACACCGAAGGCACCGACAACATGGCTACAATAGAGAGTACCTCTTCACTGCACTTCAGTTGAGAAGAGGATATTAGCGTCACAGCCAGCGTTGGGTCCAATGGAATGAGTGAGCATTGTCGGCCCAGCTCAGTCAAATTTCCCTCGTTGTCAATGCAGCCAAGATAGTTCAACTCTTCCAGCGCCCGCATCATTGTCTCAGGTGCCGGCGGGTCTATAAAGTCGAAATGTACCAGATCATCAATCCCTAACTTTTTGAGTTCAAGAATCGTATTAGACAGGTTACAGCGGAGAATTTCAGGATAACTTTGTTGAACCAGCTCCGTGCGATAGGCCTCTTGAGTATACAACCGGAAACACTTACCGGGCCGCGTACGGCCAGCACGCCCTGCGCGTTGCTGAGCCGACGCTTTGGAAATAGGCGAAACCAGTAGCGACTCAACGCGAATACGCGGGTTGTATACCTTCTGTTTTGAGAACCCGGGATCAATCACATAAACAATACCATCAATGGTCAGCGACGTCTCGGCAATATTCGTACTAACAACCACCTTGCGGCCGCCCTCGGGGGCCTTCTTGAAGATCTGCTGCTGCTGTTGCGGAGGTAACGAGCCATATAGAGGATATACGGCAAGTGGGCCCACCTGCGGCCGTTCGCGCAGCAGCTGGTCGGCCTCAAGACTGATTTTACGACATGCGTCTTCAATTTCCTCTTCTCCGGTCAAGAACACGAGAATGTCTCCACTACCCGCAGGCTCGGACCCATGGATCTGCAAAACAGTTCGTACTGCAGACACGAGGTAATCCTCCTGGTAATCAGGCGTATAGAAGATTTCAACTGGATGGGTGCGGCCTGGCACGGCAAGCAGAGGTGCACCGCCGAAATATGTCTGGAACTTCTCAGCATCCAGCGTGGCCGACATGATGATCACCTTGAGCGACGGGCGACGAACGCAGATAAGCTTGATCAGACCCATCAAGATATCAGTTGCCAACGTACGTTCGTGGGCTTCATCAAGCATAATGCACGAATAACGCGACAATTCGGGGTCTGTCATCGCCTCACGCAAAAGCATACCATCAGTCATGTACCGTAGCTTTGTTGCCTGGCTCGTACGGTCCTCAAAACGAATAGAGTATCCGACTTCAGCACCGAGCGAGACGTCCATCTCAGTAGCAACGCGGTCAGCAACGCTCATGGCCGCAACACGACGCGGCTGCGTACAGGCAATCTGGCTCTCAGTATTACCGCGTGCAAGCTCGTCCATTGCAACAAACTGCGGAATCTGGGTAGTCTTACCGCTACCAGTTTCACCAACAAACACCATGATCTGGTTATTGTGGTACATCTTGAGAAACTCTTTTCGCTGCGTGTACACAGGCAGCTCGCGGCGCACCTTGAGGATGTCGAAATACCGCTGCGAGTATTCTTTGTCGCTCCAGGGATTTTGCGGGCCATCCTCAAGTCGAATTGCCTCCTCCATTGCTGCCTTCGACTTGATTTTCTCCGTTTTCTGTTTTTTCTGCGAAGGCTCCATTGTCGAGAAGCTGAAAAAGTTAGAACGGCCCAAAAAAAATTAGGTAAGGGGAAAACCTATGTAGGTGAGAAGCGGACCGCGCCAAATGCAGGCAGCGCGATGAGCCATGAAGGCGGGAGGCAGCTAATCCATAGATAAAGAGAAATTCACTTCAATCGATCCACCCGAGGAGAGGCAGCGAAGAGGCCATCAGCTGTTGTTTACTGTTTAGTGGTAGTTGAGGTAGGTGACATATTGTAGATGATTATGGGCATATAGGCCACATACCCGAATAATTTACCACGCCAAACATCAAATCTGCTTGGCAAGCAATTGATTACCACTAGAAACGATCGCACAGTCCATACTTCAGAACCACCTCGCTAGTCTACAACAACCCTTACATATGCTATTTCACGGAGGGAAGGGTAGTTCTTCATTTGGACTGAGATGACGATGATGCGAGCGTCCTGCGCGCGAGCGCACTATTTGAAGACCCACAAATGGTATGCCCGCAACTACTCGTCTTCAGGAAAAAAGACAAACGATGAAATGGAAGCGTCTCGAGTGCCCACATCACAATTTGAGCGCATGTACCACTATGGGCAGTTGGCCACGAGTCTTGGCTTGGGGATGCTGAGCGAGGGGTTCAAACGTATGGGAAGCGGCAGCAGTGAGGGTAATCTTCTGCTCAGCAAGGGGAACCTCGACCGGATGGTCCGCAAGCTGAGCCGCATGCGCGGCGCCGCGCTCAAGATTGGCCAGCTCATTTCGTTCCAGGACGAGAAGGTTGTTCCCAAAGAGATCCAACAAATGCTGGCCAAGCTGCAGAGCAAGGCAAATTACATGCCGCCGAAACAGTTTGAGAAGGTCATGACCGCGGACCTCGGCTCTAATTGGCGCAGTCTCTATACCGAGTTCGAAGATCGCCCGTTTGCCGCTGCGTCAATTGGCCAGGTCCATCGGGCCAAGATTGGTAACCAAAAAGTAGCCGTGAAGGTCCAGTTTCCCGGTGTTGCCAGTAGCATTGACTCAGACCTCAGCACTCTGTCGCTGCTTCTGCTCGGCTCGAAACTGCTTCCTGAGGGAATGTTCCTCGACAAAACGATCGCGAACGCCCGCACAGAACTTGCTTGGGAGTGCGACTACATTCGTGAAGCTAATTGTGCTACTAAGTATAAACAACTCTTGTCGCAGGATCCGTCACACGCTGCCTACAAGGTACCTGAGGTCTTCACCGACCACAGTACTGAGCACGTACTGACAATGGAGTTTCTCGACGGCCACGAGATCACAAAGCTGCCAAGCGAGTTTCAAAATCAGCCAGTTTATGACGATATTGCCACGAGGACTATGCGCCTCTGTCTGCTTGAGATTGCCAAGTTCCGATTCATGCAGACCGATCCCAATTGGGCCAACTTTCTACTGAATCCGGACACCAACAAGCTGGAGCTACTGGACTTCGGCGCGTCGCGTGACTACTCCGAGACTTTCATCGATAAGTATTTGAATGTACTGCGCGCGGCGGTGCGTGAGGACCGCGCGGCCTGTGAGCACTATTCTGTAGAGCTCGGCTATCTGACCGGCCTTGAGTCCAAGGCAATGCGCGAGGCCCATGTGGATTCAATTATTATTCTTGGCGAGCCATTTAGAACAGCGAGCTACGACTTCCGCAACCAAACTGTCACCGATCGCGTGCGGGGGAATATTCGTCTTATGCTCCGCGAGCGGCTGACGCCGCCACCGGAAGAAACCTACGGGCTTCACCGGAAGCTTAGCGGTGCGTTTCTTTTGTGCGCGCGCTTGAATGCGACGGTGCCGTGCGGTGATTTGTTCAGGGAGATCGTGACTCTATAGACGATATTATTGTACATAAACGATAACTTTACACACATTTCCAAGATGTATATAAAAATATCAGATAAAAGGTGGAGAGGGAGAAGAAGATGAAGATGATGAAGGAGGAGAAAAGATAAACAACGCGCGGATAATTAAGGTAGATGCTTGTGCTGCCGTTTCTGTACCTCCAAATTCATCATCGACGTTCGCAGTGGCCTCAACCCCGGTGACGAGGTCTGCTGCGGCGATATATTCCTGCTATCGCCGGGAGAGGTTGGCGGCGTAGCTATCGGAGTTTTCGCAATGGGCAGCATGGCATTGATACCAAGCCCTCGGATTGGAGTTGTGGCAGACTCGTTGCCGGGCTCGGTCATGTTCGCGCGCGACGAGGACCTGGGCGAGGCAAGACTTAGCGGACGCAGTGTATTAGCGCTTACCACGCGCTTTGAGTCCGGAGTGGGTGTATCAGCCATTTGGGGTTCTGTGGGGTTCGCAGGCTCTTGCCGATCAGGGGGATTACGCTGCAAGCGGTGCACACGCGGCTCGCGAGGATCTTTCATCTCATCTAATTTGGCTTGCTGAGTCGCGACAGCCTTGAAAATTTCGGATGCTCGACTTAGAAGGTCGTAAACAATGAGCTGAGGGTGGCGGTCATGCATGGTGACTGCTGATGGCGCACGGGGGCGGACAAGCGGGAGCGCCAGCGACTTTGCGAGCTTTGACCACTCACTTTCGGCTTTGAAAAGCGTGTGCAAATAGTCGATAAGTTGATGCAGTGCCCGCAAGTTCTCTACCGGGACTTGCAAAAGGGTTTGCACGACGTCGCCCATGTCGGGCTGCGGGGTGCTGTAGACCTGCTTGACACGGTCGTACACAGTGAATGGAATCAATGATTCGGGCAGCTCGAGGAGAAAATGCAGAAATGTAGAAATGACGACTGATGGCGTGAAGAACTTGAATATTCCTTCGGCATTGAACGGACGGCCCGTGTTTACTTGCGCACGCAATTTGTATGCTTCAGCAATGGGCTCGGGATTGGTCCAGAAATCGATGTTTGCCACGTCTTCACGGTGGGCCTCGAGCCAGTTCAGGGTCAAGTCAATGAAGAAACGCGATTGGTCAAGGTCGACACCAAACGTCTGAGCGACGCTGTCATTATAGTAGCCCTTGAATACCGTCACGGTAGGGATGAAGGGCCCAGTCTCGTAGCGAGCCACGAGATCAGCCAAGTCGACCTCGGGGTTCACGGCCGACTGGGCGGCGTCAAGGCGCAGCTGCATATCGCGCTGGTCCTCGAGGCGGAACGCTGCCTTAATGAAATCTCGCATGCCAGCCTGGATTGCGCGTTCCCTATCGCGGGCAAGCCGGTCCAAGAACTCATAGATCTGCGTCACTTCGACCTCCATCTCGCACCGGTAAACATCAAGCTCGAGAACGCCCTGTAGGTAGCGTTCCTCGCTGGCGTCGCTGGCCGCAAGAACGGAGGATGTGGACCCCGCCGAGTTCACGGACGTTTCGCTGTCCGCACGACTCGATCCTGAGTCTCCATTTTCCGAGTCGTCCGAGGCTTCTTCGAGCAGCTCGAAGGCTGCGGGCTGCCACTGGTAGTGCGAGTTGTGCGTGCTTTGGAACTTGTTTGAGATCTGACCCACGGGCTTCAAGAACCCGAGGTCGACAAGCGACTGCCCAAACTTCTCCGTATACGCAAAGCTGTCGTTGCGCAGATGTCTTCGTGCGGCAGTGGCCAGCGCCGAGCCCGAGCACACGTTCGGATACGACCCCAGCAACGGAACCTTGTACTCGGTAAGTACAATATCACTAAGTAGCAAGTGGAGTAGGTCTGCGAGCTCCTGCCGTGAGTACTCCAGTCCGGCCACCACGAACTCGGCTGGTTTCGCCGGGCCGCCGCTGCCGCCCTCTGCAGCAGCAGCCTGCTCTCTCTTCGTGTTGAGCCGCTCCCGCAGCATGCGGATCGTGCTTATGACAGGGTCTCGAGGCGAATTGCCTCCGCTCACGTCCTCGTTTCGCCTGCAGCGCTCGTAGTAAACCGCACGCTGCTTAGTTGTTTCCTGGAGCAGACGCTGGTAGCGCGAGACCAGGCTGAAGAGCCTGTCGACGCAGGTATCGACCTTCTTGGAGTACATGTTGCACCATTTCAGGAGCGGGTCGTGGACCTTCTTCTCCAGGTCTGTGGCGATGCGCGTGTGCAGCACCGCGTTGTTGACATTCTCGGCGTTAAAGGCATCCATGGACGCCTGAAGAGTCGAGCTGCGAGGGCCGCTGGTCCTCTCCGGCGCTTGAAGGGCCGGATCCTGAGACAGGAACGCCAATTGAGATGCGTGGAGGTGCTCGATGCGGGCGCGCTCGCGCACCATGGCGAGGAACTGTTTGTTCTCGAGGTTGCCGCTCTTCAGTGAGTCCCGGAGTGCCTCGACGCCTGACACATAGTCATGCGTCCAGAACGCCTCCTGGATCATGACAAGCTCTCGCAGCGACGAGCCAGCGGGGACTACTGGTGCTTCCTGGCCGATGTGTTGTGGGACCTGCGTTAAATCGAAAAATGTGGGGTTAGGTAACCGCCTTCCCCGGTCTGACATAGCGCGCTAACCACCCCATTTTAGGCTCGGGCAGGCCTGCATGTGTCTCTGGCATGGTGTCTGAGGGCGTCAAACAAAAACAAGGCGTGGAGAGATAAGGTGCACAGCCATAACAAGCTGTGGCTGCTGGAATTGTCCCGGGTGATGTTTTATATTAATTATTCAATTTGAGGCTGAACGCCGCGGATGAGGGGGCGGAATCTACAAAGCTAAAAGCTCTTACAAGTTGAGTATGCATTCCCGACACGCAGACCGTAAGGCTTTGACCGCGGTGATAAGTTAGTACCTGTGCTGAAGGGAGCTAGCGAATGGAGACTGGCCTTGCGAGTCAGAGGCATGCCACGTAAGGTAGTGCCCTTGTGTTTATGCACTCTGCATATCGCAACTTTATTTCGAATGTGCTCGTTCATAAAAAAGAAACCCCTAAGGGAAAGCACAGCGGAAGTCTCCGCTCGAGCGACGCGCTCATCAGAAAAAAGTCGCTAGCAGGAACAAGAAACGCAAGTACTTCGCGCAAACGCCCGCGGCTCTAAATCAGGCTGTTCAGGACCGTTTTGTCGTTTACACGCGCCGGCACGGGCCTATCACACGGCGCATAAACGATCGCGCCAACGGCCTGTGCGGTTAGGTATGGGCAGCTGGTATTGCAGGCAGGTCACCTGCGGCGGGGCCGATGACGCAAACCCGCCTATGTGAAACTTCGTTACTCGCAAGCACCAATTAGTGATGTCAGTGTTTGAGCAGCTCCTGAACAACGTCCCCGGGGGCAACCGTGCTGTCACGATTCCCGAGGGCGGTCCCGAGCTGAGCTATGACCAGTTCCGCTCGGTGCTGACCCAATTCAAGGCCGATCTCGCTGCGCTGGACGGCGGCAAGCTGGTGCATGAGCAGAGCGCTGTGTCCATTTCGCTTCCAAACTCGCTTGAATTCGCCGTGGCATTTCTCGGCGTTACCGGATCGGCCCTGATTGCCGCGCCGCTGAACCCGAACTACAAGCAGCAAGAGTTTGAGTTCTACATCGACGACATGAAGTCGAGCCTCATTCTCGTGCCGCGCGGCAGCGTCGAGCAGGGCTATGCTGCTGTGTACGCGGCTAACAAGTTCAATGTGAGCATTGCCGAGGTCGGCTGGGACGGTGGCAAGATTCATATCGAGCTTGTGCGGCGCGGCACTGCCGGGCCCGGGTCGCGTGGCAGCGGCCCGCTGCGGCAGCCCAGGCCGACGGACATTGCGTTTGTGCTGCACACTAGCGGCACGACAGGGCGCCCCAAGGCCGTGCCGCTGCTGCACAGCAACATGCTTGCTACGACGCGCAACATCATCGGCACGTACAAGCTGTCCGATGCCGACACGTCGTACCTCGTCATGCCCTTGTTCCACGTCCACGGCCTGCTGGCCGGGTTCCTTGCGCCGCTGGGCTCTGGCGGCGCCGTGATCGTACCTGAGAAGTTCTCGGCCCACCACTTCTGGAACCATTGGCAGAAGCACGGCGCGACGTGGTACACCGCCGTGCCGACCATCCATCAGATCCTGCTCAAGAACCCGATTCCCAGCAGCCCGGCCCCGAGGATCCGGTTCATACGCTCGTGCTCGTCGTCGCTGGCCCCGTCCGTGTTCCACGAGCTCGAGTCGCGCTTGAACGCGCCCGTGCTCGAAGCGTACGCCATGACCGAGGCCTGCCACCAGATGACGTCGAACAGTCTGCCGCCCGATGTGCGCAAGCCGGGCACTGTAGGCGTTGGCCACGGCGTTGAGGTGGTGATTCTTGACGACAAGGACAACGTTCTGCCCCCTAACACCGAGGGAGAGATCAGCGTGAGGGGCCCGAACGTCACACCGGGATACCTGAACAACGAGAAGGCGAACGCGGAGTCGTTCACGAAGGGCACGCACTACTTCCGGACAGGCGACCAGGGCAAGCTTGACGATGACGGCCAGCTGGTGATAACCGGACGCATCAAGGAGCTCATCAACCGCGGCGGCGAGAAGATTTCTCCCATTGAGCTCGATAGTGTCCTGCTCAGCCATCCCGCTGTGGGCGAGGCGGTTGCGTTCGGCGCGCCGGACAAAATGTATGGCCAGCAGGTGAACGCCGTGGTCGTCCTTGCGTCAGGCAAGAAAGTGTCCGAGGACGAGCTCAAGCAGTTCGTGGCTTCAAAGGTTGCCAAGTTCAAAGTTCCCGTCAGAATCTATTTCACAGACGTCATGCCCAAAACAGCGACGGGCAAGATCCAGCGAAGGATCATTGCGCAGAAGTTCGCGGATAGCGACAAGCCCAAATCTAAGCTCTAAGTTAAACAGCAGGAGTCTTCCCCCCCCCCCTTCTTTTACTTATGCTAGTCAAGTACTTCAGGTACCAAGAACTATAGGATTCGTTGTCCCACCGCGTCTTATTTCGCCTTTATTCTAATACCTCAAAAGTGCAATTCTGAAAAGCACTCCGCCCACAACAAACGCGGATCCCCTGACTTGTATGTAACTCGGTTGCAGATCAACGATTTAATCAGTGGGTTTGAGTCGAGTTGTAATGTGGGTTTCCTCTTAGCCGCCCTGAGCTGGGCCGCCCAGAGTAGGGCGGGCGCCAAGCGCTATTAATATAGCGTAGACTGTTTTTCTTATGCTAAGCCGCAGCGGCCTTTTTAAGGCGTGGGAAAGAGAAAAAACCATACGGATGCTAACTAATTAAACCTGGTTGTCACGCATTGCTTCTAGTTATAGCAAAGCTCGCGAAATCTTTCCTGCTTCTAACAAACACAGTCTGAATCCGCATTTTTATACCTAACCCAAAACATCATCAACTTGCGTGGGGAGGCTCCCGTCATACCAACGCAGATGGGGATTGCAGAAACCGGCAATCATGGCCCACGAATTACAACAATCAGCACTTGCAACATCATTTACACACGTAAGGCTTCACGTATATACATGTTTTGTTTTTGATGCTACTCGTAACCGCTCGTTTTTCTTTGCGCTGTTGTCTGTCAAGCCTCGTATATCGACGAATAGGAAGGACAATGCTGTCGTTCGCTCCGGCAGACTTCAGACAAGGATCAGAACTGTCCGAACTCGAGGCACGCGGCTTCTTTAGGTTGTTTGCATCCTGATTAACCAACGTTTTCCCCGGTTATGCAGGGGAGACAGTTCCAAAAATAGGCACGTCTACCCGATACCGTCAAATCAAAGGTGGTTGTGAACTTATGTCCTGTACTATAAGTAAAGTGAAAGAAGGAGATCAGAACCAGGCTTAGCCCCCACAGAACACAAGGTTGGGAGTAAATCAGCGATGGAGGATTTGACTCGAAGAGCTTACACAGTCTCGCACCAGAGCTTTATCATTGATAAACACCTCGAGCTCACCCGGGAGCTGGGCCGCGGTGCGTACGGCGTGGTGTGTGCGGCAAAGTGCCCGAACTCGCCGGGTGTGGCTGTCAAGAAAATCACGAACATTTTTAGCAAGAAAATTCTGTGCAAGCGCGCCCTGCGCGAGCTGAAGCTGCTCATACATTTCCGCGGACATAAAAACATTACGTGTCTGTACGACCTTGACGTTGTGAACCCGGCTAATTTCAACGAGGTGTATCTGTACGAGGAGCTTATGGAATGCGACCTGCATCAGATCATCCGCTCGCGACAGCCGCTCACGGACAGCCACTACCAGTCGTTCGTGTACCAGATCTTGGTGGGCCTGAAGTATATCCACAGCGCCGGCGTATTACACCGCGACCTGAAGCCGGGCAACCTGCTTGTGAATGCGGACTGCGAGGTGAAGATCTGCGACTTCGGCCTTGCCCGTGGCTTCGACGAGAGCTCGCAGGAGGTGAACGCCATGACCGAGTACGTTGCCACTCGGTGGTACCGGGCGCCGGAAATCATGTTGAGCTTCTATAACTATTCCAAGGCCATTGACGTGTGGTCTGTAGGTTGCATTTTGGCCGAATTGCTTGGCGGAAAGCCCTTCTTCAAGGGCGACTCGCCATTCGATCAGCTGAACCAAATCCTGAAGGTGCTGGGAACTCCGTCGGAACAAACGCTGGAGCGCGTCGGCTCAGAGCGCGCGCAGGAGTATCTGCGCTCGCTCCCGTACAGCGCGCCAATCCCGCTGTCTTATTTCTTCCCTTACGCGAACCCGGACGCCCTGGATCTCCTGGGCAAGATGCTCACGTTCGACCCAACAAACAGAATAGATGTCGAGACTGCTCTTACGCATCCATACCTGAAGGTATGGCACGATCCTGCCGACGAGCCTTCCTGCCCCGCCCTGTTTGACTTTAGCTTCGAGAAGATCGAGGACATAGAGGAACTCCGCTCTGTGATTGTCGAGGAGGTCGAGACATTTAGGCAATTCGTGAGACAACAGAGCTCTTCCCTGACCGGCAACGAGGGCCCTGAGGGTGTAGACCTGCTAATGAGCCCCGAGGGCCAACTCTCTGCTGGCTCGCCGTTCGGAAGCGACGTGCCGCGTGACGTCAGAGACGAGGAGATCACGCCGATTCCGAACTGAACGCGTGCCGCAGATAGGCACACGCACGCGCGCGTCGGGGTTCGCGCTCTGTCGCCTTCGACACCTAAAAAAAAAGGCTCACGAAAAATAGGAGGATTTTAATGGCCTCCTTCTGACCTTCTTTATTCTTATTTAGCATAACTTAGAATCGCTTCAGTAACTGTCACTCATAAAGTCACAAGAATCGTAGAAGAAGCATACGCACCAGCCCGCTCCTTGTTCTATCCCTCAAGAAAGGCTAGCCCAGTTAAGTTCACTAGAGGCAAAGAGCACTGTGAGGCGTGCGGGCGGGATCTATTATCTCCAACAGGCTTGGCCTAATTGCCTCTGCAGAAAAGTAGCGCCCATTCTAAAAGAACGTAAACCAGCCGATCGGCGCGCGCGATCCAACGTGACCAGGCTCAGATAAGTACCCACATAGCAGTCGCGAGCCGTGGTGACTAACCAACGTTTACCGTTTTGGGAACACGCAGAGCTAATACGCTGCCGTATCCTCGATGCAGATGAAGTTCTGGCCCTCGAGGTCGCAGCGCTATGAGAACTTGCCAATGCACGAGCCGCTGGAAATGGATGACCTCCGTGCGAGCGGCCGTCATGAACCGGAGAAGAGGAGACGAACAAACTCCGCCGCGTCTGGCCCGGCCTCGCACCACGCGAAGAAGGGTATGACCACCCAGCAATTCGGCAATCTTGTATCGCTCATTTTCCTCTCGATTGCGTTGCTCATTCTCGGCGTGCTCGGGGCCAGCACGATTCTCGGCTGGCCTGGCTGGTTCCCGCACCACGGGCATGTTCCGGGCCTTTCGTTGGCCGAGTTGCGCAATGGTACGTATCGCGCCCGCTCACTCTCCATTGAGTGGCTTGCTGATGGCCACAATGGCGAGTTTCTGCAGCGGAACAAGGACGGCTTCGACACCGCGCTGTGGGGCGACAAGTCCTCGGTCACGCATGTGGCCCCGAAGGCGTTCACTACCGAGAAGGGCGGCGACGAGCACGTTATCCACCGGTTCACGCTAAACGCGGACCGGACGCATGCCATTGTTGCTACTGACGACGTCAAGCACTGGCGCCATTCGTCGTTTGCGCGCTACTGGGTCCTCGATATCGCGACGCAGACGTTTCGGCCGCTGGACAGCGACGTGCTCAGCATTGTTGCATGGAGCCCTGATGGAAAGTCGATTGCGTACGTGAAGGATCGCGACATCTATATATATGGGCTCGAGGCCGGCGATACGGTCCGCGTCACGTCTGATGGCGGCGCGGACGTCTTCAACGGAATCCCCGACTGGGTGTACGAGGAAGAGGTTTTCTCCGGCGACACGGCGATCTGGTGGAGCCCAAGCGGCTCTCACCTTGCGTACATGCGCACGAATGACTCGCTGGTTCCGCGGTTCCCTATCCCGTACTTCCTGGCGGCGGGCCATGACTCCGACAAGGCCGCCCATGCCGCAGCATACCCCGAGGTGACTGAGCTGAAGTACCCGAAGCCTGGCTTCCCGAACCCGGTTGTGGAGCTGTGGCTGCACGCGCCCAGCCTGGACAAGACGGAGAAACTGGACATTCCCACCGACCTGGACCAGCCCATCATCAGCGAGGTGCTGTGGGTTGGCGAGCAGCTTGTGGCGAAGCTCACGAACCGTGAGAGCGACCGGCTTGAGGTCTGGGTCGTGGACTCGGTGACGAGGCAAACGACGCTGGCGCGCTCATATTCGTCCAAGGAGCTGGGCGGGGCGTGGTTCGAGGTCACGCACAACAGCCACGCCATTGGGTCGACAGGGTACATTGACACCATCGATGTCGATGGCTACAACCACCTAGGGTACTTCGCGCCAGCCGATGCGTCGGAGCCGAAGGTGTTGACGTCGGGCCACTGGGAGGTGGACGACTCGACGCTGGCCGTGAATTTGAAGACGCGGCATGTGTATTTCACGGCGTCGAAGCGCTCGTCCATTGAGCACACTGTCTACCGCGTATCCCTGGACCACCCAGAGAGCGGCGTGGAGGAGGTCGGCTACCGCGGTGAGGGCGTCTACACGGCGGCATTCTCGCCCGACGCGAGCTACGCGCTTGTGTCTTACACGGCGCCCAATGCGCCTCTGGCGCAGCAGATCCTCAGTCTGCCGGCAAACCTGAGCAGTGACCAGCGTGAATGGCCGATTGAGGAGAATCAGGCGCTTAAAAGTCTGCTGGACGAGCGCCATATTCTCAACGACTCTAGCGGCGGCGTGCGCTACGGCGTGGTTAAGTTGAGCGAGAACGTTGAGGTCAACTACCGGGAGATTCTGCCTACGAAGTTTGACTCTCGCAAGAAGCACCCGCTTCTTTTCTACAACTATGGCGGCCCGGGTTCGCAGATGGTGCAGAACGAGCTGGCCGTAGACTTCCAGCGCGTGTATGCGGAGCAGCACAACGCGGTGGTGGTGACGGTGGACCCGCGGGGCACGGCGAAGCGTGGGCGCCAGTTCCGGGCGAGCGTGCGCGACCATCTTGGCGAGTTTGAGGCCGACGACGTGATTGCCGTGGCGAAGATCTGGAACGAGAAAAAGTATATTGACGCGTCGACAACGGCGATCTGGGGATGGAGCTACGGCGGGTTCTTGACGCTGAAGACGCTGGAGCGCGACACGGACCTAGCGTTCAAGTACGGAGTTGCTGTGGCGCCGGTCACAGACTGGTCGCTTTACGACTCAATCTACACGGAGCGGTACATGCATACGCCCGAGCACAATGCCGAGAACTATCAGGCGACGAGTATCAGCAACGTGACGAACCTTGGGCGCCACGAGCGGTTCCTGGTGATGCATGGCACGGGCGACGATAACGTACACTTCCAGAATACCCTGACGTTCCTCGACAAGCTCGACCTTGCCGGGATCGAGAACTACGACGTGCATATCTTCCCGGACAGCGACCACAGCATCTACTTCCATAATGCGAACACGATTGTTTACGACAAGATAGACAATTGGCTTTCGCAGCACCAGGTGCGCAGCCGCGCTAATTCATGATGGATATACATTTTTTCCCTAAACGTTACCGTGTATGTTACTAGGAAGAAGATAGCAAGGTGACCGCTTAGAGGCCTGTTTGATTGCGTTTACTCAGGCTTCTGCAGCGGCTTGTCGGGCTTCGAGTGCGCGACCTTGCCGCACGACTGGCACTTGCGCTCGACCTCGTTGAACTTGTCGATGCCGGCCTTGACCTGCGTGCCGAGGTCGTGCATGAAGAACTCGTCCTCGAACACCACGGCGTGGCAGTCCTCGCAGTACCAGCGCATCTTGTCGTTGTGGCCCGCCGGGCGGTCCTGCTCAACAACAATGCCCACGGTGTCTGCGAACCGCACAGGCGAGTGTGGCGTGTTTGGCGGCAGCAGGTACAGCGATCCCTCCTTAATGAGGACGGTCTCAAACTTGCCCTCGGGCGTGACGACGCGCAGGCACATGGGCCCCTTCTTTTGGATGAAGAATTCGGGGGTTGGGTTGATGTGGTAGTCCGTACGCTCGTTCGGGCCGCCGACAATCATGATGGTGAAGCCGCCGCGCTGGATGCAGTAGTTGCCAACGGGCGGCTTGAGCAGATGGCTGTTGCCCTCGAGCCACTCGTCCAGGTTGACTGCCGACAGATTCATGTTTGGAGGCGGAGATGCCGGAACCACCTGGCGCTGCTAGCCCGAATTGCCAGGCAGGCCAGGGTTTCGAGTCATGCTGGATCAAGGGCTAGGGCGCGATATCGGGTTTGCCGCGCATTAGGGCGCGGGCGTCGCCAGCACCGCTGAGCGTTGAGCCGTGGCGCTACCGAGAGGCGGCTAGGCGAGCGGGCGGATACGACGGGAGGCACTGCCGGAGGACGTGGCCCGTTTCAGGCCGCGTGCGCAGATGCGGGGATATGTTAAAGTATAAAGAAAACCATTACCGTTAGATGTTTATTTTTTTTCCAACTGGCGTAGGCGCTCAGGGGCCGCGGTCCGGTTACAGCTCGCTGTGCTCGCCGAGCTCGACCGCATAGCCGAGGGTCAGCTTGGCATGCTCGAGCATGTGGTCGAAATCGAGGTACTCGACCTTGTCCTCGGTGGTGTGGATCTTGTGGTCGGTGTCCTCGAACGCGCTCTCGATGACGAAGGCGCTCTGGTACCCGTTCTTCGTGGCCGAGCTGTGGTCCGAGCAGGCGTAGCCGCACTCGGTGTTGACGTAGGGAATCGAGCAGTACTCGGAGACCACGAGCTTGACGAAGTCGGTGAGACTCGGGTCGACGTAGTCCGTGATCACGCCGAGCACATCCTGGCCGTCGTTCTTGTCCTTCGACCCGGCCGAGTATCCGGTCATGTCCTGCTGCAGCATGGCGCGCACGTTCACGCTGCGGTTGCTGTAGTCGGCGAACACGTCCTGGGAGCCGAGCAGACCCAGCTCCTCGGCGCTGTACCAGTGGAACTCGACGGTGTTCTTAGGACGGTAGTCGGCCTCGACCAGCACGCGCAGGACCTCGAGGATCGTGACGGTGCCGCTACCGTCGTCGTCGGCGCCGGGGGACGGCAGCAGCGACGGCATGAGCAGGTTGATCGAGTCCTGGTGCGAGCCGACAACGACGACCTTGTCGGGGTTCTCCGTGCCGGCAATTGACACGATCACGGACTTCTGCTGCCACTCGTGGTCAAACAGGCGCACCGAGATGTCGTCGCGGTGCTCCGTCAGGTCCTGCACCTTGCCGTGCAGCCACAGCGAGCTCTCGAGGCCCGTGTCGCTCTTTGCGTAGCGCGTGAAGAACGACGAGAACTCCGTGAGCTTCAGCTCGAGCTCCGCCTTCGACAGGTTGCGGCGCAGCTTGTGCACAAGGTGCTGCTGGGCAGCACGCTCCGGGAAGCTGCTGGGGGCGTAGGGCCCGGCCAGGCTGTGCACGGCGGCGGCGGGCGCGTCGTCGGCGTGGTCGGTCACATCCACAAAGTTATGGCCGAGGCGCTTCAGGGCAAGCATTTCCTCGAAGTCCATGAGTGTGCGCACGCCCGGCGCCGTCTCAATGAGCCGCAAGTCCTTGGCAGGGTTCGACAGCGGGTGCTGCTCGATGGGCAGCGCCGCGGACAGCGCGGCCAGTGCCGCAATGGAAACAGTGCTCAGCTTCATACGTGTTCTTTTCCGAGCTGTTTCCTCGGTTGTTTCCTGGGTTCCCTAGGTAGTTCGACTCGCGCCACTCACAGGTTGTGTCGTCAGAGTAGTCCCAGCAGGTCCATCGCTGCGGGCTCGGTGTTACCCGTATGTGGCGCCGGGGCCACCAGCCGTCTCGCGCATGTGACTGTGTCCAGCTCAGCTCGCTAGTAGGACCTGCGGCGCGAGCTTCCCCAGAGCCACGGTGCCACACTGCTAAGAGGACATTAAATAGTTTAAACAGTCAGTCAGCAGGAGAAACCTACACGCCGGTGTACAGGACCTGTATTATGCCTCTATAGCTGCACCACCAGCGAAGCGTGCATCCACCACGTACGGAGCAGAAAGTGTCAGTTAGGCACAGGTGATATTAATATGGGACGTTAATATGGCGTTAATCTGGCCGCTGGGTATTGGGCATGGATATCGCGCACAAATATCGCGCGCCGCAAGCGCGTGCACATGACACGAAGAGCCGAAGTGACGGTTCGCGCGGCGGCAATTCGCGTGCGCGGGCCGCCGCGACCACCAGCGCCCAACGCTCGACCCGATATCGTTAGATCTGGGGGCCGTCCGGAACTGGGCTCGAGCCACGGGACCGCGCAAAGTGGGGAACAAGGTTCTAGGAATTGCGGCGCGCTACACCAACTCAGCGAGCGCCGCCCGCCGTGCGCCGCTGCGTCGCGCGTCCCAATCGCGGATTCCCCCAGCGCCGGGGGCCACCACGCAGCGTCGTTGCCCAGACCGAGGACACCCCGCTCGCCAACCTCGGGAAAAGCATGTGATCCGATGATGTTCCGCCAGGCTGGTTCGAACCCGACCCCGCTTACCCCACAAACCTAAACACGGGAGGGCCATCGTCCCAAGGCTATATAATGAGAGGCCCGGGCCTGCACGGCAGAAGGCCTCTACACCACCCACTGTTGACGAACGATGTCTCTTGCTGATCCCGCCTTCCCGTCCTCGAGCGCCTTTGACCTCATCAAGCAGGGCATTTCCAGCAGCGAGGAGCTGAAGAAGAAGTACATCAAGCAGGCCAACATGGTCGTGCAGTTCGACATCAAGAACAAGGAGGGCAAGACCGAGTCGTGGTTCCTTGATGTGAAGAAGAGCGGCGACGTCGGCAAGGGCAAGGCGCCCATCAAGCCGGACGTCACGCTCATTGTTGCTGACGGCGACTTCGCAAACCTTGTCGCCGGCAAGGCCAACGCGCAGAAGCTGTTCATGTCCGGAAAGCTCAAGGTGAAGGGCAACGTCATGAAGGCCACGAACCTCGAGGGCGTGCTCAAGGCTGCCCGCACGGAGACCAAGCTTTAAACTGTAGTGATTAACACCCGTCTCGTAATAATGTCCAAACTTAGAGCACCCCAGCGGCGCGCCTCAGGACGCCTTCGCGCATCTATCGAGTTGGCTTGTGGTCGATAGCTGTCACGGCAGATCCACTACTGGACCGCCAACTGAACCGCCCACTGAATTATCCACCGAGCCGTCTACCGAACCGCCTACCGCCTACCGAACCGCTTTATTTGCCTATACACAGTGCGTCCGCCCAGCGGGTCCGCGTGGCGGGCACCGCCAGCACAGCCCAAAGCCAATTGAGTACTGGTTCGACCCGCCGTGCGGCGGTCCCCTCCACACAAAGCGCCGCTGCCCCGGTGCAGGCTGCGACCGGCCGCGCTGGGGTGGTTACCCGGGCTAGGGCGCCCTGTGCAGACTCTTGGTCGGCGGGTGGTGTGCGCGGCTGCAGGGCACACACCGCTCCAGCTCACCAGAGAGGCACGTTGTCCCCGGCAGACTTGGCGCTGCAGTGACCGCAGGGTCTCCGCTGATTTCGTGATGCGGCTGGCAAACATCACTGCCATCGAGCTCTCGCGCGACTCCGCAGACGGGCCCGCGCAGGCGCCCGAGTGCCGCGCCGTGGCCTACGTCGCCGAGCAGACCGACCCCGTGTACATAAGTGAGCCGCGCAGGCCCGAGGCGGCCGGAGGCAGAGCAATTGCGAGGTTCGGAGCCGTCAGCTTCGAGGCCTCGCCGCTGAGCCGCAGTTTCCGCCTGGCTCTGCAGCTGTGGACACGGACCGGCGAGACCTGGCGCCGCGAGGACGAGTGGATCGTGGATCTGCGCAACGTCCGCCGACGAAGAGGTGCGCAGCACGAGCCCCTCGTCATCCACACCCGCGACGGGCCCATGGTTCCGGCCGCCCCGGTCCCGGACAGACTGCCGTCGCCGTCCAAGCACACCAGCGCCAGCTCCGACGCAGGCACCTTGTCCGACTCCAGGCCGCCGTCCCAAAAGCTCTCGTTCCGGCTGTTTGGCTGGAGCAACGACAGCGCCGCTAGCGACAGCCGCGGCGCGCCGCTGCCGGTGGAGTCCGAGCCGGGCCTGCTTGTGTCGGCGTCCTACCCGATGCTCGTGGACCTGTGGACGCTCCAGCACAGCCTCGACGATGCGCAGGCCGCATCTTCGGTGCTGTCCCTCGAAATAAATCGCATTTTCCCCGAGAGCATCCTGCCCCTCAGGGACCAGGAGGCCGTGCTGCAGCGGCGGCTCGCCGCAACCCGCAGGCAGACGCGCCGGGCGCGCGAACGGGCTCAGGAGGTTGCTGCCGCCAGCGCAGAGCGCAGGCAACACGCTGCCTTGCTTGACAGAGGACTGAGCACAAGCACAGAGTCGGCGCGGGCTACGGTGAGCGCCCGCGCCGCGCCGGAACACCCGGAACACCCGCCGTCCCGGGCCGTCGAGGACTCGCGCGCCATTGCCCGCGAGCAGTCCCGCCTCGCCTCCCAGCTGCTGGATATATTCCCCATTGACCCCGTCCAGGGGGCCAAGTTCTATTTCACCATTAGGGGCCTGGCCTTGCCGTCGGTGTTCGCCATCAACCACTACGACCCTGTCCAGGTGGGTGCCGCGCTCGGCTTCGTCGCCCAGGTGGTGGTGCTGCTCAGCCAGTACCTCGACGTGGCCCTGCCGTACCCCATCACGGTGTACGGCTCGCAGTCGGTCATTGCCGACAACATCTCCTCCATCAAGCATGGCTCAAACAAGTTCCCGCTGTGGACACGCGGCGCCCTGCTCTACCGCGTCGAGTACGCCCTCTACCTCCTGCACAAGGACATCGAGCAGCTCATGAACGCCGTCGACCTTGCCGTGGCCGACCTCAAGCAGACGCTCGCCAACCTTAAAAACTTACTCCTGGTTGTTTCGCATAGACAAGTCTAATCTGTTTTTATTATACATAGTCGCCCCGAACCGCGCTATCAGTTCTCTCTCCACTGGTGCCCGCATACGGTGCACTTGTAGAACGTTGTCATAGGCTCGTCCGCACTGCGGATCTGCAGCTGGTAGAAGTATGCCTTCATGCCGGTGCACACGTCCACAGGACACATCACGCTCGTCTGGTCCACATTGTCCCACGCACCGGCGCCGCCAAGCATGTCGTCTACCTGCTTCCGCTCCATGTACTGGCGGTCAAACACCTTCGTCTCGTCCACTATGGGAAAGATGTAGGGACAGGTGCTGCACTCAAAGCGATTGCCATCGGGCGTGGCCGCAATTCGCAGCATGTTCGTGCATGAAGGGCAGAACGTGATCATCTGTCCTGCAGATCCGTCCCTACCCCTATAATATTACTCTCGTCCTCTCTCACTCGGCGGACGGTGTGAATAAATTTGGTCCTCGGGCGTGCGTGCAAAGTATAACCCTAACATCAAACGGGCACTGGAAAACCGCCACGACGCTCCGCTGATCGCCCGCTCCCTCGCTAGTTGGCTGAGGCGGCTAAGACGAGCCCATATTATTTGCACAACGTGCACAATTTCTCTTGTCCAGTCCCCCGCAAAAAAGCGCTCTACTCTTGGTGTGATCTGAGCCTGCAACAGCACACCAAACAGTCCGCCCAGCATCCCGCCCCCCTCCCCCCCCTTCCCCCCCTCGCGCTGTGATGAACACGCTTTTTACAGACGGCTTCGAGGGATACTTCGACCAGCACAAGCAGCGGGAAAAGATCAGTACCACTCCGTTTGCGCGCGCGCCCCAGTTGGATAGCGCTCAGTATGTCCAGCTGGCCGCCAACATCAACCAAGTAGAGGGCTTCTCGGAGGTCCAGGCGCACCGCGCCAACCAGCACCAACACTTCTATACTCAGTGGATGCTCGAATTAGAGCAGGGGTTCAGCGTTCTTCTCTACGGCGTAGGATCTAAGCTCGAGCTCGTCGACGACTTTTTGGCTGCATGGGATCCACAAACCCCTGTGGTTTGTGTTAATGGCTACAACCCAGCGACAAACTTCAAAGAGATCTTGAACTGCTGTGTCTCGACGCTCGTCGAGCCCGAAGTTTCTGATGGCTGGCTGAGACAGCCCTCCGAACGCCTCATCGTCTTCTTGGACTACATCAGAACTCATAAACTGCACCTCGTCTTGGTAATAAACAGCATTGACGGCGCGGCCCTGCGCGATACAAAGGTACAGGCCTTCCTAGCACGCATTGCGGAGAGCCCATTCATCACCCTGCTCGCCACCGTGGACCATGTCAATGCTCCGCTTCTGTGGTCAGACGACTTGTCGGCGCGCTACAACTTTGTATGGCACCACACCACAACTTACAAGCCATATACAGTCGAAACGTCGTACATGGATATACTGAGTCTCGGCCAGAGTCGTGCCAGCGTGGGAGTCGCCTCCGTGAAGGTGGTGCTGCAGTCGCTGACGGCAAACGCACAGAACCTCTACAGGCTGCTGGTCACAACCCAGTACGAAAAAATCGTCGAGCAGGGCATTGACGATCCTAACAGCATGAGCACGCCTCTGCACGGAATTGAGATGGGTGAGTTCTACAACATGTGTGTGCGTAAGTTCGTCGTGTCCAGTGAAGTAAACTTCAAAATCATGTTGTCTGAATTCAAAGAGCACAAAATGGCCGAAGTGACTCGGAACAAGGCGGGCGCTGAGGTCGTGTTTGTGCCTTACAGCTTCGACGACCTCGAGCAGATCATTAGTGATTTGGGCGATTGACGAATGAAGAAGTAAAAAAGATTGAGATTGAATTTTGCCTTAATTGTACATTAGTTTCTATTAAGTTTTGCTGTGCTTCTTCTTGTCCTTGGAGTATGGCTCACTGCGCTTCGAGCTCTTACCAGCCTTTCCGTGCTTGCTGTCGGCTTTACCCGAGGAAGCGGCCTTAGCGGCGCCAGCCTTCTCAAGGCCGCCAATAACCTGGGAACTCTCTTCAAATTGGCCTGTAACATCCCATAGCTTCACACACCCATCTTCACCGCCAGTGTAGCATGCCCCTGCAGGCTGCCACAGGTCAAAGCTCCGGATGACTTCCGAGCCATGTCCTCCTTCAAGGGCCACTGGCTCCTGCGGTGAAGCGTCGAGAATAGGAACGAGCCGTGCCCATCCCTCGTCGTTCGATCCGACAAGGAAATGCTGTTTTTGGTAGTCTGCGACGTACTGGCACTGCCACGCTTCCCGCAAGTCGCCGAAGTCGACCGGCTTGTCCTCGTCCTTCACATCAGGCTCTCCGTCAATGGGGTAAACAGTCAGGGTCTCCATGTGGCTCAATGCAAACACGCGGTCTTTAGTGTCCGGCTTGTTGTTGCCGAGCTTCAACCGCCGCACTGCTTCATGCGTGTCCGTGAAGAATCCAGTCCGGTGGATGGACGCCTGGTGGTTGAACGCCTCTATGACCGCCTCGTCCTCGTCGTGGATGCTGATATCGAAAAGGTTGACCACGCCATCGGTAGAGCCGCTGATCATTTGATGCCGCCGCGAAGGATGGAACTGTAAATCAGTTATGTCGTCGTTGTGGCTGTCCACGTACTTGACGAGCGGCTTCGCCGACTTGATCTGGCGCACGTCATAGATGTGAATCTCGGCATCCGGAGCCGCCTCCGTTCCCAGTGCGATCTCACCGTAATTAGACACCCCCATAGCGGTCACAGCGACGTCGGATTTGAGCGCGTCCATCTGCGCCTCTTGCCGTTTTGATCGCAAGTCCCAAACTGTTAAGTGGCCCTTGGCGTCGCAGCTCACCACCGTCATCGGTGCCGATGGCAGTGCAGCCAGTCCGGTCATCGTGACTTCATTATGGGCACTGGAGATAGTCGTTGGTGCCGCATCAAGGTTTATGGGCAGGCTGAGCACAGAACTGTTGGTTAGTGCTGCTACAATAGCATTGGGAAGGGCCACAATATGCGACACATACTCCTTGGCGCTTAATTGAACCGATGCTCTGGCCTGTACCATTCCACAAAGACCGCAGCTGGAAGAACCCGCGAACAACGAACCCGGCTCGACTGAAAAAAAAACACCTAACCTCGCGGGTGCAGGTGCAGCTGCTTGTGACTGGAGAGCGTATATCCATAAAGTCGCGCGCACCGCAGTGTCGTGAAGAGGAAAGAAAATAAATCTAGCTAGAGTGCTCTCTGTGCAAAACAGCCGTCATAAAACCAAGCTAAACTATCGGAGAGTGCTACTCAGTTCTCAGCTAGCTTCTCCAATCTCGCATGAAGATCGTTGTTCCACCCGGTTTTGAAACGAGGCGACACTGTCATAAGTAGACTCTCGACTGTCATATAGGGGTCATCATCCGAGCCGACGACGCCCCATCCTTTATCGTTGATGGCGACCTGCAGCTGCTGTCCTTCGAGCGTGGTTATGGCCACCTCATTAGTACTCAGTCGTTGCCAGCCGCTTATTTGGTGACTGTAGTGGTCCAGGTTTCGGATCTCCTCGTTTACAGCATCCTCACGCATCTTGAGAGCCCACAGAGCCGGAAAGCAGCGGCTGATGAGAGCTGCTTACTTATTTCACTTTAACGCGTGCTTCTCCCTCTGTTCACGCCAGCGGATTAGCAACAAAAGAAATACACTTCATTTTCGGCTACTTTTTACCTAAGGTGCAACGAGATCTTCATGCTGTGTTTTAGTTTTCTACTTCAAGGCAATCCGCCTCTCTCAGGATATGCACAAGCTCTCATTGGGTGCAGCGGCATGAAAGCCTGGAAAGCGGGATCGATATTGTACAGTAATTATAGCATGTCTAAACCGGTATAACTATATAAATTGGCATGTATCTGTATCTGTCTGTGCCTGTATCTGTCTGTATCTGTATCGGATCGTTTGTTAATGCATTCGTCAGTCTAGACGAAGAGGGTGGGGAAATGGACAGGAGGAATTCCGTATGCAGGGTTGACTGTATTTACAGCCATCTCCAGTGAACTGAGGTATGGGCGCAGCGCATCGGCCTTATTAGAGTGCGACACGGCCTCAATGAGATCGCCGACAATGGTACGGCTGGGCTCCTGGAGCAGCTCTAAGGCATGGGCAACAGTATCCTTGGCTCCCACGGACCGGAAATCGCTGGCCCTGTCGTAGAGCGCATCGAGGAGGAGCACGACGGATCGCACGACTGACAAGGTGATTCCGCTATCGATATCCACGCTTGACACTCCGTAGGCACTCTCGGATAAGGCGCAGAGCTGGGCAGCGAGTTCAGTAAGATCGCCCTCTATCTCGTTCACGCCCTCAATGCCGTCTTTGCGCTGCCAGCGCCGGACCTTGGTTGATAATATTGACGCTGACGTGCAGACGTTATTTGCGACGGTAGAGTAATCAGCAGTAATAGCTCCTAATAGTAGTAGAGCAGAGACGAAATCTGTTGTGTGTGGCATTGTGCAATCAGGATGATGGTGGATCCATCCGAAGTTCCGTTGGTTCGCGATTTCTTTTATATTTCGACTTGGGCGTTGCAGCATGCGGGGAAATCTTGATCAAGGTTGCATGAGCGGGTCAGGGTTATGCAGGGAACGACGGACTGGCCAGGGAGCGCTGCTGCAATACGGCGCGGGCTTGCTCGTGATGAAGCATACTGGAATAACAATTCGATGCTGCTCACCAAGGCGCGAAAAAGAAGAGCGGGAAAGGCACACGCCAATTCCCTTCCCAAGTGGCGGTGCCAGCCTGAGACCCCTCACGCGGCGAAACCCTAACGCCGTGGGGCTGCTGACACCAGCGAACATTATCGCTGCAGGCGGGTATGCGGCTGACGGGGCCCGAACCTATAATGGAAGAGGCAACTAAGCGCGGGCGGGGTCATTATCTATGCACAATCAGAGTGTCAGTAATGTGACCGTGGATTAGGGACATACGGCGTTGGGTGCCTGGCAGCCACGCGCAAACTACACGCAGCGGTTGTCTCGAAGCGTGATTCTGACTACAGCTCTCTAACTTCTGACCGATAGAACCAGTTGGCTGGCTGGCAGATCTATTGTGTACTGACTCCTATAGGGGCGCGGTGGAGCACTGTGTGTCAAGCACACTCATAGCTGTAGCAGTCCAGCGGGCCGCTGGCAACCAGTGGACCCACAGCGGGCAGCCCTGAGCTTTCCACAGATTGGTAATGGTTGAACCTTTATATAAAGAATAGAGGCAAGAGCGTATGTACAGATATTTACTCCAGAACGCGAGTAATCAGGCCTGTGGCGACCGTCTTGCCGCCCTCACGGATGTTGAAGCGCTGGTTGACCTCGAGCGCCGTCGGGTGCACGGTCTCAGCAATCATCTCGGTGTTGTCACCGGGGAAGACCTGCGTGCTGGGGTCGACGCCCTCGGGGAACGACAGCGTGACCGTGACGTCGGCGGCAGAAATGAACATCTGCGGACGGTAGTTCAGGCCGAAAGGCGAGTGGCGGCCGCCCTCCTCCTTGGTCAGGGCGTACAGCGAGCACAGGAACTTCGTGTGGGGCTTGATGGTGCCAGGCTTAGCCAGAACCATGCCGCGGGACAGGTCCTCGCGCTTGATGCCGCGCAGAAGAATGCCGGCGTTGTCGCCGGCCTGGGCCTGGTCGAGCTCCTTCTTGAACATCTCGATGCCGGTGACGACAGCCTTGAGGGGCTGCTGGCGGAAGCCAACAATCTCGATCTCCTCGCCCTTCTTCAGAGCGCCGCGCTCAACGCGGCCAGTGGCCACGGTGCCGCGGCCGGAGATGCTGAACGAGGCCTCGATCGGCATGAGGAAGGCCTGCTCCAGGTCACGCTTCGGGGTGGGCACCCACTCGTCCACAGAGTTCAGCAGCGAGCGAACGGCGTTCACGCCAATCTCGGGCTGCTTGTTCTCGAGCGCGCACAGGGCAGAGCCCATGATGACGGGCGTTTCCTCACCGTCGAAGCCGTAGCTGTTCAGCAGCTCACGCATCTCCATCTCAACAAGCTCCAGCATCTCCGAATCATCAACCATGTCCACCTTGTTCACAAACACAACAACCTTCTGGATGCCGACCTGGCGGGCCAGCAGCAGATGCTCGCGCGTCTGCGGCATCTGGCCGTCCGAGGCAGCAACAACGATGATGGCGCCGTCCATGCGGGCGGCACCGCTGATCATGTTCTTGATGTAGTCGGCGTGGCCCGGGCAGTCGACGTGGGCGTAGTGGCGGTTCGGCGTCTCGTACTCGACGTGGGCGCTCGTGATGGTGATGCCACGCGCTCGCTCCTCGGGCGCCTTGTCAATTGCCGCGTAGTCGAGGAAGCTCGCGCCGCCGTCCTCGGCCAGCACCTTCGTGATGGCCGCCGTGAGCGTCGTCTTGCCGTGGTCGACGTGGCCAATCGTGCCGATGTTCAGGTGCGGCTTGGTGCGCTGGAACGTCGCAGCCGTACGCACGCCCGTGAGGCGCAGCGCCGGTGCCAGCGACACCCGCGGCGCAATAGCCAGTGCAGAACGCAGTTTCGTAAACATGGTTTGCTGAGGAAACTCGGATCGGCCGCCGTGGCATTGGATGAAAAATTCAGATAATTGAGGGCAAGGGCGCTCACGTGCACCGCGCCTGCGGCCGACGACGATAGACAATGGAGCGGTTCGTGGTCGTGCAGGCGGGTTGTACAACTGCAGTAGCGTTCCACTGCAACTCCGTGCGCTTTATCCTTCGTTAGGTTTACATGTAGTCTCTGTCTCTCTTGGCTAGGTATGAACGCATTCATGATATGTACATCGATTAGGCTCAATTGAGGTCGGCTATCGTCGTCCCGCACGGGCCTGGCGCCGTACCAGACCATCCAGATCGCCGGCGTCATGCTTCTTCGTGTTCCGCACGAAGTAGTACTTCTCCTTGGGCCAGCGCATGGTGGGCACCCGCAGCAGCTCGATCTTCTCGATATCGGGGTGGTACACGTGGAAGCGCATCTCGACGCCGACGCCGCTGATCTTTGTGCGCAACAGGATCGTCGTGCCCAGGTGGTTCCGGTTGAGGGCCAGCAGCATGCCCACAAACGAGCTCTTGTCCTTCTTGACGACGCGCAGCACGTCGCCAGCCCGCGGGCACGCCGGGTTCTTCTTGCTGAACTGCGCGCGCTTCACGCCCTGGGGGTCGTATCGCTCAAACATCTTCTCGGACTGCACGTCCAGCGGCGTCTTGCCCTTCGGAATCAGCCGCGGCGTCTGCTCGTACACAGGCACTACGTTGAGCTTCCGCGTCGGGATGATGTATGTCCGCAGCCCCAGCACGGACCGCGCGCCTGTGCAGCGGGGCACCGAGCGCAGCATGGCACGAGCAAACGGTAGCATTTGTGAACCAGCAGCCGAGCACTGAAAACGCGCTTTTCAAATTTCACGCTTTGTGGGCCAGCCCTCGCCGTATCGCGTGGCACCAGACTCTCAAACCAGCTGGCGCCCGGCCGCGCACCTCACGGCATCAGTCCTTGGTGCGAGCAAAGGCTGGCCGCAATTGCCGCCGACAAAGACGTGAAGCTTCTAAAAAAACACCCCAAAACTTCCAATTCTCACACTAACGTGCTCTGGACTGTCCGTCCTGCTCTCGCTCACCTCCCGACTCCGTCCCCTTACCTAACCGGGACCTGACCAAAATCGCGGGCCCACTTCCTTTTGAAGAACTCGGAGCGGTGCACCATGTCGTCGAAAGGCGATATCAACACGCAGATATCGCTGTTTGTCGCGCAGCTTAAGCGGCGGCAGATCTACGGGTCCAAGGAAGTCGCGCTCGCCACGGCAAACCTGCTGATCCGCTTCGTCTCGGCCCGGCGCTGGACGTCCACGGAAAGCATGATCTACCAGGTGCGCAAGCTGGGCGCGCAGCTGGTCGAGGCGCAGCCGCACGAATTCACCTGCGGGAATGTGGTACGGCGAGTGCTGCGAAATATCCGCACCGTGGACGAGGCTGTTGTGCCGGGCCGCGACAGCGAGGCGGACATCGACGACGAGCTGGACCCCAGCACGTCCATGTTCGGCCTGCTCTCCACGTCGGAGCCGCACACGCCGGCCGGGCAGAGCCCGACCAACGAGGGCCTCATGCCGAGCGGCGCGCAGTTTGCCAACGAGCAGGCCAGAATAAAGGCGCGCGACCGGCGCAACGCCGTCATCGACGAGATCCACGGCCTCATCGACGAGATCACGAACGACGACCCGCTGTTCAAGGCCGGCATCGACATGATCAACAACAACGACATTCTGCTCACCCCCTGCCCGTCCTCCGGCACGGTCATAGACTTCCTGCTCCGCGCCGCCTCGAAGCGCAACTTCAGCGTCATCGTCACCGAGAGCTACCCCAACGGCACCGCCGACGCAAAGAAGATCGCACAGAAGCTGAACAGCGCCGGCATCCCCGCCACAGTCATTCCCGACGCCGCCGTCTACGCGGTCATGGCCAAGGTGTCCAAGGTCATCATCAGCGCGCGCGCCGTGCTGGCCAACGGCGGGTGCATTGTGTCGTCGGGCGTGGCGGTTGCATGCCACGCGGCAAAACAGTTCACAAAGCCCGTGCTCACCATCGCTGGCTCCTACAAGCTGTCGCCCATCTACCCGTTCGACATCGAGAGCCTCATCGAGGTCGGCAACAGCGGCAAGGTCGTCGACTTCCGCGACGCTGAGCTCATGGACAAGCTCGAGGTACTCAACCCGCTCTACGACTACATCCATCCCGAGCTCGTGGACATCGTTCTTACCGCGGACGGCGGCGTGTCGCCGAACTTCGTCTACAGGCTCATCCTCGACAACTACAGTGTGCAGGACCAGATGCTCACACAGCAGTGACCTGTCCCCACGCTGCTTTCCGCCCAGGACATTTGTATTTACAAAAACGCTAAACCGCTTTTAGTCGAACTACATATAACGGCCGTCCACTCCAACGGCCTAATTTAGATGCCTATAGTTTTCATATCCGGGGGAAGGGTTGTGATCCTTAGTCCTGAAATTTCACTCTCACTCTCTCCATGGTAATAGATGGCGGTTGCCATATAGCATGATCAATGTTGCGCATTTCTTCAATCCGAAGCATGCCGTGAGAGCCACTCAAGCATTTAAGGCTCGCAAATGGACCCAATTGGAGTATACAGAGCTGCTGGAGCGTGCTGCTGCTCTGCAGAGAAAGAGCCGGCCTCCACATCTCCGAGCGCCCGCCCGCAGCTCACCATCAGGCCAGGAAGGTGTGCCGGCTACCCCAGAGACCACACAAAGCATACCTTCTGATGCGTTGAAAGCGCTGGTCAATTTCTTGCCGCGGGTCACCAATCCAGTGCTGCGGCAGGTGTGCCTTGACCAACTAGATTCGCTGGGAAACATTGAGTCGAGGCACCCGTGCTGCGCGTCGTTTCTTGCCACCGAGTGCTACGAGGAGGCATGCAGCTATATTGATCCCATGTCAGAGAGCTGCGCCGACTTGGTGGCTTTCGGCGGTGCAGAGCAGGTCCTCCGCGCCGTTGGCGACAGCCCCATGAAAAGTACACTGTGGTCTCGCCTTTTTGACGCATGTGTGCACGAAGAAAATTACGATGCTGCAAAGCAGTTGTGGCTAAGGCCCGACAGACCCTCCTTCAAAGCAGCCAGCGAGCCGACGCTGCTCAGGTTTGTTGAATTGATCGGCAGATACAGAGATCGAGCAATGTTGCAGCGGTTTTTGCGCACCTCCAGTGAGAGCGGCGAGCTGCCGCTGCTAAGCGGGCCCGTAGCCGCATGCTTGAACTGCCTCACAAGTGACCCGCACTTCTGGAAAATAATTGCGGACAACGAGCAGCTCCTTGAGCACACGCTCACAATCCAAGACGGCAGATACGTCAGTGACGCCCTGGCAGGCCAGGCCGTGCCGATTCTGCAGCATTTTCGGGCCCAGTCATTGGAGATGCCCTTGGTGCTTGGAAACCTTCTGCTCCAGGGCCTTTATAGAAAATACACATCGCGTCTCGTGCTGCATGTTTATCGGCACCTAGTTGACGAGGCCCGATTTGTGCCTAACTCCGACACGGCACAGCTGCTCGCCAACTCGGCCTACCGCTTGGGGAACTCAAAACTGTTGAGCTACGAGATCTATAGACAAATGACAGCGCTCGGCGTTTCCTTGTCGCGCAAGTTTCACGAGACAATCTTGATGTGCCAGCTAGTTGGTACAGGATACAGTGGCGCGCTGTTCTTCGTTGCCGAGATGTTCCGCCGCCGGGTCCCCTTGCGCAGCCACGTCCAGCGTCTTCTGTTCAACAGGTTCGAGCGCGTTGATTCAAGCGCGCCGCTGCTGCGCCTGTTTCAGCAACGGCGCCCTGAGCGGCTGTACCCTGAGTTCGACAGGAATCAGGCCGAAGCCGAGTCGGAGTTGCTGGGCCTCGAGCAGGCTCGGGCCAATGCCGAGACGTTCCTGCACGGCCACAACGCTGGCGAGGACGCTCTTGGTGAGCTGCAAAACATGCTTGTGTTCGAGAGCAAGCGGTCGGCGCGGCCATGACGACGCATATCCTGCTGTAACTTTTGTTAATATGAGTTTATTAGATACAGAATCGGTGGCGGCCCAGTAGCTGGCGGCCCAGTAGCTGGCGGCCCAGTAGCTCAAGACCGGAGCTGGCGCAGCCGCTCCTCAAGCTCGTCCTCGGCCTCTTCCTGCTGAGAGGTCTTCTGCGGCGCCGCCCTTGGCGCCTCTCGCAGCTGGTGCCGTGTCTCAATGCCAGCATCATCAGCAACCTTCTGCAAGAGCTCGTCGACCTGCTCCTCCGGGGTGTCGACGGCCGAGGCCGCGCCCGTGGCCGACTCGTAGTACGCGGCGGACGCATCCATGTCCTCGAACTGCTGCTCGAACTTGTCCATGACCAGCGAGATGTTCTCGGTGTTCATGGACTCCATAGCGCGGTCCATGCCTCTCACCACCACCGTCATATTTCCCGTGAGCTGGCGCATTGTGACCGCGGTCTGGACACGCGAGGCCACAGCGTCGACGCGCGACGCAAGCTTCAGCAGATTTGTCTGCTCGGCCTCCTTGCGCGTGGCGCTCTGCGCATGGATGCGGGCAATGTCCTCACGTTTCTCCATCAATGCCTTCTTGACCTTCTTGACCTCGGCATCATGGTCCTTCCCGGCCTTCACGCTCTGGCGCCGCAGCGATTTGGCCGTGAATTTGAGCTTGAACAGCGAGTCCTCCAGTTGTGGCGCCATCTCGAGGTGGAGGCCGTCTGTTTCGCAAACGGCTGCTTGGACATCGTGCTGACTGTGGCGTTTAGTCGTAGCCCCCGGATCCGGCGATGACGGGCCTCGCCGCAGCGGCGACCTAGCCTTGCAATGGCCACCCGGCTACTTGCAGCAGCTGCCGCCACCACCTTCGGCCCGGCGGTTGTAGCTGAATGCCTAAATTATGCGTAGATGTAAGCTTGCTGTTTTCTCAGTGGCTTTCTCGTCGCGCCACGGTGAGCGCAGCAACCAATGGGTGCGCTTGCTATTTAATAGTCCCGGTCGACGCTATTCTGCCCCATTAATCACTGCTGCGAGGTACTCTCGGCCGCTAAATGGCAGGGGCCTGCTGCATGCAGGACGATCTCACAATGTCTCACCCCACGCCGCGCTGCATCTCGAGCCCCGGGTGCTCTCGCGTTGGCCCTTGCCCTGCACATAAACGCGTTAAGTAAAACCGCACACAAGCGGTCAAGCACAACAAGATTCGAGCACAGGTTCTGCATGGCTGAGCCCGATGCACTGGCCGCGGCTCTGCGCGACGGCGAGCACTCTGTGCACACCGTTCTCTCGCGTCTCGTCGAGGAGCAGCACCCCAATGCCGCGCACTTCGGCGCGTATACAAAGGAACTGCTCGAGTTTCTCGACGCCTCGACAGACCCGGAGTTGCGCACGCTGGCAGTCGCGGCTCTGTGCGCATTAATTGAACGCACGGCCTTCAGCAGCCCCGAGCCGCTGTCGCAGGCGGCGCCGTATGTGTTGCCGCCAATTGTCCACGCGCTGGCAGCCACGCCGCGCATTGAGAAGCTGCCCGCGGCGCTGGAGACCCTGTGGCTGGCCTCGCGGCTCGAAACGGAGCAGGCGCTGAGGCAGTGGGGACTCGTGAGCAACGATCCTGCCGTGCGACTCGCGGCTCTGGGCCAGCTCGAGACGTGGGTCTCGGGGCTCAACGGCCGCTTCGCGTTCCGCAAGTTCACCCCGCTGGTTGTTTCGCTGCTACGTGACAGCTCGCAGCCCGTCCGCGACGCGTCGTATACGCTGATTGTCAAGTTCTTCGCGTCATCCTCTCCGCGGGCGCGCGAGGATCTCGATGGAATAATGCGCAAACAGCAAATCCCTGATGCCTTGCGGGCTAAAATCGCAAGTGCAATTTCACGGGAACTGCACGCCGCTTCTCAGAGCCCGGGCTTGCCGCACAGCCGCCCACAGTCGCGCTCTAGCTCCGCATCCCCGCTGGTACCCCGTACGCCAACTCCACAGAAACGTGGCCCTGAGTCGCCAAGCTCCACCAGGCCATTTTCTGCCGGCGCAAGCGCCGCTGGCTCGGAATCGAGACCAGGCTCCTCCAGAGAAGTGCTTGATTTGGAGCTTAGCGTTGTGCATGAGACTGCGTATCCGATGCAGGCGTTGGCCCCGGTCAATATTTTCTCCGAAGACGAGTTCCTGAACGAAATTTCAAGCCGCTTGGCCTGCTTTGAAGGCAAAGAATCTGAGTCCAACTGGTCTCACCGTCAGGATGCTGTGCAGCGGTTCCGGCAGATGCTCCGCTGCACATACGTGACCCTCTCCCCGCCGACTCTGCGAAGTGCAATGCGACTCCTGCACAAGCCGTTTTCAGATACGCTACTGAGCCTTCGAACGACTTTAGTTGGCTTCACTTGTCAAGCGATTAAGGACGTAGTTCAGCTAGTCCCCAAAAACATGGTAGCAGAACTGACTGACCCATTGTTGGAGCCGCTGTCTCAGGTTGCGTCCGGAATTAAAAAGATCACGGCCACTGCTGCCCACATATGCTTGTGCGCCATAATGATAGAGAGCGAAACAGTGTCTGCGCGTCAGTTCCAGATGATCAAGACGGCGTCGCAGAGCAAGAAACCCCATGCCCGCACATATGCTGTGTACTGGCTAAGAGCGGGACTCGTAACAGCCCAACAGCCCAGTCCCAAGCTAGAGGATCGAGTGGCTGATGTGGAGCATCTAGCTGTAAACGCAATCACAGACGCGGTCCACACGACTCGTGAAGAGGGCCGCCAACTCTACTGGGTGCTACAACAGGTCTGGCCTGCACTGGCGAGTAAAGTTCTCAGCACTCTACCGGCAACCGCAGTCAAAACGTTGCAGGCGTCGAGGCCAAAAGTGAAGCAGCAGGCTGCAAGTGCGATGCCTGCTCCAATCAGGTCGCCAGAACCCGGCACGCTCTCTTCGTCGGAAGCTGAGGTGCCTCTCACACAGCTTGCAGCAGCGTCTCGGCCACCCACTGGACTAGGAATAACAAATGACGCGGAACCGCCTAGGACGCCCGTTCCCAGTGATCGCCGATCCGGAGGTCGTCATCCTTCCAGCTCGGCTGGCCGGGCCGTCGGTACAACGCCAGCCATGCGAACGCATTCTACGGAAGTGTCGCAGTCGTTGGCCGACCTCAGCCTCCACGAGCCGGATGGGGCCAACGTTGATCTAGAGAATCCCAACGCTATACGCGCCTCCGTGAAGGAGATTGGCGCCCTAACTGTTCTGCGTAAACTAGCCACGTCGAACTGCAGTCCGGCGACCACCTCGATGGTTTTGAAGACCATACGGGAAGAGGCCCCGGGAGTATCATCGGCCGCAGACATCGCGAAGCTAGTTCAGACCGACCTGAGCGGTGCGTCCATGACGCAGCGCCTAGGATACTTGCAGCTTCTGGAGCAGTTAAACTACGAGCAAGACACAGTGGAGTCTGTGCGCCCAGCGACGTCTCCAGCGCCATCGTCGATTAGAACCGTACGATCGCGCACGAGCAGGCTACCGTTGTATGTGGATAGTGAGAGCTCGGGGTCCGAAGCGTCACCTCATTCAACACTCTCGCGGTCTTCCCTGGCGTCCCAGTCATCTCTGTCATCGGTAGACGACTCAAAGGCAGCGATGCACAACGCTGTGCGCTCGGCACACGAGCCTGGGGAGGTTGAGGGGCACAGTTCGTGGACAATCGCCACGTTTCCATCCACGGAGCCTGCGTGCAAGACGTACATTGACGGGCTGGTCCAGCAAGTGGAGAACCACACAGCGAAGCCCGAGGTTCTTGCCGCTCTGTCGCTCCTCATCACGTCTTCGGCGTCACCGCCAGCGCGGAACTCGCCGCTGTTCACGGCCGTGGATGTCTGGCGTCGCAGCTATACGTTTGACATGCACCTGCGGGACGTGATTCTTGTGTACCTGAACCAGTGTGCCGATACGCAGAGTCTTCTTTCGGGGCTAATTGTGCTGCGTGCACTGCTGGTCACGCCGACGCAGACGCCTGCCACCGCCTACCTGGAGCCGCTGGCGTGTATACGCTGTCTGTTGCAGGTTGTGCAAACGCACGGTGGCCAGTCACTAGAAATTGACGAGCATGCGCTGCCAGCGGCACGCGACGCAGTGATGCAAGGCGGACGCACGTTTGGCAGCCGCTCGCTGCTCGAGCTCCTCGCGTCTGCCTACGAGCAGGCGCCGACGTCGTTGGCGCGCGCGTTCATACTCGAGACGCTCAACCAGGCAGTCTCTTACACGGGGCTGCTTGTTGATGAGGGGGCCGGGGTTCTACCGCTGGTCATGAAGGCACTTGACGACGGCGACGCGCTTGTGCGGAAGGAGGCGTACCCTGTGCTGGTGACGATCCAGAGGCAAAACGAGCTGCTGGGCACGCACGCACAGACGCGGATGCAGGCCGGTCAGCGCCGGCTGCTGCAGCACTATCTACACATAAGCTAGACTAGGGGAGAAGTAAAAGCATACCAGAATAGTTGTTTTAGTGGGTGCGCACGCGAATGTGCTATGTATGTGTTGCGTCGCGCTCCATCAAAGGCAACGTGTACAAAGGCAACGTGTACATTATGAGATTACTCGGAGCCCGCGGTCTCCTTGACGGCCGAGGCCTGGCGCGCCTTGGCAGCAGCGCTGTTCCATCGCTTGATGGTCTCGTCGGTCTCGGCCGTGTTGCCCTGGAACTGCAGACGGTTGCCGACGACGACGGTGAGCAGGCCGGCGACAGCAAGGCCGCCGAACACAAAGGCGGTGTTGGGCTTGTAGTTCTTGGGGATGAAGAACCATCCGCCAGCGGGGGACCAGGCTTCGCCCTTGATTGCACCGCCAGCCATTTGCACTTATACTCGAACGCTACGGTTTTTGGGTCGAATCGCGATGAAGCTTATTGGAACACGCGGCCACGGGGTGTGGTCAGACGAGGGTTGCTGCCCTGATCCCGCGGCCTCGACACCACCTGCAGCCCAAAGGCAGCGGTGGTACCTTAGAGAAGAATGTGCATAAGAGCTGGCGGCTCGGATAGCCCTCTTTCGTATCTTGGCTTCATGACTACATACCTAAATTCGTACCTTTTGCTAATCCAGGTCCATCTGCTCGGCCGCGACCGCCACGCGGAACTTGTGGACAAGCGTCTCGGGGTCGTCCACGTAGCGCCGCGCAACGGCCTCGATATCGCGCCAGAACGCATCGTTGATGCCGGGCTTCGCCTTCGGCGTGGGCGCCTCCTTCGCGACGCGGTCTGCAGCCGCCGCGGGGGCAGGCTCTTCGGGGGCCTGCGCGCCCCAGTAGACTTGCGCGGGGACAGGGACGTCAATTGACTCGGACGCGGTGACAAACATGACCGTGAAGCTTGTGGACGGGAGCTCGAGCAGCTGCCGCGTGTCGGTGATGACCTTGGCCTTGAGCAGCAGCTTGATGTTGGCCGGCGTGTAGCTGGCGCCCTTGAGCGGGCCCTCGGGGTCACTGAGCAGCCGCTCCTTCACAGCAAAGATGGTGTCGGTGGGCGGAACGGCGTACTCGAGCTGGAACTTCGGGCTGCGGATGGACTTCAGGACAACCTGTGCCGCCGGCGCGCTAGTGACGGGTGCCGGCGGCGCGAAGGCAGTAGGCATCGGCGCAAACGTCACGGGCCTGCCGTGCGTTCCCTCATAGTTGTCGTCGATCTCCTTCGGCGCCTCCGCGAGCGTGCGCGCGAACGTTGCCCCGAACGAACTGCTCGCCATGGTGGAGAGAGATGGAGGGGACTAAAAGTGTCTGCCCGGGGGGCAAGCCGTGGAAATTTCACTTCAGCGCACAGTGAGCTGCATCAATAAAGAAAAGGGTTTAAAGCTAGTTACCGCTTATTGTTCATCGGCGCCGGTGGCCAGCGAAGGCGGGCGGTGGCGGTGGGCGGCAGATGCGGGGTGGGCTTCGCAAGCCCGAGATGAGACGTCTCATGGCAGGCGGCGTGTGTGCCGCCATGGATCATCAGGACGCGCGCAGCCCTAACCCCGCGGGCACCGATCGCCTACTTCCCATTCTCCATAGGAAAGGCTAAATTGAGCTAGGGCAAGAATCTAACACCACACCGGGCATGGTGCAGCTCCATCTCAAGGAGCCCAGCACGCTGAAGACGGCCCTCCGGTCGTTCACCGTGCTGGAGGACCCCATCTATGCGAACAAGCAGCTCGGCCTGTCCGGCCAGCTCGAGGTCATGGCGTGCGACTGCCACCAGCACGCGCCGGACGGCCCCATGTGCGCTGCCGACTCGAATTGTATCAACCGGCTGACGTACATGGAGTGTCTGGGCGAGCACTGCGGCTGCGACATGCGCTGCGCGAACCGCCGCTTCCAGAACCACGAGCACGCGAGGATCGACGTGTTCAAGGCCGGCAAGAAGGGCTTCGGCGTGCGCGCAATGGAGGACATGCCGAAGGGCACGTTCATCGCCGAGTACACCGGCGAGGTGCTCGACGAGACGCGGTTCCAGCGCCGCCAGAAAAAGTACGACGACCAGGGCGTCAAGCACTTCTACTTCATGATGCTGCAGAAGGACGAGTTCATCGACGCCACAGAAAAGGGCTCGGTCGCCCGGTTCTGCAACCACTCCTGCAACCCCAACGCCGTCATTGAGAAGTGGGCGGTTGGGCCACGTCTGCGCATGGGCCTGTTCGCCAAGCGCGACATCGAGCGCGGCGAGGAGATCTGCTTCGACTACAAGGTCGACCGATATGGGGCCACTGCGCAGCCCTGCTACTGTGGAGAACCGAACTGCAGTGGTTTTTTAGGGGGCCGGACGCAGACGGGCGGGGTGTTGCTTCCTCCGTCCGTGGTCGAAGGCTTAGGGCTCGACTCCGACAGCGCGTTAAGCTGGCCCGAGAGGGCAGAGCAACTTCTGTCGCAGCTAGAACTCCCAAGCGCCGATCGCGAAGGCGTCCTAAAATACCTCGACCAAAAGAAAAGAAGCAAACTAGCCGCGCTTCTCGCGCTGCTCGACGCGCCGCCCTCATCCGCAAACGCTAGTGGCGACGCTGCCGCTGGCGACGCTGCCGGCGGCTCGGCCCGTGCCAGCGGCTCGGCCCGTGCTACTAGCCCAGCGCCAAGCACTTCAGCCGTTCAGGCCGCCCGCACGGTCCTCCTTGGCTCCTTCGAATGCCCTCCCATAACCGAGGACATCCCCGAGTTCCTGCGCATTTTGTTCCAAACTCAGGACCGCGGCTGGCTGGTTGCACTCATGCTGAAGCGCGTCCTGAACAGCAAGTCCCCAACCGACTCCGAGATTCTTCGGCTCCACGGCTACGAAATCATGGGCACCGTGCTTAACCGCTGGCAAGGCGACCCCGAGGTCCTTGCGCCGGCGCTTTCCGTGCTGGCAAAGTGGCCCAAGGTCACTAAAAACAAGATCTCAAGTTCAAAAATCGAATCTGTGGTGCAGTCCATCCGCAACCATGCCAGTGGCGAGGTGCTCGAGCTCGCTAACGCGCTAATCAAGGAATGGAGTAACCTCGAGATGGGATACCGCATCCCTCGTCGCAGTGGCGACCGCGCTTCGTCCGAAGACAGGGACGACGTTTCCGCTGAAACGTCCAAACCCGCGGCTGCTACAGCTACTGCTGCTGAGCCTTCTCAGGGTGCACCACCCGCTGCCGATGCAACATCAGCAAAGGCCAAGCCCAGTGCGAATCGCCATGAATCTCGGCGCCGCCCTCTGCCGCCGGGCTGGGAAGCGGCCCAGACCGACGAGGGCCGTGTATACTATATCAACAAGGCGCAAAACCGAACTACGTGGGAGTTTCCGAAGGAGGTGCGCGATACTGACCTCGACGAGCACAGAAGGGAGCGCGAGCGGCGCGAGAGTGAGAAACACGAGGCCTACTTGCGTATCAAAGAGGCCCAGCGCGAGGCCCAACAAGAGGAGATCCGTCGCATCATAGAGGCGTCGGCTTCGGCTCAAACTACGCCGACACCGTCTCCAGCTCCGTCAGGAACATCAAGGACTTCCACTGCTGGAGTCCCGCGGAGTAGTGTCGCTGTGACTGGATCCTCGCATGAGAATACACCCGCGACCCCCAAAACGCCTCGCAAGTCGGCGTACGAACTTGCCTTCGCAGCATATGTGCCGAAGGTGGTTTTCGCGTCCGAGGCAGAGCTCGGCCACGACCGCTGCAAGAGACACGCCCGGGACATTGTGCATATCCTGGCAAAGAAGGAGGAAAGCAAGAGGACAGATCCTGCTGCATTTGAGCTGACGGTCGAGCGCAAGCGGAAGATCAAGGGATTTATCCGTGACTACATGGCGAAGGTGTCTGCCCATCACCAGCGCCGCATGTCTGGCGAAGTCGGGCCCGCTGCCAAAAAGGCAAGGCACTCGGAGGACCGTGGAAGGCGGCGCTCCGAGCACGACGGAGGTGATACAGACCGCCCTAAGTCTAAGTCCGCCAACGCTGCTTCAGAGACAGGTTAATAGAGGTGCCTCTTTACTGAAGCCGCATTGAGGTTGTCTTGTGTTCCCCTTTTCTTTGTTTCCCTTTTCTTTGTTTCCCTTCTTGCTTTCTCTCTCTTCGGGAAGGCTCGTTCCATTTGTACATTTATTGTAGTTCAACGTATTTTTTATTTCTTTATTCACAAGGTTATTCTCGTATAGAGAGAGTACGGATGGGTTTTGTTCCGTATGTGCCTCCAAGGTACACAGCGATGCTTAAAAACATCTCCAGGCAACTACTACCTCTTGTGGGGCCTTGACATATTTTTGGAAACAAATAAAAAAGAAAAACGGTGTTTATTATCGTGCGTCATCCCGAAATCTACCCGCCTTATCTTCACCAGCTCTATCTTCGAAAGTTTGATTGGATCTTGCGCGGCTCGTCTGACTCTTGGTGACCCCTCCTCGCCTAACATAACTGCATAACGCACAACTAATTCTGATTCTTCGTCTTAGCCCCTCACTTGCTGCATGAGCAGAAGTCCACGAAACGCAGTATACTCGACGGCCAGCGGAATGGGCTAGTCGAGGTTGCTGGAAATACTATGTCAAGACCTCTCTGCATATAGCTTGAAACTCGCGCTAGCTTTATCTGCACTTCTCGCCTTTACCTAGCCTTTATCAGTCCACCTGTTCAACCACTGATCAGATGGCCCTTACCCTTGCGACTGCTGTATAAAGAGCGGGTAGAATTGCCCCTGTTCCACTGCCACATAGGTTACAATGTTGCGTACTTCCTCTAAGTTCAGGTCGACTCGAGTCCTGCACCCGGCAAAGTTCGGTTTCTCTCGTCTGTCTTACAGCTCGCTGGCTGCCAAGGTGTTCCCCTCGGAGCCCAAGGCCCCGTCCATCGCTTCGGCCATTCCCGGCCCACAGAGCAAGCAGGCCATTTCTCAGCTCCGCCAGACATTCGATGCTAGCGCTGCCTACTTTATCTGCGACTACAACAAGTCTGTGGGTAACTACCTTGTGGACGCGGACGGCAACACGATGCTCGATGTTTACATGCAGATCGCGTCCATCCCCCTCGGGTACAACCACCCGGCACTGGCCGAGGCGGCAAAGTCGCCCGAGATGATCAGCGCCCTGATCAATCGCCCAGCAACGGGCAACTTCCCCTCGTCGGAGTACGACAAGCAGGTGAAGGGGCTGGTCAAGTACGCGCCAAAGGGTATGGACCGCGTCTGGACGGCTCTGAGCGGCAGCGATGCTAATGAGTGGGCATACAAGACTGCTTTCATCTACAAGGCGAACCAGCTGCGCCACGGCCGGTCGTTCAGCGCCGAGGAGCAGAGCAGCGTCATGGAGAACCACGAGCCAGGGTCCCCGCAGATGGCGGTCCTGTCCTTCAAGTCCGCGTTCCACGGCCGCCTGTTCGGCTCGCTCTCGACAACACGCTCGAAGCCGATCCACAAGCTCGACATCCCGGCATTCGACTGGCCCACGGCCCCGTTCCCTAAACTCCAGTACCCGCTGGCCGAGCACGAGGCGGAGAACCGTGCCGAGGAGGAGCGCTGCCTGGCCGAGCTCGACAAGACTCTGAAGACGTGGAAGACGCCCGTTGCTGCTGTTGTCGTCGAGCCCGTGCAGTCCGAGGGCGGCGATAACCACGCGTCCCCGGCATTCTTCCAGGGCATCCGCGACATCACAAAGAAGCACGATACCCTCTTCATTGTTGATGAGGTTCAGACTGGCGTGGGTGCCACAGGCTCTCTGTGGGCTCACGAGCAGTGGAACCTGACTTCGCCGCCCGACATGGTCACCTTCTCCAAGAAGGCGCAGACGGCCGGCTACTTCTTCGCCAACGCTGATCTGCAGCCCAAGGACGCGTACCGTACCTTCAACACGTGGTGCGGTGACCCTGCGCACATTATTGTTGCTAACAAGATCTTCGAGTATGTCGTTGAGAACGGCTTGGTCGAGCGCACAGCCGAGGTTGGCAAATACATCACAAAGGGGCTCACGGCCCTGCAAAATGATGGCAAGATTAGCAACGTTCGCGGTACCGGCACCTTCATCGCTTTCGATTTGCCGTCGCCTAAGGCGCGTGATGAGTTCATTGTCAACGCTCGCGCCAATGGTGTTAACATTGGTGGCTGCGGGCCGCAGTCTATTCGTCTGCGCCCCAGCTTACTCTTTGAGGAAAAGCATGCTGATATCCTTCTTGATGTGGTGAAGAAGCTAGTATAGGCAGGCGCGGAGCAAGTAGCTACGAGTCACATTAGCAGTTATTTCGCAACGTAAAATATATATATATATTTTTGACACATTCATACACACCTGATAGTCTTCCATTTTGCCTCGTTATCCCAATAAGTCACTTCGTATGTCGGGGCTTAAAGGAGGTGGCGGCTTATGGCCGGGGGGTATGTGGAGGAACCCTTGCCCGGGACCACATCCGTAAATACATGCCTTCTTCACACCAAAGCACCCATCCCAACTTTCTTTCTCAGTCCAAGAATGCAGTGTTGGACTTGGGCGGATGTTGTCTGCTATTTTCTCATTGCGAGTGTGACATTGGTATGGTATCTTCCGTTCTTGGGTGTCATTCTTGCGCTGCCAAGGTTTCTCGTCTTCGCATTCATTGAACTGCCTTTTGGCGTCTTGCGCGAATTCAAGATTACATCGTTTGAACGCCGTTATCCGGAGCGCCCTTACAGCAGTTTCTTCGAGTACGCGGCAATTCGCTACGTCGCTTGGATTTTGCATACGTTCCGCGCATCGACCCTAGGACCAGTATTTTTTGGTGAGGTACCTGCCAGGTTTCTGTACCAACTACGGCGGACTAAGTATGGCACCGAGAATATCGGCGACTTCGAGTACTTTTCTGCTGAGCCGTACGAGTCCTTCCGAGGTTATTGGGTCCGCTCTCGCTCGCGCCTCAACTCCGAGCCTGATCTGGTCATCTATTTCGTGCCCGGAAACCTGGCAGGCATGTCTTCGTCGTACGTTTATCTCGAATACTTGTCAATGCTGCTAGTAGAGTTGCAAGTTCAGGGCTTTGCGAACCCTGCCGCGTTGGTGGCTGACATTCACTTCCATGACCCGGGTGGATATATTGAGGCATTTCGACAAACATACGATGGTTGGAGGCACCTCACTGCTTGTCATCCTAATGCTGTCACCCTAATGAAGGGGTCCGGAGTGGGTGGAACACTGCTGCTCACGTTGCAGCTCCACTTAGCGAGGCCATTTGCTGCTCTTTCAAGTGCACCGGTAAGCGATTCCCCTCGTCACACGGTTCCGTTAGCTACTTCAGATGTTGCCCAAAAGTTGGTCAATGTGCCTGACCAAGGGGTGCGTAGTTTGTGTCCGACTGTTAAGAGCGAGTGTCATGGAGCTATTCGTGCTGCTGATGACCAGAAGCTAAGTACAGCCGACGATTTGGACATCAAAAGCGAGGGTACTGGCTATGAGACTCAGGCAATACTCAATCCACCGCTCGACTTTAAGCCTCGCAAGCCTGACGCGATGCTGCTCATCTCCCCATTCCCTGCCATCTGGGTTGATCGCTTCGGGAATGAGGAGGATCTCATTTGTGCCAAGGTCATGGTTGAGCTGCGCAAGCGCCTCATCACACCTGAACAAGCGTTTGAGACGTGGGCGCGGCCCGGAAACGTACGCGACAATTCGTGGTGGGCGGAGGCGTTGCCAAGCCGGGGCTCAGTAGTTATGTACGGGACCGCAGAGTTACTTAGCCACGACGTTCGACAGTTCGTAGCTAATCTGAAAGGCGCAGGCAAGCTTGTACTTGAGGATCCTGCGGAATGCCAACTGCACGCATGGCCGATTCTCTACTCGTTTATCGCGCGCAACGTGACAGAGCAAATCAGCGGGATTGACCAAGTGGCAAGCCATATTGCGAGAATGCTGGTCATGAAGTGCATTGCGTAGGCCCGCGGCTCCTAGGAGTAAATGTCCGTAGCTCGGTATTCTCGGTATTTAAGCTGTAATGAAATATTAAGTGGGATAAGGCTAATGCGCCTCAGCAGCGGCCTCGGACGCGTCCTCAGCTTTTTTCCACGTAATGGGGTTGATCGACTGCTGGACAAGATTCAGCGACGAGCGCGGGCTTCCGTCGACCTCATACTTGTTTATGGAAACGTCGGCCTCCACATAGACGAGGCACCCCTTGTCGACGTACTGCGTCATGAAGTCAATCAAGCGCTCGTCGAACGTGACTATATTGAACCACGACGTCTGGTCTTTGCCTGTGCGCACGGCGAGCGGGTACTTGAGGTACTGCTTACCGCTCTGGGACTGCACGGGCTCGAGCTGGCCGCCGACGCGACCGAGGAGCGTCATGCGGGCCACATCGAGAGCACTGCGGGTCGTCGAGAATTGGCGGGTCGCAGCGGTTTGGAAACGGCGAGCAAACATGTGCGAAGGGGTTACGGATGGATGGCAAACGGGAAGGTGTTAAACGAGTGAAACGCGTAGCTATCTGGTCTAGGGTTTATCACCTTTCTGGCCCCGATGAGGAAACCACGAGCACGTGAGACGTATGTAGGTTTCCCAAGTCGCGTCGCTGTGGCCAAGACCCAAGCCGTGCCGCCATTGAAACCTGAATGGTGGGGCCGGGGTTTGGCGTTCGGTATGCGAAGCACGCTAAAATGCTCAGCATTGTGCAGTTGCACTTGTTAATTAATTTAGCACGATGGGGTGAGTACCTTTTGTTGTAGATAGTGTGCTGTTGGGAACTTTGGGGAGGGAGTTGTGACATACAACGTCGGTGCTGTTTAAACATATTTATCGAGAGTATGGTGCGGTATATTTTTGTGTGATTTGAAGACTAGCCAAATATGCAGTCGGTGGACCTTGAGCAGTCTTGCGTTCACTACTAGGCTTGGCGGCAGGAGTCACTGCACTGCGCAGAGTCACTGGCTCCTGCTGCTTATTAGATGTTTCATTTGAAAACTGCGCATTCTGCGAGCTACGTGGAGTACTTTGCCGCTGCGTGTATGCCTGGCCCGAAGGGCGCAGGTGCAACGAGTTACGTGGAGCATTCAGGTAGGACTGCAAGTCATGGACCGAGAGCTGCATGTCTAGAGCCTCATTCTCCACTCTGATATCCAGAGCCTCGTTTAGGAAGGTCAAGCTCTTGATGATGCATGTCAGAAGAATAAACAACCGGTGAGTGCGGTCGCTAACGGCGTGGGTAGGGCGCCGTAAGTGTCCGGCATCGAGGTCTTGAACCAACGCGACAGTATTCTCGATCTCCTTCCGCGTAATTTTGTATTTACTCGCCACTGACTCGAGCTGTTTCTGAACCAACTGGGGTAGTGAGTAGCTATAGGTCAGTTTCAAAGCGTCATTCAGCGCATTACCTCTCAAGGGTTCGACATTCAAAGGCACCATCTTGAAGCCCTGTTGGCGCCATTCTTCCACATTGCTCGTATCAACCTCGGACCGGTCAGTGAAAAATGTTGCCATGATATAGCCGTAGGCAGTGCGGCGAATGTCCACACCGGCCTCGTACGGGTCCATGTCCAAAGGCTTTTTCGTGTATCCCGGAATAACAACAGGGCCTAGTGAAATGAAGAAGCGGTGGTGGATGTTCCCACAGTTGAGGAATTCAAACAGTTTCCGGCTTGCACACCTTGGATTCACCGTGGAAATGCCCAGCCTCTCAATTGGGGGATATATGCGCTTGCTGGCAGGGACGATCCTGGATGTTTGGGCCTTTTCGAGGTTGATAGTTCTGATCGTCGATTTGTGGAACTTCTGGCCCACTAATGGTACGACTTCGACCATGTCCGAGCCATGGATGTGAAAGCGGAAGACGTCGCTGTCACTGCTGAAGACAAATTGCCGGCGGCCGTCACGGCCCTTGTCCTCGTCAATGAGTTTCATGATCTCGTCCTCAGCTTCAGTGCCGGAGTAGATCAGGTTGAACTTAGGGTGTTGTTGAATGCGTTCAGCAAGCACGCCTGACACCGGCATGGACGCTTCGGACTTTCGAAGCTTCTGCTCGGCTCGGGTAAGCCGCACCTTGAACTTTTCCTCGCTGATCATGCTGTCGAACACTGCCGTCACGCTGTGCGGCTGAAGGTCCTCGAGCTTGCGGATTTGCTCGTCAATTTGGCGGCACGCTCTCTTGAGAGGCATCTCATGGAAACGACTGGCCCGCCGATTGCTCCTGGCGCGGTCCTGCGTGCCGGTTGCGTCGCTGCGGGAGGACACGAGCTGGGCGAAGTTCATCGCATCAAGATAGAGGTCGCCGCCGGCAAAATACTTTCTATTGTGGGGCTCTGATAACTCAAGCGCCTGTCGCTGCACTCCAGGAATGCCCATTTGCGCTGAAACCGCCTGCGTCGGCGCCGCCACGTGGAAATGTTGGCCCACCACCGCGCAGGGCACGGATTCTGACAGGCACTGGATATCCCGCCTATGATGGCGCGCAGGAGCTTGGAGGCCCGGCCCAAATGGAAAATAGAACACTACTGTCTCTATGAATTATCTACAATATCTAAAGTACCCTTTCTGCTAGCCCGCACCGCATGGGTCAGAGTCCGTTAATCATACAGAGGAGGCGCGGTCGAGGGGGGGTCGGCTATGTTACAGCATAGAAGCGTTAGTCAGTTTACCACCAAGTCGCGATGGCAGTGTCTGGAGACAGTGTGGAGGCGGAGCTCCGCGTGGGCATGCTCGACATGGCCTTGGCCAAACTGCTGTCGAATCAGCACCACACTATTGAGTTTCCCACGCTGCTGCTGCCCGAGAACGTGGAGCCGGGCTCCATTGTGCGGCTGACGTGCACGCGCGCGGCCGAGGCAGAGCTCGAGGACGCGGCGCAATTCGAGGCGGTGCAGACACGGATTCTCGAGAGCTTTGCAACGCACCTGCCTAAAAAGCCCGTACTGCGCATCCACAACGTGACGCAGACCTCGGTGGTGCTGGAGTGGGACCCCCTAGACATCGCGTCGGCCGACCTACGGTTCCTCGCGCTCTACAAGGACTCGCAGCGGCTGGGCCTGATTCCGAACGCGCTGAAGCGGACATCCATGAAGGTGTCTAACCTTGAGATCGACATGCCCTACACGTTTAGGCTGGTTCTGTCCACGTCGGCCGGCGACTTCGAGAGCGACGCGCTAGAGGTGCAGACGCGCAAAATGAGCGACCTCAGCGGCGTTGTTGTGTGTGTCGGCTCGCTCAGCCACTCGGCCATCTCGCAAGCCGAGATCGAGGCCACTCTGCAGCGCCTAGGCTGCAAGCCGGCCCAGTCGACCATCAAGCTGGACACGACCCACTTCCTGTGCACTACAGAGGGCGGCAGTCAGTACGACCGCGCGGTGGAGCTTAGTATCCCGGTGGTGCGGCCCGAGTGGCTCAAGGCGTGCGAGGCCGAGCGCAAGCTGGTTAGCGTGCGCGGGTATTACCTCAGTGCGAACCCACAACTTGTGCCGCCCCCGCGCGAGCGTTCCGTGGCGTCTCCGACCCCTCCTCCCGTCGAGCAGCCTGCGCAACCTGAGCAGCCCGGCACCCAGCAGTCCGAGGAGCAGTCCGAGGAGCAGTCCGATGGACAGGCCCAGCACAAGCCAGAAGAGGCTGTGACGGGTGAGGACAAGGCTGGAGCGTCTCGAAGCAAGAACCATCATGTGCGGTTTGACGTGCCCGATTCTAGTGATCAGCGGGACTCTATGGAGGCCCTCTCTTCAGCAACTCCCGAGTCTCAAGAGCCTCATAGCAACGAGCAGCCCGAATCGGAGGTTCCCCAGGCTCAGCCCGAGCACGACAGTGCCTCAGAGCACCCCGATTCACAGCAGTACAGTGCCCTGCCGTCTGTTGTAGAGCCCGAGTCTGAGCCCCCTGCTGAGTCCAGTGCTCAGCCAGACGGTGAGGAAACACTGGCAGGCGTCTCTGCGGTCGATACTACTGCAGACTCTATAGCCACACCTGAAGACACAGTTGAAGACTCGCCGCGGCCAGTATCTGAATCGACTCCAGAGCCGGCCGAGGAGGCCGCTGCTTCTGAGCCCGGTGCGCCCGGTGCGGAGGACCTCAATTCTGAGCCTGTCCAGGAGCCTACTTCTGAGAGTGGTACTGATCCTACTACGCAAGAGGCAACAGAAGAGGCAGCTGAAAAACAGACTGCTTCTGAGCCTGCTACTGTGTCATCTACGGGGTCTGCCACTGAGTCAACTACGGAGCCTGCCACTGTGTCAACTACGGGGCCTGCTACTGAATTAGCTACGGAACCTGCCACTGTGTCAACTACGGACCCTGCTACTGAATCAACTACGGACCCTGCCACTGAAGTAAACACAGAGACAGCTGCGGAGCAGACTGAGTCAACTGGTGAACCTGCGGCTGGCTCGGATGTTCTTACTGGCGGTACTCTTGCTGAGGGAGTCACGAGCGAGCCTGACGCCAATCCCGACTCCGGTGAGCCCACCGCCGAGACCACCACTGCTCCCGACGCTGTCGGCGAACATCCTAATGAGGAGGAAAAGAGTTCATCTTCCAAAGATGGTACTCCCGAGCCGGCTGGGACGGCCGAGCCTGCAGGCAGTGGACGTAGTTCCTCTTCGAAAAAGAAGAACAAGAAGAAGAAGTCCAACAAAAAATAGCATGATCGCAGTCGCCTGGTAAACTGCTCCTCAAAACCGTACTCCTCAAAACCGTAAGGCGCCAAGCAAAGCCAAGTGATAAATTACCTGTAGAAATATCATTATATACCAAGACAAATCCTTTTGTACAATGCGCCACGAACGCTACTCGCCGAAGATCTTGCGTACTCGTCGCAGTACGGAGTCCTTTTCGGGATCGTACGGGTGGTCCTTCGACGGAATCTCCAGCAGCGCAGGAAACGCTGCTTGGTACGCGTCTACCTGCTTGCGGATTCGCTCTGCTACGTGCTGGTTGATCAGAAGAATGGCGATGTCCTTCCGCTTGCTCGTGTAATTCTCAAAGGCCTCGGCAATCTCGTCGTCCGGCGTCTGCGCTTCGACAACAAAGAAGTTGCGCTCGTTCGACTCGGGCGTCGTCTGACCAATCCCAGCCAGCAGCATGCCCGTCACAGAGTCCTCATCGCCAATGATCGCCAGCAGCGTGCGGTTCGAGCTCTCCTTCGACATGCCGCGCTACGAATCCGCCCTCCCCGTGCGTGGTATCTCGTTCGTGCTGTCGGCGGCACCGGAGTTGGGTCCGCGGACACTACATACTGGTAGTGTGGAAAATGGGCCGCCTCGACGCGAAGGTCGCTTCGTGCTTAAGAGCCGCTGGCCAACCCGGGTTTAGTGCAGCAGGGTGCGTCCATCATGCTCAAGGCACGAGTACTGAGCCGTCAATTCTCGGCGTCGTTTCGACCTCTGGCAGGCCACTCCAAATGGCAGAACATTAAGCACCGTAAGGCCCGCCAGGATGCCACACGCTCGTCAACAAACACAAAGATCGCAAACATGATCTACGTTGCCGCTAAGGAAAGCGGCGGCTCTGATCCCACGAAGAATGTTCGTCTGGCAACCCTAATCGACAATGCGCTGAAGCAGAGCATTCCGAAAAAGGTAATTGAGGGTGCGCTGGGCCGGGCATCGCGCGCAAGCTCGCAGGCCGAGAACGCGCAGAGCATCACTTATGAAGGAGTTGGGCCCGGTGGAGTCGCATTCATTGTAGAGGCGTTGACCGAGAACAAGAATCGCACTGCGCAGCAGATCCGCGCCGCGTTCATGAAGTTTAAGGGCTCACTATCCCCCACAGCATTTCTGTTCCAGCGTCGGGGATGGATTGACCTTGAGCATGCCGAGGATTTCGATGCTGTTTTCGAAAAATGTCTGGAATTCCCCAATGTGGAGGATGTAGAGGAGTGTGGCGATGGAGAAGTCACCCTATACACGGCCCCAGAGGATCTGTCCTCGTGCGCTACTGAGGCTCGCCTTCACTACAGAATTGGCGATATGGGACTAGCATATTTCCCTGATCCCGACCAAGCAATCTCCCTTACGGATGCGGACACGTTAACGCGGCTTCAGAAGCTGAGAACTGAGCTCGAGAGCCTGGAGGATGTGAACAATGTATATAGCAATCTAAAAGAATAAAACATCTAGTTACAGCCCATGAGATTGTTCCTGATGATATATCCGTGGTTGAGAAGGATATTGTCAGCCTTTGTTACGGCCGCATTATCTGCGACTACTAAGAATCATGACGCTCAAAAGTGATTGCGCCCTCTGGTGAGAGGTGGAGCTGAAATCAGAGGTGCCATATATCCTTTTCAGTGCTCTTGGCCGACTTGTGGACCATCTGGAAGCTATGCCCAACCTTTTGAACGCGCTGCGATTTGTGATTGTAGATGAAGCCGACCGGCTTGTGGGCCAGTCGGCTCAGAACTGAACTGATGCCCTAGCTCGAGTCTTGCCATCTCCGCAGCGGGCCGAATTCACCACGGAGTGGAATCGGCCTCCGCAGCGGCTGGTGTTCAGTGCAGCACTAACCAGGGACCCGTCCAAGCTAATGGCGCTGCAAGTAGACACGGTTCCTACAACTCCCCAGCTGTATGTAATTGGATCCCAAACGACCGGCGGAATAGACAATTCTTCCTGCCAGAAAGGCTGGAGGAGTGACTGGCCCGTCTTAAGACTTTAAAAGACAACCCTCCGACATTGATCAGCGAGCTGTACAAGGTCAAAGGGCGCGTGGTTGTGTTTGTGCGTAGCAGCGTTATGCTGAACGCCTTGACTATGCCGGCTCCGGCCTTTCTGCTGCTGCTCCCGAGGGTGGCAATGAGGACGACCATGGCGGGCATGTCCGCAAGGGCGTTCACCCCATTCTTCCCGTCCACCAGTCGTCCACTACAGGTAAGTCGCTCGTTGTTGACAAGTGCATGGCCGACGACTACGTCTACTCAGCACTGGCGTGAGATGCGGTAAGGTCTACGCTTAGTTACATTAGTAGCAACAGACCCATATGTTACATTCAATCCAAAATTAGGCAGCCTAGCAATAATTTACAAGTTAACGCATAACAATGTTGCTCTAATGTTGGCACAAAAAAGGCATGATCGACTTCGAGATATCAACTCTCTCGTTTTGGAGGTTGTTTTTCGGCAAGATTGAAGTCCTCATGCAAATGTGCCGGTAACACGTCCGATATGGATGGTAATGTCACTTTTTGCGCTGGGCCTGCCTGCTGCTGCTTTGGCGGTGGCAAAGTGGCGTGGTCGCTGAATGTAGTGGCTGGGCTGTGCTGTCGAAACTGAACGTAGGCTGCCTTTTCGTCCACACCAAATAAAGTGCAGAGCAGCTGGAAGTACTGGCTCGGCACATTGCTCAAGATTTCCGGTATTTGATTGGCCACTTTCAGCAAGGGATTGAATCGGAAGCTCAGTGCCGGCTCTTGAACAGCTACTGTGACGCGATGGGGCTCTTTGTTGGCGTCGTCGATGATGGTGCGTCTGAGCTCGCGCTCCAGAGTATCAAGAAAAAGCCGGTCATGAGGTACGGCGTACCAGTAAAAAACCCGCTGTTTTTTCCTTGTACGTACACAACCGTGGCGATGGAGAAACTTCAGTAGCTCAGAGCGCCCATCTTCTAGTTTTGCAGCCACATTAGTCTTTAAGGACCTTAGATCGGAATAGACGAACTCCTCAAACTTCGCGCGGTTGACAACTTCTCGGCCGAATGCTTGGATGCGGTATATAAGGCAGCGCAGGATTGTTTGCGCTGGTACATAAAATGTATCCTCCCACCGAACGCAGAAGATTAACTCGTTGTTCGGAAGTCTGTGCTGCTGTATGAGTTCGTCTTCCTTGAAAAGAGTAGGCGCTAGGTCCAGAAATTGCCTCAACTCTTGTAGCCCTTCTACAAAGCCATTAACAGTCTCTCCCATGTAAAATAATGAGGGATCTTCGAAACATGAGTTCTCATGTATGTAGCTGCCGTTACAGCTTGTATCTCTCCGATTACTCGGATGCAGATGTGATTCACAACGTGAATGTACTAAACGAAAACAAATGAAGAAAAACTCAGAAATCCGCGTTACCTAGCGGACTTTTCTGTAGCAAGCGCCTCGCCAGCGCGCTCAGGTCTTGAGCGTGAGCCACGAGACTATTCACCCTAACCTCTCGCAGTTGCATCTGCATTACAACATTACTGATGAGGGGGGGGACCTTACCCTTTACCTTAAGGTCCAGTGATTTTCTGCTGTCGTAGGATTTTTTCCGTGACCAGTTCAGGACCTCGAAAGTACTGGGCCTTAGATAAGTGCTGCCAATTCAAGTGCTTTCGAGTGGTCGGGTGACTATTGCTGTATTAAACGTCTCTTGGGAATAGGTGCGTGTAACTGAAGCGGAGAATACGCCGACCCTAGCTAATTTCTTATATGTGCACGATTGACCCTCGCTTAGTAGTTCTAACCATCTTCTAAAATTATGTCAGTCTAGTTTGTAGCGATTTGAAATAATGCTCAATAAATGAGTTGAATAATATTTCGTGGTGTCTGCGGGCTGTTACAGCTCGCTTGAGCCCACGGCTGATGCAGATGCATACCCTTCCCCATATGCATTGCATGCAGGGCCATTGATAGCAAGTCGTCCACCGTTCCCGTCAGTCTATGCCGAGACGTCTGCATGCCGGCGTGCTGACTGTCTACATACGCGGCGATCAAGCTACAACTTTCCCGATTCTCTGTGTTTTGTCAGCACGCGGCCACTATGGAATGCGCCCACCGTGAATGGACACTTGCCTCGGGCCGGGTGGTGGATATGTGCCATCATGGTTGGAAGTCAGCATGGAGCAGACAATCACCGAGTTAGGGCCTCAGCGCCCGGTACGTGGCCTAAACTAAACTTGTGATTATTCGAGCTATCTCAGACCCCGCCCTATAAAATATATAATTTGCCACACCATAATGGTTTTAGGATTTGCATTATGTGTATAAGTCATGCCAAGGCAAATTCTGCTATATGCCGTCGGCTTTTGCTAGAGTGCATGGTGTTTGTAGGTCTCCTCCGCATAACAATGCGTTGACTTGCAGCGACTCAAGCTCTGACGCATTAAGTTGCAAGGGTTCAGGTGAGAGGTATGGGTTCCGGCCCTTGAAATTCCCATGGGCATGCGACTTTGTGCAGCCCGTTGAATTCACGGTCCAGATCTGGTTTTTGTGGTTTATTACCATACTTATTTAGGTAGGGACGTATTTGATGGTTATATATGCCAAATTTTGAGTGTTGTTTTTCTTCAGGTTCACAAGCTGGTGTGCAACATTTACTGTGGGCGTTTCCCCGTAAGCAGCTCGGCATTAGAACAGTAATCGTGGTTCCGGGTTTAGTTGCATAATCATGGTTATTCGAGGGAGCCGTAAGAGCACCCTTATTATCATAATGGAGTACCTGTGTCACGTGTGTTTTAGTCACGTGTATACGCGCTAAGCCCGTGTAACCATAGCTACATCGGGTATAGAAACGCCACCCCTTCTTCAGAGAGTCGAGTAGACACGGCTGGTTTCGGAGTACCTATTGAATTGGTTGTGTGTCAATTATAGCTGATGACGCGTGTGTTTTGCCTCCTTTCCAATGCATCTTGCACTGATGTATGGATTAGCAGCGGCTATAAATAATCAGGGTTGCGGCATGTGCGTCGCCTCGGACTAGTATCCAGACTTCTAGAGTGTGAGGGCTGGTGGTATGTGTAGGAGTTGGTGGGGCTTCAGAGAGACCGACAACATGTGATCTCTGGTCATTCCTGTATGACAAGTCTTAACTCTATACGTTTCTTCTAACCAATTATTCTCTCTTACTAGGTCCCTTGAGCCTGTATTTGCAGAATAACGTTCCTAGACGCGTGTAACCAGCGACTAGTTGCCGGAGCCTGGTTTTGCTGACCCTAAGTCCGCGGTCACATTACCAAACTACCTCCGACATGGGGCGAAGGATTTACTCAAGTCGAAGTTGGTTACTACATGTAGTTAGCGGTGCTCACTCCCAGGCGGAGCTCAGCCGATCAAACATCACACAAGCTACACGCCTAAGCATTAACGCTCTGTGCTGTAGCGTCAGAAGCAAATCAGCGACCAGCCTCTGAAATGAAGCCCATTGTGGGACCCCTAGGGGCTTGGTTCTGCACGGTTCTGTCCGTGTTCGCCGTGGTCATTCTCTCGTTCATTGCTCTCATGTTCCACAAGGGCCACGAGGAGTTTGTTGGCAGCGTGAATGATCCCGAGGACGGCAAGGCAGTTGCGCGGACCATAATGTGGGCGGTGCTTGTCTACGCGCTTTTCCTTCTGTTTTGCGGCTCGCAGGTCTTCCTGCACCGGCGCGGCTCGAGCGTGACTCTGTCTTAATCTACCTACTTAAATAAGAGCGAACGGTTTGGGAGTGCTCGCGGAGCTTCGGGCTTAGCAGTGCTGCCAGCGCGCTGTCGGGGAGAAGTTGGCTAATGGGCCAAGTGTAGGCGAATATGAGGACATCGAGAATTGACGGCACGGCGGGTTTCGCATCAACAATCTCGTCCAGCGCGCTGATCGTCATGCCGGCCCTGAGCAGATTGCCGTCCGTGCTCGTGTAGTCGTCGTCTATTGCAGCCCGGGACTTGACAAACCGCTCCTCCAAGTGCGCGTCCAGAGTAGATTTGCGTATGGAGCTGAGCGGCCATGGGTATTGGGTGCTGGAGTCTCCGCTGCTGTACACGAGATCCCTGGTTGTGGCGTGGGCGGGATCCATGATGGTGTTATGCCATGCGTCGTCCAGCCACGTCTCAATTAGAGATCTATACACCGCAACCTTGGGATCCTGGCCCTCCTCTTTAAAATAGTGGTTCAAAATGTAGTCTAAAGTCGAGTGCGCGGTCCGGTCGGTGTCATTGATCAATAATGGCAGGGTCTCAAGCGACGAAATATAGGGCGAAGCGACTGTCACGTTGACATTGACATTCTTTAAACGTAGCAAGGCCGTCACAATAAGGCAGCGTGGGTCCAGTGGGAACCCGTCATTGTCAACGCCATAGACGACGAGATCAAGCGCTTGGTCCGGCTTTTCTTGGGGCTCACGATAAGCAGGGAGCTCCACCAGGGGAAATTTGTCAAACACAGCGCCGATAGGCGCAGGAACTCGCATCGGGGCTCGCAAAACAACGTCGCCTTACCACGGGCTTTAAACGCTCACGCCTCGACGAAAGATGATTTTCCACACGTGATGCTCTGCCTTCCCCTGTCCAGTAATAATAACCACCCACATAACGATACGCAGATAACATAACCACCGCCGCTGCTTGCCCGACGCGGATTAACTTGCGAGGTAGGCAGTACTGCAGGATAGACCCACCAACATTGTCACCAAGAATGTCGGTTCTCACAACTGCTCGATTGAATGCCCTGAAGAATTGGCCTCTGCTGCCCACAAATTGGCACTACCTCTCAGCTGCAGTGCTCACCGTAATCAACAAGCCGGCCGAGATTCCTGTGCTGTACAAGCACGCCGTGGCAGAGGCGCCGCCGGCGGCCCATGCGCAGCTCACGGCGCAGTTCCGCGAAAGCGTTTTCAAGACGGCCGCGCTAATTGGGCTGCCCAGAGTGATCAACGCGCTCACCGAGCTAAAGAACGTGACGCCGCAGGAGCTGCGGGCCACGCGTCTTGCGCGAGAGAACAAGCTTGATTACTCGAAGGAGGGCAGGGACCTGTTTGCCCATGTGTACGGCAAGATCACGACCCGCATTCACACGCAGCTCGCAGCTGCCTACCCTGATCTGGACTGGTTTGTGACGAACTTCGAGTACGGCCCGCTCCTGTCGCACACAAGCATTCTCGACCCGAAGGAGACGTCGCTCGTGATTGTGTCGTCGCTGATTCCTCAGGACGTGAACCCGCAGCTAAAGGGCCACCTCAAGGGCGCTCTCAACAACGGCGCCAGTAAAGAGGAGGTGAACAGCCTGCGGTCAATGGTCATGGAACTGAGCAGCTGGTATGGCCATACCTATCCTAATGAAGTTAGCAAGCTGTAGCAAAAAGCCGCACAACTACGCATACAATTAATGAAGGACGCGCACACCACACGCATGCAGACAGAAAAGAAAAGAGGAACTAAGTTGATGTTTCAAAGTTATAAATTATTTCGCATGTGCAGCGGGTGCTGCTGCGCACGCACGTTTTCGACCTCAGTAGCAACTAACAAACCAATATTTACCCGGTTTAGTGAGCGGCCGCGGCCTCAGCCGGCTGGGGCTGGACCTCAGCCTTCGGCTCGAGGTAGCGGCGAGCAGTGGGCTCACCAATCTCGTGCTCAGGCTTGGGCTCCTGGATGATGATCTGGTCGGGCAGAGTGGTCTTGGGAGCGCCGACCTTGCCGTTCAAAGCAGGGTCGCGCATGATCTTGACCTTGATACCGAGCACACCCTGGCGCAGCATAACGTGGCGGGTGGCGCTCTCAATGAAGTCGCGGGCAGGCTGGCCGGAGTGGATCATAAAGCCGTCCTGGAACTTCATCGTCTTGGCGCGGGCAGCACGCAGCTTGCCGGAGACCACAACCTCGACACCCTTGGCGCCCGACTCCATGACGTGGCGCACAACACCGTAGGCGGCACGGCGAATGGCCAGGCCGTTGAGCAGCTTATAACGAAGCGACTCGCACTGAGCAACAGCGGACATGCCACGGTCCTGGACGCGATCCGCGAACAGGACGAACGAGCCGGAGGGGCGCTGGAAACGCTTCTCCAGAAGGCTCGTCAGCTCGCGCAGGCGGCGGCCGTTCTCACCGAGAACAGCCTGGACGTGCGCGGCACGAACAATGATCTCGATCTTGTGGGGAGTCGGGCGGATCTCAATACCGGCGTAGCCCTCCTCAGCGAGCTCACGAGTGAAGAACTCGTTCACCTCGGCGTTGAAAACACCGTCGGCAACGTGCTTACGCTTGATCGAAATGCGCTTGTTGTAGGGAATCGACATTATGGCTACTGTCAAAGACGCTGCTGCCAGATGGTGCGAAAGTTCAGACACCTCGCGGGCCGGCGTCAGTTATCACGTGATATGTCTGTGAGTCGGGTCGTCTGGGACAATTCAGCCAAACCAGAGGCTTCGTCGGACCTCTGATTATGTTATTATGCCCTGAAACCTTAATGATTCCCAAGCACTACCGCACCCATCCCGAGCTTCCCTGGGCCGGTTAGGTGCCGTGCAAGCGGCGGCGGTGCGTGAGCTGCAGTGGAGGCCTCATTAATCGAGTTGATCTAGCCAGAACATAACTGAACGTGCACAAAGGGCTTATCTGCAGTGCCAGGCCGTGTTTGTACCGGTAGCTAGTGGATCATACGAACATATTTTGCAATGGCTCTCGGCCTATACCATGTCACAGTCCAGAGACAGGACGCAATAACTGCTAGTGAAGTATGTGTCTTTGGCTCGAATCAAGAGCATCTGGTACTAGCCCGAGGACAATGGCTTGAAGCGCTTCAAATCGAAGACGACGAACTGGTTCTCCGGTGCAGGGTAAATGTGTTCGCATCCATACGCTGTATTAAACGTGTTCCTACCCAGGGTGATTCATCGGATAATTTGGCAATTACCAGTGACTCGGGCAATATCGTTGTGCTTTCGTACGACTGTGCAAACGCGCGATTCACCAATGTGGCCCTGGAGCCTATAGGCCGGTCTGGCTTTCGGCGAACCATTCCAGGCGAATATTTAGCGGTCGATCCCAAGGGAAGGGCACTTTTGGTCGCCGCTATTGAGAAGCTTAGAATTGTTTATACTCTTCATTCGAATGGCTTCAGCTCTCCCGTGGAAGCCCATGCTGGCAGCACATTCTGTTATAGTCTGGTGGCTATGGACCGAGGATATGGCAATCCCGCCTTCGCTTCTCTCGAGCGCTTCAGATACAGCCAAAAGGCGGTTGTGATGTACGAATTGAACTTGGGTCTCAACCATCTTGTTAAGGTCTGGACTCGCCCCGTCTCGGACGATACAGATGTGATAATACCCATTCCGGGTGGACGCGATGGTCCCTCAGGAATAGTAGCTGTATCGGGATCCACAGCGCTCTATCTTGAGCCTGTTGGTGGGACGGTAAAGCACGAGATTATATTGCCTCAGCCTGTCGTTTGCTCAATCCTCGCCCATGCCAAGCGCAGCGAGTTTTTCGCAATCCTGCAAACACTTGACGGCAAGTTGTTAAAATTGAATTTAAGTGATGACGGATTGGCCTACGTCCAATTTGGATCGCTAGCATCTCGAGCAATTGACCTACAGATCACAAAATCCGGGCATCTCTTTGCAAACTTAGAGACGGGAGATCACGTTCTAATTCCAATCACTAGCCTTGAACCTTTGGAGCTCGGTGAGTTTACTTCCATGCCGTCTATCTCGCCTTGTGTGTCCTCAAGTTTACAACGCAAACAATTAACTTTGGCTAGTCGTTATGGAAGGAGTGAGTCTCGATTATCTGTCTTGGAATATGGTGTGAATGCTGAAGAGCTCGTTTCGTCGGATCTTCCTGGCGTTCCAAATGCAGTATTCGCTGCTAAGCGAGCGATTGATGATGTTGGATTTGGTCTTATAGCATTGTCTCTTGAAAAAACTACCACATTACTGGCAGTAGGAGAAGATGGATCTGTGGATGAAACTTCTGAAGCAGAAACAGGCTTGGCTACACAAGTTTCCACTTTGGGTCTTCAATTAATTGACCGTGCTCTTGTTCAAGTTCATCCAATGGGTTTCAGATCTGTTTCTAAACAGACCGTCCCATGGTTGGCACCCAAGGGCTCGCACGTTGTCGCCTGTGCTTTCACTCCTAGCCAGATGCTTCTGGTATTAAGTGGAAAACAGATCGTATATTTTGAAGCCCTTGAGGGTATCGTGGTAGAAGCAAAACAGAAAATCAATTTACCTTCTTCTCCCACAGCGGTCTGTTTCGCTGCACAATCCCGAGGGCAGGTGCACAGCTCGTCTTTCTATGTCAGTTGTGACGACGAAACAATACGTGTTTTTACTGTAGCTGGTCTGAAACAAGAGAAATTGTACAACATATCCGCACCAGCGATCTCAATGCACCATACAAACACCCTTCATGTAGGTCATTCCGATGGTACGTACTCTCAACTCCACGGGAATGGTTTTTGGACCAGAATACTGGGAACTGACCCTGTTAGGCTTACTCCATTATCAAGTGGCAATATTGTTGCGTTGACATCGCGCACTTGGCTTATCACGGAAGAAAACGTTATACCGTTGAGGTTGTCAACCTCGAAACTTGTGGCGGCACATTCTTTTGTTACTGAAGACCTCGATGATGCCGCTCTTGGCATAAGTGGTCAGTCACTTGTTGTTTTCAGTGCACCGTCAAGAGGGATAGGTAACAAAACGTCACTCCGAGATATTGTACTCCCGTCGCCAGTATCTAGGTTTACCAGACACACAGAGTATTTATACGCTGGCGGTAAAGAGTCAATTTTTGTTATGAAGAATGATATTACTGACCGTATACATTGGTCAACGCCAATTGACTCCCCGTCTATAGCCTGCTGCAATGTTAGGTTTGACTCGGCCAAAAAAGAAGTTTTAGTGGTAGCTTTGAGATCTGTTATTCACACTTACGAATATGTGGGATCACCTCTTGGCTCTGAAACTCAACTTTTGCATACAACGCCAGTTGATCAGTGCACGGTACTTTTACCATTCCAGGGCACTCTGCTAGCAGCAGTCAATGGCAATAGGCTGGTAATGCTTGATTTGGGTTTGAAGCAATTACTACTTAGAGGATCGATTGATCTGCCGAATTTGGTCATGATCAAAACGTTGAGGGCATCGCGCAATCGCGTATTTGTTGGTGACTCTAGACAGTCAATTACGGTTCTCATGTACGAGCAAGATGAATTCAGTGTTCTATACACCGATCCCATTGCCCGTAGTGTGACTGCAATGGTTGTACTCGATCATGCCACGATTTGCATCGGTGATCAATACGGTAATATTGCGATTCTCCGCTGTCCGGAATCCATCAACTCAGAGAATCATCTAGAGCTGCTTGCCCATTTCAGGATAACGGATGGTATTGTTGGCCTTCATAAGGGTGTTTTGTCACCTGTTGCTGGCGTTGATGCAATTATCTATGTTGGAATCCAGGGCACTGTGGGGTCTTTGATTCCTTTTGCTTCCAAAGAAGAAATGCGGCTGTTCGAGGATCTTCAATTTGAAGTGAATGGCAGATTTGTTAACCTTGTGGGACGTGACTCGCTTGCTTTGAGGTGCTACTATACGCCAATCAAGAATGTGGTAGATGGTGATCTATGCGAATACGCTCTCACCGGTAGTCAACGATTGCCAAACTCCGAACTGGATGAGATCGCCGAGGTCTTGGAGAGTAGTCTCGGTGACATATTACATCGCGTGGTAACATTCCGCGACCGTAGTGTCTTTTAACTCTTTTCTTCGTATTCCCAGTGGCGTTAATGTCCCATTGCTTTTTTATCCGCCCCCGTAAACAAGGTTGAGGATGTTCATTAACAAGGACAGCAGAGAAGCAAGATATAAATAATAAATAAAGCCAGCTATGTACATTACGCGAGCACTTTCGCTCTCATAATTCCAGGTTGCTGAGGGTGTCCAGCACCAAAATCAGCAACATGGAGGTCCCCTTTCCGGTCCAATACAAGTAGAGCGGTTCCATCTGGCGTGAATCGTAAAGCCGGTGCGTGTAGCATAGTGTTGCCAGGAGCAACCTCCAGACATAAACTTATCCTCCGAGGATCGGTGGAAACAGACGGCAGGTTTACCACGTATATAGCACCAGATATATCGGCAAACGCAGCGCCAGCACCCTTGGGTGAGGCCTGGCAAGATTGGATTGAGCTTCCCATTTTTTCGAACCTCATAATCACGGCTTGAGGTTGTCCAGTGGGAACAAGCATTTGGGCCACTTTATCGTCAGTTTGGAACTTGCTCAAGCTCAGTTTTGTGTCTACTATCACCGGGGGTGATCCTGGAGCAAATGAAGACAGTAGGAGGAACTGACTGTTTGGCAAAAACTTCACGCCTGTGACTCCCTCTGGTCTTTGATCCGAACCCCTAATATCGTCATCCTCGGGTACGGGAGGTGCCTTTCTACTACTGCGGAGTAATATCCGCGGTTCACGATAATCGGCAAGCGATATGACGAAAAACCGCGACTCCTTGTCAGTGGAGCAGACAATGGCGCTTTCCTGGCTGTTGACGGATATGGTTTTGATCATGTCAGAGTACGGGCTGGTAAACGTAATGGTGTCAACGTGCTCAAACGCCTGGGAGCTAGAAAACATCGTCGATGGACAAATAAGGATAACCATGGGCTGCATTACCTTGGTAGTGCGGTCGATTCCGGCAATTGCTACTGCAATGATAGCGCCATTAAGCGAAACATCTACAGCATCAATGCCGAACCGAAGATCGCGTTCGTAGATCAATCCGCCGGTTTCCAAGCTAATGACGGCCAGTCTGCCATCGTGGTTGGCAAGCACCAGCCACGAATTATTCACGGAAACAAACGTATGTTGGGTCGTGACTTGGTCAAACGTATTTCCTTCGAACATTAAACGTGGCGAGTCGTTATAATCGTCGGGTATCGAGTAAATGAAGTACTTGGACCCACCAACAAGTACCATATGCTTCGTGTCTGGGGAAATGGCAGGCACGTATATTCGAGATTTTTGGCTCAAAAACCGCTTTGATTTTGTGGCATGCATAAACAGCTTGCGGTAGACAGGGAAGCACTTCCGGAAGTAACGTTGGCGGTTGGACGAAGACAAGGACAGTGGCATTGCCGGGCCCGGTGACAAGGACGGAGGCGCGAGGTGAGTCATTGCCGGGGGGTCTGACAGTTGCAGGTGGCCGTAAGACTCCTGCGATGAGTGCGAAGCGATGTCGCTGATCCCATTAAACTGTCGTGGCCAGCGGCTCTGGTCGGAGTGTCGAGAATCAGTACTGGAGACCGAAATACGGGAAGTATCCACGACCACGGGGTTTGGAGGGGGTATCTCGGCCGCATTACCTGGAGTTTGCTCGACATTGAGAGCGGCGAGTTTGATTGCGTCTATGAAGCCGAGGCCTTTGCTGCTATTGCTGCTGTTGCTGGGGGGTGATATGTCAATGTTTACCGTTGACGTCTGTAAAGACGGTGATATTCGCCCATCGTGAACCGCACTAGACTCCCCAGAGGAGTTTGTGCCCCGGCGTGCTGCCAGGGCCCAACTTTGGGGCGTGGTTTCCCTGACTAGATCGGCCTTGTACTCGTTAACAAGGAGGTGGATGCGGCTGAGGCTGTAGCTCGACGCCTCCGAGTTCGCTCTATTCTCTGGTCTAGACAGCTGTGCCAGCTCGTCTAGCAACTCGTACAGCCGCTGGCTGTCGTCCTCCGCCATCTAGTCCTGTTGAGAGTGGAAGTCCAGCTAGGGACTAAAAGCTGGCAGGCGGCGGGCAGGCGGTCTGGCAGTCTTATCAGTGCATTGGGAGTGGGGGGAAGCAGCATGTGAGTCCTGTGCCGCCTTACCCAAAACCTCGCGCTCCGTGCGAGCGATAAGAGAAGATACGCGAATATGGCTTTAAAGTTTGTAGAAGTTTACATTATTTCGCAGTTGCGCATCAGAGCTGTTGACTTGTCCCGCTCGCACAGGATCGAGGCGGATGACGGATTGGAAAAGGAGGGGCTAGGTCTATCTGCTTGACCACCCTAGGGTTACAGTAGACCACCATATTTGGTTCAGTGCCGTAGGAGCGCCCTGTACCGGTACGTCAGAGCGCTGTATCCCCAATCTGGCAGAAAATAGGGATGGATATTCATGAGCTATTTGAGCACTTGCTCAGGTTACAACTTTGTTTCGTGACCATTAATGATCATGGCATGAGATGCAATTTTTTTTGTTCAAAATGGCGACGCCGCGCGTGACTGACTGAAACATTTCTGCGATGAGACTCTTGAGGTCGTCTAAATTAATAGATGCGAGCAGCCTCTCGGAGCATATTTAGAGCAGCAATAAATAATATGTGATTAAAGAATAGAAGAAACAGAGTGCAGATGGGTGGACCTAGGAATGCGAAGCGGCCACCGCTAGCCAGTTCTGGATACTGGTTTATGTGTTTCGCACCATTTCGTAAAAATGCTGATCACTGTTCATTGCGTCGGCACGCTCTTCGTCCCCGCCGATCCACTTGCCAAACTTTCTCATGAACCGCTCATCGGCGTGCCGCCATTCCATAGCAAGTTTGTTGCTGACCTCGAACACCTCGCGACCACTGCTCTCGGGGCGAGTGACACTGCGTGCGAATTGAGCTGTTGACGCTGCGCTCGTAGAGCTTGCCGAGCTCGCCAGACTTTCGTTCGTGAAATGCCGCATGCTGCTGCCATACCGCGGGGTAGACGGCTCCACTGTTGAGGGCGCTCGGTACGGGTGGTCTGATTTCATGGCCAAAGGCTCATCAATGCCAGCAAACGGGTCGTCATATTCCTCCTCGTTAGCATGCACCCATACCAAGGTGCGGCTGTCGAACACCATGCCATTGTTCTGCAGCTGCTGGTGATCGATCCGTTCCTTCGGGATCAGGGTCGGGCGGGCCACGTCAACGGGGTTTTCAAACCGCGCTGAGTCCACGTCGTTTCCCTCCCACATGCCCGTGGCAGGGTTCAGCACCATCCCATTGCGGACCTGTCTGGTCAGCGTCTGAGTTGGGTTCTGGATAAGGTTTGGATGCTTCGACTTCGACTTCGGCTTCTCCCGTAGTATGCTGGGCTGGCTCGATTTTTTCTGAGGTTCCTTGTATGCTGTTAACGGTCTTTGCCGCGTTGGGGCCGGTCCGCGGCCGAGATCAAGCATCGACTGGGCAGCTCTGAGCCGCAACGGAGATGCTTCTGGTCGCTCGGGCCGCTGGTTGGGGAGCTGTGCTATGGAACGCATTCCGCGCAGCATCTTTGATTGCGTTTGTGGGGTCTGAGGTGTCTGCACGCAGCGCACGTTGCGGTTTACAGTGCCATTCTTGACCCTGAGGGTCAATTGCTCGAGGTCGAGACCGAGAATCTCGTCGTCGTCCTCGTTTTCAGAGTCTCGGAACGGATGGGCCTGGTTGAACCGCAGTTTCTTCTTCGCCTTGGTAGCCTGGGCCAGTTTGAGCGCCTCGTTCGCTGCCTCTATCTGGGCGCGCTGCTGCCGCAGCTTAAATCGGGTAGCCAGCTCTACCTTTGGGTCCTGTATGTCATTATCTTCGAAGTCGAAGCCGAAGTCGTCGTCCTGATCCCATGAAGTTGGCACTGACGACGCCGAAGATAGCGAGGTCGTGCTGCTCACCGAAGCCCGGCTGGCTGACTTACTGCTCGAATCGGACAGGAACGCCTCCGGAAGGTTTTCCACAGACCTCCGCGGAGAATTGCGATCTCTGACTGCGCTCTCGAGCTCGCTGGCAAATTCGTCATCGTCGTCGAAGTCGTCAACAAACACAGACGCCTTCTTCTCGCCGCGCAGAGTGGCATCGCCGTCGGCCAACGGAATGTCGCTCTTCCATTGGTTCAACGGGCGTGTTGCGCGCGAGAAATGACTGGGTAGGCCCTTCAGCGTCGAAAAGTCGTCATCGTAGTTCTCCATGGACTCACTGCAGGACCACGGCAGGGCTGGGTTTGCTTCGTAAACAGCTGAGGACCCTCACAGATGGTGGAGGATCCAGCACTGAGACATGTGATCTGTTCCGGAATATAACTAGTAGGCGGCTAGGCGGGGACATGGCAACGCGGCAACGCGGCATCGCGGCAAGGCGTTCATGGTTCACAGAAATGGCATGATTGCGTTCAGTTTTGCATTCATTGCTGCCTTTTTGTAGCTACATCTAGGTTAAGATTGTTTGGACATGGCATGTAGGGTGGGATAGTTAATAGACATACACAGTGACGCAGGTTGAGGGGGTGAGTCCCAGCATCTGTATAGCATATGATATCAAACCAAACAACTAGGTGTATCAATTAGTGTCAATATGGTGGCATTAGTCGTGAAACATGCTAAACTGGAGAGTGTTTACTTCCTGAGGGCAGCCAGCCGCGCCGGGTGTACACCGCTTGCGGACACAGCCTCCGTGTCCGCTGCGGGGTTCTCAGACGCCGGCACCGTATCTCTTGGCTCGGTCCGAGACTCCGCAGGCTTTCGCTTCTTGAGCTCCTCCTGGAAATTGCTGTTCTTCTGCTTGATCTTCTCCTTGCGGTGAGCGGAGTTCCCGCCACCGCCGGCAGAGAACTCGACATTAATGCGCCGGTTCTTCATGTTTGAGTGGTGGAACGCCAGCGCCTGGTGCATGCGCGCTGCTGCGTTGTCGCCAGAGAACTCGAGGAAGCAGATGCCCTTCTTGCGAATGCGGATCGAAGAGGGCTCCGCACTTTTAAAATGCTGCCCAATATCCTCCTCGGTGACATCGTAAGGCATGTTTCCAACAAACAAAATGTATCTCTTCTGTGCCGGTGCTTTTGCTGGAGCAGGAGGAGCCGTAGCTTCAATTGCTCGCTTTTTTTCCTTGGCCTCCTTACGCGCAGCCTCCCGTGCGTCAGCACCCTCCTTGAACAGAGCCTTACGCAGCTCTTTGCGGTTTGCTTTGGGCATTTTCCTACACAAGCTGGGCTAACTACACTAGTTTTACCGAAGGTGTCTGCAGGCTTTCTAAAATTTTTAGGGATAGGTCGCCAGTATTGTGGCGCACCTTACCCTACATGCGAAGCAGGAAGGCATCCCATTTTGACCTGGATTCACGCGGGCACTAATTCAATGGGAAATCAACTCTATTCCAAAACATTTAAGACCCAAGAGTATCATAAAAATCAGTCTGCTCGTCTTCCCTGTAGAGGTTTCTCGTGCCACCTAAATTTGCTTTTCCTTTCTGCTAACTGTATACTTTAAAGAGTTTTTTTCAGCCACTAACTCGTACTTTAGCAGGTTACGCAAATTGTATAGATAGATGTCTTGCCCGGGACCTGTGTCTTTGCTTTTCTGTTCATCAGCGTCTGCCGAGCCACCTACGCCGAAATCGTCTGTGTTTTTACATGACTCTCAGACGCAATTAAATTGTCTAATTTTTTACCTGATAGTGAGAGTTTTCAATACTGGTCGAAATGAGAGATATTAGCCCTAGTGTCCGTGCAATGTGTATTGCGCCACCCGCAATTCTATTATTAGCACAGCATAGAAGTTAGGTGATCAAAACACACCACTATCGGTTCGCTACGACCCCAGGCTTCACAAGCTTCTTAGTTCACTATAGTTAAAAGTTTTACACAGGCGAAGTCGGGTTTTGCTACTTGCCGAATGTCGCTAGTGTAGCTAACGCTCATTTAGTAGCAAATTATGTGATCCGCGGGGATCTCAGCCCCAACATGGCCAGCCTCAACTACTTGCATGAGCCGGCTTCGGCTGTAAAATTCCTCAAAATGGGTTCTTGTGAATCCTTGAAGATGCACATATTAATCTAGTTATACCCGTTCTCTTTATGACCCGTGGTGCCAAGCGACATGCGAACGCGTCGCTAACGCGATCATTACATAAGCGGGGATGAACTCCGCAGCCACGTCGTCATAAACCACACAGCCGACCCGATCGACAACTGAGCAAGCTTGCAGCAATGGCGGACGCAGCCGCAGCACCTCACCCGGCTAAAGGCAATGCCGGTCCTGAAGATCTGCCACCCGGAGCGCTGCCGGGCGGTGGCCACGGGCCGTCGGCGCCGGACGACCCGGCCAGCAATGAAAAACTGGACCCCGTCTCGCTCAGGCCGGAAAGCTCCACGTACTTGTTGAACGACCCGAAGCTCAAAGAAATTTTGCTGTCTGATGTCGGCGTAGAGTCTCTGCTCGCACGGCTGAAGCAATCTGTGTTCACAATGAAGGAGTTCGCAACCTACATCAAGAAGATGGCCACCATCGAAGCGGAGCACAGCGCACACCTCAAGAAGACGTCGCGCACGATGACGGACCTGTTCAAGAGGTCTGAAGTAAAAAAAGGAACCTGCCAGAACCAGGTGCTGAACATTTTGAAATCCACGGACCGCTACGGGGACGCGGGCAATACATTCATTGATTCCATGCACCGCATGCACGACGAGCTCATGGAGGTTGTGCGCTCGATAGAGCGGCAGCGAAAGGCCACCAAGGAGACGGCGTTGCGACACGAAAAGAGCCTGGTGGATGCGGAGCGAGAAGCCGAGAAGGCAAAGAGCAAGTACGACTCCACGTGCGAGGAGCTGGACCGCGCCCGCACGGGCGACCCCAGCAAGAACAAGCTCGCGTTCAAGTCTAAAAGCGAGGAAGAGCTTCACCGCCGCATGACAATCGCCGAGGTCGACTACCAGCAGAAGGTCGACGTGTGCCAGCGCACGCGCCGCGAGCTGGTCGAAAAGCTGCGCGTGGATAGTGTGCGCACTCTGCAAGGGCTGGTTCTGGAGTGCGACAACGCTTTGTCGCTGCAGGTGCTGCGATTTGCAAACCTCTTTGAGACGCTGCAGCTGAACCGCGGGTTTGTGATCGCGCCAATAAAGCCGCGCAACTCGCCGACGGCTAACCTAGCTCTGAAGGAGATGGCTTGCAAGATCGACAGCGAGCTTGACTTCTACAACTACGTATGGGGCATTCCTAAGACCAAGTCGGTGCTGAACCGCGCGCCGGTCACGTTCAAGAAGCACCCTACTCTCGGTGGCACATCGACAAAGCAGTCGAAGCCTCAGCCGAGCAAGCCCGGTCGTTCGACAACAGGCTCTATACCCCCTCCTTCATCCGGCAGGTCCGCCTCGGGACAGTCTGCACACACAGCGCCGGCCCCCGGGCCTCCCGCGGGGGGCGGTGATCGGACAGTGAGTGGCGCATCCACGCTAACCAGTGCCTCTGTTCCGGGCCCGTCTAAAATGGTCTCGAGTGGCACGGCTAAGACCGGCCCCGTTCTCAGTAAGAGTCAAGGAGGTGCTGCTAGCGCTTCTACTCCAGCTTTTGCGCCCCCAACGAGTGCCTCGTCGAAATCGGCTAGCGCCCCATCAGTGCCTCCGGCTCCTGTGCCTCCTGTCCCAGTGCCAAACACTTCCTCAGGAACACCTGCTTCATCAGGTCCAGCAGGTGGTGGCGGGGAGTCCTCGACAACCGGCGCCACTGAACCAAGAGACTACGATCCAACGCTGCACGGCTTGCCTGTATATGGCACACCACTCGAAGACCTGCTGGACTACGAAGAGGGTACGGTGCCGCGGGTTGTGTACCAGTGTGTGCAGGCAATTGACAACTTCGGTCTCGAGGTCGAGGGTATCTATCGTACGAACGGCAATGGCACTCAAGTCCAAGAGATTCGACGCGAGTTTGACATAGATGCCGCCTCCGTCGATCTGCTGCGACCAAACAATGGTGTGAATGATATCCACAGTGTTGCTTCAGCCCTGAAGCAATACTTCCAGTCGTTACCTGATCCGCTTCTCACCCACGAGTTCCACCGCGAATTCGTGAATGCCGCCAACATCAAGGACGACACGCGACGTCGCGACACTATACATGCGATCATCAACAAGCTCCCGGATCCCAATTATACGACACTGCGCTACCTCATTTTCCATTTGTACCGCGTTCAGGAACGTGAGGCAATTAACCGCATGGGCGTCACCAATCTCGGAATTGTATGGGGCCCTGCTCTCATGGATACGGATTACCTCAATGTCGGAGAAATGGCCGTGCAAAGCCGTGTAATCGAGACTATCCTGGTGAATGCCTACGCTATCTTTGAAGCTGAGTAGTTGTAAAGTTAATGAGATTTATACCTGTTGTTGGTACGTGGTTGACGACAGGCAGTGATGATTATACACAAATAGCACATATATACCCACATGCCCGTTTTGTGACTAGTCGATATACAAGGTCGATCTTTCCTTCATGAATTTTGTGCGGCTATGGCGGTGCACGGGAGCGTATATCCACACCAGCACATACTCATATATGGCTGTGGCCGTGCTGTGTTGTGGTGCGCGCGCGCGAACCGCGACCGGCTCCATAGTCACCTGATAGGGTATCTCTGCAATTCGTCTCGTGGTTTCGTAATCAAGGGCTTATGGTCTGCACTCACGTGTATGTTTTTACCCACTCTTTCATTGTCCCAGCGGTGCACCCGGTGCTTAGCGCGACTGAGTTCAACGTTTCAGGTTGTTCAGGACCTAGAAACAAAATGGCCGACGCTGTCCAGACCCGTAAGCGGAAGACATTGAGGAAGTCGAGCTACCGCGGCGTTGACGCCGAGGAGCTTGCTGGCATGTCGCTCGAGCAGTTTGTGCCTTTGCTGCACGCTCGTGGCCGACGGAAGTTCAAGAACAAGCTTCCCCTCAAGCACCAGAAGTTCCTTGCCAAGCTCCAGGCTCGCAAGGAGCAGGCCGACGGCGAGAAGCCCCAGGTTGTCAAGACGCACCTGCGTAACATGATGATCATCCCCGAGATGCTCGGCTCTGTTGTTGCCGTCTACAACGGTAAGGTGTTCAACGTGGTTGATATCCGCCCCGAGATGCTCGGCCACTACCTTGGCGAGTTCTCCATCACCTACAAGCCTGTGGCTCGTAAGAACGCCAGCGGCAATGCTCCTCTGTCGCGCATGGTCTCGCTGAAATAATCTAACTTATGTTTAAAAATAACGTATTCCATTGAGCATTGGGATCATGCGACCCCAGCAGCTATTACTTCCGCGGAATTGATTCTGTGTTGTTGTAGCGATCCACGAGCCGACATCGTTGCATGTGTCGCCGCGGCGTGCCGCCGATCCTGACTCGCAAGGCTGTATGGTAAAGTATCACTTGGGCAGGATGTGTGCCACTTCTCTCGGTGTGCCGGTTGTCATCTATCTCAGAACATGAATTACCATCTCTGCGTCATGCGGTCAACGAAAGTGCGGGATTATAAACTGTGGGAGTGCTATATTCAATAAGCTAGCTTTCTGGTTCATACTTATGCGGTATAGCCATTGTCGATAACAATTGACTGGCCTGTGATGTTCTTCGAGTTGACGAGGAACGTTACTGCATCAGCGATGGCGTCAGCCTCAATCCAACCCTCAATGGGCGTAGCACCGAAGCTCGAGGGGTCGAGCCCGGCGGTCATCTCGGTGCGAGTGACACCGGGGTTAACCGAGTTGACGTGAATGCGCTTAGGGCCCAGCTCACGAGCGATGGCACGCACGAACGCATCAATGCCCCCCTTCGTCGCGCAGTAAAGCGACCCGGTGGGGAAGCCACGGATGGCGGCAATCGACGACGTGAACACAATCTGAACGGGCTTCTCCCGGGGCTTGTCCTCAATTGCCTTCACAAATGCCTTCGTGAGCGCTATGGGTGATAAGAGGTTTACGGCCGCCATCTGTTGCCAATCACTATCATCCTGATCCGCAAAGGGGGACATATGAGCCACGCCAGCGTTGTTCACAAGCACATCATAGCTGCTGGCAGGCAGTGGGGAACCTTTGAATGAGGATGCTGCGGACACGTCACTGAGATCAAGTTCCCAGAGATAGTGCTTCTGGCCATCTTTAACAACAGCAAGCTTGCTCTTGACAGCATTCAACTTCTCGACGCTGCGCGCGGCAAGAGTGACACTGTAGCCCTGTTGGGCTAGCTGGACCGCGATTTCCTCACCAATTCCGCGGCTTGCACCTGTTACCAAAGCGTTCATCGAGAATAATAGAGTGTAAGATGGTTATTTGAACTATATTCTACGTGTTGAACGAACGGCATTTATAGAGCGCGCTAGGCAACGGTATTATAAAGCCTCACTGAGTAAGCCCGCATATGCTTACACGTTCCCATGAATCAGCCCGCATATGCATACCCATATGCGCATACCTCTTATTATACCTCGAGATATGTATCGTGCTCAGAGTAGAGGTGGTTGCTATTGCTCATAATAGCGACTGTTGAATAACACCCTAAAAGCCGAACAGCTTACACTGCTCTATATATTCCTATTAATTCCGAGTTGGACTGGTTTGCACAAGCAGTTGGCTACATGCAAAGGCAGAGAGATGCAGCTGCACTCGAGGCTTGCATCAAAGAGGATGTTAAGTAATATTAGTACATCTCAGTAATGTGGTGGCGTACCTCTGATGCTTTATCGGAACATCATGGAGTGTAATGGCCGTGTTAGTCGTATGAATCATGGAGTGTAATGGAGTGTAATGGCCGTGTTAATCGTATGAATCATGGAACAGTTATTGACTAGTGCGTGCCTATCACTCAAATTAAACCCCACCACACTCATTATAGGACCTTGTTTAGGTCAATTAGAAGCACCTTCTATCTGCTTCAGCGCATTAAAGGGTTAGGGCAACACCTCTCTTACGAAAACTAAGAAGCGGTCAGGATGAATGCGGCAGGCTCAAATAACAAAAAGCGCTACTGCGAAGCCAAAAACTTCACTTTGTTGTATTCTTCTCTTAAACTAGTCTACTAGGGCCACACTTCTACAATGTATGAGAATAAGAATAACAAACTATAACAATAAAATGCATCTTTCAAACGTAAGGTGTCATGGATAATAAATAAATAGGTTTTGTTTGTGGGCATGCTAGTCTAAGCGTCCCATTACTTTGCGATACAGCTTCTCCAATTCATCAGCACCCAATTCAAGCTTCTTAGTGACCAAGTGATGCAAGAAAAGCGGTAGTCTCTCTCGGTTGACACCAAGCCACTCAATCGGCGGTGTTGCATCACCTAAGTCACGCAATTGAGGAATCAAAATCACTGGTGGCTTCGTGGCGATGTAACGAGTACCAGCAAAGATCACTACCTCCCCTTCCTCATTGTTCTCCGGTGAGTCATGTAAGCTATGATCCGATATGTCCGGGAAGCTCTCTTGGTCAATAAATGACGTATCAGACACGTCAGATTCTGCACTTGTAGCACTGGTGGCTTGTGTATTAGTCGTTGAGATGGACTCCGCACGCCGCAACGTGCCTTCACGTCTTAAGGACCTCACATCGCCAAACTGGGAGTCATTATCTTCTTCATAGCGCATTGCTGCGCTGTTAACTGAGGGACGAATGGCCCAGGCTTGTTTATGTGTCTCCAGCATCTCCTTGATAAAATTCACGCTGCCTAAATTCCATCCGACCTCTATAGAACCCAGCAAATGGTTAGAGAATGTGTAGCGAACTTCATTAACTCCCTTGGGCTCTACAGTGTCCATCAGCATAGAAATCTCAGGGGTGTTTATGATTGTACCACCTGATGCTGAACGTCGCACGAACGTCAAGAATTCTTCGTAATTGAGGTCCATCATAGTTTTCGGGTACCCACCTCTGATATTTGCCAAGCCTACAAGACACTCGTTCAGCGCAAAGTCTACGCTGCAGACGTGGTCCGTCAACTGATCTTTGCGGTCAAATTGAACAGACACCCGGTCTGCAAACACCTTCAGTGCCACTGTATCGGTAAACTCTGTAGGGAAGGCGTGAACCAAAAGATTACCTAGCTTGATATCGAAGATTGTTCGGATGCCTACGCGGCTACGCCGGGACTCTATCAGACGCCTCAAATGTTTCTGGTGTTTCTCAGCATCGCGAATCGATCTTTCCTTGGACTCATCCGGAGCCATGAAGATCGGCGCATTGGATATCTGCGACTGCAATCGTTTGAACAGACTTATGACATCATAGGTGTGACTGACAACGAGAGCAGTGAAAACAAGAGATACTGATTCACAGCTCGCAACCATATAGAGACGTTCCTCATCAACAATTGATCGATCCTGAGTGGTTACAGCAACCGCCAACGCTACCACTTCACCAGCGATAAACGGGTGGAAGTCTAGGCTGAAGTAGAATCCAAGCTTACCCATGCGCAACTTAGCATGCAAAAGAGGGTAGTTGCGATTTTCCTCCCAATATAATGCTGCTTTCGCCATTAGAGAATTCATTCGTAACGTGCCTCCAAGACGTCCATCCAATTGAGCTGTAATTGTATCAATGCCAGCATGTAGAGATTGCTCCGCGATCGAGCTTTTCAAAATAGCTGCCCATATGCGGTCGACGGTGAACCTGACATCTCCAATGGAGGGTCCCATGCCAACATCAGCCCCCAAATTCGTGATACTCAAATTCACGCTCCAAGGAATGGAAACTGAAGACACCGCATTCTTATATCGATCTATCAAACGGCCCGGGAGATCAGTGTTATCCTTGGTACCTCTCTTGGAGGAGTTATTTGCGGTGAAGGTGCTCCTGGAAGATGTGGAGTATTTGCGCCGCAATGTAGTCTGTTGAGGCTCTGGCTCTGGGCTAGGCGTATCAATCATATGCGGGTTTTCATAAAACTTCCATATGTCGAAGAATGTACGCATGTCGTGGAGTTTTGCAAGCTTCAGCATCAACTGGGGATTCTTCAGACTCACGATCAGTTTGAACGGTTCTTCAGGACGGTAGATACCAAGAACCGAAAGCTGTGAGAGCTCTGTCATTGCGCTGATTTCGCGCGAGTAGATATGCTGTAATGACACGCGTGCTCCCTTGACAAACCCTTGTACGACTAAATAGGGATCATCGCGTTTGTGAGACGTCGGGGTTGCTACGAGCACGTTGACTCGATCAGTTGAAAGCAAGACCTTAACCTTTCCAAACGGTTCACAGCTGAGATAGAGTTTTTGCGAGCCTAATGTGACGCGTATATCTAGTTCAAGGTCTTCCATTACAACCGATTGTGGTGGGTTGGCAATATTGCTCAATGGTGGAGGGCTTGGCGATCGCCTGGGAGCTAAACTTTCTGTTTTATGCTGTTCGACACTCATGCTCAACTGACTCCAAATTGCCTTGATCTCTGAAACAGCTTTGGGGTACATCTCATTGGAAGTGGGTGAAACATCAATTCTCAACAGTAGACGATTCATCATTGAGTGTGCTGTGACATCTACAGCGGGTGAGAAAAGCTCCAATGATGGCTCCTCCCGGCGTGAGTTCTCTTCAAAAACTCGAAGAACGCCACGTTCAAAGTGCATACCAATACGCATTTCAAACGGCATATGGAATGGAGATGGGCGTTGTCCTATACTGGGAGAGCTCGGGATGTCAGACTCATTTGTAGAGGACCGAGAGCGCACTCTGTAAGTGGCAAGATGGTTAACTGTGTCCCTTGCCGATTGCCAAGAATTGAGAAGCTTCAATGCCCATGGTGCTACAGACGACGAAATCAACAGAGTTACTGACTTTCCTATCATCGAGACATGGACACATGGGTCCCGGTCTTTCTCTTCAGTGACATGTAGCTTTGCGTCGATGAGCGGTAAATAGGCAGTGTTCGAACGCTCACTTATTGGCTGCTCAGTTCGCTCAGATATCACAGGCGTAATATAAGTACCCACAAGCTCAAGCCGAGCAAACAGTCTAGAGACACGAACTTGAAGGCGCTCATAGCCCAATACAATTCCCTCTTGTGAGGATGCATCTGTGAACCACGACACTGTGAGCGACTTCAAAAGTAAATTCACTCGCAATCGCTCCAGGTCGGCTAACTTGAAGCCCTTTCCATCTTCAGAAGATTCTAATGGGGAAGGAATGATAGGAGTAGGTATTTGTTCTGGACTGAACGACCGAGAATTTCTCAATAATGCCCTTGTGTGTTGCTTCACTTTGTCTGCAGCCACAAATACTGCCCCTACGGCATCAGGGTCAATAGCAAAGCGAACATACTCGCTGCGTACATTGAAAGTATCATGTTGATCCTCATGACGCACGTTTGCCGAGAACTGTAGACGCAACATTTCCCGAGAAACTTTTTGCGGCAAAGATAGGATCAATGCTAGGTCGTTGACCTCGATGTCGATCATCTGAGGGAGGCTTCGCTGTTCTGAAATATCATCAGCAGTTTTGAAATTTTCCAGGCGCACCTTTATCTCGGCTAGTGTTAGCCTGAATGAACTTGTGTCTAAAGGAAGTACCACGGTGATCTCGCGGATACGATTCAATAACCGCAACCTGAACTTCGCAGGCTGGGTATCATTTGTTGACACTTGATCCAATCCCTGATCAGTAGCAGGTGTATCTGTGTCATTTGGTGCGATATCCCGCAACAGTTCCATGGCATGGTTAACGTCATGTACAACCTCTTCTATTTGGGTGTCAAGTTTGCGATGGCTAAGATATTCTAGAAGCCAGACAAGCGACATCGTTTCCATTCTTAGAGCACCAACATCGCTTACCAAAGCTATTGCCATGTTTTCTTGATCCACACGGGCAACTGCTTTAGCATTTTCAATCTGCATCTTCGCTACTGAAGCCAAATTCTCGCTGTAGTGAATACCAAGTGTTCCACGTTCGAGTTCTAGACTGCCCACAAGGTTGTCCGTATGACGCAATTTCAGGTCCATTCTTTTTCCTTGTAGCACCAATCTCAAGTCATCTACAAGTGCAAAACGGAATTTCATCGACGACATTGACAAATTGACAAATTGACCTGCTCCAACCTCATTAGATTGACTATAAATACTCGCAATACTTGCGGAGCGGGTCTTTTTGTCACCATTCGCATCACTTTTGGGCTTTTCACGCTTAGCGCTAGCTTCAGCTAGTTTTTTTCCGGCAAGACTTAGCGCGGGAAGCTCCGTTTCCAGGAACTCTACCATTAATTTTGCAAGCTCAGGCGTTGTAGGATGTACCGCGAGGGAAAGTGAATCGGCATTAACCGTGGCCCATGTGTTTGACCGTTGAGAGGGTCCTCGACTCACATAACCGACATGAATACCTGTGATCAACGAATCAAGAATATCTTGGTTTCCAGTTGGTCTGAATATCCGGAAGGCACCGTTACTGGTGGCCAAAACACCTGTATGGAACAGCGATTCGATTGCGGATGTCTGCATAAGCTCTACACTTGCTGTGAATTGCACCTGGTGATTCTGGGTCTCGATTTTCACTGTCTCGAGATCAAACTCTAATACAAGATCGAGAAGAAACATGGATATGCTAGCCTGTAGGGCCATCCCGATCTTTGTTGTTGGCTGTGGTAGTTCAGACTCATCATAATCTAGGGGACCTTGGCTGACGGCATCATCCTCAGTCTCGGTATAGAAAATTTGAATCCCTTCAGAAGTATCGAAGGTAGCCATCTTCTCGTTGTACTTGTTTTCGGCATCAGCAGCAGCTGATATTATTGTCGCAGCAACTAGTATAAGCTCTATACTTCCAAATGCACGTAGCTTGGAGCAACGCAGTGTCACCGAAAGGTTTTGCGTCTCATTCATGCGTGTGGAGTCCAAGTGGGCAACAAGAGAGTCAAGCCCTAGATAGTGTTCTCGCATGTCGGGATAAACCAGGCGCACAACCATAGACTCGATCGACAGTGCTAGACGAGTTGACATACTCAGCACATATTCTTGGAAGGATTGGTCTTGCAACACTTGTTTAAAGATTTCAGCGTCCTCTAAGTTGTCGGATTGTTCCCAACTACGCCAACGACGGTATATTGCCAGCATGCGTTGTCTCGCATCTGTAGGCAGCTGAAACCTTCCACGCTCTACGTCTCTTTGCATTTTTTCAAGCCGCTCCGGTGGTATGCGTTGTAGTAGATAGCGCAATCGCATAACTATTCGCCAACTGATCTGTGACCGGACATGAGAGCGAGACTGAACTGCACCAGAGGGGCGCGACAACACGTAGGAATCCTGTTCAACGCCCATTTGCTCACCAGCCATAGTGAGAGCGTAGAACATGGCAGACATAGTCTTTGGCCTTTGAATCGGTGACTTTGCCTTTTGAAATGACGACGCGAGAGCAGCTGCAAGCTCAGCACCATATGACACTATCCATTCGATTTGCTCGGTTGCAACGCCCAAATCAACACCTGCAAATTCGAGTGCGCCAGTTCCCTTTCTCTTTCCAATTTCAGACCACCAAAAGACAAGTTTACTGAGAACAACCGATGCAGCGTTGATCTTTGCGAGATCGAGCGCGGTCCCGCCTCCACGTCGTAAAGCGATCGACAATGAAGTAAGCTCTGCGTGTATGCCTCGCTGGTTGTTGGTTGAACTTAGCATGACATCTATGTTTTTCATTTCGCACTGTAAGCCATGAACGCTATGAAGACGTTCACTTAGATGCAATGAAAAGATGGGCATCACAAAATGCACACGCAGATGTTCCGGAGGAGCTTCGCTACTGACCAGGGCTTTTACAATACTATGTTGCAAATTGTCCAGCTCAGCCTCAAAGCTGACCTCAGGTTCGACGTCTAACGCAGCGGCTAAAGCAACAACGGCTGGCGTTACTTCCACAGTGACCGATGTCACTTGCACAATCAAGCTCATATGGTTATAGTCGTCATCATCGTCTGGTAGCGTAGGCGCATTTGGTTGCCACATTGTCGCATGTAAGTGGAAATTTGTGCGTTTCCGGCGAAGCCATTGGCGTTCAAATGTATTCTCGGTCGCAGCAAAGGGGTAAACTTCGGGTGTAGTTGTTCGAGAGCTCAGTTGAGATGTGTAGTTGGGCGTTGTCCCAACAGTGTCACTACTATAATGACTTCCATATAAACTGGCTCCTGACGTACTATAGCCGGAGTCTGTACCATCGCCTCCACTTGCCCCTAAGCTTGCGTCACTAGCACCCTCACTACCTCCACTCATCCTAGTTCCATCGTACTCGGCACCTGATGGAGACAATATGCCAATAGTGTCGCGGGTAAGGGGCGGCGGGAACGGCAGTAGTGGAATGCAGGGTCTGATATCATCTTGCTTGCGTTGCCGAGAATATGGCTCAGAGTTCTTGACGCTTGGATCCAAAAGAAAAGGTGCCCGATGAAACAACGCATCATGTAGAGCTATATGTCTCTGTTGCTTTACACGATGTTCTGCAGCATGATGCTTTTTCATGAAACCTGTCATATAGATTGCCGTAGAAGCTTCCAGGGCCACCTCACCGTGAATGTGACATTTCAGTTGCACGAACGGCACCTCCAAAGTTGTGCGGCCTGAATACCGCACATTCGCGAGGTCATTGTATCGTGCCTTTATAGGGCCAACTTCCAGCTCTATGCGCACGCCTTCATCAGAAGAAGTAGCAGGCTTGAGAGTGGTAACAATTGAAGCAATATTAGCACTGATAAATGTAACATCGTTGAGCTCTTCCTTGGCTGCCAGAGGCTTGTTTTCATCATCGGAGAACCCATGAGAAAATGACCGAGCGACCTCGTTTTTAGCAACCAGCACGGTTGTATCAGCGCTCACGAAAATGTCACCTATGTCAAAATCCCAGTTCACAACGTACGTGGGTTCACTTGGTGGGAGTCCAAACATTCGGTGTGCCCGGGCCTCAATCCGGCTGATGCTGAGAATAGACTCGCTTTCAGCCTCTAAGACAGTTTCAAGTAAGTTTTCAGCGCATAGACCTCGAAAATGCCGGCCGATGACCGGCTCAAACTCGGCCTGAAGGTCCATATAGTAGTTGGTGAACCGAGAATCCATAGCAAGATGGCCGAAATGCAGCGCTATGCTATCCCTCGCCGAATATAGTTTTTGCGGGAACAATAGAACGCCTCCATCCACTTGGACATGGAGGTGGGCATCCATATCAAGATCAGCCCGTGTGAATTCAAAGAGTTCCTTTTGGTCAGACTCATGTTTCTGCAAAAACTCCTCAGTGGTTTGAAAGTGATAAGCATGACCGAAATAGTTTTCTCGGACGCGCATCAGGTAGTCAATAAAAAAGCCGTAGGCAATCATCGCCAACTTTGATCCTTTAATGTCAATAATCTGAGTATCCACAAACCTCGACAAGTTAACGTCATCCCCATGCTCTGTATATCTGTGATCTGGAGGCAGAGTACTGCTGAACAGTGACCATTCCACCTCAAAATTCTCAACTCGAGCCATACGAGGCGAGTCAAGGAAACTCTGCAGGGTATGCCAGTTTGGTGCACTCAAGTCTAAATCTACTTTCTTCGTTTTGATGATGCACTTCGAAGTCGACGTCGGCGCCGTGATCTCTTCGCTTGGAAGATCCCAATCAATTTCTATCAGGGGGGTGCGCAAAACGATGAAAGTATTTTCGCTACGACTGGTGGGATTGTTGATGATGTTGTTCTTGTTGACATTGAGGAAGAGAGTGAAGTTGATTAACTGCCATGTTACGCAGTAGCGCATGGGCACAAACAATGCATATGGCGTCGTAGGACCCTGCGAAAAGTCATTGATCATGTCCGCGAGAAGCGTTATATGTTCCCGCAGAAGGAAGAAATCGAGATTCCTTGAGATATTGTCAATTTCCAAGGTCTGTAATGCGTTCCAGACTAGAGGAACGTGCTGTTTGATCTCCAAATGATGATTGGATGCATAGAACATTGTGTCATGAGTGACTGATGAACGCACTTCAGGCTTCTCTAATAATATGCTGCACTCGGTAAGAAATCCCTTCTCATTAGGCACGAACGGTATCATGGCAGATATGGATGAGCCCTCTAGAACCCGTAGTTCTACCCATCCGTAATTTCGTTGAATATCATCACCAAAAGCACCAAAGTTGCGAGCAAAGGTTGCTGCGAACTGCTCGTCTTTCGACATCTCTCTTATAGGTACAACGCAGATGCTTTCGCCGAGCAGTTCTACGGCTATCATGGAACGTTTTTGGAGCCGCAGCTCACCCGTTTTACGATTTTCTGGTACAGTAGCATCTACGCACTGTCGTGGGAAGAACAGGGACCAGAATTGTTGACGCTGTCGTTCTGTCCAGGGGCCATAGTTAAGCTTCGACTCGTGCAGTCGCATGGAGATGCTATGGAGTGGCTCGTCTTCCACGCCGGATTCCTCTGAAGCGACCGGTCCTACCACATCGAAAAGCACGTAAAGATCCAATCTATCGCAAGCGAAAACCTGAGTTACTCGAGCGTACTCTGTAGGTAGTGCAGCTAATCTTGTGCGCACCTCGGTTGGATTCAGAGGCGAGTTTGCGTCCATCTTTTCGTGGGCAGACCCTGAATCATTAGTTTCCCTGGAGAAGCGCGTGTTATCCGAGTGAACGGAGCCAGCAAAGGAGTGGCCCTTATTAGAGAACGGGCTTTGGTCATACGGGGATTCCTGAGATGATGGACTCGTCGGGGACTTCTGGGTGCTTTTGTTATCGTTGGCGTGGGGGCTCCTGCTAGCGTCACTAGCGCGACGCTGCAGTGGCGTCTCGCCCGGCTTTTCCTCCATATAGCGGCGCAAGCCCATCCACGGCTCTGCCGGGCCAGTATTGCGGTTGCTCTTCAACTTGTTGATCCACTTGGGCTTTTTCGACGTCTTGGGGCTGGGTCGGCTGCTATAGGCGGGGTGCGTGGGGTCGATGCTTGACGTATGGTGGTCTGGGTTTGCACGCAGCTCAACTTCGGGCATCTCGATGCACAAATTGAGTCGCAGAGAGTAGCGGTCGAACTCGTTTGATGCGGCGTCCATATCCATAACGCCGCTTGCAGACGGGGCAGACATGACGATGAGCGACTCGGTTTCGTCGTTGCCGATGACGAACGCCAGGTTGCGTGCAGAGATGTGCATTGGGAGCAGCTCGGAGAATCTGTGTTCAATGGAGCTCAGGTTCTGCTGCCACTCGTCAAACTCTCGGGCAAGCTCAGCCGACGGGGGCTCGTTCTTGCCAAGCACCTCGTACGCGTACTCGCGGTTATACACGAACCACTCTACGCCGTTCGCATTCAGCTCCAGAGCGCATTCGCCCTTTGCAGAGCCTCCCACGAGAGCGCTGCGCCGCCGGTTGCGGATCCAGTAGCGCCAGCCGATGCTGCCGTGGACGACACGGGCGGCCTCGCTGGTCCCGATGTATACGACGTTGCTGAACATGATTCTGCCCGCAAAAAGGGAGATTTGCACTGCCTCCACCTTGAAGTACACGTTGTAGCGGTGCCATACGTACCATCCCACGGTGTGGGTGACAAGGAACCCGAGCAGTTGGTTGAAGTAGAAGATGGAGAAGATTGAGAGCAGGACAATCATGATCCAGTCGACCAAGAAGACCCACGAGAACTCATGGATCCGCAAAATTGAGGTCGACACGAACTCAACCGACACATTGTCCGGCATCGCGTCGGAACTGGTCTGTCCAGGAAACTTGGTGTGCGGGCAAGGGTAAAGCCTCTTGCAAGCTTAGATTGCAGCGGTAAGGGGCGATGCGCGCGCGACGACAATGGCTATACGGCTAAGAGTAGAGTAGAATGTTGACTGAAAATTGAAGACTATTTTCATATGTTATTAGAAACCGATGTATAATACAGACGACGTTAAAGAGGATGCAGGAACGAGCTGCGGAATCTTAAGAGACAGGCGAGCTTCTAGTGTGGCATGCTTGTCCTCTGTCCGTCATCTAACTGGCAAAATCCGGCCTACTTATGTAGTCTAAATCTTCTACAAAGGAAAAAAAAAAAAAAGGTGTAACTCGTTAGAAAGACAAAAAATCATAAGCACACACACACACACACACACACAAATACTTATACACATATACAAACACCGCTAACACGTGGGCTCATTCGTCTGGTGACGCGCTTCGGCTCGCGTTATTGTTGTTACTGGAGAGCCGAGCGAACCAACTGGGCGAGCGGTTGAGCTCGGGCTTGCTGCCTGTTTGCGGGGATGTATTGCGCGACGCCTGGTGGTCATCGCGGTTCGGGAGCAGCACCATGAGCGAGCGGCGGAAGCGCGACTTGCGGTCGGCCTCCTCTTCGATGGGCGGGCTGCGCGTGCCGTACCGTGTTGGCGGGTCGTCTGCACCATCGCCATCGTCGCTGCTATCGTAGCGGTGTGATCGCTGGCGGCGCAGGAACCCCGGCAGCTTGTTGGGCTCCTGTATAGACGGCGGGTGGGCGCTGCTCAGGCTTTTCGAGTGCTGTCTTCCGTGGCGCGGTTGCTGCAGCTGACTGGTATTGTTGTTGTTGTTGTTATTGTGGACGCTGCCTGCTAATGGCTGCGGGTCCGTGCGTGTCGCAGCAGTTGTTTCGTCGGTGCTGCTGCGCGGCGTGGGGATCTGATCGTGGCTGGCTCCGCTCTCGGGGGGCTGGAAATTGAACTGCGGAAGGGCAAACACATGGCTGCCGATGTCGCCCTCATCGTTGTCTTGCGTGGGCGTTGGCGGTTTCGAGGTATCGTTGTCGGCCAAGGGGGCGTCGCCCTGGCTCTTTTTCCGAGCGTGATCCTTGATTGCGCGGGTCTCGACCTGCTGCAGGATGGAAAGTGAGTGGTTGATGAGGAACTCGATGACGAGGCGCGAGGTTTGGTACTCGTCCGGGTTCATCTGGTGCTCGGGCAGAGCCAGAATGCTGGGCTGGAAGATTGCGGCCAGGTTGTAGGCGGGCATGCGGTTTGTGTTGCTTTGGGCCGCGAACATGGAGAGCAGATCTAGCAGGTAGGCGAGGAGCTGCAGGGACGCTGGTGGCAGCTTGAAGATGAGGTCCTCGTACGCCGCAATGGCCGCATTGATATCCTCAGGGCTGGGCTCTGGTGGTGGTGGCACGGCCGGGTCGGTCTGCGTGCTCGGACTGGACGGGCCGGTCACGGCGTGGTAGTTCATGTAGTCGCGGATGCCCGCGAACCGGGTCTGCAGCGGCTTGCGGAACAGGTCATAGTAGCGTCTGGGGATGATGGACTCCGGGAGCTGTGTGAGGTAGCGCTTGAGCAGGTTTGCCGCGTCGTGCACGGTGAAGCCCTGCCACTCGAGGTCGCGGCCGAAGCTGGGCGGCGTGTTGAACAGCTCCTGGAGGACCTTGATGCGGCGCACGGAGCCCGGAAGGCGGAAGATCCCCTCGGTCTCGCGGGCGCTCTGCTTGAGGAACACGGCACACTTGGCAACAATGATTGGGACGTGGCCGTAGACGAAGCTGGTGCCTTCGGTGTCGGTCAGCGAGATTTTGACGCTTGCGTAGGTGAGGCTCACGGCCAGCGGCGTGCCGAATATTGGGGACTCGACGTACTGCGGCGGAATGTCGACGCCGTGTGTCTTTGCTGCGGCGTCACCGCGCGCGTCCGACAGGCGCGGAACCGCGGAACTGGACAGCGACGGCCGGTTCAGGCCGGGCCGCTGCAGGGATTGGGACGCATCATCCTCGCCCTCCTTCTGCTTGAAGCTTTTCCACCAGGTCGACAGGGTCTTCGTTGGTGACGAAGACAGAATTGCTTCAGACATTTACCGGTGGAGCTAATAACGCCAAATCGAGTAGCCGGATCTCGACTATCGCTCCGTACTGCTTAACTAATCGCGCTTTCTTGCCTCTCCGCCCCGACCCTAACGTGTCCAAATGCGGCCGTATCTAGTGGACAACCGATTTGATCGGCAGTGGCAGCACCTGGCCAGCGCGGCACACCCTGGGCTCGCGCCACTCATAAATAGGTGCCGGTGTTGGGCGCAGCCTGCCAGTGGGCCCCCCGGGGCTTGGCACGGGGTGCTCACCCCATGCAGGGGCATGGCTGCGGCGGGGAAAGGGAGGGCTGGCTGCCCTGCAGTGGGCCTGCGGCCACCTCAGCGGCGCTGCGGCGGGTCTGCATGGCCATGCAGGAGCCTCTGTACGCGGTACGGTTATCGCCCTCGTTAGCAATCTTTCGCGCGGCTGAGACCGTTGCACCTGCAACCGAGCCTCCCTCGCTTCGACCAAATATAGCAGCAAGACGTTTGCCACGCGCGCGGCGTCGCAGTGAGATGGATGGGGGCGTGGTGCGCGGGAGGCAATGCGACGCGACGACCCCTGCTTACCTCCATTCACTCATCTAAAATTAGTCTAAGCCCATGGCCGACCGGGGGAGCACGGCTCAACTAAAAAAAGCAATAAAGGCTAAAAAAAATCAGAGATGAGCGGCCCGTAGTTCCGTGCGGTTTATTTATAGCGAGGCTCCTTTTTGCTCTGGTGGTTTGCTATTTGGAGTTACTTAATTATAACGCTCTGCTTGGGGCACCACTGGGCCGCCATCTATGCTCTACTTGAATATAGTCTTTATACATCTAGCCGTACATAATTGCCGGGGAACAAGCCCTGATCGCCATTGAGGCGGCCCGTCCACCAGTCGTTTGTGTCTGCGCTGCGCTTGACCACCTCGATGATGTCGCCGGCCCGGAACGAGAGGTCGCCGTCGGACTGCGCCGCGTAGTCGTAGAGGGCGCGGCAGTACTCGCGGTCGTCGGCGCTAGCGTCGGACGACGCGTACGACGGGGCCCGGTCCCGCGACGTGCGGGACGCGCGGGACGAGGCGCGGCCCCCTGCGTAGGCCGGCGCATACTCCTGCTTCTCGCGCGGGTAGGGGCGCGAAGAGGCTGCTGGCGGCGAGCTGCCGCGCGACGAGTAGTATGCGTCGTCGTCGTCGTACTCGTAGGGCGGCGCAGCGGGGTCCGAGCCCAGCGGCGACGAGGGCCCCGACGGGCCTGCGCCGGGCTTGGCGCCCGAGCCGGTGCGGCCGAACTTGCGCCGCGTGGCCTCGAGCTTGTTCTTTCCGTGGGCGGTGCGGAAGTGGGCGATCCCAATCGACTCGGTGCGCTGCAGAATGTCGCCGCGCTTGTGGTAGAAGCCGTCGCGCACGTCGCTCGCCGTGTCGAAGTAGGGAATCTTCATCTCCTCCATGTGCATGTACAGCGTGTAGAAGATGTTCAGCTGCATGTAGTAGAACGACTGGAACAGCGGCTTGATGAACTGGCCCTCCAGCGCGAACAGCTTCGGCAGCTCGTCGCGCAGCAGCTCGTTGTAGTAGTTGCACTCCTCGAGCGCAATCTCGTACTCGTTCTCGGCCTTGTACATCTTCTCCTCGTCCTTCACGCTGCGCTCGGGCTTGTCCTGAATCTTGCGCAGGTGCTCCGCCCGCCGGTCCAGGTCCAGCTGCTTGTGGTCGCGCTTCGTCATTATCTTCTTGATCGACTTCGTGATTGTCAACAGCTCGTCCGCGGGCCGCAGAATCCGCGTCTCGATCATCTCCAGCTCGGGCCGCACGAGCTGCTGCAGCTCCCCGATCAGCGCCCGGTACTGCTGGCACGCAGCAATGCCCTCCGGGTGCGTGTCGTCCTCCAGACCCTCCGGGTTCAGGGCGCTCCCCGAGATTGGCTGGTAGATCTGCTCAATCGCGTTCGCGTACTCCAGCTGGTGCGCCATCATCCGCGTGATCGCATCCCAGTACCGCTTCGACTCCGTGTGCAGCTTGCGCGTCTGGCTCTCAATGACGTCGAAGCGGCGCTCCGTGTCGGCGTAGATGGGGTCCTTCATGGCCTGGCCTGAGTGCATCTTCTGGCGCAGCGCCTGCGGCGTCCGCACCACTCCCTTCTGAAAGCCCTTCCAGGACATGCCGGCCCGCCCCTGTGTACTCACCCTGTCTGCCGTTGAACGCGCGCGGGTTGGTGATATGCGCCAGAGTCCCGGGCCCGCGCTGGTTCAGGGTGTGTTAGTCACCCGTCCCGGGCGGCTGACTAGCGCCGACGCGGAAACTGACGCGCGCGCCGGATCCGGCCTCTGGTTGCCAAATAGGGAGCTGCATTAATTGCAGTAGCTTCTAGAGGTGGCCCTGTAAGGCGGCTCGTGTCGCGCGTGGCGCGTGTGCGCGAATGGTCTCGCTAGTTCTTGCCTCTCTTTGGTAGTGGTTGCTATTTAAGGTGCTCGGCAGGTTGATATCCGCTGGTATTAACATTTTCTATACATGTCTATACATGTTCAATTGGATTAAGCGCGGGCCCTATCCTATGCAGGCTTCGGGCTGAAACGGAAGCTACTCATTTGTGATTACACTTACGGCAGCTATATAGGTCCCACACAGGCAAGAATAGCACCAGTACAACGCACCTACATTTATTGCTCAAGCCAATTTACAAAACGAGGATACAAAGCACACACTACTTTTTCTAAAAGCGGACACATCCCATATGCGGCTGCGCCTAGACGGGTGGTAGCCGCTACAGGGCCGCTCCGCCTGCTCGGCGGGCCTGAACCCTACCCAAACCACATGCATTCGGCTTTTTTTCTGGCCCGGCCACAGACAAGAAAAGCCAGAAAGCCATTGCGGCAGATGAGTGAGTACATACCCGTTCCGCTGCTGGTAGCACCGTCGACCACACACACCATATACGTTCGGCGGCAGCTCTACCAGAATGCCCAGCAGAGCGACTCGGACTCGGACTCGGACTCAGACCAGGACAGCGCCGTCTTTGTTACAAACCTGCCGCTGGACACGACCCAGGACAACGCCAAAGACATATGCAAGGCATTAGGAGACGTCGTGCTGGACGAGTACGTGTACCAGGGCGGTCGCCACGGCCTTTTCAAGCTAGTGGACGACAGCGCCGCGGATCGGTTTCTGGCCAAGGCCAAGAAGATCTCAAAGAAGGGCCAGATAAGATGGCAGCAGTACGGCCCGCGCGGCACCGACGGATACCTTGCTCGCCACTATGCTAAGTTCCCCGAGGAGGCAGACCTGCAGGAGAAGGTCGACGAGTACATGACGCTGTTTGCAGAGAAAGAGGAGCGCGAGGCCGAAGAGGCGGCCAGGGCCGCCGAAGAGGTCGACAGCGAAGGGTTCAGGATAGTCAGATACAACAAGCGCAAGCTGGGGGCGGGCGCGCCCATGAAGCTCGAGGACCTGCCCCCTCCCAAAAAGAAGAAGACATTGGAAAAGACCGACTTCTACCGCTTCCAGCTGCGCGAACGCCGCAAGGAGGAGATGTCCGACCTGCTGAAGAGGTTCCAGCGGGACAAGGAGAAAGTAGAGGAATTGAAGCAGAAGAAGCACTTCAAACCGTACTAGGCGCCCCCTCCCCCTCCACTCTACCCCAATTATCGCCTCAATTGCTGCATACACCACTCTAATGCATGACACCGGACTCTAGTTATCTTGCGGATTCCTATTTCCAACCTCATTTATTAATTCTACTGCACCGAGCTTACTGCACCGAGCTTGTTAGTGGGCATTGGTGCAAGTGGCCTGATTTGCCAGAGAACCGAATCAAACCAGCTCCTATTGATGGCAGTGGCATTCTACAGACCCCCATCAACTCGTTGCAATTTTGTTTCCCCTAGCTACATGAAAATGCCCCTCTCCAACACACTGCGACGCGTCTGAACGGCGGTGTAAAGAAGCTCTGCTGCATACGGCGATTACATAACAAAGGGGACCCTCGACCCGCCTCCACCGAGACCAACAAGTAGGACCCAGCCACGCATTCCTCCTGCACACATTCGACAATGATGATGCTAAAAAACATTCTCTCGCAGCGCACTGTGTCGCAGTTCACTGCTCGCGGCTTCCATGCCACTGCCCTCGCCGCTGCATACCCCGTGGGGAAGACGGGGCGCCCGCTTCCGGCATACATCCGCTTCGTCAAGGAGAACCGTCCCGAGCTGTTGAAGAAGGAGCCAAATCTCACCATTCCCGAGAGCGGCAGGCGCCTGGGTGAGATGTGGCGCGCTCTCTCCGAGTCGACGCGTGAAACATACAAGGAGGAGTTTCTGAAGGCGTACTCAGAATACAAGGCCAAGGGCGGAAAATAAAAAGCTGGTCTGTAAACTGTATTAAATTTGTTAAGCTAAGAATCAAGTCATTTTCAACTCCCCGAGTCCGGCTGGTCTCGTCACCACCCGAGTGCGGCGCGGGCAAGACGCGCACACCCGGAGCGACATAGCCGGTCACGGCAAGCGGGCTAATTCAATTGCACCATATATTCCAGAACAACACACCTGGCTCGGGTGCTAGTCGCTTTTACCACATCCACGACTGCAAAATAGCGACACCGAGGTCCCGGTCGCTATCTGCACCTAATGAGGAACAGTTGGCTGTAACAGCACGGCGGATATATTTTTATTACCCACAAAAGTAAGATTGACTCCAATCAGGTAACGAATTGATCGTAATAATAGATTGCATTGACTAAATTACAAAATTGCCGTCGTTCGGTGATAATGAACTTCATGAGAACGTGCCCCAGAGTAGCCCCCCTATGCTACGTTACGACCAGCGAGCCGCCGCTGCAGTTCTTCGATCTGCTGTCTAGCCCGCCAGTTTTTACTGAGAGCCCAAATCGAAAATGCGTCGCCAATGGAAAAGATGACGAGTAAGATGAGAGACCTGGGCACGGATGGCGAGAGAAAGTAATACAACTGTATCAAGATCGATACAATAGCGCCTGCTAGACCAACCTTTCTTGCTATCACAAACAAACGAGCGTTCTCGTCCACAATCCAAAACTTCGCCAGCCGTGATAGCCGCTGCTCAGCAATCTTTACGGCATCACTGTCATTTGCCTTCCAGATCCCATCATCAGGGTTGAACAAGCCGCACTGGGTTACAAGACGATCCTGGTCGCTAGGAGATAGAGCAGCCCAAAAGGACTGAAGTTGGTCCATACTAGACATCTTGCCATCACTCGCCAGCGCATCAAGTCCACTCCAAAGCTGACGTGGCCAGGTCAGGCGTTTTTTGAAGACATTGATGTATTCCGATGCCGCAGGATCAGGCGTAGTGATAAAACTTGGCCATTCGGTGTACAGCACCTTTCGCATCCTGAGCAACTCATCCACGTCAGCTAACCACTCTTCCCAGCCACTCGATGTCTCGTACCGTGGGTGCAAATGCACGAAGCACCCAAGGTACTCCACGACATCCGGAGACATAAACCGCTTGAATGTCTCAATGCGATGAATCACCAGATCTGGGCTGTGTTGTGGCCGTGTTTCCTGGTGGTAACATAGTGCCTCGGGAAGAATTCCTCCCAATTGTCGAAGTTACAGACTGACGGTTCTCTCATTGTCATGGTTTGCGAACGACTAGGTGGATACCGGTTGGCCCAAGATTATATTAGCTAATGGTCGGCACCGCGCAATGACGTCACTGTAGCAGCTGATTTGGCACCAGGTAACATAGCTTCCCAATTTGGTATGCATGGGCGCGGAGGAGTATAACAACACCATTTCTCGGATTTTCGTTCACGCCTCTACCAAAGAAGACTCCAAGGGTCACAGCTGATGGTTCCATTTCACAAGGCCCTCTGATTCATTCTGTGAGTGTGTGTTTCAGCACCTAATCGTAATCCACTCTGATTCGGAATCCCGGTATTCGACATCTCTAGAAAATGAATAATTACGAACGCCACCGTAATCCTCAATTTGCACATATAAGTTGAGCTACCTCAAACTTATGCTAGCCATCTTCGCAGAGAATCAATGTCAGGGGAAAAAGAGGACAACTCTCACGCCCTGAGTAGAACACTGCATTTTGCCTCTAGCTGCTTCACACGCCGACTCGTTTTGTAATCTGGCACCAGATAGCCTAATGCTGCTATCATAGTAAACATCACATACGCGGGCAATGCAGAGTATGGCCAGTTGTGGTCACGTATTATTGTGGCAACGCACAGACTAATCAGGAGCTCCACAAAGACCATGAAAGCGTCGAGGCGTCTTCTGAATGGTATTTGAGCCAGTGTCTCGTCTACAATTGAGAATTCCATGAGCTGAGAAAGCTTTTGTTCGCCTAGCTTGGCAGAGTCGCACTCCCCCTTCTCCCAAAGCTCGTCCTGAGGATCGAAGTAGCAACACAGCTCGACAAGACGCGTACGTTCGGTTTCCGAAAGCGCGTCCCAAAAATGCTGGCGCTGCTCAACGGACGTCAAAGCACCATCAGAGACCAGTTTATCGAGACCAGTCCATAGACCGCGCAGCCTCAGCATACGTTTCTGATATCTAATAGTCAAGTTCTCCACTGTGGGCGTAACGTTCTCTGGCTTAAGGCAGAAGAGTTTAACGGCCCAACCGGGGGGCCTATCGCACCCTCTATCACCGTCATAGATGACTTTGTGAAGACTGAACATCTCTGCGACATCTGCCACCCATTGGTCCCAACCTTCTAGCGTGCAGAACCGAGAGTGTGTGCGCACAAACCCACCGAGATAATATGTGACGTCCTCTGGCATAAACTGCTTGAGAGTCTCAATACGGTCACTCAAACGGTCGTGCTTCGGGCGCGTGGCCAGGTGGTACTGCAGAGCAACTGGATAGAATTCATCCCAGTTGTCGAAGGCGCAAGCCGGTGGCTCTACCGGTTTTTCCTGCAGACCGCTCATGTTGATGGCAAAGTACTTGGGGAGGGACGATAACAGAGGAGGAGCCGTACCACGGCTACACTGCTGTGGTAGGTGGAATCTCAAGCGAGTCCGAAAACGGCTCTGTTCCTGCACGCTGACGTCATTAGGCGCATAAGCGGCGCCAGTCTCAAACAGAGCTTCGCAGTGCGGCCGCGAACCGATGGTCAGCAAAACCAAGCTCTGACTACTATATCATGCTCTCCACGATTTTAGGAAACCTTTTTTTATAGTAATTGACGCAAGTGACCGATGAAGCATGAAGACTTTCATACGATCACGCACCAACCGTATCGTTGTGCTAACTGACACGAGTATATGTTACATCAGCATACGTGCATTGCTTGCCAGGTTGTTTCTTTATGGAAGATAAGCAAAGTAGCAGTAAGGCATGTTACGTTACACATATTTTTTAGCAAACCTAGATGCAGGTGTTCTTGACTGCAAACCACCGTAGATAGCAGTGTTCTTTTTCACAAGGAGCCCACGAGAACGCAGGAACGAGAGGAACTCCGCGGGGAATACTCACAGGTCGTCGGTATACTATACTGCAATTCCAGCTAAAGAACCACAAACTAACAAGCTATTGGAGTTCTTCACGTTGGCATGACTGGGAAGATAATATGAGTACTGAAGACCACATACTCACCCTGTGCTGATAGGTAATTTGGATGGAGCTATCGTCCCAAAATCTAAGGTATGAGGGAGGCAGAGCCTAGTTTGCCCCGAGCACTTTGTTTACTCCAACTCAATTTCCTTCCATGTCGAGTTAGACTTGAAGATGATGGGCACTCGCAACCACCCCTCCTCGGACATTGATATCAACAGAAACTAAATTGAAATTTTCTCCATCTGCTTTCAGTACGTAGTTCAATGAATCTGATACCGGATTCGGATGGCTAACCCCCAAGAGAAAGGCAACGATAGAAATAGAATACTTTCGAGCATTAAATGAAGTTTGAATTAGAAATATATGGACACAACTAATAAAATGGATCTTCATATACCTGAGCTGGTCTCCAGATCCACATAGAGACGTGCGGCATCGAGCCCATGGTTAGGGCAAGGGTGTGTGCACTTGGTGGGTTTTTGAGTATCGCACGAAGGGGCAATGTAGTGGCCACTTTTATTATCTCATATTTCACAATCAACATAACTGTAAGTTGCGCTCTACTCCTATCAGTCTAGAAAGTTTGTGTAGCAGTACACCCACGAAGGGTTAACAAAGTTCAACTCGCGACTCACTTTGAATGTATTAGGGTTATGCATAGTAGGCGTGGAGAACGGACAGCAAAACCGGGGATGATCAGCATGCGGCATTCAAGCTTGACATCAGAACTCTCATACTTGTGGGCTTCTGTATTGAACAAAATTTCTTACATAGCACTTAAAGCTTTCTTGGAGGCACTACCCTCCTAACTCCGGAATCGCTACCTCTTTTGACTGCATATTCCGCAAACCCCGGCCTCGACATAGAGGTGATTTGACCATCGTAAGTTCGGTAATCGTAAGCTAATTGAGTCGCAATTGACTTATAGCGAAAGTTTTACTAGTTAGCAGTCTGGGAAAAACTTATTCCCATCATGAGAGGGTACCATATTTGCTGATATGAAATCTGTTACCTAGGCTAGTTTGAAGACGAGAAAACCCAAGCAGGGTAAAACGGAGGGTTAAATAAGCTCAGTTGTCAACAGGGGCGGCGTACACACCAACGCCAACGAACTTGCTGCAAGAAGGAGCCTCCTTGATGTAGAGCTGCCCGTTGTCGACGCACACACCGAACTCTTGCTTTCCATCAAAAGCGATGTCAGTGTTCTGGAGGCTAAAACCATCAGTACCGAAATCGTTGATGACGACAGAGTTGTCGTCATTAATATGGAAATATACCTGAGCACCGTGCTCACCGTGCGCTCCCGTCACGCCCAGCTTGTCCCCATCAAAGAACGCAGTCAGCGGGTTAGCGGCTCCGATGGCGACCTCACCGTTCGGAGTGAAACCAATGGGACGTAGGTGAACATCTGTATCACCAGAGTGCGTTGTGACGAGGGAGTACGAAGTCGAGGCGGGGGCGGCAGTGGCAGTCCAGAAAAGAGATGCAGAGGCGAGTAGAGCAGAGAAGTGCATTGTGAATGATGAGAGTTGAGGTTGTAAAATTGCAACGAAACTTTAATGGTCTTATATATGCTAGGGGGACCGTCATAGGGCCGTCATAGTAACGCATAAGCTGTTCTATTTTAACCACAAGCCACTGCGTCGTGACGTAAGAGGGCAAAGGGTTGACAGTAGGGCTGACTTTATATGCGTTGTTGTGGTCCGAACAATGTATAAGAATTACACACACGCATGACAACTCCGCCACGCGAGGTCTAATATGATAGTCTTTAACCTGTCATAACACATCCAATTTTGTAGGATGTTCTATGGATAATTAATATAACCTTTTACCGGTTGCAAGACAAGCCATCTCTAACCGAGTTCTTTGAGGCGCCCACCCATGCGCGTGCACCATGTGGACTCGGGGGCCGGGATTGTTAAATAATACTGCGCCACGAGCGCCGAGGAAAACCCGTACCTCTCGACTACTCGCGAATCAGAGGGCCTTGACTAGCACGAAGTGGGGAATTGTGTCGAGAATGAACTCGTCGCCCTCGACGCTGAAGCCGAACGACTCGTACCATTTCCGAAGATGAGTCTGACCGTGCACCTCGATCGAGGAGACCGATTGAGCGGTTCTCAGCTCCTCGATTGCATCCAGGGCCTTGCTCATTAATGCGCGGCCTAAGCCCGTGGAGCGGTACTTTTCTCTGACAATTACACGGCCTATGTGGAGTTTCTCAGGCATACCCTCCTCGTCGAAAAACCGTAGGTATGCGGCTGCTGCGGGGTCGCTGTCGTAGTGCGCGAACAAGTGGTATGTGGAGGAACGGAGATCCAGCCCGTCCAAATCCTGGTAGACTACGTCTTGCTCGACGACAAAGACTTCAGCACGGAGCTGCAAGCAGTCATAGAGCTCGGCCGCCGAGAGCTCGGTCCCCCGCTTCAGGGTCCACTTCACTGGCTGTTGAGTCATGGTCATAATATAGATAATGGGCCGGTGCTGATCTATAGGCTCTGGATTAAAAAGCACAGAGGGTGCTACGGGACTCTACCAGCTTGAAACGACTTGAGTTCAGCCCAACAACGGAGTTTACACTACACACACGAATTAGCTTTATCTGAAATTTTCAGCCTCATTGTTCTCCCCCGTCTTACCCTTCTGGAACCCAACCCAACTCTCCCACCACCCCGCATCATGCACCGCAGCCATTAATTTGGCACTACGTGAGACCCACAGAGACCCACCGGTAATCCCACCGGGAGTCTCACACATAAGCCCTAGCCCTAATTTCAAAGGATTCCGGGGTATATCACCTGATAGATTCTTCGAACAGACCACTCACATTCACCAGACGATGCTCAGATTGTCCTTGAACCGCGCGCTCTTACAGAGCTCCAAGTGCAGGCCAGCGGCCCTTTTCTCCACGACCCGCTTCATGTTGCGCACCGAGACAGATGCGTTTGGCCCGATCGAGGTCCCGAACGACAAGTACTGGGGCGCGCAGACGGAGCGTAGCCTCGAGAACTTCCGCATTGGCGAGGGCACGAAGGAGCGCATGCCGGAGCCGATCATCCATGCGTTCGGCATCCTGAAGCGTGCGGCCGCGGAGGTGAACGAGACGTACGGACTCGACCCGAAGATCGCCGACGCGATCAAGCAGGCGGCGCAGGAGGTTGTCGACGGTAAGCTGACGGACAACTTCCCGCTTGTTGTGTTCCAGACCGGCAGCGGCACGCAGTCGAACATGAACGCGAACGAGGTCATCTCGAACCGTGCCATCGAGCTGCTGGGCGGCGAGAAGGGCTCGAAGAAGCCCGTGCACCCGAACGACCACGTCAACATGTCGCAGTCGTCGAACGATACGTTCCCCACGGTCATGCACATCGCGGCCGTCACCGAGATCACGCACCGGCTTGTGCCTGCCCTCGAGGAGCTTCACAAGGCCGTTGACGCCAAGGCCAAGGAGTTCAGCTCCATCATCAAGATCGGCCGCACGCACCTGCAGGACGCGACCCCGCTCACGCTGGGCCAGGAGTTTTCGGGCTATGCGCGCCAGATCGAGCTCGGCATCGAGCGCGTGAAGGCCACGCTGCCGAACCTGCGCAAGCTGGCCCAGGGCGGCACCGCCGTGGGCACCGGCCTCAACACGCGCAAGGGCTTCGACGTGGCCGTGGCCAAGAAGGTCTCGGAGATCACGGGGCTGCCGTTTGAGACGAACTCGAACAAGTTCGAGGCTCTGGCCGCCCACGACGCGTTTGTCGAGTCGAGCGGTGCTCTGAACACGGTGGCCACGTCCCTGTTCAAGATCGCGAACGACATCCGCTACCTCGGCAGCGGCCCGCGCTGCGGCTACGGCGAGCTCTCGCTGCCCGAGAACGAGCCGGGCTCGTCGATCATGCCCGGGAAGGTGAACCCGACCCAGAACGAGGCCCTGACCATGGTCTGCACGCAGGTGTTCGGCAACCACGCCACCATCACGTTCGCCGGTGCCTCGGGCCAGTTCGAGCTCAACGTCTTCAAGCCTGTGATGGCCGCCAACCTCCTGCGCTCGGTCCGCCTGCTGGCCGACGGCGCCACATCGTTCCGCAAGCACTGCGTTGAGGGCATCAAGGCCAACGAGGACCGCATCAGCAGCCTCATGAACGAGTCCCTCATGCTGGTGACGGCGCTGAACCCCCACATCGGCTATGACAAGGCATCGCAGGTTGCCAAGAACGCGCACAAGAAGGGCCTGACTCTGAAGGAGTCGGCGCTCCAGCTCGGCGCGCTCACGGAGGAGCAGTTCAACCAGTGGGTCCGCCCGGAGAACATGATCTCTCCCAAATAAAGAGGCTGCTGCTTCATGGAGACTTAGTTGCTGCCTCGAGAATTGATCGCTACCGGTTAGAAGACCTCGGGAGTAGAGACTTAAGAGACCTAATTGATGATTTAGACTACTGATAGTTGATAAACTATTGAGATATGACGAGCCGTGACGAGCTGTAACGAGCTGTAGTCGTGTAAATAGATTGACTACTATAAAAATTAATATAAGAACAGCAACCAGAAAAAAGAACGGCAGATAGTGTGCGTGTGCTGGGTCGAGCGGATCAAGCAGATCAAGCGGGCCATGCAGATCGAGCAGACCGTGAAGACCGAGCAGATCAAGCGACCTTAGCAAGCACAATAGCTACACGGCACGGAATGTAAACCTGTAGCGAATGCGGCCTTCCGTTCCATTCGCCGGGAGTTGTGAAGTGTTCCACCGTCTGGTCCGTGCGGCCCTGGCCCTTGAACTCGGCGTCGTCAGAGCTCAAGACAACACGATACTTACCGGATACGGGAGCACCAATGCGATAGTCCGAAAAGGACTGTGTGGGATGGAAATTAAACACAAAAATAAGCCCAGCCCTGTCAAATGCAAACATCTTGTCGCCGTTGTTCTTCAAAGAAACATAGCCCTGGGGCGACTTCAGCCAGTTGTACTTGCCCTCCAGATGCTGCATTGCTCGGTCAAATGCATACAGATACTGGTAGAGCAGTAGTGTGTCGTCAACGAGATTGAGCTGGCGGCGCGCGTACTGGTACGACTCGCCGTTACCCACTCGAGGGAAGTCCAACCACTCGGGGTGTCCAAACTCGTTTCCTTCAAAATTGAGATATCCCTCACCGCCAAGTCCCTCGGTGATCAATCGAATCATCTTGTGCAGGGCCATTCCGCGGTCGATGATTAGGCTTGGCGGCGACAGCACAGACATGTGCGTGTACATCTGCTCGTCCATAAGCCAGAACGCGAGCGTCTTGTCTCCAACCAGTGCTTGGTCGTGCGACTCAGCATAGGCAATGGTAAGTTCCCTGTGCCGGCGGTTTGTCAGGACAAACGCAACGTTCCCCAGGTCCCATTCTTCGTCGGACTGCTCTTTGAGCATTTTGATCCACATGTCGGGAATGGCCATGGCCAGACGGTAGTCGAAGCCAATGCCGCCGATTTTCGTGGGTAAGCAAAGGGTGGGCATGCCGCTCACATCCTCACCAATCGAGATGTACCGCGGACTGAGGCGCTTGATCAGGTGGTTGGCCAGAATGAGGTAGTTGATGGCCTGCTCATCGACGTACGAATTGCCAAAGTACTCGTGGTACCCGCCCGAGAAGCCTGACCCGATGCCGTGGTGGAGATACAGCATCGACGTCACGCCGTCAAACCGGAACCCATCGAACTGGTACTCGTCCAGCCAGAACCTGATGTTCGACAGGAGGAACCGCAGAACCTCGTGACTGCCGTAATTAAACAAGCGGGAGTCCCACTGATCGTGGTATCCGCGGCCCCCGCTGTGGAAGTACTGGTACTCGGTACCGTCAAACATGTTCAGGCCATCGGCCGAGTTTTTGGATGCGTGCGAGTGCACAATGTCGAGCAGGACCCGGATTCCCAGCCCGTGGGCCGTGTCGACCAGTTCCTTCAAGTCCTCGGGCGTGCCGTAGCGCGACGAGGCCGCAAAGAAGCTCGTCACCTGGTACCCGAACGAGCCGTAGTACGCGTGCTCCATAACAGCCATGAGCTGGATACAGTTGTAGCCCAGGTCGGCGATCCACGGCAACATACGCTGCGTGAACTCTTTGTACGTGCCGATGCGCGGCTCCGGCGTCGAGATGCCGACGTGGGCCTCGTATATTTTGATCCCTCCCTGCGTCCAGTCCGTGTTAGGGCGCGCGTGCTTGAACTGGTACGGCTCGGGCGGGTTCCAGAACACGGCGTCGTACGCGGGCGACACCGTCGGGTCCTGCACCACGCGCTTGCTCCACGCAGGCACCCGCTCCAGGAACTCGTCCTGGCCAGGGACCCTGAGCACGAGCTTCACCTTCGTGTTGTGGGCGATCGCACCCTTGGGCAGCCGAATCTCCCACACGCCGTACGCATTGATTTGCTGTAGCGGGTGGCTCTGCCGGTCCCAGCCATTGAACTCGCCCGTGAGCCAGGCCGAAGTCGCATTGGGCGCCCATTCGCGGTACACAATGCCCCCGGACGCCTCGTCCGTGGTGAAGCCATAGTACAGAAACCCCTGCGAGAACTTCTCAATGCCGCCCTCTGTCTCCTCAAGCGTCTGCAGCCAGTGCTGCGCCAGCCGCTGGCGCCGGCGGATGTCGTCGATGTGCGGCTCCAGCCAGGGGTCGATTTCCAGAATCGGGTCAGAAGAAGCCTTAGAAGCCATTATGCAGAAAACCTCTAATAATGCGACCGCTAACTATAGTACCAGAAGTTATTCGACTCCGTAGTCTCGATTGGGGGAGAATAATGATAGGACCACAATGCGGGGGGTGGTGGGGCCCGGGTCCAGCAGCCAGGTTAGGGGTTTGGCCCTGGTGGGTTGTGGGCAGGCGAGGGGCATTGTGTGCGTCATTTAATTAGTGGGACGTAGCAGAGCAAGGCGGCAACAGAGAACGCAATGCGAGATGGAACAGTCAGCTACCAAACCAACGGATGCGCATCTTGAGTCGGACCGGGCCGGCGGCTGCTGCTCGCTGTCGTTGGGGCCTTGACCAAAAATCACAACTTGATGGTTTCTTGCGGCGTAATGTTCATATTACTAGCGCAAAGAGGGCCTGGCCAGTGCGAGCTCTAAATCGGATTAAATAGCAAATATTTACAATTTTACAGAAATTACACGGGGGTGGCTTGCGTTTGCGCTTCAGGGGAAGTGGTGGAGACGTGGACCAAAGTATCCGTCCGGGGCTTGCGTCGCGTTGAGTCGCGGCCCCGGCGCCAGACTCACGCCGGTGTCATTCCCCCACCAGTCAATGGATGCTATGTGATGATAAGACGTCGCAAAGAACATTATGAGCCCGCCGTAGGAGTACCCAACTGTAATGGCTGCGTACAGAAGATAGTTATACTTCTGCCACCATCGACTGTAGTACCGGGGAAGATATACCTGGAATATGAAGCCCACGTAGAGCCACGGCAAATAGTACCAGAAGTTCGAGGGTGCGAAGTTGAGCGCGCCCTGAATGATGACCATTTCGTTCGTACTATTCACCCACTCCATGCCAAGGAAGGACCTCACAAACCCACTGTTCCTGAATTTGGAGCCACGCTCTTTAGGTGCGCTCCATGCATGCTTGCGCGCATATGGAATAAGAAACTTTCTCACCGCCCAGAAAGGCAGCGGGTAGCATGCGCCAACCAAGAATGTCCAGCGAAGTCCAGGGTACAAGCCCTTGAACACCCGGCGGGGACCGATAGTGCCCCACTCCACGGCCGCATTGAAGTAAGTTCGCGTGTTTTGGCAGCTGAACTTCGCCCTGTTGTCTACAGAGCACATGTCGGGGATTGACCCTGGCGTGGCCTGCCACAGAATAATTCCCGACTGCACAAATGAGTTTGCAATCATGTTGATGACCTGAATGCGGAACATGGGCCTAGGCGCAATACCGGTGTAATGTGCCATCTTCAGGTTTGTGATGTAGGTGTCCGTCTCAGCCATAAAATTGGTGGCATATGCCTTAGCCACCATGAGCGCGGTACCATTGCCCTCAATGGCCAGCCCAATAACAAGCTCATACAGCACATTAATGACGACCTGCGTATTTGTAGTCGCATACAACACGCCACACGGAACCATAAACACAGCTGACAACCCAATACCAAAGAATATAGTCCACACAGGGGTGTTGGTGAACCCATAGTGCTCAACGCAAGCAATTCCCATGCCAATACAGATACAAAGGAAACAAATATACCACCACTCGGGCACCTCTTTGTGCTTTCTTTGGGCACGAGAGTAACGATCATCAAACGCTTCCAGAGCAGCTCGTGGGTTCTTGATTGTTTTGAACAGCGTCTTGAAGGAGTACATCAGGATGTCTCCATAATTCAGGATTGAGTACACAATCATTGCTGGATAGAACATGAAGAAAGATCCATAAACAACAATGTTTCCAGCAGACCAGAAGGGTAGCGAATAGTTCTGATATTTCTCAACATCCAGCTCGTTCTTTTCATCCAGCACATTATTCACATCCCACTCGTTACCCTGATTGTCGTACAGAACATTCGTGTTGATCGGCAAGTAGGCGGTATAGCATGAGTTTGTCCAGAACATGGCGCAAATGGCGCACGCACCAACCACCATGCCACCAAGCATCGTGGTTGTCGCGAAGAACGGACTCACCATTGGCGTCGGCAAAAAGATGGAGAAATCGAGCGACGGAAATGGATTGAGGCCTAGCCCTTGGTTGAGGCCACAGACGCTGAGCAAGTTGTTGTTTGTGTGATCTATCCATGCTACCCAATCGAGCTGGCTCAAAAAGCTAAAAACAAAGTCGGTGATCCAGTACCATCCGAACTGAATAAACGAAAACAACCAGAAGAACTCCCAGCCACGGAGCCTCCAGCCATTGATATTTTCGCGTTCCTCCGGCTGCACAAGTACTCGAGACAACTTGAGACTAGGCAGAATGTAGTACCAAATACATCTGACTGGGTAGACTAGGAAAGTGCGAAAGATACCTGCTAACCCGAAACCCATCATATTGGTCGAGAGGGTCAAAAGAATTATAAAACCAAAGCCAGTGGCATCTTGAAAACCATAGAAGTGCTTGTTGGCCATGGCAATGATGACGTCCTGCGAATAAGGGGTCGTGTTTCCCACTCCCATTCCACAAGTGGCAAGCATTTGCTCCTTGTAGTTCCACTTGCCACCGCCAAAGTGCACGCGAGTTCCAAAACCGACCGGGAACGACCAGTCTGGTATATATGACAATAGCTTGCCACTGTAGGCTATGAGCAGCTGCACTGCCACATTGGCCAAGCTGATGGACGGATAGCGCACTTCAAAGAAGGTTGCCAGTACAGAACCTGCACAAGACCAGATAATTGAAACGAGGTACACCCGGATGTTCTCGTAGCTGTCAAAATCTTCTTCATCAATGGGCCTTGTTACTGAACGAACTTCGGGGTAGATAGACCAATCGTAGATCAAGAAAGCGTCGAACTTGATCACCGCCTCCCATTCCTCAACTGTTTGGCCGTTGTATGGCCCTTCAACAATACTGCGGATGTGGTCGTAATAGCGCTGACTTAGACACGGGTCCCCGTAGTGGTAGTCCACTGCCTTCTCCAAAATAGCCACGCACTCTTCGACACTTCGATCATCCAGGTGTGCGGCAATAATCTCTATATCCTCAGCAGAGAGACTCCCATCCGCAAAATGCTCGACTTCACTTAACAAGCCTATGTCTGTAGTCAGACCATTTTTCAAGGAGTTGAGTGAGATCGCGCTGCTGCCAGCTTGTTTCTCTTTTTGAACACCGGACTGTGACTTCTCAGAGGAAACCTCCGAGGAACCCATCGCGATCAAGCGGTTCAGAATAGAGTCTAAAAACTAAAAATGCAATCTGCAGATATGGCATATATATCTCGGCATGCAGCGGTTGGACTAGGGCACAGAGTTGGCGATGCCGTCCATCAGGGCTAGGTGAAACGCCCGCCGAACGCAGGGTATATACGAGAATACCTGAATCTGTGCCGTTTCGCGTCCTATACTTTATCTATAGGGCTAGGTTTAAATGTACGGCGAATTAAGTCATATCATCGTGTGGTCTATGATACAGTGCTACACACTGTTGGATTGTCAACACACCAAGTAGATCTCTGAAGTGATTGACACTACCTAGCTATTCAGCTTCTATATTTCTCTTCATTTTACTCTGACTGTACAGCGTCAAAGCTGACAACCGCCAATAAGTCTCCCGCACTTGCATGAGTGACTCATCAGAAAAAAAGGGTCATCGATGAATTGCCAGTTTCCGGTCAGAGCTGGGTTGGGCTAACTCGATCGATATACGCGCCCCGCAAATACTGGCGTGCCAGCCTTCAGACGACAGGTGCCGCGTGGGAGATACCAAATTACATAACACGACTGATCCACCCGCTTCCTTGGGCTGAAAGAAAACCTAAACCGAGCCTGTCTAGAAGGCCACTCTAGATCAGGCGATTCGCGTGACGCGTGAGTGCATGTCGGTGGCCTTGCCGCGTGTCGAACAGCAGTACCGAGATGTATTTCCGGAGCTAGATGTTGATGCGGACTTAGAGATTGTGCTGACCGACCGCCCAATTAAACACGGGCCGCAATCTGCATCGGCACCTGCACCGGTATCCGCCGCTCCGCCTGAGGGCATCCGGCCGGCCAGCGACGCGCTCATCGGTGTTGCCAGCTATCTAGGCGGACGGCCAGCCGTGCCGCGGTACCTCCCCTTGAAACACGCCAGCTATTTCCAGCCCGAGACGGTGAGTCTCAGCGAGGAGTACCAAGCTTTAGGCTATAACGACGCGCAGACGCCCTACCACCCACCCGAGACTTACGTTCGCGAGGATGCCACAATGGCGCTGTACTACCCCTTCAGCTCCTCGACGACCACGGATCCTCTTGATCTGCAGGGCCACATAACTAATATGATCAGGGTGGAGTACGACATGGACGAGACCGATCTCGGCATTCTGGGATTCCTCAATGCTTACTTCCGGGTATCGATGGAGCCCGAAGTGTTTGAGATCATAATGAGTATGCTGGACTTTGCGGCAGCGCTGCTACGGCTCAAGATCTTCCCACTGGAGCGGGCAGCGCGTGATACGCCCAATGGCCCGTCCCCGGACTCGCGCAAGTGCGCTGTCTGCAACTCTGCCGAGTGCACCGAGTCAAACACAATAATATTCTGTGACGGTTGTGATGTTGCCGTGCATCAGGACTGTTATGGCGTCCACAGCATTCCGGAAGGAAGGTGGCTCTGCCGCAAGTGCGAGACGGCGCGCGGCACGGACGTGAGATGTCAGTACTGTCCGCGACGATCGGGAGCGTTCAAGAAGACTAGAGATGGCAACTGGGCTCATCTAGTCTGTGGGCTCTGGATTCCAGAGCTGCGGGTTCCTGAAGAGTCTGCGTTCCTCGAACCCATCGACGGCGTTGTTGACAAAAATAGAAACACTCTGTTCTGCTACCTGTGCCGGCAGAAGCAGTCCGGGTCATGCATCCAGTGTGCTTACGGAAAATGCTACACAGCGTTTCATGCCACTTGTGCCCAGATGGCGGGCTTGTATATGCCGACATTTGACCACGATATCGCGGAAATGCTGCGGCACCAGAGCTACTTACCTGTTTATTGTGATAAGCACACTCCGTACGAGATTGCCCGGAAGTTTGCTATGCCTGACTTGGCTGCTGCGCGAGAAGCATTCCAGAACGAGCGGATCGCCCTATCCAAGAGGGAGGAGTCGGTATTCGCTAAGCCCGCGTACCCGTATTGGAGAACATCAACTGATACCTTGGTGCTACCTAAGGCGGTAGTGGATGCGGTCGCGGCCAGTGTGGAGCAACGACTGGGATGGCAGATGCCACTGCCAGCACTCGAATTCCTGTGTCGGTACTGGACGATGAAAAAGGATGCCCAAGGTGGAGTGATGTTTGATAGGCGACTCAAAAATGCGCTGGAGATCGCGGAGCGGCGGTCCATTCGCTCCGAGCAGGCCGAGGAGGAGAGTCACAGCACTGGCGAGCTGCTCGCGGTCGCGAGCGAGCTGCTCACCATACTGGAAGAAGAAAAGAACAAAGAACAAGCTTCTCCGCGTAAGCGCACTCGCAAGTCGGCCCACCAGGCCAACGGCTTCAAAACTTAATGAACCTGACGAGGACTTATTCGTCTCACAACATGGGCAGGGCTCCGTTGCCCTTTTCATTATTTATGTTCTCTAAAACAGTGTCTATCCGACTAATGTTATATCTCGTGTGTAGCTCCGTGTTTCTTCTGAGAAGGCGCGCCGCCAAATTTCACTGACGTCAGTGCTCCCTGGAAGCTGCTGGCTGCTTCCCCGAGTCCGCTTCGGGTATGGGGGTCCCATTCATTCCGGCCTTGGCTTTCTGTCGCCCCACGCGTTCAAGATTTGGGTCCTCGAGTTCGTATGCGGGACGATACTCAGTTGATCCACTGATATGCAGACTGGGGTTCTTCGCTGTACTGTCGGTCGCCCCCAGTGATGTGAAGCCGAGGTCGTAGAGGGGACAGTAAGGGATGTTGAGGACCTTTAGGAAGTTCCATACATCGTTGTATTCCCACTCCAGGACGGGATGCACTCTGATGAAGTCGGGCCAGCCGTGGTCCGTGCGCTGGATGTACTGCAATTCGTCTGCCCACGGGTCTGCGCGGCGAATTCCCACAAATATCGCCTTTATGGACGGATGAACCTCAAGATAGCTTGCTAAGGCGTCCTTCATCGGCCTTGTCGACACCTCTATATCGATTCCGTATCTTGATGCACAGTCGCTAACAAAGTCGTCCACTTCCTTGAACGACCGCTCGAGCCGAATATATATGGACTTGACTGGTCTTTTGAGGGTTGCCAGTACTATGTAGAGCATAACCAAGCAATCCTTGCCACCGTTAAATGACATGGCCATCTCGTCCACGCTAAACTGCCGCTGGGCCTCGGCAACAATGTCCAGCGAACGTCGTACCTCGGCCTTGGCATGAGGCGTTGCGTCGGGACTATTCAGGAATGTCTCAACACATCGCGACGCGTGCTCGCACGGATCCATGAACGAGCCTCTGTCCGTACTCCGAGACAGCCCAACTATACCCGCAGGACAGATGGGACTGCCCTTACCCGGCAATTTCAGCCCGGGGTGGCTGTCTGATTCTCCTCCGGCGACCGAGGGTTCGGGCATGCGATGCGGCGGACGACTGATAACTACTAGCTAGCTGTGCTGTCCGCAGAAGCGCTTTTGGGACACGTTTCAGAGTAATAAGCGATTCCTGACAGATATGAAGTACGTTCTTAAACACCACAGCGAGCTCACGCCGAGGGAACTCTATTCGATCTTGCAGCTGCGCAACCAAGTTTATATCGTTGAACTCAAATGCCCCGTGGGCGACGTTGACGGCGAGGATCTTGAGGGAACGACCACGCATCTCATGGGCTACGATGGTGACAGGCTTGTTTCATATCTTCGACTGCACCCGAACAAGAACACTGTCAAGATACGACGGGTCGTGGTTGCGACTGATTACCGGGGGAAAGGACTCGCGCGTGAGTTGCTAAAAGAGGCCATTGCCTGGGCCCGCAGCCAGAAATTCGTGCGCATCGACATTCCGGCTCGAATTCATTTGAAACAGTTCTATGAGTCACTGGGCTTTGTTGCGGTGGGCGACTCGTACTTCATAGAGCAGGTTCAGGTTTGGCACATAAATATGGAGCTTGAGTTAAATTGATCATCTCTTCTGAAACTTACACCATCAAATCAATTTATATAAGTATTTCACCGAGCCACAATGCATTTCACAGACTAACTCAATCCCCTCTTTTTCTTTTTCTCTTCTCCTTTCTTTTAGAGCTCATGAAGTTGTTTACAACAAGGACCATTATCTTGAACACACTAATTGTCGGTGCTAATTCCAGCGGTGTGCCAATCGCAGAAGATTGCCTGTCATCCTCGCAGCTCAACAGTGTTGTTCACTTTATTGATACCGTGAAGGACAATTGGACAAATGACTCAAACGCCATTGAACACGACAGCGACAAAGTGGAAGCTGCCAACAACTTGTTAGATGGTATGAACTCCTTGATGAAGTTTTTGGCGAGCGACCACGATGCCACAGTATGTGCCACCGACACTAACCACAAGCAGCTCAGTAATTCCCTACTAGACAGTCTCAGTGAACTGGTTGACCACCTGCAAACTTTCACGTACTCTCCACAATTCGGAAAAAAAAGTGAAGGCAGTAACGTAAAGCAGGACTTAGCCTACAATGACGATGAGACACAGCAGAATGATGCCCATGGCAGCGGTGACCTCATCGATGCCCGAAGACGCGGACACGGTAGACAGCAGCCAACTAATCCTACAGGAAGCACACCTTACGCCCCAGCATATGTTGCTCCGCCAGAGTATGTACCTTATTCCCCAGGGTATGCCGCTCCACCGGGATACGCACCGGCCCCTGCAGGCTACCAACCAGCGTACCCGGGTGGATACGCACCCTCTCCAGCAAGGTACCCACCCGTTGGATATGGACAGCAGCCAGAACCAGTACCAGGGACATATTATCCTCAGAATACGCCGGACACTGGTGGATACAAATACCAGGGTGGCACTGAAGAGAACTCGAAATCGTCCCAGGTCCAGGCTCATACACGCTCGAAGGAGCACCGAATAAGATTATGAGCCGACCAAGTAGCCTTGCACTTATCAACAATATGCTACGCAGGATAAAGGCACCTCAAAATGCTGTTTGCGGACCTAGTGAGAAATAAGTGATCGGGATAGGGGCACTTTGGCTTGCAGAGACCGCCTTTGAATTTGGGGGACACGGTAGAATCGTTTTCGGAGATTACACAGAGCCGCACGTACCATGCCAATATATTGTTTAATTATGTAGAACACTTTATATTACTATACCATACGTGAGACCTATTGAGACTCTAATATTGCTGTTAAACGCCTAAGGGCAATGATAGGGGAACATGCAATGGAGGGAGCTAGAACTGGTTTAACACATAATAATATCAACTAAGGGCCAGATCTGTGGTTATGTCGTCTAAGGCTTGTGACAAATTTAAGCTTTGATGTTCAAAGTGAAACTCCTCATAATCTCATAACTAAACTTAAGAGTCGAAATGCTGGACTTATATAAAACAGTATATATGAACGCGTCTGACGACACTAAACCTTCGCGAACATACCAATGAAAGCTGTTCTCAGACTAGCAGTTCTTACAACACTCGCCATTCAATCAGCTTATGGCTCAAGCAATCCAGCTTGTGACGGCTCAGAGGCTGACAAGTTTGTTGAACAAATCAATAACTACAATACCAAACTTGAAAGTTACGCGTCGCTCGTATCCAATAGCCCAACAAGCTCTCGAGTAAAAATCGGTAAACTGGGTAGACGTGCCATCATCACGGCCAAGGCCAACAAGTATGCACCAGTTAAACCAACGGCTAAAGCGAATAATGGTCAGCAGAGCCAACACAAGCCAGCAGTCAATCAAGAACCTAAGATGTCGCCTAAGTTTGCACCAAAGGTAACTATTGCCGTAGCGCATACGCATGCGGACGCACCACCAAGTAATAAGGTACACTTTAGCACGTTTGTGCCCGTTGAGCAGCAGCGCCACGATCAAATGATCAAACAGGGTTTTCAGGACTTGGCTCGCCAGCAAACGGTACTGGACAGTATGTCAGACGTATGCATTCCTTTATCCCACAAGGAAAAGGTAATGAGTGCCTTTGCAAAGACCTTTTCATTGTACTTGGTTCATCATAAGAGCTTACAGGATGTAAGCAATCTAGTAGCAAGAGCGGCTCAACAGCCCCAAGCAGGCTGGCTTACTATGGGCAACGATGTGAACTCAGGGTATAATGGAGACAACGCAAAGCTCACGGAGGCATCAACATCGACAACCTCTAGCACACCTATAGGATACGTACCCGGTGGGTTTGCGGGCTACCCACCGCCTGAGTATTCCCCACAATACATAACTGTTACAGTCTCACCTTCCACTGTAAAGGATCCAGCCTCAACTGCAAGTGACGACGGAAGCGGTGATGATGATGATGACAGCGATGGAGGTGACGATGGCAGCGATAGTGATTCGTCCTCCACTTCGTCTGTCCCACCACCGCCACCCGCACCAACTGCCAAACATCACGGAATTATTTATGATAGCACAATTGGCCTTATTTTTGGGTCGCTGCATTTGGTAGAACGGCTATTTGGCTTCGGCGGCAAGTCAAGCAGCGCGAACAGCGTTTTGACCGATCTCATGGAGAAAGTTGAGAAGCAGTACCGGATAAAGCTTTAGACGCTCATTATTGAGTATTTTGTTACATTTCTATGTATTCACTGAACAAACACAAGTCTCGGTCCAGCTCGCGCTCTTACAAGCCTCGCGTAAGCTTGTCGTTTTGGATCACTTGATAGGCCCGTGCAGCACAACCCTGAACCTATACGTCTAGACTGCAGGCACAATGGTGTGCTAATATCGCCATATGTGAAGCCCAATTTATTCAATTGTCCTTGGAATCATGTAAATATGATGCTTAGTACGTCCTGGCAAGACAGGATCCAATCGGTGCCAATGGTAGTAGCATATAACCACGCGATATCAAGCGGGCACCCTAGCCTCGGTAGATAAGCTCACTGATATCTCGCCCCTGAGTAGGTCCCCTCTCCCATCCCCGCATTATAGTCTATATCGTCTTTGGCAATCATCCAATGCCATCGCATAGTGAGAATGTCAAAGCCAAAAGGGCAGAACGTGAGAAACGTATTCAAGCATTGGCTTCCTACAGAGAACCTCTAACCTCTAACGAACGGGCCATTCTGAACACCGACGTCGAAGAGGCTGTCGCAAAGGTGCACGCGGGCGAGTATTCCCCCAAGGGGATTCTCAAAGCATACGGCAAACGAGCTCTGGAGGCTCAAGCTCTACACAACCCTTTAACCGAGATTTGTATTGAGGATGCTGAGCGCGAATGGGCAACGAAAACAAGTGGCCCACTTGCTGGAATTCCTGTGTCGCTCAAGGACACAGTTGGAGTCAAGGGCTACGATGCTACGGTGGGAATGTCCAAGTTTGTCGGCCATCCCCACGAAGAGGACGCCGCAATTGTACGCATCTTGAAGGATGCTGGCGCATACCCGTATGTCAAGACGAACATTCCGCTCACGTTGCTCTCGTTCGAGAGCTACAATGACATGTGGGGGGTCACTGAAAACCCTCATGTCCATGGGTATGCTCCTGGAGGGTCCTCTGGCGGGGAATCCTCGCTAATTGCGTTTGGAGGATCACGGATCGGCGTGGGGACCGATGTTGCTGGATCTGTCCGCGTTCCAGCTCATTTTAGTGGCATATATTCGTTGCGCACTACTACTGGCCGCTTCCCCAAAGCCGGTGGTCAGACTACTATGCCTGGGCAAGAGGGGGTTCCTGCCGTGACGTCACCGATGGCGCGTTCCCTTAAAGACTTGAGCTTTTTCCTCAAGGTGGTGATTGGCATGAAGCCATGGGACTACGACTACTCTGTTGAGGAACGTCCCTGGAAGGAGCCCGCGTTGCCCGAGAAACTGAGGTTTGGCGTTATCTGGTCTGATGGGATTGTGGACCCATCACCGGCATGCCACCGAGCACTCAAGCTCACAGTGGATGCTCTGCGAGCCAAAGGCCACGAAATCGTAAACTTTGAGGTGCCGGACGCTCTGGAGGGACTGTCTGTGGGTGCCCAACTCCTTTGCAGTGATGGTATTGAATTGGCGACCAGGGGCATGTACTGGGGCGAGCACAATGACGCTGGTGTGGGCCGCGCAAGGCTATGGGCTCGTCTCCCTAGGTTTATCAAACACATATGGGCTTTCATTGTTGAGAAGTGGTACGGTGATAAGGTATGGGCGGAGCTAGTGCGCAACTTTGGGAAAAAATCAATTACTGAGCGATGGGATCTGGTCTACCGACGCGAAGCATTCCGTCGCAAGTTCTTTGAAGCATATCTGGATAGTAAGGTAGACTTTTTGCTAAGTGTACCGAACGCGACGCCAGCGCTACCACACAAGGGCCTTTACCACTCTTTCAGCTCTTGCTTCTACACTTTCTTGTTCAACATTGTCGACTACCCTGCTGGAATTATTCCTGTCACTAAAGTGGACCGTACAACCGATGCGCTCCCCCATGACTTCTCGCTCAAGTCACTCAACGGAGTAGCTAAGGGCGCCTATGTGAACTATGACGCCGACAAGATGCACGGGCTTCCTGTTGGTGTTCAGGTGGTTGGCAGGAGATATCGTGAAGAAGATGTACTTGCTGCTATGCAAGTTACCGAGAATGCTCTAGAGGATAGGGGTATCGTATACACACAGATACAAATTTAACACATTCTGGGCGATTTACCGAGCCACGCGGGCCGGCTAGTCTTCGGAACAGTTAGGTAAACCTAAGGCAAAATTCGAATAACAAAAATAAGCCAGGGATTATCAATAAATAAACATTCTCAGTCATCGCCAGTGAGATCAATCACTTCCTCATTCGGCAAGCTTGCCGGACGATTCGAAAGTGGTGACAGTATATCAGCTGGTGTGGTTGGTCGCTGCGGCTGAGACTGAGACTCGTAATGGGATGCCGTGTTGGTGTTCAATGCAGGTGATGGTGTTGTCGCACCAGAGCCCATTTCGCCGGAAGCGGACCTTGAACGACTTTCATCTTCGTTGTTTTTATTTTTGCCAAACAAGAAGTGATATCCAGGTGGGTATGGCAACGGTTTTTGGAAAAGAACACTATTAGAAGCTCTGAATGACTGCAACATTTGTGCGATCTGGAATCTTGGTTCAGGAGGCTGCGGGGGCGGCGGTGGAGGAGATGCTGGATGCGATATAGTTTCCGAGCGGTTGCCATCAGAATCAGTCTGCTTATCTGCAGAAGCAGTCCCATTGGTAGCAGCTGTTTGGTTGTTATCGTTCTGCGGAGAATCATTCACTGGCTGCGTGGCATTGTCAGTTTGCGAGCTGTCACTTTCCGAGTCATCAATCGTTCGATTGTGACGCGCGACTCGATTTTCCGACTCTCCATTTTCGGGTAGTGATCGTTCTTGTGTCTGACCTTCATTCCGGTCCTGGTTCTGGCTGTGTTGCGGATGAATTGGGCCCCGAGATGGAATCGGCTGCACACGTTCAGGAACCTCCTCATCAGTGTCAGATAGAAGGTCGACCACTTCAATCGCTGGCTCAGTTCTCGCTCGCTTGTTAGCTGAGACGTGCTCGTCTCCGTCACTACTCTCCCCACTATCACTTTCGTACTCTTGGGCGGGTACTGACCAATGCCCATCAGGCGAGACATCAACAGCATCCACCTCTTTTGGAGTTTTGCTAAGAATATCCATGAAGTAGTCATCAAACAGTAGTGAGTCGAAGGTGATTTTTCGATTGCAAACCGGGCATTTCCAAGTTTCGGCCTGGTCCTGCAACATGAAGTATGACTCGGCATCGAAGCAGTCGATGTGGTCGCAAAGCTGAGACCGGATCGGCTGGTTAATGCGGGTGCGCATAACTATGTCTCGCAGAGAACAGCGCATTGTCGAGCTCGTTATGCCATCTTCATCCTCAGCAGCATCTTTCAGTTGTTTCATAGTCTGCTCAACAGTGAAATGGCGGCGCTCCTTGATTTGAGATACGAGCTGTTCAAGCGGGGCCTTCTGGGCGAGGTAGACACCCATTGCAAACGACTTGTCGCTGACGGTTTCGTACTGATTTTGGTCACTTACATGGATGGTAACGGTGACGCTGCGCACGTAGCCTGGTCTGGACTTAAGGTGCTGGGTCAGATCGACCGGCTTTGCTGAGCCAACACTGCCCCGAACTCCGCGTGTGTTTGCCTTCACTTCCTGATCATCGACACTGATGTCGATATAGAACGGAAAGTAAAGAGGTCGCAGATCTTGAGCTTGAGGCACGAACTGCTGGCTCATAAGAAACACCCTATTCCTGTTGTCCGCGAAGACGCTGGAGTTGACACGGAACCGACTGGTCTGTTGAACGCGGCGGCGCGTGTACGGTCGTATGAAAAACATAGGGCTTGCCAGCGGAGCTACGAGCTGATAGAACGGGCTTTCCTGGAATGAGAGCGGTGTATGAACCGCATTACTTGGTCTCCTGCTGTTGTTGGCGACCAGAGGATTTGGCGCCGTAGACACTGGAGTCGGGGGAGATGACGGATGGATCGAGTTGACCGATTCTGTATAAGTCATTGGTCTCATGATGGTCGATGGAGACGGCGGAGGCGCTTGCCCACTCCCCATGGGGCTATAGGCCTCTACAACCTGCCGCAAGTGGTGCAGCGAACGAAAATTTCTCGACTGGTAATACTGCTGAGCCAGAAATAGCAGCCTCTCCTGCTTCACCTTCTTCACTCCGGTTCGGCTCATGCCCAATGCCTTGAGCATCTTATCGAGGTGGGGCACCCGGACGGCGCTGGCCCTCACGGTGTGAGAAATGATACGCGCATCAATTGACGGGCCGCTCGATTCAGTCACAGCGGGAACGACCACGGGCGGTGGCTGATACTGTTGGGAGGGGGTCGCCGGGCTTGCGGATGGGACCATTGGGGACGCCGCGTTCGAGATCCGTTGCGACGGTGATGGCTGAGCTGCAATAGTATCGACAGAAGCACCATCATACCAAGACATTGTCTCATCGCGGGCACTCGCAGGCCGCGCTGCATGATCGAGTGCAGCAAACGGCACTGAAGAGGCCGGGGCAGCAGCTGGGGCAGCAGCTCCCTGGGGTCCAGGCGTCGCGCCCGAGACCGGTTGGCCGGGGGGCTGAGCAGAATGATTCGCGCTGCCTTGCGCCAGCTGTGGAGGAAACCCCGTTGTCACTTGGTCGACGATGCTACGGCGGATCTCATCGTCCAAGGAGGAGAGATCATCAGCCATGGAAGGGGGTTCAGGAACGTGACAACAATTAAAGAGACAGGACTGCACAAGATTTCAAATATTCCCTGATAAACCAAGCCGTTGCCTCAGGTCTCTTGGTCTTCGAAGCTGCCCTGCGCGACCGGCTGGCGGTGGTGGTGGGCTCGACAGAGTATATAATGGTGCTTACCTAAATTGCACTGGCGTCGTTTTTTCATGTCGAGTGCCGAAGAGCTGAAAAATAAAGGTAACGAGGAGTTCCGAAAGGGAAACTTCCAAAGTGCATGGAACCTGTACGACCAGGCCGCCTCTCTGGACTCCTCTAATCCTGTATATCTAGCTAACCGAGCTCAATGTGAGCTCAAGCTCGAGCAGTACGGCAGTGCGCTGCAGAGCTGCACAGATGCTCTTGAAATAGATCCCACGCTTGTGAAGTGCTACTATAGACGAGCTATTGCGCTCAGTGGTATGATGAATTACAGCAAGGCCATCAAGGACTTCCAGAAGGTCGTCGAGCTGGCGCCATCGTTCGCAGAGGGCCGCACCCGCCTGCAGGCCGCACAAAGCACTGCCCGCTACATTGCGTTCCAGGCTGCCATCAAGACCGACGATGAGCCGAGCATATTCGAGACCATCGACTTCGAGTCGATGCCCGACACGGACGGCCCTGCCACAGAGCTGCCCCTTGACCTCGACAACATCACATCGGAGCAGGTGGCGGGTCTCGTTGCCCACTTCAAAAACGGAAGGCAACTCCCGCGAAAGACTGTGTATGGGATCACCATGCGTGTCGCTGCATTGCTCGAGAATGAACCAACTATGACCGAGGTGTACCCTCCCGAAGGTGGCAAGATTACCGTGTGTGGCGACACCCACGGCCAGTTTTATGATCTCATAAATATCTTTGACACAAATGGATGGCCCTCTTCGAAGCACTCGTATCTGTTCAATGGTGACTTTGTCGATCGGGGCAGCTGGTCCACTGAGGTCATTTTGCTGCTCTACGTTCTGAAGCTGCAGAATCCTCAGAATCTCTTGCTCAACCGTGGAAATCATGAGACAGACGCAATGAATGTCACCTATGGTTTTACCGGCGAGTGCAAGGCCAAGTACAAGAGTGAGAAGATCTTTAAGGCTTTCAGCGAGTCATTTTCAAAACTGCCTCTGGCGTCCCTAATTGGCGACTCGTACCTTGTCCTGCATGGCGGCCTCTTCTCGAAAGAAGGTGTCACCCTGGACGACATCCGCAAAATTGACCGCTTCGCCCAAAAACAGCCCAGCCAAGAAGGTCTAATGATGGAGATGCTGTGGAGTGATCCGCAGCCCTCCAAGGGACTGGCGCCGAGCCGTAGAGGAATTGCGCACATGTTCGGCCCCGACATCACGGCCAAGTTTGTCAAAGAGAACAATCTCAAAGCAGTCATCCGATCTCACGAGGTTCGTGACGCTGGCTATGAGGAAGAGCACAACGGAAAACTAGTGACTGTGTTCTCTGCACCCAACTATTGTGACTCTACAGGGAACAAGGGCGCCTACATCAATATCTCCCCTGATCTTAAGCTGAACTATGTCCAGTTCAATGCAGTTAAGCATCCGGACATACCACCTATGGCATATGCCTCTGGCCTAATGCGCTAAGACAGCCTGTTTGAAAGGAACATTTTGAACTGTGGATACGCCCCTTCCACTCCGCTCTGGATCGTGTTTCGTGAACACATCACCGGGCTCTAAGACTGAACATATATAGAATTCGCAGCCCGCGTTCATTCCGCATGACCATGTTATCCATACTGTTGCGACCTAGCTCATTATTTTAATCTATCGAGTTACTAGGCCTTGTGATTTCTGTAAATAGTGTAACGTTACACTCCCGTGGATTCTACTACGCTCTTCCCCTTCGCTTTGAGAATCGTAGTAATGACACCTTGTATAGTTGTCTAGTACTTGCCCATGTCCGATCCGGGTACGCGCGCTGTTTGGGCCTCCTGGGTCGCAGTCCACCGATTTTTGTGCTCATTTCAAATTATTGGCTGGATACTAAATGGCATTTGGCAACTCTTGAAAAATTCATCTTAATATGCGAGAGGACACTCGTGATATCCATTTCACGTTTTAAATAATCGCACTACAACTGGGTGCTACGCAGATTATGGGGTGTACTAGACACCCAAGTCTTAGTAGTGTCAGAAGACGGAGGAGTTTGAGAGCGGTTAAGTCTCCGGCCGAGTCGTGATTTGAACTCAGGCTGTCTTTTCACAAGCCTGAAAGCCCGTTTTTTTCCCTAGAGGAGCTACACTTACGCTGAATTGAAGTGCCGCCTCTCCTATCGCCTGCAATGAAGGTGGAAATCCCGCTCCATCAAGGTGTAATATGTGATCAACTGGAGCCCGCTCAAGAGCTGGATTTAGCCGATGGCCTTTCGACCTGCTCACAGATCTGGACTTACCTCCACTCATTTTTCGTTGCAGAGTACCGCGCGAGATAGAATATACGTCCGCAGCTCGCAAATTACTCAAGCGCCCCTGATTGACAGCAACAAATACATTTTGCAATCGTTCTTCGTATGGATCTTCTTGATTTTGCGACAGGTGAAATGCCAAAGCGCGTCGCGTCGCGTCTACAGATCGTATAGGACCATTCGCCAAGCAAGGCGCCCATTAAGTGATCATGATTAACAACGTGAACAAACTAATTATTATTATTTTTATCTTTGCAAGTTATTCCCAATCTTGAAGGGGCATAAGTACCAACAGAAATTCTATATTTTGGCTCAGTCCTTTGCATCGAAGTCGTCTTGGCCTGTCTGAGTTGTCAACCGATATGATCAAAAATATGTCTCACTGTATACGCACCGGTTCACGATTGTGGCAGGAATGATTTGTTATATGTGGCGAAATTGTGACCGACATTATCTATTCTGGGTTTGGGTTATGTATCCTTATCCTCATTGTGCTGCCGGGCAGTCAATGACTAACCATCTCAAATGCACCCTATCTACTACACCCGGTAACAGAATCATCTGGAGCTAAAAGCTATCAAACTCAGACATTACTTAGCGACGGGTTGAACAAGCGAAACCAATTCGTGAGTGGGGAAAGGGGAGGTGTACTTTAGATAAAATTTATATATATCCTCTTGTTTAGTTCACGACTGGGGCTGCGGCGAGAACATCGGCAGTGGCCTGGTCAGCGAAACGCTTGAAGTTCGTGTTGAACTGGTTGGCGAGCTTAGTGACCTCAACCTTGAAGTCCTCCGGGCCATGAGCCCACGCTCTAGCCGGGTTCAGGATCTCTGATGGAACATTAGGCACGCTCTTGGGTACCTTCAGATTGAAGACGTCGAAGTTCTCGTATTCTGCCTTCGCTAGCTCACCGGAGTGGATGGAATCCAGAATGGCACGGGTGTACTTAAGCGGGCACCGCTTTCCACCGCGCGCCACAGAGTTACCAGTCCAGCCAGTGTTAAGCAGCCAAGCGTTGGCCTTATGCTGGTTGATCTTGATGGCAAGATCCTTGGCGTAGCGAATCGGGTGCAGCACAAGGAACGGCTGGCCGAAGCAAGCGCTGAACGTCGCCGTGGGCTCGGTGACACCCTCCTCGGTTCCAGCAACCTTGGACGTGTAACCCGAGATGAAGTGGAACATGACCTGCTCGTTCGTGAGTTTTGAGATGGGCGGCAGCACACCGCTGGCATCGCACGTCAGCAAGACAATGTTACTGGGGTGGTTCGGCGTGAGCGCAGGAAGGAGGGCGTTCGGAATGTACTCAATGGGGTAACTGCACCGCGTGTTCTCGGTGAGACTCGTGTCATCGTAGTCCACAAGATGCGTCTTAGAATCGAACACGACATTTTCAAGAACGGAGCCGAACCTTACGGCACGGAAGATTTCGGGCTCGTTCTCCTCACGCAGGTTGATGCATTTGGCATAGCATCCACCCTCGATGTTGAACACACCGTGGTCAGACCAGCAGTGCTCGTCATCGCCAATCAGGTCGCGGTGTACATCAGCACTGAGTGTTGTCTTACCAGTTCCGCTGAGTCCGAAGAACAGAGTGGCGTCACCCTTGGGGCCCTGGTTAGCACTGGAGTGCAGCACAAGAACATTGTGCTTGATGGGCATGAGGTAGAACATTACTGAGAAAATACCCTTCTTCATCTCTCCTGCGTACTCGGTACCGAGAATGACCATCTCCATTGCTTTGAAGTTGATGTCGACCGATGTGTCGGACGTCATGCCATCAGTGTAGCGGTTCGCGGGGAAGCGTCCGGCGTTGTACACAGTGAAATCCGGCTCGCCGAAGTTCTCCAGCTCCTCCTTGGTAGGGCGGATGAGCATGTTTGTCATGAACAGTGCGTGGTACGCGCGGGCACACACGATACGCACCTTGATGCGGTACTTGGGGTCCCAGCCAGCGAACGCGTCCACGACGTAGAGAATCTCGCGGGTGTTCAAGTAGTCAATTGCTCGCTCGCGGTTGATATTCCACGACTGCTCGCTAAGCTTGATGTTTACGGGACCCCACCAGATGTTCTGGTTGCTGCTTTCCTCGTCAACAATGCGCTTGTCCTTAGGAGAGCGACCGGTCTTGCGTCCAGAGTTAGCGATCAGGGCGCCTGCTGAAGACAGGGCGCTACCCTTTTCACGAATAAGGGCATCCTCGTAAAGGATGGCCACACTGGGGTTGTGCTCAATGTGAACCAAGCTATAATCGATGTGAGCCTGCTTGTACAGCGTCTCTTCGATTTGACTGCTGGGCGGGAAGGCTCTTACGCCTTCTGGATTGATACGGGTTGCGTTGAGAGGAGGTGCCATGATGGGAATTGAAGCGAATGTGTACAGACTTTTATCTAGGGGGGCCAAGGAGTTTATATAGCATTTGTGCCAGCTACAATTGGCGCTCGTTTCCGCGCACGCTGTCTGCATGAAGGCTAGGGTATATGCAAAGCTTCCGAGCTGCGGTTCTCTACGCGGGAACAAAGGATGGCTAAGGATGTATTGGACAGCATATAACGAACATAGATGTGGCCATTAAGGTGTACAATTACACATGTGCTAGTTGTTTCTAAGGTATTTCAACTCAATTCACGTTAATTGCCTGACGTCTTGGCGCTTGAAAGGGTAGATTTGCAATTGCGGGGTAATGCTGTAGGCTGGGATCAGTCATGTGATATCCCTACGTTCCCGGTTTATTTTCGTCCAAAACCGCTTAACGGCCGAGCTCTGAGCCGAGGTAGGGGTACACTACGCGACCGACACGTAGCGGTGGCATGGCACATTAATGTGATTTCTTGCAATTTACAGGGATTTAAAGGACTTTTCTGAAACAGAAATTAAATTTGGAATAGAAAATACATAAGTCGCGTCACAATGAGTGGAATGTTGTTTTTTTTCGGCCTCGAATAGGCTCACTCGCCCGTGCTGGACTTCCCGGTTTAACCCGAAAATCACCGGTTTGTTCCGATTTTCGCACGAGCACACATCTCATGTGTACGTGTCATACATCAAGCGCGCCTAATTAGCAGGGTCGCGTCGACCCTATAGCAGTAATAAATAATATTGTTTACAATAAATTGCTGCACCACCCGGCTTTGGCAATGGTCTGTGGTTTTTGCTTCTTCTCCTCCGCGAGGATCGTCACTAGTCCTGAACATCATCTTTAAACAAAACAAACATTAACCAAGGATAATTCCTACGTGCTCCTAGTGCTGCGATGCGGCGCTTGTACGGCGCTGATAACTATTCGATAACTATTCTCAATTGTCTAATTGGCCCGCGCTCGCGCTCTGCCTCTCTCCCATCTCGCTGCCGTCAGCAGCCTCAGAAGGGAGCTCGCACCATGTGACACCTGAGGTGAAGCAGCTGGGTCCTGTCCTTACCCACAAGAAGCAAAATGTAAACAATCGTTCCAAACCTTGTGTCTGCCATCTACTGCGACTCAGGATGGCAAGCTTAGTGGTGCCAAAACGGCCCAGAGCGCCTCAGCAGAGCAATGATGGCCGAAAAGGGTTCAAAGTTAAAGTTGCAGTACGCGTGCGGCCAACAGCGGAAGCAGAGGCCATCGTGTCCACACATGGGGCAGAAGTTGCGATCCGCCCGCCAGCGGGCTCGCGCGTGGCGCCGCGCACATTCATTTATGACCGCAGTTTCGACATGCAGAGCTCACAGGAGCTCGTGTATACGCAGTTTGGCCACGACATGGTTGCACACGCCCTCGAGGGCTATAATGCATGCATCTTTGCCTATGGCCAGACCGGGTCGGGGAAGTCGTATACGATGCTGGGGACGGAGTCGCAGCCGGGACTCATTCCTAATATTTGCCAAAGCCTCTTTGATCGCGTAATTGAGGTACAAACAACGACTGCGGTGACGATTCGCATCTCGTTCCTGGAGATCTACAACGAGCAGGTGCGGGACTTGCTGACGCCCTCGACGAACTTGCGGGTCCGGGGTGCAGGCAGCGACTGCTACGTTGAGGGGCTCAGTGAGTACAAGGTGAGCAGCGTCAGGCAAGTGTGCGAGTACCTGGAGAAGGGCGCACGGTCCCGCAGCACTGCGGCGACGAAAATGAACGACCAGTCGAGCCGGTCGCATGCGGTTGTTTCCCTCATGATCAAGCAGCAGGTCATGGGCGGCACCGACGCCTCGACGACCGAGGAAAAGGTGTCGGTGCTGCGTCTGGTGGACCTAGCGGGCAGCGAGCGGGCAGGGTCGACCGGGGCGACCGGAGACCGGCTCAAGGAGGGGTCGAACATCAACAAGTCGCTTGTGACGTTGGGGCGCGTGATTTCGTCACTGGCGGACCAGGCGGAGAAGCCGAACTCGAGCATTCTAGTGCCGTATCGGGAGTCGATTCTCACACGGCTGCTGCAGAACAGTCTTGGCGGCAACTCGCGCACAGCGATGATTGCGTGCGTGTCGCCCAACAGCAGCAACTTTGACCAGACGATGTCTACGCTGCGATACGCGGATCAGGCGAAGAAGATCACGACGCAGGCGCAGATCAACCAGGACGTGATCAGCAGCGAGACGCAGGAGGCGCGGCTCGGCGCGATGCAGCGCGAAATGAACGAGCTGCGCCAGCAGCTGACGGCGGCCACGGCTGTTCAGAGTGACGAGCGGAAACAGGACGAGACGCGGCTCACGAAGCTGGTGCAGTTCTACGAGGACGAGGCGGCGCGCGAGAAAGTGCGCAGCAACATGCTCGAGGCCCAGAAACTCGAGGCCGAGAAGCACAGCGTCGAACTGGGCGACTATATCCGCGAGCTCACGGGCAAGGGCCTGAGCTCCATTGACCTGAAAGGGTCTAATAGCGGGGAAGGGCTGTCTTTCGAGCGGCTTCTGGCAGACCACGACGCGCTGGGCGAGGACGTATCGGCCGGCCATGCCGACGTGACTCGCAGCCTTGATCACTGGAGATCGTATCTCGAGGTCACCCAATAACGACTTAACCTTTTACCACTATTTATTCTATGCACGTTTATTCCATACACATAACAGCTTTCGGTATTGCTTTTGATACCGCCTCCGATACAATTTTCGGTGCCCCTCTAGAGCTGCGTGGTGGGCCCGTCGCCCCCGCGGAGGATAATAAACATGCGCGCGGTTTAGGGTGATGGCCTCGGGCACTCACCCACAGCCGAGAGTATGAGCGAGAAGGAGGCGAGCGGCGTGGCTGTGAAGGCCGTGGACATGCCCGAGGAGCAGCAGCAGCAGGTGATCCAACTGTGCAGCGAGGCTGTGGAGAAGTACACGAACGAGAGCGACATAGCGGCGTACATCAAGAAGAACATCGAGGCGGCCGACGGGCCGACGTGGCACTGCGTTGTGGGAATCAGCTTTGGGTCGATGGTGGCGCACACCAAGGAGCACTTCATCCATTTGAAGGTGAAAGCGCCGCAATTGCGCGGGTTCAAGGAGGTGAGCACAAGGGATCCTTTGGCGATGGACTGGTGCTATGTGCTGCTGTTCAAGACGGCTTAGAGCGCACGTACGCACGCAGAGAGCCGAGCAGCAGGCTCTGGCCCAGCGGGGCTGCGAGATTCCCAGTACGTCTGTGAATATTGCTTGTAGTGCTGCCTGTGGGGCTGCCTGTGGGGCTGCCTGTGGGGCCTCTTCTTAAGCCTCTTCTTAAGCTTCTGTACGGGTACTTATAGAGCTTCTAGGGCTACGCCGAAGGGTTCTAAGTCCAAGCCTGGGGCTTCTTCTAAGTCTACTCTAAGGCCACTTCCGCAACCGCTCTTGAGACCACGGCTATGGCCGCTAGGGCCCCGTCCAAGGACCGCCAGCGACCCATTGGCAATTTCGTGCACGGAGGGCGCACGATCTCACAATTATGCGCCGCGCAATACGTCGCGCGATTTCCCACATTCCCGCCGCAGGCTGGCTGCCTTAACCGAGGTGGAGAGCACCCACACATAGCTGCAGGTTATGTATATCATAAGCCCGGAACGCGCCTAAGTCCGCAGGGAGGGCTAACGTCGTGCCATAGCGCGGCCACACAAGATTGCTTGTTTAGAATTGAGTATTTAATTACGCGCAGTGAACCAAGCGGGGTTCGTCTACATCTCTTTTACATCTGTATGCGTGCGGCCACCACACACTGCCCACACGACTCCCGTCCCGAGCCTCGTTGCAGGGTTGTGTTCACTAAGGGTTGCCTAGATTACTCCTCCATCGCACCCACCCAACCTGCACAGAGAGGCGGGACACGTGATCCACCGGTTCCCCAGAATAGCCTTTCCAAATACAGCCGCCCAACCTCGTCATCTAGGACGGTTTGGCAGCACGACCTTGTTCTCCAACAGCAGCGCTGCTCTGTCCCGGGCACTCAATTGCAATGGACTTCGAAGACAACAACCCCCTAGGAGTCAGCGATGAGGAGGCCCCCCGCGCACGCGCCGCCGAGCCCCCCGCGTCGACGAGCAACCAGCGCATTGTCATCAGCGACGCCGGCAAGAGCCACGAGAGCGGCCAGCGCGGGCACATCACGTACACGATTCGGCTTGCGAACGGTACGGCGGTGCGGCGGCGCTACTCCGAGTTCGAAAGCCTGCGCCGCCTGCTGCGCCGGTTCTTCCCCTGCGTGGTTGTGCCGCAGATCCCGGAGAAGCACACGCTCAGCGCGTACGCGTCGAACCCGACGCACGCGCACGAGGACGCGAAGGTCATTGACCACCGGCAGCGCATGCTTGCCGCGTTTCTGAACCGCTGCATGGGCATTCCGCAGATCCACGACTCGTGGGTCCTGGAGCGGTTTCTCGACCCGAACACGTCGTGGCGCGAGGTGCTGCAGTCCGAGGTCGTGCAGGGCATCCCCAAGTCGCCGTTGCAGGCGCCGCCGGTGAACCCCTCCAGGGCAACGCCCGCCCACGCGCACCTGCCCATCCCGCCGGGTAGCGCCGCAATCTCCGGCGGCCGCGGCGGCAATGCCAGCGACGACGACTTCGTCTTGTCGGAGGCCGCCGCGCGCGAGTACGAGCACGTCCTGGGCGGCGGGCTTGAGAAGCGCGCGCGCAAAATCAACAAGCACTACGGCGCCCTTGCCGCCGAGTACGCCGACCTCGGCGGCCAGTTCAACAGCTTCAGCCTCGACTCACACGGCCAGTTCGAGAAGTTCGCGCCCGCCGTGGAAAAGGTCGGCCAGGCCGTCGACCAGGGCTACATCTCCACGTCGCAGCTCGTCGACACCCTGAGCGTCGACTTCAGCGAGCCGCTCCTCGAGACGGTCCAGATGGCCGCCACCGCGCGCCAGGTCCTCAAGTACCGCCGGCTCCGCGAGCTGCAGGTGCAGATCACCCGCGACTCACTGCAGCAGCAGCGCGCCACGCTGGCCCAGCTCCTCAAGGCCGAGAACGAGGCCCAACGCATAAACTCGTACCTCCACGCCGACGACCGCATCGCCGCTGCAACCCAGGGGCTCAAGATCGACGACCGCGACCATGTCGTCGACCACGACGGCGACCACGATGTCGACCACGTTCTGGATAGAGAGCACGGCGAGCACGGCGAGCACGCCGCCGACCTGCACAGCGTCGGCAGTCTCGAGACCGACGCGGGGCCCGACACCGACTACCCAACCGACGCGCGCAGCACCAGCGGCAAGTGGGCCGATGACGACGATGCCAGCGACAGCCTGTCGCCGTCCCTGTCGCCTCCCTCGCCGTCTAGGACTAGCGCGCGTGATGACGCATTTTCCATACCCGAGACAGCAAAGCCGGCAGCAGCAGCTTCCACAACGGCAGCGACGGCAGCCCCCGTGAAACGCGGGTTCCGGCTGCCGGGCCTGTCCCATATCAACCACGCCATTCACGGAATGATGGACGTGGACCCACAGGCGGCGCGACGAAACAACATCACTCGCGCCCAGGAGCGCATCCAGCAGCTCGAGGCCGCCCTCGCTGTTGCCGAGATCGATGCGCGTGCAGCAGCGCAGGAGGTCAAGACAGAGGTCGCCCGTTACGACGACAGAAAGAACGAAGATGTGAAGCGGCTTGTGCGAGCGTTTGTACGGTGCCACATCGAGTGGGCCGAGAAGAATCTCGAGTCGTGGCTCGAGGCCAAGCAGGCAATCGGAAACCCGTGAACCGATCAGTATATTTATTATGGCATATTTTATAATTTTAAACTTCTTAGCTTCTTTCGGTTTTTATTACTACTATACAATCTTTTTCGACCGAGATGCTATGCTTGATGGAGCAAACTCGGAATACCATTGACCTATTTCTTTACTCCGTACCTAGGAATTATGCCGGCTTCTTTTGGCTGCCATCCTCACAAACCTTTCACAGTTTCACTTTCGCCCAAAATGCACGCTCTCTCCCTCTCCATCTCCCTCTCTGCCACAGGGAGAGACATCGCGGCCTGTCGTGAGGTAGGTCACATGACACAGATTCCCACATAATCTGGAAAGTGACATTTTCATTCCGATCCCGAGACTCGTCCAAGCCAGATGTTCTCTCTGCTCCTCAGACAGGCTAAGTCAGTTGTGAGGCCACAGAGCTTTGCACGCGTGGAGAGGCCGCTGCTGGCCCACCAGGCCATGGCTGCCCGCGCGCCGGCTGGCCAGATCGCCCAGGTTCGCGGCATGAAGGTGGGTGCTGCCGTCAAGAAGTACTGCGCGCACTGCTACATTGTGCGCCGTAAGGGCCGCGTGTACGTCTACTGCAAAACGAACCCGAAGCACAAGCAACGGCAAGGCTGAACAGATGACCTAACGCACAGCTACTGTACATATCATTTTTTCTCCCTCTCTTGCATTCGAGCTGTGGTGCCGAGCGCCTAAATCAGAATGAACTTAGAGCACAACGAGTTCCAAGGTCCATATATCTATGTTTTTTATTCAACCGTTATCTTTTGTCGTGTTGGTCTGTAGTTGACTTTGTTAATGTACATAATAACTATGCTAGCACATGCTCGATAGTTCTTTGCTTCTTAGGCCAGGTATCTGTCCAGCGACTCGCCAAGTACCTCTTCAATAACAGGAACCAGAGACTTGCGCGTCTCGACCTCAACGCTCTCATCCTCGTCATCGAGCAGCTCGGCAATCAGCGGCACCAGCTGCGGCAAGTTTGCAACCCACTCCTCACCGAGCTTCGTGTAAAGACTGCTGAAAACCTTGATGGTCCACACCTTCTGAGTCGCCGGCGAGTCGGCCGTGATCCGCTCAGCCAGACCATCATTGATCTTCTTCCGGTGCTGCGGCGAGCTCACCAGAGCAAGCGCCGTCACAGCCTTCACTACAAGCGGGCCGTGCGTCATGGGATCGGCACCGAGCTGCAGCAGCAGAATGCCGGAAACGCGATCGAAGCGCGAAGGCGACTGCCAGAAGTCATCCTGGTCGTAGTTGAACGAGATCGTCAGCGCCTGGAGTGCAAGCTTGCGTACAGTGGCATCCCCGTCAAAGTGTTCTAACAGATTGCACACATCATCAAGAATGTAGCCAAAGTAGCTCGTGACAATTCCCTTCAGCCGCCCAAACACCTTGATCGCCAGCTTCAGCACGGGGATCTGGCGCTTATAGTCACCTTCGAATCCCCACTGCGCAATCTTGACGAACAGAGGCCTGAACAGCCTGTCGTTCAGCTTCAGCACTATAGCCAACGCGCTGTCGGTCGCATTCGCCTCCACTTGGTTCACAACATTCATGTCATCCGTTGTAGACCGAGTCGTGAGGCAAGAGAGCACCAGGCTCGTGAGCCCAGATGCTTCGGCGGCAACATCCTTCTTGGCGCAACGATCCACAACCGAGTTGAGTGACGAGAAAAACAGCTGCATCGACGCAAGGCCGCCCTTCAGCGTAGCATTCCAGGTCTGGCTCAGCGCACCAAGCAGCTCCCGTGGGGGAAGCTGCTCTTCAAACACATCCAGCACATTGGACCTGGCACCGGCGCTGATACGAGATGCCAGAATTAGTTCCAGTACACGTGGTATCTCTGGAGTCATGAAAGCAGGCATCAACTGCACAAAGCCTGCAAATAACGAGAACACGGCAAGCTGGAGATCGTCGCCCTGAACTGCCTCGTCCGCTGCTTCCTCCTCACCGTCAACGCTCATTCTGTCATCATTATCGTCCTCAGTAGCCGCTTCAACAGCCGGTTGCTGTTGAATTTGAGTGACCTTCGCGGACAGCACAGGGAATATGCGAGGGAAAAAGCCAAAGAGTGCAGCCTCGAGGTGCTGGCTCAGAGTGTTAACGCAGCAGATTGCCGACAGCACAATCTGGTTGTCCGAATTCAGAATTCCACACGTGCCAGTCAACGTCTCAAGAAGTCTCAGCTCCTGCTCGCGTAGTTTTGCGCCAAACTTGATAAGGATCGGATCCAGGGTATCTAGGACCAGGCTCGTGGGGCTGGCTACGAGCAAATCGATGAACATATCAATCACCTCTTCAGCTGCCTCGAGGGCAACAGCGTCGTCAGAATCCTCATATTCGAACTTGGCAGCCACGAGCTCCAGAACGTTCCGGTTATCTGACGAGACAAGTGGCCGAATAACCTGAACAAACCGATCAATAGGAAGAAGCTCCAAGCATTTCACCAGCAGTTCGCTGGCAGCCGGAACGGTCTGAGTCAACAGCAGATCGACCATAGACGTACCCAGTTGCCACTGGCTCTCCGACAGCTTGCTGATTTGGGTGCGCAGCGGATGCGTACCAGCAATAATCTCGCTCTCTCCCGCCGTCTTAACCAAGAACTCATAAAGGGCGTTTCGGAACCGCGGCGAGCCATCAAGCTCATCTCGGATCTTGAGAAGTCCAAAGCGCGAGTTCTCCTCGGACTCGGAAGCCACAAACTTGATGTAGCTGTTCATAGCAAAAAGTTGCTCCCCAACGCTAAAGGACCGCAAGAACGGAGTCGTGAAATGCACCAAAGCCTTCACGTCTGCTTGTTTCTTGGCACTTGATGCAGCAGCATATCGCTGTCCCAAAAGGAGAAGCAACTTGTAGAGACTCTGATCAGCACCCAGGGTCTTAAGTAGAGCACCAAACAGCTTGTTGCGACGATGGCGAGGAATATGAGGGAATGCAGCAACAAAGCTCATCAGAGCCATCTCGATTTCTTCGTGCTTGTCTCCACATGCAACCAGTGCAGGGATGACTTGCTCAATTGTCTGCTGGATAACATGTGCACTGAAATCATTATCTAGGCGTACTGTGTTCGCCCCCATGAACGTGAAAATTGGCATGACACTGTGCAACACGACATCTGGACACAAGGTAGCCAAGGCTGCAACCAGAAGCAGTAGTCGGTTTTGAACTTGTGGACTTGAAGAGGTACGGATACAAGACACGGCAACGTTCACCTTCAATGTAGACAGCTCGCTCGACTTCACGTTACGTTGTTTCAGACCCTCCACAAGACTAATCATGCAGTTAGCAAGCAACTCCTCCGTGTAGAGAACGGGGAGGCGCGAATCCTGCCCCAGAGTCATCAACTCCTCAAGGATATCGAACAGAATAGCAAGAAGCTTAGCACTATCCTCAAGCATTGGTGCAGATCGCTCGAGCAACTCTAGCACAAGCGTCGTTCGGCGAAGATGCAACTCAGCAGCAGCCGCGATCTCTTGCTCGGGTCCACCACGAAGTTGTACCGTGCTGCTGCTCCGTCTTCTGCGCCGCTTGGCTGTAGCCTCGTTGAAAAGGGGCTTCTCAGTGCGGGTCCGGTCCAGAAGCAGCGCAAACAAAGAGGCAGGGAAAGGTTGAAGCTGGTTCAAGACGTCACTAGGATCGTACAAGATAGCATCATTGACAGAAATGTCAATCATGGCTTCAGCAAGACGCTCACGATTCTCGGGGCGCAAAATATCCTCTTTCCAGATCTCCGTAATATGATTGCCAGCCACGTCAGCCAACGCCGGTTCACGCTGGCGCATGATCTCAATCAGGAAAGAAATCCCGTGTGCATCATTAGAGCGAACAGCCTTAATGAGTGCCCTGTCGAGTCCGCTGGACGGGAATTTGGCATCAGACGCGAGCTCTTGCCATTTTTCCTCAGTATTGGGTTTGTTCCAAATTTCCATAAGAGGTGACAGCTGTTTTACGACGCCCTTAAAGCTCGACAATGCACGGACAGTCACCCAGAGCACTTGAGGAAGCTGCGTTGAAAGCGCGTGGCTCACCAGAAAGTCGCACCAGGCGGCCTTACCTGCTTGACGCGCAGCGACAAAGACATATTCTCGATCCATCACGCACTCTTCTAAAGTGTCGGTGAGACGCTTGGTGATGTGTTGCTGGTCGGTCTTGTTCAACCATTTAAGGCCATTAATATTTTCCCACCTTGAATTCTTGGCAGGCTTCAAATTCGCAAGTCTTCTTACAATGTTAGCGGCAGCTTGGCGTACACGGCGCTCAGGATCGCTTAATAGGAATAAGATCAAAGGTAGCATAGACTGGTAGTCCATTCCATCAGCGATAACGCTGAGTGCAGCGCGCAACGCAGCCACACGACTCACAGTAGGCCAAGGACCAATAGCGATAGCGAACATGAATGAGAGTTCTGCTTCTGGAGACACACGGGCCAATTGACGAAGCTGGTCAAGACTGAAACCCAGCCCCGATGCACGAACCCAAAGCTGTGCTCTGGGGTCTTGCTGAGGAAGTGGCCGGTCAAGAAACGTCCTTTCAGTGCTCTGTTTCATATTCGCCGCTTGGTCAATAACGGATTGTTTTGTTGTTGAGTCTTCAGAGCGCGAGTCTGCAGCCGGCTTAGTTGAATCGTCCTCATCATCGTACGACTCCGTCTTTGCTTCAAGACTCTCGACTGGCCGTTTGATCGAAGACTGCAGTGCAAGCTCGAGCTTATCAAGCTGTGCATTATCAAGCCTTGCAGCAATGATCTCAACAAACTCAACAAGCGCTGTACTCAACTCGGGATCAAACGGCCCATTGCGTTCGATGAACTCTAATACAGCAGCGATGAGGATATCGTCAGGCTTGACTTGACGAATAACTGCCAGTAAAGCAGGAAACTCGGCGATGTTCCACTGAGTGCAACTCAATGCAAGGCGCTGTACAAGCTTGTTTACCTTATGAGTACGTGACGCAGCAATCAATGCCTCAGCCAACGCACGCCCCGACCCGAAATCAGTAAGCAAAGCATTCCATGTTTTTTCACTGAAATGTATGAGGTCCTCAGTTGACTCCACAAGCTGTGCGACACACAAGAGACCTTGGGTTCTAGACGCGGGCGACCAAGTAGAGACAATTGTATCAATTGCGGCCTCAGTAACACTAGCACTCAGATTAAATTGTGTCGCGAGGACAACGAGTACCATATATGCAGAAATCTGAGCCGTCGGATACGATGTCTGGGTGATCACCTCGCCAACAGGAGGAAGAACCTTATCAGTGGCAGCGTGAGGTTCCCCCTGCTCCTTGTGAGAGATTGCTACGTAGACATTCATGGATGACCAGAATACCAGCTGCCTGTCGTAGCTAAAACCCTTGGTAATAGTTGACAAGTTGAATGCGTTGACAGCTTCGAGCAGTTGGGTGTCTCTGGTGAACAAACGAGTGAGTGCGGACTTGCTCGGACCTTGGAGCGACTGTTTGCTTGTGACGAGGAATTGAAACAGGGGCGGGAATTGAGCAGGAGCTATGATTTCAAGAATGCGGACAAACTGCTCCACATCATGCCAGGGCAGGGTTGCCAGCAGTAACGATTCCGTATTGTGCAGTTGAATCTGGAAGCGACGAACAAGCCATTCCAATGCCCTGATAGCGGGTGTCAAATGTAGGTAGCCAGCCACCAGCATCAGGAATTGATCAATAGCCTGGTTGAGAGCCGCTGCCTGCTCGTTATTCTGTCCCAAGCGGTCGAAGCGGATACTCGTCTCACTGAACAAGGACGACGAGAAGACTTCAAATCGGTTGTCGATGCTTTCGAGCTCGCGAAAAGCCTCCAAGCAGTCATAGTAAATGGACTCGAAATCCTGTGTAGCAGCTTCTTTGGCATCATATACGAGAGAAACACTGTGGATCTTCTTACGCTTAGACTTGTCGAGAATCGTGGCATTGTTATTAGCCCGAATTCCCGCAAGCTGAGCCGCCAATGATGTCGCCATTGATGGATCTATACAAGCTTGGAAGATGAGCGCTCGAAAAAAAATATAGCGTCGGGTCAAGGGTGAAATTTCGCATTACATAATAAAAACCCACCTGGTTAAGAGAACCACATGCGTGCATGGAGGAGAAATGCTTGAAGTAGAAACGGTCTGTGTGCAATTATTATCTCAGTATGTTTATCAGAATATGTGATTGCTGGGAAAAAATAGCCAGGTATATAAATGATGTTTTTGATGTATTAATTAGGGCAGTATGGGCTGTTTGCACAAAGACTCAGCATAGGATAATGACATCTTTTAGTCGCTCAGCTGTGTTCAATAATGTCGGCAGCTGCCATAACAATTTCCTCGAGCGACGGCCCATACTGCTCCTCTAGAAGAGCTAAGACCCGCCGCGTGTGGTTATATGCGATCTGCGGTGACAATCCCTTTTGAAGGTCTTGTAGCGATGCCGATTTAGGAACACTGAGGGTCCTGATAGCAGTAGCAACCTGTTTCTTATCGGCAATACCACAATCGCGGTACAAAGGAAGAAGGCTTAGGATGAGGTTACTTGCTAGATTCGTCTCCGGCAAGGGAGGCACGGTTTTCGCATCAATATCGCCGTTGGAGGCATCGTCGTACGACTTCCAATAGTCCTCCTCGGTCTTCTCCTCCTGCCGCTTGTCGGCCGGCTCATCGGAGTCCAGTTCCTTGTCATATCTGTCCCAATACCCAGAATCCTCTTCTTCGCCTGTGTTCACTGCGTTTCCATGTTTTTCTTGTTCATGCGCCTTCTCAAATGTATCGTATGTATGCCACTGGCCTCTGATTGCTGATATGTGCGATGCCAGATCACGCGCGCCGAACAAGCCGACGATTTCCCACGACGTCTGTGATATTTCGTTAGAAAATACGGCTGCCATTTGTGAGCTCAAGGAATACACAAGAGCCAGTACGGTGTACTCGTCCGTACGTTTGTACACCACTGACGGGTCGGTCAAGACTCCGTTTTCGAGACGAGGCGGTGTGAGCTCGACCTTCTCCAAGCTGCCAAAAATTCGTAGCTTGTCGGAGTCCCACAGCAGCATTTCGAACTGGAATTGTGGCAGAGGCACCTGCCGTAACGGATAGTACAAGCATTCGAGCAGCTCCGGCTTGTCCAGCAATGAGGGCAGCGGGCTCTTCTGGGACAGCTCGATCAACTCGCGTGCGAGCTCTATTTCGCGCTCCGAAACGGCAGCTGGCCGGGCCAACTGCCCCTTCTCACCATCCGTCATCACGCCAAACCGCTCAAGTAGAAGGATGCAATGAGAGCTACCTAGCCCAGAGTTCAGGTGGGAGGATGGAGGACGAGGATAGAACGCTTCACGGAGCGCTGCAGCCTATTGAATTCAATTTGAGCAGGTAAATAGGTGGGTTGTTCCCAAAGACAGGTTTTCGTTCCATACAAGGGGTCGAGCCATACGAGTCGGGGTCTACGGGGTGGCCCGCACATGACTTCACTATCGCGCATACGTGCCTTGCATCCCGCGGCGCACCCTAGCTAGCTCGTTTCCACCCTAGATGGATCGTTTCCGCTATCACTCAGTTAATTATATCATGGAACACCCCAAAATACCCCGAGCTAGTGTGTTTTTACGTTGCATCCTATTTGAGCAGTGACAGAGTGAAAGCCTTGCAGCCTTGATCTGTGTACTTTGTAGACCATCTTGCTTCACGAAAGAGAAGAAGCACTGCTATGTAAATCAAGTGTGGCCGCCGACGGAGGTCTCAACTCTCGATATTGCCGAGCAAGGGCTGCGCACGCAGCCCGTGCCCATTACAAAGCGTTTGTTTACAATGATCCCTAATTGTCGGCTGCATCTCCGTGCGCACCCTTGCCCAGTATAAACACTCGGAGACCTGGGCTCACTTTAATTACTGTGTAAACATCGCGCTGGGTGCAAAGAACACAATGGGACGGCCGCTGTTATACGATGAGGTGCCAGTCGGCCAGTGCAAAGTGCGCGCCATTTTCTCGTGGTCCGGCGAGACGAGCGAGGATCTCGGCTTTGTGGAGGGCGACATCATTGAGGTCCTGAATACGGGCGACGGCGACTGGTGGACCGGGAAGCTGAAGCGCAATCGCGTGGTCGGCCACTTTCCCCGGAACTTCGTCGAGTATGTCGACGAGAACCAGGAAACGATGTCGGCGGCAGCGTACTCGAAGGCAAACCGCGGAGGCGGCAAGCCTGAAATGGTCTCTCTAGAGTCGACCTTTGCAGGCTTGAACAAGCTTTCCCTTGCGGATCTCCAAATCAACGAGCCGCTCGAGAGCACGGCTCTCAAGAGCAGCACAGGCTCGGCTGGGCTCGGCGCCTCCGCCAACTCGCAGCGAAGCACCAAATCCGCGCAGGAGATCTTAAAGGACATTGGCGACGAGCTGAACCGCGAGTATCTCAACGACATCGCGATCAAATCTCAGCCGGAGGAGCTCATGAGCCCCGAGCTTGGCTACGACGTGGGCGACGACTGGGCAAAGCTCGACGCGCCAGCGCCGCCTGCGGCAGCGGCGCCGCTGCCAAGTGAAGACTCGTCCAATTCCCTGGCAGATGCTGCACCAGTACCGCCACCACACAAGGTGTCACCTGCAGCATCGCTGTCTCGGAGAAGCCACCAGCAGAGCCTAACTAGTGCTCCTTCTCCGCTCGAGGACCTGCTGGCAGCTCCATCAAGCTCCGCTCCGCGGCTTGAAGAGCCCGCATTTGCGGAGCTCAGTGGCCCCGGGTCGCGGGCACCGCCGCATGGAGCAAGCGAGCGAGTGAAGCCTGCGCCGTCGAACTTGTCCGACCCCCAAAGCCTGGATCCACGAGCCTTGGAGAGCCACGATGTGCCGAGCCGCGCAGCATCGCCCATCTTACAGGAAGAAGTGCCCTTCGATCCTCGTGCGTTCCAGCCCGAGATGCCGATTGGCAACCATATTGGCAGCCATCTGGATATCGACACCTCCACGTACAGCGCTGGGCAGACTAATAGTGAGGAGAAGCCAATGACGGTCTCAAGAACTAGGCCATCCAAAGCAGCCATGGAATCCAGCGGTGCCGACCACAGCACGCCTACCACGGTAGTTATGTTCCCGTCTGGCGACGATGAGGATTCTGGAAAGAACCGTTTCTTCGAGAAGCTTTTCCCGAAAAACAGCCAAATCCGGCTGCGCCGCTCCACGTCCAGGGCCTCACAAAAGTCTTCTCGATCAGTGAGGTCCTATCAATCGGTGAAGGCCAAGCTCCGAGGAATCAAGTCCATATTCTCATTTGCACCGCTGTTCAAGCCTGATGACGATATATATCCCGCAAATACTTTCACCCATTCAGATCCTTCCCCCGGCACCATGCCCCACAGCGACTTCAAAAGCAGCCACTATAACGCCTCCAGCGGGCCAACAGCACCATCATCGACCGTCGCAGGCGGCGGCGGAATATCGAGCGCCCATCTTGACAACAAGGACAAGAACCTTGGTGGTAAGTGGATTCGCAGCCGGCGCGACCTCTACCGTGCAAAGACACTGACTGATCGAGATGTGCTGAAGCGGCGCCGAGCTATGGAGTTGCAAGGGATCAACTGTGACGATCTGATCGAACCGTTGAAGGTGCAAAGCGAGAATGATTTCCACGACTACCGGCTAGAGAAATTCGCCGACGTAGATGGTGCAGTGCTGACGATGTCGACCTGGCCGCAGCTGATGACTCCCGCTGTGTTTGCCAGCAGCAGGATAGGCCGACACTTCAGCGATCCCGTCGAGCGCGTTCGTGCCGTGTTTCTGGTGTGTGCCACGCACATTTCGCATGTAGCGCAGACGCCAGCTGGAAACAATGTGATGCAGAGTCGCAAGGCCACGCCGCTTGAATTGGCGCAGACGGTTGCTGCCATGCTAACGGCCCTTGATGTGGAATGTCTGGTCGTGGAAGGGCATATAAGAATAGCGGGACGTAACACGCTTGGGGTTGAAAGCGCCGAGCATGCATGGAATGCCGTGAAACTAGAAGGGGAATGGAGATTTCTCGACTGTTTCAGTGCCGCGGCCGGGAGCAGCATGCTGTCGAAGGGGATCAGCCAAGACGCCGACGCCACAGCGGACGCTGCGTTCGAGGGCGACGAGAGCATCAATCTGTTCTACTTCCTCACCCCTCCGACGCAGCTCATATTCACTCATGTTCCGACGGACCAGAAGTACCAGTTCTTGAAGCCGTCGTTGCCAACGGCCACGGCGGCGCTGCTGCCCATAGCGAGCCCTGCCGCGTTTGCGCACGGCATAGTATTTGACAATTTCTGGCTAGGAGTGACGCGGCTGTCGGACCTGGAGATGAGCGAGCTGATTCTCGATGTGCCCAACGGAGCGACGGATCTGGTTGCGTTGGTGAACAACGAGCCGGCGCTGGCGCAGGCGTACCGCAGTGCGGACGGCCGCAAGGTGCGTGTCAAGGCGTTTGTGCCGCATGGCCGCAAGCAGGCCGTGCTGCAGATCTATGCGTTGAACAAGCAGCAGCCTGCAGTAGAGATGGCCGACCTGGAGCTTTTGTGGACGGTTGAGCTGCGGCACGTCAGCGGTGAGTCCAACAATGCGCCCTACGAGTTCGTGCGCCGGTTCGCATCTCCGCAGGCTGTTCACAGCGATCTTTACGTGGTGGAGCCGCAATGCCGGGTTCTTGGCGGCGGAGACCTGTACACCTTCCAGGTTCAGCATTCGCCAGCGTCAACGGAGCTCGTGCGGCAGCCGCAGCTGGCGATCCAGTCACCGTCGGGACGGATCACGCGGCTGGTTCCGTTTGGCACCGACCTGACAGACACGTTCAAGGCCTCGGTGAAGACGCTGGAGGTGGGGACGTGGCGCGCTGTGGTGCGGCCCGAGGCGAGCGAGCCGTGGGTGCCGTTTGCCGAGTGGTTCTGCGAATAAAATTACACTTATGATACTCAACTAATTTATTCTTAATTTCGACCAACCCGGAGCCGAACTTACGTCAAGCAGCTCGGCACGCCTGCCGCGCGCGGCTTCCATGGCCTACCAGCCAAAAAAAGTCCACGAATGGGCACACATTTCTTAAATACTAGACTTTACATGAAGTGCTGTTTTAAGCTATCGTAGTTGCTGTAGATATACGCCGCACGAGATATTATTCGCGGTGCGTCGTAGTCGCAGGACGCCGGCCGCCATTCGGGGGCCCTTATTCATCATGCAGACGTGAGGCAGAGAGGGCGAGCAGCGCGCGTGCCGGTGGAACCACCATGGACAGCAGCAGTGTCCTGGGTGGTGAGAAGCGTGAGGGCGCGTTCAGGCAGGTCCTGACGCGGGAATCGATCCAGCGGCTCGAGAGGACGTCGGAGATGCGCGGCGAGTTCGAGATCCTCGCCCAGGACTCGCCGTTTCTCCGGCCCATTGAGCCCGACACGGGGCTTGTGGCGGCCATGCAGGGGAAGGACGGGAAGGACGAGATCCGAGCGCTGATTGCTCGAGCGGCCGAGCACGAGGACGGCGACTTGAGCGGTATGACCGGGCCGAGGACGTACGCCGACGCGCCTTCCGTGGGGAGGTATGCGGCCGAGGCGGCGGAGCTGGAACGGATGGCGGCGGACGCGCACGGGCGGGTGGCGCGCGTGGTTGCTGCGCGGCCCGTGGGCTCGTGGCTCTACGAGAAGTGCGACGCGAAGTGCGTGTTCTGCTACGAGGAGCTGATGGGCCCGTGCTACAAGTGTCTCAGCGGCGACGGGGACGGGGCCATGTGCAAGGTTGCCATGGGGAAGTGCGGCCACCCCGTGCATTCGCACTGCCAGCAGTCGTGGTCCGGGAAGCACAACTGCATGACCTGCCAGCGGGCCTGGGTGGTCAAATTCGAGGAGTCCGTGTATGGGAGAGGCGTGCAGATCCACTGAAGTTTCGCATTCATCGAGCTACTCACCCGCAAGTAACATTTTCACAACGGGTGTTCTACTTTTCGTCAATTCCCCCGTTGGTTAGCAGTGAATAATTAAACTTAATTCTCCTAGCTCAAGCATGATCTCGTGGTACGCAAAAGCGCGAGTGTCCATCGTGGAGATCTAGACCAGCGGCTTAGCTGCCCGAAAAAAAAAGAGACCGGCACTCGAGGCTTGCTGGAAGCTCGCTCATCGCTCATCCCCCCTCCCCATATTCAGGCCGAGAACCCTGGTGCCACACGTGATGCATTGCATCCTGCCGTCCACTGGAGTCTGTCAATAACCATGCGAGGGCCGCAGGAATGGTTTGAACAGATCCGAAAATGCCGGTATCTCGACGAGGGGGACATGAAACAGCTGTGTGAGATGGTGAAATTGCTGCTCATGGAGGAGTCGAACGTGCAGCCCGTGAGTTCGCCGGTGACGGTGTGTGGCGACATCCACGGGCAGTTCCACGATCTTCTGGAGCTGTTCCGCGTGTCTGGCGGGTTCCCCGACGCGATAAATTACATTTTCATGGGCGACTACGTGGACCGCGGCTACTTCTCGCTGGAGACGTTCACGCTGCTCATGTGCCTGAAGGCGCTGTACCCGGACCGCATCACGCTTGTGCGCGGCAACCACGAGTCGCGGCAGGTGACGCAGGCGTACGGGTTCTACGACGAGTGCCTGACGAAATACGGCTCGGTGACGGTGTGGAAGCACTGCTGCCAGGTGTTCGACTTCCTGACGCTGGCGGCGGTCATCGACGCAAAGATTCTGTGCGTGCACGGCGGCCTCAGCCCCGAGGTGCGCATGCTGGACCAGATCCGCGTGCTGAACCGCGCGCAGGAGATCCCGCACGAGGGCGGCTTTGCCGACCTCATGTGGTCCGATCCGGACGAGAGCGTCGAGACGTGGGGCAACTCGTCGCGCGGCGCGGGCTGGCTGTTCGGGTCCGAGGTCGCGCGCGAGTTCAACTACGTGAACAACCTTGATCTGGTTGCGCGCGCCCACCAGCTGGTCATGGAAGGGTTCAAGTACCACTTCGAGGACAAGGACGTGGTGACGGTGTGGAGCGCGCCAAACTACTGCTACCGCTGCGGCAACGTCGCGTCGGTGATGAAAGTGGACGAGAACACCCAGCCGAAGTTCTCGATCTTTAATGCGGTGCCGGATGACACCAAGCTGCAGCCCCAGAAGCCGCAGCGCAACGACTACTTCCTCTAGAGCAACCTCCCCGCGGCGCCGGTGTGGCCCGCGGGCCCTCGTGCTGTCTGCGCTGAGGTTGTGGAGCGAGACACAAGGACATATTTATGCATTTGCGCTTGACAAGCCCATGCCTGTTTACATTCTGCAGGCGCCCTCCAGGAAGGCGAGACGGGTGCGCGCCAACAGCCCCTTGCGCGTCGGCGCCTTGGGCAACAGCCCCGCCATAGCCCTGTTCTTCCTTCCCAGTGCCTTTGCCTGCTTCTTAGCTATATCTGAAGCGGCCTCTACAACCCGCGCCAGAAGAGATGGGAGGCCATATATATTATAATTCACCAAACACATTCTCCCTCGCGCGCTCCTCGCCCTCAGTTCGGGCCGCGCGTCCCATGTGAGCAAAATCGTATTCTGTTTTGTTTAACTTATGTAGAGCTCGGTAATAGACATGGAGCCTTTGAACAGCCGTTGTATGGAGCCTTAGATGGAGCCTTAAATGGAGCCTTAGATGGAGCCTTAGATGGAGCCTTAGATGGCGGCGCGCCGACGTGTGCGGGCGCGGAGGACGGCGTGGCCGAAGCGGCGCACAATGCTATTCGATTTTCTGGCGGCGCCGTCCTAAACCCGCTGCTTCAGGAACTTCTTGGGGATCTTGTCGGAGCGGACCCACGACGCGTCGTGGTCGGTCCACCCGTTGTCGTGGTGCTCGTTCTGGTGGTACAGCTTCTCGTGCTCGACGTCCTCCGGGTGCACAACCTTGACGTCGGGGTCGTTCTGCGAGTGGAACTCGCGCCAGTGGTGGACCTCGTACTCGTACTCGTAGTCGCCGTGGTGGCCCGTGCCGAGCCCGAAGTCCGGCAGCTCCTTGCCGTCCTCGCAGAACTTGCGCCACTCGTCCATGGACACGCGGCCGTCGCCGTTCGTGTCGAGCAGCTCCAGAATCGTCTTGTACACGTAGTCGCGCGTCTCGTCCGTGAACTGCTGCGTCTCGTCGATGGTGCCCATGCCGGAGCCGTCGCCGACCTGCTCGGCCTTCTGCAGCCCGTAGAGCCGGATGATGTCGCTGCGGTCCCACGCCTTTGTGTTGTCCCAGTCGTGCTCGATGAAGAACGCCTTGGCGTCGAACGTGTCGTAGCCGTGCTCGAGCTTCATGTGGCGCACCTGCCACGAGTCCTCCGGGTTCACCGCGACGTCCTTGTGGGCGCACGCGGGGCCCAGCATGCTGGCCAGCAGCGCCAACGCAATCATCGCTTGGTGGGGTCGGGGAGCCTGGATGGACTTGAGTAAACAGCGCGCACGCAGAGGCTTGTGTTTAGGCCTCCGCACTGGCCTGGGCCAGGGTTTGCAGCGGCCTGAGGGTTGGTGTAGCTCGAGCGCTACAACTGCGGCTGCCACTGCTATTGCAAGAATTGTTGCAAGAATTGTCAACTGCTATGCTTTTGCTAGAGGTTTTGATGCAAGTAATCTAGGAACTCTTATTTACAGCTTTTACTGGAACTGTTATTGCTGGTACTTTTACTGCTGTTCCTGCTCGAGCTGCTACGACCGGTACTTCGGCGGTCAGTACTTCTGCCAGTGCTTTTGCAGGATTTCTGCAGGACTTTTGCCAGCACTCCGGACAGTGCTTCTGCCAGCACTTGCAGTGCTTCTGCAGTGCTTCTGCAGTACTTCTACTGCCACTGCTCCTCCTACCGTAAACCCTCAAGTTGCATAGATTTTATGTACAACGAACCACAAACGGCCCAGGAGCGTATGTCTAAAATATTAGTAGTGCGCTATTTAGAACTTCTCCCCGCGCTGGTGCTTCGCCTCGCCGTACTTCTTGATGCGGATCGCCTGCACGCTGATGAAGCCTGTTGTGTCCGTGGGATCGAAGTCCGTCAGCTCGTCCATCGACGCCGCCGTCGCATCGTACAGCTTCTCCGTCTCCGACGAGCGGCCGAGAATCATCACGCCGCCCTTGTACGCCTGCACGCGCACCTGGCCGTTCACCGTGACCTGCGACGGCGGGATCGTCGCCCGGATGTAGTCGCCCTCGGGCGAGAAGTACTGCCCGTTGTACAGGATGCGCGAGAACGTCGGCGTGACAAACTGGTCGCGGATCTGGCGCACCTCGCGGTCGAGCACAAGGCCCTCGAGGTCGATGTGCGCCGTACGCAGCAGCGTCAGGCCCGGCGTCTCGTAGCACCCGCGCGACTTCAGGCCAATGAAGCGGTTCTCGACGATGTCGATGCGGCCCACACCGTTGCGGCGCGCAATCTTGTTCGCCTGCAGGAACAGGTCCACGGGGTCCGTCACGGTGCCGTCCTTCGACACAAGCTTCACAGGAATGCCCTTGTCAAACACAACCGTGAAGTGCTCGGGCACGTCCGGCGCGTCCGTGGGGTCCACGGTCAGCTTCCACATGTCCTTGGGCGGCGTCGTGTCCGGGTCCTCGAGAATGCCGGCCTCGTACGAGATGTGGGCCAGGTTCTCGTCCGTGGACCACGGCTTCGCCTTCGTCTGCGCCACGGGAATGCCCTTCGACGCGGCGTAGTCGAGCAGGTCCTTGCGGCCGACGAAGCGGGCAATGAAGTCCGGGTCGCGCCACGGCGCAATCACCTTCACGTCGGGCTTCAGCGCGTAGAACGCGAGCTCGAAGCGGACCTGGTCGTTGCCCTTGCCGGTGCAGCCGTGCGACACGGCAAAGCACCCCTCGCGCTCGGCAACCGCGATCTGCGCCTTCGCAATGACGGGGCGCGCCAGCGACGTGCCCAGCAGGTACACGTTCTCATAGATGGCGTTCGACTGCACGGCGGGGAAGCAGAGGTCCTGCACAAACTCGCGGCGCACGTCCTCGACAATGAACTTCGTTGCGCCGATCTTCAGCGCCTTCTCGCGCGCGGCGTCGAAGTCCTCCTCCTGGCCAACGTCGGCCAGGAACGCAATCACCTCGTAGCCCTGCTCAAGCAGCCAGGCAAGAATGACCGACGTGTCGAGCCCGCCGGAGTACGCCAAACAAACCTTTCCCTTCGACATTGTCTTTTCCTAGGTGTATGTGGGTGAGAGAGCGGTGTATGCGGGCGGTTTTTTGTCATTTTGAGCCTGTCGTGTGACCAGGGATAGGGCCTGCCAATGATAGCGATAAGCGCTGTGAGTCATTCGACGCAGTGCCGGCGGCTCGCAGCAGGTGGTGGTGGCAAGAGAGGCGAGCGCGCGAGAGGGCGACAGGCGCAAGAGGAGCACGGCTCTTCAGTTTGCGACCCATGCTGGCACCCACTGTTGCCAGCACCCACCACCGCCTCGGGCCTAGCACCTACCACCTGACACCCCACCTGACTGCCTAGCATCCGATTGTGGCACTGCTTGTAGCATTTGTGACGCGCGGCTGCAACACTGTTCGCAGTGTCTAGCACCCGACCGTAGCAGCAGCTCCGATTGCGACCATTTGTGTAAACCCGTTCCTACTCTAGATCGGTTTGTTCTAATCTATGGTAACTCCAACCTGACCTGCGGTAACTCCCGACTATAGCCTGTGGTACCGATTGGTATCTGCTGGAAGACCAATTGTAGCCGACTGCAGACACATCCCAAAAAGCGTTTGTATATACATCCTGCCATGTATTCTGCCGGCAGCCAGCCTGAACGGCCGTCGAGTCGGGCCGGACTAGCCTTATAACGTGTGCCAGCTGGCAGTCACCCCACACACAGCCCTCGCCGCCCTCGAGCCGCGCCGCTGCCCTTCAAGCCGCAGCCACCGTGCTATGTAGCATGCACATCGTGGTCGTAGGAGGAGGCACCGGGACGAACGCAATTGCGCCCGTGTTCCACGAGGCCGCCTACGAGGTCAGCTACGTCGTGCCCATCAGCGACAACGGCGGATCCACGTCGGAGATCCTGCGCCTGTTTGGCGGGCCGGCCATCGGCGACACGCGCTCGCGCCTCGTGCGCCTCATGGACCGCTCGCCGCTGCGCACGCTGCTCGCGACGCGCCTGCCCGCGAACCCCGAGCTTGCCGCACGCGACTGGTCGCTGCTCGTGGACGGCAGCCACGCCGCGTGGGCAGACATCGCGTCGTACATGAAGTGCATCTACCGCCCGTTCCTCATCCACGCCCACGCAGAGATCCTGAAGCGCAGCATGGGCCGCGCGTTCAACTTCAGCAGCGCCAGCGTCGGCAACCTGTTTCTGACCGGCGCGCGCCTGTTCTTCGGCTCGCTCGAGGCCGCAGTCGAGCTCGTGCTCCACACGGCGCGCATTCCGGCCAACATCGCCGTGCTGCCCTGCATCAACACAAACTTCTCCTACCACATTGCCGCGCAGCTGCGGGACGGCTCCGTCGTCATTGGCCAGACCGAGATCTCGCACCCCGCGTCGCGCCAGGACACGCCGCTGCCGCGCGAGCACGACGCCGAGGAGAGCGGCGGCAACGTGCCGTTCGCGCACCCGAACCTCAGCGCGTCGCAGATCGCCTTCGACAAGCGCGCCACGCAGTCGCTGCCGAGTCCTATCGAGCGCGTGTACTACGTCAACCCGTACGGCGACGAGATCCGCCCCATGACGTCGCCGCGCGTCCTGACCAGCCTGCTGCGCGCCGACGCCGTTGTGCTGTCTGTGGGGAGTCTCTACACATCTATTCTACCGGTGCTTATTCTACGGGAGTTCGGCAGCCGCATGCCTGCGCGCTGCGTGCTCATTCTTAACGGCTCGAAGGACCGCGAGACCGAGTCCATGGCCCCGGCCCACTACATCGACGCCGTGAATGACGCATGTGTCTACAGCAGCGGGGAACCCTGCCGGCGTGGGGGGCGCATGCGCTTCGTTAGCCACGTCGTGTATCCTGAGCATGGTGTCAGTGCACATGAGATCACCTGCATGAGGCACAGAGACGTCGTCACCGTGCCGGCGGCAGCGACCTGCGGCGAGTACATGCTTGACTCGCTAAGCGCAGCGCTGCAGGCGTGCTTACCACGCCAGCAGAACCCCGTGGTCGGACTCAGCGAATTGAGTCATGAGCCAACGATAGGCTGACCCCCGGGGGGTCCCAGTGGTCGCTGAGGTGAGGGGAAGAAGGCCTACCTGACCCGAGCTCGACCCGAGAAACAGGGCCGCACCGGGCGGGCCCGGAGACGGCGTGATTATCGCCGGGACCCGCTCCTAAAAGATTTGGAGGGGGGAAGGGCCCTTCCTTGCGGTACCCGGCCGGCCCGAGCCGTCTTGTCTGGGCGCCAGGGTCACACTGGTCAGACAAAGCAAGCGATTTGCTCGCGAGGAACGCCGGTTACAACGTTATGCATGTCCAAACGCATGCGACCAAGCCCTCCGATCCATCTGCTGGACGCCAGCCGGGTTCCGGCTTTCCTGTATATTAATTATTTATGCTACAAAAACAGTTTGTGTAGTGCGAATGCGAGCCACTAAACTGCTGCTCGGGCCGCGACCGCCCAAGATGGCGCGACCAGCATTCGGTTCTGGCCCTTGTCAGCCTGAAACTAATAAAACTGGGCCCGGTCCTTGCCGGTGCATATACATCGGGTAAGGGGAGAGTGCCCGCCGATAGTGCCTTGAACACTCTGATCTGGGTTACACGAGCGCTCCTGAGGCCGGTAACATGCTCGAGGGCTGGGGTTGTATGTGCAGGTGTGTGGGAAGCAAGATTGGCTCTTGGCTGACTGCGGTGGGACTGTGAGGAGTGTGAGCAGCGATGCTCGGAGCTGCGCAATGCGCCATCACGCTAGTCATGCGTTTCGTCATTCAGCAGGGTTGCCCTTCATGTCGCCCCCCGATCCTCGTCGGGCGTCGAAGCTGTCAAGACACCCGCCACGGCTTCGGAAAAATTATCCTGCCCGATCTGTCAATGGTCACGGCGACGGTTGGGGAAGGGCGGCCAAGCTTTATTTCGCACGCGGGCAAAATTCGAGATCGCAGCAGCCCTGCAAACCGTCAGTCTGACTGACCCGCGCCGGAAGGTAATAGGGAAGGGAGGCTTCTGGCTTAGTGGATCAAACCCCTGATCTCCCGAGACAGAACCCTAGCCGGGTATTATCAGCTCGGCGCGGCTCAGTTCTCGGGTGCCTCGCTCGAGGACGGCAGCACGCCTGGCGCAGGCATCCCGTAGCCAGTGCGCTGGCACCGAGCCCAATTAACTATCTTCTCAAATCCGATGGCCGACACAACACGCAGTGCTGAGGGCCAAGCACTACGCTTATCTCTCTCCATCGAACGGGGCTCGCCACCTCTGCATACCTAACCTCAATTACTGTGTCCAAGGGCAGGGGTACGCGTGCTTGATCTCACGAGATCCGACGTGTGGAAGTAGATTAAGGAGCCGAACCGACCCTCTCAGGTCTTTAACCTAAATTCCCCACCTCCCTCGGCGCCGCAGCGAGATACACTCGGAATTCCACTAACTCGAACACCAATTGAGCCGTGGTAAGTAATTCTAGGCGTGTCTCCCCTCCCTGGCTGCCTCCTCTACCCGTAGCGCGCGGACATGACGCCGTCCCAGCCCGCGCAATCGCCGAACTACTTCTACGCTTACAATTTCGCAGCTTCGCCGGGTGCTAACATGATGGGCGTCTACCCGGTCGCGAGCCCGGCTGGCTCCCCGTCAGACGTCCCCACGAACAATGTTCCGACCTCGTTCGGGCCGAGCCCCGCGACGCCGCAAGCCGCTGCCCCCCAGGGCGCCGCTGCTCCCCAGCACACGGCGCCGGCCACGCCGACCGCGTCGGTCCCGTCACCAAGCGACAGCGACGGCTACTATGCCTCGCAGCTCCCCCAAGGAAAGAGCCCGACGTCCTCAATGGCCTCGCTTAGCTCGCCGCACTACTACTACCCGCCGTACGGCTCCTTGGTGGCCCAGCCGCGCCCGCCAGACCCGGCATCCTCCCCCGTGGTGTACTCGCGGGCACCGCCCGTGGCCCATACCTCGCTGCCCGCGTCGCCGCCGCATGCCAACCACGGTCCCCCTGCCCGGGTACCCGCGGCGGCCACACCGCCGCACTCAATTCCGGCCATAAACACCGGCCCGAGCAGCACGTCCCCGTATTACGGCCGGCAGTCGCGTCGGCTGCGGCGCAAATCCGACGAGGACGTGGCATACGCATTCAATTACCCGAGCCACTCGGTCCCGGAACACATGTTTGTGCCGACGGGGCCGCCAGACGCGGGCTGGACGACGCTGCCGCCCAAGCCCGAGGAGATCCGCGTACGTCGGTATGCAACCGGCGTCGACGAGCGCAACTTCTTTACCGTTCTCGAGTACAAGATCAACGACCAGCCCATAATCTGGGATTACTACACGGGCTACGTGCACCTTACCGGGATCTGGAAGGCGGTTGGCCACGCGAAGGCCGACATTGTCAAACTTCTCGACAACTCGCCCGAGCTGGAGCCCATAATCAAGCGTGTTCGCGGCGGGTTTCTCAAGATCCAAGGCACCTGGGTGCCGTTCGACGTGGCGCACCGCCTCGCCAAGCACATCTGCTACTACATCCGTTTCGCGTTGGTCCCTATGTTCGGGCCCTCGTTTCCCGACGAGTGCACAAAGCCGGATGAGCCGGGCTTTGGCCAGCTCCAGCTGAACCAGCCGTACGCGCAGCTTGTTCCGCCGGCCGCTGCGGGTGCTCAGCTGGGCTCGACCGTGCAGTCTCACCGGCATCCGCACCAGCACCAGCACCAGCACCCGCACCAGCACCAGCACCCGCACCAGCACCCGCATCAACACCAGCACCGGCACCAGCACCAGCACCAGCAGCACTTCCCTCATCCGCATAGCCCCACAAGCCCCTCTATGACGCCAACACAGCATCAGCATTCGCATTCTTTCTCGCATTCACAGCCCCACAAGATAATGGCCGGACCGCTTCCCGCCTCAGGGCGTCACAGCCACAGGCTCTCAGAGAGCCACGGTGGGCGTGATGCTGCGCGGGACGCACTGAAAGATACCTCACGTCGGCGCCGCGAGTCCGGAGGCTCGCGTCCGCGGGGGTCATCTGGCTCGCACCACCGCTCCGACTCGTTCAACTCCATCCGACACGCCATTGAGACGAACCGCGTGAAGGTCGATAATAGCTCGGATACCGGCATCCAGAACTTGGTGATTGATGCCGTCGACGAGGAGGTGTACGATGAGAACGTGTTCGAGGATGAAGAGGCCGTGGGGTCTATATCGCCACCCCCCATGCCGCGTAAGCTGTCGTTCAGAGACGAGGAGCGCGTGAGCGAGTCACCTTCTGAGTTTGTGGAGATGCTCAAGGCCACGCGCTCCCTGCAGCAAATGTCGGCAGGGCGCCGGCCCACAGAGCATTGGAAGTACGCGGGAGGCTTCGAATGTGCTGGACGACGGTTCCACTGGGACGGCAGCGACCGGCTGGATGTTATTTTGGATACACCACAACAGCCTGCGCAATCGACCCTGTCGGACCTTGTCAACCATACCAAGAGTCAATCCGAGAAGAACGACAGGAGTAAGGAGCTCACACCGCCAACCCAATTGGAGCGGCGACTCCCATCGCTGGCAAGAATCTTGAACCTGTCCTAGCCTTTTTTATTTTCTTTGTGTTTTGCATCATTCGTTCTTCGTGCAGTCGAGTCCAATAGACGTGAAGCTTATTCTAATTTCTTTCATAAATGGTATTCTATCCCGACAGAACCGCACGGCCACGGGCCAAGCCTGGGTCAGTCGCCAGTGTGGTGATTATTATATTGGCTTGTTCGTTCATATACAAATATATACACTGTGTGTGCAGCAGCATCCACTGACAGCACCTACTGCTTGGTGTTCGTGGAGGCCTCCGACCCGTCCAGCTGCTCCGCCACCTGAGCTTGCAGCTTCGGATCCGTGGCAAACCGCGGGTCCTTCAGAATCTCAAGCACGGCCTTGGCCACGTCGCCACCAGGGCTCTCGAGGTCGACCTTGTTGATTGCCAGCGGGTTCTCGGCGTCGGCCTGCGTGCCCACGTCCATAGCTTCTACCGAGTCCAGCGACTCCGACGTGAACGTCTTCGCCTTCACGCCCACGCCGGGCATGGAGTGCTTGCTGGCTACGGCGAGGAAGATCTGCACGTTGTCCGGGTTCGCGTCGTAGAGCTTGATCTGCCGCTGGTACGTCACCCGCTCGAAGTTCTCCTTCGACTTCGCGTGAACGAACGGCGACTTGATCACCGTCCACCGCTTTGTTTTGCGCGGCAGCGGCGTGGGCCCGCGTGCGGGGATCCCGAGATAGAACGCGACGCGCAGCAGGAAGTCTGAGAAGAACTCGAGGTCCTTCGTGCCCATGAAGCTGGACACTGTGACGTCGGCGACAAGGTCACCGTACTTCACGGGCAGCTTGATTGGCGCGTGCGCCGTCAGCTCGACGTTCAGCGGGATCGGGCGCTTCGTGATGCGGTTGATCTCCAGGTTTGACAGCGCCTGGGACGAGGAAGGCGAGCTGGCGCCGCGGGGCTGGTCAACGGGCGCCGCCGTATACGCCCGCCACAGAGTCCTGCTCAGCGGCGCGCGGCTCAACGAAACAAAACCCGAGCGCAGCATCGCTTCACCCCAAAAATCTTCTGCGCTCGTCAGCCGCCGAGTCCACGGCTAGGTTTGGGTTCGTGCCCACTTGGGCGTTGGCCGTATACCGGGCCTGCAGCATGTGCGGCCCCTGACCCGAACCTGGAGATCGCGTCAGCTGAGCCGGCGCTATGACGCAGCAGGTGGGTCCCCCCCCCAAACCTGTCCCCCCAGCTTGAGTCCCAGCTCGGTTGAACTCGGGGAATCGGCGCGAACACCCTAATCGCCTCAGTCGCCGTCCGCCGCCGATTCGCCCAAACAAGCGGTCACAACCCTGTTACTCCAGACGAATAGAGGAGGAGGAGAGCGCTCGCGTGGATTCTTTGTTATTGGAGTAGGATAATAGTCAGATGGAAATATGGCAATAAATATATCGGGCAGAGCTCTTATGTACTAGGTACTCTTTTTCTTCCCCATGGAATGCAACAAAAAGACAAAATCGACCAGCGTAGAACGAAGGGGCTACATCGGTGGTCGGATGAATTGGGCTATGCAGGACTCTCGGAGCAGTGAAGGTTGACACCCTCATCTTCTTGGGCTTCCGGGCCGCCCAAAGTTGCCATTTATTGGCGCGCTGGCGGCCAGCGTGCTGCCAAGAAATCGGCGTACTACCGTGGCTAGCTCGTGGCGCGGCTCGCTGGTGCCACGCGGTGTGGACTGGCACCGAGACGTGCGTCGCCGGCTCTCACGCTCGAAGCGGTTCTGTCGCTCACAGCTGAGCTCGCCGTTATCATTTGCAGCAGGTTGGATATATTGGACCATGGTTATTTTTGTGGGAAACGAAGGGATGCGGAAGCATATTTATATGTGCCCTTCGTATATGATAATTCCCCACCGTGTGACATGAGGGCTGGGGCATTACCCTGCATGAGAGACCATGGAGGGCGGTTCCCTCTCTTGTATGCACGGATTTGTCCGCCTCAGCGCGTTGAACACGACTGGGTATGGGTTATGTGAGGAAGATCGCTTGGAACTATAGGTAGTGCGTTATCTAGCCTGCATGTGGCTCATCCTAGAACTTCCAGGACCCACTGGGCACTTCTACCCTTGCCCTTTGCTCTGCATGTGAAATAGAAAATAACCGACTCAAATGGTGTGTATAACAGCTAAAGACTTCAAAAATTTGGCGGCGATTCGGTGGTGGTTCGGCCTCTGTCCTAAATCGCTGCGTGCAAGTCATCGTCCGGCTAGTCAGAGCCAGACTCGTTATTATACGCTTGAGGTTAGGGTGCCGCATCTCGTCGGCAGGGTAGGAAGCTGCATCAAACCACTTTCGCGATTACCCCAATAAAAGATCCCGCTTTCTGGAAACAAATAATCAGAAGGCACCAAGAGAACTGAAGTAAGGACTCTGCGAAAATATTTTTTTTTCTTTTATTAAGGTAAAAGGTTTTCCGACCACTCTCTGTTTTGACTGTGTGGCTCGTTCCCTAACCTTAAACTCGGTGATACGTCCCATGTCGCCGATGCTAAAGAGGGGAAAGCGGAGTGAGAACGTTTTTTCAGCCTCAGGCGAGATAGAAAGCTGAGAATGTCACCAAGCGAATCTAATTGTTAAGAAGTTGCGAAATAGGTTTAGAGGAGAAGTCAAACACAGACATTGTGTCATCAACAGCCCGTTTTTTTTTTTGTATTCGCCACCTCAATAATACGCCTATATGAGTAATCGATTTTTATTCCACACATGCGCATGCAAAGATCATGCGCTTTTGGTCATGATTAACTCAGTTCACACCATGCCGGCACTGCATAAGCTCCGCAGATTTGCATGGGCAGCATAGAACTATCCGCACCTAGTGCATGGGGCGGCGCCGCGAGCTAAAGTAAGGAGAACCACTTGATTTGGTGTTAACTAATAAAAAAAGGTTTTATCAATTGCACATCGGCAATCGCCTTAGGCAAGCCAGCTATGTCCAGAAACCGTCCATAATTTTTTGATTAGTATCTCGATGCTTAGCCGCGACTGGCGCGGTTTGCCTCACGCGATTTGCCTCACGCGAATTGCCTCACACGGTTTGCCCTGCAGCCCGTATGACCCCCAATGGGAATCTTCTGCTGTGGGCGTCCCATACTGTTAGTGCCGAAGATCCGTGCATGCGTGGCCATATCATAGGCCTTGATTTTCTGTGCGTCCCAGTTGTGCAGCTTGCCGATCCTTTAAATTCCGGGCAATCCTCAGATGCAGGCGCATTTCCTAAAGCAGAAGCGCCCGCGGGGCGGACAACAGTCCTTTACTGGATTTTTTCATATATCTGTCCTTCCGAAATAACCCCTTTTTTCATTAGAATTGCCGTCATCTCTGCCATATCATTGATGTACTGCACAATCGCTTGGCGGCTGAGCACGCTTGAGTACCATTTCTGACCTTCATTAACAGGGATGGGCACATGGGCGGCCTTGGACGCCCAGTAGAGAGCAGCAGCAGCAATCTCCAACGTCCCCGCCTCCACTGGCAGAAGCGTACGCGTTGAGTCAGTAATAAACGTGGCCGCCATGTTCCCTAGTTGATTCATGTCGCTTTGCGGAACGTTCTGCCGGAGAAGCCGGTCAAGATGTTCATAGGGCGACCCAAAGTCGAAATCAAACTTCAGTAATTGCAGCAGCTCGTCCTCTTGGCTAGGGATGAGCCGCCGCCACTGCTCGACGTCATCGGCATGGGCCTTCTCGACATCGACGGTTTTCGGGAGTTTTAGGGCCGCCTTAGTTGCTGCGACAGAGACGTCCTTCAGTTTTCGGGGCGTCTCCTCGGTCTTACAGGCAAGAAACACGCACCCAGCCGCCATCTTGTAGCTGTGGAACTGCTGCAGCGGCTGTCGCGTATAAAAACGGTGCAGATACAGCGCTGCTGTGAACACTGTCTGCGGCGGAAGCCGCAGATGATTTGCCATGCGCCCGATGAACTGAACTCCCTTGGCCTGCCAAATGAGTTCGTCGTCAAAGCTCATACCCGCGTCGCGGCTGGGGCTCGACTTGCGCCATTTCGCTAGCGGAAAGTTCCATCGGGGCGAACGCTGCAACTTTTCCATCCCTGAGCCTTCCCGCTTCAGCAGTAGGCGCCGTCGACGTCGCAGTACACTTTGAGGCGCTCGATCCACCGGCAAAGAAAGGTGCGAGTGCCTTTTAGTCTCAGTGACTGCCAAATGTGGGCGTGCAGCCGTAGGAACGCGTTGGTCCAACACACAGCTATGCGTGTGCGCACAAGTTTTGCTATTGAAACTAGTCAAGCCTTAGCGTTGTATTATCGTTTTATTATTATGATCAGACTTATAAGCTGTCCGGAGCCGCAGCAGTAGCCCTGGCGGTAGCCACCGCAGTAACTTCAAGCACGCCGCGCGCTGCGCCGAGCAGAAGCTGCAAAAGGAACAGCCAGGCACTCCAGTATGGCCTATGTTTGTTTAGCTGCTCCCTTAGGTGCTCCATCAGCCTTACAATTTAGCACTCTTTAATTTACCATTGACGCGTCTTAGTAACCGACGCGTCTTCAAAGGCTGCGCGGTTTATTAGCGTCCGGGTGCTTGGCGAAGAGGCTGCAAGCTGACCTATGGCCGCTTCTACATTGCTGGATGAAAGGAACCAGGGCCCAAGTGGGTCCACTTTAGACCTCGCGAACATGGAAGATGCCAAGACACTACATGACCAAATTGATATTACAGGATCTCTGTCACAGGTGCCGGAGTACTCAAGCCCTCCACCGTCTTCGGGCCTATCCCAAGGTCCGGAGTTCGAATCCGAGTCCTCCTGGAGCCAGCCCTCTTCGCTACGTATTTCCTATGCTGAAGAGTACGAACGGGCACTACAGGCTGTTCTCAAGACAGCCACTCCAGAGGCCTTGCGGGACCTGAATAATGCATTGGCCAAGGTTCACGCTGAGGACATTGACCCAATTTCTGCAGAGAGGGTGATGAGCTCTGTACAGCCGTTGCTCAACGGCGAAGACACAGCACATACGCTACTGGCCTGCCAAACACTAGTGGAGTATGATCTGAAGCGGGCTGAGGCGCCCTCCATCAAGTCCCCCGTGAGTCCAGAACACTATACCATGAAGTTTCGTCAAATCTCTAAACTGAGCGGATTGGATCATGCGCGCCTTGCTACGCTAGCCGATACGGTAGAGCTCTGGACAGCGCTGGTGAGACTCAGGGAGGTTGAGGAGCATCAGAGCTATCACCTCGCGGCATCGGCTCTACACTGGATGAGCTGCTCCTCGAAGAGCAGCAACGAGGCGCATGCTCGTAATCGATTTATGGATCTGTTTGTGGCTACATACGCTATGATGCCTCGGCCTGGCCGGTACCGCATTGTACATGACTTATTGAGTGTAATGCTGCGTTGTCCTGAACTAATGCGTGATCTGGTTCACACTGTATTGCGTCTTGTAGCCATCACCGGCAGTGTGTCATTAACAACGTGGTCCGAGGCGGTGTCGCTTCGCAAGCGACAGCTAGTTGAGTCCGACGCGAGGTCGAGGCACACTGAAGCAGTAGCACTGTGCCAAATGATCAGCCGCCGCGTTATTGAGTTTGGATATATGAGCAGTAAGGGTGCTAAGGAACGCGATGTCGTTCAAAGTTTTGTGACTGAGTGCGCGTCTTCGCTAATGGACGCTCAGGTACCTTCGGCTGAGCTGCTGGTTTCGGGCTTTATTTCCACTCTGTTTAATGTCGGCAAAAGCCACCGTGACCGTAAGTATTGTCTCTTTTCGTTCAACGTTCTGCGTATCTTTCACGACATGATTGCCTTGCTCGTGTATGACACTGATGAACATCAGCACGAGGCAGTAGACCTTGTTGCCATGGTTGCTGCCGTTGAGCCAATGGAGCAAGCGCTGTACATGGCGTCGCGCCAGTGCACGCTTCCAGACCAACCCTTTTACGATCTTCACTTGGCTCTTGAGAATAAGACGCAAACGAAGGAAAAGGGAGGCTACATCACAAATACGATGTGGATTGCTTTTCTCGGCCAGTGGCCGATATCCGGCTACTACCAGCATATTTGCCATCAAATCTGCGCTCTTGCCGATCGTGAGGATCTTCCCGATAACATTCAAATCGAACTATTCAAAATATTAGAAGGTGTTGTTGGCAGAAACCCCTCCATTGTCAATCATCGTTGGTTAGATCGTTTGTCGTACGCATCGGCATCTGTATGTGAGACGCTGGTACCCGTTATAGCAGCCCTGTTTCAAGACAACGCGCAGCAGAGGCCTTATGCGATTTTGCACAAGGTCGGAACGCGCCTCGCTGTTCCAGGCGTCAAACAGTTTAAGAGACGGGTCATTAATTTATTGTACACGGTGGCCAGCCTGGACGACGAAGGCTACGAGACCGCGTGGCTATACTTACTGATCGCTGCGGCAGACCCCGATGCCATTGTAAGTACTGCTGCTAGTGATAAGGCAGCCGCAATTTTTTTCCAAGCTATAGAGTCCGACCCAGTTGATTCACGGCTATCAAAGGCTTTACAGGTGGCACGCTCCGAGGCGGGCGAGAACTCGTATCTGGTTCAAGAAGGCCTACGCAAGTTCATGAACAGACTAAGCGTGTCTGCCAAGGGCCCCCAGGTGCGGGAGTTTGTATCCAATTTGTTGGAAGATGGCGATTTCGAGCTAGCGGCCTCACTTGTTGAAGCCGATGGGACGTTCATGCCGGTTCCCAAAGTAATGGCAGTTTTCAACGAAGTGAAGCACATGTCCATCAACCAGCGGGTTAGTCTGCAAATACTGGACTCGGCCCTAAGTGCCCGACCGCGGATTATTCTGCTGCCTGCAGCTGCCTCTCAAATGTTCAGCGCCTTGATCGCTAGGCTGAAGACTGCTACTGAGCGAGAGATAGGGCACATTGGTCGCATTCTCGACGAGCTGGTTTCACTTGGAGGACGTCAGGTGCAAGAAGAGCGGCGTAGACGTCTTCATACGCTGATCAGCGTGTCCTTCACGAAGCTACGTGAAGCAGGAGATCTGCGGAGCGCTCAATCCAAAGACTTGGTCATTTTGAAGCAGCTGATCATGATTGTTGGATGTGTGCGATTCTGGGGCCATGAGCAAGGGCTGGAGATGATAGGTCAAATTGTAGAGATGTTGGTGAAGCTTGGGCGCCGTGCGGAGGCTGGTGGCCAGTTGAGCCAGCTCATTGTGCGTTCAGTGTTTAGCATTGCAGCGGAGTATCGTGTGCTTTTCCGAAACCCCGAGCTGGATGCTTACCTTTCATCGCTGCAGCGAGGCAGCCCCGAATTTGACTGCTTCATGCAGCAGCTTTTTCAGTACGACTGGCATGACCCCGACTCTGGCGCCGGAGCGGTGGAGGGCGACGGAGCCGAGCAGCTGAAGTCTGCCATTATGGGAACCAATCGGCAAGAAGGTGCTCTGGCAACGTCCAGTATGCTCCAGAAGTATCTGACGCACATTCTTGATCAGGCAGGGCACCAGCAGAACATAGTTGCGTTGCGGATTATCACCAAAGCGTTAGACAATTTTCTGATTGTGGTTGATCGATGTTTGCCGATGATTGTGTCTCTATGCTTTTCGGGTAAGCTTGGGGTTGCCCAAGCGGCCCTGGCCGGGTACGCCAAGGTGTGCAGCCGCTGGCCATCCTCAGTTTTGACGAAAATTGTTCCTGGGCTGAAGCAGTGCTCTAAGATGGAAGATCGAAGGGTAGCTCCGTTTGCCAGGGTGTGGCAGTTAGCGAGGGCGAGTCAAGCGACTCGAGGCATTAAGGCGCTTGTAGACATGACGGTGACGTCGCTGAGCCACGACTGCACGGACGCATACCTGAAGCTGGTTATTACTGGGTTAATGCAAACAGCGCTGGACCCCAAGGATGCGAGGCAGTTGAAAACGGGGCTCATGGAGATGGTGACGAGCTTCAGTCCGCGAAACAAGGCGCACGACGCGGCAAGTATTGCGAGAATGGTCGCTGTGTACGTGTTTGAGGCATGGCTAACTCGTCGATACGGACTAATGAGCTCGAGGGCAGCTAAGGACCAGGCTGAGAACGAGGTACTGGAGTATATGGATTTGGATGCGATTTTGATGCGGCTTCATGCCGACCGCTGGCTGGCCAAGCAGACGTTTGAGAAGCTGCTTGACGAGCGCCACGTCTATGGGTCCAAGGAGATGGATGAACTTATTTATGGTCGGCAGCGCAAGGAGCTACGACGCGACTCAGAGAGCGGTAGCCCACAGTGGAAGCGGCAGCGCGTAGAAACTGAATAGACACTTAGAATTAAATGATATGGTAGACTGCTAATACAGTCGCATAGTAGTAAGAACTGCACTCCACCTGTGTGTTGTGTGGGTAGTAGGCGGAGCATATCGTCATGAGTGTTCTCATCATGAGTGTTCTCATCATGAGTGTTCTCATCATGAGTGTTCTCATCATGAGTGTAATCTATGCACTCTACCCGGAGCATATAACGAGCCGCACATTATTTGATGTTACATAACTGTCATGAACGGATGGGCCAACCTGCACGCCATCCTGCACCCACTGGTCGGGAGGTGGCCACCGACCCGGCCTGCATGACTCCTCACGCGGTCCCACAACGCTGCCCCTCATCCCACACCACCCCTGGCCCTTGACCCCCGAACCCTTGGCCCCGAACCGAGCGGTTGGTGACCGTTATAAACAGAGGCAGGTGGAGTTGTGAACAGAATTGTGGACGGAAATGTCGAGCGAACTTTTTAGCTTGGCGGGGAAAATCGGACTCGTCACCGGCGGGTCGCGCGGGCTCGGGCTCTACATGGCCGAGGCGCTTCTTCTCGGCGGCGCCGCGAAGGTGTACATCAGCTCGCGCAAGGCCGACGCGTGCGAGAAGGCCGCGGCGCACCTGAACAAGTACGCAAAGGAGAACGGCGTTGGCGGCACGGCGGTGCCGATTGCGGCCGACGTGAGCACGGACGAGGGCGTGAACTACCTGCTGGCCGAGTTCGAGAAGCGGGAGAAGAAGCTGCATGTTCTGGCCGCGAACGCCGGCGCGACGTGGGGCCAGGAGTTCGGAAACCACCCGGGGAACGCAATTGACAAGGTGATGGCCCTGAACGTGAAGGGCGTGTTCCTGACGATCCAGGCGTTTGCGCCGCTGCTGGCTGAGGCCGGCACGCAGAAAGACCCCAGCCGCGTGCTTGTCACCGGCTCTGTGGCCGGCCTGCGCTCGGGCATGAGCGGCGGCACGTACGGCTACCTTGCGTCCAAGGCCGCCGTGCACCACCTGGTTAAGACGCTGGCCGTGGAGCTCGGCTCCGACCACGTCAGCGTGAACGCGCTGGCCCCGGGCTTCTTCCCGACAAAGATGTCGAACGGCATTCTCAGTGTCGTGGGCCAGGAGATGACGGACACAAACCCGCTGCGCCGGCTCGGCGAGCCTGATGACATCCGCGCCGTGACCATTTTCCTGGCGTCGCGCGGCAGCGCGTACGTGAACGGGGCCGTGCTGCCCATTGACGGCGGTCAGCACTTGTCTGGTAAGCTTTAAATAGATAGACTTTTACACGGCTCCCCACTTCTTGTTGATTTGTGCGCCGGTAGACCACTTTGGCCACTTTGGCCGCGCTCAAGACCACGCCGCCCTAGCGGCTCGGTCGGTCGCCCTGGCTGATCCGCTCGGTTCCTGGCCCTGGAAAGGCTGGAGAGCCATGTAAGTGGCATCGCTCCCCAGATAGTGCTCCAGTATGAGGGCGGCTAGTTGCTAGCTCTAAAACTCATTCTAGCACGTCTCGCTGAGTCTTCGCAAAATGCGCTGGCGCCCGGCAATCCTGGGGCTCTCTGCAGGTGCCTCGCGACTTGCGCCGCCCTCTCTGACACTCTCAAACTCACGAGATGCATGTAGTGGTACTGCCCGTACCCTTGTTACTAAGTGGTTGGCCAGCGGCCGGCCCTGACCAGTCCCGACTCTTCGTATGGCTCTTTAGACGCGTCAGGCCTAAAAAGAAGTACATAGTCTGGTCTGTTGTGGAGCCATACAATGGAGGGCGAGGAGTCATTGACGGTCCAGCACGAGCACCTGCTCAAGCGCGAGCTGCTGCGCCTAGAGATGAACCAGGAGGCGGATCGCATTGACAACATGATCCACATGGACCTGTTGGGGCCTCCATTCGTGCTCCCCAATGGTGAGTATGCGGACGGCACCGAGTATCCGCTCTTCACGTACATCCTGAAGTACTTTGTTGTAAGCTTTCCGCTGCTCAAGACAGCCAAGGAGGGCTTCTGGAAGGACACGGCCCAGCCGTTCATCCAGGGCCTCGCCAGCAAGGACATCTCGTCCAGCGCCGACCGCGACGAGGCCACAAAGCGTCGCCGCGTCGCCCGTGTTATCAAAAGGCTGCTGCTTCTGTTCTTCGTGGCCGGCATGGCCACAAACCGCCCCAAAAAGCCTGGGAGCATTGCTAACAGCCCCGCCGCATCCACAATTGGCAACCTGTCCCTCAAAGATGACGAGAAAGGCGATCTGTCCGTCGTCGCGCCCAAGGAACCGACGCCGCCCGCGGCACAGCCGTTCGCGGGGCCGTATGCCGCTGTCATCGGCGTGCGGGAGGGCTCGATCTCGACCTTCATCCGCAATAAAACTCAGTCAGAGTATGTTATCGAGTGTTTCCACAATGGCGGGTCTATGCCCGTGTATGTGGCAAGGTCCTGGGCCGATTTCGTCCAACTCAACAAAGAACTGACTCTCCACTTCCCCGGTAAACGGATGCCCCATCTGCCGCGCAAAACTCTGCAGAACACTACGACCGTCGTCAATGGCAAGGAAAAAGTACTGCTGCGCGAGCCCCAGCGCATCACGCTGCGCCAGTATATGAATCGCTTGTGCCAGATTCCGCGCGTCGCTCACAGCGACGTTTTTATAGACTTCCTGTTTAGGAATCAGATCGAGCTCAATAAGAGCGAGCGCGAGGACATTGAGGCGCGCATTGCGCTTGACAAGCAGCGGCAGGAGGACCGCAAGCGCTTCCACGAGTTGACGAAGGAGCGCGAGCAGCGCCTCGACAAGTACATCGGCGAAATCAAAAATGAGATTCTGTTGGAAGATGCACTGCCCAAGCTCTTTCTGGAGATGAAGACTCACCGCAAGGTCGAGGACATGAGTCCGCTTCTCCAGAAATTTGTCGAGTGGTGCCTCGTGAACTTTGCAAGTCTTTTGTACGATCTACTCATCGCGCAGGACAGCAGCCCCGAGTTCTTCTCCCAAGTCAAGCGTTTCCACAACCTCATGCCCTACACTACCATGCGCGGCATCCTGAAGCTGTCTAACCCCGCGCTTGTTCTCAAAAAAATGACCCAATTATTCATGGCCACCCCGTACGGTAGAACGTCTCTCATCCAGCAAATGTTCATCCGCATTCTCAGCGATGACATGCGGTCCCAGGAGGTGCTGATTGACGAATTGGAGCAGCGCATCCCAGATAAGGACCTCATCAAGACGCTGGAAACATATATCGCCGAAGACCACTACTCACGGGTGGCCCTCCAGCAGCGGGCCAGCGATGACAACATCGACATCGTCTTGGAAATAGTGCGCACATACGGCAAGTCTGCAGCTCGTACAAAGGAGGTCGCGGCTTGGCACTCCAGATGGCAGGAGGCAGTCGCCAACGAACAGCTCACTGAGGACGAGGATCCAACTGTAGAAAAATATTCCCAGCTCAAGGACTTGCTGAAATTGAAGGTCCGTGCTCGAGACAAGCAAGTCATGCAGGAGTTCTGGAGCGACCCGCTTACTATCAAATTCATCCGCGAGCTGGTGAATGTCACTTACGATGTATTCATCGACATCTTCAGGTATGCTCACGTCAGTGAGTCGGTTGGTGATTTGCAGAGGTTCATGGACGACCTCATCGCCTATGTTGAGTATGCGACAACTGAAGTTGTCCTTGATGCATCCCAGATGGTAGATAATCTTCTTACTGTGCTTAAGAAGCACCAGAACTCCATCTTCAAGTTCATAAACCGCGTATACTCGCGGGAGTCCGGCTTTTTCGTTGATATGGTCGAGTGGATGACTCTCTTTGTTGCCTTTGTTAAGCGCGGCAAGGAAGGAAAGAGTAGGCTGGACCTGCTGAGCCTGGTCGGGCGCTCAAAGGCCGTGGATCCTACAAAGGTCCGTGAGGAGCTTGACGCGCTACAGAAGTGGCTCGATAGACGGAGAGAGACGGCAAAGAAGGGCCTCAACCTCCCCAAGGGTGAGGATTTCCCCGTTGCTGGCCACTTCGATGTCACTGACGTCGGACTGTCCTGGGATGACATAGACTATGGCCTGGCCGAGATCGAGCGCGATGACATGGAAGAGTTTGTCGCCGACCCCTGGGCTGATTTCACCAAAGACCAGCTCACCCTGGAACGTCGGCGCCGTACAAAATTGGCCGAACTGGAAGCTCGTAAACAGCAATTGACTCCTCGACCTGAACTGCACGAAACAGCAAAACTACTGCCTGAATTCAAACAGATGCTTATTGACGTGCTTTCTGCGGCTAAGCTGGAGAAATCAAGAATAAAGGATCTCGAGGAGAGCCTGTCCAAAGCATAAGAATATAAACACTTCACTATAAAATATACATCCACCCCTGCTTTTAGGGGTTTAGGTTAGGTTTAGGCACATAGATGTGCGCTTTCTCAAGATGAAAATTACACACATGCACCTCTCCTCTGTGGAGAGACGAAACAAGTCGTTATGTAATTTTTTTCTGGGCCCGGCTGAGGTAGAGAAATATCGTTAGCATTGAATCCATTGAGATACATGGATCGTAAACAAGGCAAGAAGAGAGGGCTCAATCTGCCCGCGGGTCTTGTCAACACAATTGAAGGTGGTTCTTTCAGCAACGATGACTGGCAGAAGGCACATAACATGGCTGGCGGTAAACGCAAGTCCAGGAAGGAGACACGCAGAGAGCTTAGACAAAATAAGCGATTGAAGCGTATGCCAGCGACGAATCGAGAAACCCGCTCGCCAGCAGACCGGTCACACGCACCGCAAAATTCTAACACTAATGCCAAGGGCTTGAAGCCGGCTAAGGCAACAAAGCAAGAACCGCCTTCCAAGAAGAAAAAGGATGCATCAGATAAAGTTGTAAAGCCTCCAGTGAGTGCTCACGAGCTCGAGATGCGTAAGAAGGACGAGGAAGATGCGAAGTACTACGCCAAGAAACTGGGGCTCAAGTCTATGAAATTGAAGGGCGGCGACGACGGCATGGACGACTTTCTTGGCGACCTGGATGTTGAGAGCTTCTCTGCTAGCCATGACGAAGACTCTCAGGCTGGAATCGAGTCTGGGTCTGAGTCTGGTAGTGATTCGGACTCGGACTCTGACTCTGGCTCAAGCAACGGTGAAATGACGGCCGCAGAAACCATGGCGAAATTGGCCGCCTTGAAGGCTAAGAAAAATGAGAACACTGAAGGCTCAAAGAAAGATCCCGGCCTGCGAATTGTGAAGGAGGACGAGCTTGGAGTTTCCGATGACTCGTTCGACGACGAGGAGGGCTTTGGATCGGATTCAAGCGCTGGAGACATGACGGCAGAAGAGACAATGGCAAAGCTAGCAGCAGTAAAGGCCGCTAAGTCTGGGGCAAGTTCTGAGCAGCAGAAGCGTAGCGTCCACTTTGAGGAAGACGATTCTGTGGGATCAAGTGATTTCGACAGTCAAGAAGATAACACTGACGGCAGCGACGGTGAGAGTATGACGGCAGAAGAAACTATGGCGAAGCTTGCAGCACTCAAAGGTAAAAAGATAGAGAATGCTCAGCCTGGGCTTGACGACGATTCCTTGAGTGAGAGCGATCTCGATGAGGAGTCGGACGACGAGGATGATACTGAGATGACGGCAGACGAAACAATGAAGAAACTAGCAGCCCTCAAAAACAAAAAGATTTCCAATGCCTCTGAAGGTGAGCAGGAAAGTGATTTTGACTCGGACTCGGACTCAGATTCGGACTCGGATGAAAATCCATATTTACCTCCGTCGCGACGGATGCAGGAAGATCCGACACGGGGGAAGCACGATACGGCGCAATCTGCTACGCACACCGAAAGTGAGGCTGTGGTAAAGATGAGGCGTGTGTTCAAGAGCGCACTGAATCGTCTTACTGAGACGACATTTAATCCCGTTGTGAACGAGATTGAACTGGCGTTCTCTCGCAACTCTCGTGCGGAGGCGAGCGGAGTGCTAACACAGCAAATACTGGAAATTGTTAGTGGCTCTCAACCACTACAACATGGCCTTTTTGTCGTTTATGGTGGGGTGGTTGCTGCACTGTATCGCTCAGTGGGCACCAGCTTTGCTGCTTTGTTCATACAAAAGCTGGTTGAAGACATCATGAAGGGGTCGGAATCAGCTAACAATTATTTGATGCTTCTTGTTGAGTGCTACGCTTTGCATGTAGTATCTAGCCGACTGCTCTATGATATCGTGAAGGGGCTGCTACAAAAAGTCACTAGCGCGCAGCAAGAGAGCACTGTGGAACAAATTCTCGTAATTGTGCGTAGTGGCGGCTCTTTGCTGCGCGCGGATGATCCGCTGGCTTTGAAGGAGGTCATTATCATCTTGCAACAGCGCGTGGCTGCTATAGGAGGTAATGAGGCACTGCCCCCCAGGATGCGATTCCTCGTCGACACCATTGTCGCACTTAAGAACAATCGTCAAAAGCCGGTTAGTGAACTGGTTATGGCACTTAGGCAGCGTATCCGCAAGACACTGCAGAGCAGTTCAGGCGGTAGAGCCATAGAGGCGCTGCAGGTGGGACTGAGCGATATTCAGAACTCGGAGTCGAAGGGTAAATGGTGGCTTGTTGGTGCGTCCTGGAAAGGCAATGAATCACGCAACGGTAATGGAGGAGAGGTTGACCCTCTCTCGCATATTGTTGAGGACGACTCGCTGGGCGGAGCCGCTCCTGATTGGCTTGAGCTTGCCAAGAAGCAAAGGTTGAACACGGACGTGCGCAGGGCCGTTTTCGTTGCTCTCATGGGCGCAGAAGACTATCTCGACGCGTGCCTGCGCATTGACAAGCTGGGACTGAAGAATAAGCAAGAACGGGATATTCCTCATGTTATTCTACATTGTCTGAGCCAAGAATCTGTCTACAACCCTTATTACGCACTGGTTGCCGCAAAACAGTGCACTAGGCATTCTACGAAAAAGACGTTTCAATTTAGATTGTTTGATTGGATCGACTCGGAGTCCGTAGGCAACACGCAGGTCGCGATGCACTATGGCCGATTCTATGCGTCGCTGGTTGTGCAGAAGGTTTTGGGGCTGGAGATTTTGAAAGCCGTGGACTTCTTGGGCCTGTCGGGTGACGCGCGGGTCTTTGTGGAGATCTTTTTCGTTACTCTCTATCGCGACTTGGGCAAGCAGGCTGAAAAAGATGCGAAGCGACATTTTCAGCAGGGGATTGCGCATGTCGACGGCAAGGTCGACCGCGACGGCCGCGAGCTCACCCTCCTGCTGTCGAAATGTAAAGAGGAAAAGGTCCTGCGCGGCATTCAATTGGTGACTCGTATGATCATATCATCGGAAGCGATAAGGAATGAGCGGGAACGCGAGCGGGTCCTGTGGTGTGCAGAACTAGCCTCGGATATGGTTGACGAGCTTGTCAAACGGGGCGGCGTCGAGAACGCTCTATAAAAAATAGGGATCCGAGCATTCCAATCATCCATGTGTAGTATAAAATTAGGCTATATTTTGGTATCAGACCTCTTTTTGGCCAGATCCTCGCGGCGCAGGTCGGTGCTGCTCAGCTTGGCGCCGTCCTGCCCGCCTGGGACCAAGCCTACCTCGATGATGTCGAGCGGGTGCCAATGGAGCTTAGAGCGCTCTTCATTAACCAGTTTACCGCCGCTACTTGTCTCTTTGCTCACTACTAGGGCGTCGATGCCCTCCATTTCTATTGTTGGGCCAAACATGTTTAGCATTTGTGCCGGCTGCACGCTGAGATCGGGTCTCAAGTATTTGATAAAGTCCACTGCAGCCTTGGTTCTATCAGCATAGCTGTCTAGAGCCTCTGCGTACTTCTTTTTGGCCAGCAACTCGGTGCCCGTGACGCCCAGAACCACTGTTTTAGCCGCCGTGTACGCAGCGAGCGTCATCATCAGCCGGTGGCCCCAATGGATATGGTCCCACGTTCCCCCCACGGCAACAACATTGTACTTGCCCACGAACGTACTTTCTGAGGTCGCCGGTGCGGCCTGGGACACAGAAGTGAGTCCGCCACCTGTGCTTGCGTCGGTGTCAAACGTGGCCTCCCACTCCTTTTCATGCGGAGTTGGCGCAAACATGACAGTGTAGTCCAGCTCCTGGGGCCGAGGGGGCGCGTACGCGTAGAGCCGGCGCACAATTTCGTCGGCCTCTGGCACGGAGGAGGGCAGGTGCACAACAACAACGTCGAGCTTTCCACCGCTGACAATTTGTGCCTTGGCATGCTGGAGCGCATCCTCACTGAACGCGTGCGGGTTCACATAAACAGCTGCGTGCCTGACCGACATTGGCGCGCTCACCCGCGGTTGATACTGCCTCGGTGGTCAACGGGGTGGGCAGTAAACCTGGCCCTACTTCGCAGAACAGGTTTGGCGGGCAGTGTGTGTGGAGCACCCAGCGCCCGCGAGCCAAAGCTCAAATTGGTAGCGCGGAGGCTGCGGGAGTATGACACTGCTGGACGAGCTTTGTGGCCTAAAAGCCCTGCGCATACGGCCAGAGGATAGCGTTGAGAAGGCGGCTTTTCAAGTGGCCAGCACCAAGGACCGCGCGGCGCACGTAGAAGCAGTAGCAATTGGCGTGCGGTGGGCGCGCCAGCCGGGGAATACGTCGGCTGCCCAGTATCTGGCTTGGCTGCTTGTTTACGGCGCCGTGCATCCTCTGCAAGTCTTGCAAGCAATAGTGTATACCGGGGACGCGAGCATAGTGAAGATATGCGGCACTAGTCACTTCCAGACCGACAGCGTACAGCATCTGAAACTGCCAGAGACCGTTGGTGCAACCCCCAGCTACACAGTGCAGTCGCCAGGGCCTTCGCCGGGGCGTTCGTCGGTGATGGTAGATTTTTTGGCGGTCGAGACGGCTTCAGAGCCCGAGAAGAAGCAAGACGGCTCTGTGGCAGCAAAAAAAGGCGAGCAAGCGTGGTCCCAGGAACTGGCCAAGAAGTCCGAAGAGAGGAAGCTGGACGAGTTTCGACGCCGCGTGCGGGCCATCATCATGGGCTCAATGTCGGCTGAGGAGGTTGCCCATAAACTGCTGAGCATCACGCCTAAACGGCTCGGCGTCGAGGTAGTGGACGTGCTTGTGCATGCATGTGCTGAGGAGAAGGCGTACAATCGCTTGTATGCGATGGTTGCGTACAGGCTGTGCCGCCAAGCAGCGCACTGGGCGGATGCGCTAGAGAAGGCGTTTGCGGACGTTTTCGCGAAGGCGGCAGAGGATCTGGACGTGAACCAGCTTAACATTGTTGGAGCGTTGTTCGGCCAGCTGTTACAGCTGGGTGCCGTCGACTGGGTGCGCATCTTCTCGTCGGTGAGCCTTGATCCGGAGCTGAGCACGCCGTCCAACCGCATACTGCTGCAGGCGCTAATGCGCGAGCTTGGCCAAGAAATGGGGCGCGCTCGCGTGGAGGAGCGGCTTACCGAGCCGAAGACAATGACGGGCATTTCTTCTGCCGTGTTCACGGGCGACTTCGCAGCGCAGTTCTGGCACGTCACTGGGTTCGAGACGCTGGCGAGGCATGTGCAGGTGTATGACGACGAGGATGACGACGTGGATGACGGCAGTGGCAGCGACTCGAGCTCTGGGCCGGCTTAATTTATTGTTACTACTAGAACAGCTGTGTTTACTTTCATAAAACCACCGACCCCGGCTAAATCATGGCTGCAGGGTTCGCGCGCACCCAAGCGCGCACGCAGGGCGCACATGAGCAGTGTCTCCCACTGCCATGCACTATTGAGGGACCTGCGCGCTCGGAGCGGGACCCACGTGACCTCCGTTACCCAACCAGAGGGGCGTCAACCCACCCCCGACCCACCCGAAGCTTCGGAGAAGAAGAGAACCACCCACCTAGAGCAAAACTTAGATAGATGCTTCGGCTACAGAGCAGGCAGGTTTTTGCGCGGGCGTCTAGCCTTGCGTCGCTGCGCACATATGCGACGCAGAAGGAGCTGGATCTTGTCGTTATTGGCGCTGGTCCCGGCGGGTACGTTGCGGCCATCAAGGCTGCGCAGCTGGGGCTGAAGACGGCGTGCGTCGACAAGCGCGGCCCGCCCGGTGGGACGTGTCTGAACGTCGGGTGCATCCCGTCCAAGGCGCTGCTCAACAACTCGCACATCTACCACACGATCCAGGAGGACACGAAGAGCCGCGGCATCGACGTGCAGGGCGCCTCGATCAACTTCCCGCAGTTCATGAAGTCGAAGGAGACGGCGGTCAATGGGCTGACCGGCGGCGTGCGCATGCTGTTCAAGAAGAACAAGGTCGACTACTACGAGGGCGTGGGCTCGTTTGTGAACGAGGACACCGTCAAGGTTGTGCCGAACGGCGGCGGCGAGGAGGTCGAGCTGAAGGCCAAGGACATCATCATTGCCACGGGCTCGGAGCCGAGCCCGTTCCCGGGCATCAACATCGACGAGGAGCGCATTGTCACCAGCACCGGCGCGCTGGACCTGAAGGAGGTGCCGAAGTCGCTGACAATCATTGGTGCCGGCATCATTGGCCTCGAGATGGGCTCTGTGTGGAGCCGCCTCGGCACGAAGGTCACGGTTGTTGAGTACGCGAACTCGATTGGCGGCGCCGGCATGGACACCGAGCTGTCGAAGACGGCGCTCAAGATCCTGAAGAAGCAGGGCCTCGACTTCAAGCTCGGCTCGAAGGTGAAGGGCGCCGAGCGCAAGGGCGACACCGTCACCACGATCTTCGAGGACGAGAAGGGCCAGGAGCAGACCATCGACTCGGACATCCTGCTTGTCGCCGTGGGCCGCCGTCCCTACACGGAGGGCCTCGGCCTCGAGAAGGTCGGCATCGACGTTGACACGAAGGGCCGCGTCATCATGGACCAGGAGTACCGCACGAGCAAGCCGCACATCCGCGTCATCGGCGACGTCACGTTCGGCGCCATGCTGGCCCACAAGGCCGAGGACGAGGCGATTGCTGCCGCCGAGTACATCAAGAACGGCTACGGCCACGTCAACTACAACGTGATCCCCTCGGTCATGTACACGCACCCGGAGTTCGCCTGGGTCGGCCAGACCGAGCAGGAGCTCAAGGACCAGGGCGTCAAGTACAACGTCGGCAAGTTCTCGTTCGCCGCGAACTCGCGCGCCAAGACTAACTTCGACACCGAGGGCTTCGTCAAGGTCCTCAGCGACAAGGAGACCGACCGCATTCTTGGCGTCCACATTGCTGGCCCCAACGCCGGCGAGATGGTCGGCGAGGCCGCTCTCGCCCTCGAGTACGGCGCCAGCGCCGAGGACGTCGCCCGGACGTGCCACGCCCACCCGACCCTCAGCGAGGCTCTGAAGGAGGCTGCCATGGCTGCCTACGGCAAGCCCATTAACAGCTAGAGAGACACATACAACAAAACTATAAATATCTGTCTATTTAGTAGATCCGCGATTTACCCTCAAACAGAATAGCAGTGGAAAAAAGGTTTAAAAGAAGGGGGAAGCGTCTCGAAGCGGGTGCCAAGCTTCAAAGGATTGCGGCTCTCGCAGCCACGGCGAGGGCCGCTCCGGCTGCGGCGAGCCCGATTTTGGCCGACGCTGCTGCGTTCGACAGCATCGGAATCAACTGCGTGTTGTTGCCAAGGAAGGGGCCCACCACCGCCGGCGCCTTCGGCGACGACAAATAAGTGGCCCCTGTGCTGTCGTTCCGAGCCACTGGCACAATCGTCGCATTCGTGTGGTTCAACGCACTGGCACCTGGCGGCGCGAGCTGGGGCTGGTTTCCCTCAATGCTGGAGTACAGCGGCAGTGCGGTCGTCGCTGGCCCGAGGACTAGCGGTGCAATGTCCCCAGCCGGCTGGTTCGGCGCTGTTGATCGAGGCTGAGCAACATGAACCACCGTGCGGCGCTGGCATGCGGGCACCTTGGGGAACGCCGTGGCCTGGACACCGAACGCCTGGTCCACCGAGTTAAACGCCTTCTCGATTTCACTCACGAGCGGTGCTACTGACTCCAGCTTTGAGCAATCGGCGCCCAGAACCGTGATGAGCGAGCTGATGATGTCGATCGTTGGCGTCTCGATGTTGCGGATGTCGTTGCCCACAATCTGCCGCAGCCCCAGCCGAGTGAAGTCGCCCTCCTTGTTCTGGATGGACTGGAGCACACCGACAATGGATGTCACTAGCGTCTTGAGCTGGTTGGGGTCGACGTCGGCAGGATCCACCGACCGAGACAAGGACCTCAAGTTGTTCACGTTGGCCACGAGCGGCTGGACATCGCCCTGAATGCCCAGGGCCCCGGCCAGCCCGCGCTCCGCTGACCAGCTGTCCACTCTGCTCTTGAGGGTATTCAGCTCAGCAGTGACAGTGGTCACCAGGTTTCCAAACTCGCTTGCAGCGAGAACGCGGCATATCGTGCATGCAATGGTCACAAGCTGGAACAAAGACATGACGGAAGCAGCTCAACTACGACCTGCCGAATGCGGTTTCGATTCCCTATTTATAGTGCGCACTGCAGCACAAGTGACTGCATCTGTGCATACTATGCCGGAACCGTGCAAGGCATAGGGTGCAGCTCTCTCGCTGATCGCATCTCTTGAAAACACTCAGGCGCGCGCGCATTCATGCACACATGCACGCACACATGCACACCCAGACGGGCACGAAGCTAGAACCAAAAGATGGAGCCTATGGTTTTACTACGGCTCATTATAAGGGTGGGGTCTATGTTCTTTTTATGGGTCAAGTCGGCGTGCCTTCGCGGCTCGACTTTTCTTTTCGTAGGGAGGGGCTAGGCCTAGGCACGGCACTCGCTTTGCACCGGCCTTTAGCCGGGTGCATCTTGTCCCGCCCCGGCGTCAGGGCGATCTGCGGGTGCTGATCTCATGCCGATCTGTACAGCACACGGTGCGGCCAGATGCAACCTGCATCCAGCCGCAAACCTAAACTCGCAGCAGCTTCCAGAGCCCCTGCGCGTCGGTGGTGTCCTTGTATATGGCGGTAACAAGGACGCGGGTCTCTGCAGCGTGGCCGAGCAGGGCGAACGGGCGCGAGTCGGGGGCATATAGCTGCTGCCAGTTGCGGAGGACGCCGAACGTCTCCTCGCGCCAGGCCAGGAACGAGTCGTAGGCGATGATGGTGGAGTCGGCCTGTCCGTCGGGCCACTGGCCCCAGGTGACGACGTTGCGGTCGGAACGGGAGCAGTTCGAGTCGACGTCGCCTGTTTCGGAGGCGGCATAGAAGACGACCTTTTGGGAGTCGGCGAGGGACTTGCGCAGGCGGAGCCAATCGGCGCTGTCGACGAGAAACTCGACGAACGCATGCTGGAAGATGGCGCCCTTGGGCGGGCCCCATCCGAGGATTCTGTCGGTGGAGGGCTGCGCGTGGGCGGCGGGCTGGGAGCCGAGGGTCCACTTGCCGGCGACGTTGAGGTCGATGAGCTCCTCCTGTATGAGGGCGGTTTCGGCACTGAGGGCCTCGTCGCTGAACGGGATTACAGGCAGCTCGTTGGTGATGTGGCGGATTATGAGCTTGGCGATGTCGTCGCTCGACTCGAGGTCGCCCCAGGCCGGGTTTGGCCTGTTGCCGAGGGCGCCGTGGACGGTGGGCCCGTAGCCGTCGATCTCGCCGAACGCGGCACTGGACGGGTCTGTGTAGCGGCCGTTCGTGAACTCGTCCCAGTCGGGGGACTGCGGGCTCTGGGGCTCGCTGGGGGCGGTGCTGGCGAGGTCCGTCTCGCGCAGGATCTCGGTGAGGCTCTTCTCGAGGTTCAGCGTGAAGAAGTGGAAGCGCTTGACGCCGGCGGCCTCGAGGGCCTTGATGAGCTTGGCCAGCATCTTGACGCCGTAGGCCTTCACCTTCTCGTCGTCAAGCGTGGCGATCTTCTTCAGGTCCTGGAGGACCCACGGCGGGATGGAGGCGTGGCTGAGCTCTGCGCTGCGCACGAACGTGCGGTAGCTGACGAGGGGCATAATCCCGGGGAACAGGCGCTCGTCGGCGATCTTGGGGCCGAGGCGCGGGTGGGCGCGGACGCGGGCGGCGTAGCTGAGGTACTTTGCCGGGTCGTAGAAGAGCTGGGTCATGATGAATTCGGCGCCGGCGTCGATCTTGTCGGCCAGGTACTCGAGGTCGCGCGACACGTCCGGGATGAGGGTCGGGCTGTCGGTGAAGCCCTCGGGGTAGCCCGCGACGCCGATGCAGAAGCGGTCGGCGTAGTGGGTCTTGATGTAGCGGACGAGGTCGGAGGCCCACGCGAACTCGGAGGCCGCGTGCTCGGCGTAGTAGTCGGTGCGGGGCCGGTCGCCGCGCAGGGCAAGCAGGTTGTCGATGCCCGAGCCGGGCTCGGCGATGCGGGCCAGCGTGCGGTCGAGCACGGCGCGCGACATGTTTGTGCAGGTGAGGTGGAGCACAATGGGCACGTCCGGGCCGAGCGCGGCGTGCAGGTGCTGCGCGAGCTCGACGCTGCGGTCGGCAGACGTGCCGCCGGCGCCCCAGGTGATACTCACGAAGCGCGCGCCCTGCGCGACCAGTCGCTGCGCACGGTCGATGAGGTTGCGCATGCCGACATCTGTGCGCGGCGGGAAGAACTCGCAGCTGAACGAGCGCTGCTCGGGATCGAGGTCGGAGATCCTCATCTGTGGGGGGCCCGCTTAAGTCTCCCGGCGTGCAGCGGCGTGAAGGTGGACCACCTTAGCTAAGAGGCGCGCGGAAGGCTGGCGCACGGGGGGGGGAGGGGCCGCTATGGATGTGCGGCCAAGCGGCGCGGCCAGGTCCACGCGGGGCTTCTATTTGGCGGTGGGCAAAAGCGCCGGCGAACCTGTTGCCGTCTGCGGTGCCGGCGCGCTGCGCGCCGCAAGCGCCTTTCCCGCCTCTCCGATTTGTAAACCTTTTGGCCTGGCAAAAAAAACGCTTGCAAAATATGCAAAAGCGCGAAGTCAAAACGATGCCCGCACCTACACTAAATTAACACTACTGATCTACTAGCTCTTATTTATATGGCGGGCCTAGCCGCCTGGATCATTTATAGCCTGGAGCAGCGGTGCCCCAGGGGGCCAGTGGCCGCGGTGGGCTGCAGGCTCTCCTCCGCTGAGTGGGACCTAACCCAGCCTGAGCGGTGATCAACAAAGCAGACGCACCGCCGTCTCACACATTCCATACCGACAGCGCGTCACGGCCCGAATGAAACGCAGCAGCTGGCACTCGGGCGCGCGGGTCTCGCTGACGCGCAACGCGTCGCGGCTGTCGCGGCAGGTGCGCGCACACAAGCTGCTGGTGCTGCTGGTGGCCGGCGCCCTCTTCACGGTGCTGACGCTGTTCACGTCGGTGCCGGTGCTGCCGCACCTGAACTTCGGGAGCCCGAAGTACGTGATTGTGCTGGGCGCGAACCAGGGCGGCGGCGTGCTGCAGTGGAAGGGCGCGAAGAACTGGGACCTGGAGAAGGTGTCCATAGCCAACAAAAAGGACTACGTGACGCGGCACGGGTACCACCTGGCGATCAAGGACATGACGATGAAGCGGCGGTACACGCACGAGTGGCGCGAGAGCTGGCAGAAGATCGACCTCATCCGCGAGGCGATGCGCCAGTTCCCGCGCGCCGAGTGGTTCTGGTGGCTCGACCTGAACACATACATCATGGAGCCGCAGAAGCGGCTCGAGTCGCACATCTTCTCGCATCTCGACGAGTTCGAGCGCAACTGCTCCTCGTACAACCCGGCAAACTTCGACCTCGACCTCCCGTACGTCGACTACTCGCAGCCCATCAACATGATTCTCACCCAGGACTGCGCCGGCTTCTCGATGGGAAGCTTCTTCATTCGCCGGTCCGAATGGAGCGACCTCCTCCTCGACATCATGTGGGACCCCACCTTCTACGAGCAGAAGCACATGGAGTGGATCCACGCCGAGCAGTCCGCGCTCGAGTACATGTACCGCACCCAGGCCTGGGTCCGCTCCAGCGTCGCGTTTGCCGACCAGCGCCTGTTCAACTCGTATCCGCAGGGCGCCTGCGGTGACGCCGCCGGAAACAAGCAGATCTTCTACCAGCGCCGCGACCGCGACTTCACCGTGAACCTCGCCGGCTGCGAGTGGGGGCGCGACTGCTGGGCCGAGATCATGGAGTGCAAGCAGGTCTCGAGCGACCTGCACCGCAAAAAGTTTCTGCTATTTTGAGCGCGCCGCCTCCGCGTGCGCGTAATCCGTCTTCCATTCTCTTTGCGCCAGCATTGCCGGCGGCTGCGGCACCGGCCGACGCCTAAACGGCCAAGCGGCCAACGCCTAAACGGCCAAACGGCCATCCCCCATACATATTATAATTGAACTAGGCTACCACGGGGGTTCAGTCCCCGCAGGCTAATAGAATAGAGAGTATTTTTACGTCTACAGCTGCGCGTAGCCGCGCGACTCGCGCACCTGCGCCTTGCTGTCCTCGTTCAGCTCCGTGCGCACGGCCGAGAAGATCCACCCGTTCAGAATCGTCTCGTAGAACAGAAACGCAAACGTTGGGCCTGTCGCCAGCGCCGACCACTTCACAACGTAGCACAGCCCCGTCGCCACAAACAGAAACATCAGCCGCATCGGCAGCACCTGCATGAAGTTGCGCAGCACCTGCTCGCCGGTCAGCCGCATGAGGTCGTCGATCCCCAGCATGATCAGCAGGCACGCAAGCAGGCCCTCGCTGCCGCTGCCGGTCGCCGCCGACACTGTCGACCCCAGCATCACCACAAACTTGTTGGTGTAGATCTTCTCCGGCGCCGTGAGCAGAAAGTACGCAATGGAGAACACCCACGAGATGCGCACGAGGATCAGGTTGCGAGCCGAGAAGAGCGCCATTTTTCGAAGGTTGTGTCGGCAGTGCGGTCGAGGTTTATTCCGGCCAGGTGCTTACGCGCCGCGCGTCTTATTAAACTAATTAAACTGGAGAGAACGAAAAAAAAATTCGGGGAGCAAAACACGCCGCGTGTGTACATAGTTACGGGCCAAGGGCGGGTCCGTCTGTCTGCCTGCCTGCAATTTTGGTGGCACCGGGACCGTCCCCTGGCTGCTCTGCTCCTGCCTCCGCCGGCGCTGTCGCCGCCGGCGGTCGCGTCACGTGATGAGCGAGACGGCGCGGCGCAGGGTGGCATATCACCCTTGCCCGGTGGTGGGACATAAACACTGCTCGGTATGGCAACGGTGTGGTCGCCTGTGGGCGCCCTGGCGCCCGAGGACACAATCAGTCGCGTGGAGTTCGGCCACAACGACCTGCTTGCCGTCGCATCATGGGACGGGTCCGTGCAGGTGGCTGCCGTCACCGACGACTGGAGCATGCGCTGGCACACGTCGCGGCCCCAGTTCGGGCTCAGCTGGAGCGCGTGCGATGCGTGTGTCTACTTTGGCGGCGCTGAGAACCGCGTGAGTGTTGTGGACGCTGCCGTGTGTCAGCGCTTCGACCTCTTCTCAACCGACTCGGTCGTGACGTCCGTGAGCTGTTCGACAGGACCTCTGGTCGTAGGAACCGCACGCACTACTCTTCTGTTCGACGTGAGAGCGAGCGTCGAAACTGGCTCGGCGGGCTCCGGTATTGGCGTCATTGATGTGGCGACAGACACCGGCGGCACGACCCTCGTCGCGGCCGGCCTCGACGGGTGCTGCCGCGTGTACGACACACGCAACCTTGGCCACACGCTTTCGTCCCGCAAGCATTTCAGTGGGGATGCGCGGCTGGTGCGAGTCCAGTTCAGCGACAGCCTGCGTGCATACGCGGTGTCGAACCAGGAGTCGCATGTGGCAGTTGAGTACCTCACGGCAGCGGCTAGCTCGTTTACGTTCAAAACAAACAGGACAGAGTCGGATCTGGGCGTGGCGCGTCGGTTCCCGGTCTACGGGCTTGGCTTCTGCGGTGACGAGCTGGCGACAGCGGGCGGCGATAAGTCCGTGTACCTCTGGGACGTCAAGCAGAAGAGGCTGCGGCGCCAGATAGCGTTTTCCATGCCGTGCATGGCGGTGGCGTACTCGCGGGGCGGCGAGTACTGCGCAGTGGGTCTCAGCAATGATGAGTGGAGGACCACGCCGGCGAAGTTCCGGACGCGTGTGCCGGCGAAGGTGATGCTGGGCAAAACGGGTTGACGGTTTGGCTAGTTTAGCTGGTTCCGCTAGTTACGCGCGCTCTTCTATATATATTCAGGTTAAACTACAAGTACAATCGCAGGCGGCGAATCCACGCCTGCATTATTACCCTATAGGGAGTACGGCTCGGAAAATGCAGCCGAGCAGGTGCATATGGGTGCATAAGCAGGGACGGCAGGGGAGGAGGGGCTTATCAGGAGTAGCACGCCTGTGCGATGAAGTCAATTGCGCGGGGAATCGCACGAACGCCTGGTTTCATCCATTAGAGAGCGACTACGTGCAACTGCTCGCAGCGGGGCCGAGTCCCGTCCCCCGTCCCCCGTCCCCCGCGCGGCGCTGCCGTGCCTTGTCTCCGGCGCTGGGCCCCACTCCGGCGCTGGGCCCGAGTCACCGGGCAGCCCCGGTCGTCCCAACACGTGGCGGCCTAACCCTATTGTGCTCATCTGTCATTGCGCCATTTCAGAGCTTTAATAAGAGGCGATCACACCATTCCACGTTATTTCCTCACACCCTCCCTCTTGTCCCAGCGAAGACCGAACCGGCCACAAAGGAACCTAAGATGACGTCAACATGCGAACCACCTAGCAGTGTAGGCCATGCGCTATACAGCAGGGCGCTGCAGGACCAGATAGAGAGCACGGAATTGTACGACCCGCACGACTCTGCGCACGACTCGCACGACTCGCTGTCGCACTCTGAGGACGACGCGCCGACGGACGACAGCGAGGTGGACGGCGACGTCGTGCCCATGGACAAGTTCGAGGGCCTGATTGCCGACATCAAGCGGATCATGGGCCCGACGTCGGGCCTGGACGCAGCGGACATCGACACGGAGGCGCTGATGCAGCGGATGCGGGCGTACGTGTCGAGCTCGAAGGAGTGGGGCAAGTATGCGTTTGTGGACGCGGCGCACAACTACACGCGCAACGGCGTGGACACAATCAACTCGAAGGCGAACCTGCTGGTGCTTGTGTGGACTCCTGGGAAGGGCTCGGCCGTGCACGACCATGCGAACGCGCACTGCATAGTGAAGGTGCTGCAGGGCTCGCTGCGGGAGACGCTGTACGACGCGCCGGAGCAGGCCGCGCCGCACCAGCTACGGGTGACGCGGGTGAGCGACTACGGCGTGGACGAGGTGTCGTACATGAGCGACACGCTGGGGCTGCACCGCATGGAGAACCTGGGCAGCGTGCCGGCGGTGTCGCTGCACCTGTACACGCCGCCGTACGCGGCGAAGTTTGGGTGCCATGTGTTTGACGAGGCGAGCGGTGCCAGCACGCGCGTGTCGATGTCGACCCTGTACTCGGACAAGGGCGTGAAGACGGCTGGCAGCGCGAGCACCTGCTGAGACACTCTTTTTGCATGAGGATGGATCCTTGGTTAGTTAGTTTTTTTTAAGTTATTATTTATGATACCACGAATATTGAATGTGATACCACGAATTCGACACTGCCAAGTTTGCGATGAGTTGGCACTTGAAGCTTTGCACGCGCCGCAGTTTATACGCACCGCAATGCCCGGCGCTACTCGGAGGAACCACTGAGGTGCCGCCGGGTGACTGCACCGAGTGACTGCACCGAGTGACTACAACGAGAGACTGCGCCGCGAGAAACCGCCGAGCGAGACCGCCCAGAACCGCGAACACCCAGCGGGCGCGGCGAGGGCGCGCGCAGGAGGGTGCCCTTGCCCTACAGGGACCACGCGACATCGGCCCCTTGGCGGCTTAAATACACGTAGCTGGTTTTCACCGATCGCGCCTACAACCTCCACGATGCCCTTGTCCGACTTTGGTCCCCGCGAGTTCCCCGACACGCTTGTGCTGTTCGACGTTGACGGCACGCTGACGCCGGCGCGCCAGACGGTGACGCCCGAGATGGCGCAGGCGCTGCAGGCGCTGCGCAAGAAGGCCGTCATTGGCTTTGTCGGCGGCAGCGACTTCGCGAAGCAGGAGGAGCAGCTCGGCAGCAACGTGCTGCAGGACTTCGACTACTGCTTCAGCGAGAACGGCCTGACGGCGTACCGCCTGGGCCAGCCCATCGAGACGGAGTCGTTCATCACGTTTCTGGGCGAGGAGCGCTACAACAAGCTCGTGAAGTTTGCGCTGCGGTACCTGGCCGACCTGGACCTGCCCAAGCGCCGCGGCACGTTCATCGAGTTCCGCAAGGGCCTCGTCAACATCTCGCCCGTGGGCCGCAACGCGTCCACGGAGGAGCGCAACGAGTACGAGAAGTTCGACCTCGAGCACAAGGTCCGCGAGCAGTTTGTCGAGGCGCTGAAGAAGGAGTTCCCCGACGCGAAGCTCACGTACTCGATCGGTGGCCAGATCTCGTTCGACGTGTTCCCCACGGGCTGGGACAAGACGTACGCGCTGCGCCACGTCGAGCACGAGGGCTTCAAGACGATCCACTTCTTCGGCGACAAGGCGTTCAAGGGCGGCAACGACTGGGAGATCTACAGCGACCCGCGCACCGTCGGCCACGCCGTCAAGAGCCCGGCCGACACGATCCGCATTCTCAACGAGATCTTCCACCTCAGCGCTTAATTTAGGTTCTCGGTTCTTTCTCCATTCGCCCCCCTACTTAATCATGTTAGCAGCCGTACATATGCCAATACCAGTGCGAACGTACCGGTGCACACGCCAATGAGCCACTGCAGGACCTGCACCTTGGTGCCCTCGATCTGGGTCTTGAAGTTCGACAGCTCCTGGTCGATGCGCGCGTTCAGCTCCTGCAGCTTCAGCTCGTGGCCGGCGCTCTCCTCGCGGGCGCGGCCCTTCTCGAGGTTCAGGTCGAGGCGCACGTTTGCGCGCGCCTTGGCGACCGTCTCCTTGAACTGCTGCCGCGTCTTCTCGACGTCGGTCTTGAGTCGCTCGTGCTCGTCGTTGATGCGCCCGAAGTCCGCCTTGTCCAGGTTCTGCAGCTCGGACTTCAGCTTCGTGAAGTCGACCTTCTGCTGGTACACGCGCTTGCTGAACTCGGACCGCGACACCTGGTCGGCGCTCAGCATGTCCACGGTCTCGGAGAGCACCGAGTTCAGCGAGCGCAGCACGGCGTCCGCCTGCGTCGGGCTCAGGCCCTCCTTCTCGAGCTGCACGGCAAACTTGCGCGTGTCGAAGTGGTGCTGCCGCGCGAACACCGCGGGCCGCCCCAGCGCCGCGCGCGGCAGTGTGTGCGGCAGCGTCTGCGGCAGCGCGCGCGGCACGGCGCGCGCCAGCGCGTGTGGCGGCAGCGCATGCGCCGTCGCCAGCCCCCGTCGCCCGGCGTGCATGGCCAGGCGCTGCATTGTGGTTCTAGTTCGTGCGAATGGCAGTCCCCGCGTCAGCGCAGCCTTGCTTGCTGCGTTCTTCCCCCCCAGCGCGACCGCTGCACTCAGCAGATGGAAAGAAATGGTGGTGGACGGGCCGCAGCGAAGCAACTGGTAACTTCGGATGCGCCGCTGCGGATGGCGCGTGGTGCGGGCTGCATGGCCGTACCGGCGCCGCGATACGCGCAGCACCGACAAAGGCGATCCACGGCGGCCGCGCAGAACCACCACCAAAAAACCGCCGAGACTCACGCATCCGGCGGCTGCTGCGTTCCCGATGTTCCGGCTGCTGCGACCTCAATTGAAGATCCTGGGGCTGGCGGGCGCGGCCGGCGCCGCGCTCGCAGGCTCGGCCGCCTGCGCGGACAGCAGGCCCGCGGGCGGTGCGCCGCCGCGCAGCGTGTACCTGTGGGGCGACAACAGCCGGGGGCTCATTGCGGACGGGCCGGCCGTCGTCAAGACGCCGACGCGCGTGCCGTACTTCGACAACCAGGTGCTGCGCGGGCTGGCCGTGGCGCCAGCGTACGCGGCGGCGGCGCTCGCGAACGGCGACGTCGTGCAGTGGTCGGCGCCGGCCGACCAGCGCGTCGTGCTGAAGGGCAAGAACATCGTGCGGCTGGCGATGACGCCGGCGTCGCACCTCGTCGTGGCGCTGGGCAAGGACGGCAAGGTGTGGTCGTGGGCGCGCGACGAGGCGCCGGCGCCGCTGGCCGTCGACGCGAAGCTCGGCTGGTTCGAGCGCATTGTGGACGTGCGGTGCGGCACGGACCACGTTGCCGCCGTCACGAACCGCGGGCGCGCGCTGACAGGGTTCCTGCGCGCGGACGGTGCCGAGCACTGCGGGCAGCTCGGCATTGCCGCGTTCCCGCACTTCGAGCCGGTGCCGCCGCCGCGCGTGCTGCACGCCGTGAAGCTGCTCGACGCGCCCGTGACCAAGGTCGCGTGCGGCGACTACCACACGCTGTTCCTGACCACGCGCGGCGAGCTGTGGGGCGCGGGCTCGAACAAGTTCGGCCAGCTCATGCTGCCGTACACGTACAAGACGGTGAAGAACAGCGTGCCCGCGCGCGTGCAGGAGCTTGTTGCCGACGTGGCCGCCGGCTCGCGCGTCACGTACTTCAGGCAGGCCTCCGGCAGCTGGTTTGCCGCCGGCGACGGCGAGTTCGGGCAGTTCGGCACCGGCTCGTTCGCACAGTGCCAGACGGCGCCGCTGCGCCTCGGCCTGCTCGACAACCTGCGCGAGTTCGACGAGCAGCGCGGCAGGGTCGTGCCCGTGCAGGTGTGCAACTGGGCCATCGGCACCACCTACACGTTCGCGCAGCTCGACAACCCCGCCAAGGACTGGCTCCTGTGGGGCTCGAGCGAGCTCGGCCAGCTCGGCCACAACAGGCTGTCGCGCGTCGTCAAGCCGGTGTCGGTGGCCAAGGTGCTTGTCGACTACCACGCCCTCGGCGCCACGACGTTTGTTGCCGGGGACAAGATCTCGGGGTGCTTCGCCCAGGCGTGAGGAGCGCCGGCGGTGTCCGGCCTTGTACATATCCATCTCGTTTAATCCTCTAGAATTGAGCCTCGGGAATCCCTCTGAAACCTCATTCTGAATCCCCCTGTGGTCCTTGTGGTGAGCTAGCCTAGTAAACTAATACTATTGATTTAATCGCACTAGTCGGCGGTGCGTTCCGCTGCGCTTGGTCCACATTAGCACTCAAATAATTTATCCGTCATGGTGTGTACCCAACTTAGCTCGCACACCCTAGGCACCACACAGCACCCGGAGCCAACTTGAGCCTGCCATGCCAGCCGCAAACAACCACATGTCTACCTGGCGATACACAAGCGGCACCGCCCGCAACTTTTATCTACAAAATACCACCCAAAAAGCCACCAAGTTCAATGCGCGAGCACGGCCCCAGCTTAGCGGCGCCGACACAGCTTGGCCCTGCGCTGCAGCACCCTAGCCCGCCAGCCGCTCCCAGCGCGCACAAACCCGCGACCCACCTCTTCTTCAGCTGCGTGGAGCAAGTCGCAGCGCACGAGAAGGGACTTGGCGGTGCTGGCGCGCGCAGAATGTCGTCGCTCTACAACAATGCCGTGAAGCACTCGAAGATCCTGCACGACGCGCTCGCCGAGCTGCGCGCGTCGCCTGAGGACGCGCCGAGCCGGCTCGTGGGCCAGGTCTCGACGGCCATCACGTCGTTCCAGCGCGCCATCGACAGCTACGCCGCGTCGGCCAACAACGAGATTGTGGCCGAGAAGAAGCAGCAGGCCCAGGAGCGGATTCTCGCGTTCCGCGAGGACCTCGTTGTCTCGCGCGACGAGCTGCGCGCGCTGAAGTCGCGCCGCGAGGAGAGCATTGCCGCGCAGCAGCGCAACGAGCTGTTCCACCGCCCGCAGCACCAGAGCGAAGTGCACAGCGAGAACCCGTTCGCGAACCCGCCCAGCACCATCGACCGCGGCGAGGGCATGGCGCGCGAGGGCGACGTCATCCAGCGCGCCGGCCAGCAGCTCGACGAGTTCATCGAGATGGGCCGCAACGCGCTCAGCGACCTCAGCGAGCAGAACGAGATCCTGCGCAGGACTGGCCGCTCGATGCGCAAGGTCGCGAATACGCTCGGCATCTCGAACGAGACCATCCGCAAGGTCGAGCGCCGCGCAAAGGAGGACAAGGTCTTCTTCTACGGAGGCGCCCTCACCATGCTTGTTTCGTTCTACCTGATTGTGCGCTGGCTCAGGTGAGCGCGCAGGCTCAGGCGCGCAGGCCCAGATGCGCAGGCTCAGATGCGCAGGCTCAGACGAGTACGCAGACTCAAACGAGTGCGCAGGACCGTCGCAGGGCGTTGCGGGCTGGCCCAAGGCTAGTGCCGTGCATTGCTTCTTCCTTTTGCTGTTATGGCATTTTTATTATTTTCCTTCATTGTCGCAAACCCGCTGCTCTCGAAGGCTACTGTGGGCAAACTCACAGGACCTCTCTTAACGTGGAATCGTGTAGATATCGCGGCACGCATGTAGTTGCGAAGGCCGCTTAGTATCAGTTTTAATGACCTGTACTTGATGCACTTGATGCGCTTGATGCGCTAGATGCGCCAGATGCGCTAGATGCGCCAGATGCGCTAGATGCACTTGATGCGCTAGATGCGCTAGATGCGCTAGATGCACTAGATGCACTTGATGCGCCAGATGCACTAGATGCACTAGATGCACCATACCCCTGAGATATTCACTGTGATGCACTAGAAATGCGCTAGAAAATCACCAAAGAAACTACCAGAGAGATTTACTTGAAGTGCACCAGAGTCATCGGCTAGAGCGATGCTAGCGGTCGCTTTGATTCCCCAGATCAAGTAGAGATGAAACAGAAACACTAGATGTACAGAACTACCGAAGAACTACTAGAGAACCACTAGGGAACCACTAGAATCACTAGAGAACCACGAGAACACCACTAGATAGCCACAAGATCGCAGCTATGTGGTAGATAATAACCACAAGAGCTCCGCGAGAGAACCACCGAATATCCACTAGAGACCACAGACATAGATGCTGACGACATTAGCAGCATAGCAGAACGCGTATGCTTGGTACTCCATGCCGCGGCACACACGGCAGAACTCATATGTGGCACCATCCTACGCGTGCCACGTTTGATGCGTGTGGCGCGTGCTACGGCATTCATCCGTCTCGCTGTGAATACCTACGCGTTATATTATTTTCTCTTCAACTATGCACTTCAGCAACCCCCAGCCGAGCCCAGGAGGCAGCGCCACTGCTCTCCTTCTAAGTCGCGTAAGGTAACCTTATTATTTGCCTAGACTATAACCAGAGGAAAAGGGGCCTGCATCTACCAGGCATGTTCTGTGCATTGCTAATTAAACATCAATACGCGACGCTGTCAAAACGCGTCTCGCCGCAGGTGACAACATTAATCCCACGGCATCCAGGAGCGCGCCACCGGCTCTTATAAGGAATGCACCACACAGTGCGCCCACGCGCCCACGCGCCCACGCGTCCAGCGCGTCCAGCGGACTCGCGAACGCAACCTCATTCGATTTTCCGGCTGCAGCAGGTTTCACACTTGCAGCTAAACGACCGGCGTACGGCCTATCAGATCAACATGCCTGCGCGAACATGCATGGCGCAACCCTTGTTATGCATAGGACCCAGCAGTCCTCCTCGAGCAAACATGGCACACCGCGCGGTTGAGCAAGCTGTCAGTTATAATAAAATTTACAATTGCATCTCAATACACCACGTCTCGAACGCACTCTATACCAAAGCAGACACTGCCACAATATCCGGTGTTGTTTACGTTATGCGTATTTCGTAATGTGTGTGTGTATGTGTGTGTTTGCCAAAACAATGGGGGGGAAAGGGAACGCCGTAGAGAAACAAAACACCCACGGGTTGCGCCTTACGCGAGACGCGTGAGGCGCGGGGAATGCGCACCGAGGCAGGCCTGACCGACTGCAAACTTAGAAATACGGGCCGAGGGGAATATTTCTGAAAAGCCCCTAAGCGGCATGGTGCCGACTGAATCTACCAGGGCACCATCGGGAAGTGCTCCTCCCCCCATCGGGGTTCAGCCACTGATCTAGTTGGCTGGCTGTGCGTATCCGGGTTCGGCAGCCGCAGTGGTGCCTCTGGCGGTGCTTGAGGCCAATCAGCAGGGCTAGGGTGAGGACTAAAATCTCCCTATTCTGCATGCCAAAATATCGTGGATACGCCGCCCGGCAGGCTCGACCCGCAGTGACCATCGGGGATCCCTCATTGCTATGCACTAGGCGTCGCAAACTGTGCTGCTCGGAGGCCCGGGAACTGGCTTTGCGTCGGCGCTACACAATGTAATTCACTCCTGCGTCCGTTCGACGCACCTGACAACGCAGGGGTGGTGGTCCAAGCCAGCCAGCCAACTTTGACACCGGGCCCTTTCCCCCCCCTCCCCCCTCTGCGTTGCATATCATATGACAAATTGTTATAGACGCACCCTCGCCCTGCTTTTTCAGTAAACCCCTCCATCTCGATTTTCCGTCCCAACCTTTTAAAACCAACCATCACGAGGCGGCTCATCTCTAGCGCGGTTTACAAGTCCTTCTTTATACCCACCCACCACAGTCTTTCCTTTAGCTGAGATGCACGTCACCTCTTCTGCACTTGCTCTGGGTCTGCTGGCTTCCGCTGCCGTCGCCCAGCCCATCAACCACCATGTCCACCAGCGCGAGGCCGCTCCGGCCGAGGTCTTCGTCACCGTCTACGAGACGCACTACGTGACGGCGGGCCAGACGGTCCCGGCCGTCGACACGGCGACGTCCGTTGTCGAGCAGGCGAACGCCGCCGCGCCGACGACCTCTGCCGCCGAGCCGACGACGACGGTCGCCCCGGCTGCGCCCGTCGTGACGTCCTCATCTGAGTCGTCCTCGGAGGTTTCCACGTCCGAGTCGTCGTCGCAGGCGCCGTCGCCTGCGTCCTCGTCCTCGTCGTCGCAGTCCGCCACGTCGGCCTCGTCTGCTGCGGAGACGAGCTCTGCGCCCACGAACACGGGCGGCAGCGTTTCTGCGGGCAGCGCCGGCGCTCTCGGTATCACCTACTCGCCCTACACGTCGGGCGGTGGCTGCAAGACGAGCGACGACGTCGCTGAGGACCTGAAGAAGCTCACCGGCTACTCGGTCATCCGTCTCTACGGCACGGACTGCAACCAGGTTGAGAACGTCTACAACGCGAAGACGCCGGACCAGAAGCTGTTCATTGGCGTGTTCGACGTCGGCAACATCGAGAACTCGTGCCAGGACATCCACGATGCCCTGAACGGCGACTGGGACTCCGTGCACACGGTGAACATCGGCAACGAGCTTGTGAACGACGGCAAGGCCACGGTCGACCAGGTGTCCGGCTACGTCCAGCAGGGCCGCAGCGCGCTGAAGTCGCTCGGCTACAACGGCCCCGTTGTTGCCGTTGACACGTTCATTGCCACGATTAACAACCCCGGTCTGTGCAAGCTCAGCGACTACATTGCTGTGAATGCGCACGCGTACTTCGATGGCGGCGTTTCCTCGAGCGGCGCTGGCCCCTGGGTGCAGCAGCAGATCGAGCGCGTGTGGAGCGCCTGCGGCGGCTCGAAGCCGGTGACGATCGTCGAGACCGGCTGGCCCAGCAAGGGCAGCTCGAACGGCAAGGCCAACGCGTCGCCCCAGGACCAGAAGACGGCTCTGGACTCGATCCGCGGCAGCGTCGGCAACGACGCCTACCTGTTCACGGCCTACAACGACCTGTGGAAGAACCCGGGCTACTTGGACATCGAGCAATACTGGGGCATCTACGGCGACGCCTCTGCTTAAGCTGGCGGACCCCTTCGTGCAAGACTAATCCCTCCATTCATTCGTTCTTAAATTCTTACTTATTATTATTGAAGTTTACGACTATATAGTGCCTGCGTGTGTGTCTGCTGCTGCGATGCAATGCCGGTGGCCTTCTTGAGAAGGTCGTTGCGCGCACAAAACACAGCGCTTGTGGAAATCTCAACGCCGTTAACAGGACACCGGTGCTGTCAATGCTTCACCAGAAAGATGTCGAGGCAGGCTTGAGGTAAGTGCGTCAGCGACCCGCCAGACCAACTTCGCCTCCTCGAGGCAGCACCGAGCGAGCGTCAAGCTTGCTGCTGACTTTAAACACACCTGAACCTAACAAACGAAAAATAATTAACTAGTTCGAGCAGGCCCGCGGAGGACTCCACCAGGCCTCGCTCCGCCAGGCCTCGCTCGCGGTTAGGGCTGCGCGCTAGTAAATTGCAGCCCGCGTTTGCAGCGCGTCCGCGCCTACCGCGCACCACCGCACCAAACTCAACGATGGGCGACGCATTGGTGGACAACCTCAGCCTGGAGGCCCAGGCCCAGGCCTGGGGCGACAAGTGCGCCAAGTACGCCGACGAGCATGACGGCCAGGAGAGCCCGGACCTCCTGTTCGAGTACGCGAAGGCGGTCTTCGCCGTCGCCAAGCGGACCAGCAGCCTGGTGGACACGCAGAAGGTCGAGGAGAAGCAGCTGCCGCTCGAGAACCCGAAGGTGAAGCTTGCCGCAGACGCGAGCGACGAGGAGGTCGATGCGACCGCCGCGGCCGAGAGTAATGACGGCAAGGACGGCGAGCCGGACAACACGGCTGCGGCAGACGCCGAGAACGCAGACGCTGCCGAGGACGCCGCTCTCCCGGCCGACGCCGAGGACGCCGAGGACTCGGAGCCCGAGGACGACTTTGTGTTCGCGTTCCAGATTGCCGACTCGTGCCGCGTGCTCTACAGCAAGCTTGAGCAGACGCGCGAGGTGAAGGAGAAGCTGGCCAGGACCCACGAGCTGCTGGGAGACATTGCCATCGAGGACGACAACGCGCAGCAGGCCGTCGAGGACTACGCGTCGGCCTCGCGCCTGAAGCATGAGCTGTACGGCGCCGAGTCCGGCGAGTACTCGGAGACCGAGTTCATGCTCTCCCTGGCATACGACACGGTCGGCGACTCGCAGCAGTCCCTCGAGCATCTGAGGCTGGCAGCAGGTGCGGCGCGGGCCGCAAAGCTGGCCGCCGCCTCGGAGCTGGAGCAGCGCGTTGTTGATCTCGAGCAGGAGCTGCGCATCGCGAAGAAGATCGGAGACAAGAACGCGAAGAAGGCTCAGGAGACCACAAAGGAAAGTATCTCGGGCCGCAATGCCATAGCCAATGCCGTGCAGGGCCTGGTGTCCGGCGCGAACGACATTTCCCAGCTCACCCGAAAGCGCAAGCGCCCGGACACGAAGTCTCCTCAGCCAGAACCAGAGCCGTCGGTGCCGAAGAAGCAGTAGTTCGAAAAAAATTCAGAAAGCCTATTTAAATTAATCCACCTAGTTAACACTCCATCGATATTGGCTGGTAAGTGTCCCATCACTCTCTTAAAAGTGACAGCAGTTATGAAGAATTCAATAAGCCTGCCTTATCTCACATAACCTTGGTTCGTCCGTACGGCCCGGGTTCGCTGATAAGATGCGAGCTCCCCTGATTATCTCGTCAGTGTCGATCCTGCGAGCGTAACCGCGACAGCCTAACCCTAAATTGTTATCGAGCCGTTCAAAGCGCCGCCTGCGTCATAAAAACTATCGGCCGAGAGGACGCCAGGCCAGGACCGTGAAGGCAGTGCGACTCAACAGCCTAGAGCATGGACCACCGGTTTCTCAATGACTCGGGGCTGCCAACTGTGTTTCTTTTGCAGTGCGCTGAGGCCGGCTTGTTGGCTGCCACGCTGCCTTTCGTAGTTTACCGGGTGTGCCAGTACATAAGGCTAAGCGGTCCGCGAGTAGAACTGTCAATCTTGGCACTGACATTGCGAAAACTCGCCTTCTACTCGTCGTTCTTGTTCACGGTAACAAGCCTGTTCCAGCGGTCAGCGGCGGACCTCCCCTTAACGGTGTTGGCTGCAGCCGCAACTACATTGCACTACTCAGACATCCAGGGCCAGCAGAGCCTGCCGGCACCAACAGAGCTGCTGCTTTATTGGCTCGCTCAAGCACTTCTGTCTTTTTTCAGGCTGGGTAGCGAACCTTCAGCTTTAAACGTCGCCCTGACGTCATTGGCCAGCATAACATGGTTATTCGAGCTGTACAGCTCTCCGTTGAATCCCACCGCGTACGAAGAGGCATCTGTATTTGGAAGAATGAGCATGAGCTTTCTGCAGAATATGATCGACACGGCGCGCGAACGGACCATCACTGAAGCCGACTTTGCGGGACGCCCAGAGTCAATTGGAATGCAACGTGCATATGCTCAATTCCTCAAGACATTCGACCGCACCCGACCAGGAAATAAACACCGTGTCATTTGGACTCTGTTGACCTTCTACAAATGGCGGCTCATCCTTCTGCTCTCCCTGCGATTCGTGGTGGATCTAATCTCATACACGCAGCCGTTGCTACTCTCCTTATTTCTCCGCAGCCTACAAGAGGCCCGCAACTCGGGCTCCCTCCGGTTTGATTCGGTATATCTAGCTCTTGGCCTCGGCTTACTGTCCTTGATTCTGCGGTCTATAGACGGTATGCGCATGATCCACGTAAACGCGCTGTATCTGAACTCGCGCACGTCCCTTATGGAGGCCATCTACCGCAAAGCACTTGTCATCTCTAGCGACACTCGGCACAAGTTCGACAGTGCCAAGATAATGAACTTGCTCAACGTTGACACCTCAATGGTGCAGACAGCATTCGCCCAGCTCAGCATTCTGATTTCGGCTCCAATTGGCCTGGCCCTCTGCACAGTCCAACTGTACATGTTCTTGGGCAAAGCCACCCTTGCGGCCGTGCCGCTCTATGTTCTTTATGTACCATTCAGCTCGTGGTCAACCAAGCAATTGCTTCGGCGCTTTCCCGAAACAATGGCCGCCAAGGATCAGCGCGCAAAGTCGACCATCAGTGTCATGCGCAACATAAAGTCGCTGAAACTGTACGCATGGGAGGACCCGTATGAATCCCGCGTCATAGAGGACCGGGAACATGAGCTGAGTATTCAGCGCAAGTTTCTGAATATAAGGGTCGCATACCGCACTGTATCAGGCCAATTAGACAACCTCGTTGTCACCGCCGTCTTCTTGGCTTTTCTCTACTTGTCAGGTAAACCACTCACCCCGGAAATAGCGTTTCCAGCATTATCCATGGTGTCGCTCGTTTCGGAACCGCTGTTTAGTCTACCGAGCGCTGTATCGGAATTGGGAGCCGCCTTTACATCCCAACAGCGGATCCTGGAATTTCTCGAACAGCCGGAAGAAATGTTCGAGAATTATAACCGAGAGCCTTCACTAGCGCCCGATGATTTCGATACACCCATGGTTGTGGTTGATGAGGCGTTGGTTACATGGGGCAGTGCAAGCGAATCCCCTATTGCAGTACAGCCGCTGAAGCTCAAGCTACGTCGGGGTGACATGTGCTGCATTTTTGGCAAGGTTGGCGTTGGCAAGACAGCTTTTTTGAAAGCTTTGTGTTCCCAGCTTTATATTAAAAAGGGATCAATTACTCTAAGGGGATCAATTGCATATGCTAGCCAAGAACCTTGGCTGCAATTCAAGACTCTCCGAGACAATATTCTTTTTGGCCTTGAATTCGACGAGGACTTTTATAACCTGGTATTGAAGAGCTGCGATCTAGAGACCGACATTGCAATGTTTCCAAATGGTGACCTAACTGAGATTGGCGAAAAGGGAATCACACTGAGTGGCGGCCAGAAGGCTCGTGTTTCTCTGGCGAGAGCCGTCTATAGCCGCGCCGATGTGTACATACTGGATGATATTCTATCGGCTGTGGACCATCATGTTTCTGATAAGCTGCTCGCGGAACTGTTTGCCACTAATGGCTTGCTCGCATTCCGAGTAGTCGTTTTAGCCACCCACACTGCCAAATCGCTCAAAATTGCCAACCACTTAATGTGCATGTCCCGAGGAGGCAACGTCATATACAATGGAAACCCTGCGGGTGCTGATACGGACGAGCTCGTGAGCGCGACAGGCGAGGACATGAATGCATCGTCGATCAAGCGACTTCTCCCCAAGCAATCTTTCGATAGAAGACAAGAAGTTCTGCATCACAGATATGATTCGAATGCTACTACTACCACTACCACATTGGTGGGCAAGCTTGACCCATCAAACACCAACGCAACGTTTGCTCCGCGGCGGTTCTCAGAAGACGAGATGCTTCCCGATGTTCCTATAATGGGAGTCTATAAGCGATACCTTCAGACCGTGGGGATCAAAATCGCTTTGTTCACCTTGTTTCTGATCGTGATGTCGGTGTGCTCCGTCAGTATGGTTCCTGTATGGCTCACCATTTGGTCAGACAAGGAATTGTCAGGGCTCAAGAATTCTCAGTTATACGTGGATGTGTTCCTAGTCATTGTGGTACTAGCTGCTGCTTTTAATGCGGCGGCATACTACACATTTTTTGGATCTATGGCTCTGGGGGTCTCTCAGATTCTCCATGACCGCATGATCGACAACGTGATCCACGCGCCGATGTCTTTCTTCGAGCGAACTCCCCTGGGATCAGTGATGAGTCGTTTTACCGGCGACATAGCATCCTTAGATGTGTCGCTTCCCCAAACGATGTTCTTCTTTCTGTCCATGCTCATGACGACCTTCTCAAATCTTGCTATAGCGATTTTTGGTTCACCGTTCTTATTAGTAGTCCTGATTCCCATGTTCTACAAGTATAACAGGTTTCGCAAAGCATTTGTGCCGACCTCGCGACAGCTGCAAAAGCTTATAAGCGCATCGAATGGCCCTCTTCTTAGCCATATCGAAGAAAGCATTAGGGGTGTTACCACGCTCACGGTTATGGGATGCAGAGACCAATTCATCCAAGGTTTCGAAAATCGTGGCGATTATTGGGCTCACACAAGCTTTCTGCGTTTTGCTTTGCGGCGGTGGCTAAACAACCGCATTGCTTGGATGTCAGCTACTGTGGCCACTGTTAGTGCGCTCTCCGTTGTTGGCCTTATTCGATACACCGCTCTTCCGGTAGGCGTAGCCGGAATTGTCCTTCACAGTACACGGGTTGCCGGATCGTACTTGTCGCGGATCATATCATCGTGGACCCAGATTGAAGTGAGTGTAGTCTCTGTGGAGCGAATTTTTGACTACATAGACCTTCAAAACGAGGCAGCTTACCACTTGGACCCCGCAGACGAGCCCCATATTGAAGCGGACTGGCCTGCACACGGTGTCATCAAGTTTAAAGACTACAGCACGAAGTACCGGCCTGAACTGGACGATGTTCTACATAAGATCAACCTCACCATTCAGAATGGGGAGAAAATCGGCGTAGTGGGTCGCACGGGTGCAGGGAAAAGCACTTTAACATTGGCACTGTTCAGGATTGTTGAAGCTACTGGGGGAAACATTGATATCGACAGTATCAACACGTCTGAGTTGGGGCTGTTCGATCTCCGCAGCCGACTATCGATTATACCTCAAGAGGCCCAGATTTTTAAGGGTACACTTCGGCAGAATATGGACCCGTTAAACACCAGCGACGATGTGAGCTTGTGGCGCACTCTGGAGTTGTGCCATCTGAAGGATCATTTCGAGCATGGCCTTGACACTGAAATCGTGGAAGGTGGCGACAATATCAGCCGCGGCCAGGCGCAGCTCATTTGTTTGGGAAGGGCCCTACTGCGGTCGACGAAGATCCTGGTGCTGGACGAAGCAACTGCGTCGGTGGACACAAACACAGACAGCTTTGTGCAGTCGACGATTCGCCGGGAGTTCAAGGACCGGACAATTGTCACGATTGCGCACCGACTTGACACGGTTCTGGACTCTGATAAGATTCTGGTGCTGTCGAATGGCCGGATAGTCGAGTTCGACACACCCCAAAAGCTATTGGAGCAGAAGGGAGCATTTTACGAGCTAAGCAAATCACACCATTGATCATTTAGATGAAACGAAGACTACGAAATGGATTCAGAAGAGCCAGAAGTTATGACGTTAATGCTGACCATGAGTGCTGTCATAAGATATCATTAAGTATGTAGTTACTCTATCACTGTAAAGAATTAGAGTAAACAGTTTCAGGCAGACAGACCATCAACCTCCAACCTGGGTGCGGTTATCGTCGTCTCTTGGCGGCAGGCGGCTGCTCCTGATCCTGCCGCGAGGGAGTGTTTTTCTTGAACTCTGCGACTTCATTGAAGATGTAGGCTGCAGCATCATTCACGTCCATCTGCGAGCCGACCACTGCATTAGCCAGCATTTTTGCAAGTTCCTGTTCGACCAGATCAATAGATGCGAGCTCATCCTTGTCTATCTGCATCTGGATCAGCGAGAGGTCGGTTGGCGACAGCACCCGCGAGCTTCCCTCGCTGAACGGCTTTGTGAAAGGTTCCAGGACTGTGGCTGACTGAAGCGTAGCTATGAGCGACTTCAGCGAGCCGTCCGAGTAAGGAGCCACTTCTGAGGTCGAGGAGCGCCGCCGCTTGCGTGTGCGCGGCGCTTGTCTCTGATCCGTCGAGTCTTTGGGGTCCTTGGACTCCCTAGACTCAGCAGCATCCTTCGGGTCACTGGGTTCTTTGGGTGACTCCGTCTCCTTCGACTCTTTAGCGTGCTTCGGCACATCCAGCAAGTCGGAATTAGACTCTTCGCCTGGCGCTGGCGACGCCTCTACGGATGCTGGCTCAGCAGAGCCAGCACGCGACGACTGCGGAGTTGTCCGCGCAGACCTGCTGGCACGGGACGCCCGCGAACGCCGGCGTGTTCTCGGAAGGCTCGCCGAGTCGTCCTGCGGCTCAGCGGGGACCTCGAGTCTAGGGGTTTCAGCTAGCTTCTTAGCTTCGTTGCTGGCGTCGCGCGCAGCTGCAGCAGCCTTTTCCGGCCATGCTTTATCCGCAGGCTTTTCTTCTGGCTGTGGAGAGGACGTAGTAGCCTTGGGCGAGCGGCCCTCTGCGTCAGTTTTGGCAGGTTGCTCTGCGCTCGTATTAGTGCTTGACTTGTCCTCCAGAGCGCGGGTGGCATCTTGATTGCTTTGTGGAAGCGAGGGATCCGAGGGCCCGTCGCTGTCCGGCACGTCTGAGTGCCCTGAGCTGTCGGACTCATTGATGTCGGAGTCGTTTCTCGCCGCCCTGGGGTTCGGCTGCGGCGGCAAGTTTGTCTTAGCAGGCTCGCTCGCCTGTGCGTGCTCCGGTTCAGGAGCATGTGAAGACGCACGGTCCACGGGTGCGGGCTGCTCGGGTCGCTCCTTCTGCTGCCCTGGTTCTGGCCGTTCTTGCCGTTGGTCTGACTGCTCCTCCTGTTCCGGCTGCTCCTGTTCCGGCTGCTCCTGTTTTGGCTGCTCCTGTTCTGGCTGCTCCTGTTCTGGCTGCTCCTGTGCTGGCTCGTCTTGTGCTGGCTGCTCCTGTGCCGGCCGCTCCTGTTCGTCCGCATTCTCCGGCTGTTCCTGCTGTTCCTGCTGCACTGGCTGCTCGGGTTGCTCTTTTTGCTTTGGCTGCTCTGGTTGATCCGTCTGAGAAGACCCTGACTCCTTTTCGGCTTCTTCTGGCTGCTTCTCCGAGGGCTCTGAGGGCCTGCTCTCAAAAGATTCGCCGTCGTCGACCTTATGCTTCTTGGTCGACGGCTCGGGCGTATTCACGGAAGCCGAGCGCGAGCGCTTTGAGCTCAAAGGGCTGGTCTGGGTCTTCCGCAGCATTTCGAGGCCTTTGCGAATATAAATGCGCACTTGGCGCAGCACCTCGGCCTTCAGGTCGGCTAGCACGATGGTATCCGGCTTGTCGAAGGCGAGGTCATTCCACAGGCGCGTGCACTCGTCGCTGGTCAACTCGCGGTGCGCGGTGTTGAGCGGGTGCACGGTAAACACGGGATTGAGCTCGTCCGGGCGCGGGGCTGCCGACGTGATGGCGAGCTCGGGTTCGAACCGCTGGAGCAGGCTCTGTAGGAAGATGACGCTGGTCAGGTCCTCACCGTGCTCGGGCCACACAGCATCAACGGTGACTGGCTGTGCATTCTCCATTGCCAAACGCAGCCGCGCACGCTCGAGGTCTGGTTTTGTCAAGCCCGCGTTGGTGTGCTGAAGCTGGCCCGCGCGATGGTATCGAGGGTTGGGGTTTAGAACGGCTGAGCACTCGGCGGCAGTGCTTTCCAGTGTGGAGAGAGTATGAATGGTAGGAGGGGAACAGGATTCTCGATACAGTTACATGATGGAGTTACATGATGGAGTTGCATTGGACCTCCGCAACGGAATGCATTGGACCTCCAGAACTGGAGGTCATCGCGGCGAGCTGGCTGCTGGGGAGAGGGGGAGGGGAAATTAAATTAGTTATTGCGTGATCATTATAATACAAAATACATAGATGCCTTTGGCCAAGAGCTCGCATCGGGGCTCCTGCACCAAGGACCTCGCACCGAGGATCTCACGCCCTGGAACTCACGTCGGGGCCCCCGCATCAAGGACCTAGTCACTGCACGGGGAGCCGACTGCGCTTCCAGGCAAGGTACTTTGCGGAGTGGCCGAACCCGTGGGCAGGGGCCGAGCCGCGCTTAGTCTCGCCATCGACGTCGAAGCGTAGGCTAGGCGGCAGCGGCTCGCAGAGCACGCGGTGGGTGACGTGGATGGGGCAGCTGGGGAACCACAGCGGCTGGCCGTCGGCCAGCCTGGCGACGGTGGCCCGGTTCTGCGGGTCGAGGTTCTGCACGAACTGTGGCGGCAGCACGTAGGCCGTGGGGATGACCGGTGGCGGGTGCGGCGGGCCGTTACCCGGCGGGCCCTGGGGCCCGCCGCGGAACATTGGTGCCCTGCTCAGCGGCATATTACGGTTCGTGGCCGGGAAGGGGTTTGCCATGCGCGGTGAGTTCAGTGCGGGTTCGCCCATGCCGGGTCCCACAGGGCCCATTGCCGCGGGGCCCTGCGGGCCGGCCATGGGCCCTATTGGCGTGCCGTTCTGGGAGGGCGTAGGCTGCTGCTGCTGCGGCGGGGGCGACGGCGGCGTGGGCTCCTCTGGCGGATCCTCAGGGTCGTATGGCCGTTTGTAGACGGCACCACGCAGGGGCGGGGCCATTGGGTCGCCCATGACAGGCTCGGGGACGGGGTCGGTCTCCTTTGCGTCGGCGGGCAGCTCGTTGCGCAGCGGCGAGTAGACGCGGCGCAGGGTGCGCGTCTTGCCGAACATGTCCATGGGGTAGTCGGTGTTGCGGATCTCGTCCGGGATGCACGCCTTCCATGTGCGAATTTTGTTGAACGTTTTCTCGCCCTCGTTGTAGCGCGACTCGCACAGGTACACGGAGCGGTTTCCGATGTCCTTGGGGCGGCCGCGCTGGTACTTCGTGATGAACATCACGAAGCACTTTTCAAGAATGTCGTCGACGAGGTGGTCGCGGTACTGGCCGCTCTTCACGACCTCGTTTTCCCAGAACAGCTTGTCCCACTTGTGCACGGTCTGCTCGGGCCGGTAGTACCAGCAGCAGTTTGCCCACGTCTTGCCGCCCTCACGCCACAGACGGAAGATCTGGCCAACCGTGGGCTTTGCCGGGTCGTTTGGGTTCGAGATGTGCACCCAGTCGCCGACCTTGTACGTCTCGCCACGGTGCTCGACGCTGTCCAGAGGCAGGCGCGCGACCTTCGAGTTCGAGTCCGGGTCTGCGTACGCCGAGTCCGGCTTCTTTTTCTCCTCCTCGGCGGTCTGGGCCATGATCTGCTGCAGGACCTCGGCGTCCTGCCAGATGATGTGGGACTCGTCGCCAACAAAGCGCTTTGCGTTGCTGAATATGAGGTTCATGTCGGCGAGGAAGTCGTCGACGCTGGCGTAGCCGCGGCGCTTGATTGTCTTGCGCACGCTGTCGATGGCAATGGGCCGCTCGATCATCTCGTGGTACTCGGGGACCTGGCGCGAGTCCGGGACCTTCTCGAACTCGACGGACAGGACGCGGCCGTCGTCGGCGCGGGCACGGCGCACGGCGCGCAGAATCGCCTTGATGCGGTGCTCGTGCGGCTTGTCGACGGTCGGCGGCCGGCCGCGCTTCTTGCGGCCCTCGATCTCGGGCGCCTCGTCGTCGAGGTCGTCGCGCTCGCGCTTGAGGCCCGAGGAGCCGCCGTTCAGCGACGCCGTCGCCGCTTCCACGGCGTCGCTGATGCTCTTGTGGCGGGCGGAGCGCCGCCGCCGCGACCCGCGCGTCGTGCTGCCGTCGCTCGAGTCGATCCCGTCGTCGAGCCCGTCCAGCCGCAGGATCGGCTGCAGGTTCGGGTAGTGCAGGTCGACCGCCTGCTTCGGGTACTGCTCGCGCAGGGCCGGGATCTGGTCCTTCATGTACCGCTCGACGGCGTCGGCGTCGATCCAGAACACGGTGGCCGGCTCGTTGTAGGCCTTTGCGTTTTGGCTGATCTGCGCGACGTCGCGCACAAAGTCCTGCAGCGTCGGGTAGTTGCTCTTGCGCAGGTTCTTGCGGATCTGCGTGAGGCACATCGGCCGCCGCATCACGCTGTAGTAGTGCGTCAGCTCCTTTGGCGGCAGGTCGTGGAAGACCTCCCACTGCTTGCGCCCTGAGCCGTCCTTCAGCTTATAGATGCCGTCCAGCACGCCGCCGGCGATCTGCGACACGCTCATGCTGCTTCCTGCTTGCTCGCTCCTGGCGTTCGGCGGTGGTGGTGGGTCCTCTGCGTTCGGGGGGTGCTCGCGAGTCGAGGTGTGGCGGATGGCCGCGCTAGTCAGCGACGTTCTCCCAGCGCTGCCATTTTCCCAGCGCGGCCATTTTCCCAGCGCGGCCAATTTTCCAGCGCTGCCACGGCATACGGCCAGTGCAGCCGCTCGTGCTGGCGCTGGGTGCTGCTGGTGCGGGCGGCGCGCACACCTTCGTCGCAGCTGTACAATTAAGCACACGCGCCCTGACAAGAGAGCGCGGGGTGAGCGGGCGTGCGTGTGTGCGCGGGTAGCAGTAGCTGTAGTAGAAACCTAAAGAGGGCGGACCGGGCTCGAGGTGAACCCGCCAACGCACCATAACCGGACCGAGTACGGGGCCGCCGCATTATATTCATGAATCGCGCGTGGGAGACCATCAGGGAAGCAGCGGTTTGCACCACCAGCACGCACACGAGACAGACAGACAGACTGCGGGATCGGCAGAGGACGGCGCGATGAGTTCGGACGTGCGGTCGTTCCAGCGGCACCTTGGCGCGAGCCGGCGCGTGCTGGCACTGGTCGGCGCCGGGCTCAGCGTTGCGTCGGGGCTGCCGACGTTCCGCGGCGCGTCGGCGAGCCTGTGGCGGCAGTACGACGCGGCGGAGCTCGCGACGCCCGAGGCGTTCGACGTGGACCCGGCGCTGGTGTGGCAGTTCTACAGCCACCGGCGGCAGATGGCGCTGGGCGCGGCGCCGAACGCGGGCCACCACGCGCTGGCGCGGCTAGCCGAGCGGTGGCCGCCGGCGAAGTTTGTGACGCTGACGCAGAACGTGGACGGGCTGAGCGAGCGGGCCGGGCAGCCGGACCCGTCGCTGGTGCGGCTCCACGGCGACCTGTTCACGGTGAAGTGTCTCGACTTCAAGTGCTCGTACGTGGCGCGCAACTACGACCCTGCGCTGGGCCAGGCCGAGGCGCCGCGCTGCCCGCGCTGCGCGTCGCTGCTGCGGCCGGGCGTCGTGTGGTTCGGCGAGGCGCTGCCCTACAGCGCAATTGCAACGGCCGAGTCGTTCATCGAGTCTGGCGAGGTCGATCTGCTGCTGTGCATCGGCATGTCTGCGCAGGTGTGGCCCGCGGCGGGGTACATTGAGGAGGTGGTGCAGCGCGGCGGAAAAGTTGCGGTGTTCAACACGGACAGCGAGACGGGGCAGAGCGCGGACTGGTACTTTTCCGGCGGGGCGGAGACGTCGCTTCCGGCGGCGCTGGAGCCGCTGATTGGCGTTGTTGGTGCCGACGCCGACGCAGACGCGGACGCGAGCGACCTGAGCGACCTTGAGAGTCTTAGCGACTCGAGCGACTCGAGCACGCCGTGAGCACCCGGGGGCTCGCGCAGAGCACAAGCGGACGCGGAAGTGGAAGTGGAAGCATGAAGCAGAAGTACAAAGCAGAAGCAGTAGCAGAGCACCGAGGCGGGAGCAGAAGAGCTCCAGAGCAGCACCAGAAGCAGAGCTCCAAAGCGCAAGTAGAAGCACAAGGGCTAGCGCCAGCGGATGCACGTACACTAATGCATGCAGAAGTGCACGCACAAGAAGCACACTCATTACAGCTGTATTAATAGACTACGGGCATATATAGAATCACCTACTTAGCGCTCCTCGAAGTCGGTGACGACCGCGCGCTTGCGCTTCTCGTCCGCCCGCACATCGTCCAGGTTCTCGACACTGCGGATGTCGCCCACAATGTCTCGCGTCTTACCGAAGTACACCTCGTGCAGCAGGCTGCGCAGCTTACTCTCCATGTCCTCAACAAGCGTGCCAATGTTCGCAACGTGGTCCGCCGCCTCTTCGACGCGCATCTTGCGCTCGGCTTGGCGCGTAAGGTTCCCGCTCAGCGACGTCGACTTCGTTCCAATGTCCAGTAGCACCGTCGACGTGAGCCGGTACGTCGCGCTGCCGCCCGCGGGCTCCAGCACCTCAAACACATGCACCGAGTCCCACCGCGACTCCGCCTGCTCCTTCTGGAACAGCACCACGCCGGCAAATCCATCGTCCTCCTGCTCCCACAGGTAGCAGCTGCTGTGTCCGCCCTCGTAGTACAGCTCCCTGTACGTGTCGAACGCGTCGTTCGCCGTCTCCTCAAGCTTGCGCAGCTGCGCAGGCAGCTCCGCCGCGTCGTCCAGCGGCGGCACGTACTTGTTTGTGTACGGCGACCGGAAGCTGTCTCCGTCCCGGTTGTAGTCGCAGCACAGGAACATCTTTTTCGTGCCGGGGCACTGCCGCAGCGTCAGCGGCTGGTCCACCGTGCTCAGCAGCTCCTCGGCCAGCTCGGGATTCTGCCGGCATACCGTGTTCAGATTGCTGGCCACGTTCCTTGGGTCCACCCGCCGCAGTAGATCCAGCGCCGCGTCGTACTCTGCGTCCATGGGCCCCCGCTGCTACTGCTGGTCGTGCTGGGCAGGCTCGAGGCGCTCGTGCCCGCGAGGCGACCCTAGCCCGCGAGCACGCTCTCCCGGCCGATAGGCCTTGTTCATTTCTGCCTCAGTCTCTTCCCCAGACCTTAGCTCAGCTCTTAGCTCAGCTCCTCGCCTGGCCCAGCCCAACCTCAGCTCCTAGTTCAGGCACCGTCAGAGAGGCTAGTGCACGTGATACACAGCGGCGTTCGAAAGCCTGAACCTCGATGCAGTTCAAGTAATCAGCCGATTCTAGCGACAAGGCGCCTCAGCTGTCTAGTCCTACAGTACCGTTTGCGAGTGTGGCGGCGAGACACCCAGTGCGTTGCGACCCTAGTCCGTGGTCACATTACTGGTGGGCTCTGACACACCTGTTATCGGCCAACTAAATTGCGCGAAGCAGGCGTACCTAATTGCCGGGCGGTGGTGGTAGGGGGAGCGAGCGGAAAAACTGATTGCGGAAAACGGTCCATGGGGGAGAATTGATGATTGCTGCGTGCAGAAACGTGAGCGCTGGGCTCAGATGGCGCCGATTTCCGATTCAGGAGACTGGCGGGAGCGAGCCAGATGACGCAGGTGGCAACCCCTACTCACCTGCCTGAGCAAGTTGGCGGTCCTAACAAAGCCCGATCACCCATGCAAGGCACTTTGCCTGCGGCCATCTCGCGAAAAATAAAAAAAAGTAGCGCGCTCGCTCAAACAGCTAATTGGCCCCGAAATACTCAGCAGCGGCTACTTGCTTGGGAGCCCATTGGCGCGCATCTATCATGCACCCCATGCGGCTGGTCACGCCCGCTAAATGGCGCTCCGCAACCCTGGCGCGTCGAACCTCCACCGTTTAGGCTTCGCATACATGAGTCATCACGGCGCCGGTGAGTCAGCCATGCGCGGCTAGTTGCTGGAAATTTGATGCTTATATCTACAGTGTGGGCCTGTTCCGCAACGGCGCAGCTTTGGGTTCATCCCGCACGCAAACCACACACCCTAGACAATGAAGTTCAGCGGGATTGAGGACATCGAGGACTACAAGAAGGCCATCAGTGTCGGCCTCGTCAAAGGCATTAGCGTCGGTGCCGCCGTCAGCGCGGGCCTTACCCTCTATCTGAGGCGGCGCACGTCGTTCTTCGTCGGCGCCGGTGGCTACCAGAAGGTGTTCCTGTTCGTTGCGCCGGCGGCCTTCTCCGGCATCACGGGCATGGAGTCCGCGTCGCGCTCGTTCGAGGACCACCAGCGCAAGAAGCAGCACGGCATTGCCGAGAACCAGACGACCCACGCTAGCGTGAACACTTGGGACGCAACCGTCGACTTCCTTAGTCGCAACAAGTACAAGCTCGTCACGGCCGGCTGGGCGGCGTCGCTCGGTGGCTCGTTCTATCTTGTCAACCGCGACAAGTACATGACCAAGGCCCAAAAGATTGTCCAGGCTCGTGTCTACGCGCAGGGCCTCACCGTGCTCATGCTGCTGGCCACTGTGTTCATGAGCGTCGGCCCGAACAAGACCGAGAAGCAGATCGAGGACGAGAAGCGCCAGACCGCTTCCCAGAGCTGGCAGCGCGACCTCGGTTTTGTCGAGAAGGCGAACCATGGCTTCGAGGAGAAGCTCGCTCTGGCCTCCCAGTCGCAGCAGCGCAAGAAGGATAACTCCGCTGACCAGGACAAAAAGACCGACTCGGACCGCGCGCTCCACGCGAAGAAGCCCGACTTCAGCCAGCCCACTAAGCCAGCGGAGCAGCAGCCCCAGCAGCCCCAGCAGGAGTCCGAGAACAGTAGCCAGGACAAAAAGCCCGAGGCTGCGGCAGCCCCTGCCTCGGCTCAGAGCGCTGCCCCCCAGTAGAGTGGCCGAAAGGACCCAACTAGTCATTTCAGCATTGCAAGACTTGTACATAGTAAACAGGCGTACCAGCCTGGTCGTGCAGGCATAGACTTTTCCTCCATATAGTAATAATGAGAAAAAAAACATCTCGGAGACATAATTAGCTTCTTTCATTAACTCATTTATAGACAATGCAACCACGTACGGCTGATTTTATACCGCTACAGTTCTTCGAGATCGGCAAACCCGCTTCCCTCGCCGTCCACGAGCCACGCGCCGCCGCCCCACACGCTCAGAAGAACGGGGAGCAGCGCCAGCGAGTGGAACGTCGCACTAATGACCAGCGCAAACCACATCCGGAAGTAGTAGACCGTGAAGATCTGGCTGTGTGCAAACGCAAGCACACACACTCCCAGCAGCTTCGTCACGGCAACGCCGCTGAACACTGACCGGCCCGTGCCTGCCAGCGCATTGAACGCACGATCCACCTTCGTGAACCCGCGGATCCCTATAGCCCCGACGCGCGGCACAAACGTGAACGACCGCGCTATGTGGATGCAGAACTCCACGCCCAGCCCCACGCAGATCACCAGGTTCACCAGACTTAGCGCATTCAGGCTAACTCCGAAAAAGTACATCAGTCCGCACACGTTCAGCACCAGCGACGCAACAACGCCCGTGACAACAAGCGACGTGCGCAGACTGCCCAGGAACAGGCAGCTCAGCCCAAACGTCACGGCTAGAGCCGCGCCAATTAGTCCCACCGACTGGTGCACTATCGTGTCGTACTGGGCAAAAAAGGGGTAGAACACCGAGTACGGGAACACATCCAGCCCGGTCTCTGCGGTGATGCGGTCAGCTATCGCCCGCGCACCGGCATAGGCTTCTATATAGTCTTGCTGAGACCGTAGCGGGACGTGCATGGCCCTGAAGTGCGACGCGGCAACTCGTCCCTTCGCGTCCTGGCTCACGGCACTGCTGTACGGCGCTTTCCCGGCCAGCGGACAGAAATCAGACGGCTGGCTCAGCCACTTGTCGAGGTAGCGCGTGAATTCTTTCCCCTCGGGAAACCCGGTCATGTTGAAGCTCCATGGCTTGTCCTTGAAACAGGGGTGCTGTGATCCAGGAGGGTCCAGACAGCACTGGTCGAGGTCTGGGTTCATCCATTGCAAAAAGTCATCGAGCCAGCTAGCGGGCGAAGTCGCCAAGAACGACATCTCGGGCCGCTTGCGCTCAGCCTCAAGAATGTTGACGACCGAGGTTGTCTCGCACGTCGAAAAGCGGCTACAGATCTGTTGCTGCATGGGCCTCGACTCGATGCCCCGGTCCGCAACCACAAAGTACGCCGGTGGCCCAACACTTAAATAGTCGTACACATCGGAGAAGTATGGTACGAGAAAGGAATCCCTGGGCACGGCCAGCCGCTGGTCGAGCCCCAAGCTGATCTGGGGCAGAACGTACAGAGACGCGGCCAGCCACAGCACAAAGAAGCACACGGTGCCTTGCTTGACCCGCTTGCCGAGAAGCAGCGGCGTGTACTCGGTGCTGATAAGAAACGAGAAACGGCGGCCGTCGACCTGGTGTCCTGCTGCCTGGGAGCGCGGGCTGGCCGAGTTGCTGTTTAGCTGGTTGCTGCCCTGCTCAAGCAGCGGGGCAGCGCCACTGCGCTCACGGCCGCCCGTCAAGTGGCCCGCTGTTGTGGCGGCCGACAGCGAGGGCGACCCCGAGGGCTCGTCGTACAACGTCTTCTCCAAGCGGTCCTTGTGTAGCGTGAGAAGCGAGACAAACATTGTGAGCTGCAGCACCGAGTTGACGATCACCGCGACACAAGCGAACAGGGCAAAATTATGCACGGCCGGCATCTTCACGAACGCCGCAATTCCAAGCGCAGCAGCCTCGCACGACGTGCTGAGGACTATTGACGGCCCGATGCTGCCGACCGCCTTGGCTACTTGGTCAACAACGGTCAAGCTCGACGGGCTCACCTGCACAACAAGCGACAGCTGGTGCACGATCAGGAAAATGTTGTCTACGCCAATGGCGAGAGCCAAGAACGGAATGACCTCGGTGATCACCAGCGTCAGCTTGTAACCCAGCAAGCTGAGGAACCCCACAGCCGACACGACTGAGCACACCACCACGGCTATGCCGACGAGGCCGAGCCAGATGCTATCGCCCAACGCCAGGGTCACGTAGGCGAACATGAGAATATAGCTGAGAAGAACGATTTTCACGTCGGTTCTACCAGACTTGCCGAGCTCGCGCTCCAAAGAGCTCTCGACGTTGAAGCTGAGCCGCAGGCCGCGCTCGTTTGCTTCTGCGGTTACGTTTTCTTGCAGGAAGTTCTCGACGAGCAGCTCCCACTCCTTGACGCGATCTAGATAGATGGTTGAGTTTGAGTTTTCCAGCACCCATGTAGTCACCAGGGCCGGAGAGTCCCAGATGCTGCCGGACTCGGTCGTGCCGAACACAAGGTTGGAGTCTATAGGCTGCTGGAAGGGCGGAAGACAAGTGACCGGCTCGTCTGTGCAACGCTGCAGCTTGCGTTTCCACGTGGGCACGTTCTTGACGCGGTACTGCGTGACGCTTTCGACGACGCAGTGGTCGCCAATGGGCTTGAGACAGAACGAGTCGAGAGAGTCCATGAGCACCGGCGTGCGCAGGGCGGCAATGCGGGTCTCCACGGACTGAAGCCACTCGATCACGGAGTAGTCCTGCAGCACGGGCCCGGTCTCGTTGACGACAAACAGCTGGTTTGTGCGGTAGAACGCGCCGAAGTGGGAGTCGAAGAACTCCTTTTCGGCGGCCTCGCGGCTCTGCGGAGCGACCCAGAGCTTTGTGGGATCGGTCTCGAGCTGCATGCCGAGCAGGCCGAGCGACGAGCACAGGACGAGCAGAACACAGACGGTGATGACGAGGCGGGGGAAGCGCGCGCAGAAGGAGGCGAGGCGGGCCATGTACGTGGAGAGCCAGCTGTTAAACGGGTATGAGCGGAGATTGAGGTTGCCGAGCTCCCAGGACGGCAGGACGAACGGGTCGTCCTCGCCCTGCTCGTCGTCGTGGATGAGGCGCTGGATCTCGAGGGCGGACTGCTTGCGCTGGGTCTTTTTGACCTGCAGCCACACGAGGATGCAGCCGACAATGAATGCGAGGTAGCTGAGCAGCAGGGCCACGGAGACGCAGCGCAGCGGGCCGATGCGGCACTCGCGACGGGGCAGGGTGTCGTGCAGGTCCGGGCAGGCGCCCTCGCAGTCGATGCAGGAGCACTTCTTTGCGCCGTCGGCGCACGACCAGTGCTCGGTCTCGTTCTGGCGGGCGAGGCCGTCGTGCAGCTGCGCGTCGTCCCACGGGAAGTTGATCTGGAACAGGGAGCCGCCGAGCATGGGCTTCTCGTCGCCGAGGAACTGGAAGAACTGGGAGTAGTTGCGGGCGCCGCCGCCGACAAGGTCGAGGGCGCGGCCGTTTGTGGCGCTGAACTTCACGTTGCTGCAGGAGTCGTACGTGTCTGCAGCCAGCTGCAGGTCGACAAAGTAGTTGACCTCCTTCGGGACGGTGGCGCCCTCGGGGGTGGTCTGGGTGCGCAGCACGTCGACGTAGCGGGCCTGATGGGGCGAGCAGGTGAAGCGGCAGAACACGTCGAAGAAGTTCTGCTCGCACGCGGGACAGCTGCCGAGGAGCGGGCCCACGCGCTTCAGGTTCTCGGCGAGCTGCTCGACCTGGCTCTCGGAGCAGCACACGAGGCCGCTGGCGAAGTCGGCGCCGCATATTCCGGCGAGCCGCGCGCGCAGCTCGGGGTCCTGCAGCGGCTGCGGCGCCGTGTTGTTTACCACGCAGGGGAGCGGGCTTCCGAACCGCGACATGGCGCCGCACGTATCGTAGAGCACGCATTGCGCGGCGGCGGCCGCCGCCAGCAGGGGCAGGGCTATATTCATTGCGCCGGCACCCGTTGTTCAGCACTGGAGGGCTTCAGGGACGGCAGCGGAGCTCACCGACTCGGCTCGGTTAGGGGTGTGGCGGGCAGGGCAAGGACTTGCGCCTAAGCGGCTTCGAATAGATTACGGTAATAAGGCTTGTCCGCGCGGGATTGGGGCCAGCGGATGAGGAGACAGTACGGGGGATATGGACAGCATATGGACGTAGACACATCGAGTATATAAAGGCATGTAAGAGGTGAGTATGCGAGGAAGGTGAGCGTGTGAGGGAGGTGGGGTAGGATGCGTGGGCGAGAGAGAACGAGGGCGAGATATAATGAGGGCGAGGTAGTATGAAGGTGAGATAGTGTGAGAAAGGACGAGGCAGGACGGGGGCCTCGAGCGAGAGCTAGAATGAGCCCAGTGATGTAACGCCTGGACCCCCTCCAATTCGCAATCTGGTAAACCGGTCTAATCGTTTTACGTTACGGGTACTAGGGAACCACAGTAGGTAGCGCTCAATTGGCAGCCCTCGTGGCAGGCCGCGGCAGCCGCGGCACTTCGAACGAGCACTCAGCCTTTGATTTGTTCCGAAATTGCCCCCAGTCGGCGACGGCTGCAACCACAGAGCTCGCAAACAGGCAACTTTCGTGCAGGCCCCGGTGCCCTTTCCCTCCTCATACATGGATCCCGGGCCTGCCAGGACCGCCCGCGGCGGGCAACCGCATAAGCCTCTGCCGCCCCGAGGACAGCCCGAGTGGCAAGCAGGAAGGGAGGGCACGGCAGCGCCGATGCGGACGAGCAATGCGCTGCTGCTGCAGAACGAGTACGGCCCCGACAAGTTCGTGATGGAGTACCAGGTGGAGCACGAGCGCGGGTTTGTGTTCTTCGGCGTGATGCGGTTCAGCGCAAACGCGCTGCTGCCGCTCGACCCGCGGCGATTCACGACGCGCAGCAACGAGCCGCTCGGCGCGCGGCTCATGGACTTGGAGGTCCCGGACGAATCGTGGGTGTGGGTGTGGTCGCGCTGGTACGTCGACATGGCCGCGAACGTCGACGACCAGGGCTGGCGCTACAGCTCGCGCTTCCGCAGCAAGAGCTGGAGCCCGCGGCACCGCATCTTCCAGTCGTTTGTGCGGCAGCGGCAGTGGCTGCGGCCGCGCGTGAAGCGCAGCGTGCTGCGCGGCAGCGAGCCCGACAGCGGCGCCGGCAGCGGCGCCGGCGCGGCCGCGGCCGCGGCGTCCACCCAGCGCGCAGCACAGGCTGACGCGCAAGCCGGCAGAGACCTCATCGCCTACTTCGCGTCGTTCCGCAACGACCGCGAGCGCGTGGACGCAATTATAAACTATCTTATCGAGCACCCGGACGACCTGCCGCTGCTGGTGCAGAACAAAAAGGAGATCGAGAACCTACTCACGTTCGACATCAGCCGCGAGTCGCTGCAGAACATGCTGGCCGAGTCCAACAACGACACCTGCCAGCGCTTCCTGCTCGCCCCGTCGAGCGACTGGGTCGACCAGGTCCTGCTCCACGGCCAGCCCGACGAGGACATCATGGACCACGACGACGAGGGCCCGTTCAACCAAGCTATAGACGAGGAAAACAAATAAATACATGGGGCGTTTCTTTTCTTCTTTTAAAAAGGGGGCGTGCAGCTTAGCGAGCCTCGAACTGAATGGTCCGCCGGCTGCGCTCCTTGTACAGCACCCGGTGGCCGCAGTCCTTGCATCGCACCGGCTCGCTGCGCTGCAGCACCATGTGTGCGGCACAGCTGGCGCACAGGTACAGCGCGCCGTTCTGGCGGGGCGCGGCTGCGCTCGGAGGCACAAACGTGTCGCGGTTCATAGCTGCCTGGGTTGGATCGTCGAGTCTCCGGGTTGGCAGCAGAAAATCGGCAGCGCCTACTGGATACTGCTTCCACGCGCGCCACTGAAAAAAATGCCTGGTCATGTGAGACCGCCGGGCTCGTAGTAGAAGGCCAGCATGGGAGGCCAACAGAGAAGGCCAACAGAGAAGGCCAACAGAGAAGGCCAACAGAGAAGGCCAACAGAAAAGGCCGAGGCCTGCGAACCCGCCAGTTTGCGCCAACGCTCTAGTACGATAGCTTTTTATTTTAATATTATATCTTAGTGTTCCCGCAGGGGCTCGTCACACGGGAAGCGCTCGATGCCCCTTCGGTGCACATCGAATTAGGAGCAGAACACAAAACCGCTGTTTGACTGCACCTCCACTTCCGTGCTCAATTGCTTGTTTGGAGCGTGCCGCCACTCGCGGACACGCGCGCGGCCCCCTATTCTTGCCGCGCCCGTGCGCGACGTCCTTCCTCGAGAAGGCCACATGATATCGGTGTTCCAGCGGCCTCGCTGCGCGACACGCCTGGATGGACGCCGCGGCTGATCCGGGGAGCCCAGCCACCAATGACCACCCCTACGACGACTCGGATGGCGCACAAACAGCCGAGGACTCTGCCGCCGAGGACGACGTCTTCTCCGATCTCGAGTACAGCCGCGTGATCCCGACGCCGTCCACGGGCGACCGCCGCGGCTCGCGCAGCACGCCCAAAACCCCAAGGAGTGCGGCCCGCGCCGGCCGCAACCAGCGCAACGCGTTCGACGACACCCCAATTCCTGCCCGCAGGACCGGGACGCTGCCCAAATCGGCGCACGATCAGAACGGCGCCAGAGACCCCGCTGGCGCCGAGACGCAGACCCAGAAAGTGCCGCCGCTCAGCGCCTCGCAGCTGCGGGACCTGGGGCTTGGATTTGCCGACTCGAACTCCAGCCCGCGCAAGGAAGGGAGCTCGCTGCGCTCGTCAAGCCCGCCCTCGGCCGCGGACGAGACGCAGAACGACGCAACGGTCGATGACGGACTGCCGGGACGCATTGAGAGCGAGGATGAGCGCGTCACGAGCGGCAGCGACGAGTCGCGTGGCAGCCAGGAGCTCGGGGGCAGCCAGGAGCTCGGGGGCAGCCAGGAGCTGGGTACACCGCACGTCGCCCAGCTCGGCACCGGCTCCTACGGCTCCGGAGGCGTCGTGGACGAGACGCCAATGCGGTATCAGCCCTTCGGTACCGTGCAGTACGCCTACATCCTCTGTCTCTGGCAGCGCAGGTGGTACCCGGCGCGCGTCGACCGCATGGAATACGAGACGGCCCAATTCAGCTCGAAGTCAGCGCCGGCGGATGTCATATTTGGCGACGGCTCTAAGGGACCAACAGAGCTGCGTCGGGCCTCGGACTTCGACCTGCAAGTAGGCGACCGCGTCGAGGTAGAGCTCGAAGAGCACAAGGGGAGGAAGTTCGAGGTCGTGCACCTCATTGCCGACGAGAATAACGTCAAGAGCCCTATACGCACCACGAGCGGCCACTCCAGAGCCAAGCTCAAGACTGTCGCTAAGGGCTTGTCGTCCCAGGTCACCACTGTCGTCGAAGTAGGCATGCTCTCATTGACCAGAAGCGACCACAATCTGTGGCAGAGCTCGCGCGCACTCCCTCTGGCCAAAAACGACATCACAGTCTCGCCCCCTCTCAATCGCACCGGCCGGGCCAAGCGCGCCCGAAAATGGGACAGCGAGTTCGGCGAGAGGAGCCCTAAAACGCGGCGCCGCAAGACCAGCGTTTACGAGCCACTCTCCCCCACCGTGGACCGCGCCTCTAACGGTGACACAACCGCACCCCGCATTTTCGCTAACTGCATCTTCTCCATTTCTATGTCAGACCAAGCAGACGAAGAGAGCGAGGACATCAAGCGCCTCATCAAGGTCCATGGCGGGACGGTCCTCGATAACGGGCTCAGCGACGTGGTAAAGCTTGGCGAGGCTTCGACGAACGGCGACATTCCAAGTCACGATCTTCACTTCCAGGACGCCGAGTTCGCCGCCGTTTTGGCCGAGAAGCCTAGGCGCACAATCAAATACTTGGAAATGCTCGCCATCGGGTGGCCATGCCTGATGTCCGGGTTCATCAAAGAGTGCATCCAGCAACAGACATTTGTTGACTGGCTTCCCTGGACCTTGCCGGCGGGAATGTCTTCGGTGAAGCACAAACTGGCTGCCCCAGTGAACGCGAACATCTCACAGTTCCACTACGGCTGGCTCCGTGGAGAAAATCTGGCCACTCAGTTTCTCAAGCGCCGCGTCATTCTCAAGTGCACAATCCCGATATGTGTGATCATAGGCACACAGCGCAGCAGCCGCTCCGAAGAAGTCGTCGATACGCAGCGGCTGTTTCTGGCATCGTTGTGTGCTGGGCTGTATAAGCTTTGGGTCTACCGGGATGATGCTGAGGTTCCCGTGGGCTCGCTCCAGCTCCAGCTGGGCGACAAGAAGGGTCACAAGGTTCTGGACACGGCACCGCACGTCCTATATCAAATGAAAAATCTCGCCGCAGCTGACGAGACCATTATCAAGGATGCCTCATGGCTGCTTGAGTGTATTATAAACGGCGAGCTTGTATAGCCCGAACGGATTTAACGAACGTAGAGGTCGACCTCTCATAATTTTGTCTAAGGTAAGGAATTAGCCACAAATAATTCAAGATTCGACGCCAATGAAGCAAAATCATTAACGTCTACGCAGGCTTCCGCCTCGCACAATATATTCAATGTAAATAACAATCATTAGCTTCTTTATGGAGGAGCAACAGGCTCACGGGGGAGGGTATAGACACTGAGTGCGTGAACACAACGAACGTCAGTCAAAGTGCTGACTGGCCATTTTCAACTACGTATCGTGAACAGTTATCATAGAAGCTGCCTCTAAGCTATGTGCCTTATGCACAAACTAAACGCACCTCAAGTCGTAGGAAAAGTCCTGGTTGAATGCTATTGCTTTTTATGTACTTAACGATCTGCAGAATGCTCGATCCGAGCGAATGCATTAACGCTGTTCCGGAATGATACGAAAACCTGAACCATACATATGACAAAGTGGCACGCGCATAAACCGAACCACTGGCAGCGGGGACATGGGTCCCTAGATTTTCCAGGACACAAGCCAGCCTTGATGCACAAGCCCGTAACGCTAATCGAATATTTACATATAGTCTAGTAGTATGTGAGGCTTCTCTGACACTGCGGCATGCATTACATCAACAGACACGACGAGTTCTTATAAAAGCCTCCGACAATGCTATTTCTCTTGGCGATCTGAATCACTATTCTGGACATAGAAGCAACGGCGCCCTGAAGTCCGCCCAACAGCCAGCATCCATTAAAACAATGGCGCCAGCCGCCAGGGCGGAAGGCAGACCGCAGGCCCGGATCAGTTTGTCTGAGATCGCCTATAGATGCAAAAATTCACGCTGGCGCCCTGCCGGAATAAGCGTTTCCCGGGTCACGGGAGGCACCCACGTGACTGCTAAGATAACTCATTGCTTATTTGATACACCAATTCCGGAGAAAACGCCGTCCGCATACGGTGATGCTGGAAAAGGGTTCGATCAGTGCGTGGCTGACATACACTCAACGCGAGGATCTGCGGTCTGTCAAAGACGCCGTCGATATGTCAGAACGCCCAGGGTAGCTGTGCCACTGAACTGAACAGAAATCCGGAGTTTTAACTTCTCTCTATTATTGCAGGGCGTGTCGGCGGCGGTCCCCGGCGGTCCCCGGACGAGGCGGTGAACGGTTGATTAGTTAATCAGGGTGCGTGGGGAATATAATCTGGGGTAAGTGACGTCAATGTCTCGGCAGAGAAAGGGCGACGCACGCAGCTCAGCACCATGCAGTGGCATGAGTCACCATCCTATGACAGTAGCGAATGAAAATCTTAGCTTATACATGCTTGTGCCCTACAGGACCTCCCCACAAAGCGATGCGTTTTAAGTCGTAAGCAGTATCAGGAGATATGTACTACCCCGCAAAATAGCTCTAGGGTGGCCGCCACACGAGCTAGAAAACCAAACCGTGCGGTCCGGTAAAGAACAGTGGAGTTCTTCGTATATTTAGTCTAGTCATGAAAATCCCAGACCGCATCGGCAGGCACCCTCTCACGCGCCCTGGCGCTTGTGAGTGCGATTCACCCTAAGGCCCCAGGATCTAAAAACTGGCTGCTGCTCTCACGCTTCCCACGTGATTAACGCCCGAACAGCCGCCACCAAAAGACGAGGCGCAGGGTACAGTCTTACCCGTACCTCAACCCTTGGCGCTGTCAGCGACGTACTCCCCCTTGTATGCGGAATCGAGTCGCACGGAAAAGCCGCAGGAAGCAAATTGGCAGTTGGGCACAAGAACCGGGTACTTTACGGGGAGGAGTGAAGGGGATGTGGGCACACTATTTCGCCTTTCTGCGTGAAAATTGTGCACTTCGGATCGAAGCTAACGCCGAAACGGCATTAAGCACGGGAACATTAGATATCAATATCGCTCTAACCCAACCCTATGCCGACCCAACTAGACTGGACAGGACTGGACAGGCGCGTCATTATGACTCAGCCGCACACTGGGGAGCGGCAGAAAGTATCGCTCTAAATTGACGTTTGGCCTACCATCCCAGCTCTTCTACCAGCCGGAGCAACCTGTATACGGTGTAGCTGGTGAACAAAAAGCTAGATCCGGCTGTGAGTAGAGTGGTTCCGTTGCAGTCTCGCCCTTTGATGCCGTTGAAACATATCCCCCACACCGTTTCCGCAAAGGGCTCCTCACCAATGTCTGAAGACTCGCTGCTCGCTTCTAGCGCACCCAGACAGTCTCCAACCGACCCCAGCGTAAATATGATTCCGTCTCCGGCCACCGATAGGCACCAGTTGGACGCCGTGCCGGCGGGCGACGCGCCTGCGGCAGCTGGCGTGCCGGGAATGGTCGGGACCGAGCCCATACCGGCAAAGAGCCTGATCATCAAGACCACCAAGCCGCGCCCATACGTTTGTCCCACTTGTACCCGCAGCTTTGCCCGCCTTGAGCATCTCAAACGACACGAGCGGTCGCACACTAAGGAGAAGCCGTTCCAGTGCCCGATCTGTGAGCGTAGCTTCGCGCGACGAGACCTGCTGCTGCGCCATAAGCAGAAGCTGCACGCGTCGTTCTCTCCTGGGGACAAGCACGACGTGAAGGTGGACAACCTGGAGAGCCAGGAGGGCCGGGCAAAGCAGCGCAAGGTGGGCTCCAGCGCGAACCTGAGCAAGCAGATGCAGCCCAGAAGCGAGGCACCGAGCAGAGACATCCCGCTGCGTAGCGCGCGTCCGCAGCGGCCTCATGATCAAAGCCCCCACAACGCCGATGGTCGCCACGCGCCCTCCGGCATCCCGAATCGCCACGCGTATGGCGAGACCGTCTTCCCGGAATACCAGAAATACACTGGAGGAGGTGGTGTCAACCATTTTGCGTCGCTTCAGCAGCAGCAGCAGCACATGCCGTTTCCGGACCTGCAGCCGTTCCCAGGCTCATATGACATGGGTAGAGGTCCGTCGCTATATGGCAGCGGCGTTGACGGACAAGGCCAGCCGCTTGAGAGTGCATACGTGCCCGCAGCGTTGGGTCAAGACTCGTCTCTGGTTGGCGTGAACATGGATTGGCTGCCTTTGAACCCGCTGGGCCACGAGCTCGACGTGCTCCAGAACATTGCCCCTCCCGTCCGCGTGGCCTCCACTCGTACGTCGCGGGCCAACTCATTCAGTGCCGCTAGTGCAACGTCCTACGTGCGGCGAAAGGACTTACCGGATGTCGATAACCTCCCAGTGGACAACTTCACGAATGGGCCGTCCCAGGTCGGGTTCGCCACGCCGCAAGCGTATGCTGTGGAGGACGAGGACACGTTCCCCGAGCCCATCGAGCCGCTCGATTTGAGCTACGTGGACCCGCAGTACCTCAGTGGTAGCCAGCCGCAAGACGCAAGCCCCCTTCACATGGGTAAGCCTCCTCACCAGCAGCACGTTCCTGCGGCGGCAACTGAGAGTCAAAGCACTGTGCCCAACATGCGCGCACGCGTCGGAAGCATGTCTAATCCCCGCAAGCGCAGCTTTAGTGAGCAGGGCCAGCAGCAGCAGCGCGCCTTCCAGGCCCTACAGGTCCAGGCGCAGACCAATAACAGCCACTCGGGCTTTTACGGCCACGATCCAATACCAGGAAACGGCAAGTATCTCTCTCCAACTTATAGTGGGTCTCCGGCAGCAACAGGCCATTACCCGAGTGCACACAGCGTGTCCCCTGGTAACGGCGGCCCCGCTCAGGGAATGACTCCCGGTATGACACCAGGTATGACTCCCGGAATGACCCCCGGTATGACCCCAGGAATGTCAGTACCTATTGACCCCTATGATGCACGCGATAGCCCCTTGGCATGGGCATCGCCAGGATCGTTGCATTCAATGCCGCGGACTTCCCGCTCAAGGGACGATACAGTCATTCGCGACACCATGTCAAAGCAGGGTGACGAGTTTGTGAATTCATTGTTCGATGTTGATGGGACCACACCCGCCGGCTCGTCAGCCGAGCCGACCCCCAATGATTCTACTGCAAACACTTCGCCACCACGACAAGAGAACGACCTGCGTCGCTACGTGAGCGCATACTTCTCAGGCTTTGACCGGCATCTGCCATTTGTACACCAAACGCCTAGTCTTGGTCTGAGGCCAGCGGCTCCGCCCATGGACGGTCTTGATGCAAACGACCCTCAGTCGCCGGCAATTTCTCCCCCATCGTCCTCATCATCTATGCTGGCTGTTCCTATCAACAACGAGGCCCTATCTCAAGCGCAGGCAGCTATTGGGGCTCAGATTCTTGGTGACCGTGGCACCGCATTGGCCTACTACTGGGCAGCGAAGGATCTGATCGACAACCATCAAAGGCTGTTTACGCGCTTAGAAGATGTTCAGGCCGGGATTCTATTGGCCGTATTTGGCCTGTTCTACGACGCGCCCTCTGAGCATATCAATGCTCTGGATCGACTAGAGATCTTGATTGACGACGTTTATGTGCTGATGTCACAGAAAGGTGGCCGATCAAATGAAATGACGTTAGATCTCGACGTGAGTCTTGGTCTTGATTTCGGCGCCGAGCTCGACATTGTACACAAGTGGGAGCAGTTTGTAACATCACAGTCGCGGTACCGCACGCTTCATGCTCTGCACGCAGTGCATGCCTGGAGCAAACCGGCTCCTCCGCGGTTGGTGGAACTGCTAGAGACGTGCGGTGGTGCGCCGTGCGACGAGGATCTTTGGATGGCTCGTCAGTCTAGCGAATGGTGGAATCTTGTGCAGAGCCGCAACCTTGACATCAGGCTTGTGGCGCAAACAGGGGGCGGCCCCAGCAACTTGTTCTCGCAGTGTCTGGCACGCTTGCGCGCAGGTGAAACGCCTCCGGAAGCGACTTCTTTACCGCAGTTCCTTTTGCAGAGTCTACTGCTCGTACTGCAGAGCCCCACTATTCCCCGAGACTCGGCGGTCACGGCCAACTCGCGCAGCGTGAGAACAGGCCTCAGGGCATGGGAGGCGACGTGGTCGCAATCGCCACTCGCCTCCTTGGACCCGAGTCCGGAGCACGGCCCGCTCATGAGCGACTGTGTTGCCCTTGTGTCGATGGTTGCCATTTACTCCGCTTTCGATATTCGCCCCGTGCTGAGTGCGCTGTGGGATCAGGATTTCGCAAAAATGAACAAGGAGTTGGACAGCGTGGTAGCGGCAGGTGTTGCCGACACGCCAAAGCTGCTGCAGGCAGCCACCTATGCAATTGATACCCTCGTGTGGTGTGAGGGCCACGTTACTTCATCCACGATCTTTTTGCCTACCATTCTTGCCGTCACCGAGTGCGGCTTGGTCTTATCGGAAGCGCTGAAGCTGGTGCTGAGCCGCGAGTCTTCGGCACCGGAAACGCCTGCTGAAGAGCAATTGCTGCAGCGCAGCAAACGGCTCGTGCGTACGGTGTTGCGTGTCCGGACACCAGACTCTCATATGTTGGTTAAGGGGGTCCTGCGCGCGTCAACCTGCCTTGTGCGCTTGTCAGACTGGCCGCTGGTCGGTGTGTTGTCCCAAGCACTCATGGCTCGTGTTGAACATATTTAAGTACAACTCTTCCATCCCAGATATATTTCCCGCGAGTATAATGATTTTAACGATAGATCTTGAGCAATGGTTTTAAACGGGCGGGCGGGCTGATGCACGCCAATCTTGACCAGTGGCTGCGTTCGGTGCGGGGGTCAAACGGATTATATTTGGGGGCAGCCCAGTTATTCCGAAAACCCCGCTAGCCTAAAGCGTTGGTCAAGCGGTAAGTAAACATGGGGCGCACTTTCCCCTCAGCAGCCCAGCGCCCATGCCCTAAACAATTTTATCGCATCCTGATAAATATCGTTGTTATCAACAAGTTTTACGCATGGCGATGGCTGCCGCCAATATCCCCCCCCTCCTCCTTGCAGCGCCAACCGGCAGCAACCAGGGGATTTGCGCGCTAATATTGAGCGAATTGCTTGAACCACATATTGCATTAGGTTTAGCTACATTTACTTCGTTTACTACATTCTAGCTTAACCAGCTGTAGTAGCCACAATGACGACTATCAGCCGCAAGCTGGCGTGCGTCGCATGCATTGCACGTGGCGCTGCCGTAGGTTTTATCAGTCTGCTTGGCACGGTAATCGCCTCGCAGGTGCGGGGCACTCGATAAATTAGCCGGTCACGCTTGGCCACCGCCTCATCTCGTTATCACCACAACATAGGGCTACGGTGTTTTAGTCAACTTCTGTCCCAAAACGGTACTGAGGCGTCGGTGCAAATTTTCACAACCAGTGGGGACGGCTTCACGTGATGCCGTCGAACCGTCGCTCCCGGCCCACGCTGGGCGCGGCTCGAAATCACTTTGTTGAAATTCCGACCAGATCGCACCCCCTTCAGCTAGTCGTTCAAAATGTTGATCCCCACTGCCGAGCGCCGCAAGATCCACGAGTACCTTTTCAACGAGGGTGTCTGCGTTGCTAAGAAGGACTTCGAGATCATCCACCCCGAGCTCGGCGTCAAGAACCTGTACGTGATCAAGGCCATGCAGTCGCTGAACTCGCGCGGCTACGTGAAGACGCAGTTCAGCTGGCAGCACTACTACTACACCCTGAACGATGAGGGTGTTGAGTACCTGCGCCAGTGGCTGTACCTGCCCTCTTTCGTTACGCCCGCTACGCACCACAGCGCGACCGCTGCCGACCCTCCCGCTGGCGGCCGCTCCGGCAACAAGGCCGTGGACGCTCAGGCCCAGCTCGCGTAACTTGCCTATAATAATTATTTAAAAAAGGAGTCAGCGTGAAGCAGCTCTTCTTTCATTATTGAATACAGTCGACTTCGACGGCCTCTTGTTGTTGTAGACAATTACTGGCTTTGCACTTAAACGATTAGGTAGAATGACCGATCTTGACCTACCTTTGAGCACTCTGCGCAGCAGTAGCTGCCGTTGATTATATTGTTGGCTAGTAGAACGCTCAGTGCTAAGTATGAGCAGCAACAGGCAATTTTCCTCCGTGACTTGGCGGCAGTCGACCGCGAAATGTAATGGCTGAACCAAATGGGAGCTTTTAGGGTATCAAAGAATGTAGATGGCGGGTCAGGGAGATACGATACCTAATCACTCTCTACAACTGATGATTGCATGACAAGTCTCAGGCTGACACCAAGCTTGAGACAACTCAACTTAAAATACAAACAAAAAATTATGAACAAGAATAACTACTATTTTGCGCGGCGTTGAGTACAGTGAAATGATCCGTGGGCCGTGCAAACGCCCGACTTGAGAACAAGTTATTTATATGACTAGGCTTATCGGTGAAACGATCGAGGTGCGACGACGGACTTGGGCTTTTAGTCCATGAGATCACGAAATCATCGAACAACAACATAACCCATGTCAGGCCTAACCACTCATATAAATAACTTAGATGCAAGTTATTTATATATCTAGGCGGGCACGAGCGATCAGCCCGCTAGGCAAGTTATTTATAAAATCAAGTCGATAAGAACGAATCCCGAAGTAGCGCGAACAGTAGAGCCCCTGCGGGTCTATGTGGCTGGGCCTAGTGTCTGTCAAGCTCGAATATGGCTGCTTATCGAGCATCTAACGGCCGGGCGTTTTCCACGATCAGATAGAGAGTTAAAAATTTTGTGTCGAAGCTAGCCTTCATCGAGAAAATGCCTCATAAGCAGTGTGCTGCATGAAAGCCCTATTTTACGTCCAGGCCTCTAAAAATAATGTATAAAGTCCTCCGATGAAGGCTGCGGAAATCCTTGGGTCCGGCTCGGTCTCGGATTTCTCAGATTTCTGATGCCTTGACTTTTTGCCGAGAGGCTTCGGCACGCAGTTAACGGGTGCAGGCCGCTATCGCCGTTAGAAACGAGGCTATGCGGCGGCACCCGCATGCGTGCGCGTCTGATCGCCGGTGGCTGCTAGCAGTATGTGGTAAAACCGTTGCGCCGACTTGTGCACTGGAATGCAGGTATGTGACACGCCACACTAGGGTCGTGATGCGGAGAAGCGGTTCCCAACGGCTCTTAATCTCCTCTGTGCTATTATTAGCTCAGCCTCATCGCGAGATCAGACCGGGAGCAGCTTTGTTGTTTCGGATCAATGGGTCGGCGAAAAATTGAAATCAAGCCTATAAAGGAGGAGCGCAATCGCTCCGTGACGTTCATCAAGCGCAAAGGTGGACTCTTCAAGAAGGCCCACGAGCTCGCCGTGCTGTGCCAGGTCGACCTCGCCTTGGTCGTCATCACTCCCGACAAGAAGGTACATCAGTACTGCACGGCGTCCAGCATACAAGACATTGTGCGCAGCTGCGAAAAGTACCCCATCGTGGAGCACAAGGGGTTTCAGGATTATGGCTCACGATATAGCGGCAACGCTGGACAGGACGATGACGACGATGATGGCCCCGACGAGACCGGCTCTGATGGCGACCGCGAGGAAGTGCATGCTGTGAACGTCATGGACCGAGACCCGAGGGGTGTCAAGGTGGTGAAGCCTCGGGACGACGAGCGCGGCGAGCCGCCGGGTGGCCTCAGCGACAACCGCTCGGCATCGCGGCCGCGGCTCAAAGTGCAGATTCCCCAGATTCAGCACATCGGGACGCCGCAGCCCCACGTTCCCATCAAGCAGGAACACGAGGGCATGCTGAACGCCGGCAACAATCTTCCGCCGGGGACAGCTGCGGGGGCCACGGATGCTGCGTCGTCGCAGCAGCAGCAGCAGCAGCAGCAGCAGCAACAGCAACAGCAGCAGCAACACTTACAGCTGCCGCAGGAAGCGGCGCCACCTGGGGTCGTGGCTACCGCCAACTCGCCGAGCCAACTTCTTGACGAGAGTGGCAAGGCGCGCACCCAGGCACAGACCGGCGGCCAGCCCCAACATCCTCAGTTTCCGTTTCCTCCGCGGCTGAACAATCGCGGTCTTCCCCAGAGTCCTGGCGGGTTCATCGCCCAGGGATATCCGCCTTACGTGCCTTACCCCGGCTATTTCAACAACTATCCCATCGGCTACGGGTATCCTGCCCCACCTAGTGCATTTCCTGGGGGCTCAGCGAAGCCTTCCGCCGGAGTTTCGGGACCAGCTGCTCCTGGGCCATCAGCGGGAGGCGCCTTTAACCCGCCCATTAATGCTGCTGCGAATGCTGCGGTGCCGCCGCCGTCGGCGCGGCCTGGCGGAACAGCCGGGCCTTCTGGCAGCGCGGGTGGCACCCGCTGGAGTGCGTATCCGCAGTCTCCCATGACGTATTTCGTGCCAGCTCCTGTGAACGGTAATGAAAACAACAATCAGGCGAAGATGGAGCCTGGGCCCATGTCGGCAGCCATGCCGTCACGCTATATGAATGAGATGTTAGCGAGCCCATCTAACTACTTCTCTATGGAGTGGGGGGTATGGGATCCGCAGGCATCGGCTGTACCGGGTGGTACGGCTCGAGTGAGTCCTCCATCGGTGCCGACACAAGGAGGTGGTGGTAATGGTGCAAGTAACGAGAACGCTATTTCTTCTCCGTTGCAATTCGTGTCTGTTCCTGGGAACGAACGTAAGCGCACCGCTGCAGACGACCCAACGACGAAGTGGAGACCAAAGGAATGAATCGAGTAGGGACCAGTTTCCTTGCATGCATGTTTCATACTGTATCTCCAAGAATCTAGCATATCATACAACGCATCCCAGCATACCAGCTGGCTGCTTATTAGCATACTTGCGAGCCTTTGCGGCTGTTTAAGCAGAACTCACATTACATATGACTGATTGGAACACTCCTTTGCATCGCCCATAGCGTGATTTCCAGAACAGAGTAAGCCGCTCTACATCCTTTTGCTAGCAATTTGCGGGCATAGGTCGCTCATACTGAGATTGAAACTGAACGAACGAGAAGGACGCAATGGTGAGTTAATCAAGTGCAGTAATGAGCCACTGTACCTCTTGGTGGCAATTAGCATCACGCAGGATGAGATTGGAGCTGATTGTGCGAGGAGTGTGGAATGGCGAGCCAAAGAAGTGAATTGAGTAGCTTGGACTGGCAACTTACAGGAACGCGTCGCGCATATTGGGATTGAGGCTGAACGAGCGAAAAGTGTGCCTGAGTTAACTAAGTGACACCACCACTTTCCCTCTTGGTGCTGAAAATTAGCATTAACTACCCATACTGGACCTGAAATTGAGCGTCCAAGACGTGCGGTTGTGGTGAATGTAATAGCATCTTGAATGGGTCTGCATTCTTACGGCACTGAGTATAACAGCTGGTGAAGATGCAGACCGAAAGGTAGGTGAATCATGGGCTCGTAGGGCGTTCCGCCCAGGAAAGATGTTCTCGCAGGGAGTTCCGCCCACGAAAGATGTTCTCGCTGGCACGGTAAACGCCAATTCCTGGAAAATATTTGTTGCAGCCCATGTTATTTCTCTATGGCACCGTTGTATCACTATTTATGTATCGATATTTATAATGGCCAATAAATATTGCTGCATCCTTTCAAACGGATCTCTGTGCCCAGGATGCACCTGCTTTTGTGGTTGGTTCCAGCAGCAGCCATCTGACGATGTGCTCGTGGACGCGCAGACACCCAGAAGGGCTGAGGGCTTATGACTAAACAGAAGAGACGCGGCCACTCAAAGCAGCGGCAATTTTAGCAGCCGGAGCACGACCCTCGGAGGCAGCGTTTGGGAGGACGGGCGGCCCTTGCCCTGCCTGTCTGGCTGGGCAGGGACGTCGACAAACTCATCACTGCGAAAACCAGGCTCCTTTTTTCACTAGATCTCCACGATGGTCAAGCTGAACATTTCGTACCCTGCGAACGGCACGCAGAAGCTGATCAACCTCGACGACGAGCACCTCTCGCGTAACCTGTGGGATACCCGCATTGGCCAGGAGGTTGCTGGCGAGCAGCTGGGTCTGCCCGAGGGCTACGTGCTGAAGGTCACCGGCGGTAACGACAAGCAGGGCTTCGCCTGCATGCCTGGCGTTCTTGTGCCTGGTCGTGTGCGCCTTCTTCTCTCTAAGAACCACAAGGTGTACCGCCCGCGCCGCGACGGTGAGCGCAAGCGGAAGTCTGTGCATGGCGCCATCATGGGCCCCGACATGGCTGTTGTGTCGCTGTCGATTGTGAAGGCTGGTGACGAGGACATCGAGGGCCTGACCACCGAGCAGGTGCCCAGCCGTCTCGGCCCCAAGCGTGCGAACCACATCCGCAAGTTCTACGGCCTGACCAAGGAGGAGGCCTCGAACGAGGACCTGAAGACGCTTGTCATCCGCCGCCCTGTCACCGGCAAGAACGGCCGCGAGTACACAAAGGCGCCCAAGATCCAGCGCCTCGTCACGCCCCGCCGTCTGCAGCAGAAGCGCCGTGTCCGGGAGCAGAAGCTGGCCCAGGTGCAGAAGTCCAAGGACGAGGCCGCCGAGTACGCCAAGCTGCTGGCTGCTCGTGTCTCGCAGAAGAAGGCCCACAAGGCCGAGGTCCGCAAGCGCAGGGCAAGCTCCCTCCGCGCCTAATCTGACGCAAAAATAACTTATATTGTGGGTGGTACGTAAACTCGATCATGGTAAACTGAATTACTCGAAATGTTTTGCTGCTGCTGTGGCGCTCCGAGGCTGTTTCTAGTTGCGGTACGCGGTGTCTGTGCGCATGGCGCTTTACATTAACGCACTGTATACGGCACATGTACTGGGCACGTATTGCTCACGCACACACCACGTATTGTCGCGGTTCAAAGTAGAAAAAATGCTGCGATAAACAGGATAAGTAGCTAAGGCCCGACAAGAGGCGAGAGAATTAATTACTGAGAAAAATGCGCCGCAATCTATTTACGTCACACCGCCAGCCACCGGCGTTTGCAGACTGTACTCTTCCCTACGGAATGGCGCCAGACCCGGGCTTGGGCCGGTGAGAAAAGTGGTCGACCAGAAAAAAAGCGCTATTTTTTGACGCGTGTGCCGCGCCCGCCCGTGGCCTCAACTCGTGCGGCCTCAGCTCCTGTGCATCGAGCCCTGCTGGCTGGCCGCCTTACAATTTACTTAATCATCTATCGCTGCAGACGGTGCTTTACCGAAAGAGCACGGTCAGTGTGGAACCTGACCACCACCGGCACAATGAAGGACGACTTGCCGAGGTTTCCAACGCCGATGGAAGCATTCGGCCAAGGCAAGCGTAAACACACCAGCGCGGCCTATGATGCTGTCGGGGATATCCCAAAACCGCCTCCCCAGCAGCGGTTTCGCCAGCAGCTCTCAGGCAGCCCTGCGCCGCCGACGCCGGTGAACGCACCGGCCTCGAGCCAGTACTATGGGCCACCGCAGCCGACGCAGTCTGCCCCGGCCACACCCAACCACTACGGCTCGGGCACGGCCCCCGCGGTGGGGCTCGACGGGCACGGGCGAACGCAGCCCGGTTACGACCAGATGGCGCCGCAGGGGCCGCCAGCACCGGCGATGCAGCACAAGGGAGCGCGGCACATGGCGCCGGCGCACCCGCATCATTATCCGCAGCAGCAGATGGCTCCGCAGATGGCGCCGCAGATGGCTCCGCAGATGGCTCCGCAAATGGCGCCGCAGATGGCGCCGCAGATGGCACCACAGATGGCACCGCCAATGGCGCAGCAGATGGCGCCGCAGCAGGACCCGCGATCGCACTATCCCTCGCGGGTTGCCACGGCCACGGCACCGCCGAGCACGGGAATGACCCAAGGGTCGCTCGAAGGGGTATATGGCCAGCCGAACAGCTCGCGGATCCCGAGCAATCCAATGCTGCTGCAGAACCAGTACGCCCCGCAGCGGCCCAGCCCACCGCCGAGCGTTCCCGCCGCCCCCAAGCCGAGCAGAAGACACGCACCCGAGCCGCCCGCGCCGCGCGCGAACGAAACGGCTGATCTGCGGAGCCTATTTGACGAGGTGGACCGCAAGAAGCGCGGGTACCTGACGGAGCGTGAGCTGTCGAAGGCGCTGGTCAACGGGGACTACACGCTGTTCGACGCGCACACGGTGCGGCTCATGATGAAGATGTTTGACCGCGACGGCGACGGCGCGATATACTTCGCAGAGTTCGGGCAGCTGTGGAAGTATCTGCACGACTGGCGCCAGGTGTTCGACCGCTTCGACACGAGCCGCAGCGACACGATCGATCTCAACGAGTTCAACCACGCGCTGGCCGCATTTGGCTACTCGCTGAGTGCCCCGTGCGTGCAGTTCCTGTTCAACGCTGGATCCAAGCTGAGCCGGCAGGGCGTGCGCGAGATGCCGTTCGATCTCTTTGTGCAGTCGTGCATCAGCATCAAGTCGATCACCGACACGTTCAAGCGGTACGACACCGACCGCGACGGGTTTGTGACCATGAGCTTCGAGGACTTCCTCACAGAAACAACCAAGCTGCACTGAACCCGGCGGCAGCGGGCCGCGGTGGAACCCAAACAAACAAGCGGCGCTGCCCCCGCCCTCCTGCTACGCCATACGCCCATGACGTAAGGCCGCCGCCGGCGCCAGCGGGCTGCTGCTGCCCCCGCCGGGCTCAGCGTATTCGAACGCAGTTGCCCAGTGTGTACGCAGTGGCAAGAACCCAGCGGCAAAGAACCCAGCCAAGAACGAACTGCTCGGTCATGGTCTATCAACAGCGCCCGGCAGATGGCCGCGACCAGACGCAGGTAGCGACCGAGGAGGCCGCCGAGCGCGAGCGGTCGCTGCGGCTCGTAGGCGAGAACACCGGCGGTGCCGGCGACGAGCCGGCCGCGCGCCCGCGCGTCACCTGGACGGAGGACACTGTGGACAATGAGCAGCTGAATCGCAAGAAGTCGAAGGTGTGCTGCATCTTCCACCCGAACGACGAGGAATTGCTCGAGTCGAGCGAGGAGGAGGAGTACTCGTCGCCGTCGAGCTCGAGCTCGAGCTCGTCCGAGAGCGAAAGCGACAGCGATGGTGGCGCCCACGCGGGCCACCGCGGCCACTGTCGACACCACCGCGCGCCGCGGCCTAATGCGTACGAGAGACAGCCGAAACTGAAGCCGCGGCGGCATGTGCATTGATCTAGTGGCGCCCCACTCGTGGTCGCGCAGACTGTAGGTCGCCGCCGGGCGCCCACCCCTTATTTATTGTAACTTAAATCTCGCAGACAGCAATAAAATGAACAGAAGCTCAGGATAGAAGAGTAAGAACGGGGCGAGGACGCTAGCGGAAGCCTCCCGCTTTGTAGCGTGGGGCCGGGCGTGGCGCGCCGGGGCTCAGGCGCCGCAGGTTGCGGTGCTGAGGTGCGATTCGCGACCGCAGCGCGCGCGGCACCTCGTGCACGGCGTGCTCTATCCAGGAAAGCGTGTTGAGCGTGGACTCAAAGAGAATCGCGAGGAGAGGCATGGCGGGTGCGATCAGAGCGGACGCTTCGACAAACACTTATGGGCTCACGGGCATTTGGAAGCGCTAGGAGGTCCTGGCACCTTCCGCATTTAGTACTGTTCTATGGCTGCATTTAACATAGGGGTCAAGGTGGTCAATTACTGCATTTGGAAACCGCTGCCGGCTACTGGAGGGACCAAGCCAATACAGGCGAGCTCGTCAGCAGTAATTTCGGTCAATGGACTGCAGAGGTTGTCTGGGGCGAGTCAGAGCGTCTTGCAGCAGGCCTAGCCCTGTTCTCCGGAAATCTCTTATGCCGATCACGTTTACGGAAATTCTCGGGAAGAGCGATCCGCACAGTAGTCTTGTTTTTCTGGAACGCCCGGCGCTCGATTTAGGTATGTACCGGACGCCGGCGCGTGCGATCGGGCAATTGCCCGACGAGGCCCTCTCCGCCAGCGGAAGCGAGTCCAGCCGTGCTGCTGAGGGCGACAGTTACCACCTAAGTCTTGTCTCCAGAGAGCCTGCGTCCCATCTTCCCGCCCCCGCCCTATTCTGCTGGCAGGCTGCGCCCGACAGGCGATGTGTTATGTAAAAAAGCACTCAGTTGCGAGGCCTAACCACCGTTCATGGGCTGAGAATGGCCGTTGGTGCCCTAAATGTCGATCAGGCTCATGCATGCGACCTGATTAGAATGACATCATTGATTAGAGCAAATACCGAGGCAATAACGTTCGTGCGGCACCATGAGGCCACCTCCACCCCACTGGCCCAGCCGGTGCCCACCACTCAGACGCTATCTAACGTCAGCGCGACACCCACGCATTTGCGCGATAGGCACCTCGTGTGGCAGGCAGCATCGGTGGGAGGCCATCCGACATGGGTGGAGATGCATCAGGCGCTCTTGGCAACATACGACCTGAGATCACTGTAGTGCGACCGGAACCCACAGTAACGCAGCGTGCAGTGCGGCTGCAGTTGGGCGCACGATTGAATAAACTTAGCATGCTTGCGCCGCTCCCCTGTGCCCCATCGTCCTACCGTACCCTCCAGCTCGTCCAGCTCACGCTGTCCCCGAAACCGCGCTAGCTCTTGGTCTGCGATCCACCCTTTCCCTCAACCCTTTGCAAATGGCGTGCGCACCCGCGGGTCAGCTGCCCGCCAGAATGCGCATTGCGGGTGACTAATCCAATTAAGGTTAGGTGAGTAGCGGTTGACCTGGGCTAATTTCGCAGGAACAGAAGAACCCTAGCTTGTTGTCTCGTCCCAACGGTTCTCCAGGTTTCCAACGGCTAGCATCGAGACAAAGTTCAAGGAGCGGACCGCGGAGCGCACCCAAGACAGCTGCTTGGACAAAGGACCAGAACACAACTCAACCGAGGAGAGAACGCAGCGGTGCATCATGTCGCTATTCTCGAAATACTGTAAGGGTGACACGGGCGACGCGGCAGTGTCTCCGGGGGACGACAAGCTGCCGTTTCAGTTCAATGCCGGGCGGCGCACCTCCGTGAGTGCCGAGTGCTCCGTGCACGCATACGAGCCGTACAACCAGAACTGCCATCTCGAGCCGCGGCAGCCGCGAGACGCTGCCGGCGCCGCCTCGGGGCAGGGCCTCGACGAGGAGCCGCGCGGCGCCACCGCCACCGCGAACCCGCTGCTCAGCAACGACAAGGCGTACTCGCGGGTGAGCGACGCGCTGCGCAAAAACATCATTTTCGCTGAGTTGAACGATGACCTCATGTACAAGGTCATTAGCGCGCTCGAGCTCGAGTCGGTGCCGGCGAACCACGAGGTCATCACGCAGGGCGACGAGGGCGACTGTCTGTACCTTCTCGAGAGCGGGAAGGTCGAGTATATCATTGACGACAAGCCGGTGGGCGTGAGCGAGGCCGGCGACATCTTTGGCGAGCTGGCCCTGCTCTACAACTCGCCGCGCGCCGCCACGGCGCGCACGACCGAGCCGTGCCTCATGTACAAGCTCGACCGCATCATCTTCAAGCGCATTGTTATGGCGAAGCTCAGCCGCAAGCGCCAGCACTCGCAGCAGGTCCTGGCACAGATCGACGTGTTCTCGGAGCTGCCCATGTCCACGCAGCTGAAGATCGCCGACTCGCTGCAACCACGAAGTTACAGCCAGGGCAACGTTGTCATCCGCGAGAACGACACGGGCTCCGAGTTCTTCCTCATTGACGAGGGCACGGTCGAGGTCTCTGTCAAGGGCAAGCACCTGGCCACGCTCTCGAACGGCTCCTACTTCGGCGAGCTCGCTCTTATTTATGACCTTCCGCGGGCCGCGACCGTCACGGCCACCAGCCCGAAGCTGAAGCTAGAGGCGCTCAGCAAGCATGGCTTCGAGCAGCTCATCGGGCCCGACCTGGTGGCCGAGCTGCGCAAGCGGGACCCGCGCAAGGATACGCATGAGAATTGACCCCAATACACCTAAACTTATGATATAACCTTTCATTGTCTGATAATTGCAACTTCAGGGTTGCCGCGAATTGGAGAGCAGTGGGCGACAAAAGAAAGCGCGACAAAAGAAAGCGCGACAAAAGAAAGCCGCCCGCTGCTAGCGCTCGGCAAACGACCTTCGCAGAGGGTGCAGGATAGGGTGCCGCATAGTGCGCGGAACCGCGCGTATATATGCCGTAGACTAGCTAATTACTCAAGGACCGACTGCCCACGTGGACCGCTTGTCCGTAGGAACAATTGGTACCCTACAACTGCCCGCCGACAGCAGGAGCAGCACCACGCCCTTCGCCGCGTCAAAGGGTGCTTCTTTTTACTCGAGCACCCACTGGCTGCGCTGGCCGAACATCCACACGCTGGTGATCGAGGCAACAAGCAGCGGGCCTGCCAGACCCTTGCCGAGCGTTGCCGTGCGGAACACAAGCCACTCCATCAGGAAGTGGAAGCCCGCAACCAGATACGTGCTGAGAGCAATGCTGTAAACGACGGGGTCCGTCAGGTTGTACGCCGCGTACGCGCGCACTACAGCAACCGCCAGCGTCCAGGTGCCGAAGGTGCGGTTGCTGAGCGCCGTCACCTCGGCCGGCCGCGCCGAGTACACGCGCTGCGAGAGCCGCAGGTCTCCGAGGTAGCACTGGCACGAGTTGAAGATGGAGACTGCCGACACAAACAGCATCCATTTGGGGAGCGCAAACGCAGGGATCGACAGCATTCTGATTTCGTCACGCCAATGTTGCTATCTGCAGAGAGCCCGGCTTTTAAGGTCGGTATGGACTGAGCTGCGTGCGTGTGCGTCCAGAAGAAGAGGTGTGCCGCTGCTGCGCGGCTTACGACTCGGTGTCCCAGTTACCCTGAACACACTGGAACCACACGCACGCGCAGGGACCGACGAGCGCGAGCCCCCACCCCAGGGAGGGAAGAATGTCATGTGGCGCACGTGCCCTTTCCACGCATTTTGTGCAACGCGTTCTCGATTCTGGAGCTGCCAGCTGCTCGCGTCGGCTTAAGCTTTGTGCCGCGCCTGGAGGAGTAATTGTGCGGAATGTCGATTGTGTCGCTACTGAACGTGTCGGTGCTCAACAATCCCGCCAAGTTCATGGACCCCTACGAATTCGAGATCACGTTCGAGTGTCTCGAGCCGCTGAAGGAGGACCTCGAGTGGAAGCTCGTGTATGTTGGTGCGTCCAAAAGCAGCAAGTACGACCAGGAGCTCGACTCGCTGCTCGTGGGCCCGGTGCCCCAGGGCGTGAACCGCTTCATTTTCCAGACGGACCCGCCGCGCCCGGACCTGATTCCGCAGGAGCAGCTGGTGTCGATCACTGTCATGCTGCTGTCCTGCTCGTACCGCGACCGTGAGTTCGTCCAGGTGGGCTACTACGTGAACAACGAGTACGACACTGAGGAGCTGCGCGAGAGCCCGCCGTCCCGCGTCGCGCTCGACCACGTCGTGCGCAACATCCTGGCCGAGAAGCCGCGCGTCACGAAGTACAACATTCCCTGGGACTCCGAGGACGTGGACGAGTACCCGCCGGAGCAGCCGGACGTGGATGCGGATGACGACGAGGACGCCTACGGAAACGAGGACGACGATCTGCGGGACGAGATGATCGACGAGCTCGAGGCTGGCGACGTCGATGTGGACGACGAGACCGGCGACGGCGATGGCGACGAGTCTGAACGAGACGGCGGCGACAACTCCGAGGCCGACGCTGCTGGCGACAACACCGGCGACGCCGAGGACGTTGAGCGCGACGCCGACGTTCCCGAGGAGGGCGAGCCGCAGGGAAGCGAGCCGCCGGTCACCGAGGACGACGCGCAAGACAGAGCAAACCCCGACGAAACTGAGCCTGCCCAAGACTAGGCCAATTTGCTATGCGCGTGCTGCTCGAACTGAGTATGCGATGCCTGCATGCACCGTGCACCGGTGGGAATCCGTTTAGGGTTTGACCACCGGGCAAACCACCTGGTAACCCATCTGGGGCAGAGGAGGTCCTGGCCGCGCCCATCACGTGCTGCAGCTACGTCATATGTCTAGCGCCAGGGGCTCGCTACGAACAGACAGAAGGAAGGCGGTCCAAAAGACCACGGCCGCCCCTCGGACTCACATTGACCACGGCCGTTCTCAGTTAGCCATAATGTCGGAGGAGCTGAGACGCGCCCCGCAGGCGCGGAAAGCGCGCGCGCCGCTGTTCACGAACGACCTCAAGGCGCTGCTCTACGCGTTCGGCGACGTCGACAACCCCTACGTCGAAACCATTGCCGTGTTGGAAGATATCCTACAGGAGTACATATTTGCCATTTGCAAGGAGGCCGCGCGCATGGCCCGCGCTGCGAACCGCCAGAAACTGAAGATCGAAGACTTCAAGTTCGCTCTGCGGCACGACCCGCGAAAGCTCGGCCGTGTCGAGAAGCTGCTGCATCTTCAGAAGGAGATCGAGCAGGCAAGAGCCGCCTATGACTACCGCCTTGAGGGCAAGCAGATGCAGAAAATGGGGGAGCCTTGAAGCTTTGAAGGAATGCGCTCCCCGACCCGCCGCCATGGAATGGCCCAACTATTTAATATTTCGGCTGGCCGCATATTGGGCCAGGCCGGTCACTATTTAATTAGCCGAGATCTATTCAGGAAATTAGAACGCCATGTCTGCCGTGTCGCTTGTGAAGCGACGGTGTCTCGTGCTAGGTCACGATCTACGTGTTAGATGTATATATGCTGCTGGCACACTGTCTTGTTTCCCAAATCGGAAGTATACGCTTTTGCACTTTTGTGCATCCCCGCAGCGTCTAACGTCTCCACAGTATAGCCCACCTCCATAACAGCACCGTTCATCAATGTCTCTTTGGAAACTTGGCGACCCATTCTGGCTAAGCACACTGGCCGTGGGTCTTATCGGATGGATTCTCATCCTGGTCGGCTCCATCCTGCTTCCCTCAGACCTCTGCCCTGTGTTCATTTGGTGGATCATTGCGTTTCAGGCGCTTGTGATTGCCCTAGTGGCTTACAGCGCGCTGCTGCACCAAACGCATCTGTATCGGACCGCATTGGTGGCGCTGCTAGCCATCGCCACGATGTATATTACGACTGTCACTAACTATTTGCTATGGAGGGAATGTACGGCTGCCATTGTGGTAGCAGCCGGGGCAATTCTTGTAAGCACTATGGATTTGGTTTGGATTCTTTTTCTCGGAACGTCAAGTACCGAACCTGTACACAAGTTAACAGCATCATTTGCGAATCCCAAACAGCAGTTGCCGAACTTGCTAGGCGACCAGCCGGTGCTCGCTTAGGCCTAAAGATCATACTTAGACTCCCCGTATCGTAAATCCGTAGCTAGATTCGGGTTCTCCCGGCCAATGAAGCGACTCCACCAGGTATGCATGTAGAAAAGGGCTAGGCGAGCCAAGTTCTTGGGTAAATCAATGTAAGACTTGCCGATGAACGTCAATGCCTCTTTTGTCTCGCGCAAACCCGCGCGGATCTGGTAGCCGAACGACGCTATGTCGACAAGATGGTGCTCACTCTCACCCAAAAATTCCTCGGTGGCCTGCACCGAGTGAGCAATGCGGGCAAATGTGTTGATAAGGGCCACCAGTTCGCTGCGCCGGAAGTTCGATAAAACCTCCGCCACCGCCTCGGGATCCTTGGCCGGATCATCGGGCAGCTCGAACAGGATCTTCAGCGCCGTTCCATAGCCAGCTGTCTGGATCTTACCCCACAAGCGACAGCGCTCGCAGCCAACACAGCTCATGAGTGCATTTACATTACGGACGCGCTGGCGGAACTCATTCTTGAGTGCCTGGCCCTCATCTCCAGCGAACAAGACGGTCTCGTCAAGGCTCTTCGCCAGCGGGCTTTGCTGCAGGTAGCGAGACAGCCTCCTGAGAGCAACGCGCACATCAGTGTCAACCATCTCGCACGCCATAGAGAACGTGAGGTGCTCGCTGTAGGTGCCAATGAGCTTGGCAACCGCGCGAGAAACGAGAACATAGTCGAAGAACATGTTGTTCAAACGATCCTCGTGCCAGCCCACGCGCTCGAGCCACTCGGGAAGGTTCTCCTCCCACTTCTCCGACGTCACATTGTAGTAGTCGTAGCAGAGATGCGTGCTGATTGACGCGTGCATGCCCGACAGCAGCCGATAAAACAGACGCTGCTCCACACATTCGTTTTCGGGAAGGGGCACATCTGTCTCAGACTTCTTCTGAGGATGAGCCAGAACGTCGGCCAGCTTATCCGCCGCGGAGCCGGTTGCGTCGGCGGTTTCGGGGTCCTCGGGCGGATAGCCGAAGCAGTTTTCGCCATACACCTTGGACCACATGAGCCGCGCATGTGGGCCCTTGTAACCGGTGTAGCGCTCGCTGTTACCCGTCAGGTCCACCCAAACGCCATCGCTGTCACTACTCTCATCCTCTGGGTAACAATAGTCGCGATCTGCGAACCCGTTGAAAGCATACAGCGAGGCCGAGTCCGGAGCGCACCCTTCCACGTTGTCGGCTGGCGCGTTCCTGCTTACAGAGTTCTTGCGCAGACGGCCCAGGAACTGCGACTCGAAAAGCCCTTGGTCAATGTCTTTACTGCTGAGGGGCTCGATAGCACACTGCCGGTTCGCGCACGTCGCAGAATCGTCCTCGAAGGGGCACCTCTTATCGCTCAAATCAACCTTGTAGGTCGACAAATATGGCATTGACGTGAGACGCTCAAGCTGGTCGATGATCAGCTCGTTCTGCTTGAACGCGTCGCCAAATGTGGCCTCATTTGTGTCGCCTATTTCCCGAGAGTTTAAGTCGAGGAGAACCTGATTCTCCGGAGCAGACGCGGGCAATTCCTGGTGTGCTCCCTTGAGGGACCGAGGCTTGCCCGCCAATGCAACCGACGCAAGAGCCACCGCGGCACACGAAGATAAGACGCGCATTCTTCGTGTTTTTCCGATCGGAGACGCGACGGCACTTAACGAATTTTAATTGATACGCGATACTATTATTAATCCGGTGCTGTGGCGACAAGGACAGCGCATCAACAATTTGCGATCATAGAATGCGCTTCGAAAGTGTTTGAAAAGCGCGTACTCACCATATTTCGACTTGACGAGTAGCTAAAGTTACGTTGGACCGTGATTTTACCCATGCAATGTTTCAAGTTGACCACTGCAAACGCGTGTGAAGCTGTGAACGATCGACGGATCCCACTAGAAATTAGAATACATGCAAGAATTTATACTATCGCCTCGCAATGGCTCGAGTTACTGCCCCATATTTTACCAGTTAGGTGCTCATTCGTTATTGATTAACGAAACCTAGTTCCTTGAACGGGCAGTAAACCCAACCTCAGCTCGATTTTTTTTCCTCTGTCAAGACCGAATTGAATCAAATGAGCAAGGAAAAGGAATTGAAGGCAGAGGTTAACAGTCAAGAGGACAAGGTCCCGAAGGATAAGAGAGAAAAGAAGGAGAAGAAGGAAAAGAAGAAGGAAGAAAAGGAGAAGAAGGAGAAGAAGAAGGAAGAAAAGGGCGAGAAGAAGGAAAAGAAGGACAAGAAGGACAAGAAGGACAAGAAGGATAAGAAAGACAAGAAGGAGAAGAAGGAGAGGAAGGATTCTGAGGATGTTAGCCCCGTTAAACAGCCAGCTGGGACCAGTAGTTCGTCTTCTGGCTCCAGTAATGTGAGACCCGCATCTAGCCCTGAGCAGGTAAAGACGTTCCTGGATGAAAACTCGGTGTCAATTGATGTGCCCTCTGGCATCAGTAGCCAAGATCCAATTCTCGCCTTTGACCAGTTGGTAGTGGAGCCCGAGCTCAAGAAAGAGCTGCAGAGTTTTGCTAAGCCGACGCCAATTCAGAGCTCGACTTGGCCTTACTTACTTGCCAATGCTGACGTTGTAGGTGTTGCTGAGACTGGTTCCGGCAAGACGATGGCGTTCGGCATCCCGGCAGTGCACCAGATTCTCGTTTCAAAGAGCGAACGGACATGCTTGGTGGTTTCTCCAACGCGAGAGTTGGCAATGCAAATCTATGATACTTTTGTGTCGCTTCTACGCACCGTCAAGGGTGTCAAGGCGGTCTGTCTTTACGGCGGTGTTCCAAAGTACGAGCAGCAGCAGCTTCTGCAAGACCCTAGCGTCAAAATCGTTGTTGGCACTCCTGGCCGCCTCAGGGATCTTCTTGCAGACGGCTCGCTTAACATGCAGTCGTGCCGCTACCTTGTTCTTGACGAGGCTGACCGAATGCTTGAGAAGGGATTTGAGCAGGACATCAAGGAGATTCTGAGCTGTGCGCCGCCAGCAACAGAGAGACAGACGGTGATGTTCACGGCCACCTGGCCTCCGGAGGTAAGATCACTGGCTGCGGGGTTTATGAAGAGGGATAACGTTGTTAAAGTATCCATTGGTGAAGTGGATGAACTGCACGCAAACAAGCGTATCACCCAAAGGGTGGAAGTCGTCGACCCTAGGATGAAGGAGCGTCGTTTTTTGGAGATTCTCCGTGACTACTCGCGTGGTGACGACAAGATTCTGGTCTTTGCTCTTTACAAGAAGGAGGCTTCGCGCGTCGAGAGGCTTCTTGTGAACAAGGGCTATCGCGTTGCGGCGATTCATGGCGATTTGAGCCAGCAGCAGCGCACCACAGCACTTCAAGACTTCAAGAGTGGCAAGAGCAGCCTGATGCTGGCCACCGATGTAGCCGCGCGTGGTCTCGACATTCCTGCAGTTAAGGTCGTAATCAACCTAACGTTCCCGCTCACCGTCGAGGACTATGTTCACCGCATTGGACGCACGGGCCGAGCCGGCAAGACTGGTATTGCACATACTCTTTTCACGGAACAGGAAAAGCACCTGAGTGGTGCACTGATGAATGTGTTGCGCGACGCAAATCAAGAAGTACCAGAAGAGCTGAAGAAATATGGCTCTCACACGAAGAAGAAGGAGCACAGCCTTTACGGCGCCTTTTTCAAAAACGTTGATCCCAACCAAAAGGCCAAGAAGGTCAAGTTCGACTAAAATGAGAGATATATACAAGTAATATGCACCAGGTAGCTTTTTGTAGCATTAGCACTCGTAGTAATATAATATACTGATTACTCTACATGCGAATGTTCCCTATGGCTTGACTTGTTCTTGCTGGACTTTGTTTTCTTGGACTTTTTCTTATGCTTCACCTTCACCGGCTCTAGAGATGCCTGCTCGAAGGCGGGATCAGCTACAAGCGGCTCCGAGAGAGTGGCATCGAGTCCTCTGAACCCGACCTTGAACATAGACCTATCCGATGTTACTGGTCGTGAAGTGGACCAAACGTTAGGGGCAATATCATCCGATTCTACAGTCTCGTCGGCAGCAATGAGAACCTTTTTCTTTTCAGGCTTGGGCGCCCTAGGCGGCTTTACAGCGGAAGGCGCATCATAGCCGGCACGAGGCATATCATCAAACTCCTCTACTGGTGGAGTATCCCGGGGCCGGGACAGGTTGAACAGCTCCTTTTCAGCAGCCAAGAAGTCGTTTTCAGCGTACGTCGTTTCGGCAGGGACGTCTTCCTTGACAGAGTAAGTGTCACTGTCGGAGTTTGATTCGAGGTCCGAATCCAAGGCTGTAATGGGGGCGTCTATAGGCGTGTCAAGATCCAGGCTTGCGGGCACTGCGATACGCAGTTGGGACCCGACGGCGATTGGCGCCAACTCGTATTCGGTGAATAGAGAAGCAAGCCCGTTTTTGACGAGCGAATGCATTTGGTGGGGGGAGCTGCGAGCCAGACGAAACAGCTCGAGGTACTGACAGGCTCTTTCTTGGAGTTCGAAGTCGAGACTCAGACTCCACGGGGTCATCAGAGATATGAGCGGGTCTATGATTTCTTCGGACAGAATATCGATTTTCGTGACCAGTTTTGCAAGCGAGGTTGTGAGGGCCGGCGTGGGGTGGTGCTGACGGGCCATGTCGATATAGCTCAAGGGATGGTTGCGCATCTCAGAGGTGGGGAACTCACCAAGGATCCACCAGCACACACTTGAGAACTCGCTGTGTTCAGGCTCGATGTGGGTAGAGAGCCAAGTATAACATACGGCCGAGAGCGACTCGCGCACGGTATCGTCTTTGACGCGAATGACGATATCAAGGAGGCGCGAGCTGATGGCGGTGTGCGAGATTTCGCGGCTTAGGCCGGCCATCACCTCGATGTACCACTGGAAGTCCGGGACATAGGCATAGTTCTCGATGGCGGCGACCTCGCTGATGCAGACCGCCAGGTCTGTCTTGTGCTCTTGGTTGTCGGTGGCGTTGAACTGTGACGCGAGCTCGGACACGATTTCGAACAAGTTGTCGTCGTTCACGATGTATTTTGCCAGGGACAGGACGCGCCTCGAGGTCTCGGGGTCTGGTTGGGGATGCTGCAGCAGGGCAGTGATCGGTTTTGAGGGCAGGAACGCTGAGTTGATCTTAGCGACCTTGCGCAGGGCGCCCAGCGAGACGTACTGCAGGTTGCCGTCCGGGTCGTTCAGGAGCTGTAGGGTGTGGGTGACGACCTCGTCGGCCAGAGTGAAGTCGTCATCCTGCAGCATGTTACCCTCCAGGATTGCGTTCACGGACTCGTATACCAAGGAGGTTGCCTCGGAGGTAGTGAGGAGGTTGCGGATTGCCGGCAGCAGGCGGGCGCGGAGGCGGGGCTCACGCTGGGTGAAGAGCTTGAACACCTTGAGGAGCTTGATGAGGGTCCAGTTGTGCTTTGTGGCTATGAATACAGCGTAGAGTTTTGGGGTGAGCTCGAGGAAATCATTGATGGATTGGGTGCGGACGGCGAGCTCGCCGATGACGGAGACGGCAGCGCACACGACAGAGGGGTCGTTGTCGGACTCGTCTTGCTGGGCGGCGTCGAGCAGGTCAGCAAGGCGGTTCAGGACGGTGGGGAGGATCTCCGGGTACTGGAGGACGACCTTGTACATGGCGAGGATAGCCTTCTGGCGGATGTAAGGCCTGGAGTGGGAGAGCATGCGCATGATGTCGTCGGCGACGTCGGTTGCGAGTAGCGGGGTGACGATGGTGGCGAGGCCAGACAGGGCGATGCCGACGGTGGAGGCGTTCTGGCTGACGAGGTCCATTTTGAGCAGGTTTGTGACGAGCATGAGCAGCTCGGAGTCGCCGCGGAAGCTCTGCATCGCGGCGATGTAGCCAATGCGCTTCTGCTGGAACTGCGGGCTCGCCATGACCTCGATGACGTGGAAGCCGGCCCAAGACATGTCGTAGCCAAGCATCTCGAGGTACGCGAGCTTCAGGATGGCGGTTGTCTTCACATCGAGGCGCTGGCTGCGCGCCTCCTCGCGCAGGCTCGTGATGACGCCGCGGATGTACTCCGAGCGCTGCTCCGCGTCGTGCGTCTTTCTGATGCCGCGGATCAGGTCGGTGAGGCTGTTTCCGAACAGAAACCCGAACGGCGACAGACGCGACATGACCTCGGCTCAATTACGCCCGCTTCCTTCGGGGCCTGTCGCTGGGGCTGTGTGCGGGCGTAGGCGGTGCGTGGCGGTGTGTGCGCGGGGTGCGTGGTGCGCGTCGGCCTGCTGGCGGGTGGTGCCGGATCGTAGTGCGCGGCGGTGCGTGGTGGTGCGGCGGATGACTACGACGCGATACGTGCATGGGCGGAGGCCGCGAGCGCGCAGAGACGACGCAGGCAGGCGCGGGCAGACGGAGGCCATGGACAGCAGCAGCGACAGCGACTCGTACGCCGGGTCTGCTGCGTCAATCGCGGCCATCCAGGAGTCCGGCGAGGTCCGGGTTGCCGAGGCCGTGCAGGCGGCGTTCAACCCGCTGCCGCTGGACCGCGCGGTGGTGCTGGAGGCGCAGCACTCGGGGGTCCTGAACGCATTGACGCGTGAGCTGACGGTGCTGAGGCAGGAGGCGGCAGCGCTTGCGGCGGAGAGCGCGGCGAAGGCTGCGCGCGCGCAGTCGCTGCTGAAGAAGACGGAGGCGAACATCGAGTGGCTTGCCGCGGCGCTGCAGCAGCTCGAGGAGAAGGTGAAGCGGCGATATCCGATTGAGTTTGCGCAGGCTGAAAGCAGGATAATCTGGAGGGAGGACTGACGGGTTCGAGGAGGGCCCGCGGGGAGGGCCCGCGGGGGCCGCGTCCGCAGAGCGTCTGCGGTGCTAGCGAAGCCTCACGGCGGCCGGACCGGGGCCGTTGCTGGGGGCGGTGCACTAAACAGTCCATTAATTAATGCTAAAGAGTGTGCTAGCTACAGCAATTAAGGGGCGCGGGCCTCGCGCGCAGACTTCGCGCGCAGACCTCGCGCGCTTAGACCTCCCAGACCTCGAGCGCTATGACGTTGAATTTTGAGCCCTCGGCGCTGAGCACGGCGTTGTTGTACGTCTTCGACTCGTAGGTGACGCCCTTGGCCAGGCTGTCGTCCAGCCACAGCCCGTAATGGCCGTCACCGCCGCCGAACGACAGGAAGTGGTGGGTGCAGAAGATCATGAACTCATTCGAGCTCGTGTACGGGTACGCATGCCCGCCCTGCGACGCCGCCTTCCACAGAAAGCAGTCGCCGTTTCCGTGGTACCGCCCGCCGCTCGGCTGCAGCGGCTCGTTCACATACGCGCCGAACACGCCGCCGCGCGCGTCCTTCACGGCCAGCACGTACCCGTGCTGCCGGTCGTGCGCCACGGGCTGCGCCAGCTCGTACAGCGTCTTCAGCGACGACCCGTTCTGCTCCAGGCTGTACTTCAGCGTCCATGCCGTGCGCAACTGCAGCCGCTCAGGCAGATGGTGCCTCACGACGCTCACGGCCGCCTCGTCCAGGATGCGCTGCTTTGTTGCCGGGTCGTAGCCGACCAATTGCACCTCCATGTCCAAAACCAGAGTTGCCCGTCCAGGTGGTTTTTGGGTGTGCTGAGAGCGGGGGGGACCGGCGGGTAGGTCAGCATTAGTGAGCACGCAGTGCTTGGGGGTGGGGCGCGCGCTCCGCCCCGCGCCAGCAGACGTCGCGCGCCCAAAAAGCCGTAGCAAAAGCGTGATTCACAGCGCACCATTGCGGCGGGCTCTCCGTACTCAATGGCGCGCGCGCAGGCGGCCGGTCGCAGGCGTCGACCCGCGCAGGGCCGCGGGGTTAGGTCCCCCAGCTCCACCGCTTTTTGACTTGGTCGGTGGCTAGAAAGAGCGCGGCACGAACGGGATGGAAGCAGAGGGCCCGCCGCCCACGCGGTGGGAAGTGGAACTCGAGTTTGTGCAGGGCCTTGCGAACCCCATGTACGTGAACTTCCTGGCGCAGCAGAAGTACCTCGACAGCCCCGAGTTCCTGCGGTACCTCGAGTACCTCGAGTACTGGCGCCAGCCCGAGCACATCAAGTTCATCGTGTACCCGAACTGCCTGCTCATGCTGACCCTGCTCAAGGAGCCTGTGTTCCGGCGCGAGATTGCCAAGGTCGAGGTCGCCCACCTGCTGATGGACGGCTTTATGCGCAAATGGCAGCAGCAGCCGCCGGGCACCGAGACCCCGGAGGCGCAGCCGGGCGCCGAGGCTGCGGACCCGCAGCCGGGCGCGGGGGCCGTGAAGACGGAGGAGCCCGACCAGAAGTAGACGCCCCTGGGGCGGCGCACGAGCGGAGCTGCCTGCTGCTGGTGGGACTGCTGGGACTCCTGTAGCTGTAGCTTTAGGCTAGGTTACTGGGTTTAGATGAAGTTTCTGGAGTTAGATGAAGTTGCTGCGGTTAGAATAAGCCGCTGGGGGTTAGATTAAGCCGCAGGGGGTTAGATTGAGTTGAGCCGCTTAGGCACCTCGAGGCGCTGTCTGCTCCAGGGCTGCCGAGATAGACTCGCCGCGGCTCACGCCGCTCGAATTGCTTAGGTTTCAGGTGGTCGAGAGGATGTTGCTAGGTCGTGTAACTTGCTTAGGTTGTATTGCAAACTGCCCTTACTGCTGGTACCTGGTTTTTGTCAGGAAGAGGGGCAGTCCCGCGGCAAACTGTCGGCGGCCTATCCGAGTCGTCCTGACCATGAGCGAATTGCTCTTCTCGGGCACAGCCTGCACCCACAGGCCATGACTCTCTGGCCATGGCTCTGGCCACGGTTCTGGCTGGCGGTCGGAGGTGGCGCGGGCACGTGATGGAAGCACCGGTTTTTGCGTGATGGGCGGCGGCCGCCGCGTTTTGCGCGAGTGCGGTCATGTTCCGAACAGCTTGGACACCGCGCGCGGCGCGTGCGGCGCGCATGCTCACGCGGCCGCAGTCGCACACCGCGTTCCCCTGCCTCGACAAGGTCGAGCAGCGCACGCAGAAGATCCTCGAGACCGGGCCCGAGCCCGTGTACTCCTCGCGAAACACGGGCTACGAGGTGTTCAGGGTTCCCGGCACGGTCGACCTCGACTTCGGCAAGCAGCTGCACGGCGTCGAGGTTGCGTACGAGACGTGGGGCACCCTCAATGCCACAGCGTCCAACGCCGTCCTCCTCCACACGGGCCTGTCGCCCTCGTCACACGCGCGCAGCCACGACAAGAACCCCAGCAAGGGCTGGTGGGAGGCGTTCATCGGCCCGGGAAAGGCCATCGACACCTCCAAGTTTTTCGTGATCTGCGCAAACGTGCTCGGCAGCTGCTACGGCAGCACGGGCCCGTCCTCGTTTGTGCCGGGGTCGCGCACCGAGCGCTACGCAACAAACTTCCCCATCATCACCATCCAGGACATGGTGCGCGTCCAGGCGCGGCTGGTGGCCGAGCACCTCGGGATCCAGAAGCTGTATGCGTCCGTCGGGTCGAGCATGGGCGGCATGCAGTCGCTTGCGTTTGCAACAGAGTTCCCTGACCGCGTGGGCCGCGTCGCCAGCATCTCGGGCTGCGCGCGGTCCCACCCGAGCTCCATTGCGTCGCGCTTTGTCCAGCGCCAGGTCTTGATGAACGACCCCCACTGGAACCGCGGCTTCTACTACGACGGCGTGCCGCCGCACGCCGGCATGAAGCTGGCCCGCGAGATCGCAACCATCTCGTACCGCTCGGGCCCGGAGTGGGAGGCCCGTTTCTCGAGCGACCGCCTCGACCGCGACGTCGCGCCCGCGCTCTGCCCGGACTTCCTCATCGAGACCTACCTCGACCACCAGGGCGAGAAGTTCTGCTTGCAGTACGACCCAAACTCTCTGCTCTACGTGTCGAAGGCCATGGACCTGTTTGACCTGGGTGCCGAGAACAAGGCTGAGCGCAAGCGCATCGCCGACAAGACACGCAGCGGACACGAGCCGGTCTGTGACGCTGTGCCGAGCCAGCCGTTCGAGCAGAAGCCCCGCACCGAGGTTCGCAGGGCCACGTTCGACGACCTCGTCGAGGGCATGCAGCCCATGGCCCACATCCCGACGTTCGTGCTCGGCGTCGAGTCGGACGTGCTGTTCCCTCACTGGCAGCAGCGCGAGATCTACGACGTGCTGGCCAAGGCAGGCCCGGCAAATGCGCACCACGAGCACCACGAGCTGAGCATCGAGCGCAGCTGGTACGGCCACGACACGTTCCTGCTTGACTTGGAGAATGTGGGTGGGCCGCTGAAGCAGTTCCTTGAGAAGGACATCTGAGCAGGACTTCTGAGAAGAACATCGAAAGAATATCCAAAAAACATCCAAAAACAATATCCAAAAATGCATAGGCCGAAGCAAGACCGAGAAGAGCAAGCGAGACAATGATGAGGAATCTCAATAAAATGTATGTACTGAGCGCACCTTAAGGGAATCTCAATAATATGTATGTACTAAGCGCACCTTAATGTCGAGATAAGAACAAAAAGATGCGTGGGGAGAGAGGACAGCGGAACCGCTGTGTGCGTGGGGAGGGCAGCTATCGGAACAGCATTTCTGGATTGTGCTGGGAAAGATAGCGCTCCGCCTTCTCGCGCTTTGTGGCCAGCTTGCGGGCCTCGCGCGTGTCCTTCTTGGTCTTCTTGAGCGGCAGCGTGCGGTCGCCGTAGAACTGCGTCTTCCACAGGTACTTGCGCGACATGTGGAACTCGGCCGAGACCGCCTCGTCGCTCAGCCCGAGCTTCTCAATCGTCCACATGTAGCGCTGGGGGTCGGTGCGCTTGAGGTAGAGCAGCATGTTTCGCCGCGTCTGCACCATGTGCTCGAGGCGCCGCTTGCCCTGGAGGTCCTTCTTCGTGTCCTTGACATGCAGGGCCAGGAAGTGGATGCGCATGGTGGCCACGGCCGCCTGCACCTCGGGGCTGCCTGTGTCGCCCTCGAAGCGCATGAACTCGCTGCGGGCCAGCGCGACGGCCTGCTTCTGCGCCTGCTGCTGGTTCGAGTTCTGCAGGCTGACAATGCGCAGCAGCGCCTCGCGCTTGCGCGCCTCTGTTTCGGAGTGCAGGTGCCCGCTCTTGAGCTCGAGCGCCTGCTTGTCCTCGCTGCTGGCCTCGCTGCCCATGGGCCTCTGCAGCACCGCCGTCTCGGCGCCGTAGAGCAGCTTGGATGTCGTTTCGGGCGTCAGAAAGTCGATCTCGTTCTCGGGCTGGCTGATGATCGCGCGCATGCGGGCCAGAAATGGCACGTTCTGCCTGCCGAGCACAGGATCCACCCACTCCGCGTCGCCCTTGAACAGCTCCTTTGCCCAGTGCTTGTGCAGCCGGTTCAGGCGCTTCAGGTGCTTCTGGCGAACAAGCGCCGGTGCAGACACGTGGAGCGCCCGGCGCCCCATCTGTGCGCTCCGACACACGCCGGGCAGCAGGCCGCACACGGACAGTAGGTTGACCATGGCTTGAAATTTTCCAGACTGGGCCGGGGTTGTGAGGTGGAAAATGGCAGCGCGCTTTGTGACTAAGCGGCTCGGCCTGCTAGTAGTTGGTAGGCCGGGCGTATATACACTATGAAAACATATTCGAATGGGTGCGTGCGTGTACGCAATTGCATGTTAAAACTTCTTGTATGGCAGTGCTCCATGCTTCATGGCAATCCGAAGGGTGTAATGTCGTCTATGCACAGGGATAGTTACTAAATAAATACAAGTGGCAGTACCACGCTCACTCCGCATGGTCTTGCGCGTGGTCCGGCGCGTGGTCCGGCGCCGGGTCTGCGGGCGCCGGGTCTGCGGGCGCCGGGTGCTCTGGTGCCGGTGCATGGTCGTAGATGACCTTGTGCCGCGGCTTGAAGATCAAAACAAGCATGAGTCCCAGCACAATGAGGCTGAGCAGCAGAATAATCTTGCACTTTTGCGTGCGCTTCTGGTAGCGCTCGCCTTTTACGAGCTGCTCGTCGGCGCCCTTCACGTTCACGAGCGTGTGCTCGACGTTGTAGTCGATGCGGTCGATGATGGTGCCCTGGTCAATGACCATTGTCTGCAGCTGGTTGAAGATCTCGGCGATCTCGAGAATGCCCTCGGCAATCTTCTGGATCTCGCGCTCGCGCTGCGCAACCTCGATGTCCTCGTACGACTGCTGCGACGGCCCGCGCTCTAGCACCTGCTGCGACATCGCCACGTCATCCTCCATGGTGTGCGCGGCCGTGATCATGCCTGGAAGCTCGCCCAGCTGGTCCTGGTTCAGCGCCTGCAGGTACGAGCTCTGCATTTTGCGGAACGTGGTCGAGCACTCCTGCAGCTTGGTGGCCATGCTGACCTGGATGTTGCGGGCAAGCCGCGCCTGCACGGGGTCATTCAGCGTCTCAGCCACGCCCTTGATAACCTTGATGTTCTCCTGCCCGCGCTGCATGTCGCGCGTGATGCACACGTTCAGCCGCTCGATCTCCTTGTCGACGGACGTGCGGTCGTCGAACCCGGGCAGCGAGTTCTGCTTGTGCAGCGGCTGCAGCTCGGCGATATCCGCCTGGATCTGCGTGATCAGCTGGTCGAACTTCGTCGTTAGGTCGAGCCACGTCGGCGGCATGCTCTCCATCTCAATCGCCTCGCCCTCCATGAGCGGCTCGTTCGTCCCGTCGAGCGCGCCGCCATCGTCGTAGGGGTGGTGCGTGTAGCTCTGCCGGAACGATATGAACAGGTTCGTCCTGTCTCTGATAAACACCATTAGTCCTGCACCCGTCCCCGAGCTCTGTCGCACACAGACACGCTACAACACAGGCGGCGCGCGCCCAACCCACATGCCACCCGCAGACCACCGCACCTGTCACGACATACGCGCAGCGCCGGCGGACGAGCTCGATTCCGGCTACAGGCTACGGCGGTGTGCACATGCGCCCGGCAGCCCCGGCGCTTGGCTGGTGCGGCTCAGGCGCACGTGGCATGCGAGACCGTTGAGCTGCCGGCGCGTCCAAGGGCTGGCGCGTCGAGCAGAAGGCAGAAACGCCGCATCGTGCACACAAGGCCTGGCGCAGCACTGCCCGCGCTGTTTCACCTCGAGCAATGGCCGATCATGGCGTGGGCTGCCCCACATGACCAGATCAGCCCCCACATGCATCGACCTCGTTTTCTTGGTAATAATAATATTTCACCTTCCAGTTCAGACACTACTAGTTCAGAAGATGGATTCGTTGCAGCACCCGACGATTGTGGACGGCTGGTTCCGCGAGATCAGCAACACGATGTGGCCGGGCCAGGCCATGACGCTGCGCGTGAACCAGATCCTGCACGTCGCGAAGTCGAAGTACCAGGACGTGCTTGTGTTCGAGAGCTCGGACTACGGCAACGTGCTTGTGCTGGACAATGTGATCCAGGCCACCGAGCGCGACGAGTTCAGCTACCAAGAGATGATCACCCACCTCGCGATGATGAGCCACCCGAACCCGCGCAAGGTGCTTGTTGTCGGCGGCGGCGACGGCGGCGTGCTGCGCGAGGTCGTGAAGCACCAGGGCATCGAGGAGGCCACGCTTGTCGACATTGACGAGCAGGTCATTGCCGTCTCCAAGAAGTTCCTGCCCAGCATGTCCGTCGGCTTCCAGCACCCGAAGGTCAAGGTCCACATCGGCGACGGCTTCGAGTACCTGCGCAACCACAAAAACGAGTACGACGTCATCATCACCGACTCCTCGGACCCGGAGGGCCCCGCCGAGGTCCTCTTTGAGCAGCCGTACTTCAAGCTGCTCAGCGAGGCCCTCACCGACAAGGGCATCATCTCCACCCAGGGCGAGTGCATGTGGCTCCACCTCCCGGTCATCAAGAACGTTGTCCAGTCCTGCAGAACCGTGTTCCCGACTGTCGAGTACGCCTACACGACGATCCCGACCTACCCGTCGGGCCAGATCGGCTTCATGATCTGCTCTAAGGACAAGGATGCCAACCTGCGCGTGCCTCTCCGCAAGTGGTCGCCCGAGGAGGAGCAGCAGCTCTGCCGCTACTATAACTCGCGAATCCACGAGGCCGCGTTCGTGCTCCCGAACTTCGCCGAGCAGGCCGTCCGCGGGCAGAACTAAAATCCATTGAGAAATTGGCAACTAACAAAAGAATAATTACTGTCATATTGTCATTATAATCATAGATACTCCAATGGTATTCAGCCCGAAAATGGCAAGCAAAATATTCACAAATGTCATTCGCAACCCCTTTAGCGGCCGTGAATCTGCCGCCAGTGGTGTACATACATCGCCTTCAACACGTCTCTGGCTGTGACGTTCCCAACAAGACTCGTCCCATCCACGGTCGTCGCCTCCAGCACGTTGCGCCTCTCGGCCTCTGTCGCCTGCCGGTCCTCCCACGAGACTGGATACAGCGGGCTCTGAAAGCCGGGCCGCGTCGTATTCTTCTTGATCCAACTCGCGTACTTCGTCCAATGGCCGTCCAACCACTGCAAGTGCTTGTTTTTCACCGACACAATCGCGTTGTCGTCGGAGTCCATGAGTTCGCCATAGAGATCCGACACGTACGCCCCGCCTTCGAGCGGTGGAGGCCGCTTCCGCTGCGATCTCGAGTCCAGGACCCGGATGCTTGGAAGCCGCGACGCCAACTCCTGGCCCTTGATCGTGAGCCGGTTCCCAAACAACGAGAGCCGCTCTAGCTTCGCGCACGGCTCAAGACATTCAATGCACCTGTCGTCCAACTTGTTGAATGCTAGGTTGAGAGACGTAAGGAAAGGAAACATCTCAGCAATGTTGGGTGGTACCTCACGAATCGCGCAGTGTGATAGATCCAGGTGCTGCACGGCATACACCATGCTTGCATCCAAACCAAATCGCCAGCCGCGCTCGATCCCACCCAGCTTTAGATCACGCACACTAGTCAACTTCGTGAAATCAAGCTTTGCAGCCCGGTCCTTCTTTATCGGCTGCTCCCAGCTAAAAGTAGTCAGGTTTCCTGCCACAGCGTCAATGTTGCGCACAGCCTTGTTCCCATCAAATAGTAGTGTCTCTAGGCTCAGCCACCCCTGGAAGTCCACCGTTGCGTTGTTAGACCGCATGTTCAGCACCCGTATGTTAGGCATCGGCTCGTTCAGAGCCACCACTTGGTTTCCTTCCAAGTCTAAGCTTTCTAGCAGCGGCGTTTCGAGACTGACGGCAGATATTTGGTTGTGCGAGGCATCAAGCTCTACTAGCATGCCCAGGTTGAGATGAAGCTCTTGCAACTGATTTCCACTAACATTCAGTGACCGCAGGGCCGTCAGCGAACGGATTCCACGCAGCGACTGTAGCTTGTTGTCACTTACGTCAAGACTGCACAATGCTCGCAGATTCTCTAATGGCCGGAGGTCCTCCAGCTCGTTTCCGGTCAAGATTAGTGTGGATATGAAAGAGGTGGGGAATGTGCTCACTGGAGACATACAGTTCATTGTCAGATCTAGATGCACCACACTGGATGGAAGGCCCTGCAAGCTTCGTATCGAGTTTCCGTTAGCAAAAAGCGTTGTGAGATTAGGAACAAACTTGTCAAGCCCGACCATGGACTCAAGATCACAGTTGTTGAGGTCCAAGGAGTCCACATCTTCTAGCGCTTCGGAGGATGCTCGTTCCCGCAGGATTTTGGCTAGCCGCTCGTAAGCGACGGAGAATGATACATCAGCAGCGGCTATGGAGGGCTCGTTGGCCATGCTCGCGGGGCGACTTGTTTGTTCCTGGTGACTGGTCTGCCGCGACGGCCTGAATATGAAGGGCTCGCCAGGTGAGTTGTGTCGCGAGGCCAAGGGGCTCTTGAACAACACGCGCTCCGCAGACGGCCGCGGATCTGGTGTCATGTCGAACGCTGAGGCATAGTTCCCTGACTCCTTCCGTGACATGTCAAATGCTGAAGCATAGCTGTCTGCTGTCCTCCGTGAATTGATCCTTGTCCGCATATTCCGATCTCTTGAGGCCTCCCCATCTTTCTCTGCTTCGGAAGTAGATGGCTGTTCGCTAGTTGTCTCAAGGCCAGACTGCTGAAGGGGCGACAGAGGCTCGCTAATGGCTAGCGCACTGAGATCCTCTTCTGGCTTGCGGCTGCGGCCCGACCCGCACAAGGTTCTCGAGCTACGCTTGTGTAAAGAAGGTGCAGAACTGCCCATACGAACGCCCGCAGGACCGCCTAAAGAGCCACCCAAAGATCCGCCCGAATGAACGCCCATAGGAACGCCCAAAGGACCACCCAGAGGTACGCCTGCCGCATGAGTGCCACCCATAGTATCCCAATTGGACATACTTGAGTGCAGGGAGTCGAGGGTTCTTGCTCCAGAGTCAGATGTGGTGGTATCCATTGCATTTGTGCGCGGTGAGCCAGGACTCGCGTCTCGTTTCAAGCCCTCAAGTCCCTGGAACTGGTTCGTTCCCCCATTTGTGCCCTGGCTGGTCAATTGCTGCTCCAGTTCGTCTAGGCTAGACTCCTGCACTGCACTTAGATCAGGCCGGTACGGCGCGAGTCCCTGCAGAACCTTGCGGCCCTCGTTCTGGAGGTTGTTGGCGAGATCGAGATCAGACTCATTTGCAGTGCCGCCGTCAACGCTTCGCATGCCACTAGCGGCGCTGGCATTTACTGTACCGCCCGTTCTACCTCGGGATCCCCCGCTGGTGGTGCTGGCCGTCCCGCCGCTGGTTCCACCGCCACCACCCATGCTCGACAGCAAGTTTCCCAGCCTCTCATTGGTATATGTATCTGGGCGGCCGAAAACCTTGAGTCGGCGGTTAATTGGCCCGCGGGGCTCCTCGCCCTGCTCGCTCGTACTGGACGTGCTGGGCGCCTCGGTGCTGAAGTCAGACGTGTCGTCCATCTTACCACCGTGCTGCGCAGCAGCACTGATATTCGGCAGGTTGAAAATTCCCGTGAGGTGTGGCTGATTCGAGCTTTTCTCGCGGGGCTTGATGGCCTCCTTCCACTGCGGCGTGTGCTCGCGCGAAGCAGGCTGGATAGCGACCGTGGGCTGAACAATGGATTCCAGCGATCCTGAGGTTGTGAAGTCCGGCGTCAAGTCGCCTTCCGGCTGCCCATTTCCTTTGCTGGGCCAGTCTGCCGGTAGCTCGTCGTTGATCCACGACATTCGCGCAGAAAACACTGATCTCGCAGCGGCTGTTTGTTTACGTTTAGATAACAGGGCAGGGGTGATCCCAGCGAGCTGCAAAATGTGGTCATTAATAATGCGCCGGCGGCGGCTGATGCTCCTTATATTGCCTGGCTGATGCTCCGCCGACACTCCATGCACAGTGCGCGATAAAAATGCGCTTCTTGGCGTGTATTTTTTTTTGGCTTTTAGCGTTAGTGTGTATGTGAGAGGCAATGACGAGGTGCACATTCATACATGATGCCTGCAAACTTGTTTTGTAGTCTAGCCAAAGTATTCATATACATGCAAAGTAAATTCCAGTGCCGGATTGCACCTCTATTGTCTGCAGCATTTCTTAATGTGCTGGGCACGGAAATGAACTAGATATGCCAGGGGCCGCTAGCTAAGACAGACACATAGCTTAATACAACCTATGAATTCACACTATAAGTTCTTTAGAACATGCACCCAAAGAATCCCAAAGCCAGTCTCTATCAACTTCCCAAGCAACAAAGCGTCTGAATTACCCGCCTAATCCGGCCCAACTCGCTGCCCCGGCCTTCTGCTTCATTCACTGTGCTGCCGCAGTAGGTAATTTGGGACGCATCTCAGCTAATCATCAGATTCATCTATGGTCGAGTTTTCGATTCCTGACGGGCTGCCGCAGGCGGCGGTAGCGCGTCTCGTGGAGCTGCATCAGGAGCTCGAGGAGGGCGATGTCACGGAAAAAGGCTATAGGAAGCACCGTGAGCAGATTCTCGCCCAGTATGGTGCAAGCTCGTCGGGATCGATCAGCTCGGCACCCTCTGCTGAAGTATTTGGGCATTCACGGCGGCAAAGCGGCTTTGAGAGCATTTTATCGGCGCAAACATCGGAGTCCCAGATCATGAAGCACCCAGTCGACTCGTTCGACCTCGGCGTCATACCCAACGCTGAGCCGGCCGATCTCGGCGACCTGCAGGCGCCTGTGCCTCCTCGAGGCATCCCGGAAACCGCAAATACAGATCCGCTCAACGTCAGGGTACGACTTAATACATTTGACAACCTGCCATCCATTCTGCGGCACCGCGGGCGCACGAACGGTGACATTGTCGCCTTCCAGTGCTTGGACATCAAGGGAAAGGAAACAAGCTCAATTACATGGGGAAAGCTCGCGTCCAAAAGTGAGAAAGTGGCGCAGATGCTGCGCGACCAGAGCGGGCTGTTCCGAGGCGACCGCGTGGTGCTTGTGTACGCCGCGAATGAACCGACAGAGTTTGTCGTCGCCCTGATGGGCTGCTTCCTAGCTGGGCTGGTTGCAGTCCCACTCAGTGCCGAGCTGGCCCGCACCTTGCTCGGGCCCACCTTGAAAATGGCCCAGTCGAAGCTGGTGCTCATGTCTGAATACCAACACAAACTACTAACGCGGCAGAACATGCTCGCACAACACTCTCCTCATACAACATTCTGGAAGACCACGGACTGGGGGTCTTATAAAGGCAGCCTGCCTCCGCTGCAAGTCCCAGACTTGGCGTACATAGAGTTTTTGCGAAGCGGGTCCGGCGAGTTCCGCGGCGTGGTTATGTCGCACCGCACTATTTTGCATCAAATGCGATGCTTGACTGCTTTGACGCAAAGCAGGCAAGACTCGGATGGAAGGCGGCAGACTGACCGCGTTCTGTGCAGCTTGGACGTGCGGCGCTCAACCGGCATGATTCTTGGTGTTCTCCATACAGTATATGCCGGTAACACTATGTTCTTCTTGAATCCGATGGCCATGAGCACTCCCGGACTTTATGCACACCTGGCGTCCAAGCTCAAAACTACCATTCTCCTGTCTGACTATCCGGCTCTGAAGGGCGTGTGCTACAACTACCAGCGAGAGCCGGCAGCAACCCGTAACTTCGCAAAAAGACACGATCCTAGTCTGGCTCATGTGCGGTGGTGTCTTGTAGACGTGCCGACCGTCGATCCGGAGTTTATGAGGGTCATCACTGATCGGTGGCTGAAGCCTTTGGGCCGTAAGAACCCCAGCAGCATCGTAGCGCCCATGCTTACTCTGACCGAGCATGGTGGCATGGTTATTGCCACCAAGGACTACCTCACGCCTTCGTCGGGCAGCAACGAGGTGTTCGTGTCCCCGCAGGCGCTCGCGCGCAACCGCATCGAGTTCGTGTCCTCGGAAAATGGCCTTCCCGTGTACAGCTTTGGCTTCCCAATTCCTGACGCAATGGTTGCTATCGTAGATCCAGATACGTTCATACTCAGTAACTCTGGTACGGTGGGTGAGATCTGGATCGACTCTCCCTCGTTGAGCGGAGGTTTCTGGGCGCATGTCGACGACACAAATGCGACTTTCCATGCCCGCTGCTACGGCGCCGAGGGTGAACTTCCCATGGAGTTTTTGCGTACTGGCCTCCTCGGATTCATGAAGGATGGAAAGGTGTATGTTTTGGGCACTCGGGCCGATAGATTGGTACAGATTGAAGAGCATCCTCGCTACTTCTACTCTCACCATCTGCTTGAAACAATCATGCGCAGCGTTCCTGATGTGTACGATGGTGGAGTTTTTCAGTTCCCGCTCAAGACGAATGACACCACAAACCTGCTCAATGTTGTGCTTCTAGAGTCTCCGAAGGCTAGTGGTCCTCCCAAACGAGGAAACATGCTGCTAGAAGAAATGGCGAACCAAGCTATAGCGGCCTTGCGCCAAGTGCACAACTTCAAGGTGTACGCAGTTGTGCTGTGTGATCGGGAAACGGCGCCCCGAACCTTAGGATCGGGGCGTCCCTACATCGCAAAGGTTGCTGTGAGACGACAATTCCTACGCGGCGAACTACAGGCATCACATATTAAGTTCAATCTTGATGGTGCCGATGTAATGCTGCCCACAGGCGATGACTTTAAAGGCGGTATTTGGGGCCGTGCCATATCGCATATTAGAACAAACCAGCTCGAGCAAAGCGAGAATGACAAGCAGTTCTCTGGCGTGGATATGCGAACAGACGTAGTGGATGATCGCATGTCTACTTCTTTGGACAAGTTCAGCTCGCTGGTGCAGGTTCTACAGTGGCGACTGCAGAGACAGCCTGACGAGCTAGCATATCTAAGCTTGGGAATGAACAATATGATGAAGGAAACAAGCTGGAGGCAGCTCGGGGCACGCGTTTCGGCAGTTTATCATTATATTACGAGCCATCTTCGTCTGAGAGCCGGTGACACTGCGTGTCTGGTTTATACGCACTCTGAGGATTATGTGGTCGCCGTATATGCATGCTTCCTGGCTGGCGTGCGCATAATTCCTTTCAATCCAGTAAACCTGGATAAAATTGAGGAAGACATCACATCACTCACCAAGGTGATGCGGCAATTTAAGGTCAGCGTCCTGCTAGGAAACTCGGAGACACATGGCATGATGGAGGAGAAGGCGCTTCAAAGCTATCTGAAGTCGCGGCATTTGAAGCTTCCCAAGCTGCATAACACGGCGAAGGCGCGCGTTGGCGATGATGTGAAGAGCATTTTGTCTATCAAGGAGCCTGCGTCGGCGCTGACGCAACCGCTTCTTATCTGGCTATACTTTTCACCGGATCATGAGTACACAGCAAGTTTCTTTACGCAGCAGCAGCTGCTGGGGATGTGCAAGATCCAAAAGGAGACCTGTCAGATGACGGCCACGAAGCCAATTATCGGGTGCGTGCGTTCTGTGAGCGGAATTGGGTTCCTTTATACGTGCTGCCTGGGTATCTACATGGGGTCGTTCACCATTTTGGTGAGCCCCGTGGACTATGCGAATAATCCGGCGATCTACTTTGTGACGAGTTCGCGCTACAAAGTGAAGGATGGGTATGGTACGCAGCAGATGTTGCAACATGCGTGCAAGCAGCTCATCAGGCCGAAGAGTTTTGATCTTTCCGAACTACAGAATCTTGTGGTACCGCTGAGCGGTCGTGCTGATGTTGATCTTGTTGGGCAAATGCGGCTGACGTTTGCCTCAGCTGGACTGGAGACGGTTGCAGTGAATCTTGCATACGGCCCGCTGTGCAACCCCATGGTGACGACTCGGAGCTACATGCTTGTAGAGAACATTGACCTTTGGCTTGACCCCGTGGCGCTGCGGCAGGGGCTTGTGAGTGTTGTGAATCCCAGCAACACACCGAATGCGTTACATCTTGTGGATAGCGGCATGGTGCCGGTGAACACTCAGGTGGCGATAGTGAATCCCGAGACGCAACGGCTGTGTCGCAACGGCGAGATCGGTGAGATCTGGGTAGTTTCTGAGGGCAACGAGTCGGCGGAGGCGGTCCAGACTCTTCAACCGGGCCAGACGTCTTCGACAGTGCAGGCGGAGATTGTGGACGGTGAGCCTGGGATTCGATATATGCGCACAGGTGACCTTGGCTTTCTGCATTCCGTGAGGAAAGGCAACAGCTTGGAGATGCAGGTGCTATTTGTGTGTGGTGCGATCAAGCACACGTTCGAGGTTGCCGGGCTGGAGCACTTTGCCGAGGATGTTGAAAAGAGCATCGTGGACTCGCAGCGCCTTATTGTTGACGCCGTGGTCGGGGTGTGTGGCGGGATTGTGTGTGCAATCGTGGAGACGGATATTGTGCCGCAAATGATGGCGTCGCTCGCGGCGGTGGTGGCGAACGCGGTGATTGCGGAGCACCAGTTTGCCCTGAACGTTGTGTCATTTGTGGCGCGGGGCGGCATACCGCGCAGCCGGCTGGGGGAGAAGCAGCGTAAGACGCTGCTGCAGCTGTACACAGGAGCCAAGAAGATGCCACAGGGGTCGACGTTTAAGACGGTGCTCGACTACACTATCAGTCCTGTGGATTTCTGAACAAAAGCAATGAACGAGAGATACCCCTAATGACAGTCACAGTATATGTATAGGCTTTTTTGGTATTTTTAATTAAGCACAGCTAATTTATTATGTTCATACGGCACAGTCACCACTTGTTGTCACTCTCGCCCGGCAGGCGCTGCACGCGCTTCTGCTCCCAGTTGTCGAGGTCCATGTGCTGGAGGCGGTAGTACTCCTCGCGCATGTCGACCTTGCGCTTGCGGGCGCTGAGGCTGAGGGAGTCCTCCTGGGACAGCTCCTTCTCCCGTTGGTCGTGGCGCTCGTAGCGGAGGGCAGCGAACTGGGTCATGAAATGGGTGCCGATGAGCATCATTGAGAAGAACGGGACGCCGAAGTAGAGCAGGGAGTTCTTGCGCATGCGCGCAAGATACTTGCCCCAGATGCTGTTTTCTCTGCGCTGGCGCTCGGCGCTGGAGACGAACTTCTTGTTGCCCAGCATGGCATCGCGGTTTCTGGCGAAGGGTGCGCTTGACGCATGTGACTGCGGGCTCGACGGCGACGGCGCTACCGCGGCAGAGTTCGCCACGGCTGCACGCCTTGACGAACAAGCTAATATATATACATGAGTGTATGTGGCCACTAATATAAAAGATGCAATGTCAACCGGTGGTTATTGCCGGTTGTAAGTATCTCAAGCGGCTGTTTAGAGCGGTTATTTAGAACAGTGGATTAGGGCAGTTAGAGCGGTAGTTTAGAGCGGTTGTTTAGAGCAGTTGTTCAGAGCAGGTGTTGAAAGCGATTGATTAAAGCGGTTATCTAAAGCAGTTGAGAACAGTTGTTTAGAGCAGTTGTTTAGAGCAGTGGATTAGGGCAGCTGTTCAGAGCAGTTTCTCAAAGCAGTTGTTCAGCAGTTGTTCAGAGCGGTTGTTTAGACCAGCTGTTCAGCATTCGGAGAAAACTGACGCCACACCGTTCGCCATAGTCCCGGTGCTCAGCTTGCATGCGGCTCCTGCAGGCCGCTCCTGGGTTGCTTCGAGGCCGATGCATACCCTCGAGGACCGTCCGTATGTAAGCAGCGGTTCACGAAGCAATGCTTGGAACCGCCCGCGCACGACTAGCTTCCCTGCAGAACAGCGTTCGATTCAACAGCACGATGGCTCCTACCACGACGCACTTCAACTACATTGTCATTGGCGGCGGGTCTGCCGGCGTGGCGAGCGCGCGGCGAGCGGCTGCGCACGGCGCGAAGGCGCTGGTCATCGAGGGCGCGCGCATGGGCGGGACCTGCGTGAACGTGGGCTGCGTGCCGAAGAAGGTGATGTGGAACGCGAGCGACAACGCGACGCGGCTGAAGCAGGCGCGCGGGTACTCGTTCGACGTGCCCGAGCACGTCGCCTTCAACTGGACCGAGTTCAAGGGCAAGCGCGACGCGTACGTGAAGCGCCTGAACGGCATCTACGAGCGCAACATTGTGAACGAGGGCGCCGAGTACGTGTACGGCTGGGCCGACTTTGTTGACGCGAAGACCGTCGAGGTGAAGTTGCGTGACGGCGGCGTCGCGCGCTACACGGCGGACCACATCGCCATCACCGTGGGCGGCAAGCCCGCGCGGCCGACGCAGCCGGCCGGCGCCGACACCATCGGCATCGACAGCGACGGGTTCTTTGAGCTCGAACAGCAGCCGAAGCGCGTGGGCATCATTGGCGCGGGCTACATTGCCGTCGAGTTTGCAGGCATGTTCAACGCTCTCGGGTCGCAGACGCACCTGTTCATCCGCCAGGACACTTTCCTGCGCAAGTTCGACGAGTCGATCTCGTCGACCCTGTTCGACCTGTACAAGAAGCACGGCGTCAACATCCACCAGCACTCGAACGCCACCGCCGTGGAGCGCCTGGCCTCGGGCGAGATCAAGCTCACCTACACGGAGGGGGACAAGAAGCAGGAGATTGTGCTGGATGAGCTCGTGTGGGCCGCCGGCCGCGAGGCCGTGACGTACAACCTCGACTTGAAGAAGATCGGCGTGGAGACGAACGCGCACGGCAAGATTGTTGTGGACAAGTACCAAAACACCAACGTCAAGGGCGTCTACGCGCTCGGCGACGACATTGACGCCGTCGAGCTGACGCCCGTGGCCATTGCTGCCGGGCGCCGCCTCAGCGACCGCCTGTTTGGCGGCCAGCCGGACGCACACCTCGACTACTCGAACATCCCGTCCGCCGTTTTCTCGCACCCCGAGGCGGCGTCCATCGGCATCACCGAGGCCCAGGCGCGCAAGGACCACGGCGACGCCGTGAAGGTGTACAAGTCGACCTTCATCAACATGTACTACTCTCCTCTGGCCCAGGAGGACAAGGACATCTCCATGTACAAGGTCGTGTGCGTGGGCAAGGACGAGAAGGTTGTGGGCATCCACCTTGTTGGAGACGGTGCTGGCGAGATCATGCAGGGCTTCGGCGTGGCCGTGAAGATGGGCGCGACAAAGAAGGATCTGGACAACTGCGTTGCCATCCACCCGACGGCGGCTGAGGAGCTGGTCACTCTTAAGTAGAGGTATAGAGCGTGCTTAACTGATTATCTATGTAACTGTCACGCAATGACCGGTTCATGGTCAAAAGTCTCTTGGTATTGTCCACTGGCTACGCTTCGCTAGTTCAAAAAGTAGATGTAAGGTATGTGCGCGTGTATGTGCGCTGTGTGTGTGCTCTGTGTGCGCGTGCATGTGCCGTGTGCGTGCATGTGCCACATTTGAGAGAGGCAGACACGTGACGCCGCCGTGATTGTCGTGGATCTGGAAAGTACGGGGAGAGGCGGTTCGGAGTAGCTCTGTTATGTAATTGGATCACGTGCACGCAGTATCCCGCCTTTGGGGCCGGGGAAAGTAAGGAACCAGCGGCAGTGGTTACGGACCGTTCTCTTTCTCTCACACACACCACACACCCACAGCACAACCAAAATGGTGGCATATGATGACTCGTTTATGAGCGACGATGACGAGGACGTCTGCCCTCTGTGCATTGAGGAAATGGACATCAGCGACAAGAACTTCAAGCCCTGCCCGTGCGGGTTCCAGATCTGCCAGTTCTGCTACAATAACATCCGGTCGAACCCGGAGCTGAACGGGCGATGTCCAGCGTGCCGCCGCCCGTACGACGACGCCAGCATCGAGTATAAAACACTGACCCCCGAGGAGATCAAGCGCGATCAGGCGCGGCGCCAGAAGAAGGAGCTCGAGCGGAAGCAGCGCGAGCGTGAGAAGTACAAGGAGAACGACCAGCAGCAGAAAAAGCACCGTGCGAGCATGCGTGTCATCCAGAAGAACCTTGTCTACGTCATCGGCCTGAACCCGAACATCCCGCCCGAGGAGCTGCAGCAGATGCTGCGCCGCGACGAGTACTTCGGCCAGTACGGCACCATCCAGAAGATCGTCATCAACCGCCGCGTCAACGGCAACGGCAACCCGGGCATCGGCGTCTACGTCACGTTTGCCCGCAAGGAGGATGCCGCGCGCTGCATCGCCGCGGTCGACGGTTCCATCAACGACGGCAAGTACCTGCGTGCGGCATACGGCACCACAAAGTACTGCTCCAGCTATCTCCGCAACCAGAACTGCCCAAATCCCAACTGCATGTTTTTGCATGAGCCCGGCGAGGAGGCTGACAGCTTCAACCGCCGCGAGGCCTCGCACCAGGGCGTTGGCGCCAGCAGCGGGCCATCGCAGGCGCCGCAAACGGTCTCTGCTGCCGGTGGCGCCCCCCACCAGCCGAACTCGTCCTCGCCGACCCCCGTTCTTGCGGCGGCAAGCACGCCGGCCCTGCCGGCGTGGGGCAAGACGGCGCCGCAGGTGCCGTCGACCCACCGCGTGCAGGACACCCTGGTCACAAGCGGCACGGCCGACACTCTGCGCATTCTCGCCGAAAGCCTGGCCTCCCTGTCGATGAAGCACCCGACACTCGACTTCAGGTTCGTGAGCGACGTGCTCGACCCCAACGCGTCGTTCCCAGCCATGTTCGGCCTCCCCCTCGACGACAAGCGCAGACTCAAGGTGTATAGCCAAGCAGTAACCGAGCTTGACAAGCTGTCACCACCGCCGCCGCCTCCGGCAACCGAGCACGGTCCTGGAGACGCGACCGACACAGAGTCCTCGCGGGGATCCGAGCCCTTACGCAGCGCCAGCGCCAGTGCGAGCGCCAGTGCGAGTAGCGCAAACCCGACACCATCGCCGGCGCCGTCGTCCGTAGACAGCTCGGACTTGCCGCGACCCAAATCCAACAACAGTCAACAGCTGCTTGCCCATCTCCTGCATGACAAGCAAGCTAAACCAGAAGGTGTGTACTCATACTAGTTACGAACCACGATAGTTTGCAGAAACTAGATACTAACACCGCTTACAGATATTTATTCCGCCATTGTGAGTGAGGTCGACAAGGCGCTGGTCCAGAACCAGCCGGCCATCAGCCCGCGCGTTGCCGATGCCCTGCGCAACTACGGCGCGGACGTCACGCAGCCGGTAACCCCGCCCGCCGTGAAGGTGCCCAGTGACGTGAAGTTTGGACCCAGTAATCTAGTGGACTCCGGCCCTGCCTTCGATCTGCGGGACCTGCCTGAGGCCGATCTCGTTGGCGACGTGGAGCCGTCGGTGTGGACAGCCCTCGAGAGGCGCAGCGGCCTGCGGCAGCTGCTTGCAACACAGGAGAAAGAGTATGCGGCCGCACGGTCCCAGACAAAAAAGCGGCTAAAGCGCTTGAAGGTCTGAGGCCGGGACGAGCACTGGTCCTCTCATTCTTAATTTAAATGCCAATCCGATTCATTTAGACTTCATTTAGATGCGAAGTGCGTTCGTCGCACCGCGGGCTTCTTTGCAACGCCCTTTGGTGTTGTGCCGCCGCTTGTGCCGCCGCTTGTGCCAGCGCCCGCGCCAGCCCCGCCTTTTCTTTTCGCATTGCGTTTCGCAAAACTCTGCCACTTGGACCGGCTCTCCTCAAACGAGGTGTCTGCCGGCTCCGGTGCAGGAATTGGCGCATCCCGTTTATTTTGCGTATGCCGCGGAGCAGTCGCCTCGGCCTTGCGGGGCCGCAGTGTCTCCTGTGTGTTCTTCTTCACTTCCAAGGGCTCATCATGCCCCGGGGCAGCACTGAGGCTGGACTCGGGAAACGAGTCTTCGCTCTCGTGCTGCTGCTCGCCTCTGAACTTCACAGTGTACGAGTAGTCCGGAAACGTCCCATGAATGGCAGCTACGCTGGCGGGCTGTTCCCCGTTGACGAGTACAGTAGACCCCACATGAAACTTGGGCAACTTCTGTTTCAACTCGTCTATTAGGCCCACAAGCTCACTCCGCACCTCCTCCAGCTCGTCGCTGGGTTCCTGCTCAAGGGCGAGCTGAACGTCTGCTAGCTGTTCTTCATATTCGCGGATCTCTGCTTCCATGGCGCCGGCAGCTGCGCGCCCGCGGTCAGGGTTATTCGTCGCCGTCAAGCAGAGGCCGCTGCACGCCAGCAGCTGCACACCAGTTTATCGCAAAGCAGGGCGCAGCATATGGCACAGATTTATCAGAATACTATGATTAGCTTTAAATAGTCGACCGGCTCGCCGGCAGTCTACATCATTCCCATGTCGCGGTCGGCGGTGCGCGGCTTGGCCCGGATAATGTTGTCGACCCGGAGCAGCATCTCCGTGGCCTCAGATGCACTGGTCACGGCCGCATTCTTCAGCTTGTACGATTCGACAATGCCCTGCTTGCGCATGTCAACAATTTCGCCCCTGTCCAGGTCGAGACCCATGGTGGTCTCGCCGCTGTACACGGCCGCCTTGAGGCGGGCAATCAGGTCGTTGCTGTCAAGGCCGGCATTGTCGGCGAGAATGGTCGGCAGCTGGCGCAGCGCGCGCGCATAGCTCTCGACGGCCAGTGCAACCTTTCCCTGGCAGCGCTGCGCCGCCTCGTCCACGGCCTTCGACATGAGCATCTCGGCGCAGCCGCCGCCCAGCGTCGTCTTCGGGTGCGCAACCGTTTGCGACAGCACGGAGAGCGCGTCGTGCAGACTGCGCTCGGCCTCGGCAAGCACCTGGTCCGTGGCGCCGCGCAGCACGACGGAGCACGCCTCTGACGACTGGCACCCCGAGAAGCGCAGCAGGCTGTCGTCGCCAATCATGATCGTCTCCACCGTCTCGCAGTGGCCGAGCTTCACGCGCTCGGGCGTGTCGAACGTCGACACGACCTCGGCCCCCGTGGCCAGCGCCAGGCGCTCCACGCCAACGAAGTCCGCATGCTCGACGCTGTTCACCTTGGCGTCTGTGAACAGCTGCTCCGGGTAGTTGTAGATAAGCTGGCGGTTCACAAACACGTCCATCTTGTGGGCAAGAATGCGGTCAACCTTCGCCTTCATCTTGTCCTTCTCGGCGCGCTCGAGCTCGGCCAGCTTGCTCGTGCTGTCGACGCGGAACTTCGCGCCAAAGATCTTCACCTTGTCGGTGTCCATGGGCGTGTTGGCCACCAGAATGGACACGCCGCCGGTGAGGCGCTTCGGCTGCCGCACCCCAAAGCTCTTTTCCAGCAGAAACCCCTCGTCGAGATAGGACTCGCTGAGCTTTCCGCCCAGCTTCGTGATGACCTGGATGTGCTCGAGGTTTGTCGACCCGTTCAGCCGCAGCACCGCGTCCACCGCCAGCTGCGCAAAATGCTCCTTGTCCTGGGCAAGAATCTTGCTACTCAGCGTCGTGCGCGCAATCGCCAGCAGGTCCTCGCGCAGGCGCGCCTTGTCGCCGCTGTGGTCCACCGCCGACGCCGCAAGCGCCTCTCTTGCCGCTTGTGTCGCAATGCGGTAGCCGTCAATGATTGTCTGCGGGTGGATCTTGCGCTCCACAAGCTTCTCGGCCTCGCGAAGCAGCTCGGCGGCCAGCACCGTGACCGTCGTCGTGCCGTCTCCGACGCCCTCGTCCTGCACCTTGGAGATGTTCACCAGCACCTTTGCCGCAGGATTGTTGAACGGAATCGACTGCAGAATCGTCGCGCCGTCGTTTGTGATCTGGCTCTCGGCCCGAGTGGCACTCTGCAGCAGCTTGTCCATTCCCTTGGGCCCTAGCGTCGTCTTCACGAGGTCGCCTACAGCAATAGCGCCGACGAACGCACTCAGGCGCGCATTCTCGCCCCGCTCCTCGGTGACTTGGTCGCCGAAAATGGACACTGACATCGCTGAATTCGAGGTCGGCTAGTCGTTCTGCGGTTGAGATTCGGATGTGGTTTCTGCCGGTCACATGTGTGGCCTCGAGTAAGCGTCACACCGCCGGAGCCTAGACAGAGCGCGTGCTGCAGCCAGTCCACTGTGCTGACACTGGCCAGTATCTTCGTGGGGATTTTGAGGGCCACGCTCGCTAAACTTTCGTCGTGAGTCTAAATCCATGTCCGTTTTACATCCTGGGCTACACGGCAAAGCTGAATGCTGTGTCACTTGATCAGCTTCTGGATCCATGCTATATAATACTTGTGAGGCGTTTGTGCCAGTAGAAACGCTGCATGTTATCTGTACGAGCTTAACAGTTACCAACAGAGCCGGAAAGGGTGGACGCACTCATCGATGATACAGACACGTGTTATTCGGCCACACGCCGCGGCCGCCCGGTAACTAACGCCTGCGTTTGAGAAATTTATTTGAAGAATGCTCATGCTTTGAATAGAAATCGAGCTGCTAACCTCAGTATTCAGTGCCCTTCTTCACACCCATTTCCAACCACTTTTTGTTGCCATCCTCTCGTTGGTCATTATCGAATGTATCCTATCTGTAGAGAAGTAATCATGTGACTCAATGTTCCCCGTTTAGGCAAACCTTTCTGGCGGGTAACGATTTCTGTTATGCACTATCTCACATAAGATAATTATCCTTGGAGTTCTCCAGAATTATGGACAAGGGTATGAGCGAAGCATTTAAAGGCGCTCGGAAAACTGGTTCCCCCCAAGCTAACCCAATATGGCCAGTTCCAATACTACCGCCCCCAGCCCTCTAGTCGGGGTGCCCTTCGAGTACTTGCTGAATCTGACAGGGTTCATTTTCTATGACCCTGCTGGAGACGCGATTGGCTTCGAAGTCGCCGATCTTGACACTACGATGCACAACAACATGGTCATTGTGATCCATGCTGGCGTCCGCATTGCAGCAGCAGTTGTCGTAGGAGCACTCCTTTTGCTCATTGCCCGTAGCTACAAGAGTATGATGTTCTGTCTTTACCAAACCAACATGGCCATTATGTTAATTGGATCCGCTCTACAGATTGCGTACTCCTTTAGCCCCGCTTCCTCAATAATAATTGCGCTCACTGGTGGTGAGATCCCTGGTGGAAGCCTTCGACTGGGTGTGGCAACAACCGTTTTTCAAATGCTCCTAGCCTTCTCTCTTCTAGCCAGCTTAGTGGTGCAAGTACATGCTGCCACCAGTGACCAGCGCAAAGTGGTCCAATTAGGAGTGACTCTTGTAGCAATAATCGGCTGCTTTCCGACATATCTCATTTGGCTCTGGCGCTGTGTGCTAGTGGGCCTCGCGACGACACATCAGTCGGCCGCTGATGCTCTTTGGGTTTCAAGAACACCAACCAGCCGTTGGGTCCAACGTGGCGCCTGGCCTGCTTTTGCTGCCTCAACCAGTTTCCTTTCGTTGATTCTCTGCATTAAGCTGTGGATGGTTCACCGCGCACGAGCAAAGATGGGACTCAATCATTACGATCCTATCAAGATCATTTTTGTTATGGCTTTGCAGAATTCAGTGATACCGGCAATTCTGGCAATCGTCTCCGCTTCAATGAGCACCACAAACTTCGGCGCTCAGTCGGTCAGTGCAGCAAGTTTAGTACTCACCGCTGTTCTACAACCAACGGGATACATATGGGCTCAGTTTGAGATTTTGACTGGCTCGTGCTCTAAGGACACCCTGCTCAATACTCGCAATATGCACACTGTTGACGTTGAGAAAGCGAAATCATACGTTCATTCAAACATCGAGTCCTATATCATTTACACTTACGCAACTGGTTGCTGGCTCAAACAGCTCAGTTAAAAGACTACACTACCAGATCTGGCCAATAGCATTTCCGTATATACAGCTTATACTATGTCCACTCGTCTGGAAGAACATCCAGTTGATTTATAACTCTGTGGAGTCATCTAAATATAGGGCAACTGTTTCAGACAGGGGTGATGTCACGTGCGTAACGCGCGTCATTACGCGTTTGCAAGACCTGCGCGTACGCGTTCCCAAAGACACCTTACCCAGACCTCTACCCTTTAATTAAGCACACGCGGTCGACAATGAGTCTGTATATATTGATGCTTGCAAATCATTTCTTAACCAATGAAACAATTTCAGGAATTTATTACATACCTACGCGTTTTTCTCTTTAGTTTGAGCATTGCACACTATATCGCGATTGCTCGACCCGCGTCGCGTCGCGTCCACCTCCTGACTACCTTCCTAGTTCGGTTAACTGCTCATGCAGATGCAAAAGTAGGGTACCCTAACTCCTGGGTGTTCTAATACTATTGTGCAGAATAGTGCGGTTCATCGACCGAACGCTCACTTGGTTTCTGAAACAGCGATCCATAGAGTGCTGTGATGCTGAACAGCGCTATGAAGTCGGCAGTGCTGGTTGGCGCAACACTGTTGAATGTGGTCAACGCAGCTCCTCAAGAAGCGTTTGCATTCAACAGCCAACTGCCGCCAGTTGCGCGATGGGGACAACAATACACATACACGCTGTCCTCGGATACCTATAAAAGCACTGTTGGAGAGACAGTGAACTACTCATCCTCCGGCCTTCCTTCTTGGCTCTCTCTCAACGGCAGAACCTTGTCTGGAACACCGAGCGGCGGTCAAGGAGACCAGACAGTATCATTTCAGCTGGATGCCTCCGACTCCTCCGGGACATCGTCGAGCCAGTGTACACTACAAATCACCAACGAAAAGGCGCCCACATATTCGCCCGCTGAGCTTGAACAGACGCTGAAAGACAGTGGCGAGATTGCTTCGCCCAATTCATTCGTTCTAGTACCAGGGAAACCGTTCGAAATTGAGTTCCCTGAAGACTTCTTCACTTCTGATGGACGCAGTGTTGTCGGCCACTACGCAGTAACCGGCGACCACTCTCCCCTCCCAATCTGGCTCGACTTCGATGGCGCTGCTGGAAAATTTACTGGCACAGCCCCCACTGTTAATAGCGGCATTGCCCAGGCTCAAAAGTTCCCCATCGACTACATTGTGTCTACTTTTCCCGGATTCGCCTCGGGAGAGTGTCTATTCAATCTCCTTCTAGGAGCCAACATCTTGTCCATGAATATGAGTACCGATCCTGTGAATGCTACCGTGAATCAAGAGTTCACGTATGAGGTCCCGTTCTCGCAGATCACTCTCGACGGTATTCAGATTCAGCAGGATAACATTAGCTCAATCAAGGCCGATATCCCATCGGATGTTCAGTCTTGGCTAAGCTATGACCAGTCAAACTTCACTCTCACTGGTACGCCCCCTGAGTCGTACACAGGCAAGAACTTCACAGTTGTCATGAATCTTTACGATAAGTTCGACGACTCAGTGTCGTGGGGCGTTCAAATCGTGGTGAATGACAGAGACAACATGACGGTTTTCTCCACTTCTAGCCTTCCATCTGCAAACGCTACACGTGGTCGTTTCTTTGAATATGACCTTGAAAACTATGTTTTGAACAAAGATGTCAAGCTCAAAATGTCAGCCGATTCAGCATCTTGGCTTACACTGAATGAGGATAACCTTACCATTACGGGAATGGTTCCTTATTCGTTCCGCAGTAGTGTTGTCAACATCACCGCCACAGGATTTAACAAGCGCGATGCGAAGTTCGCAGAGGTTTCGAAGGACCGCGACTCGAGCTTGACAGCGCACCTCGCTCTCTACGGTACGGGGCCAATGTCATCAATGTCGTCCTCGAGATCTTCGTCGGCTCGATCATCTACAAGGGTGTCGTCATCTTCGAAGTCATCCACTAAAGCTTCTTCGTCTCGTATTACCTCGAGCTCCATGAATCACCACTCTCATTCATCCGGGTTTGCGAGTGGTACCACAACGAATAGCCGTGCCAGCCGCACAGGTTCTAGTACTAGCACCAGTTCTGGAACAGGCTTGTCACCCGTTTCTCGTGCTGGCAAGCATAGTACCAACGGTGTGGCTATTGGCTGTGGTGTCGGGATTCCCGTTGGGCTTATTGCCATTGTGGCGGCGATCCTTGCCTTTTGGTGCTGCCGGCGGCGTCGGCGGGCGGCTGCTGCAAAGGCCGATGAGAACCCGACTGATATGGGTCCTGACGGGGTTGCGGATATTTCAGCACCACGCCCGTCCAGTAAAGGTATGGCCGTGGCGCCAGTGTTCCGTACCAATTCCTCAGATAGCTCCCTCTATGATGATGCGCTCGAGGGTGATGATGGAACAATCTTCGGTACGCCTGACAAGGCAGAAAAACTTAATCAGGGAACGGACGCGGCGTGGGACTCACCGCAGAGAGCGTCAACAATGAATTTCCTTGCTATGGATGGCGGTGATACAGATAGTACCGGTGATGAGTCGTTACCAATGCCACGACAACCGGACGATGCTACCATCACAAATATTTCACCTATTATGACCACCCCAGGTACGATACCCCGACACTCAGAGGAGGACGACGCACTTGGAGATATGCCACGAGAATCGTGGCGTCATACTAACACTGGGGACAGGAGATGGCAGGATTCGCGTCTGTCGCAATCATCAATGGCCTCGATTGTTCCCACAGAGCCACCAACTGTACAAATGGCAGCACAGGAGTTCCCCGCCCAGCCGGCTATGGAGCGGGAATACTCATCTGGAGTACTTCACAGAGTAGGAAGCCATTCATCTTCCACTTATACTTCGCAAAGTGGCGCCCCCGACGAGAACCGGCTTTCCCAGCAGCTCACTGAGCACTACCGTAGCGCATCAAGCGGCGGAAGTAGAGCCAGCAACGATCTGAGCGACGACAGTATTGCCAACTTCCGTGCCTACCGTGATGAGAACGGTGAACTACAGTGGCGTGAGCAAGAGGACACTACTGGTGCCGCAAAGCTGGGCGCCGTAGGACTCGATCGTAAGGCCTCGGAGGCCAAGACTCCCAAGGGCGACACTGGCGAGTTTTTCTTTGTCTGAAATCTGTTTTAATAGCGTGATTCCCAACACGACTTAATTTATTAACTTAACGCTCTGTAACCCTTATGAATTCTGAATATCTGCTTCCAGTTCTTATATGTCGGCTCTGGGTCATGGGTCTGCGCGATTAATCGCCGTTTCATACCCATTTAGTGTATGGGGAAGTAATGTGAAACCTAAGAGGCACTCGGTCTCGTGACATTCTCTTCCATGCGATGGGGATTTATTGGAGCTCTGGCAAGCCTCTGGGGAGCCAGAGCGGCCGCTGCGGACACTGGGAGTGCTGCTGATTTCTATGTGCGCGACCTTCCTGGCGTAAGCCCTACAGCGGTGCTGCCGGAGATGCATGCCGGGCTGCTAGAAGTGGGCTCGAAGATCGGGTTGGGCGAAGCAAGCCTCTTTTTCTGGCATGTGCGCGCAACGAACGACACGAAAAAAACCATAGTTTGGTTTAATGGCGGCCCTGGATGCTCGTCAATGGATGGGAATCTACTAGAGATCGGTCCTCTACGCTTCGATGAGAAGACCGGGCTTCTGACCACGTCGCATGGCGCATGGTCTGAGTCGGCCAATCTGCTATTCATTGACCAGCCATTCGGCACCGGTTATAGCGAGCCAAACACCGGAGAGTATGCCAAGACGTTGGATATTGCCGCGGACGCAGTAGTCCAGTTCCTCAGCGAGTATGCCGATATTTTCCCGGAGATTGCTGCCACTGACATCTACTTGGCCGGCGAGTCGTATGCCGGTCAGTACATCCCCTATATCTACCGAGCATTGAGCCAGAGGGTGGAGGTAATGGACAAATTGGGCGGAGAAATAGCAGGCCTCATTCTGGGCAATCCTTGGATCGACCCCGCTCACCAGTATCTCAGCTATGTGCCTTTTCTCAAAAAGAGCGGGCTAGTACCTCAGTCAGTTTTTGAAGACCTTGATAGGATGCAAACACGGTGCATCGATGACCTCCAGGAGAAGATTGTTATCAACAGTGACGTTTGCGAGATCATTAGCCACTTTGCCCTCAAGATGTCGAATGAGAGGAGAGGATCCTGTTTCAATATCTACAAATACACGCTAAGCTCGCCGTTCCCGGACTGCGGGATGGAGTGGCCGCCAACGGTTCCGACCCTCACCGATTGGCTCAGTCGCAGCGATGTAAGAAAAGCCCTGCATGGACCCTCGGACAATTCAGGCCGCTGGAGTGAGTGCTCTTCCAGCGTGTCCAAGCATCTGGATACGAGGTCCGCGACACCGTCGATCACATTCCTGCCGGAAATTTTGCACAAGGTTCCTGTGTTTCTCATGATCGGAGACCTGGACTATGTGTGTAATGCGGACGGCCTCGACATTATGGTCAAAAACATGGTATGGAACAGCCAAAGTGCAGGTTTCAGTGTGGAGGAGACCCCCATCCCCTTGCCGTTTGGTACCATTCAGTCAGGTAGAAATCTCACCGTTGCACATGTAACAACAGGTTCGCATATGCTTCCTGTAGATAACTTGCAGGTGAGCAAGAACCTCATGATGCACTTTACGGGTATTTTACCTCTGACCTCTAACTCAACATCTTCCGTTGACGACGACAACTCTGAAACGCCTGAAGAGTCTGGCCCTGAAAAGTCCGGCCCATCTCAAGAAGAGATAGATGATGCGGTGAACCGAGCCTATAAGAAGGCTGGAATCATTGCGCTTGTCACGGTGCTGATTATTCTGCTAATTCTTCTCTGCGTTTGGTGGCGACGTGGCGAAGGTCTCTCGGGAAAAGGTCTAGTGCAGGCGCTACTCCAAACAAGCACACGGTTCAAAGACCAGCCCACGAAAAAGCAATATTTTCCGTTGCAAAACTTAGGCCGCCGGCCAGATGTTATCATAGAAGAGGAGGAGGAGGATTTTGTGTAACGTCTCTGTTGTTTTGCATATGTCTCTCAAGAAGAGTATGCTCACAGCATTGATTCCTCGCCGTGCTATAATCTGTAGCTTAGGAACTTTATCGTATTTTTATTCTGGTTTTTGTTCTTTTTATTCTGAATAAGAAGTGCTAGCCAATTGAGTCTGAAAAGACAGGAGGAGGGGGGTGTAGGGGGCTCACGCCTATGCCTACAATCAGTGGGATGTGACCATGTCATGCATGTATTCTTGACTTTGGCTGGCCTGCCGCCTTCCCTCGAGATAGATCATCATTTCCTCGTAAGACTGAGGAATCATGCGATAGCCTGAGTCGCCCTCCACAAAGAACGAATAGATAAACGTTCCAGCGTCCTTGTGGTCGTCAGCGTTAAGGCCGCGGACCACAGACTGTACCCGGATCTGAACAAGGTGTCCATCCTGGACCTTGGGCTCACTATTCACCATTTCGATAAGTCGCTTGCTAGGCTGCGTGTATGCGACGAAAGCGGTCTGGTGGACAACGCTTCCGACTGGCACGGGAGAACGGAACGTAACAGTATCCAGAGAAACAAACCGGGGAGGCAAATGCGTGAAGGCACCGGCACAGGCGTATGCCAGCTCAAACGACTGGCGCATCATGTATCCGCCAAAAATCATATAGCTGTGGCGGTTGCGGTACTGGGGCTGCATGATGCCGGTGCTATAGACCTTTGTTTTCTCCATGGTCATCATCTTGGGGTCGTCCTTCTCTTTACGGCTGATCATCCACAGGTTATGAACAAGTTTGGACTCATCAGCGCTGGGAGGGCTCAATGTGAGGGCGCGCTTGTGGGACGCCTCCTTCTTGCGCTCGTTATACTTCTCGGCCAGCAAGAACTCACTGAGTTCCTGACGAGTCTGGGGGGCAAGGTGGTTGATGGGAAACGCCTTCTGGGTGACGGGGTCGCGAGCAACAAACGTGAAGTTGGCTACGAGCCAAGTCTCACCCTGCTGGCAGTCCTCCATGGTTGGCTCGCGGTTGTCGAAGCTCTCGGTCAAACTCGATGCGTTAATAGTGATTTCCATAGACGAGCGGCCCGTCCAGGACACATGGCCCCACAGCACAACGTTGTGGTCTTGCAAGTTCTCGAGTCGCTTCAGTAACAGAATCCGGTCTACCGACGCAGTAACAATGACCGGCTCTGCCGGCGCACAGTGCTTATTGGCAATGATACCGCTCAATCGGTCAAGGTCCATGAACAGCTGACCCACGCGCAGCCGGCCAAAGGCGTTGATGTACCCATCTAGGAACCACGGGTCGTCCTTGAACGGGAACACAACTGCGCTAAACGAGTCCTCCGGCGTACGCGACGACACCTCGCGTGTCTTGACGTCGTTGTGTGCAAATATCATGCCCTTTCTGGCAGCCTCGGGGTCCTCCTCGAGAAGACGCTTCTTGGCCTGCAAGGCCTCGAGCCATGTCTTTTTGTGCACGACGGGGGACTCACGGATGAATTTCGGGGCGGAGCGCACCGCACGGCCCACATGGAGTAGTCTGCGTGTAGCGTACATCGTCTTGGCGCAAATGTACACACGTCCACACACGTAGATCTTTCGCAACAGAACTAAGCGGTGTGCAGCTGGACAGCCAGAGTGCATACACCCTATCCCTGTTGCCCTCGGCATGTGTGCTCCGGCAAATCGAGACTTTCCTGACTTACCAACGCCTTATTAGTCTTTAGCACCGGATATAGTGCTTGCAAGCTTTGTGCCAACGTCACTTGTATATCTCAGCTTTGTATTCCACATCATTTCCACCTTATGTCTATGCGGAAATACGTTGGTTGCGACTGGTCAAGGCCGCACCTCATGAACTGCAACCTTGCTACACATAAATGCTTGGCATCCATAAATACTGGACTAGACCTTGTGGCGCAATGGTTAGCGTACCACATTTCGGTCACATAGACAAGCACTGTGGTGGTTGCGAGTTCGAGTCTCGTCAAGGTCTGTTTATTAATCTTCTTTTTGTCATCCAATTACGGAATTGACGTCTGTAGGCGACGCCCAAGCTGGCGCTCACCAAATACGTTGCTTACTTCTTTTTGTCGCACCATTACGAAATGTGTGGTGTTATCATCATTATTTGGTACTCCATCGCCGCCGCGGATCGTATATATGGGCGCCTCGCATAAAAAAAAAGAAATTGCGTTTTTTTCTTATTTCACTTCTTAATCCAATTCCGCCAGTTGCTTGGCGACATCACCGCTCTTAATCTCCTCGCCGAGCACATCCACACTACCTATGCAAAGTGTGTACGGATTGGCCTCGCTGCCAATTGCAGTATGGAATACTATTATGCCGTATCTGTCCCAGAAAGACCTGCAGAGTCTGATGCTTGTAAACCGGCAGTTAAAGAGTGTCATCCAGAGCTACTTCTATACGGAGCTGACTCTCACGGAGTGGGCCTCTTCTGGGAAGCGCCTGGCGCTGGCCATCAGGGACGGCATCATCAGCAAGGAGTCCGTCAGTTTCATACGCACGTTTCGCATCAAGTTTACGAGCTTTGACGAGATTGCTGAGACGCTGGAGCTTTGCCGCGAGATCCAGCCGCGGATGCTTGGCGTACAGAAAATCGAGATCGAGGGCCACAAAACCGAAGATGCTCTGTTTGCAATGAAGCTCCTCATGGAGAAGTTTCAAATCGCTGAGTATGAAGTCACAGCAAGAGCTCCAGCTTTGGCCCCGCTCGACACCTTTGCCGGTGTGCTACAGCGCATCACAGCACTGCGCCTGCCTCAGATGTACCGCAGCGACATTGCGCAGCTCCACGCCATCCAGAACATCCAGGTTGAGGAGATCGTTAACGACGACGCTAACGCCATTCTGAGCAACGCCTTAGGAGCGACAATCAACCGTGTTGCCATGCGCTATAGAGACTACATTATGCTGCGCTCGCCCAGCTGCGAGCATTTGGAACTGATGTTGGATAGCACAGTTAAGGAATTGCGCATCGAGAGCCCCTCGGTGCGGGTGCTGCGACTGGTGACCACGACTGACCTTCCCGACGTTCAGCCCTATCTTCGAACGCCGTGCCTTGCTGTATTGATTTTATGCAACATTGCCCCGCTCCCTACGATGCGGCTGCTCCACAACAATAATTTTGTTAACCTGGAATTTCTCTCGCTAGCTCCGGTTACCATTCCGGCGCTCCAAGCCCTGGCAACAACGAAGTTTCTACCCACATTGAAACTTGTTCTCGTAATGGTGATGCACACCTCCTATCTCTCCGATGCACCGCATCTTCAACGACGCGAGACGCGAAAACTCGTGGAATGGCTCCAAACCATTGCGTCGACCTATCCTATAGATGTGCGCGACTTCTCCCATCTCCTCAAACGAGAAATATACTTCTCGGAGGGGTTGTGGTGCTTGGCGGCCCAGACGCAGTACCGTGAGTACTTGCCTCTGGTTGCTCCGCCACCGCTGATCATTCAAGAGTAGGAGAAATACTACGCACCCACTGGTTTCTTCCCGCGTGAAACTTCAGTATCAACGTATGCTTGAGCACTATGAGATGCTCGTGAGCCCTGTTTTGATCTATTTATTCGACTAGTTTATTTTTGTATTATGCATGTGCTTTATGATCCATCCCCCAAAATCAGCTACTTTTTGTTGCTCCACTCTCGTCTCTTCGTATCACATAACGGTACTACAGACACTACTACTAACAACTATATACGAATATACACCTGGCGCATATGTTTTATCTGCAGCAGCTGCTGGCGGAGTTGCTCAGCAATGGTCTCGGCGTTTTGGTCAATATCCTTCAGCTTCACGGTGCCAACGTATGTGGAGCCATATGATTCAAGAGTGCAATCGACCATACCATAGCTTGGCGCAATGGCTGCTAGCGTGTCGCGGGCGGTGGACTCGAACTCGTCGAACGTTTCTGAGTTCATGGCCTGCTTCGAGCATCCACAGATCTCCAGAGCCGCGTTCACAAGCGGGGTCCATCCAGCCCGCATGATCAGCCCGCTCACAATAAGTCCGCCCAGAGGGTCTACCCAGGTGGCCTGGAGCAGCTGTCCTGCTGTAATTGATGTGACCGCGACGGCCGACACGAGACAGTCGACGCGGTGGTGCCACGCGTTCGCCAGAAGCACGGGCGAGTTTTCGCGCTCGGCCACGCGTCTTGTGGCCTGGTACAGCGCCTCCTTGATCCCAATCGACGCGAACGCGATGCCTGCGGCGCTCCAATCGGCAAGCTCATGGTGGTGCGCATGGCCGAACTGGATCCACTCGATTCCGAACGCGCTGGCAATCTGGCCGAGGGAGCCCCACCCCATGGACACGCCGGCCAGCACAAGCATGCCGCTGACGCCAACGGCGCCCACCGCCTCGATCCTGCCGTAGCCGTTCGGGAAGTAGCGGGTCGGTGGCTTGCGGGCCACGGACACAGTGGACAGCGTCATGATATCCGACACCAGGTCGCTTATGGCGTGAATTGAGTCTGCTATGAGGCTCTGCGAGTGAAACACGACGCCGCCAACACCTTTGCCTACGGCCATGCCGACGTTCGTCAGAAAGCCAACCAAAGTGATGCGCACCGCTGCGTTCTTACGCGGCGATCCGGATGCCAGAAGCTCCGCGGTGATACTGTGGCTGTGGCTGTGGCCGAACCCGAGTCCGTGCTCGTGGCTGTGCCCGTGGCTGTGCCCGTGCTTGGGCACGCCGTCCCCACCGGGTGCCGCGGCCCCAGGCTTGGGTTCTGCGTGGCCAGGCTGTCCCACATGGACTTTAGAGTACAGCCGCCGGTACTGGGTGAGATTCGCCGTCGCGGGCGCTCTCCTCAGTGCAAGGACCAGCATTGTCCCGAACTCCAAGGTCAGTAGCTGAATGATGGTGCGGTCGTGTAGTAATCACTCTAGATCGGTATCCTCCGCCGTGGGCCCGCTGTTTGCTTTGGCCAATACGGACGAGCCTAATAAAGAAAAAAGGCGCACAAATGTGCTCTGGTTCTGACCGGGCGCGGACCAAGAATCGGTCGCCTTGGTGCAAACACAGCACCGCACGGGCCGGTGCGTGAGGGTTTGTAGAGCTGATGGTTCCTGCCAAATTGATCTCCGTGTTCCAACAGCCTTCACTAAATACTGGGAGCGCTGGGCCTAGGCCAGTAACAATTCTATGTATATGAATCCCAGTCTTCTCCGCGGGCTTGAACCGTAATCACAATTCCAGCGCCGGCGATTCTTTCATAATGCCCCATACGTCATGGTCTCTCTGTAACGCTGTCTTATGTTGTAGATAATAGGTACAATCCTGTCGGCGAGTTTCGTTTCAACTAACATGGTCAGGTAGCCGCAGAAATGAAGGACAGTCGTAGAATGATCATTCTTCAGAAGTTTCTTAGTATGACAGCCGTAGTATCAACAAACACACCCACCACAACCACAACCCACAACCACGACGCACTGCTGCGACACATGCGAGAGACACCACGCCGTGGGGGGCATGGAGGGGGGCGAAGGGTGGGCCCAACGCGTGGGTCACGTGTGTGGCGCTCGGGCGGAATGTTTACACTGTTTGCCCTTTGTTCCTCGACGCGTCGGCTTTGATCTCAGCGTGCGACCAAGAAAGTAGGTGGACAAGAAGCTTCATGAAGTCAGCGCTGGCTCGGGCCGGCTCTATCAGTAAGCTCCGGGGACCAAGGTCGCAGGGGCCGCCAGCCGCGTCCCCCCAGAGACAAACCCCCAAAACAGTGACCTTCGACAAGACCGACGAGGTGATCCAGTACGACGTCATGACGCCCGAGCTCACCGAGGAGTACTGGGACCAGGTCTCGCTGCAGAGCTGCGACTCCGACATCGGCGACCGCGACGGCTCCCATGCCAGACCGCTGCCACCGCCGCCGCAATTTCTCCTGCCGTCCACGCTCTCCCGCAAGGACCCTGTGTCCCCGCTGCGGGACCGCAAGGCCGTCATGAGCTCACCGCTTCCTGATGACGACTTCGACTTCAACGTGAACGACAGCCGGCCGCCAGCGCTCAAGCTGTCCAAGGAGGCAGACATGCCCAGGGAAGACATGCCCGAGCCATTGAAGTCTCCAGACATCCCGGAGCCGGTGCTGGACGCGCCATCCATGACGACGCGCATTGACGCCATCCTGGCCAGCAGCAGCGGCATGAGCCCGTCGTTGAGAGGCTCGTCGCTCCACTCGCGCACCGAGAGCCAGCTCAGCGAGCTCAGCGAGGCCTCCGCGCCTTACCTCCCGCTCCGCAGCCCTCAGAAGTACAAGCCCGAGCCGGAGGAAGAAGATCCCGCGAGGTGGCGCGACCTCAGTGTTGCTGCAGTCGCCCGCCAGGACTCCCTGCAGGAGAATCAGCGTCATCCCCCGACCGTTAAGATGAGCGATGCTGCGCTGCCCGCTCCAGCAGGCCTGGATCGGACGTACTCGAAGCGCCGCAAGGATATTGCAAACATGCTTGATCCGCGCAATAGCAGCCACGCCCATACCGTGGGCACCATCGCGGAGGAGGCTGAGGAATCTGATCTCTACAGCAATCAGGGCGCACCTAGGGCGGAGCCAGCCCATGACGAGCACTCGGATGTGGATGCCGATTATGGCCTTCCCCCTCACAAGCATGAAATCACGCCTCTACTTTCCGAAGACTCTTACTTCCTTGCTAATCAGTCGTCGATTCCACAGTCAAGCTCCGAAGTCTTGCAGAATGACTTTGACTTTGGGGACGACAGCTTCTGGAAGGGCGGGTTCGCCAAGAACGCTGCCAATGACACAACAAATGACGATGCAGAGGACACCGCCGCGAACGATACCACTCTTGGTATTTCTGGTGAGCCAGCGGCGCAGTACGCAGCAGGCATTTCCCCGAAATTACCAGAGTATGAAGAAAGCGAGGATGAGGCCAACGGCTTTGAGCCACCAGCGAGAGCTACCGAGGTCCTACCAGAGGAGCAGGCTCGACATGAGCAACAGGTGGTCCAAGAGGAGCGAGCCCTACAGGAGGAACGCGCTCTTCAAGAGGAACAGGCTCAACGACAGCAGGCTCTACAAGAGGAACAGGCTCAACAATACCAGGCTTGGCAAGAACAGGCACTACAAGAGGAGCAGACTCGACGAGAACAAGCACTACAAGAGGAGCAAGCTCGACGAGAACAAGCACTACAAGAGGAACAGGCTCGACGAGAACAAGCAATACAAGAGGAACGAGACCTACAAGAGGAACAGGACCTACAAGGGGAACAGGACCTACAAGAGGAACAGGACCTACAAGAGGAACAAGACCTACAAGAGGAACAGGACCTACAGGAAGAGCAGGATTTAAAGGAAAAGACCTCACAAGAGTATGATCTACAGGAGGAGCATCCGAGCGCGCATTCAGGTGACATCGTGAGAGAACATTCCTATCTCAATATTAAGGGTCTGGCTGATGACAATCTCAGCCTAGACACGTCTCTGTCACCTGTGAGCACGAACACGTTCCTTCCTGATATAATGAGTGCGCAAGGCGACGCGATAGCGGCGGAGGACCTCTCGAATAGCAGAAGTCAAACTCCGTATTTGGCTACAGGACAGTCAAGTCCGCCGCAGAAACCTAGCATGCCAGTAGAGACTCAAGTCGAACCAATTGCTGCCGTAGAAAGGCCCATGACCGAGACTCCGCAGGAAAGAGGGGCAGAGTCAAGCCACCAGCCCCAGCCAGGTCATGAGGAAGAAACGTCTCACACACAAGATCTGTCTCGTGGAGAAAAAAGTACAGGCTCGGTTGAGGTTGTTAGTTCGATCCCAGGAAAGCCCCAGGACAAGGTCACGCGCATCAGAGTTCTACCTTGGGATCCATCAATAGAAAACTTCCAAACTTCGCCCATTCCTCTACCCGAACGATCACCAAAACGTCACAGGGCACCTGAGCGAACTGCCCAATATGATTCAATGGGTCCTGGCGATGAGGATTCCGACGCATCGTGGGTACCCAGTGTTGAAATACACAACTCCCCAGACTCAACTCCCCTGCAACACTTGGTGGATCAGAGTCTAGAAGATAGTGATCGGGCCGCGAGCCTGTTGGAAGAGGCGCCCGACAGAGTTGAGGGTGAACACGCTTATAAAGAGGAGGCCACGGGCTCAGGAAACGAATCGATCGCTGCTTCACCTAACGAGGACGTGGGCCGCAACTTTGCCGTGTCTCCACTTGCTGGTGACGAACAGACTGATGAGGCTCAACCAAAGAGTACGCCGTTCAGTCTGCCCACCCTTTCTCCTGTGGCATTCTCACCATTTGTAGCGTCCCTCTCGTCTCCTATGGAAAGTGCCTTGAAGGAGCCCACTGGGACTCCAGCAGTCGGTATTGACGAACTGACCACCCCCCCGGTCACAAGTGATAGGCAGCTCCCTGCTCAGCCTACACACATGTCTAGCGACTACTCACCCGAAGTCCTCGCTAAGGCGCAGAGCTCTGATGATAGTGACACGTCCGCAAGAGGTGAGCAACCACCCCTAGATAGTGACCTGAGTGACTTCGAGGAAACGCCGCCTCAGATGAATGCTGAGAGGAGTGAATCTCGTCCGCGACGATCCACAATCGACGACCAGTCAGTATGGGAGTCCGTTAGTAGTGCTTCGCCTCGTTCATCTCTGCGACATTCTTCGCTGTCGGCGCGGCCGGATGGTCAACACCAAAGCACACAACCACCACAACAACAGCTACAGCAAAGCACAGAGTCTGCATTAGACTCGAGTCTTTCGGAAAAGGTGTCGTTAAGAGAGCCCTCGTTTGGTGAGAGTATGAGCTCGACGTTGCAACAGATGCTCTCGCAAAGGTCGGAGCTCGACACTGGGTCGGTCGACCGCAGCTACACCATTAAAGAATATGGAAGCTACGTTATTGCGACCAGCCCGAAAAGGCGGACACGACAGTCCCAGGCGTTTGAGGTTATTCGTGACGGTAGCGCCAGCACGTTCCATTCTCAGCTTGCTATTCCGCGCAACCGACCGCTTCCAAGCCAGGCGTCACCTGAGCATAGGACGCCTAGCGGTGATGGTCGAATGCAGTCCCAGGAGAATGTGCGTGTCCCTAGCGTTATATCACGCACAGACTCGTCTTCGTATTCATTGAACTCCCATTCGGCGGCAGGATCTTCGAGCTACCCTTCGTCCGTTGGAAAAGGGACCGGTGGCTCGCGAGTCGCGAGCGAAACGAGGTTGGGGCCTATTTTTGAGCCTGAAAGCGCCGAATCAGAGACGTCTTTCGCTACACCAAAGGCAACAGTAGCGCCAGAGCCCAAGTTACAGCCAATTCCTGAGCCAAGTTTTGGTGAGAGTGATGACTCGATGATCGCGGCTAGCAACTCAAAAACTGGTGAAGACATTCAGATGCACAATGTTCGGCAAGTTCATGAGAGCAATATGCATATGTTGGAGGCCTACGAGTCCCCTCAAGCGGCTACACAAGCCTCTAATCTTGGCAACTCGGAAAGCACAAAACAGTATCAGCCAACAATATTCCCCAAAGGAGTACTATTTCTGGTTGTGAAAAGCATTACTTTGAACAAGCGCGTGCCTCCGCGAACGATGGTTACCTTGACGCTTGATAATGGTGTTCATTGCGTGACTTCGACACCACGAAGACTAGCTGACATTGATGATTTTGGCGAGGAGTATCGCATTGGTATCATGGATTCTCCGCCGAGTATCACGCTGCGGCTATGCTCATTGGAAGGACCCATTGTAGCGCCAGATCTGGATCTCGGCAGCGATGGCTCCTATGCTAGAATCCAGGCTGATACGCTAAGCAAGGATGCGTTTGGGCAGAGGCGTGAACTGGAGCTAACGGGAGTGAACTTCTGGGTGCCCAGTAAAGAGACTATGTGTACGGTCGATGTTTCTGCCATGTACATACCATGCGTGTCGCGCCACGAGCGACTCCCCAGTCGTCTTAATGATGCGGTGGCCCGTATTGGTGAAGCCCGCAGTTTGCTCAGGGAGAGGCAAGCGCGTATGCAAGGTGTTCTTCGTCAATATGGAGGCGACATTGCGCGCCATCATGGGAAGCAGCGGTGGTTTGTGCTGGACCCGGTGGCTCCCCTCCTTGTTGCCCACTCGCTGCGCTCTCACAAGGCGCGCACCCTCATCAACTTGGCCAAGGCAACAAGCACGGCCCAGGTGGATACGCATAAAATCGAGGTGCGCTTCCACAATGACGAGTACCTCACGTTCCAGGTCCAGTCGACGCTCGAGCTGGCGGCGTGGCTGCGGGCCCTCCGCGGCTGCATTGGCAACCAGCAAATGCCAAGACCTAAGTGGATCGATGCAGTGATTTACGAGACGGAGAATGGGGCGCTGTCGGCATGAGAAATGATAGGAAAAGATGGCTCTAATTAATTTAAACTGGCAGTGACTCCTGCTTAACGGTCTTTAGCTTCATGAGATTAATGTACAGATTTTGTAATAGCCACCGTTTCAGTACCATGAGCCACGGCGCACAATTTTGGTTCACTACTAGGCGAAGTCCGGGGAGACAGGGCGCTCAGCGCGCCTATTATCTTTGGGGAGGGGGAGGGGGGAACATCATGGGCGGTGGGGGCATGCCGAAGGGCATCATGGGCATGCCCATGGACTGCATCATCTGCTGCGGGGTGAAGTTGGCGCGCAGTTTATCTTGCCGAGAGCAGTACGCCGTCCAGGTGAACTCGTCGAACCCGTAGTTGAAGTAGTCGCTCGTGTCGGCGCCAGGCCGTCGCCACGGCTTCTCCTCTAAATACTGCGGAACGATATTTGTGACCGGTTGGCCGTTGAATTGGCCAACGTCGTCAATATTCAGCGTCCCCTTGGCCGGTGGAGCAGCTATTGCAGAGCTTGCCTCTCCCTCCGGCGCCGGCCTATCACTGCCGGACTTATCAGCGTCATCCTCGGGAGCCGCCGGGGCAGGCGCTGCAGGTGCCACTGCCGGTGCTGGTGGCAGCGCAGCGCTAGGTTTCGACTGCGCCGCGGGCCCAAGTACGAACTCGACGTCGCTGTCGCTGTCCTCCTCTTCGTACTCCTCATCTTCACCGGGCGGCGACCCACTGGTCTCGCGCATCTCACTGTCCTCAGCCTCCTCGTCATCCCGGGGCCTCTTGCGCCCGGGTTCTGGTGCTTCGGACGCCATTCCTTGTCGGCGTTACCTGCTACCCCGCTACAACACCAGACGTGCTTTCCTACTCCGGCGGGTAGGTTCGTGCTTAAGTAAAGATGAACCGCCGGCGGCGCTGTGTTCTTCAGACGCCGGAAACAGGAAAGTGGCCGGTGGTTTCGGCTCCAAAATGTCCGTGTACATTCGGAAGGACCACTGGACACCGACGGAGGACAATATTGTTAAAGCAGCCGTGATGAAGTACGGCACGAACCAGTGGTCGCGCGTTGCGTCGCTACTCGTGCGCAAAAGCGCTGCCCAGTGCAAAGCTCGCTGGTACGAGCGCTTGGATCCGCGACTGTCGCAGGCGTCATGGTCCTCGCACGAGGACAATCTGCTACTGAAACTCCAAAGAATGATGCCGAACATGTGGAGATCAATTGGAGCCACGCTGGGTGGTCGCACCGCCGCTCAATGCTTTGAAAGGTGGTCTCAACTGGATAGCTCGGGGAGGCAGAGTTCTCGGGAACTCTTGGAGGATGTCGAAGTCAGCGAAAGCGAGGAGGAAGAGGTCAACTCGGACAGCGAGCGGCAGATGATAGCCGAGGCCAGGGCGCGATTGTCAAACTCGTTAGGGAAAAAGGCAAAGCGCAAGCGACGGGAGCTCATGGACAGCGAAGAAGCGTTTAAAAAGAGTATATTGGACCACCGTGCCACAGGCGCGCCTATTAGGATGAAGCGTCAAAAGTTCGCAGCCGCCAATCAAGGTGTGCCTTTTGAGGCACTGTCGTCTGGCTTCAGTCCAGAAACGCATCGGGACAGTTCCATTCCCTATGCACAAAAGAGCCTCCCGTCAGCTGCTCGGTCGGCCTCCACGAGGGCTCCACGGAAACCTGGAAGACCAAAACTTGTCTTGCCTGCGCCATTGAGCGAAGCTATTCCCGAGGAGACAAGATCTGTGGTTTCTCCTCAGGAGCGAGAACGTGTGAGGCGACTGCTGAAGTCTCTTCCTCCGCCGCGCACTGGAAATACTCTCGCTTCACACGTATCCCTTGACCCCATTACAGAACAGGATGATGAATCTACTGACAGCACTCCTGGAGTCGCGGATGAGGTGCCAATGATTACTCTGGATGAAGTCCTTGCGGGTGAAGACCCCTCGGCCGATATATCAACTGAGGCTCGGATTTTACTTCAGCATGAGCTGCCAAGCGCGCCACCATCGGTTGAGCATAATCCGAAAGACTTCGCAATAAAGGAGAACAGTGAAGCACTTAGTGTTTCGAATGAGAAGTATTGGCTGCTGAAACAGAGACTTCTTGACTTCTCTCGACTGACAATGGATACTAAGGCGCTCCAAACGTGACCATCCAAAATGCCTAGATAAGGCACTGACGCATTACAATTTTTTTTACTATTTATGTATTTATATTCGCTGCTTTATTTATTCAATGTCCTTGGTTGACGCTTTACCAGTGATCAAACCCTATCTTACGGGGCCTAATCAGAATGCACAAGGCACCAAGTCGGTCATCGCTCTACAGCTTGTGGGTGAGGACAATAGTCACCACTACCGGCCACTTGCAAACATTAACAGTTAACATTATCTAGAGAGCACTAATTACGAGAAGCTACTACCTTTATTTACGCTTCTTTTGGATCCGTTTCAGGGCGCGCTGCTCCTTCTTCATCGTACCATCAACAAGCTTGTACTTGCCGCGCACACCCCGAGGCCTTCCCTTCAAGCCACGGTTCTTGCCTGTGGCACGCACGACAGTGACCTTGGGCCGTGTCTTGGTCGAAGCGCGGCGCATGAGTTTGGCGATCTCCTCGCTCTTCTCACGCTCGCTCTTTGTAGCATCGTCATTGATCAGATCACTCTTCTTGTTGATCTTGTCTAGACGACGTTGCGCCCGCATCTTTTTCCTTGCCTGTGCCTCAGCAATCTTCTTAATTGGTCGCGCATTTAGAGCCTTCTCTGCTTCGCGGGCTGCAGCAGCAGCCTCCTTAGTGATTGGCTTCATGAATCGAGTGTGCTTAGCCTCATCCTCAACGAACCACGCAGGTAGCCCGTCGCGGTCTCGGAAAGCAACAGGATTATACCCTTCGTTTATCAGGTCATGCTTCGAGATCTGACCCAGCGCAAGCTGCTGTGCCAGTGTCATTCGGATAGCCTCATCCGTCTTGTCCTTGTTAGCAGACTTGAACGCCTCATTCGATGTCAGTGGTCCTTCCTCCTCACCAGAATCAGTCTCGGGCTCGACGGTGTCTTCCGATGTCTGCTTCGAGGCGCTATTAGCGGACTCTATATCGCTCTCAAGATCGCTCTCCGATTCGCTCTCTGAGTCGCCTGCGTTATCCTCAGAATCCGAAGCGGCCTCAATTTTATTGAATAGAGGGTTGTCGAAGAACATTGATGCCGAGGTGCTGAGGTTCTGCTTTTCGGGCATGTCGACATCCATGTTGTCTTCGTCGTCTTCATCCTCGCTATCACTGTTCTCGCTAGCGCTTTCAATGCCATGCCACTCAGTTTCACGATTACGCATTGCTCGAGCTTCAGCAGTTTTGGCCTGTTCTTCCTTGTAACGATCATACATGTTGTCGAGCTCAGCTGCTAGGTAGTCGTCCGCCTCTGACTCACTCAGCTCTTCATAGGGCCGAGTGGTCTCATCCTTCTCATCGTCAGAATCGTCGTCCTCTACATCGTCCAGCAAGACGTCTGCCTCGTCTCCAATCACGATATCGGTGTCATTCTGGCCTGCTAGCACCGGTGCTTGCTGACGCCCCTTGACGAGTGCTTCTTCCTGGCCCACTCTTCGCACCCTTTTCAAATCAAACAGAGCATCGCGGTTGCTACCGCCGTCATCAATGATATCTGGTGCACCCTGGCGAAGCTGCATCTTAGCGATGTTCTTTTGCTTGAGCTCATTGCGCTTGCGACGCTCGCGCTTCAGTCGCTGCTTCTGAGCATCGGTGAGGTCAGCCATCTCCTTCTCGATCTGCTCATCCACAGTGAGCTCCTGCACTTCTTCCGGCTTCTCCTCGACCGCATCGAGTTTCAAATAGTCGCGGGCCGCAGTGCGCCATTTGAGAATGACCCTGAAGTCCTTCTTGCCGAGAACCTTCAGGTCCTTGAAGTACTCGAGCAGTTCAGGGGTGGTCTGAGGTAGCTTCTTCAGCTCTTTGACTTCGGGGTCCGACTTGTCCCAAGTCAGCTCGGTGTTCTCACCCAGCATCTGGATTGGATCGTCGGACTTAACGAAATCGAGAGCGGACGCGCGCTTGAACAGGACGAGATTGCCCTCGTCATTGTCGTAACCTTGACGCTTACGTACCTTCTTTTCCGGATTGTACACCTTCTGCTGATTGTTCTGCGTCTTTTCCTGTAGCTCTTCAAAAACATACGCAGGGTCCAATAACCTTGGGTCGATCTTGGCGGGGGCTTTGTATCCGCGACACACAACAAAGATCTCTGCACTTACATTACGACTCGACGGGGGCTTCGTGGCCTCGCATTTCTCGAAGAATTGCTGGAAAACCCACATGAGCTTGTTGTAATCCTTAGAGCGGAAGACCTTCGTCACGAACCAGCCGCCTGGAGCCAGAAACTCTACGGCCAGCCTCAGCGACTGCAGCACAAGTTCGCTCTGCGTGAACGCGTCCTGCGCCCAGGCCATACCGACGTTAGGAGCACCATCATGCATCACCACATCGGCCTTCCAGGTCTTGAGGTAGCCCCTAAGCTGGCTACGGCAGTGGTCGGTGGTGATATCCGACTGAAACGAGATCACATTGGGGAGCGGCTTTATTGGGGCCAGATCCACACCCACAATGAGGGAATTGAGAGGCACACACTGCGTGGCGACCTGACACCAACTGCCTGGGGCGGCGCACAGGTCAATCACGCACATAGGCTTACCCTTTTTTGGCGGCGTGAAGAATCCATACTTCTGATTCAGTTGGATGATCTTAAAACTGGATCGCGCACGGTACCCCTTTTCCTTTGCAAGGCGGTAGTAATGGTCCAAGCGGCCCTTTCCGTGCTTCTTTTCCGACTTTCCCATGGACTTTAGTGGAGTTTGAACGCCTGCAAGAAAAATGAGATAATCTTTTCAAGGGTAAGGCGGGCTGGGGTTAGGCAGACGCGCCACCTTTCGCTGCTCAGTCCAGAGACTCAGAACTACTCGTTGCCGCGACACTATACACTAAGCTAGAAGAACATGAGGATCTTGTATTGTTTGGTTGGCTTTTTTTTCTTCACAGTATAAGTATTATAGAGATGTAGGAGCCACGCTCAGGTCAGGCGCCATACGCTAACGCTACATAAAATGATTATTACCCGGCCACCGGCAAATGCTGGCCGCCACATTGCACCAAATAAGACTCAATGTTTTATAGAAAGACTCAGCTGGACTCTTGTAACGTCTGAACGCGGCTTCATGCGGTGCGTCACGTCCTCCGCGAAAGGCCAGATTGGACCAACATCACATGCTCGGTGCTACAGATATCGTGTAGTAGCATCAAAAAGAGAAAAAAAAATGGAACTGCAGTTTCGCGTGTGCGACCCACGACTCCAGGTATGGTTTATGGTGCAGGGATAGATTTCATACCTGCACGCCGGCCCGAGGGATCCAAGGTGGATGTCACAGACTACAAGGTAATTGAGCCGGACCTGAATGGAGTGGAGCAAAAATCGGAGGGGTCAGATGTTTCGCACTCGCAGGACGACGACGATTCCGAGGACGATTCTAGCTTTGACGACTCAGCCAGCTCCGAGGAGGGAAGCAGCGAGTCTGAAGACGAGGTTCTGTCTGCTGACACGGACTCGAGCTCCAGCTCCAGCGAGGACGAAAAGGCTCCAGCACCCGAGCAGGCCCAGCATAGGCCCGCGCGGGTCAGCGCCAGCACCGAGTTCTATGACATCAACGAGAAGCCCTCGGATCGGGGTTCAAAGGCGCTCAAGCGCATCCAGAAGTCGTGGCCTCCATCTGCACGTGCACCCGTTGGCCTGGAGAATCAGGGAGTCACATGCTACCTGAATGCAGCGGTGCAGTCAATACTGCATCTGCCAGCTGTGGGGCAGTACCTAACGGAGATACTTCAGGGCAAGCACCCCAAAGTGTCGAAGGGGTCTGTGACGTATGATTTCGCCCAGTTGTTCAAGAAGCTGACCGAGCGCAAGAGTGCCGTGTTTCCAAAGGTGCTTCTGCGCCGGCTCGAGGATGTGAACCCCATGCTCAGCGAATGGCAGCAGGAGGATTCGCACGAGTACTACATGTCTCTTATTGGCCGCATGCAGGAGGACAGCACGCCCAAGGGCGAGAAGCTGCGGTCGAGCGTGATCCACGACATTTTCGGCGGGACTGTGGAGCAGAAAGTTACGTGCCAGCGGTGCCACACCGTGAGCACGACGCAGCAGGACTTCTATGATCTGCCCGTCAGCTTCTCGCCGCACCAGCACAAGAAGCAGTACTCCTTGGAGCAAAGCATCAAGGACTTCTTCTCTCCGGAAATGATTGCGCCGACGGAGCAGAGCAAAGGGTACCACTGCGAGAAGTGTAAGAGAAACACAAAAGCTGTTAAGCAGATCGCGATTGATGATGCCCCCGAGTATCTCACGGTGCATATCAAGCGATTCAAGTTTGAGGAGCATTCCTCCAAAAAGGTGAAGGATCCAATGACGTACCCGATGGAGTTGGACCTGTCGCAGTACGAGATCCCGGACAGAGACCCGCTGCATTACAAGCTAATTGCCGTCATCGTTCACGAAGGGCGCACTGTTTCGAGTGGCCACTATATCGCCATAGTGAGACAGCCTGGCAATGACTGGGTCATGTACGACGACGACATGCTCACAAAGGTAAAAGACTCTTTTGTCGAAAAGCAGGACTCTGCATACATCCTTATTTACAGCCGCCTTCTTCCCAAGCGCACAAAGAAGGCGGAGCCAGAGGCCAAAGCAGCAGAGACCAAAGCAGCAGCGTCCACGCCGGGGAAAAAGTCCCGATCCAAACTAAAAGCGAAGGCGGTAAAGGCTGGGTACAACGATCCCAAAAAGAACACCGCCCCCGCAACCAAGCAATCCGCACCACCCAGTGCAGCGTCGCCCCTCAAGAAACTGAAAGAGACCAGACCCGTTGAGAGACGACTTTCTGGTGACACAATTGACGAGATCTTCGGCAATAACAAGCGTCCCAGAATAGCATAATCTGATTTGCCTAATACAACGAACTGTGGCTGCCAGTTACTGTCATTGTTATTTATTTACGAACTTTTCCTCATAACATTTGGGAGTTTCTTCTCTATTTATGTACTTGGGCCCGCGAAACAGAATTACGCAGTGGGCTCATCATCCTTAGTGGCGCCGTCCGCGATGTCGCGGCTCGCCAGTGTGAACACCCTCATTTGCTCTGCAAACCGAGGGTCCACAACAAAGTCCCGCATCCACTCGGAGTTCTTGTCGAGGCCGGCCTGCTTGAACTTGTTGGGCCAGTCCTCCTCATCGCTCAACGCAAGCTGCGGGTCTTCGGTGACGTCGTAAGGCCGCGTCTCGGCAAGCACAACCCCCACTGCTTGTCGGCCCATCTCCTCGGCAAGATGACGCTGGTTCAGCCACCTGTATATACGGACTGGGGTCATAAAGATACCCAGGAGGTGGGGCAGCCTGAAGACGGAAATCGGCTCTTGCTGGTAGTCTTGGAAGTCGGCCGGAAGATCCTTGTCGTACAGCTCGGTGGTCGGGACGTAAGCTGGAATGACAGGATATTTGCGATCCAACGTCGCCTTGCGGTCCTCCTCGTACGCCTCCTCCGTCTCGTAGTCCATCTGGTTCTCGCCGTCGGTTGCCTTGGCCTTCTCCTGCGCGCGGCGCTTGAGACGGTCCTTCTCCTCCTGCTTCTCCTGCTCCATTTGCTCTGTCACAAACTGAGGCCGCTCCAGGGGCCCGAACCAGCCCTCTTGGAGACCAGCCATGTACTCCTTGTAGGCGCCGCGGCCGACTATGACGACGCCACCGGTCAGATCCCGCTTGACCTTGGACTCGACGCGTTTCTCTAGGTTGTCGCCCTCGTAGCCCTCGGTTGGCAGGCCGCTGGCGGCCCGGCGCATATTGCGCACCTCTTCCGCTATTTGGCTGCGGATGTATCCCTGCCGCTCTTCAATGATAAGCTCGTGGTCTACCGCAGCAGCAGTAAAAACAGGCTTGATGAAATTCCGGAAGTGTTGCAGGGACGCGTCGATGAAATCATTTGGCGGGGGGGCCACGTACACCTTGAGTTTACGGGTAACATCCAAGGGCCCAATAGGCTGCTCGCCGAGGTAGGATACCCGGTCGATCCAATAGTCGCGCACCTTCTTCCGCTCGCGGCGGTCCCAGTAGTACCCGCCCACGAGAACACCAGTAATTCCCCAGAAAATCAACCAGTTCCTACTGGGAACCCTCAGTCTCGACACACCCATCATCTGGAGCACCGGGTGCCGGAACTCCGGCCTCGCAGGCTTCTGCGACGCCATGGTTTGAATCTGTCCTTGGATGAGACGATGGAAAAATGGTGCCTGTTTGGAGCTTAGGGTTAATACCACAAAGACCGCCAGACCCCCCTATTGAACGATGCATAAAAATCAAGTTTATGTACCTATGTGCTATTGTTGATTTATCTAGATCAAGATTTTCTTTTTCCTGCCATTGTTCTGGTAAGATATTTACAGGTCGCCGGGAACAGGGTACGACTTGACCCATTCGGCAACAGAGTCCTTGAGTGCGCTAATCTCCTGGTCCTTAGCGGCCGCAGCCTTGAAGTCAGCAAGCTTTGGCTTCTCGACGGCAGTGGCAACCTCCGCCTTGATGCGTTGCGTGATCTTGACCGCCGTGTCAATGAACTCGGCAACCTTCTCAAACTCCTGGGCGCCGAACTCCCGCGTCGTCATTGCCGGAGTACCAATACGCAGGCCGCCGGGCACGAGTGCAGACCTGTCTCCAGGAACAGTGTTCTTGTTGGCCGCGATGTTCATCAGCTCGAGAACGTACTCGGCACGGGCACCATCAACCTTCTGGGGCTTCAAGTCAATGAGAACAAGGTGGTTGTCGGTTCCATCACTGACCAGCTTGTAGCCACGCTTCTGCAGAGCGCTGGCCAGCACCTTGGCGTTCTCAACAACAGCCTTTTGGTACTGAGCGAACGCCGGCGTCGTCGCCTGGCCCAAGGCCACGGCGAGCGCCGAGATCGTGTGGTTGTGGGGACCGCCCTGGTGGCCGGGGAACACGGAGAAGTTGATCTTGGAGTCAAGATCATACATGACCGGGTCGCCCTTTTTAGTGTAGCTGCGCACGCCCTTGCGGTAGAAAATGAGCGCACCACGGGGCCCGCGCAGCGACTTATGCGACGTCGTCGTGACAATGTCGCTGTAGTCGAAAGGGCTGGGGACGACTCCCGCCGCCACCAGACCAGCGATGTGCGCCATGTCACTCATGAGGTACGCTCCCACTGAGTTGGAGATCTCCTGCATGCGGGCATAGTCTATCAACCGGGAGTACGCCGACGTACCGGCAATGATAATCTTCGGCCTGAAGAGCTTGGCTGTCTTCTCCAGCATGTCATAGTCAATGATGCCAGTCTCCTCGTTAAGCCGGTAGGGCATTGTCTGGAAATACTTCGAAATGTACGAGATCTTCTTCGACGGCGTTTGGTAGCCGTGGCTGAGGTGCCCGCCGTGAGGAAGATCAAGACCCATGAGCCGGTCTCCCACCTCCAGCAGCGACGAATACACATAAAGGTTTGCAGGGGCGCCGCTGAGCGACTGGACGTTGACACCCCACTGCTCGGGATCAAGCTTGAACGCCTTCAGGGCGCGCTGCTGGGTCAACCGCTCCGACTCGTCGATGAACTCGTTGCCGCCGTAGTAGCGCGCGCCGGGGTATCCCTCCGAGTATTTGTTCTGCATCTCGCTGCCCAGGCAGTCCATCACCGCCTTCGAGGTGAAGTTTTCCGAGGGGATCAGCGTAACGCTTTCCTTCTGCCGCCGGCGTTCCTTGGCAATAATAGCGGCCATCTCGGGGTCGACGTCCGCGACAGGACCGGCAAGGGTTGCCCTGGTGCTGGCGAGACGATTGAAAGACAAAATAGACAGCCTTTTAGTACTCGTGAAACGCAACATTGCGAGTTCGAAATATGTTAGTTTGAACGCAGGCTAACAACACCTTTATTGTGTCATAGCCACGTAATACCGCCTAGGCTGAATGGCCTGCGGAGGGGAGCTCTTGTTGGGACTAAGCAAAACTAGTTTAGTGACTAATAGTGCCATGCTATACCCATCTTCGTAGGACTTCAAAAAGGTTACTGTACCCGCAATTGCCTCGATTTCGCTCGAGGGCCCGCAAAACAAGGCCAGAACGGTCAGCGATTCACTTATCGAGCGTATGGTGCCCAACGTTTTTTCTATTATGTGAAGACCTCATTTGAGCCCAGACAAAATGTAGGCGTGTAATGAAGAAGGAAAAGAAGAAAAAGAAGGAAACATCAAGCGAGAATAAAAAAGTGCGCGTGCGTCAGGCTTAGGGTATAGCAATAGCGCTTCTACTCTGAGGGGCAAAAGAGGATAGCTGAATTACATTGAAGAGGTATTGATACAAATCAAGTTACTACTAACACCTGTGAAATACCTGTTTACTCCAAGACGTGGGAGGATGCAAGATAGTTTCGAGGACGTCAAGCTTATATGCAGTATTATTCATGCGCGATGCATGCTGACAGACAACCCGCGGACTAGCGGTTATCTACAATATACAGCGCAACCGACCACCTAGCAAGTAATTATGCGCGACCAAGACTGCGAATGTGATTCCAGCCAGAAGGCTGCGAAGCTCGACACAGTATCCAAACAAATTTCTTGTTTCTGAATCCGTTAAGGAGGCATCGGAGGACGATCGCTCACTAGTTGACGTCGCTTGCGCCCAACCCTAAGCGCTATCTTTGATAGGACATCTTATCAGCAGGGCGGTGGCGGGGGTTAGCCGAGGGTTAGCCGGATTACCAGAGAGATAAGAGACGCAGTCGTATAAATGCACACGATATAACAATGATCTTGAAAATTCGGAAAAAAGACCCGTATTGCTGCTACACATGTCACAAGATCGAGTCGATAGTGGGTTTCCGAGCCCGGCAGTGCACTCCGAAGACATCCCATACATGAGGCCGATAGAAGAACAAAATGGCACTGAAAATGATTATTATTCAATGAGCGAGAAGTTTAAGCCACCTGAGGATATTAAAACCACTGATGTGGCTGTGGCTGAAGTCTCACAGGACCATTTGCCTGTCCCACCAGAAATCGAACGCCGCTTGAAGTGGAAGGCTGACATCTTCATCACTCTTTTCATGGCTTTTGTGTATGGAGTTCAATTTGCTGACAAGACCATGACGTCTGCAGCAACGTCGCTTAATCTTCGTCAAGATCTGGATATGATGCATGGCTCTGCTTACAGCTGGGTCGGCTCAGGGTTTTACCTCGGATATTTAGTATTTGAGTTTCCTATGAGTTGGATTCTTCACAGGTTCCCTATTGCACGAGCAACTGCTGTTCTTATAACTTGCTGGGGCATTATAATTGCTTGTACAGCAGCTTGCCAAGGCAAAGAGTCCTTTCTGGCATGTCGTGTCCTTCTTGGCGCGTTCGAAAGTGCGGTGACACCTGCTTTTGTTGTACTAACTTCACAGTGGTACAGAAGAAAGGAGCATTTTGCTCGGACGTGCTTTTGGTTTTCGGCCAACGGCGTTGGATCAATTATGGCATCGTCAATTGGCTATGGACTTATCCTCCGTCAGGAGAAACACGAATTAGCAATTAGCGGTTGGAAGGTCTTTTACATCATCATGGGCGTGCTCACTGTACTTCTTGGAATCCTTTTTTATTTCTACATGCCTAGCACGCCAGCAGAAGCCTGGTTTTTGTCCGATGAAGAGAAATTATGGCAGGTCGAGCGTATTCGTGAGAACAAACAAGGCTATGGTACTCATCAAGTCAAATGGTATCAAGTTAGGGAAGCTTTTCTGGATCCATTAACTTGGCTATATTGCGTGACGTCGATTTTGAGCAATGTACCGAATGGAGGTATAACTACATTCCAGAACCTTATTTTGCAAGGCATGCACTATAATTCGAAACAGTCGCTATTAATGGGACTGCCGAGTGGCGGCGTTGAAGTAGTTGGTTTGGCAGCGGTGGGCGTAGTTTCTTCATACATTGGAACACACCATCGCATGGCATGGGCATGCTCAGCGGCTGCAGTTAGTTTGATGTGTCTTTGTCTCATAGCTTGGGGACCTAACACGGGTGCACAGCTAACTGGTCTCTATCTCTATTCCATGGCATCACCCACTGCGTTTGTGGGACTCCTGGCATGCGTCGAGTCGAACTCAGCCGGGCACACAAAGAAGATGACAACAAACGCCTTGTTGTTGATCTGTTATTGCGTTGGAAATTTGATTGGGCCACAAACGTTCTTGTCGTCGGAACAGCCAGTGTACCATACGGGAAAGGTGACCATGGCAGCCACGTCCGCATGCCAATTAGTCCTTGAATGTGGGATTGCCGTTTTGTATCTCTGGAAAAATAAGCGGCGAGATAGAGAGGACAATAAACTACCTTCAGAGATTTTGAATCCTGAATTTGCTGATCTCACAGATTGGGAGAACCCTGAATTCAGGTATGCGTACTGATCAGCCTTAGTGGGATTATTATTATACCCATCTTATTAGCAATGGATATAAAAATTAACTTTATTGAAACTTCTTTGCCCTTTCGAAGAGCTTACGGAATTTTAATGTCCGTCACGTATAGTATCATGAATTCATACCCACGCATTTCACAGATCATAGCACAAGTCATCATTGGTTTTTGAAAAAAATATACTTCGGTGGGTCTGAATAATTGGCATGCGTGTCTGGAGAGGCTTTTACTTTTTCACAAGATGAATAGAATAGTTCTCTACACGAATCGTTTCGTTATGGATTAGTCGTGTTAGACAGAAGGTACTGTGACCGCAGGGTAGGGAGAGGTGATACCAATGCCCCGCAGCTACTACACACAGGTTACGGCAAGCCTTGCCGTTATCCGACCTAAAAGGAGTGAAGGTTGGTTCGTATAATAAAGTGAGTGATCTTGAGTAGTGAGGATCAGAGGTCGTTCAGGCGATCTCTCTGTCAATGCCAACTGGAATGTGCGGGAAGTGCCGCCGACACGAAGAGGCTACATCGAAAATAATTTGTCGAATACTTGTCATGTGAGATAACGCAGGGACCATATCAGGGACGTCATGTAATAAGACCTCATCAAAGCCCAGGAAAGTGCAAGCAAGAGGGGAGACGTGGATGTAGGTTAAATGTGGTGGGCGTGCGTGTTATTTAGACGTCGCTTCTAGTCTGCAGGCAACCGGCAGCTTTCTACCAACATAAAAAAATAAAAATCACTTTAATTGATTTTATTAAGGTATAGCTAGTTTTTTTCAGGTCGCCAGAAATGATGATCGGGTATCTCCATGGCGTCTAACCCTAAGCGCAATCTTGATCAAATGTTAAGATGTCTTAGCACGAAAAGGGGAACCCTGCAGATACCAGAGTTCTGAATATATAATATGCAGGTGCACTCCATAGATAAATACTCTCAGCACAGAAGCGAAAAATGAACTTAGGAACGATTAGTTCGAAGTAGTCTCTAGGTCACAAGATCAGATTGACAGCAGGTTGTCAATTACTGCTAGAGTCAAAAAAAATTCTCAGAGATGGAATCGAAAGAACTTGAGTATGGCACAGAAAGTGATTTGTATTCTAGAAGTGAGAGATCCAATCCATCAGAGAACGAAAAGACTATCAATCTTGACATTATTGAAGTTACACAGGACCCAAGGTATGTTCCGCCCGAGATCGAACGCCGTCTAAAATGGAAGGCCGATATATTCATCACCCTATTTATGGCTTTTGTCTATGGAATTCAATTTGCTGACAAGACCATGACATCTGCAGCAACGTCGCTTAACCTTCGTCAAGATCTGGATATGATGCATGGCTCTGCTTACAGCTGGGTTGGCTCTGGATTTTACCTTGGATATTTAGTATTTGAGTTTCCTATGAGTTATGTTCTTCACAGGTTCCCTATTGCACGAGCAACTGCTGTTCTTATCGTTTGTTGGGGCATCATAATTGGTTGCTCGGCAGCTTGCCAAGGCAAAGAGTCCTTTCTGGCATGTCGAGTCCTTCTCGGTATCTTCGAAAGTGCGGTGACACCTGCTTTTGTTGTACTAACTTCACAATGGTACAGAAGAAAGGAGCATTTTGCTCGGACGTGCTTTTGGTTCTCAGCCAACGGCGTGGGATCAATTATGGCGTCTTCAATAGGCTATGGGCTGATACTTCGTCAAGAAAAAAATGAGTTGGCAATCAGTGGTTGGAGAGTTTTTTATATCATTATGGGTGTGCTCACGGTAGTTGTTGGCGTTGTGTTTTATTTTCACATGCCTGACACGCCCTCAGATGCCTGGTTTCTTTCTGAAGAAGAAAAATCATGGCAAACCGAGCGAATTCGGGAGAACAAGCAAGGATATGGTACCCATAAAGTCAAATGGCATCAAGTTTGGGAAGCATTTCTGGATCCCTTGACTTGGTTATACAGCGTGATATCACTACTGAGTGATATACCAAATGGAGGCATAACTACATTCCAGAACCTCATTCTACAAGGTATGCACTTCGACTCAAAACAGTCTCTATTGATGGGGCTGCCCACTGGCGGCGTTGAAGTGGTTGGCCTAACAGCAGTGGGCGTGGTTTCTTCATACATCGGAACACACTACCGTATGGCATGGGCATGCTCAGGAGCTGCAGTTAGTTTGATGTGTCTCTGTCTCGTAGCTTGGGGACCTAACACCGGTGCGCAACTAAGTGGACTCTACCTCTGGTCTATGGCGTCACCTACTTCATTCGTGGGACTTTTAGCATGTATCGAGTCGAACTCAGCTGGACACACGAAAAAACTGACAACCAATGCGTTGTTCTTGATATGTTACTGCGTTGGAAATCTGGTGGGCCCTCAAACGTTCTTGTCGTCGGAAGAGCCAGTGTACCACACGGGCAAGGAGACCATGGCGGCCTCGTCCGCATGCCAGCTTGTCCTTGAATGTGCTATTGTTGTCATTTATGTTTGGAAAAATAAGCGTCGAGATAAAGAAAACAAACGCTTGCCGGCAGATATCGTAGATCCTGAATTTGCAGACCTCACGGACTGGAAAAACCCTGAGTTCAGGTACGCGTACTGACAAGCACAATTCGGAGTTTTTTCAGACGCCGTATGCCCAAAAAATTGCATTAAGTAGTATGCTATTTGTAAACTATTTAAATTTATGAGGCGTTCCAGGAACAGAAGGTCTGTTACGTAGGTTACCATATCTATCGTGGCCACAATTCTTGAAACATCAGGGTACATCCATTGAAAATTGAGAGATTATGCTGAGTTTTGGCTCACGGAGCATTTGACGTCGGCGCAATTTCTTGCAAAGAGCTGTTGCGCGCTGTGTGTTGTAGACGGTTTATGCGCTGCCAGTCTTGATGTGGTTAGCTACGTGATACGAATACTATCACAGCGTGACAAGATGAACCAAGTGAATCTTTTGACTTGACAGGGATTGAGCGAGCGAGACCATGGCGAAGCCGAAGAACCTGAACGCGCTCGTGAAACTCATAGTTGGCGCGGGCCAGGCATCACCACAGCCCCCTGTGGGACCGGCGCTCGGCAGTAAGGGTGTGAAGGCCATCGACTTCTGCAAAGATTTCAATGCGCGGACAGCCCACTATATTCCTGGAACTCCCGTTCCGGCGATTGTGACGGTGCGCCCCGACCGCTCGTTCGTATATGAGCTGAAGTCTCCGCCAACGACGTGGCTGCTGATGCAAGCCGCAGGTGTGGAAAAAGGCGCGCCTGACGGCAAGACTACCGTGGGCCAAGTCTCTCTGAAGCATGTGTATGAGATTGCCAAAATCAAGAAAATGGACGACAGACATAAGGACCGGCATCTGGAGGCCATTTCCAAGAGCATATTGGGTGTTGCCAAGAGCTGCGGTATCGTTGTCGTTCCTTAAGTGTTTTCCTGTACATAGCAAATCATAATAATAAATCAATAAAAACAAAGGATTGTCGAGTTTCAAGCGTCCTGAGTGGTCCAAAATACACAAGACGGAGCACTGCGTCCCTCAGGGGTATCGAGAATCTTGAGGCCTACCACATCTTTTCCCCACGCTTAGCCTTGCGGTTCTTTTTCTCCAGCATGGCAATATGTGCTTCCTCAAACGACACGCTCGTATGGGTGTGTCCTGGAGCATGAATTACCTGATGATCGTTCATAGTGCAGTACGGAGCGCTATTGAGCCAGGGGTCCTCCCAGCACCGTGTAATTGACCACCGCTCCTCCGGATCCAGGTCCATCATACCAGTTAGAAGAGGAATCACTTCCGGCGGGAGGTTTAACATCAGCTTCGCCAATCCAGGGCGTGAGCCATCGGGCTCTTCGTGGATGAAGGCTTTGAAAGCAGGATCACTCAACCGAGGAGCTTTCCAGGGGAACTTTCGCATGAGCATGCACCTCAACACAATGGCAGCACTCCAGATATCGGTCCCCGTTGGATTGTAACGGCTTTGGCCTGCAGCCTCTGGAGCCAGATACGGGTCACTGCCAACGACTCCGTCACAGTCGTAGATCTTATCGCTCTCTGGATAGCGGTATACGACGCTCGACCCAAAGTCGATGATCTTGACGATGCCCTGCTCTGTAACCACGCAGTTGTCGAGCTTGAGGTCACGGTGCGCAATGCCTGAATTGTGGAGGTAGCGGATACCATCCATGAGCTGCCTGAAGTCGCAGAATACCTCATCACGGGTCATTTTACCAGACATTACGATGGCAAAAAGATCATACGCACAATACTCCATGACCTGGTAGACCTTGTCTGGCTCGTAAATAATATCAACCGTGTTCACAATGTTTGGATGCTTGAGTGTCAGACCCAGGCAAAACTCAGCACCAACTTTTTTGTTGTACTCACGGACTGTCTCAGAGGTGTGGCGTGTACGGAACTCTTTAACAGCATACACTTGGCTGTCGACATTGCTGCGGATAATTTTGACGTGACCACCAGCGCCTTCGCCTAGAGTCTTGCCTAGTTTACCATATGCCTTACTGAGGCTCTGCTTTCGGCGTTGGTAGTTTCCGTTTAGGCTGTGGTTGCTTGCGTATGCTTGGTCCAGAGCCGTGACTGAGGCGCTCGGCGTGGATGGTTTCGAATAGTCATCCTCACCAAGAATGCTAGATGCGATGGATGCAATGGAGTTCTTGCGGCTATTATGGGACACCGATCCCGGTGGCGACTGGCCTATGCCCGACCCGGGTGAGCCGGGAGCATCGTCCTTCCATGGCTTCTCGACAAACCGCCGCAGAGAGGTGAGCGACGTCATTGAGGAGCGGGAGCTACTTCGCGACAAAGAGATTTTAGACAAGGACCGGTTCAGCCCGGAGGCGGATCGATCGCTATAACTGGCTGCCCCGCTCACGCTTGGTGTTCGCGGCAGGTTGACGACGAACCGCTCGTCTACGCTTGACGGGTCAATCTTGTCCCGCACCATGGTGGTGGAGTAGTGCCGTGGGCTGGACACATTGCCGATTTCGCCCGCACCGAACACAAAGCCGCAGCCCGCCGAACTTCCAAGAACACTGCTTGTCGGCGTTCCCTGTATGCTACTGTCACCAGTGCGGGCCCTTTGGCGCTGCTGCTGCAGAGACGATGTGACCGGCGCTCTGTTGCGCCAAGAGCTTGACGGAATACGAACGCTTGAGGCAGACTCTTCGGCGCTTGTGCGCGAATGATGGTCCAGATGGTTCTGCTGCGAGTACGACAGAGATTGGGTCGGGGACGGCGGATTCGAGGTGTTCGGGTTATCGTCCACATTCTCTTGCTTCGGTTCAGCCGAGGTTTCTCGCGATCCCTTGGATCGCTCGAGCAGAAGCGACAGGGCCGACCCTTTGCTCTGTGGCACATGTGGAGCGGCATGGGTGCCGCCCTGCATCGAGTAGTCTTTTTTCTTGAATTCTAAGGACATGGGCTGACACCAAGCTGAATTGCCAACCTGACACCAACAATTAGGACGGCTGGTTACCCCGGTGGATAATCCGACAAATTGCGGGAATTCAGTATCGGCGTAGTTATGTAACTACGGCAATCCCGGCACGGGTTGTGGCAAGGGTGAGAGATAAGGGCATGAAACTGTGTTTAATGGTGGCACTGTGGCTGCTGTTTCAGAGCTTGTGGCTCGGAGGTTTCTGCACAGGTACTGTGAAAGCCGTACCCCTAATGGTCTAGCGGTACCAGATTTGGGGCATAGTGTTTTTGTGTACGAATACAGCGATATACTGACCTTATCTGGAATCGCGCGACCTGCTGACTTAACGGTCAAGGATATGCACCGAATGTCGGTGTGAAGCTCTGGCCTCTTGGGTGACCCAGCTGGCTCCAGTTAGGCCAATTTTTGGCCTGCACAGTCCACCGGGTAGTTTCACCGAAGCAGTGTTGGGAAAATCAGTGGCTCTCCGTGTTTGCACAGGCAAAAACGCACAATTCTTCCTGAGCCGAAATTTACCGAGGTGTGATTGGTTGCACCGCAGCTCGTGACCTGCCCGTCGACGCCGCATATACAAGAGATCGGTGTTCTTTATTTTTCAGCGATGCATGCGGGTGTGCCGCCGCGCACGACGACAAAGCGGTGCAGACGCCGTTAACAGCAACACGTGCCTGTATGTTGTATGTCACGAGGTACGTTAACCATACCCTCTTGTTTACCCTTGGTCGAGTAAATACAAACCCACCGCGATCAATAACATTGCAAGTAGAGTGATCCACAAATCTACAGCGTCTAGCGCACTGTGAAAGGTGCATGATTGTGATAAGTGTTCAGTTGGCAACGGTAGCACTGTTCTCCATTGCCGTGGGCATCACTGCTGTGGCTCCAACAGCTCTCGGGCTTGTCCTCAGCGTCCACCACTACTCCCACGAGCTCAGCCTGCGCATTCCCTCGGCGTTGACTGCAGCAGCTTCCCTCCTTCTGACCCTTACGACGCTGGGGGGTGTTCCATGGCCGTACAAGTGGGCACAGCTTGCTACATGTTGCCTCAGCGTTATAATATCGGGAGGTAGTGGCCTGTACTATATCTGCGAGAGGTTCAAGCGACCACAGTTCATAAGTGGAGACTGGCATCTCGAAATTGCGTTTGTAGTGACATGGCTGGTCTCGCTAATGGCGTCCCTAGCGCTAACGTGCTTCTGCCTCGGCGAACGCTGGCTGGCCACCTACGAGCGCGAGAGCCAGCCGACCGGTGACGATGAGCTCATCCACGAGAAGGTACCACGACCGATAGAAAGCTTGAGTGACATCCCGAACGTGGGGCACTTGGGGGCGCCTGTAAATTTTGGCAATGCCGACTTGCAGCGCCCTGCTCTATCTCCGCAGTTGTCGTGGCCATCGTCAATAGGTTCGCCTGTGCGTCCCGCATCATTTGGATCGATGCGGTCTGTGCTCGATACCCGCGCGGTCACCCCGCCCCCTGCACCGGCTGTGCCAAGTACGCAGGCTTCACCCCAACACCCTAAGACTCCGAAGTCACCAATAAAACTGCATTTGACCAAGTCCTCGTTCAGTTTACGACGGTCCCCAAGTAAAAATGCTTCACAAACACAAACGGGTGCCGCACACGCATCCTCACCGTATGGATCGCAGGGCACTATGCCATCAATGGATTCGCTGTCCCGAGCTTTGCCCCAAAACGGGATGTCTCTGGCAGCATCTACTCACGACATGGCAAAAAACCACCAAAAATGGGTGATATTTCCCAACGAGAACCCCGCGGAAAGCCGCTCAGTCTCTGGATCCAGCCAAGTGACTGGGGCGATTTTCCCCGCATCTGAGTACAACCGTAAGATCAACTCCGCGGGTTTCCAGCGCGACGAGCCTGTAGCTCTGCAGGCGGAACTGCTGAAGTCGAAACCCAGTTTCTCGCAATATGACCTGGAACGTCTCCATGCGACAAGAGGCCACGCCTAATATTTATTCTTTTTAAAACTTAGATCTGTAATGATTTTGATCGAGAATCTTTTTTATTCTTCTGTTAATACTGCTCCTGCGCGCCGCCTGTTGGCTTCCGGCAAACCTGTTCAGACCTGAAGCATGTGACATGTGTGGTCTAGCGCTTCGCTTACACTATTTTTTTCGAGACCAAAAAATCAAAAGATTTGTGAATACCAAATATGGATTTATTTGGTGTTTTCGATGAGGCTCCCGAGGCCAGCATTGAAAAAGTCGCTGCCGAGGAACCCAGTAGAGAAGACAACAACAATGGGTCTTTGAGTGCTGAGCCCGCTCCGACTGAGAAGCGGCCCCATAGTGACGGCGAGGAAGAAGACCCTGCCACGAAGAAGGTTCGTACTGATGCCAAGAAGGCATTGAAGGTCACTGACAGCGTTGAAGTGGAGGCGACGCAAAGTTACGAGGAGGAGAACCACCAAGTACTTCAATTGAGCCACCAGGTGCGCCACGATGTGGCGCTGCCGCCCAACTACGATTATATCCCCATTTCGCAGCATGTGCCTAGTGCAACCCCTGCTCGCTCATACCCGTTCAAGCTCGATCCGTTCCAGCAAATGAGTGTGAACGCGATCGAGCGCGGCGAGTCCGTGCTGGTGTCTGCGCACACCTCCGCCGGCAAAACAGTGGTGGCCGAGTACGCCATCGCCCAGAGTCTTAGGGACAAGCAGCGCGTCATCTACACATCCCCCATCAAGGCTCTGAGTAACCAGAAGTATCGCGAGTTGTTGGCTGACTTCGGTGATGTGGGTTTGATGACCGGCGATGTTACGATCAACCCCGATGCCAGCTGTCTCGTTATGACCACCGAGATCTTGAGGAGCATGCTTTACCGCGGATCTGAGGTGATGCGCGAGGTTGCCTGGGTGATATTTGACGAAATTCACTACATGCGCGACAAGGAACGCGGTGTCGTGTGGGAGGAGACCATCATTCTACTGCCTGACAATGTAAGGTACGTCTTCCTCAGTGCCACCATTCCGAATGCTATGGAATTCGCGGAGTGGGTATGTCAAACTCACACCCAGCCTTGCCATGTTGTGTATACAAACTACCGTCCCACTCCTTTGCAGCATTACCTGTTCCCTGAAGGTGGAAGCGGTATCTTCCTTGTAGTTGACGAGCGTGGCCAGTTCCGAGAGGAGAATTTCCACAAGGCCATGGGCATGATCAGTGACAAGGAGGGCAAAGACGTAAAGGAGAAAGGAAAGAAGCCGCGCAAGGGAGACGGTCCCGATATCTATCGCATCATCAAAATGATCATGCTGAAGAATTACAACCCTGTTATCGTATTCAGCTTTTCAAAGCGCGAATGCGAGAACTTGGCTCTTAAGATGGCGAAGCTGGACTTCAACACTCCTGATGAGCAAGAAATGGTGTCCAAGGTGTTCCGTAATGCCATTGGCCAGCTGTCTGCTGCTGACCAGCAATTGAATCAAATTCAGGCCATTTACCCTTTGCTGAAACGCGGTATTGGTGTGCATCATTCTGGGCTGCTCCCAATCTTGAAGGAAGTCATTGAACTGCTATTCCAAGAGGGTCTCTTGAAAGTGCTATTTGCCACTGAAACATTTTCAATTGGTCTCAACATGCCGGCCAAAACTGTTGTTTTCACGAGCGTACGTAAGTTCGACGGTAAACAGATGCGCTGGGTCAGTGGCGGTGAGTACATTCAGATGAGTGGACGTGCTGGTCGCCGTGGGCTTGATGACCGTGGTATTGTCATTATGATGATTGACGAGCAGATGGAGCCTACAGTGGCTAAGGGCATGGTGAAGGGTGTTGCTGACCGTCTCGACTCTGCTTTCCATCTCGGTTATAACATGATCCTCAATCTCTTACGAGTGGAGGGTATTTCTCCAGAGTATATGCTAGAGCGATGCTTTTATCAGTTCCAGAATGCTCAGAAGGTTCCTGAACTTGAGAATGAGCAAGAGAACTACATCGAAGAAGCCAAATCCATGAAAATCGAAAGGGAGAGCGAGATTGCAGACTATTACAATCTGAGGCATAAGATTGCTGACTATGGCCGTGATATTTCAAAAGTCGTGGCTCATCCGGGTAATTCACTTCCCTTCTTGAAGCCTGGTCGACTTGTGCACGTCAAATATAATGACCTCGACTTTGGGTGGGGCGTTGTTGCTGCCGTGAACAAGCGCCAAAAACCGCGACACTCCAATCCTGACTGGAACGATCATCAGCGTTACATCGTCGATGTGATTGTGGCTGTCGCCCCTACTACACCAACTCATCTAATTCGTCGCTTTGACCCTGCGCTGGTCCCTGGAGTTGTTCCACCCACATCTCGTGATGAGTTCAAGACTGAGATGCTTCCATTCACTTTGGAAAGTGTGGAATCCATTGCCAGTCTACGAGTGCAGCTGCCGGGTGATCTTATGAATAAAAAGCACCGCAAGGCTATCAGTGCGAACGTACAAAAAATCACCGCGAAATTTAAGGATGGTGTTCCGCTTTTGGATCCCGTTGAAGATATGAGGATCAATGACGATTCTTTCATGCAGCTGGTGCGCAAGACCGAAGTTCTCGAAACGAAGGCATCCGAGAACCCTCTGTCTGGTAGTCCAGAGCTGACAAAACTTTACGAGGCCTATGACAAGAAGCAGTCGCTGCTGGCTCAGGCAGCCGCTGTTAAGCAGAAAATCCAGGAAGCGCGCGCTATTTTGCAGATGGACGAGCTCAAGTCGCGTAAGCGCGTGCTTAGGAAGCTTGGTTTTGCGACCGCGGACGATGTTGTAGAGCTGAAGGGTCGTGTTGCTTGCGAGATTTCTAGTGGTGATGAGTTGATGTTGACAGAACTCATTTTCAACGGTACATTCACAAATCTAACGCCAGAGCAGTGTGCGGCTGTGCTGAGCTGTTTTGTATTTGATGAACGTGTGGATAATAAGAACTCAGGTTTGCATCCTGAGCTAAAGGAGGCATTCCGAGCGGTGCAGTCAATGGCGAAGCAAATCGCCAAGGTTAGCATTGAGTGCAAGATGCCTCTGATTGAATCTGAATATCTGCAAAAGTTCAAGTGCGAGTTGATGGATGTTGTGTTCCAGTGGGCGCGTGGCGCAACGTTCGCACAAATCTGCAAGATGACCGACGTTTTCGAAGGGTCTCTCATCCGTATCTTCAGACGACTTGAGGAGCTGCTGCGCCAGATGAGCAACGCGGCGAATACGATCGGCAACGATGAGCTTGCTCATAAGATGGATAAATGTCTTGAACTTATCCAGCGTGATTTGGTCAGCGCGGCATCTTTGTATCTTTAATAAATAGGTTGTAGGCAATGATAAATTATCGAGTCTTAGAAAATTGAAGAGCCAAACTGCTAACGGCATGGCACTATATTTATATAGCGGTTGAGAATTCCCACTGAAAATCCACCTTCTTATCTCTCAAATAATAGCCACGGTTATGTACGTTTGTCTAATACTATGCTCAATTAGATTTTTTGCTCGCTACTGGAGGATTGTCCAGTAGACTTGCCAGCAGATTTGCCAGCAGGTTTGCCGCCAGCAGATTTGCCAGCAGATTTACCAGCAGGTTTATCAGCAGGTTTGCCAGACGCAGCCTTCGCGCGATCCATCATCTCCGCTGCACGCGCCTTAGCCTTTGCCTTAGCATTTTCTTCACTTGTGGGCTCGGGCTTAAGCTTATTTCGCTCTGCCGCTGAGCTCTTCTCCACTGCATCGAGCAGTCTCACTGTCTCATCGAACAATTCCTTCTGTTTTGCATCGTTTTTAAACTCTGACCGCGGAGGTGCAGAACGGATTGTGGAGTTAGAGACGTAGGATACGCCCGTATTGTCGGCGATATCTGGCGCCATGATAGCATAAAGCATGCTCTGAGCACCATCAACACTAGACTTTAGGAACAGCCACCAAACAGGCCACAGGACCAGATAGACAACCAGGATCCACACGCGTCCCAAAGTGATCCAGCGCTTGAAGGACGGCGAGCGCATTAGTCCAGGGTCAACAATGGCAAGATGCACATTAGTAGGCGCGTTGTCCTTGCGCTCATAAGAATCAAACTGACGCTGAAACTCGAAGCCCGCAAGGGCAAGACACAGTTTAGACTCGCCGGACACAAGATGAGGCCTCCACTCCGGATACGGTCTAGTCATGAAGCCGAGGTCGTTGACCTTAAAATCAGCCATGACTGAAGAAATGCAACTTGTGAGGATGATGCGAACCTCGCGGTCAGGAGGCTGCATGCGTATTGCTGGAGCCAGAATATTCAGCAGGAGGAAATGGCTAAGATAGTTGATCTGGAACTGCGGCTCTAGGCCGTCGGGAGAGGTGGTCTGGCGAGGCAGTCCTGGGGGCTGAGAGACCGCAGCACAGCAGACAACCGTGTCGAGCCGGCGAGGAGGAACATTGTCAATCCATTTGGTGGCAAACTTGCGCACACTATAAAGATCGGCCAGGTCAGCCTCCTCGGCATAGACAAGTGGGTTGCCCGTGGAGTCTCGCAAGTCCTCGATATAGTCGGCGAGCCATCCGTCTTTGATGTTGCGGACTAGCAGAATAACTTGGGCGCCTCGTTCTGCTAATGCTTTCGCCGTTTCGGCGCCCAAACCACTGGTTCCCCCTGTTATTAGCACTACACGGCCATGCATGTCGCGCTCCCAGGTGTTTCGCGGCCCGGCAAAATACCATTTGAGAAGGGCCACCACGGTCAGGGCAGGAACCCACACCTTTAAAGTGTCGTAAAAAGGAATAGCCGTCCGGCCTTCGACGTACACTGTTGCTAGAAAGTTGATAGGCATGTGCGAAGATAAAAGACTCGGAGCGTGCTTGTCGTGGCGAAAACAGGTGGTGCGCACTCCTCCTGCCTAATTTAATTAAGAGACGCGTCCGTGCGCACACGTGATAGACGCCAGCTATCAGATCCTTATCTAGAATTCTTGAAGAATGCAGAACTGGCTGTGAGGCATCTCGTCATTCTACTGCTCTTTCGGAAATAAAACCGTGTAAATGACGCACATTTAAAGAGCGAGGCCTATAGCGTAGTTTAGTTACATCTCACGAAGTAGCATTAGCAGAGTCGTATACTCCTCATTTGTCGTACATTTTGCTGGTGTTTATAAACAAGTCACTGTCAGTCCCTCATTGTTTCATTGGTTCATTATCAGATTTAATGGCCAGGGTTTATTAGCTTTGATTTTACGCCAAGTACAGATCCGACGGTCATGAAAAAAAGATGGATGCATATAACCTAACCTCGACAGGCCCCAGTTGACTAGCTTGGAAAAAAAGTGTATCGAAGCATAGCCGGCTGCTATGTCGTTGATTATCTCCACTACCGGGGGAATTTCCTCAATAGAGGTCGAGACTGGAAATGTGATCAAAACATATAAAACTAGTGAGCCTATAGCCCACGGCACCGCTGTTCTGGACGGTGGTAGCGCTCCCAGCACTCTCATGGTCGCTCAGAAGAACAAGCCTCTCATTCACACGTACCAACTGCGCAAGGAAGCTGTGCTTAAGCGCATTGTTCTGCCGAATAAAATGGGTGCCATTGCGCTCTCGCCTTGTGGCAGGTGGCTTGCGGCCGGCTCGCAAGACGGCACGCTGTATGTATGGAACCTACGCTCCACAGCCCTTCTCACATTGCAGACTGAAGCGCATTTCCAAGCTATCACAACTCTTGCTTGGTCGAGCGATAGCCATGTTCTTGTAAGTGGTGGTGCCGATGCTCGCATCTTAGTTTGGCGTTCTTCAGACCTCATCGCAACCCCGGGGAAGCCGCCAAAGTACGTATTGACCTCGCACTCACTCCCTATCGCCTCTTTGAAGATTGGGGCGGGATCTTTCCGAGAGGCGAGGTTATTCACGGCCAGCTTGGACTCTACGTGCTGTGTGTATGATCTTTTCTCCGGCATTTTGTTGTATACGCTGGTTGCAGATTCTAAAATCACGGCTATGGCTGTTGATCCAGCAGAGAGGGCTATTTATTTGGGTTGCGACGACGGAATTCATTTTGTGCCGTTGTACTACGAGCTCCAGAGCACGAAAAAGCTAGCCGCTGCAGGCTCTGCAGAGGGATCAGTTATCTCCACAAACACAATTGAGCGCATTTTCAAAACAACTACAACTAATGAGGACGTTTCCGCATTTACTGCTTTTGCTGTTTCTCCGGATGGCGTTCACCTAATATCTGGCTCTGAGAACGGCACGGTAGCGCTGTGGGAGGTCGGCTCAGGCCAGCTCCTGAGAAACTACCGGGCCACGAAGGGAAGCGTGTGCCAAATCTTGTACGAGCCCAAGGAATTCACTTCCCATGTTGTGGAAATCTCGCTGTTGCAGCGCAACGTTGAAGGTGCACAAGCATTCACAGACTTTGTGCCCAATACAGGCGCGCCGCAAGCACTCAGTGACAGTGGGGATTTCGACGCCGAAATAGACACTATCTTCAGTGGAGAAGCGGCCAAGGGCAGGGCGAATGCCACTGTCACGAACGATTCAGCGAAGGAGTCGGACGCGTCGTCTGCTGGAGAGCTTAACGAGTTGAAACATAGATACTCTCAACTCAAGAAGATGTATGATGAGCTCTGGGCAAAATACGCTGCGTCTTAGACTAGTCATGTAATATTAACTATCTCTAATTTCTGCATTTAGATTCTTGCAATCACCCCTTACTATTTCAAGCCGCATCACTGCACTTCACGCACTCCAGTGTTCCGCTGTACCACACACACATTTAATGGTACCGATTGACCGTATCGAGCGTCGATCGTGCAACGAGCGTTTTTCCAACAGAAGGGGAGCCCGGGCTTTTCAGATGCAGATAAGTCGTGTAAGACCAAGAAGAATACCAGTGCTGCTAAGCAGACGGTTCTATCATGATGGTTTGATTCCGACCCTCGAGGCACGCGGCCTTTTGAGCCAAGTGACCTCTGAAAGTTTGAAAGACGAGGTAGAGACCGGCCCATTAGGTGTCTACCTCGGTGCAGATCCGACTGCAGACTCCTTACATCTGGGCAACCTGATGCCATTGATGGTTTTGATCCATTTTCATCTCCGCGGGCACCGGGTGTTCCCGCTCATTGGCGGTGCGACAGGGGTGGTTGGAGACCCCAGTGGCCGCAAGAGCGAGCGCGCTGAGATGGTTGCGCAACAGCGAGAGCGGAATATTGAGCTTATTGCTGCGCAAATGCGGGGTATTCTGGAGAATAGTGAGACGGTGGCCTCGAAGTACATTGACGTGCAGCAGCTGAGGAAGCAAATCAGCACGAGTGGGCCGACAATTACACCCGTCAACAACAATGACTGGTGGAAGAATATCTCTATGCTCTGGTTTCTGGGGACCTTCGGGCGTCATATCCGCGTCAGCGCGATGCTGGCTCGTGAGTCGGTGAAACAGCGACTCTCCAGTGAAGCTGGAATCGGGTATAGCGAGTTCAGTTACCAGATTTTGCAGGCTTACGATTTTTACCACCTCTACAAGCATCACAACTGTCGTGCCCAGATCGGAGGCCATGATCAGTGGGGTAACATTACTGCCGGTATTGATCTGATCAATCGACTGCGCGACCCCCGCAGGGATCCGGAAGCGTTTGGGCTCACTGTTCCTCTTTTGACCACCCCTAGTGGTGAGAAGTTTGGTAAGAGTGCGGGAAATGCGGTATTTCTGAGCGCCGCTCACAGCACGCCGTACTCTATGTATCAGCATCTGGTGCAAAGTCCAGATGAGGCGGTGGAGAAGTACTTGAAGGTGTTCACGTTCATTCCGCTGGGCGAGATTGCCGAACTCATGGAGAAGCAGGGCGCAGCGCCTGAGAAGCGACTTGCGCAGCGCCGTTTAGCATACGAGGTCACCGAGCTGATTCACGGGCCTGAGCAGGCCTCCTCGGCCCAGACCGTGAGCGCCGTGATTTTTGGCAATGACGACTCCAGCGCGCCAGAGATTCTCGCCGCGTTCAAGTCACAGGGACTGAGCAGAGCGATGCCAAAGACCGCCCTTGTTGGCAAGGCGTGGAAAGACCTTGTTGCCGAGCTGGCTGGTATCTCGAAGTCGGAGGCCAATCGGTTGATTAAGAACAATGCAATTTATAGCGGTGTGGAGCGCTCGCCGGTGAAAACGCGCGTGGTCGAGGAGCCACAATTGGCTAACAATGGAATGCTTCTTGTTCGGATTGGCAAATCCGAATACCACGTAATTGAGGCTCTTTGAGAAACAGAGTATGTGTACATAGTAATACAAAAGAGAAGGCAAGACCTAGGCTCTGTATTTAATTTAGTATCGAAGAAGTTGGGTGCGCGCACCTCGGAATCAGGGTAACGATAACACTTCTATCCCAAATAGTATAGCAGAGTTTGAGATCATGTACCTGAATCTGCCTCAATTTTTTCAGCGGCTGGGCCGTCGCTGAGCACCCCTGCAAGCGAGTAGAGAGACCGCTAGCAGCAGCAGGGAAGGGGCATGGGTGGGTTCGCCTGCACACGCAACCCTAGTAAGCAGCGCAGGCCCTGCGAACCTGACCATTTTACCCAGACAACCCGCACGGGCCACGAGCAAAGCACGAGTGCAAATGGTGGTCAAAATTACGCTGAAGCCGAAAAAGGGCAACGGACACCTTGCCAAGAAGATCAGCTCGGAGGTGGACATCGAGGACAATGCCGTCGTTCTGAGCCTGACGGAGCTGATTGCGAAGGAGACGAAGCTGAACACGAACCGGATCCGGCTCACGGTGAAGGGCGAGAAGCCCGTGGGCGGGACTCTGGGGAAGGACCGGGTGCTGAATGCGAGCGACTCGTTGTCGGCGCTGGCGGAGGACGGCGCGCTGACCGTGTACTACCGGGACCTGGGCCCGCAGGTGCCGTGGCGCACGGTGTTCCTCATTGAGTATGCGGGCCCCCTCATCATCAACCCGCTGTTCTACTTTTGCCGCAAGCAGATCTACGGCACGAGCGAGGCGCCGACGCGAATCCAGGAGATTGTGTTTGCGTGCGTCGTGCTGCACTTTGTGAAGCGCGAGCTCGAGACGGCGTTTGTGCACAAGTTCTCGCTGGCCACGATGCCGCTGTTCAACCTGTTCAAGAACTGCTCGCACTATTGGCTGCTGAGTGGTGTGTTGCTTGCCTACTTCGGCTACGCACCGCAGTCGTGGTGGACGAGCAACCCCGGGAAGCTGAGCAGCCTCCTGTTCTACTCCGGCGGCGCGCTGCAGAGCCCCACGCTGCTGATTGTTCTGCCCATTGTGTGGGCGTTTGCCGAGGCGTCGAACTTCGTCATCCACCTGAACCTGTCGAAGCTGCGCCCGGCTGGCAGCACCGAGCGCCGCATTCCGTATGGCTACGGCTTTAACCGGCTGTCGTGCCCGAACTACTTCTTTGAGGCGTGGTCATGGCTACAGCTCACGGTGCTGTCTGGCAACTGGGCCATGGCGCTGTTCTTCGTCGTTGGCACCACTCAGATGTACTTCTGGGCCGTCAAGAAGCACCGCCGGTACCTCAAGGAGTTCCCGGACTACCCCAAGAACCGCAAGGCCATGTTTCCCTACATTGCTTGATGTTCCAGCTATCCTGCCGCGAGCGGAACCGATCTAAAGCTTAAGCATTTCCCCATCATCTGCTAACATATAAAACCGGTATGTTAATTTACGATTTTTCCCCTCCTACAACAGCGCTGGTCCGTGCTACTACTCGGGCTCGTGTGCGGCGTTTCAGTTAACCGCCACTTCCCGCCTTACGAATGAGCCAGCAGCGCCAGGCGGTGCCGCTCTGCGTGGGTGTGTGTGTGTGTGTGTGCCCAGCGTGCCCAGTGAAGGAATTCCCCGACCAAACCCGTACCTCTGTACTCCGTACCCAGTCGGAAATTATGCGTTGGATGGTGGTTTGGCTGGACGTCGGGCACGGTGAGCAAAAGTCACTGGCATGCACCTTACGCAACAGAAAATCAACACCGGCATTCTCTACCCAACATCAACCTGGTGTGGCATTTAGCATCGGACGCTTTTTTGTGCACACGTAACAAGAAGAATGCCTGCTCTGCCTGACTACAGCGATCTTTCTGCCCTGTTCTCCCTGGCGCTTTGCCCGGACGAGATCGGGTTCAATGATAACGGCTACTTCAGCCCGTGCTTCACGAACACCTACATCTTCTCGCCCATCGCGCTGGCGCTGGCCCTGTGGGGGCTGGCCGAGACAAAGAGCCTCAACACGAACGGACACGCGGCCAATACCACGAGCCAGCGCATTAAGTTCCTGCTCACAATTTTGTACACGATTGTCGTGGTGCGCGCGGGCTCGAGCGTGTTCAATGTCATCTCGCAGACCGTGTCCATGTTCACGCTGCTGGTTGTGTTCATCCTGTCCTTCCTCGACCTGAAGGGCGTGAACGTGCCCCAGAAGCCGCTCGAGCTCTACTTCTTCCTGGCTGCGGCCGTCTCGGGGTACCTCACTGTGCAGCTGATCGCCCTGAAGCAGTACGGCAGCCCGTCGCTCAAGTCGGCCGTGCTCATTTGCGTGATCTCCTCGCTGTCGGGGTCCGCGCGCAACATCATTTCTGCCTTCGACGATGCCCAGTCCGAGGCGATCAAAAAGAACGCCAAGACGAGCGCTAAGACGGAGTAGGGGCAATCCTGGTCAGTAGGGGTCTGCTGTACAGTACAGGCATGCATACTTGACACAAGCAACTAAGTCTTCATACCCTCCATATCAAAGATCCGTGTTTGAGTGAGTGCGGACCAGCATTATGGGCTCAGACCCTTTAATATCGTAATTAACCACATTCGGGAACTCAGATGCGAAGGGCTCACTGAGCCTGCTTATGAACGTCGTGCCTAACTAAAGGGTCTGTAGTTCGCGTGTACACACTTTCTCTTCTTGTATCGCTCCTGCAAGCTGCTCGGCCGCTGCATGTGTTTATACAATCTCCGACGAGTGCGCCACCACCCAGCTTGACCACACCGCTGAATGCAAGCAGCACCGCCTGCGGCTTTTACCAGGTGCTTTTCCGGCCCGAGTCTTGGCTGGCTGTGCGACCCACACCCAATTCCGGGACCGCTGATGGCACGTCGCCCCGCTTAGGAGGGACCCTAGCCACCCCCGCAAACGGCCCGAGCTGGAGGCCTGACATCAGCCTGAGCAACAAGTCCCTCCCCCAATGCAGTGCGTGATGCGAGGCTTCCGGCAATTCTCGACCAGCGTAAGGGTGCTTAAAAAGGCACAGCCCCCGTCGCTCTCCGAGATTAGCGTCGTCGACCTCGAAAAGTACCGGCACCAAAAGAGCGGGCCCGAGGAGCTGGCCACGGAGCTGGCCGAGTGCAGCGCCCAGGACCTGCGCGAGAGCAACAAGACCGGCGACAGCAGCCTGATCAAATCGTTCCTGTACGGCTCGTCCGAGGCACAGCGCGAGGCGGCGCGGCTCGACAAGAGCTTCTCAATGCGGCTCATGCGCGGCAAGTACGTCCACGAGATCACCGTGCATCAGGTCCATCCCGGCGCGTCCGCGGAGTACGTGCAGCTTATCACAGAATACAACAAGCAGCGCAACGACGAGAAGTCCGCGCCAACGCGCCTCGTCGGCGCATGGCGCGCGGTGCTTGGCGGCGACGTCGACACCTACTACCACATCTGGGAGTATGACAGCCCCGCACAGCTCCACCACGCCAAGAGCACGGCCCATACGGATCAGCGCCATAACGAGTTCACCGAGAAGCTGCGGCCGCTGCTGCGCGCCCGGTCGTCGGAAATCGTGCAGGAGTTCGAGTTCTGGGGCGGCACGCCGAACCCGCGCAGCCTAGGCGGGATCTTCGAGCTCAAGACCTACGACCTCAAGCCGGGAACAATGATCGACTGGGAGTACCACTGGCGCAAGGGGCTCGAGTACCGCAAGGAGGTCATGGAGCCCGTGGGCGCATGGTTCACGGGCATTGGGTCGTTGAACAGGGTCTATCACTTGTGGCAGTTCACCGACCTACAGCACCGCAAGGTCTCGCGCCAGCGGAGCTGGGATCTTCCTGGGTGGGCAGAAACAACCCAAGAGACTGTGAAGCTACTGGACAGAATGCAATCGTCCATCCTTCTACCTTTAAATTATAGCCCCTTGAAGTAAGCCTCCGAGAGCAGACCTATGCGCTCGCTCGTCACCACGTATCATATGTTTCCTGTAAACACAATACCCTGCATTTCGTGTACTTCTTGCCTGCCTATCGGTTTTCTACTGCATGTTTCTACTGCATGTTTCTACTGCATGTTTCTACTGCATGTTTCTACTGCATGTTTCTACTGCATGTTTCTACTGCATGTTTCTACTGCATGTTTCTGCTGCAATGCTTCTGCTGCAATGTTTCTGCTGCTTAATTGGTCCCGTCCTTCTACTTCTAGTGGATGTGTGTGTATGTGTGCGTTAAACGAATATTATATACATGTATGTACATGACAGAGAGAGCAGGACCCTCTAGTCTTTAGGCTCTTTATGACCTGTATCTGCTTTGAACCTCACGCCTCTCTATTTTCAGCGCTCTTGTTTCATCTTCTGCAAGCAGCGTTTCCATGGCAGACAGGAACCCCTCATCTTCAGGACTCGACGTGTTCTCCGCGTGCACTCGAGCCTGGTGCCCGGACGGCCTGCTGTGGGGGTTGTTCTGGTCCTTCCACCAGTCCTTCGACTCCGCTGCCAGCTTCTGCTTCTGCTTGTCCGTGAGCTCCTGCGGCTTCAAGTTCGCGGGGTTGCGCAGTCCTCCACGAGCCTGTTTTGTCTTGGCTCCTAGGGGCCACAGGTCCATTTCATCTGCCTTGCGCGCGTCGTGGTACGCTTGCTTCCCTTGACTGCGAGGTACTGTCCAGTGCTCAATGGCCCCATTGGCTGCACAAACCTCCATGACAACGTGCCCATCCCGCTTCATCGGCTGCTTCAAAATACGTGGCCACTCCGAAGATGGCTCGGTGCTCGCGTCGCCGTTTTGTAATGCCACCCAGCTGAAGTTGGCAATCTCGTTCGCGGAACCATGCGGTCGGCCCGCTCCCTTCAGATTCTTACCGCCGCGCCCCCTGGTTGACTCTGGCAACCACTCCTGCGCCAGGTACTGGCCCTTTTTGAGCTCAATTGCAAATCTTGGCCTCTGGACATTCTGAGAGAATCGGCACCAATTTTGGCTGGCAGGCTGCTTTGCAAATTGCCGTGTAATAAGACCGAGTTGCAACGGGCATTTGGATTGGTGCTGGCAAGGACCAACGGTATTGAAGCCATACTTTGGTCGAAGCAAATGCTCCCTCGCCAGGGCCACGGCCTCAAACCCAGTGGGATCGCCCCTCTCAATAAATACAATAATGCCACCCGGCGCTAGCTGCTGGGCAAGCTGCTGGGAATGGCTGTCTGCAATCTCCTCGGCCAACGGGCCTGACTGGTAGAGCTGGTGCGTGGTAATGATCAAGTCGTACTTCGTCGATGAGTTAGGCGACGGCACGCTATCTTTGAATACTACGTTGTCAGTGGTCTTCAAAAGCTGCTTTGCTCGTCGTTTCATGCGAGGGTGCCCAATGATCGCCGAAACTTCTCTGGTCTCGTTGCTGAGTTCGAATACACTCCGAGCGGCCAGGAGTCCAGTTGAAGGACCAAATCCAACATCCAGAATAGAGTTGGGGGCAAACTCGGGCCGGCGTTTCTGAACTTCGAGAAGAGCACTCTGAACAGAGGCGAAGTTCTGGAGGAACATGCCTGTTATGTGAGCCTCGACGTCAATGGAATCAAATGCCGGGCGGTGGGACTCACCTTTCCCCAACGCGCCGTAGAGCCCAGCAACCTTCTGGCGCAGCAGTTGAGGGGGCCAATGCCGAGTCATGTTACTGACCTCGGAGCTCAATTCCTCGGGGAGCAGAGTCATGCCCGGTACAGGCGACTTACCTTGAAGGGTCAACTCGTCATACTTGTTCCGCTCAGAGTACGTTTCCGGCTGTTGGGCATCAGAGCTTTTTACAATAGGAACTCTCGGCGATCCCGATTCAACAAGATGGCCTAGAGCCTCGGGCGCTCTAAGTAGCGACCGCAATTGCCTTGCAGAACGCATAATGAAATTTTCACGTTTTCGCCAACACCTGGTCTGAGATATTGGATTCAACCCTAACCTACCACGGACGGCCAATATGGCTGCCGTCCTATATGTCGGAGACAACAACGCCAGTATATGCGGAGCTTGGCATGCTCGCTTGAGAATAATAGGAGCGAGTGTAAACGTGTTAACAGGGGCTCTACAATCATGCATGAGATACTTTTTTGGCACCAACTACTTAACATCTAAGCCTGCGTCTTGATGGTTTAACGCAAATCTTTATTCCCTCTCCTCTCTTTCTCGATTAATCCAGATATCCTAAGAGTATCTAAGAAATATATTTCGCCTCAAAGGTATCTTCTTGCAAGGCTTGCATTCTGGCATTTTTCGCTTCGCATCCTTGACGCCAGAATACGAGATCATATGATATCGTCTAGTGCAGATTTAGAGCGAGACAACGCGTTTCTTGTCACTGTGTCACTTCGTCACTGGTTGCATCCTCGACACTGAAAAATTCAAGTTAGAACAATGAAGATCTTGTGTTTGCATGGATACACTCAAAATGGCAGCCTGTTTGCTCGAAAGGCGAGTGGCTTGCGCAAGATGATGAAAAAGGCTGGGCATGAAATGGTGTTTATCGACGGCCCATATAAAGTTCAATTGAGCGAACTGCCGTTTGAGGCCTCGCCCGAGCTGGCTCAAACGGACATGCGCGCGTGGTGGCTGATCAATGAAGCTGATCCCAGGTACGAGAACACCGAGGAAGCCTTCAACACAGTAAAGAAGGCTGTGGACGAGCACGGGCCATTTGATGGCCTCTTGGCCTTCAGCCAGGGATCTGGACTTGCCGCCATTCTCACAAAGGCAATACACCAAATTGCGCCGTCTCACCCACCGTTCAAGTTTGCGATCCTATATTCTGGATTCAGGCTTAAAGCGGCCGCTGATCAGCATTGGTACGAGAAGCCATTTGACACACCATCCTTGCACATCATGGGCACCCTCGACACGGTTGTATCCGAGGAGCGAGGGATGGCGCTTTACAATTGCTGGAATGCGGATAAGAGATCGATTTTGAAGCATCCTGGCGGCCACTACGTTCCGTCGCAGCGCCCCATGCTTGAACCTGTCATCAGTTTCCTAAATAACTTGGAAAAAGAGGATGAGAAAAAGGCGTCCGGCGAGACAGCGGCTGAGGATGACTGGAGCGCTTTCGATTCGATAGGAAAGTAAGAGTAGGAACTAGTCTATATGGTTTTTGAAAGTACTGAACTTTTCTAAAACGGGGATAAAAAGTATAGATGGGTATGTGATTAACGCGCTTTATGCACCGGAAACGATGAAGTTAATGCTTGTTTGGTGCTGGTACGCTTACTGTGTTGTGAGAGCCGCTTTCTTAAGCTTCATGATCTGCTCGCGCTGGCTCTGAATCTCTTCCTCCAAAATGACAATCTGGGTGCGCAAGTCGCGGATAAGAAGTGCCGCCTGATCAGTGCGGGCACTACCCACAGACTGCGCACTGACGTCACCAGATTCAAGGGCCGATGGGGCATGGATGCTGGCATCCTCAAGCTGCTCTTCAAGACGCTGTACATGGGCGCGAGACATGTTCAGCTCCTCCCGCGTGCGGGCCAGAGCACTCTGCTGGTTCTTGGACAGATCAACGGCCTGCTGATACTCCGAGTTCAGGTTCTCGTAAGACGCCTCAAGGCGGCGCAGGCGCTCCCTTAGGTCCTCAGTGTCCGCGCTAGAAGCGCTCTTTGCACGGAGAAGAGCATCCTGGTGCTGCTGCTCGAGTTGCGAGATGGCTGTCTGGTGCTGATCCTTCAGCAGATCAAGGTCCGCACTTGACGGAGATGTCGACTGTGCCGCACTGAGCTCACGCAGCTGTGCCTTCAGCTGCGCCTGCTCACTATAGGCCGCCTCGAGCTCACGCTGAGCGGAGTCGGCGGCTGACTTGTGCGTTTCGTAGAGTCCTCTGTATTCGTCTCCGGGCGTGCTGTTCAGATCACGCGTGCCCGGCTCGCCGGAGACTGCACCGGGGCCCCGGTTGTACTCAGCCCACAACTGAACCAGCTGGTTCACTTGACCGTCAAGGTCCGAGGCACCAGCCGCAGCAAGGCCAGCACCACCGGCACCCGCAGCAGTGAGCTGAGAGTGTTTGTCACTCAGGTCGGTATGGGCCGACCGAAGCTGCGAATGGGACTGGTTCAGGAGCTCCAGCTGCTCTTCGGCATGCTTGCGCGCCGCCTCCGAGGTCTGAAGCTTGTGCTTCAGGTCAGTATTCTCGCTCTCCAGGGTCGGCAGCCTGCTCAGTTGCTCCTGCTGCGACTGAAGCTTGGCCTTCGCCTCCTCAAGGGCCTTCTGTTGGGCCTGCAACGCGTTCACATGTCCATCCATGAGCTTCTGGACGTGCGCATAGCGCTGCTGCAGATCCTGGTGCTGGCCGTGTAGTTTGGAGTTCTCATTCTGCAGCTGGCCGTGCGAGTCACGCAAGTCGAGCAAGTCGCGCTGGCGCGCAGCGTGGTCTTGCTTCAATTTGTGGTGCTCCCCGTCTAGATCGCGGGTACGGTAGGCATGCAGCTGCTGTCGCAGCTGGGCCAGTTCCGCTGCGACGCTGGCAGGTGTACCAGGAGGAAGTGCCGCTGCCGCACCAGCTTCACCACCATTAGCGGTGCTAAATGTTTCGGCACTACGTGAGACGGGGGGCTCAGGAAGCCCGGCCGTTCTCTCCTTGGGGGAGGACTGAGACTTCGGGTCCTTCACGGAATCTTCGGAGACAGACGAGACTTGGTTCGAGGCATTAGCGGGATTGCTGACACTAGATACTGAACGTGTGTGGTGCTGCGGCGCCTGAGCCAGGCTCTTGTCTGTCTGAGGAGCGCCAGGGATGTTTGTGGCATCCAGGTCGGTCTTAGGATACAAGCCGGGGTCTGCCGACTTGTTTACAGTTTGCGCACGAGCACTGTCAAGCTCGTTCTCAGGACCACGATCAAGGGGACGATCCTGCGAACGATCCTGCCGAAGATCCTGGGAGCGATCCTGTGCAAGATCCTGCGAGAGATCCTGTGGACGATCCTGTGGGCGATCCAGTGGAGCGTCCTGCAAGGGTTCTTGTGGACTGTCCTGAGGACGTTTCGTGGAACGATCCAGCGGCGCGGTGACATTGTTCGTAGGCGAGGACAAGTCTCGAGTGGGCTCTACATGGGGCTGCGGAGTCGCATTGTCTTGGGCAGCAGGAGTTCCGACCGACAAGCCGGGCTGGTTCAAATCCCGGCCATTGGGAGTCTGCTTAGCTTCTGCACTGTGGGAGTTGGGAGGCAGATTCATCTGGTCACTGAGCCCAATAATTCCAGCGCCACCGACACCGGCAGCACCGATACTGGCAGCCGCAAGCTCCTTCGCATGACGTTCCTGTTCCGAGGTCTGGGTACCATTTTGCTGGGACTGTGGCTGGTCGTTATCATTTGAGAATGAAGACGGCAAGCTGTCATTCGGGTCCTCGTCAAGGTTTCGCAGCGAGAGGTTGGTTTGCGGCTGGCTGCGTCGCAAGCCAGGATTGCGAGACGACAGCGAGTCATTGTCCTCAGCAGTTGAGCCCAATGGCTGGTCCCCGGACTGGTCACCATCAAGGCCACGAGACTCATCCGCACCCGTGGGTGGTTTCTGAGGCAGTCCGCCGGGCATTCCTCCCAGTTCACTCTCCATGTTCTGGAAATTCTGATCCTGCGTAGCAACGTCAGAGCGAGTAAGAGTATTGTTGCGACTGTCTCCATCCTGACCCGCAGCATCAACCGCGGGCTCGTCGAGCTCTTCAGTGATAGGGCTGTCGCTGCCCAACGGCGAGTGGGACACGCCGAGGCTCTGGCCCCGGGTATGCCCCCTTGGTCGACGCGTACCATCCTTACTGGATTGCCCCAGCGGGTTCGGGACATGTCCCTGGTCGTCATTGAGATCGACGGCCGAAACAAACCGTTCATCCGACGATCCCTCGTTCTCCGAAATATAGCTGGAAGGGGTGACATGAGTCCGGTTCGGCGTTCGGCTATCACCGCCATCATTCGAAAGCGACCGGCCGGTGGGGCTACCAGCGCTGGGGTTGCCAGTGACGGGTAGGTTCTGCACTTGCGACAATTGGGAGTGGTTCTGAGCTGGCTGCGGCGACTCGTTTATACTCTGAGTGTCGGCGTTGAGGCCACGCAGAGGGCTTGATGGCGCAATCACAGACCCACGTTTGGCAAAGAGCATCGAATTGCGCGCGGCCGGGTTTGCGCGACCCTGAGTTGGGCCGCTGTTATCCAGGCTCTGCGGGCGAGGCTGCGGCGACATCTCGGTGACCTCCTTTGAGCCGGGGCCCGGCGAGGGGCGCGCCGGGGGCATGACGGCCGGGGCATCGTGGGCAGCGGCGGCGGCCGACTCCGGGTGGTCGTCAGGATAATTAATGCGAGAGACATCGAGCACGTAGGCAGAGTTACCCTGGTCAGTGCCGCCCCAGACCAGTATCTTGTCGTTAGCGAACGCAGTGAGGGAGTGGCCTGAGCGCGGGGACGGGCCGGGGCCCAGATTTTGGAACGTGTACCACTTCAAAGTTGTGAGCTTGAGGGCAAACAGTTGGTCGATCAGGACTCCCTGCGAGCTCATCCCGCCGAAGACGTACATGACGTCACCAATGATTGTGGCGGCGTGGCCCTGGCAGGGGGCAGGGACGTATCCGGTGCAGTCGAGCTGGTCCCAGCGACGCAGAACAGGGTCGAAGCACCAGGTGTCCGAGTACCAGAGGTCGCCGTTTGCGCCGCCGAAGAGATAGAGCTTGTCATTCCAGGTGACGACAGTGTGGTTTGTGCGCGGGGTGGGCGGCTCGGTGGTGGGCTGGATGAGCTCCCAGCGGGCGGTGGGCGAGCGCCACGACTGGAGGTCGAAGGCCCACATGTCGTTGTAGAACTGCTCGTCGACCTGGCCGCCGAACACGTAGATGCGGGCGCCGACGTTGGACAGCGAGTGGCCGTAGCGGCCGCTGGGGCGCGGGCCGACTGGCTGGGCAACCGTCCACTTGAGGCTCGAGGTGTTGAGCAGGTAGAGGTTGTCGTCGAGAGGGTCGGTCTCATCGATCTTGGTATCGCCGCCGAACATGACGTGGGCGTTGCCCAGAACAAGCGAGGAGTGGCCGACGCGCGCGCCGACGCGCGCGCCCTCGGTGACAAGCTGGTACCCGGTGAGCATGTTCGTGTCGACGACCCACAGGTCATCCATGATGTCGGAGTCGCGGATGCCGCCCATGATGAACAGCTCGCCGTCGCGCGCGGCAATGTAGTTCGCGGAATGGCCGAAGCGCGGCGACGGGCACGCGCGCTGAATGTGGTACTCGGCCCACGGCGTCTCGCTTGGCTCGGACAGCGGCGAGCGGTACGCCTCGTGCGGCGGCTGGCGGTACCGCTGCTGGAACTGGCGGTCGCGCTCGTGGGCCGGGTCTACGGGCCCGGCGACCGCGGCGCCGTGCATATTAGGCGAGAGCCCTCCGTGCGGCGCAGGCGGCCCGCGAGCGAGCGGGCCCTGCGACGGCGCCGGCCCGCGCCCAAGCGGCGCGTGCGGCGGCTGGCCGTGCGGCGGCTGGCCGTGCGGCGGCGGGCTGATTGGCGAGTGCGGCCCGCTGGAGGGCCCGTGGGGAGGCCCGCGGGGCTGACCGGGGCTGAACTGCGGGTGCGCATTGAGGCCATTCGGGTGCTGCGGCGCGAAGCTGTTGCCGCCGGGGAAGCCCTGCTTGTTGCCTGCACTGGTGCTGGCGCTGTTCAAAGGGCCGGGCGGGTGGCCGTTGCTGCCAGGCTGCTGCTGCGGCGCCGCGACGCCTCCGGGGGCATTGGGGCTCGTCAGGATCGATTGGGGTTGGCCCTGCGGCACCGGAGGCGCGGGCGCGCCTTGTCCGTTCGTGGGCTGCGAGCCCTGCGCGTTGGCGGGCGCCTGCGGGCTGCGCTGGCCCAGGAACGGGCTGTGCAGGACCTTCTGACCGGCCTGCTGCGCCGCTTGCTGGACATTCGAGGACTGCTGGGAGAACTGCTGCTGGCCGTTGGCCACGGCTGCCAGCCCCGCGCCGCCAGCGCCCGCGCCTGCCACGCCAGCCAGCCCCGCCGCGTCCCCCGACCGCACGGAGCTGCCGCTCGGGGAGCGCTGGTCCGCCTCGTGGCTGGCTACGGACGAGCCATCGTCTCCTTTGTGGCTCTCCCGCCGCTTCTTGTACTTCGACAGTAGCGACGGCATCGGTGTGTTAGTTCTTGCAGGTTGGTTGTCGAGAACACGTTACGCGACTTTTTCTATGCCGCCTGCTCATCCCTCATTAGGGTTTGGCCAGGGTAGGGGCAAACACGTAGGCACATGGCGCGTCAGCCAAGCTCCACGCCATTCTTCGGTCAGCCGCTGATTATTAGCCCTACTCCTGGGAGTCGCATGGTCAGGGTGGGCGGAGCGACCAGGGTCAGCGGGGGGAGAAAAAGGTTAAGAGCGAGAGGGGATTGAGAGCCCTGGTGAGGGCGTTTGCATGCTCCGGAGCTCGCAGCGCTGTCGCGTCCGGGTGGCCGACGCACGAGGGCTAGGGGTCGCTTTACGCCACGCTGGCATGGACTCAAACTATATACCTTTTTCATTATTGTAGCTGCGACTTAATTAGCCCTCACCGGTGCAACCGCCCAGGGGGTGCAAAGTACCCTGTTCAAGCATGCATGTCGTATCGCTGGAGCCACATGGAATTCTGGTTCTATCGGTGGCCGTAACATGTGGCTGGACTTGATTAAGTGCCCTTACCTCCGGGGCTGGCGATGCTGCTGCAGGATCGCCAGTGGTGCGCAACTGATTTGCACATCCCAGATCAAGTGCGAAGATGCTGCCTTCTCGAGCGCGATATAAATATTCGACGGGCCTATCGAAATAGGCTCTCAAGCGTATAATTTTTTTTGTGGCGACACTTTGCTGGCGTCAACTCTGTGTAGGTATTTTTAGTACTCTAATCGAGGCCGCACGATAGACGATCCTCCACATAGGTAGACAGTCATGCACGTCTATAAACGATCCAAATCTAGTTTATATTTAGAGCCCATTTAACATCTCTAGTTCGATGTGGCCCAAGAGCTATGAGCTCCGTTTAGCTCGAGCGCGTCCGCCTGTTCAGCAAGCTCATCATCATGCGCAGCAAGCTCCGCAAGTTCAGCAAGTTTCGGTGGCAGCAGCCGCTGCGCGGTCCGAGAGCATTCGATGCCATTACAGTGTTTGATTCAGAGTTGATTATAATTTAAAATATAATAGGTCGGAGAGGAAGAGGGGGGGGTGGTGGATGAGGGAGGAATCGATGTACAACGATGGCAGGTCGCCCAGATTGGCTCCAAAAATAAATACTTAAGCTTTTAGTGCGTCGAGTGGGCTCGGTGATACTTGAGACCATTAAGATTCTTGTACCGCTTTCCGCAAATCTCGCACCGGTATGGCTTGTCCTTCTCCATGCCCATGCCGTCCGGGTAGGGTGACGACGTGAGGGGATCGATAATCGAATAGGTGCCATCATCATTTAGATGCAGCGTTTGGTTCTGGTGCCCGTGCTGTCTATGATACTTCAAGCCATTCTGGTTCTTGTACGTTTTCTCGCAACCAATTACTGGACACTTGAACGGCTTGTTCTCGCTGCGCTCCAGCATGTACAACTGCCGTGCCGGATCGTCTATACATGGCTCGTCATCGTCACCGAGCAGTGCCTTTGCTGATGCGTTTGTCGCTGTTGTTGCTCCTCCCCGGTGCGCCACCGGCTGCGCCCGCCCTCCAGGCATCGTTCCCACGCCGGCAGCGCCAGCATGGGCATTGGAGCCGTTGCCAACCTGGCCGACCTGGCTGAGCTGGCTCAGGCCGTGGTGGACCGGCTGGAAGGATGGCGGCGCAAACGGCTGCGGCTGCGCCGGCTGCGAGCCGAGACCAAGGTGATTAGTGAACTGGTTGCCCAGCTGGCTGCCGCCGGCCTGGTCGGCCCCGAGCTGCGAGTGTCCGAGGGACCCCATGGACGAGAGCACGTCTGGGGGCTTTGCCGTCTGCTCGAACGGCAAAAATACATCATTCGTGTTGACCATCTCCATGTTTTGCATGCGCCGCATTACCGGCGGCTCCTCGGGGGGCGACGGGCTGATATGCTGCTCCTCGTAGTGCCGTAGCAGGTCGTGGAGCGTCGGAAGCAGGTTCCCGCAACAGGAGTAGTCTCTACAGAAGTCCGCTTCGAGTGACGGAAAGTATGCTGGCTGGTCCGGCGACATCGCAAGCGTGCCGCCCTCGGGGTGGAGGCCCCCCAGACCGCTCGAGAGCGGGCCCACGGGCGTCCCTTGCGGCGTGTCGCTAATCGCCGAGCCGCTCAGCGGCGGGTTCTGGCTGTTCTCCCGTGTTGCCATCAGCACCTCGTCGCGCAGCCAAGAGCCGACGCTCGCCCCGCCCCACGAGATGCCGCCCATGCCTTGAGAGTGCGCCACACTGTCCCTGTGAAACTGCAGCGGAATGCTCTGCCCCGGTGCGTTTCTTATTGGGATTGCACTACTCATTGCCACCTACCTCGACGGTCCAGGTCCAAGTCCGCTTGGGCGGCGGACGGGTCCCCATCAAGAAGTTTATGACTAATGTTACCCTTGCCTTTCTGGGCCACGACACTGGCCGTATGGGGTCCCCGTCGGGCATAGACCGGCCAGCGGCGCTGCTTTGCAACCGAGCTCATTTGTCGGCCCGCACCCTGTCCCCGCGTGCTGCGGCGGCGGCCAAGCCAGATCGAGCGCGCCACCACCACAACAACACCCGCCACCACAACCGCCCGAGAATTAATAACCCATTGTGAGCTACCCACAGCGCCCAAGGCCTGTTTGCTACTGCTAATTATTGTAGTTTTTTTTTCTCCTTTCAACCGAGGCCGGTCGTGGCTGCGGCGGTGCGAGCCCTCCTTGCTTTCAAGTAGGGTAAATGGCCGAAGCAGGTCGTCGCTTCTGGATTCGATGACGGGTAATTGAGGAATCATATGGGAAAAATGATTGGGGTTCCTACCGAGCAACCAGAACAAGAAATTTGCTTACTTGCGTATTTTTTGGCCTCAGGCGCTTCATATTGACCCAACCTACTCAAACCCTCGATATAGCCGCTGGAGTCGTATTGCCGCTCGAAACAGACACTTCGGCCCATCGGTTTGGAACTGACGTCATTGTATATATATTTATAGAAACATATAGAGGGTCAATTAAGTGAGCCATTATTTCTTGTGCTTTCGCTCCCCTCTTGTTTTATTTCCTTATTCTCTCCCAAGATCGGCGGGTTCATCGGCGCTCGATAAGCACCTTGTCAAGAGCCACGTATCCGATGATAAGGAAGAGCGCAGAAGTACCTGCAAGTCCAGCAATGTCCCATGAAACTGCGCTGTTATTAAACCCAAACGCACTCAGGATGGTGGCACCAGGAACCTCGATCTTGAGACCAAACTTGTCTTCGATCAGTGTTAGGTACTTCACTTCGTTCACAGACAAGGCCTCGTAGGCAAAGTGGTAGATTGACAGCATCTTCGCCCATGCAGCCCCCTTCGGCATGCTCTCCTGGTTCAGGAACAGTCCAGCAAAAAGAATGCCGAACAGATTAACCATGCACCCCACCAGAGTGGCAACGCCAAAATCAGCTAGCAGAATGCCAATAAGTAGCATGATGGTTGCCGCGCTCAGATTAAACAGCGTAAGAACTATCATGAACACAATTGGGGCGTTGTCACCCGTGTTCAGCCCCACCAGCGGATACAAAATGACACCAAGTAGTAGCGGTGGGCCAATGCGTAACGGCACGATGTCCAAAAGAACTTTAGCAGTATAGTAGGAAATCGGATGGTAGTAGCCGTTTGCCCGCTCGCGCAGAAATACCAGTCGCTCGCGGGCAAACAGTGACACCGACGTCAACGTAGAAAATCCAAATACCGATAGCAGGAAGAAAAACAGACCCAAACGGTTCTGGAACCCGGGTATGTCGTTCGTCACGTTGAAGTAGAGGTATCCGCAGAGAACACCGAGCCCCACCGAGATGCCGTAGTGCGTGAGCACAAGCATGGGGTCTCGATACAGGTTGCGGAAGATGCGTAAAGAAATAAACTTAAACTGGTCCAATAGCTTTGCGCGTCGCACCTCAACCGTCAAATTGGAAGGAGTTGTGGAAGCTTGCAGCTCCTCCGCCAGCTCGAGGTACGGAGGGCTGTTCTTGAAAGCGCTCACAAGCGGCTCGAGTCCTTCGTTACGGAGGCTGAGTTGGCTATTGGCCATAGCCTGTGCCGCACTGCGTGAAATCTGCTGCCGGTGATAAGCAAAGTCCTGCCACTCGCGGACGGGGTCCGCGTTTAGCGGCATGGTGTGCACTTGCGGATCCAAGCAGTCCGGTGCAGGCTCCTCTTCGCCACTATCATTATCTTCGCCTCCAGCATCCTCCTCTGAGAGTACATCATCCGCGACCTGCTCGGTCTCATTGCCAGCTTCGTTTCCATCGGTTGCAGTGGGTGTACTCTCCTCGTCTATCACCTCATTAGCCAGCTCCTCATCGTCATTGGTTGGAGAGGAGCTCTCGATGTCATCTCGGTAGGGGACTAGAGCAGCCTTCATACTGAGATCAACAATGTAGTCGGCGAAGTTGTAGTTTGCCGGGCATTGATATCCAAGCTCGCTGAAATGGGTGTTAGCTGCCGCCGGAGTGCCTGTGAATACAAGTTGGCCCTGTGCTAGAAGCAGAATCCGGTCAAACAACGAAACAATGTTGGAACGGGGCTGGTGGATTGTGAAAACTACAGTGCGTTTCGAACTCTTTGCTAGATTCACAAGCGTTTCAACCACAGCGAATGCGTTGAAGGCATCTAGGCCTGATGTCGGCTCATCTAAGAGCAGGACACTAGGTGACGTCACCAATTCACAGGCAATGGCCACGCGACGGCGCTCGCCACCACTGAGGCCCTTGCCGACGAGCTGGTGGCTCAAATGAGCAATTCCCAGCTCAGAAAGCGTTTCCAGCACCCGCAGCTCCTTGGTGGCGCGCGACATGAACCGCGGCAGGCGAAGCAGCGCACTGAACATGACATGCTCGAAGACGGTCTGCGTCGGCACCAGCGCGCTGTCGCTCTGGTCTACGAACCCAACCAGCGAGCGAAGGTCCGAGTCGCTGGTCAGCGGCGTTCCGTTAAGACGCACTACACCATCGACGGTGCCGGTTTTGTGTTTGGCGGCCAGGATGTCGAGCAGGGTTGTTTTGCCCGCACCGGAGCCGCCCATGATGGCCAGGACATGGCCCGGCGGCACGGCTCCGCTAACCAGACCCAGGATCTCTTTGCCCGAGGCGGTTGTGTAGCGGACCTTTTCAAAGTACAGGCCCACAGGCGAGGCCTGCGCGACGGGCTCCTCATGGGCCAAGTGCACGGCCTTGTGCGGCTCGTAGCTGTCCTCCACAATGAGCCGTCGCAACGCCCAGGAGAGGAGGGCGATGAAGCCGATTGACGTAAGTAGGGACAGGAAAATGCTCTGTCTCGACGCGCCGGGGTTTGCTGGCGGGAGATAGCCCGGGGCCTGACTGTAGTGGATGCACTCTGAGGACTGGCACTCCAGCTCGATGCTGTGGTCGCCGAAGACGAACTTGATGAGCTGGTCCATAGCCGGCTCTTCGAAGCTGCATACTCCGGCCTCGTCGCAGCGAAGGTTTCCGGGGCCCTGCACGCTCTTTTCAAGCCACTCGCTGATGTCAATGGAGCCCTCGGCGCCGCAGAGCAGCTCGCCTGGCTGGCACTGGCACTGGATGTTAGCACAGCTGTACTGGAGACCGTCAAATTCGCAGTCCTCAAACGCGCAAAAGAACGACTCGACCTGGTCCACCCACAGCTGCAGGTCGCACGTCGACGAGTTGCGCGCGCAGCCGAACGTCACCTCGGCCTTGCGGCCGGCAAGAACGTCGAGAATCTTGCGGTTTGTGACGTTGCACATGTGGAAGTTGTTCTCCACAAGAAGGCCGCCGCCGTAGCACCGGGCGTCTCCCAGGCCCGGGCTGGGCATGAACGGCTCGCAGGCGCTGTTTGACGTGCACATGTTGCAGTTCACGCCACTCCAGCCGTCGCTGCACTCGCACGTCGAGTTCATGGGCCGCACGGGGCGGTACGGGTCCTCGGACAAGCCGCCACACACAGGCTGCTTGCAGTCGGCGCCGCCGAACCCGGACGGGCACTCGCAGAGACCCGTGTAGTTATTGCACTGGCCAAAGTGTAAGCATTCACTCCCAGCCGCACAATTGAAGCAGTCGTCGGCCGAAATCAGCGGCAGGAGTGCGAGAATCACGGCCTGAACCCGCATAAACCACTGGCCAGCCTCCGGGCTCGCCGACTACCCACTTCGGGTTATCGCTGTGTTCGGTAGATCACGTGCCGCTGCCCAGGTGCGCCGCTGCTGCCCGCCGCCCTGCGCTAGAACGGCCCAGCTGGCGTGCGCCTGCTCGCACACGCCTCGGTGGGCCACCCTCCCTGCAAGCAGCGAAGAGTCCCGGAGTGAGTTCTGCCGGCGGGGTAGCCCGTTTTCCTCGGGCTTCATCGGTGTATAATCAGTTATAAAGTATGTTGTGTAGTGCACCGCGCGGGACCATCAGCTGGCGTGAGCACAAGCGGCGGTTGCTGACGCTAATTGACTGTTTCACTCACTGCAGGCATGGTTACCGACTAGCTAGTAAATCTCAGGCCCGGTCAAACGCTGTACCGGTCGCACCCGCGCTCGCCGCGCTGCCCTAACCGCGCAGACACTAGGCGGGCGCGTGCGCGCGCTTGACGAGCGCTGCGGCAGCACAGGATCGATCGAGAGCCGGGGGCTGACACCGCGCCTGGGTAGAAGTGGTTATGAAGCTGAACCCGCGCCGGCCTCCGAAGGAGGTCATTCCTCACCAGAGGGCCAAGGGCGTGGGTATCATTGCCGGAACATGGCTGGTTGTTGGCGTCTGCGCATACTGGACGGTGGTGCCGCAGGCGCGGCCTGAAAGCTACGTTGAGTACGAGGAGCGCACGGGACTGCCCATTCCGTCGTACTACCCCCTCCTGATTGTGGTCATACCGACAGTAGTGTGGCTGTGGGCGCTTGCGTCGTGGCTGGGAATCAAGTTCTTCCGCCACGGCTAGCAGGCTCTGTACATAAAATAGTGCTACGCTAGAGAGACTTTAAAGAGCTCAAAACAGCAGCAAGTATGGTCTGTAGTATGGTCTGTTGTAGTTCTTCGTGTACCTACGTGTCTTTAGATTCACCTGCACTGGGCCCTTGGATCCCAACACTGGATCCCAGCATCCCAGTACTGGATCTCAGTATTGGATCCCTACAGCGGGTCTCAGATTTTAGGGGCCGTGTGCCAGCGCGCTAGTACAGCCATGTCTGCAGCGTCTGCGCCCAAGCCTCCATGGTCGGCCAGTGCAGAAGGTCCGCGTTATCCCCAGCGGTGTGCCACTCCGGTGGGAACGACGGCGGGATCAGATGCAGCACGGGCACGCCGAGCTTCATATAGGGGATGTGGTCGTCCAGCATCATTCCCGCGTACTCGTGCAAGTCCCTGCCGCCCACGAGCCGAGGATTGATCCTCGACAGCTCGGCGTGCAGCCGCTTGGTCTCGGAAAACCAGGACGGGATCGGGAAGCGATCCTCGTGGCCGAGCAAGTCCAGCAGCACGAGCGTCGAGGGCAGGCTGTGGGACGCGTGCTGGTGTTCGGCCAGCGCGCGCGCGCCGTAGAGGCTGTCGTCGTCGGACCACTCGTCAAATGCCTCCTCGCCGTCGAAGAAAATGAGATCGAAGTCCCGCCTCGGGTCGGGAAGGCTGGCCAGCCACAGGAGCAGAGCGCAGGGAAACGCGGAGTCAATGGCGCCTACAAACCCCTCCGGCGTCACCTTCGAGTCGTAATGGGCTGCCAGCGTCAGCTTGGGCTTTCCGGTGCTGGACGACCGCCGCGAAATGACGTTCGCCATGGGCACCTTGCCGCGCGGCGTCTTGGCGCTGAACTGGTGGACATCCACGGTCCAGCCGAATCTCTCGAGATGGTCGGTGATGTGTTTGCGCGCGTCAAGCGCGCCCTGCGTCCCAGGCACCCGAGGCCTCAGCAGCGGCGCCAGCAGCGTGCCCTTGTGGGGATCGAGGGCCTCTTTGATTGCAGTGATGCGCGGCGTGCTCAGCACGCGCCCGTACCACGCCATGAGGACTGCAATAACACTGGCAGCAACCGCAGCAAGAACCCAGCCGACCCGTGCTTTTGGTCGCGACTTTTGGCTGTGCCGTTGGGGACTCATGACTCGCAGGCCTGGCGGTCTGTACACTAATATTAGTTCCACCAGCCCCCGACAGCCCAGCACGAGAGGCAGTTGGTGGGCCATAACTTGAACATATATAGGAATCAGGGGAAAAATAGAGATTTTAAAGGGACATTGTACGAGAATGAAGAAAGGCGTTGCAGCGCTGTGTTCACACTGTTGCATGCTACCCGCGTTGGCGCTCGACATCCCGCACCCCAGCTGACGCATACGCTGCGCGCGTCTGCCGGCGGTGTGATGCGCCACCTACGTCAGTTGATTACCTCCCCCACGCTTATCTGCACGTAACACTGACCCTGTGTCATTGGTGGCGAGCTGCCGGATAAGGACCTCGCTTTATTTGACGTCGAGTTAGACGCGCTTGTCTGGTAACGGGCGGACCGACGGCACGGACCCACAAACACCCGCGTTCCTCGGCCGCATCCAGCGCTCGAATTCACGCTCGCATCCACCGTTCGCTTCTGCAATGTCGCTTTTCTCGTTCCCAGGCAACGACATCACCGAGCCCGGGCAGCCCCGCAGCGTGTACGGCAAGATGTTCTCGGTTGCGTCGCAGATGCTGAACTCGCTGCGCGCCGACGAGGACGACCAGCAGCAGAAGTCCGGTAGCAGGAGCCACTCGCCGCAGCCGCCGGATTCCCGCGCGCCAGCAACCCCCGAGGACTCACAGTCGTTGCCGGCCGAGCCCAATGCGCCGGCCAGCAACCGCCCCCCCATGTTCCGGGGGTCTGCAAAGCCCGCAGCCACCGTCGGCGTCTCTGCCGAGCAGGCAGTGCCGCTGCTCCCCACAACGCTCATCCCCCAAGCCGTCACGCGGACGCCGCAGCCGCTGCCCCGCCAAGGACCCTTCTCGCTGCCGTCGCGCGACGGCGAGTCACTCATGAGCGTCAGCAGCTCCGCGTCTCGCGCCTACCTGGCGTCTCAGTACAACCGCGGCCGCTCGCGGGCGGTGCCGGGAAGACTGAGCCGGGAATTCTGGATGAAGGACGAGAGCGCTGCTTCCTGCTTTGGATGCAACCGACCGTTCACAACCTTCAGAAGAAAGCACCACTGTCGCGTGTGCGGCCAGATATTCTGCTCCGCATGCACGCGGCTCCTTGACGGCGACCGCTTTGGTGCCCCGGGCCGCCGGATCCGCTGCTGCACCGCCTGCGAGGATGCCCTGGAGACGCACTCCAGCTCCGATGACGAGGATGTCAGCTTCAACGTCAGCTTCAACCAAGTCGCTGCCCAGGACAATGACTCGGACTGGCCCGACTCGCCGCAGTCCGGCGACGAAAGCGAACAGTCCAATTATTCGCGCGTAGCATCACCAAACGCCCCCGGCAAGGACGAAATGCATTTCGCTAGGTCGTTCCTTGGCTCCTCGCACCACCACAGTGGAAAACACAGTCGCTCGCGGTCCTTAACACAGCAAAAGCGCGAGGAAGAGTCCACCGTTAGACGTAAGAGAAGCTCCTCGACCAGCACTCTATTGGGCACCCCGACCAGCAGCCCTGCCTTTGTCGCCGCAGCCCTCACAAGCTTCTCAAGCTCTCCCACTACTGCATCATTACTGAACTCTCCAGGCAATTCTTCCATTCCCGCGAACAGCCAGTTGTCCCACGTTCTGGCTCCGCCGGCTGTAGTCGTCCCGGCTATAGAGGAGTACCCCAAGAGTACGGCCCGATTCCCCCACTCAGCTACGGTGGAGCTAAACTCAGCGTCTCTTACCTATCTATCGCTGTTTCTAGACCAGCTACTCCGCGATAGTGAATTAGAGGTGCAGGAGTGGAACAATCGCTTAACCCCACCCTTGCTCCAAGCTGCGGCCGGCCTCCATTTGGAACTAAACGATCCCGTATCACCCAGAGAGTGGGTCAAGATCAAACGCATTCCGGGCGGTAGTCCCGACGATATCGAGTGCATCTGTGGCAGCGTCTTTACCCATGCCTTGACACGAACATCAATGCCCACACGTACACGCATGCCCAGAATTCTTCTGATTGCATTTCCCGTTGAATACGCTCGCCATGACCGTTATATGAGCCTTGAGCCTGTCGTGGCCCAGGAAAAGGAGTATCTGCGCAAACTAGTGGCTCGCATCATGGGCCTCCAGCCAACATTGTTGCTGACCTGCTCCCACGTTTGCGGTCAAGCATTAGATATGCTGGAGGCCTCTGGCGTCTCGGTTGCTCAGAACATGCGCCCGTCAGCTTTGCTTCACTTGAGCCATATTGTGAAGGCTGATATCTTACCATCTATTGATCGCCTTAGCGCTGCACCTCGTTTAGGAACTTGCGAGCTTTTTGAGGTGAAATCCTTCCGCTACGAGAATATTGTGAAGACTTTCATGTTCTTTTTCGTGAAACAGTCTGATCCCGGCCGATGTGTACTAGTCCGCGGAGATCCAGCTGTGAGCGGTATTGTAAAAGTGGTTATGGAAGTGATGGCTGAAGTATGCTACAACCTTAAGGCAGAGACATCGCTTATGCGTGACCAGTTTGCACTAATACCTCCTCTTACGAACCCACCAACACAGATTCTTTCCTCCTCGCCCTTTGTGGATTATGGAACACCATACCTACAGCAGCAGGCTCACAAGCTCGAAGACGAAGTCGTGGAGCTTGGCCATAAATTAGACAATGTGGAAGGAATAGACCATTACATTCTGTCCGCGAAATTGGATGTCACTCGTCGCAGGTGGATAGACACCGCCAATCAGTGGGAAAACCTAGAGCGCTCAAACCCGTACATGTTCAACCCCTCATCACATCAAAACCTGGTTGTACTCCACAGCCTGCACTGCTCAGAGACCCAGACGCCCTGTTTAGGCCCTGATCAACTGCTGATCGAATTCTATCTCGACACTGATCAGACTCTGGGACAGGCTGTGGAATCAAATATTTTAGAGGTGAACGATCCCTGCCCCGACAGTTGCGAACATAACCTGGAGGGCCACTACAAGATGTATGTTAACGGCAACGGGTGTGTTACTATGCATACGGAGAAATGTCCATGCAAGTTGCCAGGTTTGCAAGACAGTATTCTCATGTGGAGCTATTGTACAAAATGTGACCAACAAATGCCTGTTCTTCCGATGAGCTCAACGACGTGGAAGTATTCGATGGGAAAGTATCTCGAGCTGAGCTTCTATGGAGAGCCTTTGAAGATGAGAGCCTCGTCTTGTGAACACAATATCTACCGGGATCATGTCCGCTATTTTGGGTGGCACGATTATGCACTGCGAATCGAGTATTCACAAGTGGACATGAATGAGATATCAAGACCGCCAAAGTTGTTACTATGGGATCCTTCTGCTGAGATAAATTTGAAGCAGCGCGTTTACATGCAACTTCTGGCCAAATTGGAACGCTTTTGGGCCAGTGTTTTGGACTGCTTGTCTAAGGTTACGGTCGAGGGCCTCGAAGATGAGACAATGCAGCAGTCACATCGTAGACTTGAAAAGTTGAAAATGCAAGCGGCAGAAGATCGTGATGAAAGCATCAATTATTTAGAGCGGCTAAATAAAGAAAGTTGGCCTCATGATTATTTGACACTCAATGGTGTCTTGGAACTCTATCAGCAACAAGTGGATAACTATCTTGCTGAATTTGCTGAATTTGATGGTCAGTTCTTCCCGACAGAGCGTGATATCCGCCGAGTCACAGCGCAGCATATACGAGGACTTCTCGGTGATGACGCTGAGAAGTCAAAGAGTACGAGACGAAGCTCAGCTTCTTCTGATGGAAGCTTACCCAAACAGATCGAGAAAGTTTCACATTCTCAACAACACGATGAAAGCGATGAATCTTCCAAGATTCTCTCATCTAATGGTGAGTTATCAATCAATGACGCGCAGGATGCTACAGTAGAGGAAACCCCTCAAGGAAGCGCGAAGCAAGAGCCCAATTCAACTGGCAAGGAGTCTCATGCTGTTACCGCCGCACCAATAAATATCGTCCCCAGCTCTATTGACGTTTCTCCTGTGATTGCACGGACATTTGAAACCAGTCCTACTAAGCTCTCCCCTGATTCAGGAGTTCCGGATGACATCCCGCCTCAAACACCACCATCACATTTGACGGCCAGTAGCACCAGTGCGAGAAGGTCACCTTCCATTCGTTTGAAGTCAAAATACGGTAACAATATCAATGTGTCAATGCCGGGATTAGTGCCGCCAAATATTAAGGAGGGCACTGGCCGTGTCTCGATTCTGGCGCGCCATTTCGAAGAGCTTTCGCGTGATTTCGAGCGTGAGAGACAACGAGAAAAGCAAAGATTGAAAGATCGGCAAAAATCGATGGCTCTTAAGCAAGCCCAACCGGTTGCCGAAGTCTTTGAAGACGTTTCAGAAGCAATGGAAGACTGGCCACAGCATAGCAGGTCTAACAGTAAGTCTGTGTTAGCCACGGAGAGTTCTAAAAATCACGCTGGGCCCACAGTGCTTGACGAGATGGATGATGACGCAAACAGACTCTCAAGGCAAACTATCTCTAGGGCCAATGAAAACCCAGCAGAGTCCGTGATACTTGATGTTAATGAAGAAACTCCTCGGGCAGCTTCTGTAACGGATGCGGCAGTAGATGCAAACGGATCCGATGAAAATACGGATCTTATCTCCAGTGACAAGAAGGAAACGATAGACGATGATGACATGAAAAAGGCGGAGCCGATTAGACTGTCTTTAGTACGTGCATTGACAAATTTCTGGGCAGAGAGATCGTCCACCCGCTGGAACGGGATCGAGTATGTTTTGGGTAGTGGAGAACATCTTTTTTCGAATTCCCGTGTTGTTCTCCGAGAGTCTGAACCAAGCTCTCTCATTGCATTTTGCTTAAGTCTTCCAGACTACGTTGAAAGAGTTTCCGAATTTTATTCAGATACTCCAGGCATATCATCTGATCAAGCGTCTGATATTGATGAAGATGTCAGTTTGGAGAGAGCTATGTTACGGCAGACGGGAACGCACATGCGCTACCATTTTGGTCAGAATAGTGTACGGGTCTCTTGTAAGATATTCTTCAGCGAGCAGTTCGATGCCCTTCGTCGCAAATGCAAGTGCTCAGAAAGATTCATCCAAAGCTTGTCACGGTGCAGTACCTGGGATTCTGCCGGCGGAAAATCGGGGTCTGCATTCTTGAAAACATTGGATGACCGTCTTATCCTTAAGGAACTGAGCCACGCGGAATTCGATTCTTTCGTGCAATTTGCTCCTTCTTATTTCGAATACATGGCGCAGGCACTCTTCCATGATCTACCTACCGTTCTGTCGAAACTCTTTGGTGTCTACCAGATTACAATACGCAACACGCAGTCATCACAGCAAATCAAGATGTATGTCCTCGTCATGGAAAACCTGTTCTACGGTGCTAAGTTTAGCAAATTCTTTGATTTGAAGGGTTCAATGCGAAACCGTAAAGTCACAGAAACGGGTAAGGCTAACGAAGTACTTTTGGACGAAAATATGGTCGAGTACATATACGACAAACCTGTTTTTGTCAGGGAACACTCCAAGCATATGCTAAGATCCTCCCTTTATAACGACACTCTCTTTCTCACAAAGATGAATGTTATGGACTACTCACTTGTCATCGGACTTGACGAAGAAAACCGAACTATTGTTGCGGGCATAATCGACTATATCCGAACTTACACATGGGACAAGAAGATCGAAAATTGGGTCAAGGGGAAAGCGAGCACTGGAGTGAAAGAGCCGACGGTTGTTTCTCCTAAGCAGTACAAGGTTCGGTTCCGAGAAAGCATGGAACGCTATTTTGTTATGGTTCCTGACTGCTGGAGTCAGCCGGTCATGTAAAACTTATCAAAAATCTGTAATTAATTAAATCATGTCATTAGATAAATAGAAATGGCTCAGACATCTTGCTGGGATCCCCAAGGTCAGAAAGTACTTGAATCACAGGCTAACTCTTTGATACCGTGTTGAAAACGGGGTAGAGTAACTATGGGTCGTTGGTATCTCGACCACCCACGTATTTTTGGATAACTCTCAAAAGATCGTTTTTCATAACGGGCTTGCTCAAAACTTCTTGTATGTTCACTGACATAATAGCTCCGCGTGAGTCGGCGTCACTAAAGCCAGTAAGAGCAATAATCGGGTAGGGATAGCCCAACGTAGTTCGAATGATCTGGGTGGCTTCAATCCCGTTCACAAAGGGCATGCTTATGTCCATAAAAATGATAGCGAAATGGTATCCCCCCACAATGGATTTCTCCACCATCTTTATGGCATCGTCGCCATTAGAAGCCGTGCTAACATCTTCCAAACCAATTTGCTTCAACATCTTCACCATAATCTGGCTATTAAGCGCATTATCCTCCGCAACAAGAATTTTGGCTGAAGGGTCTATCTTGGCCGGCACTGGGGTTCCCTCAGGTGAAGTCACAAACACGACTGGTGAGTCCGTTGCTGACGTTGGTGGAGACACTTGTGGTACCAGCATTTCATGGCCTGTCGGAGACTGCGACAAACTTGTTGTGGTTGTTGATGGTGCTGCTGATTGCGTAGAGAACGTCGTAACCGGCAGTATCCGAGTTGGGGATGGGTCGCGTACGCTCGACGGTGGGGTAGGAGTAGCTTCTGCTGTTGTATACCAAGATGTTCTTGATGGTCTAAGTGAGCCCTGTTCGTCCATACCTGGAGGCACCACCAATAGCAATGACGATGAAGAAGCGTTCTTGTGTTGCCCAGTCACAGCTTCTGCAGGCGATACAAGATCTGCATGGTCATCAATAGTAGCAGATCCAGAACGGCTTGAATTCATAGACGCGTGCGCAGTTGAGTGAGATGGTTGCTGATGATGATGAGACCTGAGTAGCCTCGTAACTGGATATGCCCTGGTGAGAAGCATTTTTGACCCACTTGACGACTGGTGTGCGTGACGGGAGCGCCTGTTAGAAGGTGACTGGGGATATGGCACACTTGTTGCACTTATAGGCAAATTAGGTGGGACCGATTGCGACCTGCCATCCTGAGATTCTCTCTGCCAATGGATTTGTTTCACAAGATTTACCTCGCCTGCCTCACAAGACAGTGTAGTGTAAACATCCTTGACTTTGAATTCAATTGGCGGGCCATTCATAGCTTCAACCTCTGCTGCATTACGGCCAACGCATTCCACAGGGACTCGTAAAACCACAGATGACCCGACTCCTTCAGCACTAAAGACAGCAACATACCCACCGATGCCTTCAGCAAGCTGTTTCGACAGTGCCATACCAAGACCAGCGCCGCGGTGGTTTTTCCGTAGTGGGTCGTTGCCCTGAACGAACAGGTCGAATATTTTACCTAACTGGCTTGGCGACATTCCCATACCAGAATCTGTGACCAGAATCTCCAAAACAGCATTTGCCGATTTCAGGGCATCTCCATATGCCTCCTTATGAATATAAGGATCAGTGTAAGGTCTCAAGTGCAAGATAACAGAGACAGTTCCATTACGTTCACTGAATTTCATCGCATTGGACATGAAATTCAAACATATTTGTACAACATGATCAGCATCGCCTCGAAGTGTAACATTTCTAATGTCTGAAGGAACTGCTGCCAGAGAGAATGTGACCGACAAGTCCGATGCGCGAGATTGGAACATGTTGGGAAGACTCTCCAGAAGGCTTGCTGGAGAAAAGAGTCGTACAAAAGGGTCTACCCCAATCAGACTCTTTGACAATTCGAGCAACTCGTTAAGTAATTCCATCAAGACTCTTCCACTTTCAATTATCAGTGCAAGACTGTTTTTAATGTTCTCGACATCATCATCCTCGACACTTACAGAGGTGAGGCCCATGATTCCATTCAATGGAGTCCGAAGCTCGTGACTGATAATGGCAATGAACTCCGATTTTGCGTTATTGGCTTGTTCAGTCAACTCCCGAGCCCTTTGCGCTTCGCCTGTACGCAAACGTACTTCATCTTCTAGATGGAGATACTGGTTGTTCAGCTTGTTAACCATGTTATTGTATTCATGGACAAGATCATCAAGCTCGTCAGTGTAAATTCTGTTCAAAGGTGGCAAGGTGGTTGGTACCCGGCCATGATGACGTGGGACCTCTTTAGACCCGCTTTTTGGTTCTGGTGTAGCTGTCATTGAATGATATTCAACATCCTTCATAGAGTTTCCGAGCGTTGCCGAAGAAGACTGTGTACTTTCTGTGCTATTTGACTCACACTTTTTTGAGCCCTCAATTTCTAAAGTTTTGCCAGCACCTCCCGGAGGTTTGGGGCCTTTCTCATTTTCACTACCAGTACTATCCTCACCTTCCTCTGCGTCACCTTCGTCATACGCAACAAACATAGGACGCAGACGCATATTTTGATAGATGATGTAGAGTCCCCGCGTCTGCCAACGACTCAATGGAGCCATTATGAGGACAATGGCACCTAGAATGCCCACGCCAACACCAATAACGATATTTCTCAAGTGGACGGCTGGATTAAACGCCTCTGACTCTGAAATTTGAACAAAAATAAGCCACTGCTCATCCATCACATTAGCCCATGAATATCCAACACTTGACTTTCGGTCCCAGGGTGTTCGCGTACGCATAATTGCTCGGCCCTGTTTCCCTGAAAGGTTGCCTTGCGTATCATTCGAGACAGTACCTTTCCTACTCAAAATATCTCCAGCAATTTTTGGAACATTTTCTTTGTTGAATCGCGCTGCACTGTCATGGTTCCGTTTGTAAAGAAGCGGATCAAGAGTAGGATCAGCTTTGCTACCATCAAGTGTGCCAGAGGTAGTATTAAAAGTGCTAGCATTTCTAGAAGATACCGTCGCGTTCTGCTGTCTTAGAACCTCATCAACCAGAGCCACTGCACTTATCACTGGGGGGAAGTCACTGGTGGGCCAATTTAGAGAATTACTCAACTCATTGCCGTCAATGGCAAATGGTATGAGAAAGCTAAAGTTCTTAGGACCCACCTGGTCCTTGCGCACGGTTAAAACTTGATAGCTTTCAAACAAGTTAGGTGACGCGTTGGATGGAAAGGAATACGGAGAGGTCAGCATAAATGTGCACTGTCCCACCCAATCAGAAGAGTTATTTGGCACGCCGTAGCCTTCTGGATGATTTATCGGTGAATAAATATCCTCGTAGAACTTGGACACGCCTCTGGTGACTGAAAATGTAATGTTAGTCGGATCATTGATAGTCGTGCCCCACTGTGGTATAATTCGATTACTGATGACGCCACCACTGTAGCGGCTCAAGCGTGACAGTGTTGTATTTTGCTCCGAAGAATTCGACAAAGGCAATAGAAATCGGGGCATATATGAGATTTGTTGGGCAGCTAGTCCACTGCCTGCATCCCGTCGTTGATATGTGTACACAATGCGAAGATTGTGGTTGTAAAGCACAAACGTGTTCATACTGGGAAACCCATTGAATTGGATATCGAATTGCTCTTCCAGTGACTGCCAAGTACTTGGTTGTGCTCCACGATTGTTCACGGAATTCAAAACCGAAATTAAAGACTGTGAAGACGAGGCGGCTGCTACCCGGTTTTGAATCTCGCTGAAGTTCTCTTCTATTTGAAGGGCAGTCATTGCTGCGAAGTTTGACAATCGTTCCCTCATCAAATCCTCGGAGTACTGCCATGTTTTCACGCCGGTAACAATGGTCAGCACAAGCAGTGAGAGAAATCCAGCCAAGAAGATAAGGATGGTTCCCTGTAGCCAGAGCGGGATACGGATGAACCAATTTCCATCTCGTTTCCCTATTGGCTTGTGCTTGGGCTTTAGTTTGGCCAATACAGGCCGTACATGAGCCATGCAAAGAATCGCTTTAGACTCTCTCTCGTCGCGATTTTGAGATCTTAGAGAAGCTAATCTCAGACACGTGATGGCGGTGCAATGGCAGGAACCGCCTGGTAACATGACGCCTCGCTGTCCCCTCTTGGATACATGGTACTGTTCGCGTAACTGCCGCCCAACCCTGATGGTAGCTGCATGTCAGAGAGAACGTCAACACGTGATCTCTGGTCATTCCTATATAAACTAGTCCTAAATCTATGTACTCCTTCTTTAACCAATTATTCTCTCCTACAAGGTCCCTTGAGCCTGTATTTGCAGAATAACGTTCCTAGACGCGTGTAACCAGCGACTAGTTGCCGGAGCCTGGTTTTGCTGACCCTAAGTCCGCGGTCACATTACCTCACTACCTCCGACACTGCAGACGGCGCGCGTCCTCTCTTGCCAAAAATAAGTATGGTCGGATACGGCATTATGAGACGGTACCAATGACAATCACAAACAATAGTGCATGCCACTCAGGTTCGAAGCCTCCAACTCTGACTCTCGGAGAAATCAACTACCGGATTTTCTTGACTGTTAATGAAATTAACAAGCTTGTGGACTTCGAACTCTCTCTTAAAGACCTGAAAGCGGATTTGAAGCGGCTACGAAAAGTGCGACGTTGCTATACTCAAGTATTGAACAAGTATAAAGAGGACGCCTGCGCGATCCGATCCTACTACGTGGAGCTTATCAACGAGTTGAATGCGACCTCTGGATTCCAAACGCACTCCGGTACGAGAAAGCGTCAACGTCGCCGCCGCTTAGGAGACTCCTTGCTCAGTGAAAGTGAACAGACACAGTCTTTGCTCATTGAGCCGGTTATACCGGAGGTGCGGCTACCAACAAAAAGTCGACTCTATAAGATGATTCGGGCGTGGCGCCGGAAGTACCTTCATGTGAGTGCTGATAGCCACTCTCTTGTGAGCCATGGAATGGAGCACCTCGCCCAATTGAATAATATGCTTGTTGCCAAGCGCCAAAGGAGTCCGGAAGTTCAGCAGGGTATTCTGGCGACAAAGAAGAGCATCAAGGCCGAAATGGAGGCGATCAATGAGCTGCGCGCGGTTTTGAAGTCCCCACCGCGATACATTTTCGAGGACAAGTACAAAGAGTACTGTAAGGCCAAGCTCGCCAAGTTGGTCCAGGGTGATGCCGATAATGGCTCAGGCAACAAAAAGCTTAAGCTGCATGACATGACCGACCCCAGCTTGTTTGATTCCCCATCTTCTAAGCCGCAGAAGCACTCGACCGAACGACCCGTTCTAACTTTTTGACCTCCCGCATGAATATTTCAACAGCACTCTCTGACGCACATCGAACTAATACGGCACACACAATCAATCCCTGCTTCTAGTTCCACAGGAATGGCTTGAAATAGTCCCACCTTAATGTCCAATCATTCTAATTCTTAGTTTCTCTCTATTCTAAATATCCGTTTATTGTGGCTCGCGTTCCAGCTGTATTCCGCAGCTCCCTCCGCTCCCCAGCTCCTTCCGAGGAGATCATGTAATCGAGCTTCGTACATTACTGCCGTAGAGAGTGAGCGTTCGAGGGACCGGTGATCGCGCTGTAGCAGGTTCAAAATGCAGCTAGTTCGGTTTCTTATGAAGCTCACCTCTGAGTATGTGCAGATAGAGCTCAAGAACGGGACCGTGGTGTCGGGCGTGGTGGTAAGCGTGGCGCCGAACATGAACACAGTGCTGAAAGATGTGAAAATGACGCTCAAAGACGAGGATCCGGTGATCATGGACTCAATTAACATCCGGGGAAATACCATTCGATACTACATATTACCAGACGCGCTACCGTTGGACAACCTGATTGTTGACGACGGGCCGAAGCCACGAGCTCATAAGCCGCCCCAGGCGACTGCCGATAAACCAAAGCCGCGCGGATCGGCACCGCTCCTAAGAGGCGCAAGGGGTCAGCGCGGTCGCGGCGGGTTCCGGGGCCGTGGCGGCCGTGGACGCGGCGGTATGAGAGGCGGGTCGCAGGCCTCATGATAGACACGCTCAAGGGTGGCGAGGCTCGTGCGATCTATGAATGGCTTTCTTGGGTCGTTATATGCTTCTGGGTCTCAGCAATGAGCAGCGTTCGCGGCGCAAGCCCGACGTCTTGTAGTTTTATGCGCGACGGCATGCGCGGCAGCGCTAAATGGAAGACACGCTCCTGCGTCAGCAGCGCATCGATGAGCTCGTCCATATGCCAGAGCCGCTGCTCGCCCGACCGCTCAATAAGCCGCAGCTTCCGATAGTCGGCAAGCCTGGGCTCTAATATATTGTAAATGTCAAGTGGCTTGTATACCATGCGTACATACACGGCAGCAAGCGCTGTCAAATACTTGAAATACGGCTGATGGAGCATGAGCTCTATGATGCCTCGCTCAGGCGCAATGAGAATGAGTTTGAACAGCAGGCACAGGAAGTTTGTCGGCCGCTGGTTCTGCTGCAGGCCGCCCACGGCCGTCAGGTCCGCGGCGCGGTCGCACAGCGTGGCCGCATTGATGGCAAAGCATTGCGTCTTCCAGTACACGCTGTCGTAGATCCGCTGCCGCACAATGTGCTCCACCAGCTCGGCCATCCACTTGCCACCAATAGCCCCGGCGCCAAATGGGCTCCCCCGGGCAGATCCGGGGCGAGGGTACCAGTACACCCGGCGTGCACACACGGCACGCCGCAGACACCCCATCATCGGTTATCCATAGTGGTTTGATCCGTACAGGTTGGAGACCTGCCTGCTCAACATTATGTGGGGACGGCTCAGGGGACAAGTGCCAAGCTTCCGCCCGAAGGGCGAGAAGGATGTCGACGAGAATGACACCATAGTGAGCCGGGCCCTGTTGCGCTACTACGAGCCCCAGGTGCCGGCGTGGCTGATGCCTCCGGGCGGTCTGCCTCAGATGAATCCGACCGAGAGCTCGCCCCCTCCTCCCGCGGCGCAGCCATATGCTCGACGTACGAGCACGGAAAACAAGACGCACATGTTTGACCGCATGGAGCCCCGAGACAGCGTGGCCAGCGTGAGTACCCAGAACAAGCCACACATGTTCGACCGCGTGGAGCGCAGAGATAGTGCCGCCAGCGTGAACGCGAGCGCGAAGCCTGCGTCGGGGCTGGCCAGCAGGCTCAAAAACTCGAAGTGGTAAGCAACCGTCCAAAGCCGCCGGCGCGACAACGCTTTCTTCTCTTTACGTTCTCATTTCCATTTAGCATATACTCAAATAGCGCCGTATCCAGCATGCATGCCGACTTGACTTGTGTCGTGTGATTGGGCAAATCAAGGTATACCCCAGGTGTAGGCCCTGCAGCCTATAGACATAGGCACAATACGAATGCGCTGTAGGCATGTCAGTTGGCATAATCAGTGTTCGCACAAGAGCGTCTATCATCTTAGATTTACATTCGAGTAATGGTACATATGGGCAGCATTGGATGCCAGACACAGCCTATTCCCAGTGAGTTGCCAGCTTCACTCAACAGCCCGTAGCAAGCGAAATGCTAGATTCACTCAACGGTTTTAAGAGCTTGTTCAAGAATGTCCAGTCCTTTCTCGGTGGACTCTGGGCTGATGGTCAGTGCCGGCACCAGGCGCAGCGTGTTGACGCCGCACGAAATAACCAGAAGCCCCTTTTCCCGGGCTGCAGAAATAACCTCTGTGGGAGACTGGTTCAGCTGGACACCGAGGAGTAGGCCCTTTCCTCGGACCTCCGTGACTGCGTCGATCTCGGAAACCCATTTGCGGGCGCGCTCGGTGATCTGCGCCGAGCGGTCCTGCACATTCTGCTTGATCTCGGGCGAGGCGAGGCGCTTCAAAACATGCAAGCCCACCCTCGAGGCAAGTGGGTTGCCGCCATACGTTGTGCCGTGGTCGCCCACCTGTAGAGCATCGTTGACCGCTTCCGACACCATGGTTGCGCCGATCGGGATGCCGTTGCCCAGAGCCTTGGCCATCGTGACGATGTCGGGCTTAGCCTGCTCACCGATAATCGAATGTGCCCACAGCTTGCCGGTGCGCCCGAGACCGCACTGGATCTCGTCGTAGATGAGCACCACGTCGTGCTCGGTGCACTTCGCCCTCAAAGCACGCAGCCATTCCGCAGAGCACTCGTTGATACCGCCCTCGCCTTGGATGGGCTCGACAATGACACCACATGTGTTGGGGCCAATCAGGTCGAGGCTCGATGCGGAGTTGATGTCGCCATAGCTGAATCCAGGCACCATAGGAGCAAACGGCGCCTGGTACTTCGGGTTGCATGTGGCCGTGAGCGCGCCGTAAGTGCGACCATGGAAGCCGCCCTTGAATGCAACAAACTCGGTTTTCTTGTCGCTGGCAAGCAGCCCCTTCTTGCGCGCAAACTTGATGGCGGCCTCGTTTGCCTCGGAGCCGCTGTTGCAGAGAAACACGCGCGACGCGCTAGGCATTCCACCGTCGGCTATTGTCTGCTTCACAAGCTCGTCGCTGAGCTGGCTCGCCCATTCGTTATAATAGAGGTTCGAGCAGTGCACCAGTTTCTGGGCCTGGTCCTGAATGACCTTCGCTACACCGGGGTCGCTGTGGCCTAGTGCGGTGACGGCAATTCCGGCTGTGAAGTCAATGTACTCCTTGCCGTCGGTGTCCCACACAAGAGCCCCCTCTCCCCGGGCAATTACGACGGGCGGCCGCGCATAGGTCGTGGCCATGTGCGCCTCGGCAGTGCCTATGACTTCGCTAGTGCTCAACCACCTGGCTGCATTTTTACGCCCCAGTGCGCCAAAAATTTTTCTGTGAGTGCCAAACATGCCTACTCCACACAAAGGATGCAAGACCGGGCCTCAATTGACAAAAAATGACCACTTCATAAATTACTCATTGCAGCCGTGCCCTCGCCCTTATCTAACTCGCAGATACATATAGACGAGATGACTGGCGCACGCCACGGTTGAGCGCAGGAGCCCTTTGGTTGGGCGTTTGTATTCGAAGACCGCGTTCCTGTCGTTAATTCTAAAACTGCGTCGCTGTTATTCGTTTCGCCGCTCACTGGTAGCCAAACTTATCACTTTGGTAAATAAAGAGAGGTCCAAACACAAGGCGTGTTACTCATGCTGCCCATGGGGTGGTGGTCAAGGCGTGTTGCTTTGATTGAATAAATAGAGGTTCTGTAGAATATGGGTCAGCTCCTGGTTCTGGGCGAAATCGCGCTGCAGCGATACAATGAGCCCCATGATGAAGTCAGAGACTCGCGTGGCCCCGTCGTTGCTCGGCGCGACCGCGGTGTCGGTCTGGTTCAGCTGTTGTAGAAGATCTCGGTGTTCGTCGTCGAGGAGCTGAAGCTCCTTCTTCAGATCGGCAATGGCTGTGTGTTTTTCACGTATAACGTCGAGGCTGTCGACGCTTATTTTGGACTGTGTTGTGGCCAGCCCTGAGGCCACGACCTCGGGCAGGTACTCATCGATTGAGGCCAGCACTTGGTCCCACAGATCCAAGTACTCAGACGCAAGTTTACTCTCCATTGAGCAGCCGCCGTCCAGCACCTCGCGCCAAGATGGTGCTTGCAGCAGCTGATGGTCGGAGATCTCTTACGTGAGATGGCCGGCAGCGCTGGTGCTCGGCCCAAAGCACGTCCTGCCACAGATATAGAAAACTTGCAATAGTTATTCGAGACAGAGGCTCTATCTAACGACTCGGAATAACGAATAAGCACACATAGTCTGAATTGCGCGCTCTTTGTCCACCGCTGCCGCTTGTGCGCGGGGGCAGAAGGCGGCCCCGCGGATGCCCGTATCACGGGATGTGAATTTTCCAATCCCATTCTGGCGGAGTGTGAGTGAGACCAGTTAGCTCGAGCAGAATGCGGCCCAGTTGGACATTGTTCGCCGCGCCACGACGTCTGGCCAGTGAGGTCCTGAAGAGCACGCAGACCAAGATCGCCGGCGCGCCTGGAGCCTCTGAACCGCAGGTGTTTTTCGGCGAGCTGCCGCCGATTCTGCAGCGGTTTTTCAAGCGGTACCCGCCGGCGCCGTTCCGCAAGTACGCGACAGAGCCGCGGGCGACCAATGACCCCGAGGCGAATCCGTTTCTGGCTAATCGGCACCCGATTACGCAGGGGTGGCACAAGCCGAAGTACTCGATGCGGCAGCAGGCGGACCTGTGGAAGGCGGCGTACCGGTTTGGGATCCAGCACCTGATGCCGCAGCTTCTCCACAACCGCAAGTTCTACGAGGAGCGGTACGAGTCGCAGGTACCGATGGCGGGCTCGCGCTACTTCAAGCTCACGAAGCGCGAGCGCCGGGCGCCGGAGCGGGCCAAGGAGGTCGAGGAGGCGGTTGCGCAGCTGGACAACAAGATTGCCCAGCGCAAGGGCAAGCGCTTCCAGGCGTTCCTGAAGGAGAAGAACCAGGTTGGCTATGTCTAGCCTGGATAGTTGATGCGGAAGAGATTGGCTGTCCTAGCTTTCTTTTCGTAACGCAGTTACTTCATTGTAAATAGATAGTGTATTTAGCAGCAGTTGTACCCGCTCTTTTTTTTTTGCATATGCTTTGGAGCTAAAAGCTGGAAGCTGCATTTATGTATACGGTTGAATGGATGTCCTTCGAATTATCCTTGTGAGGGTTTTCGTTGTGTGGATTCCTTGAGCGCGTCCTTGCGAGCTTACACTACGAGCCCTGGATGTGGAAAGGGGATTTGAGCAGGGAAATTCCGCCTTGGGCGGCCTGCGCGCCTTGCACGCCGTTCTGCACCGCGCTTTGGGCACCGCTCTGTCCAGCGCGGATCATGCCGCCCTCAGGAAGTAGGTCGAAAATGGCGTCATTATAGAAGAAGCCTGCCACCAGGACAAAGTATGTGAGGAGCAGGATCGATCCCTTGAAGTAATTGCTGCGTCCTTCGCCGTGAATATGAACATAGAGCACCATCGACACGAGCCACACCCATGTGTCCCATTTCGGGAACAGGAGGATGAACACGTAGTCGCGCAGCGGCTCGTTGAGGTGCGCCTGGATGTACTGCTGGCTGGCCAGCACGAGCGCAGGGACCTGCAGGAGGCAGACCTGCAGGGCGTAGGCGCCGCCGATTTCGAGACTGAGGGCGACATTGCCGTACATGGCGAACGATATGGCGTTCATGAACTCGGTTGTGTTGGGCACGAGCGCGAACGCCGTGAGGCCAAGCACGCGCTGCGAGATGGAGACGTGTTGCAGAACAATGTCCACAGAGTCGACAAGCACCTCGGCGATAGCGGCGTAGAGGACGGTGCTGGAGAGCAGAATCACGTACGACTTTGCGCGGCCCCAGTTCGGGCCCTCCTCGGTGTCGACGTCCTCGGAATCCTCGGCGGCCGGGCCGGCGGCCCAGATCATGGCGGCGTGGGTGCGCAGGGTGAACCACAGGCCGACGGCGTAGGCGACAAACAGGCAGATGGCACAGAAGGCGCCGAAGGGCTTGATGATGCTGTAGTAGACGGGATCCTGGGCATGGAGCTCGTGAGCGACTGTCCAGCACACGCGCTGCTGGTCGGCGCCCTGATCGACGCAGTGGACGACGCTGGGTCCGTAGAAGTAGTAGAAGATACTGGGGGCAATGACGCCGACGATGGTGTACATGAGCATGGTTGATGTAGCGCCGGCGCTGCGCGGGTTGAAGCGCTGCGTCTTCTGCTTCACGGCACCGGCACACATAGAGAGCCCCGGGAGCAGGAGGACGCCGGCCATGACGGAGCCGGTGATGCTGCCCTCGACAAGCTCGCCCTTTCCTTGGCCCAGCGCGACGAGGTAGAGGTAGACCTCGACGATGGTGGAGAAGAAGGCGTTGATGGTCGCGCCCATGGACATGGAGCTCTGGGCGGAGATGCTTGCGACGGCCTGGCCGATGAAGTGGCCGAGGGGCACGATGGACACGAGCGACAGGGTGAAGACGACGGGCTCGGGCAGGAGCTTGAAGACGTAGAAGTCAGCGATGGTGACGAAGACGAGGGTCATGAGGTTGAGCAGGATGACGTTCGTGCCGCCAACGGTGTACTTGTAGTACTTGAGGCCGAACGCGCGGTAGGTGCAGAGCACGATGCTGAAGGAGTCTGCACCCTGGGCCTCCTCGTCAATGACGTCGGTGGTGGGTCTGACGCTGAGGGCGAGCGGGTGGATGCGCAGGTGGTGGAGCATGTGCACGACGACGCGGGACATGGGGACGCCGACGACGCTGAGCCAACACACGGCGGAGACGGCGAGGCCGACGGGCACGAGGAGCAGGTAGTAGCCCGCGAAGAAGAGGACGCGGGCGAGGGTCCAGGCGCCGCGGCCGAAGAAGCGGTGGCGGATGCGCTCCGGGTGGTTAGCGTCGAAGTGCTGGCTGGGGCGGCGGCGGCGCGGGGCGAAGAAAAGGCGGCTTGTGGGCCCCGAGGCATCCGCCGGCTGGCCGTCCTGTTCGACGGCGTGCTGCCAGGCAAGGTAGTCTGCGACGGGGCGGCCTTGGCCATCGTCCTCGTCGCGGTAGGCGTCGTTGTAGTCCAATTGGACGTACTTGCCGAAGGGGACGAGGAAGAAGAGGGCGAGCTGGCGGAGCAGGCCTGCGTAGAGCCGGGCCTGGCTGAGGGCCGGCGCGGCCGCGGCCAGCGGCAGCCAGATGGCAAGGCATGTGGCGCAGAGCACGAGGCCGAAGGTCAGAGTCCACAGCCAGTTGCCGATCTTGACGGCGGCCGGCACGAGCGGGCTGGGCTTCCAGTGGATGTCGTTGTCGGCGTTGTCCTCGACGGAGCGGCGCTTCTTGTAGAGGGCGGGCTTCCAGATGCGGATGCCGAACGGGTGGGCCGTGTTGATTGCGTCCTGGCGCTCGCGCAGCGTGAACGACTCGTCGCTCGAGATGCTGGCCGAGTCTGGTGACGTGGTGTCGGCGTCCGGCGCGGCGGCGGCGCTGCTGCTGCCGGCGGCGGCGCTGCGCGAGGCATTGGCCTCGGGCGAGTCGTCCTCGACGCTGAACTCGCGGGGCTTCGTGTGCCTAGGCCGCGGCGACGCGCGGCGGGCGATGCCGGGGTCGTTGCTGGGCGCGACTGCGCCCTGCGCGTGCTGCTGCTGGGGGTGCTGGTCGCCCGCCGCGCCGTGCTCGGCGGGCGCGCCTCCCTCGGGGCCCGAGAAACGGATGGTGGAGTCCGGGTTCACCATCGTTTCAGGACTTAACTACCCGCACATGGGTGGGAACCGCCCGCTTATCAATAAGCGGTGGCCGGCGAGGCCCGCCAGCAGACGCCCACCGCTGGCGCCAGCAACGCCCGGGACCGGGGAGAGGTGAGCGATTTTGGAGACGGGGTGCACTTGCTGGGCGGCGGGCATTTCCGTGGGGGATTGCCGTGTGGCGCCGTTGCGGGCCTTGCGCATGGTGGTGACGCAGGTCGAGCGCCACCGCTCAAAAGGCACAGCTACCCTTCCCGCAGATCAGAAGGGTGTGTGGGGGGGGGCAGTGGAAGTCCCAGTATGGGGTCCAGCGGGGGAGGCTCTAAGCAGGGGTGTTATGTCCCAGCGTGGTCCCAGCGACCGGCAGGTGGTCCCGGGGGGTCCCAGGTGGTCCCAGGTGATCGCAGGTGGTCCCAGGTGGTCCCAGGTGGTCAGCGACTGGCAGGTGGTCCCAGGTGGTCCCATGTGGTCCCAGTGGATGTGTGTTTACGTCAAAGGATTAGAATTAAGCTTATGGTGCAGCAGCGTCAGGTCTCGTGAGGGTAATGAACGGGGCGAGCGGGAGCACAATACCCACGCGTGTATTGGCAGGGCGAGGCAGGAAGAGGCGCTGGCGTCACGTGCGCGAGACGCGCGTCGCAGGCACGTAGAGCGGCATGCCCATGGCCGCGCCCTCCCCCTGTGTTGGCCGCGCCGCGGCGCACCTGTCCGCACAGCCCGCGCCTGCTACTGCCAGAGCCGCTGCCGTGTGGCGCTGCAGAACCGCCGGGCCGCGCACGCGGGCCGGCGCAATTGCGGAGCAGCGGTGCCAGCAGCAGTGCGTGCTGCGCGCGCGGCAGATCTGGCGCGATCTGCTGACAAACGGGGTTTTTTTTTAGAATGGCATCGCGCCCGCGCACTCCGCGGGCCCCTACCTCAGCCTGCTAAGCGTTGGAACCGGGAGCGAGGCTTACATATTTCAGGCTGTGTTTCCTTAGGCACTGGTGTTTTTTTATACCCCAGCAGTAGCACTAGATCCCCGAGGAGCTTTGGCGACAGCCACTTGACGGAAATGCTAGTACTCCAGCTGTTTGCCAGTCTTCTCTGGCTCGTGGCGCTCGCCGCCGCGGCGACCTCGAGCAAGGAGGTCACAAAGACAAAAACGCAGTCCCCGACGCTTGTGTGGATGACGATCACAACGCACGGCGACCTCACGGCGGTCCAGCTTCCGTACCACCAGAAGTTCACCGCGTACTTCCAGTCCATTGCGTCGCCGGCCTCCGGCAGCATTGGCCTGGGCTGGATCCGCGGCAGCGTCGGCACGTCGCGTCACTACCCGCTCACGCCGACCACGGACGTGCTTGCGAACTACCCGACGGCGACGTCCGGCTCCGGCTCCGGCTCCGGCTCCGGAAAGGCCCAGCAGGGCGTCCTGATCCAGCCCATCCGCACTAATAGCGTCGGCGACCCGGACCCGTCCGACTCGTCCACAGGCGCGGCGTCCACGGGCAGTGCGGCGTCCACAGGCAGCGCGGCCTCCTCGAGCACGTCGAGCACGTCGAGCACCGCGAGCACCGCGAGCACCTCGAGCTCCTCGAGCGTGCCGCCGGGCGGCGCCGCGGCCGTCGCGTCCTCGGCTTCCACGTCCAGCAGCTCGACGCTGCCTCCCGGCGTCGTGCCGGCGGCGTCCACCACAACGCCTGCGGGGGCGGCCAAGCCGGCCACTTCCACAACGACTCCTGCCGGCGCGGCGGCGGCCACGCCGACTACCCCCACAACGACTCCTGCCGGCGCGGCGGCAGCCAAGCCGACCACTCCCACAACGACGCCTGACGCGGCAGCAGCCAAGCCGGTCACTCCTACGACGACGCCTGACGCGGCGGCAGCCAAGCCGGCTCAAACAACGACGCCTGCGGCCGCGCAGCCCGCGGGTGCCCAGCCCGCAGGTGCCCAGCCCGCAGCCCAGCCCGCAGGCGCTCAGCCCGCGCCCGCGCAGCCGGCCGCCGGACAGCCCGCCGCCGGGCAGCCCGCGAACCCGTAGCGCCGTAGCCTTCTCAGCATTTCGGCGCGCTCCCGAGCTGTCGATTTCTGTACATTTAGCTTGCGCAGAGAGCCTGTTGCTTCTGGGGCCCACCGGGAGCTTCACGGTGGCGGTCCCTCGAGCTTCGGCCTCGTGGCTTCGTCGCTGGGGCGCGTCTCGGAGCGCACCTCTAGGCACATTTCTGGGCGCATTTCTGGGCGTCATCTCCGGGCGCCATCTTTGGGCGTCGTTTCTGTGCCTTGCCTCGGCGGCATCGTCTCTGCGGCCGCCGCGGCCCCGCTTCTCTGGCCTCTGCGTTCTTGTCCCTGTTTAATTTGAGTCTCAAGCAGACCCTCCGCGCAGCGCGGCCTCGCGAGGGCTGAGCTACATGCAGACGCACCACTTCCTCGTCTACCGGCCTCTGCATTCCCGGCCTTGCCCGTCGCGTCGCTCGGAGAGACACGCTGCTCGCGTCCACCGCGATCTATAGCCGTGAGCTGTGGACCGCCCAGGACGATTCATAGCCATGTGCTGTGCGCCGGTCTCCCCTTCCATGAGCAGGCAGGCAGCACCTCCCCCGTACCATATATATTTGTTTTCGAAGCCCATTTATGACTGTTTATTTTTTATAAAAAAAGACTGGAACTACTCAGCTATTCACAGCTCGATCTTGACCTGCAGACCGCTCTTCGCCTTGGAGTTGCTGTTCAGCGCCTGGTACTCGATCTTCTGGCGGTCCGTGAAGTTGAGGACGTTCTTGAACCGCTTGGCGACCTCGAGCGACTTCTCGGCGTCGCTGTTCACCCAGATCTGCACCTTCACCGTGCCGCGCGGGCGCACCATGGCAAACACGCCCGTCACGACCTGCGACGCCTCGTCCTCGCTGTCGAGGGTGCCGCCGATGAGGCTCAGCAGCACGTTCAGCCACTTCGTGTCGACGTCGTCGTTCATGCGCACCTGGGCAATCCACTTGCCGCCGCTCTCGTTCGCAGGGTCCTCCCACTCGGGCCGGACGCCCTCGCGGAACATCGCGAAGTCCGCGCGCATCGGCAGCTCCGACACCTTCGGCACCGAGTTGTACGCGCCCCAGAACTCCTCCACGGACTTCACCGTCACCAGCTCCTTCAGCAGCTCCGCCCAGTTCTCCGTCGCCTGCCCGCTCGCCGGCTTCAGGTACCACAGCGTCCACGCCTTCGACAGCGGGTGCACCACCGAGAAGTCCGTCGGCGACTCGAGCACCGTCGTCGTCGTGTTCTCTACCGGCACCTCGCTCTTGGCTTCAACTGCGTCGCTCATGGCTGAAAACTTCGGGTGGGAAGGATTCGCAGTTTCGGCCTGGGTTGGGGGCGCGGCCTCTCTGCTGGCGACGCGGTAAGCGTAGCCCCGTCGTTAATAAGGGGACCGATCTGAGACCCGCGCGGGAAGGCAGGCAAAAAAAAACGAGCACGAAATAGGGAAAATAGAAAGAGTAAAAAATTGCAAGCGGGCAAGCGCACAGCGCAATTCAGAACAAGCGGTGCGGGCGCGCGCGCCGCATGCTGCCAATGGCCACGCCTTATTGCGCGCGCGCAACACCGCAGGCGCCGGGGCCGGGCCGCTACGCCATACGGCCGCGCGCCAGGGCTGCGGGCACAGAGAAAAAAGCGCTCTCCACCCAGCGTTTGCAGCCTGCGTCCCAGGCCCTGTGTGAATGAACAGGCTCGCACCCCCGCAATTGAAGAGTGCGCCGCAGCACTTGCTGGGGCGCGCCAATTGGACCGGGCGGACCCCGTGGCGGCACTTGGCCCTGCAGCCGCCGCGCCCGTGGCCTGCTGTCTTCGGCCAGCGCTGGCCGCCGCTGCGCGCGCCGGCGCCCCGCATCGCCGCACTGCTGTACAGCACGGCCGGGCCGCGCCGCACCGCGCCGGCCCCACAGGCCCCAGCAGCGCCGCCGGCGCGGGCCTTTCGCGCTGCGCCGCCGGCAGCGGCGGGCCCTGGCGCCGGCCCTGGCGCCGGCCCCGAGCACGGCGCCCCGCCGCCAGGCAGGCCGCCGAGCAAGCCGCCGAACCGCAAAACGCTGGAGTTCCACCTCAGCCGCATGAAGACGTGGTGGGGCCGGCTCGCCGTGCGCACGAAGTGGGCGCTCATCCGCACGTACCGCCCGTTCAACGTGGACGACCTCAGCGCGCTGTTCTCGTGGATCATCTGGGGCCACATTCTGTGGGTCCTGCTCGGCACCACCACGTTCATCTCGCTCGTCGTGTGGGCCATGTCCAAGGCGCGCTCCGAGGACGTGCTTGCGCGCTGGGTCGGGCGCATCGTCACGGGCGAGACCGGCCTGCGCGTCGTGTTCGAGCAGGCGATTGTTCCGAACTGGAAGCAGGGCGCCATCACGCTGCAGAAGGTATTTATTCAGCGCCGCCCCGGCGCGGTGCAGAAGGTCGTCACGGGCTCCCAGGCGGCGGCGGCCCGCGACGAGCAGGGCGACGCCGTCGACGACGGCAACTACACGCAGTTCGACCTCACCATCGACTCCATCTCCGTCACCCTGTCCCTGAAGCGGTGGCTCGCCGGCAAGGGCATCCTGCAGACGGTCGAGGCCAAGGGCATCCGCGGCGTGGTCGACCGCCGCCACCTCAAGTACAACCCGGACTACGAGCCCACGGCGCACCGCAAGAAGCACAAGCGCGGCGACTTCGACTGGGAAACAACAAAGGTCGAGGACATGCTCGTCACCGTGCTGCAGCCGAACCACCAGCCCGAGCTGCCGCCGGTGCCCCCGTTCCAGGTCAGCGTCCACAGCTGCGAGCTGCCCCGCCTCCGCAAGCAGTGGCTGCTCTACGACGTCCTCAACGCAAACTACTTCTCGGGCAGCTTCGACAACGCGATGCTGTCGCTCCACACGCGCCAGCTCCCCACCGAGGTCACTGTGCACAGGCACGCGGCCAAGCCGCCCTCGTTCAAGAAGGTGCAGCGCCTGCGCGTCGACGACGTCGACATCCGCCACCTGAACCGCGGCGCCAGCGGCATGTTTGGCTGGATCGAGAGTGGCACCTGCGACTTCCTGGCCGACATCATGCTCCCCGAGGACGAGCCGCCCCTCACGTTCCGTGAGCAGCTGCAGGACCTTGTCGAGCGCTGGGACGCCCAGCTGAAAAGCATTGTCACTAACAAGGCGCCGCACGACATCATCACGAAGGTCGAGCGCGACACGCGCGAGCGCGAGCAGCAGAAGACGATCGCCATCGACCTCCGCGTGCAGTTCAACAACCCGCGCGCGCGCGCGCCGCTGTACTCGCCGGACCTGAACTACGTCAACAACGCCATTGTTCATCCCATCGTGGCCTACATCAACTCGCGCGACACGTACATCCCGGTCCACTGTCATGTAGCGAAGCGGCTCTACGACTTCGACGGCAGCTGGACTGTCTATGATAGTGGGCTCATGGGCGACCTCAGCAGCGAGCTGTACCGCGCGTTTGCGCGCAACGCGGCCGACGACGAGGCGCGCTCGCGCCGCATCAAGAAGGTCGGCTTCTGGTCCCTTCAGTTCTTGGCGCAGCTTGTTCTGCTCACTCTGGGCATTGTAGCCTGATGTGTACATATAACTTTTTTGGTTGGACGAGTCATCCGCCGTCCAGAAATGACCCGTTACGATAAGTAATTTAATTTTTGTCTCTTCACATGAGCTTCATTGGGCCGGGCCTTGCGTTAAAGCCTCTGGTTCACTCTGTGAGCATGCATGCTAGACGTTCTTGGTCTTCGATACTCTGTATTCGCTTGCACTATGCTTGCGCTATGCTTGCACTATGCTTGCACTATTCTTGCACTATGCTTGCACTATGCTTGCACTATGCTTGCACTATGCTTGCACTATATTCTCACGCCATGTTCATGCACTATATTCTTGCATTCTCGCATTCTATACTGCGCTGTATTTGCACTATATTTTATTTTGGGCCCCAGCGTTCCGCTTTCTTCAAGTGGTGCATTTCCTCCTGCTTGAACCCTCCCCATGCATGTCGGCCGGATCCGCTCGCATAATCAGTATGCTGGCGTTATCGGGCCCACACAGGACCCGCCGGTCGGCACAGAGAGCGGCACGTGATTTCTGGCCACTTCTATGCATACGAATCTCCACTCTACAGGCGTATTCTTGAACCAAGTATCCCCCTTATTAGCTCCCTTTAGTCTTTAAGCAATTACACTCTCAGACTGTGGCCAAGGTCTCGTTGCTGGAGCCTGGCTTTGCTGACCCTAAGTCCGCGATCACATTACCAAACTACCGACACCGTCAGTCGCGGGGGCCTAGCCGTATCACCACCAAGCGGTGCGCTGGCCACAGACCACTCAATTTCCACGCTAACCGACCCGGCTGCTGCTCTGCAACGCCCGAACCCCCAAGAACTAGTGCCGCGTGTGCTGTCCCATAGGCAGCCTGTTTCCAACGCCGACAATGCGCACAGTCGCCAGCTCCAGCGAGTTTCTCCAGCTTCTTGACGCCCACCCGCGCGTCATGCTCAAGTTCAGCGCCGAGTGGTGCGGGCCCTGCAAAGCCGTGTCGCCGCTCATCGAGAAAATGGCGCCGCAGCACCCGGGCGTGTTCATGGGCGAGGTCGACATCGACAAGTCGCCGGACGTCGCGTCGCAGTACAGCATCACCGCCGTGCCGTCCTTCGTCTTCTTCTACAACGGCTCGGAGGTCGACCGCGTGAAGGGCGCGGACGTCGCCCGCGTGACGGAGGCCCTGCGCGCGCTCGCGGCCAAGGCCCCGTCGTACGGCAAGGGCTACCGCGTAGGCAGCAGCTCGTCGCCGGCGGCGTCCTCCTCGGCGGTGAGCGGCTCGCCGCCGTCGGCCGCCGCCGTGCGTGCAGCACGGGCCCGCGCGTTCGGCAGCAAGATCGACACTACCGAGGCCGAGAAGAGCCCTGCTGCGGTGCCCGTGCAGCAGGCCGCCGCGAGTGCGGCCGGCCGGAACGCCAGCAACGGCCTTCTCGGCCGCCTGCTCCAGTATCTTCTTCTCTATGTGTATACGCTCTTCTCTTTTGATGCGCGCGCCACCGCGAACAGCATGAAACGGAAAAGCTGAATATTTATTGAAAAGATTAGAAGTATGTACCAAGTCAGTCCGCACATTCGGTCCGCACATACACGTCGGTGCGGCCTGAGCGACTACGAGTGATCCGCCTCCATTTTTGCCGCACTGGTACCCGGCTCTAAATCTATTATATGCAGAATAAAAGTATGCAGGTCATATGTGCAGGTCCCACAAGTGATACGCACGCACGGGCCAAAGAGTCAATTAAGTGCTGAGAATGGCGCCTACTACTCTCTGCGGAAAATCAGTGCCAGCAGCCTTCAATGCGGCGCACACCTTGCACCCCGGTCCACTTCCTTCACCACCGGCCCTTGCCCTGTAAGCAGCATGGAGGCCAAGCGGGCAAGAGTGGAGTCGGCCCTTGAGGAGCTGGCCGGCCCCAGCGCCCTCGCTAACCTGCAGCAATTGAGGGTTCTTGTGATTGGCGCCGGCGGCCTGGGCTGCGAGATCCTGAAGAACCTCGTCCTGACCGGGTTCTCGCACATCGACGTCATCGACATGGACACCATCGAGCTCACAAACCTGAACCGGCAGTTCTTGTTCCGGCCCGAGGACATCGGCCGATCAAAGGCCGAGGTGGCTGTGCAGCGCATCCGCGAGTACGCCCAGGACGCGACGGGGCTCACGGCCCACTTCGCAAGCATAGAGTCCATGCCCAGCCGCTTCTACGAACGGTTCCACATCATTGTCTGCGGCCTGGACAGCGTGCGCGCGCGCCGGTGGATCAACGCCAAGGTTGTTGATCTGTGTCTCCAGGACCCCTCGCCGGCCGGCCTGCGGCCATTGATCGACGGCGGCACCGAGGGCCTCCGCGGCCAGTGCAGGGTCATTCTGCCCACTATCACGCCGTGCTACGAGTGCACGCTCGACCTCAACGACACGAGCAGGGCGTACCCGCTGTGCACAATCGCGTCCATTCCGCGCCAGCCCGAGCACTGCGTCGAGTGGGCGCGCGTCATCCGCTGGCCGCAGGTGCACGGACCGAACAAGCAGCCTGACTACGACTCGGCCGACGACATGCAGTGGCTGTACGAGCAAGCGCGCGAGCGTGCTGCGCAGTTCAGTATCAGGGGCGTCGATCTGGACCTTGTGTACGGCACCTTGAAGCACATAATCCCGGCCATCGCGTCCACAAACGCCGTGGTTGCTGCGCAGTGCTCCGTAGAGACGCTCAAAATCGCGTCGGGGTTCACCACAGATGGCACCAGCAACTACTACATGTACAGCGGCTCGTCGGGCGCCTACATGGCGGCACTGGGTCTGGAGAGGCGAGAAGACTGTCCAGTTTGTGGCGCGAGTGTGGAGATAATTAGCATCGACGGCGACTCGCGGCTTGCCACCTTTCTGCAGGTCGTTGCCGCTAAGCTGTCGTGCAGCACAACCATGCTCCCGTCTATAACGTCGACCGAGGGCCACACAATCTACATGAACTCCCCGCCGTCTCTCCGCGAGTCCACAAAACCCAATCTCGATAAACGAATACGAGACCTGTTTGGAAGCAACGAAGAGGCGGCGGTCTCGCATCCCGATCTGAAGACGTCTGTTCGCATAGTCATTAAATATTAGCCAAGTTTACCAATTAGGACACAATGAGCTTGTCTCCGGTTATTATGCAGGTGGTGGCAACGACCACATGAACGTCCCGCTTCGCACTTTTCTGCGTCGCGCGCTTGATTGCCGTGGCCTCGGCGTAGGTCGTGCCGCCAACAACAGCCACCAAGATGATGGGCTTCGAGTTCACTTCGGAGTTGCGCATGAGCGTGCGGCGCAGCTTGGCCTCCCGCGCCGAGGCCGCGTCCTTACTGGCGAAGGTCTCCTCGAGAAACTCGGGCTCGAGGGGGGTTTTGGCCACCTGCTCGGGCCTCAGCGCCATCTGAACCAGTCGAGCCGTCAGCGGGATATACCCGGTGTATGGTTCGGTCACGCCGTCGGTTTCCGCGTCGTGGGGGTACATTTTGTATGCCTTGTTCAGGGCGTACCACGAGTAGGTTTGGGAGAGCGGCGTGTCGAGCGGGTTGTTGGCCAGCAGGTCGTCGGCGGCCGCGCCGCCGGCCTCGCCGCCGTTACTAGAGGTATTGTTGTTCGTGCTTGCACTCGTGTTCGCGCTACCGCTGCCGCCGTCGCCACCGCCGCCCAGAGCCATGGACCCGAGAGATGCAAACGGGGCCGTGGATAGCAGAAACGACGAGCCCTTCTGAGGAAACAGCAGACCCCGGTCTTTCAGGTACCGGAGCAAGGGGAGGTGGTTGTAGCCGTATGTGCGCAGAATGTCGCCGTAGAGCAGCGACTGGAGAACGGTCTGCTTGATGCCGCCGCGGACCAGGCACAGCAGGCACAGCGGGCGCAGGACGGACTGTATGGGCACTGCGCGGAAGATGAGGTCCTGTATTCTGGCAATGGCCTGGGTGTTAGTGATCTGGTTGTCCAGGATCTGGACCTGGAGGTTGTAGAGCTCGCGGCGGGCGCTGGAGCCCAGCGTAGACATGGCCGTGGAGGCGAGGTCGGTGTGGGTGTCCACGAGCTTCTGGGTCGACTGCAGCGAGCCGATTTTGGAAACGGCGGACTTGATCTCGGCGAGCGACGAGTCCTGCGACGGCATTTCGCCCTGCTTGTACTCCTGCTGCAGCTGCTTGGCCGAGGTGTGGATGAAGGTGCAGGCGCTGGCAAAGCCGCGCTCGGCGATGGTGGCAAACAGAGGGTCGTCGCGCAGCGAGACCTTGGCGCCTGCGCCGTTTGGCACGGTGCCGCTCGCGGACACGCCCAGCACCTCGTCGAGCACGCCCTCGTAGGTGGTCTGACTGAGCAGCGGCGTGACGAGGTCGAGGTCGCGGTCGATGACGACGAGGTGCTCGATGTGCGAGCCGAGAAAGGTGTTGCTCGTGTACCCGAAGCGGTAGTCGAATGCGGCCGCGGCCGCGGCGTCGTCGGCCTGCTGGGTCTTGACGGCGTTCTCGAGCTTGCGCGCCCTGAGCAGGCGCGCGGTCAGCCGCGCCTTGGGCCCGACGGAGGTGATCTTGCCAATTGCGCCGAGGCCCGAGGCCTGCAGGGCGTCGAGGGCCGTGACGAGGGGCCAGACGCCGTCGCGGGGCCGCGGGACCGCGGCCTCGCAGAACAGGTTCAGGATGGCGGGCTGGGTTGCGTCGGCAACAAAGCCGAGGGGCCAGTGCGTGAGGTCGAGCTCGCCGAGCACGCCGTGCTTCGTGAGCAGCAGCGGGACGCTGGGCGGGATGTCCGGCACAAGGACGGCGGTCAGGCTAGCGCCGGCGTTGGCCCTGGCGCTCTGGGCAACAAGCAGGATCGACGGCGGGTCCGGCCGCGTGATGTAGACGACGGCGCCGGCCTGCTGGCGCGCGTCGCTGCTGGCGCTGGTGAGCGGGACGAGGGCGAGCACGCCGTGGTCCTTGAGGGTGCTGTAGGAGCAGACGGCGCTGAGCACGGGGATGAGGGCGGGGTCGATGCAGACAACGAACTCGTTGGCATGGACCCTGTCCAGGACGGTGATAAGCGAGTCAAGCCCGCTTGTGACGTCCATTGTTGGGAGCCGGGAGCGCCGCGGCCGTCGAGTGCGTCAAGTGGGTGGGGGGATGTTTACATCATTAACGCGGGCAGGCAGGGAGAAGCGGCCGCGTGGAGAAGCGGCCGCGTGGAGAAGGCAGGCGCCTAGGTAGTTGCTGTCGCTAATATGAGGCAGACGTTTACGACGTTAACGTGAACGCTGGGAGGGAGCGCGCTTTGGCCGGCGGCAGGTTTGGTGCTGCATTTGAGTGATCCGGAGGGTGCGTCGCAGGCGCATCTGAGTGTTGGGCTCTACTCAATTGTCTACGTAGCAGTAGGAGCACTCCACCGGGGCCGGCTGCGGGCCAGCGGGTAGTTTATCTCTAATTCTAATGGGTGGTCCCGGAACATACTTCTTCTAAAAACACTACTGACGCTAAGCCATGCAGCGAAAGAGAACGCTTCTAATGAATGGCCCTAGAGCATGCAACTTAGAGCACACTCGCGCTTGGCATGTGGACTTTGCCTGCCGACTCGGCTGGACAATTGGTGAGCCAAGCATGCTTTATGAGTGGCCCTGGAGCATGCGTCTACGAGTGACCCGGGATGCAAACTAGAGCATACTCACAGCTGGAGAGCGGGCTGCGCCGGGAACTCATACGCGTTCAATTGACGGGCCTAGAACATGCTTGGTGAGTGGCTCATCCTCTCACAAGTGCGTGCCTTTAGTGCGCGCCAGAACCTTGAGCGTGCAGAGCACCGACGCCGGCCCCCACAGGCGTTTCCTGGCACCCGGTGCCAGCAGCAACGATGGCAGCACGAAAGCCCCGGGGCGCCGTGCATAGAGACGTTAAGGAGTTAAATGAGTTAAATTATATCTGCGAATAAAGAATTTTGGGGCGCCGGAGCCGTCGCGTCGTAAAGCATACGGCGCCGCGCCCAGAGGGAAGCCGCGCAGGGCAGCTACTCCTCGTCGTCGGCCTGGGCATTCTTCTGCGCGTACTCGCGGTACCACTGCTCGCGGAAGTTGACGCCCTTCATGTGGACGGTGTGCCACCACAGGAAGGCGGTGGGGATGCCGATGCCGAAGGCGGTGAGGATGTCTCGGATGATTTGCTTCTTCAGAGCGCCCGTAACACGAGTGGCCGCCACGTTCTGCACCATTTTTAGCTCTGCGGAAAAGGATGGATCAACCTATGGGGATGCTTAAAAAGAGCGGCTTGCGTGAGCAGCTCAGCCGGGAGAAGGTGACGGGGAGGACGACGGGGGAGCTGCTGACCAATGGGGGCGGTCCGAACACGACGCTATACGACTGCCTGCGCGGGCAGGCTCCTTGTCGTTGGGAGCAGCGCCGGTTAGTCAGCCGGCGAGGATGATCCAATTGAGGCAGGGACGAACCCGCACATTACCTTTCCAGAAGACCATGTTCGCTCGCACCGCCCTCCAGACGACGCGCCGCCAGGCCGCGCGCAACTTCAGCACGTCCGGCAAGCAGCTCAGCCACCACGACGGCCCCTACTCGAACCTGCCCTTCCAGGTCCACAACCGCAAGTACATCCCGTACGGAGTCCTCCACTGGGGCTTCTTCACGCTCGGCATGGGAATCCCCGTGTTCCTGACATGGTACGCGCTGAAGAAGGCAGGCAACCTGTAAGCAAAAGTATGTATCTTAATTTATAACGATTTGCGATTCCGTGGAGCGGCGCCTCGAAAGAGCGTGGAACGAAGGGGCGGCGGCACGAGAAAGCGGCACGAGAAAGCAGCCGTCGGCGTTCTGTCCGTAAACTGCCCCGCTAGCTTCCCCGCTAACTGTCTCCCTAGCTGCCCCGCGAGCTCCCCCGTTCAATGTCCCTTTAGGCGCCGGTCTTCAGATGCCCCGTTAAATGGTCCATTAAATGACCCGTTAACAACCCATTAGCCACCGCTAGCCACCCAATAATTGCCCGCTAAATGGCCCGTTAACTGCTCCTATTTAGGGTCTCGTGTACTGCTGTTCATTGCCACAAACCACTAGCTGCCATCCACTGCCGTACAGCCCCGCGCATAGCCGCCTACATTCACAGCCGCGGCGCGCCCGAAACAAGCGGCGCCACAAAAAACACAGCTCGAAACTCCTTGCCAAGATACCGCGCCTGCTTGTGCACCTGCTCCAGCGCCTTCACTAGCTTCCCGTCCCGCAGAACATGCTGCGACGCAGGGTCCAGCGCGACCGCGACGACGTGGATCCGTACGTCCGGCGCCGTGAGACACTGCGCCAGCACCACGTCCCAGCGGTACCCGTACCAGTCCCAGATCTGCATCGAGTCCACTATCGCGCGCACAAGCTCGTACGTGCTCCCTACCGCGCCCTGCCAGAACGTGTCCACTGTGTACACCCGCGCGTCATGTCGGTACAGCAGCGATTGCACGCTCACGAGCCCGCTGTCGTGGTCCTTCAGCTCAATCAGATCAACTCCACTGCCCAAGATCATGCTCTCCCCATAGTCCTCCAGGGTCCTGAACTGCACCGCCTGCGCGCACTACGCTCGGCTGGTCCGCGCACTACGCTCGGATGCTCGAGTCCAGACTAGCCCCTGCAAAACCACCAGGGAGAGATGACGGCTGGATCCAGTGTGGGGAGTCCAAATGTGGGGGACCTTAGCTGGTTAGTAACCTTAGGTTCGGTTAAGCAAGTTACGCCGCGCAATTGATTCGTCTATTTCACTATATGCTTATTTAGAGCATTCTGCTAGTGGCCGCTCGTTGTGGAAAATAACACCCGGGAAAAGAAAGCGTTCCAATGGGAGAACGCTCGGTACCTCTGCTTCGAGGAAGGCAAAAACAGGACCCCACCGGTGATTACCCGTAGAGGTATATGTGTTGCGAGCCCGCTGTCGTGTTCAAAAAAGAAACCTCACCTGCATCTATCTAGCTGGGAACAATAACCAATTGCCCCTGCGTCGAGACGACAAAAAGATGACCCCACCGTGACTTGAACACGGGACCTCAGGTTCTTCAGACCTGCGCTCTCCCATCTGAGCTATAGAGTCTTTTCCGCTGTGTCTAACAACTAGGCCACAATTGCGCTTTGCTGAAAGGCTTCCTGAGAGTATTTACATATGGCTCACTAAAATGATCTTGCTTGCATATCTCCACACCTTGCACATGCATCTAGTTATACCCGAGGTGTGTGAGAAAGCATACGTAAGTCCTGCACGCGCTCATACTGATCCTCGGCATTGCTGTTACGCTCATACTGATCCTCGGTATTGCTGTTACCGCTGGCCCATTGCTGCGCGCGGTAAGCTCGAGTCACAACAAGACAACCCTCGGTAACACCCCTCTGATCCAGCATTCTAGGTATCAACGGAATCTAATTACGCTACGCGAGCACCGGCGCCTCGAGCAGAGGCGGGTGTCCCGTTAAGACAAGTATAATCTATCTAAAAAAATCAAATGGTTTACTTCGAGGCGGGTGCGTCCACAACATCGCCAATCGTCTCGCCCAGCTTGATGCGCTGGCCCTGCGACACTTCGAACTTGAACGAGTTCGGCGCCTCGAACACAAGCACGACGGTGCTGCCCAGCTTGAAGCCGCCCATCTCCTCGCCCTTGTGCAGCGGGTAGCCCTTCAGGGTATCGTGGGCCGACGCGTAGCTGGCCTCGTACACACGGTGCTTAAGCTCGCCGCGCACGTTTGTCTTCAGGAAGCGGTCGAAGTTGACAACAATGCTGCCCACGTTCGTGGCGCCGACGGCTGTCATGCTGTAGAAGCCGTGGCGCCAGTGGCCGAGCAGAGCCACCCGCTCATTAAGCGTGAACAGGTTCGCCAAGCGGCTCTGGAAGTAGGGCGCCACGCTGAGCAGGTCTCCCACAAAGTGGCGGCGCGTTGCGCACACCCACGACGCAGGGCTGTGGAAGTGGTGGTAGTCGCCCGGGTCGAGGTACACTACGCAGTAGAACAGCCGCGTGTTGCCCTTGTGCTCGAACAGGAACTTGTTCGGGTCGTGCTCGCCGAGGTCGCGCGTCGTGTCCGCGGCGTCGCCCTCGTGCTTGTGGCTGTCGTGGCCGCGCCCGTTGCCCATCATCTCGTCCAGCGTGTACGGCACGCCGTTCATCTCGGCAAAGTGTCCGTGCCGCGACAGGTGCACCGCGTCGTCGTTCTCGTCCGACGGCTCGGGCGTCGACGGCCGCGAGCCGGGCAGGTGCGGCGCCTCGTGATGCAGGTGGGTCGGCACCGGCGGAGGCACGCGCGGCGCCCCCACAAGCTCGTCCAGGTTGTACGTCGCGCCCTTCACCTTGCCGACATTGTCGCGGCGGTCCTGCAGTTGTCCGAACTGCAGCACGCGCCCGTCCGCGGGGCTCACCACAGCGCTGTCCGAGATGGGCCGCACTCCAGGCTTCAGGTTGCGGTAGAAGAACTCGCCCAGGTTCGCGTAGTGTCGGTAGTCCGGGTCCTCGGCCTCGTACATCTTCACGTGGAACAGCCAGCTGTACAGGCCGAACGTGTAGGGCCGCAGCCACAATGGCAACGGCACGTCGTTGACAAGGCCCCACAGGCGTGACGCTGCCCGCAGCGGGATGAGCTCGTACGCGGCGACCTGCCAGCACTTGGCCTGGCGCGGGTTGCCGTCCTTGTCCTTGGAGAAAGCAAAGTAGTAGATGCTTGGCGTGATGACCAGCGCCGCAGCGGTCAGTGTGTACCGGTGCGCCTTCGCGAACTCGTACGCCTTCGAAACGATTATCATCCTGGTGATGCGGAGGTCGCAAGTCTGCGAAGGAACACTTTAAGCGATACCACCGATCCGCGCAGCAAGGGCGGACGTAAAAGAAACGGGGCGGGCCTGTGGGCTGCAGGGCTCGCGCAGCAGCAGTGAAAAAAAAAAAAGCCGATAGAGCGTGGGGCCTCTGGAGCAACCCTGTCAAAGCGGTATGTAGTGCCACCGGGGTAGGGCTGCAGTGGGCCAAATTCCCGCCTCGGGCCCTCGAGACCGTCGCCAACCCTTGCCTGCTTGCTAGCCCTTGCCGGAGTTAAGAACCTCCAGGGCAAGGGCCGCGCCCGCCGTTGCCTGTCTGCTCCCAATTCGATTTGGACAGCGGCGCGCGCGTGTGGACCCGCACTCGCTGAGACAACACCGCTCACCGCGTTTCCCGTCCTTCACTGGCCTCGGCGCAAGAACCGAGGCGCTCAGGGCACAGCCGCCAGCCCGTTTTCTAGTCATGCTTGTGGGGATCACAGGCACCGAGGGCAGCGGCCGCACCACTGCTGCCGCGTACCTGCAGCAGCGCGGCCTGGAGCGGATCGAATACAGCGAGGCGGTGCTTGACGCCATTGTGAGCCGGTGGCGGGAGCACTTTGTCGCGGTGATTCCTCAGCAGCCTGGGGCTGTGAGCAAGCGGCCGTGGTTCGTGCACCTGAATATGGACGCGCCGGACGACGTGCGGCGCGCGCGCGTCGGGCCGCGCGCGGACGCGGCGAACACGGCCGGCGGCTTCGACGACCGCATCGCTAACATCCGCAACGCGCACATCAACCTCGTGAACAACTTCGCCTCTGTGGCCGAGCTGCACGCGGCCCTGGACGCGCTGGACGTGCTGGCCGCCGAGCGCGTGCGGCCGAGCTGGGACCGCTACTTCATGACCATCGCCGACCTGGCGGCGCAGCGCTCGAACTGCATGAAGCGCCGCGTGGGCTGCGTGCTGGTGCGCGACAAGCGCATCGTGTCCACAGGCTACAACGGCACGCCGCGCGGCTTTGCGAACTGCAGCGACGGCGGCTGCCCGCGCTGCAACGCCGCGTCCAAGGGCGGCACCATGCTGTCGACCTGTCTGTGTCTCCATGCCGAGGAGAACGCGCTTCTCGAGGCTGGTCGCGACCGCGTCACCGGCGGGACCCTCTACTGCAACACATGCCCGTGCTTGACCTGCAGCATCAAGGTTGTGCAGAGCGGCGTGCGTGAGGTCGTGTACTCACAGGACTACTCAATGGATGTGGAGAGCGCGCGCGTACTGCAGGCGGCCGGCGTGCGGCTTCGTCAGTACAAACTGTGACGAAACCCGTGACGAAACCCGCGATGTATATTAGTGCTAGAAGAAAGTAATATACGGGCTTTTCTTCTGCCAATAGAAGAGCGGTTGGCCTGAAGAGTCGGCCTGCGCGGAGCCTCTAGAGCTCATGCTAAGCTGCCCTCCAGCCACAGGACAGTCCTGGCCAGAGCCGCGCACAATATATAACGAGGCTGTCTGCATACATTTATCAGCTGCCTCCTACTTGTCCTACATATAGCGGGGTCTGCCCATTCCAATGTCGATGGTCCACTCTAGGCTAGGGCAACCCACATCCCAATGCCAAGGCCAGCCTGCACCTAAAGTGAGCCTTATAGGTTGATACTAAACGGACCATTTCAGCCCCATCCTATCGCCGGGAAGACGCTCGGGTGCACTGCAGTTTTATTTTCTAAAGCGCCCGCTTCTTCTCAGTTGAAAACCACCCTTGGCCTCTCTCGTCAGGTCAACCCTCGTCTCACCAGGCACCGGAGGGTGAACCCTGCACCCTACCCACTTCTCAACCGAGGGGTCTACTATAGAGAGCAAAGGACGCCAGCAGCAATAGAAACATTAATTCTCCCATAGCATGCGCCTTCAGTTCGCCAGTCCCCTTAGTCCACCTTCTGCAAACCCGCCAATTGCCCGCTTCAACCCCCGCAACCGGGCGGAAGCGTCGGCCGACAGATAAAAAAGTTCGGCCAGGCCCGCTGAGTAAGGGAAAATTAGGTGCACCTTGTTGGACGCGCACGAACTCAGTAACAGCGCGCTATCACGGTCAGGATGGAGGAGCGGACGTGGATCCAGCAGTTCCTGAGCTACGAGGGCAACGAGTTTTTCTGCGAGGTCGATGAGGACTTCATCACCGACCGCTTCAACCTGACGGGGCTGTCCACGGGGCCCGAACGCATGCAGGACATCATAAACCTCATCACCGGGCCCGCCACAGACAGCGACCAAATCATAGACGACCAGAACGAGGACGAGGACTCGCGAGAAGCCATCGCGCAGCGCTTCTACGGGCTTGTGCACGCGCGCTACATCCTCAGCACCCGCGGCATCCAGAAAATGCTAGCGAAGTACTCGAGCGCCGACTTCGGGCGCTGTCCCCGCGCGCTTTGCCGGCTGCAGCCCGTCTTGCCAATTGGCCTCCACGATCTGCCGGACATCAGCGAGGTCAAACTGTACTGCCCCAAGTGCGAGGACATCTACCACCCGACATCCATGCGCCACGCCGCCCTCGACAGCGCGTTCTTCGGCACTAGCTTCCCCGCAATGATGTTCCAGGTCTACCCCAAGCATCTGCCAAGACGCTCCAACGAGCAGTTCACTCTGAAGGTGTTCGGCTTCAAACTGCACGAGCATGCGCAATTGGCCCGGTGGCAACAAAGGAGACGAGAAGAAATGGATCGCACCATCCGCTGAGGACGGCCCGTGTTTGTTGTCAGCTGCGATCAATCATATTATAGCATTCTGGTATGTATTTCTTGTGAGGCGAAAAAGCTAATAATGGCCATTAGTCGGGCGTGCGCTCGCTGGCCAGCTCGCATGCTACTAGCAGTGCTGCTTGCACTGCTTCTCGCGATGCTTCTCGCGATGCTTCTCGCAATGCCACTCAGGAGCCATTCGCGCCGCCATTGGTGTACAGTTGCCGGTTCTCACTGCCATGAAGCACTGTGACCTCTTCAGGACAAGGCAAAATATACTTCCGTTCGAATTTTCACTCGCAATGCCTCTCTATTTGTGTAGAATTGTCGGCTCTTGTTTCCGCGGAGCACTATGACCTCTACACGGCAAGGCAAAGATATTCATCACATTGGGTTTCCCCCTCGCAATGCCGCTATTTGTATACCGCTGTGTACCGCTGCCGACCTTGCTGCAACGGAGCACTACAAGCTCGCCAGGACAAGACCAAGATATACTCTCCGGTCTAATTAGGGGCAAAATAATCATCTAAGTCTAAGTCTCGTTTGGTAAGACAAAATGTATTACTCGGGTCGAACCAAAGTCGCCAGAATAGTCTAAGTCTACTTTTTTTCCCGTTCTACAAGCTACGTCTGGAACTCCTGCGTGAGCTCGCTCGCGAGCACGCGGCCAAAGTCGCGCAGCGCAGACTTCAGGTCGTCCAGAGACACGCCCGCGAACGTGCCGCGGAAGTACATGGCGTACTTGTCGCTCTCGCTGACCTCCAGCTCGGGCTGCGGCGGGTCGGTCTTGTACGGCGAAACAAACCAGTGCCCAGGAATGATCAGCACCTTCGCCTCAAGCGACTTCTCGAACAGCGCCGTCTCACACTTGACGGGGTCGCCGCCGTGCTCCTTGAATCCTTTGAAGCGGCGCGCGTCCACCTTGAACCAGTAGAACATGCCGGCCACGGGCGGGCAGAACTCGTACAGCCCCTTCGGGAAGTTCTCCTCGATGGCGTCGCACGCAACGTCCCGCAGCGAGGTGTAGACCGCCTTCAGCTTGTTCAGCCACTCAAGATAGCCGTCCTGGCCCCAGCGCCGCAGCACGCCGTACACAATGGCCTGGCTGAACCCAGCGGGGCTCTGCAGCGTCGTCTCGTACAGCCTCAGCAGCCGCTCCACAAACGGGGCCTGGGCAACCACCCACCCCAGGCGCGTGCCCGGCGCAATCACCTTCGAGAAGCTATCGAGCCGCAGCACGCGGCCGTCCGTGTCGAAGTGCAGGAACGACGGCACAAGCGACTTAACCATCTCGTCGATGCTCGTCGCACTGCCCCCGTCGTGCTTCTCGTGCGAGTACTTCGGGAACTGCAGATAGTAGTACGGCTCGTCCTCGACGATTAGGAAGTCGTACTTCTGGGCAATCTCGTACACAGCCTTGCGACGCTCCGCGCTCAGCGACGAGCCCGTCGGGTTCTGGCCCGTCGGCACCGTGTACAGCAGCTTCGGGCGCGGGCCCACCCAGTTCGCAAGCTGCTTGTCGAGAGCCTCGGGCAGAATGCCCTCCAGATCCATCTCGACGCCCACGGGGGTCACGCCGTTCGCGTGCGCCGTCTCGAGCGCCGACGAGAACGCAAACTCCTCGACCAGAATCGAGTCGCCCCGGTTCGTGAACGTGCGCAGCATCGAGTCCCAGCTGAAGCTGTTGCCGCAGGTCAGAATGATGTCCCAGCTGTCGTTGGGAATCGAGTGCACCCGCCGGATGTGCTCCTTGATGAACGCGAGCAGCCGCCCCTCGCCGGTGCTGTGGCCGTACTGCAGCGCCGTGGCAAGCTCGATGTCCTCCTGCGGGCCCTTGCCGATACTGCGCTCGACCTCGACCTCGGTCGTCTCCGTGCCCTCAAACGTCGGCAGGAACACGCCGTTCGCGTAGGGCGCGGCCGGGCTGCTGATGCGCAGATTGTCGAACGGAAACAGCTCCGGCAGCGGCAGTCCACCGCCAAGGCTGCGCATGCCCGGAATGCCGCGGTACTTGAACGCGCCCTTCAGCGGCGACTCCGACCGGCTCTTGGCCTCCTCACTCAGAAAATGCGAAAGATCCTTCACCATTGTAGACACTAGCACCACGCTCCCTTTCTTCAATTAAAGGCTTCAGATACCGGCTTACTTATTACTCATTGTGCCTTAGCCCAACCCTCCCATTAGATCAGCCCTGCATATATGCACCAGCTATGACACCAACTCGAGCCGATATGGCGTTGAATGTCAGCCTAAGGGACGCGGCAGGATTGGCCATATCCGCCAATACATAGCTACTGCCAGACGCCAATGCATCAAGTTCATGCAGAATAGAGTCTACAATCGGGTACCGGTTGATAGAACGGCCCTGTCTTCCATGCATCTGAGTGCTGTTGCAGCTGTCGCGACCACCAGAAATTGCGTGACCCCCTTGCAAAATAGCATGTCCGGAGAGACGGGTGACGCGTGCGTTATCTGGATGTTATCCGCCAACCGAGATTCCAGACTTATTCAGTGCATGATTCTAAATAAAGAAATGGCCTTCCCTGTTCAATTGTAGTGCTTTTTTATAACTGTTTAATTGACGGGTTCTCTCCTAAAGACTTTTCGTCAGTACCACGACTCACCGGGCTTGGTCCCGCCCGCTCATACATCCCAGCTGTGCATGCTAAATATGCACCGTATGGGAGCAGTGATATCTGTCAATGATTAGAAAGTGCGGTTCATGCTGCTGCCAGCTCACCCAATAAATGCTGGAAACGTTGCGAAAAGTACAAAATATATCAAGGTTTAAAGAGTATTCTTCTCTAGCGTTCTCCTATTATAAGGCTCCATGGAGGATTAGCGAATCAGGCTGATTCATATAGCTCTTAGTGAACCCCAAGAATCTGTGACGCGAGAACCGCACTCGTTAAATCCAAGTAAGCACTAAACTTGTCCGATGCGACCGCTCAAAGGCTCACAGAACCCATAGGATTATAAAAAAAATACAGCGGCGAACCATTCGGCGGGAGCTCATGTCATTTAAACAAAACGCAAATTGAGTCTTGGCTATGTAAGAATACTTGCTGCTTGAAGCCTCTGCGCCTTGTTCTCTGAGCGTCTTGCGCAGAGACGGCTGATGGATATGATACCAGTAAATCCTTATGAATAATCACGACCTTGATCATTTTCCATACATAGAAAGGTCCCACAACGAAGCGTAAGCTCGCTGTACGCATGCCGCTCGGCGAATGTACCTCGATAATAATAAACTAGAATGTGACAAGGGCCAAGCGGTCAACCATATTCCAGAATATTGGAATAGCTGCTGCAAGGCTTGTAAGTATGATCACTGTTAAACTGAATGATAATAGTTAATCAAACGCGGCAGTAGATCGATAGCAGCAGCAACCCTAGGGATTTTGGGATATCTAGGATGACTGCTACTGGTGATGCTAACGATTTACCTATCTGCAAGTCACGTAAGGAGAATCACTTCCCTCTATTATCTCATGGAGTTCTAGACTCCTGAAGATGCGCAATACACACACCATTACAGAAACGATGGATGCCACATCCAATCAGAAACAACGCAGTCGGTGAATGCCCTGTTCCAAATTCCGAAGTGCGGTTATCGTCGTAAGCGGGGGTGACTAAGAACGCAGGTGCGCCTAACCCGCACTATGTATTTGTCACGCCGTGCAGAAACCGTTAGCGATCGTGCATAATATGTATAAACTGCAATAAACAGAGCGTCGAAGCCTTAGCAATCCTTGCTAAGCACAGTTTGGTCGAGACCATGGTGTCATAATGGGACAGTTGGATGTTAAGAGAACTAAAAAGTATAAAAGGTGTTTCAAAATGCTCGAGGTTTAGACTACAGACTCATATTTGCACAAGTCCTTCATCT